>OU426946.1:5000000-7500000 GCA_911387765.1 Pyrgus malvae | reverse complement strand
TCTCACTGAATCTTCTTCATACTGGACTCATAAAACTACTCCCTGTTTAGTAATAAGTTATAAAAAATATTTTTTAATACAGTTGCTCAAAAAGTGACGTATTACAGGGACGTTTAGCGTGCGGGAAGTGGGCTATTACACACTCGTGCTTTTTCTTTCCCAACTGTCAAAATAATGTCTATTAAAAAGAAAAAAAACCAACCAAGTCTTAGAAGTTTTTATGATTCATGCAAATATTTCTAAAAAGAAGCTACTAATTTGTTTCAATATCAGATTTAATGATTTGATTCAATGAGTTAGGTTAGGTTGCATTTCATTTCATCTCATTAACATTTTCATTTCATACCAATAAAAAATTTCTACTGAAGACTTGGCTGTATGGGCATAGTTCCCTTTGCCTACCCAGAATGGGTGAAGAAAACAAAAAAAATCTCTGCATATAGGTATTCTTTTAAGGTTGGCGCCATTTTTCAAAAATGTTCTTTGCGAGTTTTTATTATTTTATTAAATTGCTTCATTTTTTCGCAACTGTATTAAAAATAGTCGTTCAGTACACGTGCGGAACCGTCATTGGAAAGAGTTCCGACTGTCAACCCTCACCTTCGGCTGCGCCTCGGCTCGGGTAGACATTTGTCGGAGCTCCTTGCAATGACAGCCATTCCGCACTTGTAATGAAATATACTATATCTCTCACAGCTACCATAGAAAGACTTCCAATCTTACCTGTATTTAAATATAGCTATGAATCTTTAGTTCATCCTGTTAATATTAAACTTAATTTTGGAATTCACAAACATGATCTAAATGCAAATCTACATTTTACTTCCATACTTAACGATGAGTGGTCTGGTTTTGAATATATTTTTACGGACGCATCAAAACATGTGACAAGTAATAACGATTGTGTTGGTGTAGGCATTTATCATTCACAAAGTAATATAATTCAAAAAGTTAAGCTTCCACCAGAATGTTCTATATTCTCTGGTGAATGTATGGGCATTTTAAAAGCAATCGAATTCACGCTTCTTATGAAACTATATAAAACCATAATATTTACTGATTCTCTAAGCGCCCTACAAGCTCTTTTAAAACCTCCGTTTAAACATAATCCACAACACCCGCTTATTTTTGAGATTAAACACTTGCTTCATCTCTCTTTCCTTCAAAATTACTCTATTCATTTAGCTTGGATACCTGGTCATTGTGGTATAAAGGGTAATATTAAGGCAGATCAACTGGCGAATGAGGCGGTGGAGTGTGGGGACATTTACCCATACAAAATTTATGTACCTGATTTGTTTTCTTTACCGGCCACTTATCTTCGTAATTCTTGGTGTGCGCTGTGGGAAGAAACAAGCAAAACAAAGGGAAACTACTTTTTTAAACTACAGCCAACTATTCCGTATAAACCTTGGTTTTCCAAACATAAGCTCACCAAAAAAACTACTAGCATCTTAATACGATTGCGACTAGGTCATACTTGTACACCTAATCATCTGGCTAGACTCAATTTAATTGATAGCTCTAATTGTGCCTGTGGTATTGATATAGGAGACGTAAACCACTTATTTTTTTCTTGCCCAATGTACAATCATTCATCTTTTTTTGCTTCCCTTATTTCTCTGACAGTTCCTTTTCCCACCTCTGTAACATGTCTTCTATTAAGCAAAGATCCTGGTATTTACAAAAGTATTTCATTATTCATATTAGAGAATAAAATACAGATATAGTATAATAATTTATTTACCTATTTATAATTATTAATATATTTTATATAAATAAAAATGTAACTGTATATATATTTATATTGTGCTTTTATAAACTATTCACAACTTTCCTGATTGATTTTTCCAAATTGACTCGTTATTTTTATTTGCGTCTCGTTTCTCCGCTTTATTGTCATTGGCGATACGCAAATCGCGTGATGCCAGTAGAAGAAAAAAAAAAAAGTTGGGAACGAGGGGTTCGCTCGCCCGTAAAGGCCAATCCTCTGAATCCTCTGACGGGTGTCATACCTGTCATACCTTGATGCTTGAGGCTTTTAACAGACTGGCATTAAGGACGCGTTTCCAAATCACACGAAAACTTTCAAAAATAAGCAGTTTGTCTGTATATTTTCCGGCAAAATGAAAGTAAACCAAATGTAACTAATAATTACCACAGATAGATTACTTCTTCATCTACAAATGGTCTTAACTTTTATTCGCAAATATTGGTCAATTAAATTGTAAAAAATAATTTCCGGTGCCTCTCAACGCAAAATTAACGATATCGTGTTGAGTTTAGAAACATTTCTCTTCTATTTAATAACATAAATTTATGTATTAAAAAATATTTTATGTAAATAGACATGTTAAACTCAAAAAGGTGTTAAAAAAAACTACCAAAATGGTACAAAAAGTCTCAGAAAAAAAATAAAATCACGTCTAGTTTTTCCACAAATTTTGCTATAACGCATGAATCATAATGGCTTGAATATAAGGGTTATTTTACTTGTCACTGTCTTGATTTATAGCACAAAATATTTGCAATGAAATATTAGTCTGCGCTCGGCCGCCGTCGTGAGTGGACACTGTGTCGCTTGTAAGCAGGAGCTCGTGTTGAAAAAGATCGCTGTACGAATACAACATATTTGACATACCAAACTTGATACTTGATACTAAAACAAAACAATATCAATGTTTTGTGTTCCCAGTTTATTTTTGCTTTTATTTTCCCAGTTTATTTTTGCTAAAATTGGATTATTTACATTTCGTTTCGGACTTGATGGAGTGACCTGTAGGTATACTTCGATGACTGCTACTGGAACTAATAAACGAGTAGAGCTAGGTGCGCCGAGTTTGGGCTCATTTTGTTAGTAACGTTGAGATCTTACCTCCGGACTTGATGGAGTGACCTGAAGGTATACTTCGATGACTTCTACTGGACCTAATAAACGAGAAGAGCTAGGTGTGCCGAATTTGGGCTCATTAGTTACATTGAGATCTTACCTCCGGACTTGATGGAGTGACCTGAAGGTATACTTCGATGACTTCTACTGGAACTAATAAACGAGCAGAGCTAGGTGTGCCGAGTTTGGGCTCGTTTTGTTAGTTACGTTGAGATCTTACCTCCGGACTTGATGGAGTGACCTGAAGGTATACCTCGATGACTGCTACTGGAACTAATAAACGAGTAGAGCTAGGTGTGCCGAGTTTGGACTCATTTTGTTAGTTACGTTGAGATCGTACCTCCGGACTTGATGGAGTGACCTGAAGGTATACTTCGATGACTTCTACTGGAACTAATAAACGAGAAGAGCTAGGTGTGCCGAGTTCGGGGTCGTTTTGTTAGTTACGTTGAGATCTTACCTCCGGACTAGATAGAGTGACCTGAAGGTATACCTCGATTACTGCTACTGGTACTAATAAACGAGTAGAGCTAGGTGTGCCGAGTTTGGGCTCGTTTTGTTAGTTACGTTGAGATCTTACCTCCGGACTTGATGAAGTGACCTGAAGGTATACTTCGATGACTTCTACTGGAACTAATAAACGAGCAGAGCTAGGTGTGCCGAGTTTGGGCTCGTTTTGTTAGTTACGTTGAGATCTTACCTCCGGACTTGATGGAGTGACCTGAAGGTATACCTCGATGACTGCTACTGGAACTAATAAACGAGTAGAGCTAGGTGTGCCGAGTTTGGACTCATTTTGTTAGTTACGTTGAGATCTTACCTCCGGACTTGATGGAGTGACCTGAAGGTATACTTCGATGACTTCTACTTCGTATACTTCGACTTCGTCTTTGCAATAAAAAAAATAAGATCACTTACAAATGTCGATACAGCCACACTAGTCTATTTTAGTTATTTCCATAGTATAATGTCGTATGGTATTTTACTGTGGGGAAATGCTGCTAATATCGACACAATATTTATTTTGCAGAAGAGGGCTATTCGCGCAATTTATAAATTAAATTCTAGAGAGTCTCTGAGAGAAAAATTTAAGGAAACTAATATACTAACATTTGCATCGCAATATATTTATGAAAATATAATGTATGTTCGTAAAAATAAACACGAATTTATGACCTTTTTGGATTTACATAGTTCGAACTGTGTTTCGACAAGGAATGGCCACAAACTTGCATTCCCCAAGTGTAGGCTCCGCAAAAAGAGCCACTCTTTTATCGGGATGTCGATCAGAATATATAATAAAATCCCGGAAAGTGTTCAATCCCTTCCTTTGCACAGATTTAAAAAGAAAGTCAAACAAGTCCTGTGCCGCAAGGCTTATTACGATCTTAAGGACTATTTCATTGATAATAAAGCTTGGGATTGAGCTGTAGTCCCACAAGGCTGTTTCTATAACTGATGTAATAGATTTAAATCAATCAAACTGCCAATGTTAACAGATAGCTGTGGGACGACATTGACACATGCGGTAGCTGTCACGTATGTTCCTTATCTGCCCATAGCTACTCTGTAAGAAAGCTTATTATTGTATACCTCATATTTTAAAACAGGGCTGAAGTTTTTCTCCGTCTGCTCTTTTCTTCAGCTCAGCATTGCCTAAGCGCACCCAGAGCAGACAGAACAAAAAAATAACGTGCACTAAGAGTTTGTAAATGAACCGTACAGTGAATAAAGAATATTTCATTTCATTTCATTTCTACTGGAACTAATAAACGAGCAGAGCTAGGTGTGCCGAGTTTGGGCTCGTTTTGTTAGTTACGTTGAGATCTTACCTCCGGACTAGATAGAGTGACCTGAAGGTATACCTCGATGACTGCTACTGGTACTAATAAACGAGTAGAGCTAGGTGTGCCGAGTTTGGGCTCGTTTTGTTAGTTACGTTGAGATCTTACCTCCGGACTTGATGAAGTGACCTGAAGGTATACCTCGATGACTGCTTCTAGAACTAATAAAAGAGTAGAGCTAGCTAATAAAAATGTATTTAGTTTATATCTCTTATAATTGTTGTTTTAGATGCCAAGGCTTATGACGTTTGGGAAAAGCTCCGGTAAGAAACTTCATGCCACTAGACATAATGTAGAAAAGGCAAGACGGTTAGTAGGTTCCTATATGAATAATTAAAAATACATATATTTTAGTGACCATTGATTACCATACCATCCTTTTTTCGCAGGCAAAAGGACAAAGACAAAGACAAAGACATTTATTTGCACAAATATGGGTGTTTACAAAGTTGTTTATATATATTTAGTTCAAAGTTTAGTTTAGTAAAAGGACGGAGGTAGTCGTGATACGAGTATCCTATTCGGGGTCAGCTAAGAATTACAGGGGAAAACACGTTTGTTTTTGCTATTTGGATGGGCCCAGGAAAAATTAAATATGAATTTATAGCCAAAGACGATCAATTCTGGAAGGAGAATATGAAAACACAATACAAGAACTTCCTCCTTCCAGAATTGATCGATCCAAGATTCAAAAGAAATATGGAAGTACGAGAACATTCTTCACATAGTCATAGTAATATAATGACAACTAAGAATGATTAATTATTTTTTGTTAGTTTTATTCAACTTTGGAAAAAAAAGTGTCTCCGTCCTTTTGCCTGCGAAAAAAGGATGGTATGGTAATCAATGTTCACTAAAATATATATATTTTTAATTATTCGTATAGGAACCTACTAACCGTCTTACCTTTTCTACATTATGTCTAGTGGCATGAAGTTTCTTACGGGAGCTTTTCCCAAACGTCATAAGCCTTGGCATCTAAAACAACAATTATAAGAGATATAAACTAAATACATTTTTATTAGCTAGCTCTACTCGTTTGTCCAGCGATGGCCGAGTGGTAAAAGCCGCGGTCTTCTACGCGACCGAACCCGGGTTCAAATCCTCGGCGCGCACCTCTGACAAAGAAACTTGTAATGTGCGCATTAATCGCTGCTCCACGGTGATGGAAAATATCGTGATTTGATTACGATGTTCTCCATCGCCGTGCATGCCTGAGAGAAATTCATTATTTCTCGAAAGCATGACGTCCACCAATCCGCACTTGGCCAGCGTGGTGGACTATAGCCTAAATCCCTCTCACTTGTGAGAAGGAGACCTGTGCCCAGCAGTGGGACATAAAAAAAGGTTGAAAAAAAATTCAACATTAGCATAGTTTACTAGCTCCTGGACTGACTTGGTACGGCATCCTAATTGCGTAGTAACACACTAGAAATGACAATCCGTTCCAATTCGACAGTTCAACAGTTTTTGCTGTCGTAAAAATGAATTTTTAAACAATTATGAAGCAATGAATATTGTTTAGATATATCTCTCAGTATTATTTCTCCCTCTTCCTCTAATCCATCCATAGGTTGTCTTGTAAATATTGCTTTTAGCGATAAGACCATCTATTGTGTCATGCACGCTATGTGAAATGTTTTTCTTTGACGTTTGTATGGTGTACATAATAAAGAGTTTTTCTTTGACATTTGTATGGTGTACGTAATGAATATCTATATATTAGTAATGTGGTCTGCTAATTTTCGAGAACTTGCATTTGATACCCATAACAAAATTATAAGAAACTAGTGGAGCCTGCAAACTTCGTCTTGCCCGGGAAAGCAGCCCCACCTAACGGGTCCAATTGTGATATCAATCGATCCAGAAACCCATTGAAATATAAACACAAAATATCATCTAAATCAGCCCAGCCGTTTTAGGAGGTCAGTGACATACCGACAGCAGCGCCACCTATCAAGTCTAATTGTGTTTTCAAGCCATCCAGAAACTCGTTGAAATATACACACAAAATATCATCTAAATCGACCCAGCCGTTTTAGGAGTAGTCGGTGACATACCGGCAGCAGCGCCACATACCAGATCCAATTTAAACCATCAAGAAACCCATTGAAATATTCAATCGTCTCTGCCATTTAGGAGAAGTCGTTGACATACCGACAGCAGCGCCACCTACCGGGTCTAATTGTGTTTTCAAACAATCCAGAAACCCATTGAAATATACTCACAAAATATCATCCAAATCGGCCCAGCCGTTTTAGGAGAAGTCAGTGACATACCAACAACAGCGCCACCTACCGAGTCCAATTGTATTTTCAAACCTTCCAGGAACCTATTGAAATATACACACAAAATTTCATCCAAATCATCAAATCAAAAATACACAGCAAAAAAGAAATAATAAAACTTGGCTCAAGTATCCAGCCGTGTCAGTTCACTCATAATTTCGCCGCTTCGCACAAGTCGCTGTGTGTGTGAGCCGTGCACGTGTAGTAGTAAGTCTCAATACCTAGAATAGAAGCGCGACAATACGGAAATGCGTCCTTAACTAGAAATTACATGCTTGACTGAGAAACTAAAATAGAAACTTAGGTTGTTGCAAGAAAACACAAAAATAGATTTTGTATTTCTTTATTGACGAGATGAATGGTCACAATGTCCTACACGAGCAACGTAACTCGTCGTCCGTCGTAAGGCACTAGTCATTAAACGGACGCATCGGAATATGTACAATTTTTTATTATCTACGTACATTAACAAATTTAACCAAATTCTACAAAAATATAACTGTTTATTCTCAATAAATACTGTTTCATTTTTGTTATACACACACAACTAATAATGTTCTTAACGTGTCCACTACCAATGGGATCATAAATATTAAATAAGTAAAATAAAGTAATTCCTTCATAAAAATTATAAGCCTATTTTAACTGTGTTTTCTTGTCAATGACATTAAAATACACAATAAAAAGGCAAATTAGATTTAAGTTAATAGAGGCTTATACTTAGCACTGTGTAATTCTTATGAATAAGTGGTTCATATCAACAAGAAATTTAAGTGCAAGCACGTAAATAACAATAGGTCTATTTACGCTTATTTAATTGATTTGTTTAACATAAAAAATGGTAGCAAACACATATTTTAACTTTAAACATCTATTTGAACCCAACATAGATATGTTACGATTGACACGATTTTATCTACAAGGTAACACAGACACCAATTTAATACATAATGTGAAAATTTGGTTCTTCATAGGAAACATCGTAAATCTATTAAGAATGTACGAAAATATTATGTACTTACTACAGTATTGTCTTAATACTGGTATTGGTACATTTTAATCATAAGAAAACGGGTGGCACCATTAGCAAATAAACTTCTAGAGCTATAGTAACATTCCGGATATAATAATAATTATAATAAAATATACAAAAATGAATGGCTTGATAAATAGGCCAAGTAATTTGGGTGCGCTCAATCAAAGAAACACATGTATGGCGCAAATATAAGTCAAACGGGTCCGGGGTTCGATTTCGGGAGGAGAAGAAATTTGAATATGTTTAATTTCTGTTTTCCGTCGGGGTAATTGTGTGTACTGACTTTGTGTGTGTCCACACTAGGATTCCCTATGATATGTTATAATAATTGGACGAGGGTGAAAACTCCAAAATCTGTGGCAAATTTAAGAAAATTACCTGTTTATCTAATTTTTTATATATTTCACAAGTGTTTATGGAATTATAGTTCTAAGTTTTAATATGGTCCACCCAGAATACCTAATTATATGCTAATACAAACAAGTTGAACTGTAAAGCTATATTTTAGTATGTATCACAATATTTTGCTTGCCTAAGTCTTGGTAATTAGCTTGTTCCTTTTATCTACTTGAGGATTATTCAAGTGTTTAAACTTTTCTGTGTATTTAACGAAACATAGATTAATGTTCAGTATAGAACAAAATATTATAGAGTAGCGTGCAATACTTACGATGTTTAGACATATTTTAATATATTTTATTAATAATTAAAGAGATTAGTTCAATTCCTTAGTGTATATTGAGATCATTTCAAAAAGAAACTGTGCCCTCTAAGTGTTAGGGTAAATTGTCCTAATACTGATTTCATAAGCATATTGTTTTTGGTATTTTAATAACAATTATTTTATAAACATATTCATCTAAAATATTCAATTTTCTATTTTGGCTAATTAAGTAGAGGTAAATATTATGTATAATAGAAGTGAAATAGTAAATAGTTATAAGCGACGTTTTGTTTATATAGTTACACTGACGACGAAACTAGGTACTTTTTGCTTTTTATTTCAACATTATGTTACTATCTCAAGAACACAGGTCATTTTTTAACAACTTAAAAACAACTATCATGTTAATAAATTTTTAAAATACTACTGGCTACCCGTGACTTCGTCCGCGTGAACTTTGGTATTAGTCATAGCATGATGTTATAGCGTAAAGCCTTCCCCGATAACTGGACAAATTTAAATACAAAAATAATTTTTCAGTTCGAACCAGTAGTTCCTGAGATTAGAGCGTTCAAACAAACAAACTCTTCACCTTTATATATTAGTATAGAAGTTTTTTTTACTAAAACCACTTTTTATGCACACAATGCAATACTATTTCCAATATAATTATATTGTTCAAGATATTTTAGAAAAGGTGATTACTTAAAAGTTTCGTTCAGTGTAGCCATATGAAAAAATATTAAAGATCGAAATGTTTAACACTGAGATAGCAAATTTTACTAGCGATATGCTACAGATATTTCACATTAATATTTAAAAGTCATAATTTTACAATAAATGGCTCGCATTAAAAATCAGTCGAATTCAAATAAAAAAAAGGAAATAGGTACATATTTTAAAAATAATGTTTTTGTATCAACATTTAGTAGTTAATTTTTTTAATTCTGGTATGACTCTTTTGTAGATGACGAAAGATTATAAATAATTATGATTAATAAAGTGTAAATTATATAGCGACCAAGGCGATTCAAAGACGTAAAATAAATTCATCAGTCTAATATTAGCACAACTTGGTTGATAAGATTACCATAGTCGCATAAGTGGCATTAATCTCACCGAGGACGATAAGCTTGTACTTAGTTCAGATCAGGGTCCCGATTCTCGATTCCTTCGATATAAGCGACTTTACATGTTTCTGACCTATTTACATAATAGCAATGGTTTCTCTCGCTTTTTTTCCGTGGTAAAACCGCATGGTCCAATGCTATGTAACACAGAACATATTAAATGGGAATAATGCGCCGTTCGTATAAAAACTGGTGTCGTCGATCCAGCCCCAACTTTCACCTCCACTACATCTGTACTTAAATAAATATGAAGCTTACGCACATATTTGCAATTTCAAATCTAGCCAATCTCAGCGCTGCACAATCACGCGATTTCAAATGAACTAATCACACCCAAGCACGCACACAAGCACGCATATCACAGCGCGATCGCTTGTTGTAACCTCTTTAATATGTGCTGTGGTATGTAATTGGTTTTAGTTCAAGCCATTGGACTAATGGATAAAGAAACCCGTGGTACTACTAATCGGACCACACGATGGAGCCACGGGCAACACCGATAAGTTGTTTAAATTATTTAATTCCTAATATTGACATTATCTCCATAAAGCGAGAATGGGGACCCAGTTTTTATATGAACACAGTTTAATACGAGTTACTAAAGATAATGGCTTTATATAGTTCTTCAACCTCACGAATACGGATTTTCTATTATTGTAGGGTGTATGAATATGGTCATTTTCGGTACTCGTGAGATAAAAGGTCTATAATGGTATTACACGGATAAGTTTGAGACCCAATGCCTCTAACACTTACTTTTTTTTAAATTTAGTCACCACAACATTCAACCGACAAAAATCGCAGACAAGGAGCATATAAACTGAGATCAAGAGCTCTACCGTTTCTTTGTATTACACATTTTATTACAAATATATAAAAGATTTTTTCTCGTTTCTCTGTCATGCGACTGGGACTTGCCTATCAATACGAGAGTGAAGGATCCATCACTTTACAGAATGTGATTATACATTTAAAGCTGCGACTCCTGTACAACACACAATGCATTTATCTATTAGGTAAATTTCTTGTAATTTTATCTTTTCATCTAATGGACAGATGATGAAGAAGTCTCACTATCAAAATACTAGACCCATGTGATAGATGAACACAAGCATGCTAAGATTTGTTGCTGGAAAGTACTCATATAATAAAAATGATTATTTTATGACGTAGGAGAAATTGCGTAGAGTCTACAGTTAAATGTCATATAATTATAATTTGTCTGATTTACCCGAGGTCGGTGAATGCTTCTGATTAATTTGTATTATTACTAGTATTTTTTTAAATAATTCGAGATACGTAGTTAATAAATCAGATTACACACGTTATTCTGTCTTTGAGGTAACAGACACATAAGTCAGTAATGTATGCGAATGGATACATTTTAAAATATTCCTTGTTGAAAACACTACACATTCGGATGGGTTACAAGCCGATACAGCCAGGCGCGGTCCCAGGGGGGGGAGGGGTCACAGGGGACATGACCCCCACCCCCAAAATCTATCAGTCATGCTTAGATGGAAGGCGAAAAAAGCCACTTTGGGACACCTCTTCCCCCAAAATTTCTTGGCGACCCCCCAAATTGAAGGCTGCGACCGTGCCTGGATACAGCAGCATCATAATCGTAATTGATTATGTGATATCAACTTCATCTTAAACACATAAATAAGCTCTTCAATTAATTGCCTAGGAAGCTCTAGTTTATCCTAAGTAATTATGGGCAATAATAATAGTGTTCGAGTATTAAAACTGAGGCTTACATTGTGGTTCCATTATCACATAAAACAACTAATCGATATTATTCCAACGCAATCTATCTGTTGACATTGATACAGCACCTTGTTTGTTTTGTTTTAATGCTGATTGCACAAGACTTACAAGTCTCATGAGAAACGCACATAGAATTTATGACACATCCGATTTGATTCGCATTTCAGTGAAATCTACACGTTTAAAAACACATTTATAGGACTGTTACTGAAACCTGAAAAGCACAAAACATTGGCATTTGTATGAGAGTGTGTACTGTTTGTGAAGCACAGATACACAACACAAATGCATTTAACTTGATGTTGCTTGCCACCCGTCGCGTTATAAAAATGTGTATTTTGTTGCATCAGCACATCACTTTTCGATAATCGACCTAAACACATTCAAAATCGGAAAAAAACCACACGTTAAAAATACCCGTAACGTTTACGAAGCAGCGCAACAGGCGTACAGCCGTCCCGCTCGCTCCAGAGGCGCCTAGGAGAAGCTGTCCTGCTCGCACTCGTCCCAGCTGTCGCAGTCGTAGTGGTCGCAGTCGTAGTCGATGTCGCAGGCGGCGTGCCCGGTCGCGTCCGAGCTGATGTCCGTCAGCGCAGGGTCCGACACCGGCTTCGACGATATGTCTAGGATCTGACGGGGACACATTTTAATGGGAGTAAAATCATTACTACAAAGTTTTTTTTAAATTTAAATGGAGTAACAGACGAGCATGTAGGCCATGATGCATTGTGTTAAGTGGTCACTGCAGCCCTTAAAAATAACTCTTCACACTCATAGCTCCACAGTAAGGTAGATATACCCTGTGTCGTGGGTACCATATACACACACAGAGAGAAAGAAACACAAACACCCAGACTGAAAACAGATATTTTAAACTCATCATTCAAATTACTGCCTCGCCGCGAATCGAACCCGGGACCCTCCGATCTGCAGTCCGGCATGGTAACCATTACGCCACACGGGTCGTCAAACCTTGAACGAGTACAATTGTACACACAACCTCAAGCAAGCATAGTTAAGTCTTATCTCAGGTCAGTTGCGCTGCTACTACGGAGGCTGACGGTCGCCTCATATAAGTCTGGTCGGCAAATGCACCTTTCCACTGGAACACAATAAAATTAAATCACGGCAGAAGTGCAATGATTACTGACGACTTAGGTACTGCCTTTATCTGTTATTACTCGTCCAGTTTCTAAGAAACTGGCAAAAACTTGATGCAAAAATTATACTTGACGCTGGCAATATGCAGAGTTTGCGATGCCATAATTAAAAGAAAAAAATAAATAAATAACGGGTTGCACTTCGGTAGTGCCAGTAGAAGTGAAAACTTGAACATTAACGTTGTGCGTTTTTGATATTTTGGAATGGTTAGGAAATAATTTCGCACGAATTGCTTTTTAATTATCAGTAGGTATTATTTTTCATCTAGTATTTTCAGTAGGTTTTCATTTAGTATTTTTATAAAGTACTCACTCATTTTCTTTCATTATTTCTTCGTCACTTTTTTCATTAATAGATGCACTTTGTTCAAAGTCCATATTTTAAATACTTGCTGTAAACGAATTTTATAAGTATAGACATTCGAGCCATCAGCTGTCACCCCTCCGTCTTACGAATATTCTATCAAGCTACGTGTCCTGACGCGAGTTTAACATTTTTTACCCACCCCAAAAAAAGTGCACAACGCCACTAAAGAAGTTTCTACTTCAAAAAACAGAGACTCACATCGGCAGAAGAGCGCAGGCTGTAGTTGTCGGACTGCGCGTCCCGCTCGGCGGTGGACAGCGCGTGCAGCGCCAGCGAGCTGCGCTTCGGCTCCTCGCGCGACATGTTCTTGCCGTCCGAGCGGATTGCCACCTCCGAGGGATTCGATCGTTCTGAAATTACAGATCATTACTTAGTTTTCACTATTCCTTGATAAGTTTCGAAAAAAAACGCATCTAAATAAAAGTTTCAACATCAAAAGTAAAAAAAGTTCCATAATAAAATAACAAGGGAGTAGCACATCAATCAATTCTAGAATATCTACAACAAAGTGACAGTTTTACCATCCTTGCCTTTACTACAGCAAAAACATTTTAATTTTATTTATATTGCAGGGTTCTTCAAGAAAGCTGTAAAAAAAGCTCTCCTTCAAAGCCGCAATGTTAGGGTGGATCCCCTGGGGTTCCCCGTGTCCATAGGCGACGGTGATGGCAGCCACACCACCACGCGGCCCGTCTGCCTTTTTGTTCGGTTTATTAATATAAAAAAGGCTTTCATTAAATTGATTTAAATTATGTCGCTTGGGTTTTATAAGTTCCATATTGGGTATAGGTCAGTTCTTTCGTTTCGTCGTTTCTTCTAAAAAAGTGCCTATTCGTTGCCACTTATGGGAGTGAGTGAGCATAAAGGTTAAACTTATAACTAATGAAACTGACCACAAAATAAAATTTCGTTATTTATTAGTCTATAAAATATATTTAAAAATTAATTGATTACCCCTACTTATTCAATACAGGAACTAACACTATTAAGTTTTACCTTTAGCATGTGGATCCGCTAGCGATACAGGAGAGCCGCTGCGAGGCGAGCCCAGGCTGCCGCTGTAGTACATCTCCGGGTTGGCTTCGTGCCGATCTACGGTTACATTACAATAGCATCACACTAAATAAGTTACCTACCGAACTATGTACTCATTAATTACAGTAAGGACAAGTATATGATCTTCGACAAAATTCATGTTTCCGAACTAATATAAACATAATAAAAAAATCGGTTTAAGAACGATGGTTTAACGTGAAAATTTCTCAACAAAACAATGATACTACATTGCCTTTTCACTTCATTTTCAGTCGACGAACGGCGCAAGCAAAAGCTCGAGCGTAAAGTTACAAGGGTAACGTTACAGTGAGTCATCCTTTTTCGTGCTTGCAGCTGGCGTTCATCTATTTAGTAGACGTTGTCACGTCAATAAACGGACAGAAAAAAAACTAAAAAGAAAGAAACAAGTTCTCACAAATCATAAGTTGTTCAGCTATAAGTTTATTAAATAAATCGATTGCAAAATAGAAGAATTAACAGATGGGCCTAATAATTTAAATATTAATGGGCTCCTTGGGAAGATTCGATTCTTCCATATATTTTGTATTTGGGGTATCAAAAAACTTTTTAATCAATATTAAAATTGGTTGTAACTACATAGTTCAGAAACACAAAAGTTGTCGAAGGGCTTGTTACTCGTACATTACAGGTTTACTAAGTTTAGCCGCGCTATGGGGTTACTATTTACTGTTAACTTGGAACAACAATTAATACTAGGAATACAAAAAATAACAATAAAAATTCTACACAAAGTTACGTTTAAACTACACATTGACTTTACGAGATGAAGTCTGAACAATTTAAAGTTACACTTTAAAAGTTTTGTAATGCAAAGGTATCAATACCGACACATAAATCGAGGATTACCGAAACGCGGGAACACATTCACATGTGTGAGTTTGTATTGTCTGTAAACCACACATTAAACAACACAGACGCATTTAGCATAACGTAACCGTCAGTCGCAACATGAAAATGCTAAATCCCTACTAATATTATAAATTCTAAGTGTTTGTCTGTCTGTCTGTCTGCTACGCTTTCCCGCTTAAACTACTGAACCAAGTGGAACACAGATAGAATGGACTTTGGGAAAGGACATAGGATGGTTTTTACCTACGGGAACCTATAAAACGGTTCCACGCGGGCGAAGCTGCTGGCGAAAGGTTAGTCAGTAATAATTTTTCTCTATGTTGAGTTAGGGCGTTCGCAAGCCGGGACTGACGAAGATAACGTTCCCCGGCGCTAGTCCCTGTAGCTTCGGTATTAAGAATAGAGCTACGGTATCCCCTGCCTGATCGTAAGAGGTGACTAAAAGGGAGTTTCCAGCTCGATCCGTCCTGCCAGCGACCCCGGGAAGGACGGCGGTATGGGCGTGGCCGCATGCCGCTGTGAACACCGGAAGGTGCAGGAGATCACATCCACTCTCCCAAAGATGGGCCCGTTCTGGGGTGCCACGCGTGAAGGACATCCCGAAGGAGATCCCGAAGTCCTCCCGGTCACGGCAGGCCACCGAGGTGGTTTGAGTGCGGTACAAATCTCACATTACCCGGTATCCTCTCCCAAGTTGACGGGTACCTTTGAAGGTTTCTCCTCCGATACCATAAAAATAGGGCGTTCGCAAACATGCTTCTAGGCATCGGCAATCGGCAATGTAGTCGCATTTCAATAGCTAAACGTAGCGACTAAATAGCTAAAACGCGCGATTTTGATACTGGGATGGAAAACAAGTCGCCAAATCGCCGATCACTGATCCAAAAAAACGCGGTCTGCAGAGGCTTTTAACGCGTTACCTTTCGATAATCGGCCTTTACGATTATGAAGGCTTGCTTGATTGTTACTTAATTTCTCTAAAGAACATCTAAGACTCTTATGCTAAGTCCACAGTTCACAGACTCACCACAGTCGACGATCTCGTGGAACACGTAGTGAGCGATGGTGACGGGTTGCTTGATCCAGGGGTGCGCCATCAGCTGGGGAACCGTGCAGCGCTGCGTGGGATCCTTGCACAGCATCCAGCGAAGCAGGTGCTCTAGATCTGGGAATGTATTTTTTATTTGTTTCAATGCAGTAGTAAACGCATGGCCCGGCGGTAAGCGTAGAACGCAAACGATTTATGCAACTAAGCCAAACGGGCGCGGTCCGGTGTGAGATGGGTGACTGCTAGCGTTTCCGTGCTTCGGAGGGCACAATAAGCCGTCGGTTCCGGTTGTTGTCGATAGATTACAGTTGTTAAACCTTGTCGGAGGCCTTATGGACGGTTTGAAAATATTCGATAGCGGGTTGGCCACTGACTCGCATCTCCACCAACCCGCATTGGAGCAGCGTGGTGGAGTAAGCTCCAGGCCTCCCCAATAATGGGAAGAGACCCGTGCCCGGCAGTGGGACGCAAAAAGGGTTACAGCCAGCCAGACGAACATGGCCTGAAGTAGGCGTAGTTAAGTCTTGCTTGAGAGTTGCACTGCTACGCCTGATGCAAGTCAGTTTGGTAATTTTCCATTGTAACGCAAACAAAGAGTTGCCACAGTGGTACTTCCCCGGTCAAACCATGAAAATTGTACCTTTTTTTTTTGGTGTCGTGGGGTAAACCTTCAAAAGGTACCCGGCACCTTGGGAGAGGATACCAGGTTATGTGGGATTTGACCGCACTAAAATCCCCTCGGTGACCTGTCTCTGCGCTTTGTGAGGACTCCGGGTTCTCCGATGGAACGCACCAATGTCCTCCACGCGCGGAGCCCATAATGGGCCCATCTTCGGAGAGTAGATGTGCTCTCCTGCACCTTCCGATGTTTACGGCGGCATGCGGCCACGCACACACCGCCGTCCTTCCCGGGGCTGGATGGATCGAGCTCCCACTCTCCCCGTCCACAACCCCGGAAGTCCCCATTTAGTCGCCTCTTACGATCAGGCAGGGGATACCATAGCTCTATTCTTAATCCCGAAGCTACAGGGACTATGAAAGTTGTACCTAGGTACTAAAAAAAAATTAAATTATTCATATCACTTGTCACAGTTTGGTTAAGAATGTATTAAAATGGTATATAGTGGCTGTTAGAGGTGACTGTTGCATATTTATTTCTAGGTTCTCTAAAATGGTATCATAGACAGTAATGTAATATTATAAGCACATTTTTTTCATCCCTTTTTTTATGTCCCACTGCTGGGACATAGGTCTCCTGTCACAAGTGAGAGGGATTTAGGACATAGTCCACCACGCTGACCAAGTGCGGATTGGTCGACGTTGTGCTTTTGAGAATTTATGAATTTCCCTCAGGCATGCACGCCGATGGAGAATATCGTAATCAATTAAATATCACGATATTTTCCATCACCGTGGAGCAGCGATAAATGCGCACATTACAAATTTCTTTGTCAGAGTTGCGCGCCGAGGATTTACACCCGGGATCGGTCGCGTCGAAGACCGCGGTTTTTTATATTACCACTCGGACATCGCTGCTCAACTTATTAGCTTGCTATCTAGCAAATAGTAACCAATTTTGATGCCCACCTTCTGATACCACACTAGGAATAGCCAACGGTCCTTGTATGGTGTCCTCAATGTCTGAGAATGGATTAACAAAGAATGTCAGAACATACAAGGTTATACCCATTGACCACATTTCCAATTCTGGGCCTGCGTACCTGAAAGACAAATTGATATAGTTAGTACTAAAGTTTTTAAATTAATCATATAATTTAAGTTCGCATTAGACATGACAGTGCAGAGGTCATCAGAGGTGGCATATCAACTTAACGCAAAACATTATTTCTAGAACTTTTTAAAAACACGGATAAGTATAAGTCGCAATCGCACATTGAGGGTTCTCTGTACCATCAAGAAAAATATAACTTAAAAGTAAAGCAAAAATCCATGACGACGCGTGAAAAGAATGAGTAAGTATCCGAAAAGCAACTCTATCTTTTCATTTCAGTATTTGATTCGTGGTTTTGACAGACAGGACAGGTCGAACAGGCAACGAAAGGGTTATTTTTCCAATATGGAACCTTAAAAGTCAATAAATCTATAGGTACTCACTTGTTTCCAGCGAGTACTTCAGGACTACAATATTCTGTGGTGCCATAGAACGTGGAAAATAAAGTGTCCTTGCTCATAAATGTGGCCGAGCCGAAGTCGATTAGTTTTACGTGAAACTTGTTGTCGATGATGATGTTTTCGTCTTTGATGTCCCGATGAAGAATATTCAGAGAATGCAAGTACTCCACTGCCTGTCCTATCTGTAAACAGCAGTAGGGTATTTAATAGAATCAGGCGTTACTTTGCGGAACTCCATTGCTATAAAGATAGGTTTAAACTACTTTGCAACAATCCGCTATCAGAACGTATGATGGTGTATACTTTTTTCATGCAATAGCACCTCCCTCCCTCCCACATAGGGTACATGCACATGCAACAAATAAAAAATATACACCAGCATACATACCACCACCAACACATGTTTCGCCTCAAAACAGAACATCATCAATAACCCTGTATTGACTCTACGACGTTTACTCGCAAAGTGAGACAATAGCCGATGCAGCCCTCTTGTTATATAAATTATGATTTCAATGCTATGCTAGTCGTAGTCTAAAGACCAGTCGGGTTACTATAGTAACTGATGACTCATACATAGCGCACGTTCATTCATCCTCACAACCTTGTTAAACCCGCCTTCATAAGATACTAATCCTACTACTATTATAAAGGCGAAAGTTTGTAAGTATGGATGTATGGATGTTTGTTACTCTTTCACGTAAAAACTACTGAATGGATTTGAATGAAACTTTACCACAATATAGCTTATACATCAGAATAACATATAGGCTACAATTTATAAAGATATTGAGTGAATTGTCCAAAATATGACGATAAGTGTCAAGTAAGTAGGAAAAAATCTACCATCTGCGAGCTATTCTGGCATGCGCCGCCAAAACCGCTAGAGGTACACCTATGTAATGTATGATGTTAATGTTTATCTTATATAGTCCTACAAAAAAGCCGGTCCACGGTATTTCAGAAGGGACTTCACTTTATGCTAATGATCCTCTCTAACGCGGGTGAAACCGCGGGGCACAGCTAGTATAAACTATAATAAGCTTAAAACAGGTGCCTCAGACTGATAAACCCTTTTTTTGTTATCGGGGGGAAGCCTTCAAAAGGGCTCACCGACCGCAACCCCGGAAGCCCCCTTTTAATCGCCTCTTACGATCAGGCAGGGGATACCGTAGCTCTATTCTTAATCCTGAAGCTACAGGGACTCAAGACTGTTAAATCAAGTTACTGAATGATTCGACACTATTTTGAAATACTAGCCTAGTGTAAACGAAGTTTGGCTTACAGGAAAAAAGTTACTACGTAGCTTTTCAGTTTAAATTAGTCAGTCAAAAGCAGTTCAAGAGAGCTTGATTGCATTACAATTGCGTACTTACCTGTCGAAAAATATAGCTGAGTAGAGGTTCGTCCAGCTTAGGCCGACGCTCAATGAACTCGAAGAGATCCATACCAGCACCATGTTTCTCCATTACCATTTGGAAGTATTTATCGTTCTCAAACACGTCGATTACTTTTACCTGAAATGGATTTATGTAAATAAAATACTTGGTGGTATACATACGTGATCGAAGTGCGCATGGCTCGGCGGCTAACGTAGAACGCAAGCGGTCTATGCAGCTAAGCCAAACGGGAGTGGTCGGGTGTGGGATTTATTTATTTATTTATTTATTTATTTTAAGTATAACCTTATTCTAAGGATACAAGGGTGTGCTTAATGCCTAATGGCATTCTCTCCCAGCCAACCCTGGGTGTTATGGAAAACTTGTGGTAGGCGCATACTTACTACATTATAAACTATATAATAAGATAATTATATAAATTATACTACATAAGCTATATATATATATATACAAATATATTCTATCATACATATTATATATATATACATATATAAATAATATATATATATAAACATACATAAATAAACTTTATGTCAAACAAAGAAAATATATTGAGATTGAGAGAAAAACAATTTTTTAAATGATTCAGTCAGTACTCAAGAGATGGTCTCGAACAAGTCTCCTGAACACACTTTTACTTGGAGCTTTACGAACGGTCTCAGGTAGGGTGTTCCACAGTAGTATAGCCTGAATTGTAAAAGAGTATCGGAAGAAGTCACTTTTATGTGAAGGAATGTCGAGCTTTAGATTACTGGAAGAACGTAAGCCTCTGTCATGAGACGAACAGAGGTAGCGAAAGTTTTCCTTTAAATATTGAGGAGAAGTTGGATCATGTAAAATAGAATACAGAACCAAGAGAATTCTAGAATTACGCCTCTGTCGAATAGTAAGCCATCTAAGCTGCTTTCGGTAACTGGAGATGTGATCGTATTTACGAAGATTGAAAACAAATCGGATACAGTTGTTAAGGAGGCGATCTAGTTTGTCCAGAAGTATTTCATTAAGGTCCGGATATGACACATCACCATAATCAATTATCGGTAAAATTAGGCTATGCATAAGCATCAGTTTTGTTTTGAACGGTAGAAAGTTCTTTAGTCGATATAAGGACTGCAGGGAACCGTTGACTTTACGGCTGATTTCGGCTATTTGTGCCAACCAGCTCAAACCGCTGTCAAGCTTTAGACCAAGGTTTTTTACAGTATTGGTAAAAGGTATCTTTACATTGTCGTACAATATTGCAGGGAGTTCCAGAATGTCGAATTTGGCAAGTAATCTTGAGCTGCCCATCAATATCGCCTGGCATTTCAAGGGATTGACATTTATGCCGTGCGCAACCGACCAAAGTTTAATAGAATTAAGGTTGCGGTTTATAGTATTGATTGCTATATCGAGATCTTCAATTTTTGAGTGGACATACAACTGTAAGTCATCAGCATACAGATGGTACGAACAATCAATGATGGAAGTGATAGAGTTGATAAACAACGAAAACAACAGTGGAGAAAGAATACCGCCTTGGGGAACGCCAGTATAGAGATCAGCCCAATTGGAACACTTCTGTCCCAGGTGTACTGACTGCTGGCGACCGCGAAGATACGATGCAAACCACGTTAAGGCAGTTGGCGTGAATCTATTGTGTTTGGAAAGTATGGAGAGGAGTATATCGTGGTCAACTGTGTTGAAAGCATTTGAAAAGTCAATAAGCACCACCACTGTGACCTGTCTGTCATCCATTCCCCGTCTGACATCATCGATGACTTTGACAAGAGCAGTAGTGGTACTATGACCAGATCTAAAACCCGACTGATAATCACTCAGTAGGTTATGTTTACAGACAAATGAGGAGAGCTGCTTATGCACACAAGCTTCCAGAACTTTAGAAAGGAATGGAAGAATTGAGATAGGGCGATAATGACTGGGGAGTGCAGGGTGAGAAACTTTGGGAAGAGGACACACATGCGCCTTTTTCCAGCTGGATGGATATTGGCCAGATAGGAGAGAGAAATTGATTACGTGCGTAATTGTAGGTAAGAGATACTCAACTATCGGCAATATCATCGATCTACTTATATTGTCACAGCCAACTGCCTTGGAACTTATTTTTAAAATGTTTGCCCTAACTTCCTTCTGTGAAACAGAAGAAAGTTGAAAAGAGGTAATAGTGGGATGGGTGAGTGCTAGTGGCAAAAAATTTCATGCGCATTTCCGTGCTTCGGAAGGCACGTTAAGCCATCGGTCGGAGGCCTTATGGGCGGATTGAAAACATCCGACAGCGGGTTGGCCACTAACCCGCATGTCCACCAACGCGCATTGGAGCGGCGTAGTGGAGTAATCTCCGGGCCTCCCCAATAATGGGGAGAGACCCATGCCCAGCAGTGGGACGCAAAAAGGGTTGCAGCCATACTTATGTGATAGTTCCGTGGCTGCCCAAGCAATCGTGGATTTAGAATCGCCCAGCAAAAGAGGCACATGAAAATTTTCTGCGAAACAGGTTTCAAACCAAGTACAGGCTCTTATGACTTGAAATATTTGAAATTGTTTGTTAAATCAATAAATATATCTTATGATAAAAAGATCGCGAAATAGCGGTTGTTAAACCCTCATTGGAGCAGCGTGGTGGAGTAAGCTCCAGGCCTCCCCAATAATGGGGAGAGACCCGTGCCCAGCAGTGGGACGTAAAAAGGATTGCAGCCAAACCTTGACTTGATTAAACATCAGTCAGTTTCGAGAGCGTCATCAGCCCAATTCCACCAACCTGCATTGGGGCTATACCTGTGGGACCGGCCATAATTAAAGAATCCAGACCTCCCCTATTATGTAGCCAATTATATATATGCTTTGGTTTTTAACCGCATTAGATTAATATTTATTTATTTATTTATTCTTCAAATTGATTAGAAACACTGTTACAATTTTCTATTTACAAGGTGTAATCATAAACTCTTATGAGTTTTACCGTACACCTTGCGTCGCCGAATAGACATAAAAATACAGACACGTCAGCGTACTTAACAAAATGACAACATTAAATAGCACAAATTATTTTTATAACAATTTATTTGTTGTTTGTTGTTTGTAACAACTTATTGTTAGGTTTATTTATAAAAAAAAAAATAGAGTTTCTGGTAATCCTGTTCGTATATTTTAACTTTAATTTTTCTGGGGACTATTTGTTTTAAGATACGCAGTTGTAGTGTGAAAATTTCGTCAAGATGTGATTTACTGGTTCTACCACAGCTTGATAATCCATATGAGAGAATTGATTCTGCTACTGATTTATAGAGTAGATGTAGAGTATTATAGGGAATTTTAAATTTTATGATAGAAAATCTTTTTAATAGTATAAAGGCTCTATTCTTATGTCTTTTTGATAAATACCAGATTCTCATCAGCCATAATAAATTCAACTCTACTCACAATATTGGGATGCTTCAATGTTAGCAGCAAGTTCAGCTCGAGCGGCACCATCTTCCCATCAGTCCCCTCCACCCAAAACTGAGCGCCGACCTTCTCCTTCAGGATGAACTTGGCGACCGCCAGCATGCGGTCCGAACGACGGTACGCCATTTTAACGCACCCGTACGCGCCTTTGCCTGCATTACAAACAGAAGAGAACCTTTTACAGGATTGTAACATTATTATTTTTTTTCCTTCAATTTTGGCATCGCAAACTCTGTGCATATTGCCAGCGTCAATTATAATATTTGCATTACGTTTTTGCCAATTTCAGTGAGACAGTAGGTAAAGTCAGTAAGTCGTCAGTTTTCAGTCAGTCTAGTCCTTAGAGAGGTCTAGTCAGTCGGATGTTCAAGTAAAGCGATGGCTACTTTACCGGAACGTGTCCGATGGAGTTTTGGAGGCAAGCCGAAAATACATATTTTCGCACTGTTATTTTATTTCACAACACTAGTGCAATGTTGTCATTAACCTATATCAAACAAAATGCCATCAACTTTATCCGATATAACTCAAAAATACACCAAGAAAATGAAAATAAAACAAGAGCACAACATGTCCCTTCAGATTTACCGCCAAAACTCGTAACATTATTTATATTATTATGGTTATAATATAATAAAACTATAAATGACAAAAGTGAACAAAAAAAGTGAAAAAATAAAAATAGACAAAGCACTGTCTCTCTTTTCTTCTTATGTACCTACGATAAAAGTGAGAAAGTCTGAAGGGAATCAGAGAGTGAGAGTAAAACGGGGAATGAGAGAGAGCAAGAGATTACAATTTCTCGCTTATTATACATTTTCAAAACCGACTGTCGAATACACAGAGTCACTGGTTATACTGATTGATATTCAAACATGATTAAAGGACTTTGAAAAATCTATATAAATAGTTATTAAATAATCATACCGTTAAGAAGTTGATTCGGACCTGAATAATGAGTTTACTACACAAGTCCTTTCAGCAATCAAAAACACAAAGTTACAGCATAGACTGTGTTAGCAGAAGTTATATAAATAAATAAACAAAATCTGCGACAATGCCAATAGTTTAGTGTTTCTTTCTTACCTATTTGCTTAAGCGTAACGTAATGTTTCCTGTATTCGCCAGCGGTCTGCTCCTCTCCGCATTGGCTCATCAGCGACATAGACTGTGGGCGGCTGCTTACGGATTTGTTGCCCTAAAACAAGAACCTTATTAAAAACGTTGAGAATCCTAAAAGAAAAACAGGTAGGGGCTGCCTATTCTGGGCTTTCATTGGAAGCAAGTACTGATTTCGTACAGAGTTGGTTATTAATAGAAAAAAAAAATACCAGGATAGAAGTATAATACTGTAAGTAGAATACTGATGCTTATTTCTATTATATGTTTTGCTATGCGGTTATACTTACCGGCGAACAAGCATATAAGCTAAAGTGAAGCAAGTATAGCAGCGCCCGTACAAGCCACACGCCGAGACACACACAGGATACGTGCGCCATCGCACAGCTGCCTGCGTACACCATATTATATCTATCGTGTCTACAAGTTCCTAGTACTCACAGCAGCCGCTTCGCTGTCTGCGGTGGAAGCGAGCGTGGAGGCCAAGGTGGAAGCGAGGCTGGAAGCCAGCGTGGCGTGTGGCGGCGCCCTTTCGAGCCTCACACCGAGCCACACGCAACGCACGCGAGCGCCGCCGCATAGCTGCATGCTCGATACGGTGTATACCACACCTGGAATACAATCGCATCGTTTAGACTATAGTCCTTTCGCCGTAAGATGATATACCTGACACTTCATTTTCCGTGTCACGAATACTATTTTATAGTACCTAACTCTAGAATTTGATATACACTCGCAAAAGAAAACAATCTAAGCATAAAAAATGTTTCTTCAAAATTTACCAAGTACTTAAACATTTCAAAATATTTATCATCTGTCGACATTATCTGTAAATTGGTGAATATTTAAGTTTCTGAGAACTTTACTTTGCACTAAATACTTTAGAATAGCGCTGACAACAATGGCTAAGTTATTAAGACAGCGGTATTGAACAAAGGGTGGCTCAAAGTCTGGAGTACATTTTGTAATCTGCTAAGTGCATATTTATCGCTGCTCCACGGTGATGGAAAATATAGTGATATTTAATTGATAACGATGTTTTCCATCACCGTGCATGCCTGAAAGAAACTCATAATTTCTCGAAGGTATCATTCATACCTTCGAGATATCCACCCACATTCACACACTTCGAGAAGTCCACTAATCCGCACTAAGCTCGCGTGGTACGTACGTACGTACGGTGGTGGACGTCGTACTTATGCATTGAAATCCACGTCGATGTGAGTGCAGCAAGAACAAAAAGCTTATACTCACTGAGTTCAGTTCCATCCTTATGCAGTACTACGCCTCTATAAGTCCCGTCCTTATGATGGCAGTCCACCACACATTCACACTGGTCAGATTTGCTGTTACGGGCCTGTGGAGTTGAGGTCGTGAGATTCGTGCGTAGGAGACGCTTAGCCACGCATGGGGTTTCGGGTGGATCATCTGTGAAAGAAAATTTAAATAACAATTGTAATACATAATAATATGTATAAACTTTTATTTCACTCTCTACTAATCTACGATTGAGGAGTTTAATAATGTAGTTTCACTAGTTTACGCAAAAATCAAGTTGCCGTGCGTAGCTAAGTATAAGGTCTTTCGCTTAACCTCGGGCCAAGTAATAGCTTTTTGTAGAGTCAACATTAGTTTGTTTTCAGGAGGAGGAGGGACTTTGAAACCTTGGAGAGACATCTGTGATGTGCCAGAGAAATGAAAGCAAATGAAAGTGCATTTGTATCAGTAAAGACGCGCTACCTAGGAAGTTGCAAGAATATAAGAGATATAAATTGAGCATAAAAATTATACCTTTTTGTTTTATATTATAGATCCTAAGGTCTTCACAGGCCTTACCTTCATATTTTTTCCTCGGAGCTGACTCAGTCTGAGTTTCCAGATCATTGTCATTGCTCAAACTATCAATACTATCATTCCCGTTGTGTTTCGGCAAATCTTCGATCTCACAGCCGGGCGGCGGCATCTCATTGATCGGCGTGAGGAAATCCGCACTTGTCTCGTTAGAATCACAAAAATCGATTGACAAACTGCTCTTATCTTCCTTCCCTTGGCCCGAAATATTGACTTTCATTGATCTATATTTGCTTGAATCGAAGGAAAGACGTAAAGACGGATCGTTCAGTCTTACTCGTGGTGCATTTGGAGTCACCGGTGTTGTTCCAGTGGGGGTGACTTCTTGAGAATGTTGAGATGTGTAGTAGATAGAATCTGACTTTTCCGACGGCTTGTTATTCGATTGTGCATGCTTCACTGGATGACTGTGTTCTGATCTGAGGATATTTTCCGAGCGCGACTTGGATATACTGCTCGGACAGTAGTTTTCGTCGTCTATCGAGATGCCAGACATGCCAGAAGTGACGTCGGGAAGAGCGGACATGTCATTTCTTTGCTCTGTGGTGCTTATACTCGACACCATGTCTTGTGTGGGTGTTGGCGTGTGTGTGACCATGCTTGTCGTGCAAGACTTGTCAAGGCAGAGGGCGCTAGAGGACTTCTCCCTAGTGGTAGATAGCATGGACTGTTGGACGTTTAGGGACATACAAGCTGATTTTTGGCTGCCGTTAAATGCTCCACAGGAATCTTCATCTGTGTCTGAAGCTGCAATAAGGCATGAACGGAAGATTAAAAAAATGTTTCTTCAACGGATGATTTTCTGTTTTCGATCATTATTCATTATGAAACACAATCTCATTTTAAAAATACTAAAATAAAAAGTTAGAAAGAAGTAAAATTTAACACATTCATTCATTCATTCTTTCTTATCATTAAATAGTAGCATATATCTTTAATTCTTCTTGCAACAGAGAAATAAAATGTTCTAATGATTAAGTCAATGTAAAACTTCTTATTTGATGAATGATGAGTGAAAACAAACCTGAACCATCATCGTCATTGTTAACGGGCGATAGGGTCATGTTTCTGTTTCTCTCCTGCACTTTGACGAGATCCATCTCTCTGCAGAAGTTTGGTATGACCTCCTCAATATGGTGGCCTATCACCTCCGAATGGGTCTTGCCAAAGGTGAGCATGGCGAAGTGCTGGTTGCAAGCTGTGATGATGCCACTTTCGTCTACCACTAGGAGACCACTGACGTTGTAGGTGACCTGAAAAATATTGTGTTATGACTTGCTACACGGTTTGTTTACAAGCTCTTGTGGGTTATTCCACAGTTTTTAGGGTTACATACCCAAATAGTAAAACGGGACCCTATTACAAAGACTCTGCTATCTGTCTGTCCGTATGTCTGTCTGTCTATCAAAAGATGAACTGTGATAAGTAGATACATAGTTGAAATGTTCACAGATGATTATATTTCAACAGAAATGTCTGTTGTTATTGTTATAACAACAATATTAAAATAACAGAATAACATAAATATTAAGGTGGGGCTCCCATACAACAGACATAATTTTTTCCCACGTTTTATACGTATGTACGGAACTCGTCGTGCGCGAGTCCAAATTGCACTTGGCCGGTTTTTCTTATGTTCTGAATGAAGGTACTGATGAGTTTATTGCAACTAGAAGTACTGGACTAAAGTCGAAATTTATAGGTCCTTTAAACACAGACAAGCACCTACATTTAAGTTTACAAGGGTATAGTCTGATATATTTGGTGGTTTATTCTGTTGTTTGAAAATACAACTTTTTTCATTTCAACCCATAAATAAATACCTTTTAAAACTAAATTAAATATATCAATTTCTATACCTACTGTTTGTCATTGGCATGTTATACTAGAATCCTGTTGAAACACCTGATAATTACCTGACATTAAGTTTATAAACATTGTATTTGATTTATGTTAGTTAAAAACACTTACCCTAACATTGACTTCAAAGATACATTTATCTTTAATGCCCTTACTAGCTTGCCATGGAGCAGTTTCTGTGTTGTCCGGTTTTGATACCCAAAGGCAGAGAGGGAAGCAACCACCATCTAATGTTCGTCCTGAAACAATGATATTGGGATAAATTTCTGCTGACAAATACTCAACTCAAGGCATATTTTAACTTATCATGTGGCAATCAGCATAGTCTATTTTTCACAGCAATATTGCATGTACTCTTGATGTTTGATATTTAATAATGCTCAATATGCCAAAAAAAAAAAAAAACAACATAACCACAAAATTTCGATAAAGCATGTTTTTTGCAGAGGTAGCAAATCTATGCTACTATATCAAGTTTAGTTTACATTACAGGAACCTGACATTTATTGATAGCAATTTCACCGGTAGCCTTCTGTTTGGCAACATTTTCACTGACTTTACATGACTATGGGCAATCCCATTATTTTGTCAACTGACTCTGTTTGGAACAGCATCAATGCTTTACATTGGCTGCAACCCTTTTTGCGTTTCGCTGCCGGGCACGGGTCAGTCTCCTTTTATCTGGGTACCATGGGAGCATACTCCAGCATGCTGCTCCAATGCGGGTTGGGGAATACGAGTTGGTGACCAACTCGCTTTCAAATGTTCTCAAATCGCCCGTAAGGCCTCCGACAATGCTCTATAACAACCTGGACCAACGACTTACAGTGCCCTCCGATACACGGTAACGCGCATGAAATTTGTCACTAGCGGTCAACTGCGCCAGTTTCGGTTAAGTGAGTAGATAGTTTGCGTTACGTTGCTTTACATTACAGTAACATTATATTTATTTATAGCTTATATATATTATCTTACCGGTAGCCTTCTGTTTGGCAACATTCTTAGATATGGGCGCGTCGTACGCCGGCAGCTGTATGGAGGGTATGAGAGACGCTATGGGCAGCCCCACTAGCTTGTCAGCCGACTCCGCTTGAAACAACATCGCTGCATCGTCGCCTTCGCACGATATTATCATCCCAGAATCCGCGTCTATGGTCAACTGCAAGATAACAATTAAATAATATATTTAATATATATAACATATTATGTTGCCTGTAATTTGTTTTTTTTTGGGATTAAATTTTTGTTATGTACCTCATATGGATTTTGGTATACACTACAATATAGCAGATGGATTGGTGCATCATAGTGTCATGCACAGTTATGGAATAAATTACAATATTTTCCCTCAGCGTGGAGCAGCAAAAACTGTCCAAAATGATCCTTGGTTAAAAGTGCACGCTGGAATTAGAATGCACTATACGCTTGTGACTGGTACCTTTAACACTCAGCTATTATTTCAGGATTGCTTTATAACACCTTATATTCTAGTAGTTTTTCATAAAAATAATAAAATAAATACCATTTTCACGAAACAGATCACACAAAACAAATAATTGATTATATAAATTATAAAACAAATCAATGCACTAACAAATGGATTACAAAACTAACTACAGTTGAATAAAAAGCGAGAAGAGCGCCTAACATAATTACATCCTGTAAGGATATTGCACATGGGTGTGTAATTTTCTATTATTTACTAGCGATAAGTAACTAATTTATACAAAGTATTTTTATTTTGTGAATATATGGTATGATGAAGTTTATTTATTGATGAAAGTACATATACTTAGAAAATATTTATCAGATCAATATATATAATATATGTATAATGAAATGAAATGTAAAGCGTTTATTGATGACTGTTTAGAAAGATTTTTAGGTGTTTGAGTTTTATAATAGTATTTAAACAGTCTACCTTATTCAGGCGTACAATAATCACAAAATTAAAGTAAAGTTATTATTTATTTACTAAATTAATTACAATTATTTAAAAAAAAAACTCTTAGGCATAGTTAAATTTATATTTTATCGCCGTAAAGCTTCCCAAACCTTTGTAATTTTATTCTCTAGATAGTTTCAACATGTTTTGTCATCTAAGTACTCATTAAACTTTTTTAACGAGCCATTGTTTAAGTGATTTCTTGAATTTTGTATTTGGTATTTATTATAAGGTAGAGAATAAATACATGTTCCTGTGGCTTAGGATTAAAAATATGTTCTACAGTGTATGCCTCTGCCTGATCACAAGAGGCAACTAAAGAGGAGTTTCCGGAGTTGCGGGGGCTGAAAGTGGGAGCTCAAGCCACAAATGGGCACATTTGGGTCATTGCTCAAGGTGGATATCAGTGCATTCCGCTGGAGATCCTGGAGTCGTCCTCTACTGCTGAGGCACGCCATAAGAGTAGATTTCGGGCTGCAATCTTTTTTGCCTCCCACAGCTGGGCATGAGTCTCTTTCCGTTATTGGTGCGGTTGCTGATTATGCTGTCGGATGTTAACAAACCACCCATAAGGCCACCGACAGGGTTCAGCGACTTAAAGGCTGAACGTGCTCCCCGAAGTGCTTTGCGACTAGGAGTTACCCATCTCACACCTATATCCGTTTAGCTTAGCTGCGTATTTCTTCCAGTGGAGTGGGTTTTAGTGTCATATAAATTCCTCATGGCTTGGTATCTCTCCCAATGTGCTGAGTACCAATACACAATATATTAATAACAAAACTGTCAAATATCTCACCAGAACATTTTTACAGCTGACTGGTTCAGCAACCACCAAGCAAGGTCCGTCATTGTCCAACTGTCTTATCCAGAGCGAGACCTGCACTGTGTTCCCATCTTTTGATAGAAGCTCTACAACCTAAAGAAAGTAAATAAAATTATTATGGATTTTATTCCTAATTAGTCTAATTACTATAAAATTATCTTGTGAATTTGCTTTTTTTATCTAAATGGAGTAGAAGCCAAGAAAGTAACGTATTCGCTGCAGCCTATGGACATTTACACGCATCACCAACCTTATGCTATCATTAGCCTTGAGTCAAATAACCTTGTGAGTAACCCTTGTAGAGTAAATAATCCTGATGATGCTCTGTTTTAGGGTGAAACACGTGTTGGTGGTTGTTGGTATGTTGGTGTATATTTTTTATTGTTGCACGTGCATGTATCCTAGGTGGGGGGAGATGCTATTGAATGAATAAAGTATACACCATCATACGTTCTGATTGTGGATTGTTGCAAAGTAGATTTTACCTAACTTTATAACAACGGAGTTCTGGAAAGTAACGCCTGAATCTATTAATTATACAAATGGTTGTGTTAGGTAAATCTGGTGGACAGCCACATCCTTCTATAAAAGCACAATAGAAGTGGTTAACAGCAGAAATCAGTGGGCACCCCTCCGGTTAAAACATGATATTTCTACCACCATTTACTGAATCTGAGTTTATTCTTACCAAACCAGTCTTACTCACCTTTCCACTCAACAATACCACAGTACCATCTTCAGATATATCAACATCTTCTGGCTCGTGAAGACTAAAAGCTTTGCAACTCCTGTTTCTAAGAAGATCACAGAACCGAAGACCACACAACTCGCCTGAAGAATAACCAAGGAGGGAGCATGCCTTATTGTTTACTATTAAAATCTGTAAACAAAGTTAAAGGTTATCTTTTATCTATACTAATATATAAAGCTGAAGAGGTTATTTGTTTAAGTGCGCTAATCGCAGGAACTACTGGTTTGAATTTAAAAATTCTTTTTGTATTGTATAGTCTATATATAATTGAGGAAGGCTATAGGGACAAAAAAACTAATATAAAGTCCGCGCGGACGGTGTCGCGGGCGGCCGCTAGTTTTATTTATACAGAGTAGCAGACAACCATGCAATTTTTTTTATTTGAATGTGGTGTAAAGTGGTACCTGCAGTCCATGGACATCTACACAGAACCCCAAGGAAGTTACTCTGGCATGTTATATGCAGTTAGTCTGCTAATCTGAATGCTTGCCCCTTGTGAGTCTGGCCGGCAAATGCACTTTTCCACCAAAAAACAATAGAATTAATTCACTGCAGGAGTGGGTGCAGCGGTGGTACTTCCCCGCTTGAACCATGAAAGTTCTATTACCTACAAGCTGCAGGTAAAACCATATTAATTATCTATACAAAATTTAGCAATGTTGCAGCTTCTCAAAAAGGTTATTTAAGGCAAATTATTGAAAGCTGAAATACTGACACTACTCATCCAAATGTATTTTTTTATTCCGATATCATTTACATGTATACACTTAAAACACATGTGTTGTGTAAACTGTGCTTAATAGATAAGGACAAAGATTTTTATTTGCACAAATATAGGTGTTTACAAAAGTTGTTAATACATATTTACCTTCATGTCATGAGGTATGGAAATATTACAAAGATAAAAGAAAAAACTTAATTATAATATAACACAATTTATAAAAATGTACATTTATATAAATTTTATTATTATTTTTATTGATCCCATTTTGCCAATATAATAGAATAGAAAATACACACTGGCATATGTGAGTGTGTTATATGTATGTACCAGTTTTGTAAACATCTTGCAAAACTGTATTTTTAACCTTACCTTAGAAGAGTTAGGTTCTATAGTAAAAACAGCTTTGCTAGGATTGATAGTTTGCTGCAAGCGGTCTGTCTGTGACTGGGCAGGGGAGCCCACTACATCCCCTGTTGTCAATGTTGCATTGAACCGTAATCCATTTGGGCCATCAACTGTAAACAAGTATATGAATTCGATTTTGACTGTAATATTTTAATCTCTATCCATTATTGTATATCTCAACAGAAAAAAGTAACTAGCAAATTTACAGGTTTTTTTTCATATTCAAGTTCATATTTGAAACAATTTTATTTGACGCAAATATGAAGGTGGAATCAACAGCACATAATGTTAGAGCTATTGTGAACACCTCAATAACATTTTTAACACAATTTAACAAGTTTATTTAGTAAGCCATATGTGCTCATGCAACGATGGCAGAGTGGTAAAAAACCGCGGTCTTCGACGCGGCTGACCCCGGGTTCAAAATCCTCGTAGCACCTCTGACAAATAAATTTGTAATGTGCGCATTTATCGCTGCTCCATAATGATGGAAAATATTGTGATATTTAATTGATTATGATGTTCTTCATTGCCTTGCATGCCTGAGAGAAATTCATAATATCTCGAAAGCATAACATCCGTGTGACCCGTGTGGCGCAATGGTTACCAAGCCGGACTGCCAATCGAAGGGTCTCCGGTTTGATTCCCGGCGAAACAGAAATTTGAATGATTATGAGTTTAAATTTCTGTTCTCAGTCTCGGTGTTTGTGTTTCTGTCTTTGTATGTGTTAAAAAAAATGTGCTCATGATATTACATTGCTGTCATCATAGCAATGTAATATTATTAATTAGTATTATTTCCATTTTAGGAATCCTAGAAATAAATGTGCAACAGTCACCTCTAACTAAATCAACAGCCTGTTTAAGTTTTGTTGGTGTCTCTAGCTCCATTTTGATAGGTCTGATGTTGCGCTTCAGCCTCGGAAAGCTCTGGTTGCCCTCAAATGAGCAGTTGTTCCACACATTGTGGAATTCAGGTTTGGCTTTTGCTGTCCTGAAATAGATTTAGAAGAAAAAATACTTTTATTATAAATGACGTGATTATTTTATTGTTACACTAATTCAGAATGTTAGTTTTCATTAGTAAAGTTCATAAACCTTTAATGTTCAACAGCTTCATTACAATTGCAAATTCCAATTCATTCTAGTACTAATTATAAATAAATAAATACATAGGAAATATATTTTTTAATTGATTTTTAATCTGTCTAATACAACGAGTATTTTTATTTTATAGGCTTCATATACTTTGATTTTGAATTAAAATTACTTGATGCCTTACCTGCACTTGTTGTCAATATCCAGGAACTTAACTGGCGTGAAGTAAGTTTGGTTTTCATTTGAGGCAGCAGCAAAGTTAAGTGTAGATTTCTAAAAAAATAAATATAAAATGAGTTTACGATTGGTTAAGGACGAGGACACGGCTTGTAGAATTATATTTTGAACGGAATCTTACAGGTTTTGGCGTCAAGTTGAGATGCTCGGGCGAGTATACGTCCAAAAATCTTCCTAGCCTCGCTTTGACCGGCGTCGTGTTTGGTGTGTCGGCTACCACATTTCTCCTGTATAAAAAACAGTTTTAGTGCCCTTAAAGGCAAGAATATGTTAAGCACCAGGTTTATGATTTATTTACATCAACTGATGTTGTTTTTGAAGGAAAATCAATACATTACAGCGCGCAAGTTCAAATTGCAGTTATCATTCTTTTCCATTGAAATAAAAAACAAATACTTTACCTGTTGCAGCTTAACATTGTTGCTAATAAGATATTGTTTTATTACGATTTGACTCCAAACTTATTTGCACTTCACAAATAACGTATTTTCGAGAAATTGATCGTTGCAACAAAAGTGTTTTTCAAACAAAAGAAAGAGGTGAAGGTAAACCGAAATCAGCTGTCAGGCGTTCTGTTATTGCAAAAAACGTATTGAAAAATATGTAAAAAAAAAAACAACAGCTATGAAGTGATAGAAACAAAAAGTCTATTTTACAAACTTTATGAGATTATAATAAAATTATACTAACAAATAGGTATTATTATAATGTATTAAGTTCACAAAAACCTTAGAGCATCAAAGATACTCAGAGCGTCATACCTGTAAATACCTTGTTTCCTATATATACTAAAGTACTCTGTGATACCTTGATCCCTTGATGCTCTAAGACAAAAACTCATGGTGGTTACTGCCATCTATGTTTGTAATAGCAAAACTTTGGTTACTTTCGCTGTCAGTGTGCTTAATCTTTCCAGTAAGTCACGATAGATGGCGGTAGGATTTGATAAAAAAAAATCATAAAAATATTAAATAAATAAAAAATCAAATAAATACAAAGTAACGGTACCTAACAACTTATTATGTTTTTTGTGTACACTAGTTTAACATAAAATAATATAGCGTAGTAAAATTCTTATTCAAAATAATCATTTTACCCGAAGTTCTGGTACTATGTGGTCCATGTTGACTGGACGTCCACACTAAGCCTGGTATTAATATGGACCACCCGGAGGAGTCTGGTCGATGCAGGTTAACGAAGGAGTATAAAGTAAGTGTAGCGACCTTCCGCTACTCATCAAGAGATGGCACCACGGGTATTCCTGAATCACGCTATCGAAGTTTTCGGAATATCCTACCATATATACAAGCTCCGAATTGAGTCAGTAGGAGCGCGGTCGCTCCCCGGGCATGAACACCTCGCCCAGCGGGAGATCTCCGTTTGCCAAACTGGTGACCCCGGACAAGAATACGTCCCTTCTGAGCTTCATCAGTCGCACCTTCACTCCCTGGATGGACTGCAGCATCACTTCACCAGCTCGTCAGGTTCATCGCAGCGCACCATGTACACGCTTCCTGTTCCTGATCAAGCTGCCTCCTGCGACGTCGTGGACGGCTCGTACCCATTCTACTCGCCTCCACATTCCAACCTACCCTCACATCTCGACTCACCGAAGATAGAGGGCATTCAAGGCGCTTGTAAGCGAAGATTACTCAAGCATGGATAGAAGTTATCGACCTCCGGTCTGAGCAGGGGGTGATGTAGCGACCTTCCGCTACTCATCAAGAGATGGCACCACGGGTATTCCTGAATCACGCTATCGAAGTTTTCGGAATATCCTACCATATATACAAGCTCCGAATTGAGTCAGTAGGAGCGCGGCCGCTCCCCGGGCATGACCACCTCGCCCAGCGGGAGATCTCCATTCTCCATTTGCCAAAGTAAGGTACTGCCTGTTCTTCTTTGTATTATGCCACAAGTATGCGTAATTACTTGCTCGTCTGTCATCTCTTTATTAACAGTCTGGCCACAATAGAAGAAGCTCTTTGTATTGTGGTCTAGCTGTGTTATGCATAAAACTTACAACAGCATTATAAGTCTATTTTACACGCTTTATATTAGCTTCACCTGTATGTTTGTAACCGACTTCTTTGGGCACGATTTTGACCCACTTTAAACGGCCAGATTTCGTTCAAACTTTGTAGATTTATTGAGGACCGATGACAATACAATAATCTCATAACTTTATGTTAAAGTCGTAACTAGGATCATCAGGATAAAATAAAATATACGAGGGGCGGCTGATAAGTTCGTGGCCTAAGGTACTTTAACACGTCTAAGCGTCTGGTTAACTTGAAAATTTGCATAGGGGTCAAGTCAAGGGCCGATGATAATGCAATAATTTGAGAATAAAAATCCAACTAAAAAATTAAAAATAAATAATGTAGTTTAAAAAACTAAAAACACGCTTTTGTGAAAATACGAACTAAAAAGTAAAAAAATAAGAAGGAAATGTATTTTACTGTAAAAAAAAGCGGGGGGTGGTTTTTACCACTGTTACTGTTGACACCATGCACCCCACGCTTTTTTTTACAGTAAAATACATTTCCTTCTTATTTTTTTACTTTTTAGTTCGTATTTTCACAAAAGCGTGTTTTTAGTTTTTTAAACTACATTATTTATTTTTAACTTCAATGAGTTTTGTCCCGTTCTTACCATGATACTTATACGATAAAAGAAGAAAATTTTTTTCGTTAAACTTTGCCTAAACAGTGTAGTATTTTTTATAAATAACGGGGTATCAATTTAAATATTTAGCCACAAGTCACGTCAATTCCATAAGCCATTGCGTGTGCTGTAAGCTGTTTGTGCACACGTGATGGACGTGACGGCATTGTCACTTCGACACGGCGAGTCACAATCACGAACAACTTCATTCATCGATTGACACGTGCTGGAGACATGAGGATCTGTTGTCAAAGAATAAAATTATTATCTCTGACGGTTACAGAATTAGTTCAAGATTTGAATTTAGTGGAAAACCCTAAATCTATATGGAAGGCTTTTTGGTTCCAGATTCCAGATAAGTTATTCATTCCTATGATACTTGTATAAAACTGGTACGTCGTTAGGTAATTTTCTCACCAATCTATGATTATGATGAAATAAGCCTTAGCGCATTTAAAACGGATGGCAGTCAGTCGAAGACCGTAAAACAAACACCAAGTGTTAGTATTAATTATTATTTCGATTACGAATTGTGTTAATATCATCGAGAAGAGGAAATAGTACTTATCAGTAGTAATTTTATGGTTTGACAGCAGAAGTATCAGTACTACCCTATTTTGATGTTAGGCAATAATAAATAAATAATACCTAAATAAACGCTGCACAAAATAATTGGATAGAAAATAATATAATATTGAAATAATAATATAAATCAAACCACTACAGTCATTACGGGTAACTTTGAATTGACGTTTAACTTTGAACACAGTTGGAAAAAAGATTTAACAATTTATTACATCGAAACTTTTTGATATTTCAATATAATAACTGTATTAAATGGATTGCCAAAATCTTTTTGTACCAAATGAAAATTAAAGAAATAAACTATCAATGCCATAATTCTGAAAATTCCCGCCTTTTCCGTGGTTAAGTTGCTGGAAGTTTTTGAGCGCTGATTTATAATCGTAAACTAGTCCACTTTGATTCATATGGCAAAACCAAGCTATTTGTTAATTTTTTACGTCAGTGTAGATGTTATTTTTATAGATAAGGTTTTTAAATTTAATAATACCTTCTTTTTGTTTTACCTAAACCTTAAAATATTAAGGTTTTAACATTCTAAAAAAAAATATTTAAAGTTCCAAAATTCATGATTGATGAAAATTCGAGTTTTAGGGGAAATTATGGGTAGTTCTGTTGTTTCTTCCGCAAATTTATTTTGTTAGACAGAAAAACCAACTCAAAAGGACACTATTCATTCAATAAAATAAAGATGTCATAAATAGAAATCAGTTTTAATAATAAAAATAACGTAACAAATGTTCAAAGTTACCCGAACTGTACGTAACATAGTTTTCAAGAAAATTGATACTTACAAAATGGACTGTGTCTGAGATTAAATAATAATAATAATAATTATTATTATAAACTCATACTAGGATTCACTGTGTCGTGGGTACCATGAATACATACAAAGACAGAAACACAATCACCCAGACCGAGAACATAAATTTAAACTCGTCATTCAAATTTCTGCCTCGCCGGGAATCGAACCCGGACCCTACGATCGGCAGTCCGGCACGGTAACCATTGCGCGATCGAAATAGAAATCCTATGTTTCGGTTATCACCGAACCGAACCATGTGAAGTTGTCAGCTAGATTTATATATATTATGAGGTGACCGTTAGCTTTCGGAGTTGCACACACATCTGCATACGACCTTAGGCATAGGCGCGGATCCGCTCTCAAATAGTATTGTGGGCGCAGCCACCCTAAAAACGGGCCAAGTGCGAATCGTTTAACTCATTAATGATCAATCATAGAATTACGTATGTACAATTTTTTCATATTTTTACATCTTCAAATAATAACATTAAGTAATTAGATTACGAACTAAATTATACACCATTTTATGTCAATTTTTTTTATCAAAAAGTAGCATATCCCGGCTTCACAAGATATCCAGGATTAGATCTAATTGAATCAGTGCCAGACGCCAGACGGCGTAAAAAATAAGGCACAATTTTTGCAATTTAGGTTGTCCCAATTCAATGGAATTTTTCAAAATGAGATTTTTGGACATATTTTCTGTATGTTTTCCAGTTACAAACTTACAACCATAGAGTAACTTATACATTATGTAGTAGTGAATTATGTTGTGGGCATGCCTACTCGTATAGTACCCATATCTCAGATGCTGAGACCTGCGCCTGCGCAGGCAAGACTCGACTTTCTTGAGATTGTGTGTGGATGTCCTTCGGTAGCCACTACTACTCAACACAACACGTAGCCTTTATGCTCGTTTGCTACTCGGTTTGAAATAATTCGAAGAATAAAGCGTGTAAAAAAAGAAATCAATGAACCGTCATAGTGCACATATAACTTCTGAAAGATTGAAAGACAGGGAGTGGTTCAGAGCAGTAGAAATATTATTCCTTAACAGCTTTCTTTTCCCCTGAGTTTCATGTAATGTCCGATAAAATGCTAATTTCACAATCAACTGCACATAACAATTTTATTTACCTTACAATAGCACAATAAATCTGAATAGACTGTATGAATAATTTTCCGTTGTGTAGAATTCTCTAGAAACTATACAGCGCGGACAGTTATTACGCCGATAGACTACAATCCACAGGTACCCACGTTCCGGTTGCGTTGCACTTTCAAAACCCAAGGTCCTTTCGTAGTCCTTTCAATCTGCTCCACCCAGTTGTAAGTGGACCTAATTATATTATGATTCATACACCACAATTTACACCTTCCAACCCAATAATTAAGATCTATATTGATTTATTCAACGCTTCGGGCTCTCCGAGAACAAAACGCGCTCGCAGTTGCTCTATAAATTGTTAATAATTATTATTGTTAAAGCTACGTATCGTATCAGAGTTGCTAAGTATCTATGATATGTCAAAATGGAGGACACGTAACCTAAGATTAGATCGAGTCATTTGTCTGAATAAAATTCAACAACAATTTTATTGTAAGTACATTACATATTCTCCAAAACAAAAGCAGAAATATGAGATCCATTGTTTGTGTTTACATTATCTAATTTCAGTTCCTTGTTTGGAGTTGGAGCTCAAAGATATTTTTTTAGATAAATGACAGATTTTCGCATTTTTAAATCGAGAACATTCTAAATTACAATGAAATAATATTGAAACACTCTACATGACTGTCAGTAAGGACGAAAATTTTGATTGTAGGGCGGCTCAGATCACGGAACCTAGAACCTAGACTTCTCGAAGCACTTCGTCGTTTTTTGAACCCCGTTTTTAACTTGGGTTTGAATTATGCCAGATCAAAAAAATTCTTGGGATATATTGTCAGTGACGGCAATATTAAACATGTAAAGATTAAATTGCCTAGCTCCTCTACTTTAGATTTTATTGAAATTTTAAAAAACCCTGATTTTGTCACTGTGTCCCTGATGTGATGATCCTCAAAATTCTTAGGGTCTTTCCTTATGTCCTGTCCTGTCCTGTCCAACAAAAAAATTATAAAACTTGTAATTTTTATCTCTCAACCCCTTAAACTGGAATGAAATGGAAGTTTGTATGAGACCCGCAATTTCGACGCTTGAGGTCTGATCTGAAAATTGATAAAATAAACTTATAAAAAGGAATAAAATCCCGCTAAAATATTTTTCACGTATGTTTCCAAGACGAGACCATATGACAAGCACTGTCAAAAAGTTATCAGTTCTCATGTAGAGCCAAGCTTCTAATTCTACACTCCCTATCTCTACAAGGCCTAACTTCACAAACTCTACACCTTAGTCAAAATATGTACACCAAAGAAATTGAAACTTACAATTTAAATAAAATATATAAAACATCTACATCAGGCGGTCTTATCGCTAAAGTAGCGATCTCTTCCAGACAACTTTGTAAAATTTTAAAAGTAACGAAAACGATACAGAACAAGTTAACGGTGCACAATGACAGTATCTATGTCAGCAGGCAATGTTATGATAACGTGCATAAGCGTCTTACCTTATTATTCTTCTTATTAGGCGTAAAGTGAAAAATTAATTTATTGTTCACTACTTTTCTGTTTTACAATAGTACTTGTAGTAACGCAATTCAATCAAATCTAAATCAAATAACTTTTTGACAGTGCTAGTCATATGGTCTCTCGTCTTGCCAACATTTTACATGAACATGTTTTTGGTGGTATCTTTGTTATTTGAAGGTAATGGCAAAATTGATGGTAGGGATATTATACCAATACCATAAGAATAAATAATAATTACATAGAAGGGAATCTCCTTTGACCGGGTGGAAAACGCCGCTATTTTTATACCTACTTCCCCCTTCACCTCGTTACGCCCCTCTGTCGCCCAGGCGTGTTGACAGGGTTGTCAACTGTTAATACTGCTTTTTTATAGATAATATAGGTAGCTAAAATATAAGTTTTCCTTTACTTAAAAATCATTATTTTAGTTTAGTATTACAAAGTATGAGAATGATAAATACTTACCTACTCTATAAATACTTATAAATAATATTACTTAATAAATAAGTACCATACCAAATGAAGCCATTTAAGTAAGTATTACTTACCTACATAGGTGTAAGTACTTACGTAGTGTAGGTTTAAAATAAACGAATTACATATTAAGTATAACGTGCGTGCGCCAGTGCCGCGGCGCCGCAATCGCGAGGCAAAACAATCGAGAAAGGTTCAATGACCGATGGCGGGGGCTATTAAAAAATATTTTGGCGACATGTTAAAATGCTGTAGTTATCTAACATTTTTTTTTTATAATTGAGTGAAAGTGAAACAATTGGCTACACAAAAAGAACTGGTCACATCCATTTGATAAATTAGGTACGGAAAAGGAATAATATTTAAAAAATATTACTTATCTCGCATCATCTTTGGGCAAACTAAAAAAACTTAAGTTTGGCATTGTTTTAGAATTGTTTGTACAACCAAACACACCACATTAACTTGGCGCCGTTATTGTAATTGACGCGCCCGTCCGAGACAGCCCGTCTTCAGTAGTCGGTTTAGCCGAAATTAAAGTGTAGGCTAATATCGTGACCTTGAGCCCGTTTTGAGCGGGAGTTTCCATTCTACGTAGTATTATTTATGCTTATGCCAATACCGTTCATGATTCCATAGGATTTCCGAATTTGTTTTACGAAGGCTTTCAATATATTTTATGGTTCAAAATATATAGTGTTGCCTGCAAGTCGCTGCTCTTACTACCAGGATTTAAACACAGCTATATTTGGGCAGCGTGATGGACAATGTTTTAAATCTTTTTTAATTCTGAGGGGTAACTCGTAACATCATGTTATTAGTGGGTCAATTTAAAAAAAAATAAAGTGATCTAATTGAATTCTAAATATTGGTTTTCTTTACCTACCCATCCAATATGGACTGGTCAAAGGATGTTGAGAAGTAAAACACCTAAGAGTTGAAAGGTCGAGGCACCCCATATTGTTCATTACGGCCTCCTTGTTATAACAAACAGAATAAGATCAAATGAGAGCCTTGAATGTCTATCTTTGAACAATAGAGATTATCGTTTGAAGACAATGATGTAATTAAATTTTTAGGTGATTGTCCGTACAGGCCGAAAGCGCCCATTGAATTGGATACTTCAAGGTCTAGCTGATTTGAGTAGAATTTGGCTTACATTACTTACGTCAAAAACAATTCCTTTTGTTATACTTAATATGTATGGCGACCCCGATATGAATGTATTGAATATTTATGAATGAGGTAGGTTCTTAGGTGGTACCTACGCTGTCTCTAAGTACGCTGTAAGCATTACCATGAAGTGAATAAGCCCGACAGATTTCATAGGCTTTCAATGTTTAGCACGGAGCCCTTCGTGCGAGCTTAAAATTGAGCTTACAGTTACACTTAAAAGCGTCTAAATTGATCTTCTGAGTAACAGCGCAACTTCATAAGATTCAGAGCTAGGCTAACGTTAGATCAGTGGACATCTGCTGATTGATGCATGTCTGTGAGCTGTAGAGAACACTTATTCAAACGCGGTCGCAGCCTTCAATATAGAGGGGGTCACCAAGAAATTTGGGGGAAGAGATGTCCCAAATTGGCTTGTTTCGCCTTCCATCTACGCATGACTGATGGATTTTGGGGGGGTCATGTCCCCTGGGACCGCGCCTGCACTTATTAACAAGCGGGCCGCATGCTTATAAGATTTTCTTTGAAAATATCTATAATTTAATTAATATATTATAAAGCTATCTGTTAATAAAAGTATCAAAATAATCTCCCAGGTAATTTCGTATAAAACAAATAGAATTACAAAATATCCGCACACTTTTACATAAATAAACTATTCCTCTCGAGGGAACAAAAAAATTAAGCTACATTAGGTACACCACGAAATTCCTTAGGAATAGTTATGGCCAAATTGATTGAAATGAAAAATTTTAACGCTTTGCTAGATTTTCCTTAATTCTGTTCTTGTAGCCGAAAACAACCAAAATGTGTTAATCGAATTATCTTATTTATAACGACAGAGTTAAACACGATTTCGTGACGATGATTCGGTGTTACGCTTAGACTTTAGAGCATCAAAGTTACTGACTCACCCTTCAGGAGAGACGGCATAGCGCCTCGCTATAAAAAATATGTATCGAATACATAATTTTTGCGCCAAATCTGATGCGGGGAAAGAACGTACACATTTTAATTTTGTCACACATTCACAAATATTCTTTCATCGCTACAGACGCATACTCAACACAATCTCAACACTCAACACAATCTCACATCAATATGTCAATTTCAATTAACAACGTCATTTTCTATGCACCGTCAACACTGACACCGACACACACTGACACAATAGTTTTATAACTAGAAGGCACATTGTGCATAGACATTGGGACGAGGGGTTCGCCCGTAAAGGCCACTCCTCTGACGGGTGTCATACCTGTCATACCTTGATGCTTTAAGGTGTTACGAGACACGTCAATCTTTAGTGCTGTAAAAATAGATAGTAACGAGATAAATTTCCTAAATTTATAATATTTATTATATAACATTTATTATAATTAATTATATTATAATTATTAATTATATAACATTATTATTATTATTATAATAATGTGCAGTTTCATTAATCTGGATATTTCGGCGCACAGAGAATGGAAGTCGTGTAACCTTTAGCTTGAATTTGTATTTAGTCATTACATTCACTGACTGCCCTGTGCCTTACTGGACGCGAAAAATATTTGGATTAGCGATTAAAACTATAATAATTCGATGGCGATAAAAAGTATGTCAACTTTACATCACATGTACTCGTATTAGTATATAACAAACTGGTTCAGATCTTGCAGGTACTGGTTTGGTAGTGTTTTTATTTAATGATTGATTAAAGATTTTGTTAAGTAGATATCGTACTTTATAAAAAAATTAAAAACAAATGATATCAAACGTAATAAAATATCATTTTAGTGTCACTTGTATGACTTCTTGGTATTTTCTGTTGACATTATTTTATTATTTCTAATCTGTTTTAAATTTTGACACCATTTAAGTTATGGAATTGTATAACTATATGTACGAATGAGAAATGTAATAAATTGATGGGGGTACAAATTTTCTTAACTCCCGCTCAACATCAGGGAGGTGAGGCGACTGAAAATCAGCGCTACACGAGGTTATCTCCTCGCGGTAGCAAAAGCTGAGTCGCCATAATAGCCATTTGCCTAGTGCCTGATTATTATGTAATATTTTTAGACATTTTGTAACAATGTATATGAAATTTGTAATGAAAATAACGGTGAGATTGAGGCAATAAAATTATTTTTTTATTATAATTATTATTACTTTATTAATGTTATGGTGAAGATAATTATAAACTATTTTTTCACTAGTGGCTCCGTAAAGTGCAGAATTCAGTCATACTCATCTAAATAGGTTGTTAAGATTTATTTTTGTTCTTTGCTACGCCGTAGTCGGGTAATTTTTTTTATTTTTATGGCGGCGTTTTTTTGCATTGCTCCCCACTATTTGTCATTTTTTGAAAATGGATTTTTGGTTTCAGTCGATAAAACTATTTAAGCTGTAAACAAATGTTCCAAGTTGTGGTGTACGAAAAATAAAATTAATGTGTTTTTATGGTATGGTAATAATTTAATAAAGTAATACCAATAGTCAAATTTTAAACATAAAGGTTGCACAGAATATTAATTGCCACACATTATAAAAGCAGAGCGATTAATGTGTCGTATTAAATTTGCACGTAATACATTCCCGTAATACTCGTAAGTATCTAGGTTGAATTCTAGACAGAATCATATCGGCTTGTGCGACGTGATAAATAGCTTCTAGCACAATCAACAGCGGAAGTATGTATTATAAAAAGTGAAGGTTGATTATGAAACATATATGTATCTAAATCAAGTTACGAATGAACTGATTTTAATAACTTGTATGGGCGTTTTATTTTATTTTATGGGTTCTAAACTAGATAGAGTGGACCTTGTGAAAGGACATAGGATGGTTTTTATCCTACGGAAGCCTATATAAAGTATCCACGCAAGCGAAGTCGCTGGCGGAAGGCTAGTACATAATAAATTAAGATTTGACATAACAATGGTAAGTTAAAAATTAGGGAACTAATTTTGGCTGGAAGATTTTACCATTACTTACCTACAATACTTACTATATATGTACTATATTACTACTAATACCATAAAAATTATCATTGCTTTTCTTTACGACTTTTTTCAGTTCCAAAGCCTACCCCACATTTTCGTCATCACCCAGGGTTGACTGGAAGACAATGCCTATAGGCATTAGGTTAAACCCTTTGTAACCCCTAGTTTAAGGTGTTTGCAAGATTATATAAATAAATAAATAAAATACTTACAATGGAACTGTCTCTTGTTTCTAAACCAGTCAAAACAATTTTCCGCACAGCAGTACATGTGAATACGTTTGTTGCACCTAATTTCAGAGGGACAAAGATCGTTGTGACAACCTTATCTTCTTGCACCATAAATAAAAATAATAAATAAACGTTACAGACTCATAGCCCCACAGTAAGGTAATTAATACCCTGTGTCGTGGGTATCATGAACACATACAAAGACAGGAACACAAACACCCAGATCGAGAACAGAAATTTAAACTTAGCATTCAAATTTCTGTTTCGCCGGGAATCAAACCCGGGACCCCTCGATTGGCAGTCCGGCATGATAACCATTGGGCCACGCGGGTCGTCAACCATGAAATAAAATTTTCATATTTCGGTTGAAACGTGTTACTGCCGGCAAAACATACTTAGGACGGCTATCAACTCTCATGACTTGAATCGAAACTATATGTGAACTATATTTTTCTGAGAGAGAGAGAGACAGAGTGAGAGATTTTTAATGGGCTGCCTGCATTTTATTCAATGTGGCCTACATACACATCTTAATATATATAATTCTTCTGTGAGTGTGTATGTCACTGAACTCCTCCTTAACGGCTGGACAGATTTTAATGAATTTTTTTGTGTGTATTCAAATGGATTCGAGGATGGTTTAGATTCACAATTTGGGCCACTGGAAATGTTTTTTAATTACTTTTTTACTTATTTAGTTTTCCTATATAAATTGTTCCTGCCTGTCAAACGTTTTGTATTTCGTGCCGTGTCGTTCTAAACTTTGACACAGTCAGAATAACTGGACAGTTCGTAGTTCATTATTTGTTTTATATTTTTGTTTGATAGTAACATGAAGTCTCTTTAAGATAATAAGAAAACAAATCCTCTTTTATTACTTTTAAGGCAGGACAACGTCTGCGGGGTCCACTAGTTTCATTATAAAAAGAAGCGGGAAGTCGATACTTTAGTGAAGACAGTTCGTCATGTCTTCGATTGGTTACGCACTAGAAAGTGCAACACGTGTTTAATTGAGTAATCATTAATCATTCATTCTAATTCGTTCAATGTAGATAGCTCTAAAAGATTCCATTCAGAGGTGAGGTAACTAATTAGAAACGTCTGCTATTATTTATTTGTTGTTTTGATATACTTCCATGTATGTCGGTTCTTCGTATAGCAAAGAAGACGCAGGCGACAATTTATATTAATTTTCCTTTGAAGGTATTCCGAACGAAAGCTTTTTAAAAAGCTGAATTATATTGTTCTTGGTTGAAATCATTTTGAAAACAATTTTTTGTTAACTTTACATAGACTCTTCCAGGAAAAAGAAAATTTTAGATCTTATCGCTGTTATTTTTCCCAAGTTATCTGTTTTATGAGCAGGCTTTAGTAATCGCCTTCGACGCAATACCTACAATCGGCAGATTAAATAAAATGAAGATTTACTCTTATAGTCCCACACTAAGTTTTCCTATGACATGAGTGCCACGGACACACACAAAGAAAAGGACACAAACACCGAGAAAAGATCCGAAATGTGAATAACTCACCATTCAAATGCTCATCTGCTTTGATTCTATGTATAAGTTTGATAATGTCCCATACAAAGGCACCTGATAAATAAATTACGATTTTTAAGTACATATAAAGTCATATGAAACATAACCAGATATCTATTTGAGCTGAATAATATCTTGTTACAAATATTTTCGGATTATGTTGTAGTTACTTAATCAATTTTGCAATCAGTATTGCACCCTTAATTCCTTAATTAAATCCTAATTTTAATAATTACCTACCTATGTTTTATAAATTTATTGTGTCTAATTTATGTAAGCAACAAATTTAATTTTTAATATTTAAACTCATTTCACATAATATGTGTTTGGTTATAAACTGTGAACATATTGTTGACTGCAATAAATAAATAAATTTAGTAATTCCATTCTTAGCTTTAAATACTGTGAATCCTCTAGAGATTTACACAAAGGAAAAACAGTAAAATATAGCTCCTTTATTCATTTACTTTAAATTATACTTATCTGTATCCTTAAAGAGTTAAAAACTTACTTTATTAGCACAGAAGTTATTATTATCTAGAAATACGACCAGCAGTAAAGTTCAAGTATGATCGTTGTTATTAATATGTCAGTTCTCTGTTCAAGAGATGTTTTGTCGTGGTTAAAAGGATCTTTCTTCATTTCCTGAATTGGTATTGTTGTTTGAGAAATGCGAGGTCAATTTCATTCTTTACGGTCGAAAATATAGTACGCACTGATGACACTATAAAAGTGTCACATACATTTAAAAAGTAAGGGTAAAATATACATTAAACTCATACGCAACATAACACAGCACAATTTGTAAAAGTCGTGCATTGTTAACCCACTCACTGCCATATTCGATTTATTCGAATTACTTAAGACCTTCAACAATCGATTTATCACAGATTAAAAATTGAGGCGAACTTTATAAAATCGCATACCCAAATCAATGTGGTATTTGGGCCGTATCTTGGACACAGCACATTCGTAACTTAACCAGTTTGCAATGTCACTACCCGACATTCAGCAAAATAGAGTCGATAAGATATTTGCAATAACCGAAGTACCTTTCACAGTTGTGTAAGTTTTTACAATGCACTAGTGTAGGTTGTCGTGTTGCCGAGTGCATAAAAATTAGGTTACGAGAATATACGATCGAAGAGATTTTCATAGCAATTTAACTTATCTCAAACGACGACGAAAGTTATTTACGCAATTGTCCTAATCGTTTTTACTGTCCTAATGGCTTCTAAAGAACTTTGAAATCTCTCTGAATTATATTGCAAGCATTTTCAATTTCTTTTATTCTGTATTTAAATATATAAAAGCGAAAGTCTCTCACTCACTCATCACGAAATCTGAAAGCCGCTTGACGTATAAAGATGAGTTAGCTATAAACTTAAATTTGGCAAATAAGTAGATCAAAGCGAATAAATGTTTCAGAAAGATGATACCTATTACAAAGTTAGCAAACAATTAATTAGCATAGGTCCTATCTACGGAGAATATTCATTCTTTAAGCTATTGGTCCTTTCAAATCCGGGTGTAACCACGGGCCAAAGCACAGTAATAGTGCAGGGGCTTCCGACGACTCGTTTGATTAAGGAATTTGTTATGTGGATATTTATCGCTTTTCTACAGCGAGCGAAAACGTTGTAACATTTTCTTATGACGTTTTTCATCATCGCGCATGCTTGTGAGTTACTTGAAATGTTATAAAGTTAGATAAAAACTACTTTTGATTTTGATGTTTGATCAGAACGAATATGAATGAAGAATATGTTCTGATTGCGGACTGTTGCAAAGTAGTTTTTACCTAACTTTATAACAATGGAGTTCCGCAAAGTAACGCCTGATTCTATGTATTAATTATTTACTTAAAACTGTGACTTAAAATGTCTCATGTCCACCAACCCTCACTCTCTTGCCAGCGTGGCTGATATCATGGCTATACCCTGCTATTATACGGCCTCAAATTGTCCTGTATCCAACTAGTAGGATATTAAAAAAGTATTGAAAAAGTATTCTTCAATGAATAGATATAACAAATAAAACTTATTATTATTATTAAATTACGTTAGTTGAACCGGTTTTTTTATTTCAGTATGTGTATGACTTTTACACTCGTAATTTAATTAGGAAAATAACCTTATAAAACAGACTAAATGGACCAATTTGAACGTGACCACATTATGGCAATAAAAACACCATTACAATTGACTTGATACATTGTCCAATTTATAATTGACTTATCCGGAAGCTTAACCTTTAACTAAATTAAAGCATTGTTTTTATTTTAATGCATTTGAGTTTGTTTATTTAGGAATTTGATAATGCCTTTGTTTTTATTTGCTTATATTGGCAAAGAAACGTGGAGACGAGCATGTAAGTGAAGGCTTTTATTTTATTATACCTAGGTTAAACATTAATATGAGAATACCGTCCGTATGATGATACTGGTGGACCAGTTTGGTTCTGCTTAGTGATTATAATAATATAAAACCGGCCAAGTGCGAGTCGGTTTCACGCACGAAGGGTTCCGTACTATTATCTATAAAAATCACGTTTATTGTATGGGAGCCCCCTTAAATATTTATTTTATTCTATTTTTAGTATTTGTATGACAAAAGCGGCAACAGAAATACGTCATTGCCTTTGATTATCCATAGAAATCATTGCATTAAGATTGAATGAAAGGTAAATTGTGGTTTACGATTTATGACGTATTAAAAAAAACTACTTACTAGATCTCGTTCAAACCAATTTTCGGTGGAAGTTTGCATCGTAATGTACATCATATATATTTTTTTAGTTTTATCATTTTCTTATTTTAGAAGTTACAGGGGGGGGGGGACAAATTTTACCACTTTGGAAGTGTCTCTCGCGCAAACTATTCAGTTTAGAAAAAAATATATATTAGAAACCTCAATATCATTTTTGAAGACCTATCCATAGATACACGTATGGGTTTGAGGATAAAAAAATTTTTGTGTTTCAGTTCTAAGTATGGGGAACCCTCAAAATTTATTGATTTTTTCTATTTTTGTGTGAAAATCTTAATGTGGTTCACAGAATACCTCTACGTACCGAGTTTCAACAGTGCCTATAGTTCTTATAGTTTCGGAAAAAAGTGGCTGTGACATACGGACGGACAGACAGACAGACATTACGAATCCATAAGGGTTCCGTTTTTTGCCATTTGGCTACGGAACCCTAAAACAGCGATATTTTCAAATCCCCTTGTTTATATGAATGTCTTTTTGCTTAGTATGACAAACCTTACAACATACTAATAAATTAATGTCGACTCTTACTTAATTACTTACTTCCCGTGGCTTAGCGACCCAAAGTGAGCCTTGGCCTCCGAATGAGAGAGCGCCACTGGACTCGGTTCTGCGCTATCTCTTGCCATTTATTGAAGTTGAGCTCTCATGTCGACTCTACCGAAATTATTTTTGGTTATTGTCTACTCTCTCTTATGAACTATGATGTTGAATTAATTTTTGTGAAGAGTTGAATTTGAGTATTTCTTTGATTACAAACCATTAATATATGTTGTGTATGTCAACCTGCCTCCCATCTTAATAAAAATAGTGCATGCCATTTCCTTGTTTGTGAAGCTGATAAAGAAAAGTGAAACGGCACTTCCATATCGATCAGACCAGGATATAATAAATTACTTTTGCGATGTTTTTGACCTTATCTCTGACTGAAAGCTAATTTTTGGTAAGGAACTATAACATTAATTACGTCAAGTAGTACATTTATCTTACCACAATAATCTACGTCACTTTAATTATTTGAAGGTGACACAATTTAAAGGATGCTGTAGAGCGTCGCATTGTCGGATCGCGTCGCACAGGAGATGATGTGATGGCTTTGGTCAGTTTAAGTTTAGGAGTTAATTTAAATCTATGCATTATCACTTTTAACCTTGATGTTCTAAATGTGTAACAGCTGTTATTAATAACAAGTAATTGTTCCACGTTAATAACAATTATAATTTATTAATTTTGAGATTGCGTATCGATTCATTAATAGCATATCGACATCGAAAGTCGATTGTTACCGGGTAGGTATCTACTAATGAGTTTTTTTACAATTAAAAAATCGCACAACGCCTGCACAGCCTTGAGTATAGTATGTGCTACTCATTGAGTGCGCAGATCATTGACATAGCGTGTGCATAATCGAATAATCGATATTGTTACAACAACATGACGGATATGGTCGTGATAGATACGACATTGACGCTTTATCTTTGGTACCCGTGCCCCGGATTCGGGCGGATTGGTTTCAAGATCATTCGTGTAATTTGTTTGAAATATAAAGCAAATTTCCCTCGATGTTTCTATGAAATGGAACCGATTAAGTATATCTATTGTGAAATGATTCAAATCCGCTTTCAAGTTTTTATTTCGATAAAGGTTGATTGGTACCCACCCAAAAATAATAACAAGCGATCATTAATTTTAGGCTTTACAACCTAAAAACCCTAAAATATCCTAATATACTTTACTTTAGAGCGACTAAATAAGTACCATGGTTTACATACCACGTTAAGGTTTTAATTTTCAGCAATAAATTTTTAGAGTTCCTTAAAGAAAATTTTAACCCTTACAGGATAACTTTGATGTTCGTCTGTTTGTCGGTATGTCCTGGATACCTTTCTCAGAAACTTGGTGATACCTCTCGGAGTTGATGCAAGGTTGAGAAACTATGATAATTCATGCTTCAAGTTAATGGAGTGAACGATACAGCTGTTTTTGGGTTATATTTCATTCATATTCTAAAGAAATCAAAACCTAAAGGGTTTTTAGTTCCGTTGACCTCAAATAGCGATTTTTTGTAAGTAGATCGGGGAGCACAGAAATAACGCTTCACACGCTTCACACTCATAGCCCCACAGTAGGGTAGATATACCCTGTGTCGTGGGTACCATACACACACAAAGACAGAAACCTGAAACACAAACACAGAAAGCATAGAAATTCAAAATTATCATTCAAATTTCTGCTTCGCCGGGAATCGAACCCGAGACCCTCCGATCGGCAGTCCGGTATGGTAACCATTGCGCCACACAGGTCGTCACAGGTCTTCAAGAAAATGACATTATTGAATTTTTTATACGGAATATGGAACATTTCATTCCGTATTCGTTTTTAATTTATTCATATTTTATTTATTCCTTTTTTATTATGACATTTTTTTATGTAAAATATTTCATGAATGCAATGAAATGGTAGGTACCCTTTGTATGTTTGCGTATCAGATATTTATCGTTCCAATCGTCTGTTGTCCACATACGTGCAACCTTTACTTTGATATCATTGAACTTGTGTGACTTTTGACTTTAGTATTTCGAAACTGAAACTCATTGTCAGTCAAAAAGGTCGCGGAGTCATGAGCGGATTTTATTAAGAAAACTAGCTGTGCCCGCGACGTCGTCCGCGTGTATAAAGACTTTTATAAAATGGATTGATTAAAAATTAAAGATTATTTATTTGCATTGAATAAGTAGTAGGTAGATTATTCTTACATATAGTGAAATCACTTATAATACAATGTTCATATGTTCAGAAGAAACCTAATGTATTTTTTCTAAATCCTTCAAACCTAAAACAGTAGGGAATGCTTACTGTACTGATCTTACTATCTACTTTTCTCACGTTTCGCTTTTCTCGCGCAATCAGATTCTCTTTACAAATATGTACCTCGTTTATTAAAGTTAAGAGATACTGCTGTGCCCGTGGCTTCATCTATGTTAAAAATAGTATCTTTAGTAAATTGGGTGAATTTATACTGCAAAGAATGTATAGACTCATTCTATATACATAGCTTTAACCTACTGCAGAAAAGAGGTGCACTATACAACTATTTGTAGTTGGGAGATAAAATTTCTAAACATAAACGTGCTTAGGATTAAACAATCGGAAAAATAATTGTAAGGTCAATTAATAAACTATATGTTTAAAACTTGCGGACAGCAGTTTGGTCATAAGTCATATAACTCATATAACATTGTGAAAACTAAAGCAGAAGGCAGGGTCTCCACACAGTGTGCTATCTGTATTTGGAAATAAAGAATATTTTTATAAAGAATCCTTAATATCTCCATCAATCAACGTGTGTGGATGAGCCCTCAGCCCGTACGCAATAAAGAGACGCAAAAAATGAGTTAAGTTATCATTGGTCCAATTAACAATATTCAGCATCATACGTATACCTACCCAACGATGGGACAACCCGCGTGGCGCAATGTTTACCATGCCGGACTGCTAATCAAACTGTCCCGGGTTAGAATCCGGGCGAAGCAGAAATTTCAATGATGAGTTTAAACTGTTCTCGGTCTGGGTGGTTGTGTTTCTGTCTCTATGTGTGTTCATGGCACCCACGACACAGGGTATATCTACCCTAATGTGAGGCTTTACGTGTGAAATGTTATTTTTTATTTTTTTTACACTATGTACTTGTATTAGACTTAAGGCTTTTATTTGAAATTATCTCCATCGATTCACTTTGGAGAAGAAATGAATATTGCTCAATAACGCCATCTACCGTATGGCATGTAAACTTTGTGGTTGATAAATCGAATGTCAAATTACCAAATAGGTAGATATTGAGATTAACAGTTGGTTCACTAAAAGTTTAACTATTCGTCACCTAGATGTCTGCAGTAGTCTCGTTTTGTTAAGGCTTTGTACATTCTGTATGAAGGTTTAGATTCCGTATCTTACAACCTTAATGCTGGATGCATTGAGATTGTAAGATTTGGATTTCGGTTCATCGGAGCTTGAGGCCTCCTCAATATTGGGAGAGCTCCATGCTCAACAGTGGAATGCTAAAAAGGTTGCAGCTTGATATAATGTAGCGATAATAATCGTTTCAGCTGCAGCCTGTTCATAATCTTCCACCCCAAAAGAAGACTAATAAGCTGAGCAACTAACTCAATGGAGCCTTTGATGTAAGGTTCGGCGGCGGTAAGGCTCGCGATGCGCTTATTAGGTACCTACTGTCTAGCCATATTCGGCCAACGAAAGAAAATACAGTAAGCTGATCTAAATATATTTAGTATAGTCGACAATATTAGTGAGAGTTCAAAATAATTTTACTTAAATTTAAACTTTTATTTATGGTTTTGAATGGGCTGTTACCGAAACTTTCATACAAATTCCCCAAAGTGCCATTTAAGTTTATGTCGCGTATTGTGTAAATGAACATAACTTTTTTGTTTATCACCCGATTGATATGAAATATACACTAATGTTACGGAAATTCATTCAACAATATATCAGTAAACACATCATTCAAAGAAGGGAAAAGAATTTGAGAATGAAATATTAAGTTAAGGTTAATTATAGTACGCTTGAGATACCAACTTTCGAATCCATTTTATTTGCTATTGAGGGGTAGTTTTGAAAAAAGCTTAAATAGAATTCTTACTATGTTAGTAAAGATTACAAATACAAAATTATAAGTATATTACTCTGCACAAAAATATTATGTACATCAAGTTTCGAAACTCAATTTTCAAAGAGTTTCAAAGAAAATTGACATTTAAAGGGTGAATTTCGGGAAATGCTGAAACACGTATTCTTTTATTTTGATTAGAAAATATTTATACCAAATTTCAAGAAAATCTATTGAAATAATCCTAGTTTTCCATACAAATTTTCATCGCTCATTTCACACCCTTAAAGGGTGATTTTTAAAATTATCTATAGCCTAAATGTTAGCGAGGACCAATATATATAAAACAAAAAAAGTTTCATCAAAATCCGTCCAGTAGTTTTTGCGTGAAAAGCTAACAACAGACAGACAGACAGACAGACAGACAGACAGACAGACAGACAATAATTTCAAAACTTATATTTTTAGCTTCTGTTACTTATAAAAAGACCCCTAGAAGTATTTTTTTAAATTTATATGCAATGTACAGAATTGACCCTGCTTACAGTTTTATTATATGTATAGATTAGACGTCACACGATAAAATGATCTCTTAGAGCGTAAGGGGTGTGAACGGGGTGTCGAAATCAGCCTTGTTCAATGAGGGTTGCGAAATATCATTGAATAATTCTGTTAGCATCTGTTATGTTTTTCTTGTAATTCTATTTTCGCGGGGTCGATAATTGACCTCGCGTTACGGGTCAAGCTTATAAGTTTTATATAACATTGCTTTTATTTTTTGTACAAATATTTTCGTCGTGACCACTGCTATGTGAAATTTTTTCGTTAGTTAGATATGCTTGTCAAGCGACCTTAAAAGCCCTTTTACTTGAAGTTTGCAGCGTGATCTCATAGCGTGGGAACCAGAAATATAGGTACAAACAATTTGTTGGGTGCCCTAGCACAAAATGTAATTATGTATACATTCATAGTCAAATTAATTATGATCAACATAATTCAAGTATCCGTTGTGCACCCGAGCTATTTTGGATAGACACACTATAGGTAGTGAATATCTGCATAAGTTCTCCTTGTTATTCTTCGTTACAGCCTCCGTGCACGATGAGCCGACTGCGAAGCGTGAGGTCGTGGGTTCGATTCCCACCCAGGACAAATATTTGTGTAATGAACATGACTATTTGTTCTGTGTCTGGGTGTTAATTTATCTATTTAAGTATGTATTTAGAATAATGTAAGTATGTTTATCAGCTTTCTGATTACCATAGTACAAGCTCTGCTTAGTTTGGAATCAGATGGTGTTGTGTGAATTGTCTTGTATTTATTATTATTATTATTTTGATTGGTGAAGTAGGATGACTTACGTGATTTTTTCCTATACTTAAGTAATTTCATTTCATAATCATTATATGGGGGGTAGCTCCCTAAGGCTCTCCCTATGAGTAACATGAGTATATAAACCGGGCGAATCATATTTAACCTAGCAGTCCAATAGAATGAATGCATTATTTTTTAAAATTTCGACTTATACTCAGTTTCAGATCTCAAATTTCCCCGGTCATTTATGGTAACAGGTGGTACAAAATTTATGGTAACAGGTATATCTATTGTCCGGATAGAATGACATAACTTAGGTATAATAAAACCAAGCCTTATTTTGTAATGAAACAATTTAATTAGTTTCGGTTACACTTAATTCAGGAAGTTATGCAAAATAATATAGATTACGGAAACCAGTCATCCGTTACAATATTTAATGCAGTTTATTATAAGAATGAAATTGGTAAGTAATAAAATTTTAATATTATATAAAGTATTATTTTTAGGTTTGTAATGACAAGAAAATCTTTATTACTAACTTAATTTTATTGCTTTTGTTTCTTAAAAGCAGTAGGTATAGTTTTAAGCTACAGTGATCCATAAATAAGAATAACATATTATAATTTCTGAAAAACATAAAGTTCTCATAAGTAATCACAAAGTAATCGAAATATCTACTATACTGTACTAATAAATATATTTAGCTACAAAAAATTGTAGTTGTAATCGTAGACCTCGATCGTCATACGTTTTCAAATCTTTGTTAGAGTTTCTTATTCCTTAAGAAATCACTTTTATAATTACCGCAAATCATTATAAAGCTGTAATCAACAGAAATGTCAGCCTTTATAAAATTTAAAGGCCAACACATTATCTCCGCGGCGTCGATCATTATCAATTTGCCAGATAATTACTTAAGGTACTAGAATCATTGCACTATTTATCATACCAAAGATCCTGCTACACTTACGTCAACAATATGGACCAAATCTCAAAATGCCAAGGTGTTAGGCACTCCATATGTACTGCACTGGACCGTCCATTGTATATTGACCTTTGCAACTGCTGGTAGCCTTTATAAGGATCAGTGCAAACCAAGCAGGTTTCCAGACAACATTGCATATGGTCGTTAATTAGAGGCTTCGCTTTAATTTCTAAAAAACAATGGGTTGCACTCCGATAGTGCCGGCAGAAGTGAAAACTTGAACATTAACGTTGTGCATTTTTGATATTTTGGAATGGTTAGGGAATAATTTCGCAAGAATTGCTTTTATTATCAGTAGGTATTATTTTTCATCTAGTATTTTCAGTAGGTTTTCATCTAGTATTTTTATAAAGCACTCACTCATTTTCTTACACTATTTCTTCGTCACTTTTTTCATTAATTTAATAGAGATGCACTTTGTTCAATGTCCATATTTTAAATACTTGATATAAACGAATTTTACAAGTATAGACAGTCGAGCCGTCATCAGTTATCACCCCTCCGTCTTAAGAATTTTCGATCAGGCCACGTGTCCTGACGTGAGTTCAAAATTTTTTACCCATCCCAAAAAAAGGGCACAAAGCTGCTAAAGAAGTTTTCACTTCAAAAAATTAAAGTTGTATATTAATTGAATTAAAAAAGGTGCACTTCACGGCCTGACTGTCTTTTAAGCCTATTAAACAGATAATATCTGTATGAACAAAACTTTGTTGTTTGGACACGTTTAGTTACTTAAAGTTCATCGTATTAATTATGTCCTCCAAATCTGCACACCTCGCTGAAGTAAATATGGCGAACTAGTACATAAAACAGCTTTTGTAATAGGTACCCATATTTGCGCTAGTAAATTATTTTCATTTTATTTCATTCACGATAATCGCTTGGCTTGGCTGCAACCCTTTTTACGTCCCACAGCTGGGCACATCCCCATTATTGGGGAGGCCTGAAGCTTACTCCACCACGCTGCTCCAATGCGGGTTGGTGGAGATGCGGGTTAGTGGCCAACCCGCTGTCGGATGTTTTCAAACCGCCCATAAGGCCTCCGACAAGGTTTAACGATTGTTATCTATCGACAACAACCGGGACCGACGGCTTAACGTGCCCTCTGAAGCACGGAAACGTGCATAAATTTTTTTTGTCACTAGCGGTCAACCATCTCACACCCGACCGCGCCCGTTTGTCGCATAGATCGCTTGCGTTCTACGGTAACCACAGGGCCATGCGCGCTTCTTAAGACAGTAAATTTCGTAATAATTGATTTTCAACTCAAATTCAACTGATCTGTCACTATCCTAAGACTTAAGGTGGACCAATGAACAAATTGGTTTGAATTTGAATAACATAGGCGATTAGGTAGTTGAAAGGATCTAGTCTAGTATGGGTCCGCTAGTTCTCACAGTAGAGACGTACTTGTAAAGGTCGTCGGTCAATATCTAGATCATTCACTGAATATGACTGTCATTGAAGCAGTCTTGTGGGAGTTGTTTCTGCTAAATCTGTAGGTACTTAAGGCGGTCGTAATTTATATTTTTATACTAAGAATAGTATATGAGATTGTAATCTTATATATAAAATTCTCGTGTCACAATGTTAGTTACCATACTCCTCCGAAACGGGTTGACCGATTTTTATGAATTTTTATATGCATATTCAGTAGGTGTGAGAATCGCTACTATCTATTTTTCATCCCCCATAGTGATAAGGGTGGCCCACCGCAAACATTTAAACGCGATACGGAGTTCGCGGGGTCAGCTAGTAATGTATAAAAATATCCCAATTAATTTTATTCTAGTGTAATTAACTGCAGTAAAGCCTTAAAATGTAGCTTGCATAACTTTGTAAACTACGATAGCTATGATGGTTTCGCTCTAAATACTGTTTTGCTCATCTAGGAATGGGAGGTCAAAGCAATTAAAAATGTTTTCTGTTTGCACGACTGCGTTTTGTGGTTTTGGAGTAAAACTTCAAAGAAATGTGTGAGAATGACTACATGTAATGAAAAAATTGATGTGAACAGAAAATTTATAAACAGGACATCGAAATCTGACCTGATGTGATCGTTATGTCAGTAGATTGTACATAGGTATTACTATAACATTATCACAGGATTCGTGTGTGTCGACGTGTGTGAATAGGACCCGTGTGGCGCAATGGTTACCATGCCGGACTGCCAATCGAAGGGTCCCGGGTTTTATTCCCGGCGAAACAGAAATTTGAATGATAAGTTTAAATTTCTGTTCTCGGTCTGGGTCTTTGTGTCTGTGTTTGTTTCTGTATTTGTGTGTGTCCATGATATCCACGACACAGTGTATATCTACCTTGCTGTGGGGCTATGAGTTTGAAACGTATTTATTTATTTATTCGTTTATAAGTTTATAGTTCTAAAGTCAGAACAGGCAAATTTCAGTAACTTAGTCAGAGGTGCAGGTCGGGATTTGAACCAGGACCTTCGCGTTGGATACCTTTATCTTAACCACTTGGCTGTCGCTGCTCGTGCACTCGTATAATAATAGGCATTACAATTAGTTTTCTACCACTCACATAACTTTCCATGACATAAATTGCAGACGGTTATACCCATATAGTTACACCTAGCGTATGTGTGAACACGTCCTTACCAGGTCGTGGCCATCAATCAAAAGCGATTCTGCGCAAACACAATCAGATATTGGATGTCAAATGTCTTTTATGATTATCTGTGCTGCAAATGCCTTCTGTATTTGTGTGTGTCCATGATAAACACTTCTGTATTTGTGTGTGTCCATGATATCCACGACACAGTGTATATCTACCTTGCTGTGGGGCTATGAGTTTGAAACGTATTTATTTATTTATTCGTTTATAAGTTTATAGTTCTAAAGTCAGAACAGGCAAATTTCAGTAACTTAGTCAGAGGTGCAGGTCGGGATTTGAACCAGGACCTTCGCGTTGGATACCTTTATCTTAACCACTTGGCTGTCGCTGCTCGTGCACTCGTATAATAATAGGCATTACAATTAGTTTTCTACCACTCACATAACTTTCCATGACATAAATTGCAGACGGTTATACCCATATAGTTACACCTAGCGTATGTGTGAACACGTCCTTACCAGGTCGTGGCCATCAATCAAAAGCGAGCGCAAACACAATCAGATATTGGATGTCAAATGTCTTTTATGATTATCTGTGCTGCAAATGCCTTCGCGTTGTCGCTCCGTAAGGGCATTTGTTGGAGTACAAAATAATCACGGAGTAAACTATCTCGGAATACGCCGAGAGCTTATTATTTTTTGTAGGATTGTATGCGTTTGGTTTGTGTTATCTAATACCTTTAAACGAGCAATTCTTGTAAGTATATATACCTAAATATATTTTATGAATCTCGGAAACGGCTCTAAAGATTTTGATGAAATTTAGTACACTGGTTTCGGGGGTGATTAATCGATCCAGCTAGGTTTTATTTTTAGAAATTTTAAATTATAAAAAAATATTTTCAGCGATAATCAACTTAAATATAAACTGAAAAATACGACTCTTCCTGACATCTCTTGGCGAGTACCTATTAATAATACTGTGGCGTAGAACGCCGTCAAACGCCATTAGAAAGAGCTCTATAAAAATTTCGTTCATGGAATTAAAGCTTTCTTGGCCGAATGGTTACGTGGGTTGACTGCGGAACTAGAGGCCCGGGTTCAAACCTCAATCGAAACCGTATTGCGTTTATTTTTTTGTGATTTATTGTGTATTATTGGGAGCTATTTTAGATAACGTTACTATGTAACACTAGGCAAATGAGTGTTTCTTTTGAAATTAAACCAAGAAAATAAACTGTTTTATCCGAGCAACGCTCGGTAATAGACAAACTGATGATTATGACGATGTGAACAATGCTCTCTCTGAGGTGGTAAATTGGTTTAATGTAAATAACTTAGTACTCAATAACAAAAAGACCAATTGTATTAAGTTTTCACCACCTAATGTTAAAGAAAATGTTGTAAAACCTCAATTGAATGGCGAGGAAATGAGCTTTGTTGATGAAGCTGTATTTCTTGGATTAACTGTTGATTCTAGGCTTCAATGGGGACCCCATATCTCTCGGTTAGCGAATAGACTAAGTTCTGCCGTCTTTGCGATTAAAAAATTAAGATCACTTACAGATGTCGATACAGCCAGATTGGTCTATTTTAGTTATTTCCATAGTATAATGTCGTATGGTATTTTACTGTGGGGAAATGCAGCTAATGTCGACACAATATTTATTTTGCAGAAGAGGGCTATTCGCGCAATATATAAATTAAATTCTAGAGAATCACTGAGAGAAAAATTTAAGGAGACTAATATACTAACATTTGCATCGCAATATATTTATGAAAATATAATGTATGTTCGTAAAAACAAACACGAATTTATGACCTTTTTGGATCTACATAGTTCGAACTGTGTTTCGACAAGGAATGGCCACAAACTTGCATTCCCCAAGTGTAGGCTCCGCAAAAAGAGCCACTCTTTTATCGGGATGTCGATCAGAATATACAATACAATCCCGGAAAATGTTCAATCCCTTCCTTTTCACAGATTAAAAAAAAAAGTCAAACAAGTCCTGTGCCGCAAGGCTTTTTACGATCTTAAGGACTATTTAATTGATAAAAAAGCTTGGGATTGAAGTGTAGTCCCACAAGGCTGTTTCTATAACTGATGTAATAGACTTAAATGAATTAAATTGCCTATGTTAGCAGATGGCTGTGGGACGACATTGACACATGCGGTAGCTGTCACGTATGTTCCTTATCGGCCCATAGCTACTCTGTAAGAAAGTTAGCTATTGTATACCCCATATTTTAAAACAGGGCTGAAGTTTTTCTCCGTCTGCTCTTTTCTTCAGCTCAGCATTGCCTAAGCGCACCCAGAGCAGACAGAACAAAAAATAACGTTCACTAAGAGTTTGTAAAGGAACCGTACAGTGAATAAAGAATATTTCATTTCATTTCATCCAGGTCCTCTTTAAAAAAAATCACCAATTGAATAAGCCATGTTGCAAATGGTTTTCTTTAGCTCTGATTTTAACTGGCTTTAGTAATTACTGTGTTTAATTTTACACTCTATTATTTTGTCACTTCTACCACTTAGAGGGACAATTAGAGAATTCTCCGCCCCCTGAGTGTTGAGGGTGAAGAATTAACACCACTAAATGTTGATATTATATTATTGTGTATGATATTATTATTATTAGTTAAGTTACTCAACATAAGTCGTCGCGTCTTCCCTTAAACATTCATTCATCCCATAAACGGTTCTACTTATTGGTCAAATTCAAGTCAAACTGTGAAATCGTTTATATCGATATCAATACAATGCAATCCTAACAGGATGTTAAGTAAGTACAGGATGTTGATCAAATCACACGTAATCACAATTACTGAAATTATTTTGATGAAACAAAGGATTTTGTGAACCTGTGACATAGATGTCATCAAAGTGTATAGATTTGTAGGAGATGAATGCACGCACATCGCAGCGTAGATCCACCGTTGTGAGCACGTCACACAGGCGCGGTCGCAGCCTTCAATTTTGGGGTCGCCAAGAAATTTGGGGGGGGGGGGCTCACTAAGAAATTTAGGGGAAGAGGTGTCCCAAATTGGCTTGTTGCGCCTTCCATCTACGCATGTTTGGGGGGGGGGTCATGTCCCCTGTGACCCCCCCCCCTGGGACCGCGCCTGACATCACAACGGTGGATACGCTTAATATCATCATTAATATTTAATATCATACGCTTGCGTATGATATGAATTATTGATATGACATCGAGCAGTGGAACTCAAACATTTTTTAAGCCAATTTGTTCTTTGTAAACCATTATAGTTATACGAGTGTGAACTATTACGGTAACAATGTTATAGTAATAACAAATTATTGCACCGCTCTCCCTTTCGACATTGGTATGCCTGTTGGGCTTTGTTTATCATGTACTATTATAGTTTTACAACACACGACTCAGATTCAATTCGAAACATTTGGTACACCATTCACAAACACGAATTCTTTATTAGTAGACCCTAAAGCAATACAAAACTACAATAATGGCAATTAAAGTTGTACTATTCAATGTTGATGGTTGTATAACTAGTTGATAAGGAATGGCCACTAAGTTAGTAACATGCAGAAAGAAACGCCTATATCTAGGTATACTAATATTATAAAGAGATAAAGAGAGAAAAAAATATAGAGGTATTTTTTATGCTAGTAATAAATAAACTCAAAAACTATTGTTCTAATTTCAAAAATTCTTACCATTAGAAAGCTACATTCACCCTGAGTAACAGAGGCTACTTTTTACCGCGGGTAAATGCTTCAACCCTACGTGAAAACCGGTAATAGGGTCAACTCGTTTGAAGCAACTGGCTAAACGCCTATGATTTTAATATAGCAATAAAGCCTGGAATAGCACATGGACTATTTTTTATCCTACGGGGACCCATTAAACGGGACCACGCGGGCGAAGCCAAGGCTATCTACTATGAATTTATTGCAATATCTAAGTTTCGGGCTTATAGATGATATATTTTATCTATATTTTATTCTGTAATTTCTTTTTACATTTTTGTGTAGTTTCTGTAATTAGTTACATAAAGTTTAAAATATATAAATAAATATAATTTACGTTTCATACTGCCAGCCCCACAGTAGGATAGATACAGTATAGCCTGTGTCGTGGGTGCTATGGACACACACAAAGACATGAACACAATCCCACCAAATGCCCCCAATCTCTGTTTCGCCGGGAGTCAGACCGGCAGTCCGGCATGGTAACCGTAGCGCCTTTCGGGTCGTCGCTTATCTATAAACTTAATATCATTTACATTATCTGACTGTTTCATCTCTCTCTTCTGAATTCTGGAGTAATACATACAACTCTCGTTGCGTTGGGTTAGCTCAATCCAAAACAATGTAAAACATTAACATCACGCGTAAACAAGTCAATATCTTATTGATGGATTGCTTCGAGAAGGGTCAATGGCTTCAATGTCTTTAAATAAGATTTACGACTCATAATAATGAATGTATAATTTAGTGTTATTTTGAAGCCACGTTGGTAGAGATCAAAAATTATTTTCTTGATTTGCATTTAAGGAGGTTGAAGTTCATTGTGAGGTAAGAAGTGGATACCCTTTGCTCAAATACATAGTTTTTTTTTCATTTTTATTTTTTGGCGTCGCAAACTCTGCATATTGCCAGCGTCATGTATAATTTTTGCATCACTTGGTAGTCTTAGAAAAAATCTGTAAGTCGTCTGGTGCCAGTCAGTCAGATGTTCAAGTAAAGTTATGGCTACTTTACGTGAACGTACACCAAGAAAATGAAAATAAAACAAGAGTACAACTTGTCCATTCAGACTTCCCGCCAATACTCCAACAAATACATAGTTGGGTATGGAAGATATTATAACGAATTAGACAATGATTATTTAGAACTCTTAATCGTAATTAGTGCTGAATTTATTGCTGCTGACTGCTATTGCTAGAAGAAACACTTGAATGTCTTTTTCTGTTTTAGTGTACAGTTAGTTTTTTATTTGTTAGTGAAGTGTGATGTTCATAAGCAAATTTGCGTGTCTTATTACGGGAATTTTTAGTTAGAAATCTATACATATAAAAATGAATTCATATTTTCATTAGTCACGACATCACGTGTGAACGACTGGACCGATATCGCTAATTCTTTTTGTGTTGTGTTTGTTATTGTCAGGAAAAGGTTCTTATAAAAGAAAAAATAAGAAAATCCAGCGGAAAATTAGAAAATTTAAGAATATTTAGCCACCATATTGAATTTTCTAATGATTTTTAATGTAACCTTAGCGCTTTTAACAATATATTTAAACTTTTTATATTTTAAACTTTATATTCATAGTTAAGACAGAACAACGTGTGTCGGGTCAGCTAGTAACTTCCTTACTCCTTACTAATATTATAAAATTCGAAAGTAGCTCTGTTTGTCTGTCTGCTACGCTTTCCCGCTTACACTACTGAACCAATTTTAATGAAATTTGGAACACAGACAGAGTGGACCTTGAGAAAGTACATAGGATGGTTTTTATTCTACGGGAACCTAAAAAACGAGTCCACGCGGGCGAAGCCGCTGGCGGAAGGCAAGTATAAAATAAAATAAAAACTTTTGGTGACAAATTGATAAAAAAAATCGTATAAAAAGTATATTATATTTTTACTGTTTTCTATTAATTTTTATTTTATTTATATATCAGACCACCGCCTCTAGCTCCTGTGAAAAAAAGACGACAGATACTTGCGTTGTTATAATTTAAAAAAAAACCAGACCCGGTAATAGTCAAGTTGTTACACCCTATTAGACCACAAAATCGAAATATTAATATCCTTTTTCCTTATCTTCCATCGATCTTAATAGGTCAAGGATATATCAACGCCAGTTACAAATATGCCATTAACAAGTGATTAGAATATAATGCCAATAGTTTTTGCCACTGTTTTATTACTGAGATCAAAATAACGAAACTATTTTAAAGTAGACCTATTAAGAATATGTTATGAGCTCTTATCGCAATTTTATTGAAGTTGATCATACTACCTGCAGGTAACATATTAGTATTAAATGCGGTAAAGATACTCAATAATTTGGTATGTATTCAAAAGTGATTCAGTACCTACCCAAAACTAAACCTAGGCTATACTTGACTATTCTTAATCACTAATTTTCTTGATTTTATTACCATCATAAAATACTAATAATCCGGCCTGGCTTCGCTCGCGTGATTTGGGTTTCGATGATTACAATAAATCTATCCACGAGAACAGTACATTTTCCGGGATAAAAAGTGGCCTAAGTACTATTTCATCCCGAATTTCTCTGTGCCAAATTTTATCCCGATCCGTTCAGCCGTTCTTGCGTGATTGAGCAATAAACATCCAAACATAAATCCAAACGCTTGCATTTATAATGTCAGTATAGATTTAATTAAATACAAAATTCTAATGTAAGTAAATGCAGTACCTATGTGTTTTTTTATAAACGGTCTGAGATTTATTGATCGTAATTTATTCCTGAAAATTCTGACTGTCAATTAGCCATATTTTTCTTATTTTAAAGTTAATAATTGACACTTGACTTTATCTTGTACCGGTCCCCATTTAACAGTCATTATTTCTGGTGATTTCTTTTACATTTATGGCTTCAATATTCCATATTTCCGGTAATAAAGATTATTTTTTTTTTAAATATATAAGGTGAAACTATCGGAAACACTGTTCTATTTAACGTGTAGATTGATAAAGAGTGACAGTGATGGAAATACAGGAAAATGTTTATTACTTCGCAAAATATTTATTTAATGTTCTTAAATGTCACGTACTAGTACTTGTTTCAAAGAGCGGGGCGGAATATTTTTTTCTGAGAAAATTTATGTACTTAAAATGTTCATTTCATATATTTATAATGTCAAATCTTAATCTGGTTTGTTAAATCTTTGAATATTTAGAGGTAATTAAATGAGTAGGTAACAAGTGAAGACATGTCCTTTCCAATAATTCATACAACTTGTTTCCTTTAATTGTCTAAACATACAATACCATATTTAGACATATAATTAAACAAAAAGAGTATATAGGAATCGCCTGATATTGGTAATCCGTTAAATTATAGCTTAAAACATCAAAGGTATGGACTCACCCGAGTCGAAACCTGTGATGCTCTTAGAATTATAGTGTCTACTTATGTTTATCATTTTTTGTAATGGGATCGCAAACTCTGTGCATATTGCCAGCGTCAAGTATAATTTTTGCATCACTTTGTAGTCATAGAAAAATTCAGTAATTCGTCAGGTATCAGTCAGTCTAGTCAGTCAGATGTCCAAGTAAAGTGATGACTACTTTACTAGAACGTTTCCGATGGAGTTTTGAAGGCAAGCCGAAAAAACATGTTTTTGCACTGTTATTTTATTTCACAACACTCGTGCACTGTCATTAACCTATATCGAACAAAATTCCATCAACTTTATCCGATATAACTCAAAAATACAGCAAGAAAATGAAAATAAAAAAAAGAGCACAAAATCCCTTCAGACTTCCCGCCAAAACTTTCTACTTCTGTTTTGTACGAGTTTCGTTAAGACGTTATTATGACGGACGGCAGAAAATATAAAATGAATAGGTATGTGTCTAAAATAAAACCAATTCCGTTGATTTGCATTATTGATAAATTAGAGTAGTGATTTATTAATAACACATAAAGCCGATGGTCATAAATATATTTTATTAATAGGTATCTATTGACGTGTAATAAATGCGTGCAATACAAATGCTGGCGTGGCGTGGATTTTTTACATTAGACAATATTTCGTTATTAACTAATAGTCGACCATTTATGCATTTCTATTCATTTAATTAATTTTTTTTTCGTATTGCATGAACCTCATACACCTGTTTAAAAAGTTTTTGAACTCAAGTTGAACTTATCGTACATAGTATGTATGGGATTTATTGCACTTAATGTCACGTTAAAACATCGTAATCAATAAGATATCACAATATTTTCCATCACCGTGTAGCAGCGATAAAATGCGCACATTACATAATTAAATTTCTTTGTGCGCGCCGATTTGAATCCGGTATCTCCCGCGTCAAAGACCGCGGCCTTTTTCACTCGGTCATCGCTGCTCTCACATAATTACAGTCAATCATAGAACGGCAAATTTAGAAATGCAGACGGCAAATTTATGGGTACCTGTGGGCTAGGGTAAATAAAAATAGCATTTACCTATCTTAAATTCTCAGTGCCGATTTTTACGTACTTTTGAAAATATTATTTAAAATAATAAATAACACTCACGTTATTCTATACATTTTATTTCTGAGAAAATAAGTAACGTCTGGAGTAACTAAGATCTTGTACTATTATGTTACCAGTGGTCGCCAATACACGTAAATAAGTACCTACACGTTTTCTGTCAATCATATTTTTGATTGAAATCTCATTTTGCCTAACTGCAATTATCAGCAAGTTACTATTTTCGATAGATATCTGAGTTTTGCACTTAACAGTGACACTGGCAAAGTTGACTGACAGACGTGTACACAATGCGTTTCTACTGTAGACGGCAATATTTTAGCAATAAAAAATTTAACATAATAATATCGTTGATTGCTTTTGAGTAATATGTATTGAACTGTAAATTCAAGGTTGTTTTACGACACGTTAGTGGTGAAATGTTCTTTTGTAGACTGTATGTTTTCTTGACTGGGGCGTCTAGATAGCAACTTTTTCCGCTAAAAGCGTGTAATGGCCTATGTTACCAGAAAGTCTGTGTGTTCTGCTTGTGAGCTGTTGATGAGTGATCGAAAGTAGTGATTTATGAGATTATGTATGAGTTATAATAATTAAGTATTATTATAATCTTCTAAAATTTCATCTGATCTCAAGTCCTATCGAATCTATGATGGTGATGGTCAGGGTCGATCTTCCCTGTGGAATTTTAGACATCATTTGGCCATCATTTCATCTAACCCTTTTTTTAATTTTAATTACCAGGGTAACATAAACTTATATAATAATTTATACATCATGAAAGGATTATAAAAATCAATTCCTTGGTAACAACATAGGCAATCGAAAGCTAAGTCCATTCTCGCTTGTTTTGAAATTCCGTGATTGTCAAGGCATTGCTAGGTCGTTATCTCCAATGGTTTTCTTATTGTTCTTGAGTGGTATGCTTTCAAATTTGACAAGGTTTAATAGATGTCTCGTAAAAAAAATAGATTACGTGGTAGCCTAATTTCTGCACCGTTATGGATTTGTAAGTTTTGAAAACTATGTTCTGTTTTATTATATAAGATTTGCTTTGTTTCTTCGTTTGAATAGAAATTTTATAAAGTTTAATCTTTTAAATGAGGTTGTCTTCTTCTGTTGATTCCAACGACTTAGTGAGAGTTTCCTGAATTCTAAGAAGATGTAAATGTTAGCTACAAAACGTTAATTTCTCATTAACTAAAAAAAGGGTTTTTATAATTTTTGAGAGATCTACGTCGGGCTTCGCAATTTACAATTACGGTTGTGTAATAATGATTTAAATTTAGATTTAGATTTAAAGTGTTCGTTGACAAATTATACGAAATGATAAAATCTATTACCTATACCTACTGCCTATGCCAATAGTAAAGCCACAGTAGATAAAAAAGGTCTTCTTTGTAATGCGTGTCAATACAAATAAAAAATAGATTTCAAATTAAATAAAATCGCACTTTTTAAAAATTTGGATCATAAAAACAACAATTACCCAACGAAATTAAGCAAAGGTTGCAAATAATTTAAAAATCGTGATATTGGTTACATGCCGCAACGACACTTTCGTCGTTATTCTATTATTTTGCAAATAATGCAATGGATTTATAATTGGAACAAAAACCTGGCTATTTCGTTATGTGAGGAATTAAAATAATTGTGCCAGTTACAGCAATTTGTGTAAAAAATAACGCAATTATTTCTAATGTACCAATTACTTATTTATTTGCAGTCGGATTGGATTTCAAATGTAATAAAATCATAAATTACGGATGCATATTTTGCCTCTTGCGCTTGTTTAAGTTAAGATTATTGCTTATGCAATGTTAATTAAATACTCGTGTTAAACCTTAAAGACCCCCAATCACAGCAAATGTCCACGATTTTGGCATTTTTAGCTAAACCGGTCAAAATACCTATTTTGATTCAGGAGTCAGGCGTTTTTCAGTAATAATAAAGTAAATGTGTCTTAGTCACTGATCCACATTTGTGTTAAATAAATATGTTTAAATGTCTTAGGCGGTACGGATTTTCAGGTACCTAATGTATGTTTTTTACCGACTTCTAAAAGGAGGTGGTAATGTATTCGGCTGTAAGATTGTATTTTATTTTATATATGTTCACCGATTACTCTGCCGTTTGGAACCGATTTTCAAAATTCTTTTTTATTTATTCGGAAGCTTATACTTCCAACGTGGTCCCATTGTCACCAAGTACCTATCTGATGATGGGATCCCACACGGGCCATTAGTAAAATGGCCTACCTTTCACCCTGAATGGACACCGACTCCAAAACAGTTTTAAGAGTTCCATTAACAAGGAAAAGTATATCATAATATGCTTTGGCAAGTACTGAACAATTTTATTTTTTACCGTTTGAAGTCGGTTTTATTTTTTGTCAAAAACTTATATAATCTTAGTTCTTTTAAAACAAGTCTTTCTTCGCCGACTTTTCAGTTTATCACCTAAAGCCAATGAATCCGCGTCATTTTTTAATAACTTATAGTTCTGTATCTATTACGTATAATACATTCTAAGTTGCTACGTAATAATGCATACCCTTGATGAAAAGAAAAGTGCAATGGAAAGCGAGAACATGACTGGACACAACCGTGAAATTATAGAAACTTATCATAGACTTTTAAAAATAATGTTAGTATGGCCTTGGTACTCGTATTAATATGAGCTACATTAAAGCAATAATTTGTTCAAATGTACGCCTTCCTCAAATAATTATAGTCTGCTAAATACGAAGTAAATTATCATTAAACTATCTGAATTCATATTATGTTTATGAACATCATAAAGTAGTCTACAAAAAATGCAAAAACCAATTTGAAATAAATCATTGTTGACAGCCTCCGTGGCGTAGTGGGTGATGAGCCGACTGCGAAGCGTGAGGTCGTGGGTTCGATTCCCACCCAGAACAAATATTTGTGTGATGAACATGACTATTTGTTCTGTGTCTGGGTGTTAATTTATCTATTTAAGTATGTATTTAGAATTATATAAGTATGTTTATCAGCTTTCTGATTACCATAGCACAAGCTCTGCTTAGTTTGGAATCAGATGGTGTTGTGTGAATTGTCCAAAGATTTATTGTTTGAAACATGTGCACGTAAATAATTTTCTTAAGAAGTCTCCCAAAGGCAATAGCGACTCTATTATTTAGTTTAACTAATTTATTTAATCACTAGCTGTGCCCGCGACGTCGTCCGCGTGTATAAAGACTTTTATAAAATGGATTGATTAAAAAATAAAGATTATTTATTTGCATTGAATAAGTAGCAGATAGATTATTCTTACATATAGTGAAATCACTTATAATACAATGTTCATTATGTTCAGAAGAAACCTAATGTATTTTTTCTAAATCCTTCAAACCTAAAACAGTAAGGAATGCTTACTGTACTGATCTTACCCACTTTTCTCACGTTTCGCTTTTCTCGCGCAATCAGAATCAGAATTTACAAATATGTACCTCGTTTATTAAAGTTAAGAGATACTGCTGTGCCCGTGGCTTCATCTATGTTAAAAATAGTATCTTTAGTAAATTGTGTGAATTTATACTGCAAAGAATGTATAGACTTATTCTATATACATAGCTTTAACCTACTGCAGAAAAGAGGTGCACTATACAACTACTTGTACTTGGGAGATAAAATTTCTAAACATACACGTGCTTAGGATTAAACAATCAGAAAAATAATTGTAAGGTCAATTAATAAACTATAGGTTTAAAACTTGCGGACAGCAGTTTGGTCATAAGTCATAACTCATATAACAATGTGAAAACTAAAGCAGAAGGCAGGGTCTCTACACAGTGTGCTATCTGTATTTGGAAATAAAGAATATTTTTATAAAGAATCTTTAAATAATCCTTAATATCTCCATCAATCAACGTGTGTGGATGAGCCCTCAGCCCGTACGCAATAAAGAGACGCAAAAAATGAGTTAAGTTATCATTGGTCCAATTAACAATGTTCAGCATCATACGTATACCTTCCCAACGATGGGACAACCCGCGAGGCGCAATGTTTACCATGGCGGACTGCTAATCGAACTGTCCCGGGTTAGAATCCGGCAGCGAATCCGGCAGAAATTTCAATGATGAGTTTAAACTGTTCTCGGTCTGGGTGGTTGTGTTTCTGTCTCTATGTGTGTTCATGGCACCCACTACACAGGGTATATCTACCCTAATGTGAGGCTATACGTGTGAAATGTTATTTTTTATTTTTTTTACACTATGTACTTACTTTTATTAGACTTAAGGCTTTTATTTGAAATTTCTCCATCGATTCACATTGGAGAAGAAATGAATATTGCTCAATAACGCCATCTACCGTATGGCATGTAAACTTTGTGGTTGATAAATCGAATGTCAAATTACCAAATAGGTAGATATTGAGATTAACAGTTGGTTCACTAAAAGTTTAACTATTCGTCACCTAGATGTCTGCAGTAGTCTCGTTTTGTTAAGGCTTTATACATTCTGTATGAAGGTTTAGATTCCGTACCTATCTTACAACCTTAATGCTGGATGCATTGAGATTGTAAGATTTGGATTTCGGTTCATCGGAGCTTGAGGCCTCCTCAGTATTGGGAGAGCTCCATGCTCAGCAGTGGAATGCTAAAAAGGTTGCAGCTTGATATAATGTAGCGATAATAATCGTTTCAGCTGTAGCCTGTTCATAATCTTCCACCCCAAAAGAAGACTAATAAGCTGAGCAACTAACTCAATGGAGCCTGTGATGTAAGGTTCGGCGTCGCGATGCGCTTATTAGGTACCTATATTCAAAGAAGGGAAAAGAATTTGAGAATGAAATATTAAGTTAAGGTTAATTATTGTACGCTTGAGATACCAACTTTCGAATCCATTTTATTTGCTATTGAGGGGTAGTTTTGAAAAAAGCTTAAATAGAATTTTTACTATGTTAGTAAAGATTACAAATACAAAATTATAAGTATATTACTCTGCACAAAAATATTCTGTACAGCAAGTTTCGACACTCAATTTTCAAAGAGTTTCAAAGAAAATTGACATTTAAAGGGTAAATTTCGGGAAATGCTGAAACACGTATTCTTTTATTTTGGTTAGAAAATATTTATACCAATTTTCAAGAAAATCTATTGAAAAAATCCAAATATTCCATACAAATTTTCATCGCTCATTTCACACCCTTAAAGGGTGATTTTTAAAATTATCTATAGCCTAAATGTTAGCGAGGACCAATATATATAAAACAAAAAAAGTTTCATCAAAATCCGTCCAGTAGTTTTTGCGTGAAAAGCTAACAACAGACAGACAGACAGACAGACAGACAGACAGACAGACAGACAGACAATAATTTCAAAACTTATATTTTTAGCTTCTGTTACTTATAAAAAGACCCCTAGAAGTATTTTTTTTAATTTATATGCAATGTACAGAATTGACCCTGCTTACAGTTTTATTATATGTAAAGATTTTTAAATGAATCACTCATAGGGTACATCGTCGCCGTCGCCTCCGAGCTGCGCACCCCCACCGTCACTTTTTTTTTTTTTTTTTTGTTATCGGGGGGGAAACCTTCAAAAGGTACCCGACACCTTGGGAGAGGATACCGGGTTATGTGGGATTTGACCGCACTAAAACCCCCTCGGTGGCCTGCCTCTACGTTTGTGAGGACTCCGGGATCTCCATAGGAACGCACCGGTGTCCTCCACGCGCGGCGCCCCATAACGGGCCCATCTTCGGGAGAGCAGATGTGCTCTCCTGCACCTTCAGGTGTTCACGGCGGCATGCGGCCACGCATACACGGCCGTCCTTCCCGGGGCTGCTGGCTGGACGGGTCAAGCTCCCACTCTCACCGTCCGCATCCCCGGAAGCCCCCTTTTAGTCGCCTCTTACGATCAGGCAGGGGATACCGTAGCTCTATTCTTAATCCCGAAGCTACAGGGACTACCCCCACCGTCACTTAGCCGCCCGTCCCCCGGAGACCTTAGTGTTAGTCTGCACACGCGAAAACGTTGCTAACGCGTTTGCGTTAAGAATTTAATTATCGACCTTATTCCTTTCAGGATAAGATCTATCTGTCCAATTTTAACTCGGACGCAGTAGTAACGTTTCCGCGTTTACAAACTTACATTAAGGGCTCAGGTCTCCTCGCGAAATTGAGATCGGATTTATGCCATAGTTCAGCTATTCAGACCTTTACCTACTAATAGTCAATCAAAATATCTCTCCATCTTCTTTAAAGACGTGGGCAGTTCTCATTACTAGAATAACTCGATAATAACACAATAATACAAGGCAATAACAATTTTTTGATGATTACAGCGTAAGTACTCACCGCAGTATCTAATATTGTGTGTAAATATAATGCGTTTTAAGCCTTGTTATGTGCTATTGCGATACTTTTACGATCTGTAACTAGGTCGTTACTCGTTATTGATATAAGCCTAGAGAACTTTTATCACGCGAGTCTAATTCGAGGTTTTGTCCTTGTCATATTTCTTAAGCTTTTTATAAGGTACGTGTCTGGTCTTTTTTCTGAGTATCGAATGTGCGATTGAAAACTTGCAAGTAAAAAGTAGTGCTCTATAATATTATAATATGTAAAGGAGGTTTAAGGTTTTTGGTAACTGTACCAATACCAATGCTAATAATACATGACTGCCGGAACTAGAGTTCTGAGTTCGATTCCCAGCGAGATGGAAGTTTGAATTGTTCTTGGTCTGTATGTTTACGTTTTTATATTTGTGCGACTTTGTCTAGGACACCTAAACCAAGGATGACCGTAGAGAATGATTTAACTTATAAAGAAAAGTGATCGAACACAAACGACCACTTCAACAAGTTTTAATGACTGCTATGTATCGGCAACAATCGGGGCCAACAGCTGCATGTTCAGCTGCATTCTCAGGATATCTCTGGAGGATAGAAACGCGGATGAAATTTGCCACAAGTAGTCACCATCTTATTCCCAGCTTCAGTCTTTTAGCATAATTAATAATTCAGTCTTTTAGCATAATTAATAATAATGATAGAAGCGGTTAATTTATCAATTCTCCCCCTGTCAGCCACCCACCACAATATTAACACTGAACCTACTTGGATTGATATTATAATTGCGTCTTCTGCGGACCGGGTTCAGTCACACGGACAGCTTTCAGCCCCCGGCTTCTCTCGCCATGACCTCATTTATGCTTGTTACAAGATCAAACCACCTAAGCATGTGCCTACAGTTATGAACATCAGGAATTACAGAAGTTTAGATGTTAACAAGCTTAGGAGAGATGCATTTAATCTGCAATTTGGCCCTGTAATGGAGGCAGCCGATGTTGACAGCAAAGTTAGTCTACTCAACAAGGCTATTCTTAACCTGTACGACAAGCATGCGCCTATACACAGGGTCAAACTGAAACGAATTTCAGCCCCCTGGATGACCAGGTTAGTAGAAATGGCGATGAGAAGGCGGGATCGAGCTTTTCGTATTTTTAAGGCAAATCGGTCCGATGAAAACTGGGCATCTTTTAAAACTGCTAGAAATCGCTGCAATCAGATGGTACGAACAGCTAAACGCCGGTATATTCATCAAAATATTTGTGAATCTTCTCCAACTAATGTATGGAAATTTCTTCAGTCCCTTGGTATTTGTAAACCACCTACACACAACTGCCCTTCATCCTTAACCCCCGATATTATAAACAATCACTTCGCATCCACGTCATTACTAGACCCTACAGTAAGACATCAAACAATAACTTCATTGTCTCTCATGCCATCGCCAAACACACCAAATTTTCTATTTTCACCAGTGACGGATGATGAGGTCAAGAAGATTATTGTTTCTCTTAAGTCTAAAGCTGTTGGATGTGATCTTATTGGCAGAACTATGATTGATCCTATCATTGAGCCTTTGTTGCCTAGCATCACTTATTATCAATAGTTCACTACTATCGAGCCAATACCCTAGCGACTGGAAGAAGGCGTACGTGAGACCCCTTCCCAAAGTACCTAACCCTATACTGCCAAATCAATTTCGCCCTATATCGATTCTCCCATTCCTATCTAAAGTTCAGGAAGCCTGTGTACACAAGCAAGTCTCCTCATTCATATGTAAACATAACCTACTGAGTGTATATCGGTCCGGGTTTCGTCCAGGTCATAGCACCACTACTGCACTGATCAAAGTCACGGATAGTATCAGGTTTGCCATGAATAATAAGATGGTTACAGTTTTGGTGCTTATCGACTTTTCAAACGCTTTTAACACAGTTGACCACGAGTTACTCCTAGCCATTCTGTCTCACCTTAAATTTGCACCAACAGTTGTAGCGTGGTTTGCTTCATATCTTCGCGATCGTCAGCAGTCAGTCCATATCGGACAGGAGTGCTCCGACTGGGCGGACCTTCCAGCTGGCATCCCGCAAGGCGGTATTCTTTCTCCGTTACTATTTTCATTGTACATAAACTCCATTACCTCCTTCATCGATTGTTCGTACCATATGTATGCAGATGATCTTCAACTATATCTTCATTCCACTATTGATAATCTTCCGAACGCCATCAAAGTGGTTAATAAGAATCTTGTAGCTATTAAACATTGGTGTGATCGGTATGGAATTACTGTCAACCCAGCGAAATGCCAGGGTATCATAGTGGGTAGTTCGAGACTGTTGGCCAGGATTAATCTCGAAAATCTGCCAAAGCTGATGTATGCTGCAAATATCATACATTTCAATAGCAGCGTAAAAAACTTAGGTCTGCACATCGATAGCCACTTGACCTGGCGAGTGCAAGTGACAGAAATTTGCCGTAAGGTTAACGGTACGTTGCAGTCTCTGTATCGCTTAAAGAAATTTTTGCCTTACAGCACTAAACTTACATTGATCCACAGTCTTGTTCTACCCATTATAGACTACGCTGATGTGTGCTACCCAGACCTGAGTGATGAACTATTAAATAAGCTAGAGCGCCTTCTAAACAGCTGTATCCGATTTATTTTCAATCTACGCAAGTATGATCACATCTCAAGTTATCGAAGTCAACTTAAATGGCTTACTATTCGTCAGAGGCGTCAATCTAGAATTCTTTTGGTTCTGTATTCTATCCTACAAGAACCAACATCTCCACAATATTTAAAGGAAAAATTTCAGTACCTGTGTTCAACACACGACAAAGGTCTTCGTTCCTCTAATAACCTTAAGCTTTGTATTCCTCCACATAATAGTGATTTTTTCCGATTCTCATTTAATGTTCAGGCTATACTGCTCTGGAACGCCCTGCCCGAAAATATCAGAAAGGCGCGAATAAGGACTGCATTTAAGGGTATGTTACGTAAATACCTATTAGCGACTAAATGATGAGTCAGTGTAAATACGCTTTCTGTCCGCCACCTTTTGTTATTATAAACGAGTGTCTTTATCTAGTCATGTATGTATGTATGTATGTATGTATGTATGTATGTATGTATGTATGTATTTATGTATGTATGTATGTATGTATTTATGTATGTATATTTGTATGTGTGTATGTATGTATTTATATATGTTGGTATGTATACATGTACATATACTTACCAAAATGTTTGACTAAATTATTAGAATTGTTAGTTACTTTCACTTAAAAAAACCTTCTCGTAGTATTCCTGCCTACCTTAAGTTTCTCACCGTCACCCAGGGTTGACTGGCAGAGAATGCCATTAGGCATTAAGTTTAACCCTGTAACACTTAGTTAAGGTGCTACAAAAATTAAATAAATAAATAATTTCGCAGCAATGCCATGCGCGCTTAAAAATGCAAATTAAATTATTATATAGGTAGGTATGGTTTGTAAATTCTAGTTGCGGTTTAAGAAAAACGTTATCCCAAACCATTATAACCTGTAATGGTTTTCTTCCATATTTGCAGCTGCAATCGCGATGGTGGCCGTTTCTAATTCTCAAGGCTCCGTACAAGGAGCTGCGGTTAGTCTCATTTGCTTTGTTAGAGGCAATTTGCGCTTGAATTGGTATGGTAACTGGTAACCGACCATTGTACCTGTTATTTTGTTATTTCTTCAAATTCAAATAGATATTTTTATGGCAGTAAAAGCAAAATAATGAACAAAAAGAATATTTGAAAGCATAAGTTATTTTTGAAAAAGTACTTTTGTGTATTAAAATTCCTTTGAAGAACGAAGGATGACTGCATTTGCTGTCGGCATCAATATCCTAGATCATAGATCTGTGCCTTATCAGGCAGGATAAATCAGACGTTATATAAAAGTAATCTGAATGCATTTCTTGGAGCTCTCAGATTACTACATCAATTTTCTTTAGATTTTTATAACAAGCTACTATAAATTAACAAGTAATGAAACAACATCAGGTTTGCCTTTTTAGTTTTCGCACAGTTAAGGCGTTAGTTTATGGCTTATTCCCAAGGTCTTCTAAGGTGCGGTTTAGAAGTGCAACGCTCGCATTGCTCATTCGCTTTGTACAATTTGGCAACTTACAGCGTAACAGGCAATTTGAATGAAGTAATTACAATGTACACGGTACAGTTACTTTGAAACAAGAAAATCTTTTTTTGCTTTGTGCTGGAAATGGAGATCGTAATGTCGAGAAATAATTTGGATGATTTAGTAGATAAGACGGTGGTGGTTTAATCATTGCGCTGTTTCGTTGTAATTATAGGTTCTATATTGAATATATCAAATGAACATGAAGCCACCAGGTTTTTACAGACATATTGATATTGGCTAAGTTAAGCTAAGATGACACAGGAATTGAGGTGATGAGAAGAAGTGACTCCAGGTTCTGATCACTGAAACTACTTACATTACATAATGTTTCTAAGCAGTATCTGTCTACAAACTGATGGAACAAAAGTCAACAAGTCAAAAGTCAAAAGTATCCGAGGTGATGTATGACTTCTTCATCAGTGAAATGTTTGAGTCTGTATGAAGGAAGAACAAGTAGGTTAGATGTGTTCTAAAATCTGTAATGCAGTTTGAACTTTACCATGCTCGAAATATTTAGCCTCAAAATATTATATTTATTAATTATGTTGCTTTTAACCATAGGAAGTAGCATACTAATAATACGATTTTGGCAAAGGGAGATCTCCCGCCGGGTGAGGTGGTCATGCCCGGGGCGCGGCCGCGCTGCAACAGACTCAATTCGGAGCTTGTATATATGCTCGGCTATTCAGAAAACTTCGATAGCGTGATTCAGGAATACCCGTGGCGCCATCTCTTGATAAGTAGCGGAAGGTCGCTACACGGTTGGTCTAATATACACTTATTATGTTTAAATCGTAACATGAAAACTTACTTTGGGTTAATGAATTCGATGTCCTTTATAATAAAACTTGGATACGAAGAAATTTATCCGGGTGTAAATGTACGGCATGACGGAAATATCCACGTTAGTACATAAGGCAAACATCATTTAATTTTCTTGTATCTACATCTAAAATAATCTCAGCGTTTGTAATTTTTAATAAGATAAATCAACTTGCATATTTATTTCTCCAATATTCAAGATACGAGTAGCTTAGTTATTTATTATTCACAAAGTTATATCTATATAAGCGGATTTGACTAGACAAAAAAGATTTTTGCTCAGGTTAATAATAGTTTTAGGACACCTTTTTATTCAATCGTGATATTTGAACAACTCCGAAGTATTGGACAAAAAGTTGACATCCAGTGGGCAGCAAATTTGTCTCGCTCTTTTGATTCATTTTTTAGACTTCCAAGAGCTATAAAAACCGCTATTATTACTCATGTAATCTGTCTGAGCTATATGTCAAGCAAAAACTATGTATTTGCGAAGATAGTTGCTGGTAGATAACGTAACTTCTGTTAAGAACGTTAATGTAGTTAGATATTAAAATATGAAATATAACGCTTCACACTCATAGCCCCACAGTAGGGTATATATACCCTGTGTCGTGGGTACCATGGACAAACACAGAGACAGAAATACAAACACCCAGACTGAGAACCGAAACTCATCATTCAAATTTCTTTTTCGCCGGGACTCGAAGCCGGGACCCTTCGATTGGCAGTCCGGCATGGTAACGCCGCAGGTCGTCGATATCGGTAACAATATTGCATTTGGACTTTATTAAGAGCTGGAATATTATCGTTAATATTTTGGAGTATTTTTTTTATCAACGAAAAACGGAACAGGTTCTCTAGATTTGAAATGTTCTTTATTTCCGTAAAAACAGTGTACTTGAGGTTTGATGTAGATGCCCATGGTCTTCATGGTCATAATTTGTATAAAAATATTTTTAACTTGTCACAATGAATGCAAACAAAGTAACCGGATTACGCTTGTATTATAAAATTCAACAGGTGAGAGTTGAAAGGGTTTAATGGCTGACGCAGAGGCCGTTCGCAAGGCCGCCGCGTTTGAACAAGAATGATAATAATTCCATCTGAAATAAAGCCTCTACTACACCAACGCAACAATATCGTACGCAATTATGAGTTATGCGTCGTTTTTGTATTTTTATAAAATAAAGAAGTTTTTGCATTTCATTGAACACACATAGTCTATCAAGGCTTGAAACCAGCCAAGATTTAATGTATACTAAAATAAATATACTACGTATAGATTTTATACTAAATACCTACATGATGTATTTTCCACTGTTATGCTCAGTAGTGGGACGTAAATAGGTAGCCAACTATTAAAAATTAAACTAATTTCGCTTCGAATATTCCAGATAGTTTTTATTCAGTTGTGTGTCGGAGGCTTTGTTATTTAACCTAGAATTAATAGATAGTTAGTACTCGAATCAAAAATGTTATGTTCGGTAACTTATGAATGTCCGAGACATATCCGCATTATTAAGGTTCCATACGAGGAAACAATTCGAATGACCATTAGCCGTGTATGGGAGCTAATTTTCTATAGATCATTTTTACAAGGAAATTCATTAAAGTGATGCGAAAAGAATTGTGTTTGCTTCCTAATTGTATCCGGTAGGAAGGTGGTCATTTGAAGTAGTTATTTGACAACGTATTGTTTTAAATTAAAGCGGATTAAGATAAACAGCTAGTGTATTAGTCGAAGCGCGCATGGACGCGCGTCTAGCGTAGAATGTAAAGGATGCGAATGAATGATAGTGCAGCTATGCCAAACAGACGCGGTCGGGTGTGCGATTGGTGACCGATAGTGGCAAAAATATTCATGCGCGCTTCCATGCTTCGGAGGACACGTTAAGCCGACGGTCCCGATTGTTATCCATAGATAACAGTAGATAATGGAGAGTATATAGAGAGTATATGAGGATAAGAAGAGTTTGTTTGTATGAGTGTGTTGTGCTAGTATATTTTTTGTTATTCACATTAGTTATACAGTTTATATGGAGAGTTTATATGGATAATGGAGAGTATATGAGGATAATGAAGAGTTTGTTTGTATGAGTGTGTTGTGCAAGTATATTTTTTGTTATTCACATTAGTTATACAGTTTATAAAACGTATCCGTTATCTTCGAGAGAATTTCGTCAGTAAGTCCTGATGGAATGTTAGAATCCATTTGAAAATTTGCTTTGAAAATTTCAAAGTAGTCTAATTTAATTTCATTTCCTTGGGAATTTTTTAATGAAATTGAATAATGTTGATAGCATTTCGTTTGATGCAAGTTAATTACAGTGCCCGAGTCGTGTGAAATTATAAATTAAAAAACTGCATCTAAATTCGATTAAATACATTCTAATGATGAAGTCATATTAAGCCATCGCTTCATTCGCTTGACTCGGATATATAATTTGACTGGCTAAATGTCAGAAAATCATGTGATGCTGATGAAAGAAAAAAAACTATTTCAGGAATTCCCCGTGTTCTTCACGCGGATCTTTTGACATCCGACATCCGTGAGCTAGAAATAAAATTTATATTAAGACTTTGCCTTACATTACAGGTAGGGCAAAATTTTAGCACACCATTCACGAGACACAATGCAAGTGCAGCATCTAATACTATACGATAGCATCTAGTATCACGAACGCGCCACGGTTCGTGTTCCGGCGTAAATTTTCGTAAACGGTCGTGTTTCCGCATGCCGAGCAGCGGGGGGTTAGGTTGAGGTCCAAGGCAGAAGCGTTAGCTTAGTTATATTTTTTGACGTGATAACGTCTTTAAAATCGTTTTAGTCGGGTGACATGTTCAGAAACTTGTGTCACACCAAAACCTCACGAGCGCGATCGCAGGTATAACGAGAGAGAGACCTACCGATCTCCCGTCTCATCTCGAGCGCTGCCAGTCATTCCGTGAAACTTGTCACGCGGAATCCTCACGAGCGGAGGCTGGCATAGCGTTCGAGTGAGTGGACCGATCTTCCGTCTCTCTCACTCTAGCGGCATACAAACGAATGGAGATTTTCTCGTGCGGACGTTATCACGTAAACATCTCGATCGTAAACCTACTTTACAAACAATTTGCCGTTTTTTTTTACTTTCAGTAATGGTAACGTACTACCTTTGCATATTGACAGTGTCAAGTTATAACACTTAAATCCAATTTAGGACCACTTTTTTTGACAATACAGTTTTTTGTGTGACATATTTTATCAATAAAAAAACAATGAGTAAATCAAGTTAACTCGGTTAATAATTAGCCATTTTATTCCACAAAACTTGGGCACGTATTATAATTACTTACTAGCTGCGAAACCCGGCGTTGCTCGGGTTAAAATACGTCGCATGTTTAATCTAAACTTTAAAGAGATTTACCTTTTATAATCATGTTTTCTAATAGCCATCTTATAGCCTGAAAGAATACTACAGTCAGTCCACCTGAACGAATAAATTAATGAAAGAATTTGCTCTCAGCTCCTCACCGTTGAGGAGTTGTACCTTCAATCATCAGCTCAGCAACATGATATGATGATATTTATACACAAATGCCTGTTTTGCTTTAGTAAAAATATGAAAATCAATTATTGTGCTATAAAATTTGTATGTTCCCTTCGATTTCTCTGGGATCCCATCATCAGACTTTGACTTGGTGACAGCTGGACCATCTCAGGAATGTAAGATTTCGAACAAAACCCCATTTATTGAAAGAATTTGCTCTCAACTCCTAACCGTTACCTTCCATCATCAGCTCCCCACTCCACCCACCGCGATCAAACTCCCTTACTATCATCTACGTACTAAGGGGTATTTACCACCCCAACGGGAAGTTGATTGGAGTTAGTGATAATAGAGAAAACCGTGTCTTTACGTACAAAGAAAACCCTTTACTTTGTATATATATATTAAGATTAAGATTAGGTTGCGCGGGTAGGTATCACATTTTAGCAACAGAATTCTAATTTATAAGAACACTGCAGACCGTGAGTAAAGTCTTAAAATTTAGAATTTATTTAGCCTTTATGTTTATTTTTTATTTAGAAATGATACCGCTTTTGACTTACGGCGTTGGTTCTGTGCTGTAAGTCAACAAATAGAGTAATATATTGCATCGGTCGTAAAGAGCGGCTGCGTTTTATAATGCATGTACTTTAGCGTTAAGAGTTGTTGAGTATAGTTTTTGTTCGATAACAAGCCCTCACGACGGAAGTCAAACATTTGAGAAAAATTATAGTTCTTAATAAAGAAATCTAATGAAGAATATTAAACAAATAAATCAGAATATATGTTGGCTTACGAAAAAATAAAATAATGTGGTATAAATGCTATTGTGTTATAATGGTTCGCTCGGGCAAGTACCACAGTATTTCGGCACAGAATACTAACTAAATATGTTTCGGTTAAAAGGTGCAGTTGCTAGCTTACATGGGACGATATTTGACCTTTGAGTAGCAGCGCAACTGCATACGACCTCAGTCAAGACTCAAGCTTGCTAGGCTTGATAGGCTGCAGCGACCACTTAACACCACGTGTTTGCTACTAGTCTGCTACTCCAATAAAAAGAACAGGTTTTTTTTAAAACAAAAACAATATACATATTGAAAAGGCAAATATAAATATGATTATTAAGAAATGAACCCGGGATGTACTCTAAACAGGAGTCGCTTTTGAACTGTACCACTGGTTATAGCGCTGTAAGAAAACAAGAAGATTAATAGATATCAGCGGTTGGTAGAGAGCAGCTGCATTTTATAATGGATGTACTTTAGTGTCGATATGTTCTGCTTAGATAGGCTTTTGTTCGATAACCAGCCTCCGCCTCGGAAGTCTAAGCTTGTAAGGAAAATACACTGTAATAATTTACTTTTTTTTCTTAGATTACGGAATCATGCGATTAGTATCTCCAGTGTTAAATATTAAGAAAGTAAAGTTAGTCAATTAAATATATAGTTAGTAAAAGTTTGAGTTTGAGTACATTTGAGTTTATTACTGCCACAGATATCATAATATAAATTACTGCTAACAAGGGTGTCAAAACCCTTCCAGGTGGCGCTACGATCCGAGCTGGCGGGAAATAACTGGATGGGAAGAGCCGAGGGAAAGGCCTATATCCAGCAGTGGACTGATGTAGGCTGACGATGACGAATGAAGCTTAACTTTGAAGGCGAGTTTTGAAGGCGACACTAGTTTTAAAACTGTTGAACTGACTATAATTTCACAATACGCGTTAATTAAACTATGTGGCAAAAAACGCCATCAACTCTATGCGAAACTTATATCTAAGAAATATACCAAGAGTAAATATGTAATAAAAAATCTATACTTCTATACTAATATTATAAAGAGGAAAGATTTGTATTTTTGTATGTTTGTAATGAATAAACTCTAAAACTACTGTTCCGATTTCAAAAATTCTTAAGAAAGCTACATTCAGCCTGAGTAATATAGGCTACTTTTTATCGCGGAAAAATGCTTCATTCCTACGTGAAAATGGTTAATAGGATCAACGCGGTTGAAGCAACTGGCTAAACGCCTACAATTTTAATATAGCAATGAAGGGACCCATTAAACGGGTCCACGCGGGCAAAGCCGCTGGCGTAAGGCTAGTAATATATATAACACAACTATATAAGAACTCTATGTATCACTTTCTGGTTCCATCCATCCATCAGCCTTTTACTGTCCACTGCTGGACATAGGCCTCCCCTAACGTTCGCCACTCCTGCCGGTCCTGGGCCTTCTGAATCCAGCGACTACCCGCTGTCTTCTTCAGGTTGTCAGTCCACCTGGTTGGAGGGCGGCCTGTACTCCTTTTGCCGAGACGTGGTCTCCATTCAAGGACCTTCCTTCCCCATCGGTTGTCGGTCCTCCTAACTATATGGCCTGCCCATTGCCACTTCAGCTTGCAGATTTTGAGAGCTATGTCAGTAACCTTAGTTCTTCTACGGATTTCATCATTACGAATTCTGTCGCGTAGAGAAATGCCAAGCATAGCCCTCTCCATCGCTCGCTGGGCGACCCTGAGCTTATGGAAAAGGCTAACTGTAAAAGACCACGTCTCAGCGCCGTAGGTCATCACTGGCAACACACACTGCTCGAAAACTTTCGACTTCAGGCACTGAGGTATTCTGGACGAGAAGAAACTTTGTAATTTCCCGAACGCTGCCCAACCGAGTTGAATTCTACGAGTTACCTCTCTCTCGAAGCTGGACTTACCCATACGGATCGCTTGTCCCAGGTAGATGTACTCGTTGACAACTTCGAGAGTAGCGCCATCAACAACAACCGGTATAGGTGTGACATGGACGTTAGACATGATCTTCTTCTTGTCCATGTTCATCTTAAGACCCACCCTTTGTGAGGCGCTATGGAGGTCACCTAGCATAGTGCTGAGCTCTTCCAGGTTCTCCGCCAAGATTACTATGTCAGCGGCAAATCGAAGGTTTGTGAGGTTTTGTGACTTTCTGGTTACACTACTATATTTATAAAATTTGCGGAGGGTGTGTGACTTTCTGGTTACACTACTATATTTATAAAATTTTGATAATGATAATATAATATAAAGATGATAATTTTGATTTATATATAAAAATATTCAATAATTTAAACATTGTCATATGACAATCACACAATCCATTACAAAGATAAAATATTTCTGATTGTACGTATGTTGAACAGCGGGTATGAAATAGTAAAAATAATGAGTGTTACATTTTCGAAATTCACCTGCAATAGTTAAGACAAAGCCTTTCAGTTTCAAAAGCACAATATGTGTAACGCAAATTCTATTATAAATGATTTATAAACGCCTTTAGTAATACTGCTACATATCTCTTAATATTATCACCTAAAGAAACTGTTTTGTTCTTCTTGGGCAGATAAATTTGGCGCTTATCGAGACACAATAAAGTTCGTTTTTCACTGGATGTGGATGAAAGCTGATATATTAACTATTTTGTCGGCTGTACATAGTTTTGGTATCATAATATTTGAGGCACCACTTTATGATGAACCCGTCGATTCCTTTAGTCTTCATTTGGTTTCTAGAAGGCCAGAGAAAGGGTAGATCTTGTTCATTGGTACATAGGATTTCTAAGCCGAGATGGGGCCGCCTGATAACAAATTGCTTAATTGTTATTTCAACAATGGCTCGCTAATGTGTAGCGGACGTATGTTTCGAAGCTGGGCGTCGGACTGAAAGAATCTATAAAAGGTAGCTAATAATCAGTCAGACTTGAGTGAAGTTGGATTAAAGGTAAAACATGACGAGGTGTTTTTTTTTAAACTGGCGATGCAAGATCAACATTCTCCGATTATATTTAAACTGATATGTAAGTGCACAATGAGCACGAGCATGAAAACAATTGAAGCGCGCATAGCCCGGCGGTTAGCATAGAACGCAAGCGATCTACGCGACTAAGCTAAACGGGCGCGGTCGGGTGTAAGATGGGTGACCGCTAGTGGCAAAAAATTTCATGCACGTTTCCGTGCTTCGGAGGGCACGTTAAGCCGTCGGTTCCGGTTGTTGTCGTTACATAACAGTCGTTAAACCTTGTCGGAGGCCTTATGGGCGGTTTGAAAACATCCGACAGCGGGTTGGCCACTAACCCGCATCTCCACCAACGCGCATTGGAGCAGCGTGGTGGATTAAACTCCAGGCCTCCCCAATAAGGGGGAGAGACCCGTGCCCAGCAATGGGACGTAAAAAGGATTCAGCCAATGAAAACAATTATTATACTAGTAGGTATCTAATTAAATGGTAATTGGTTGCCTTATGAACTTAACAATACTGGAAATGGTGTTGTCAGACGGCAAATTACTAGGTACAAGTAAGGCTTAAATTACTGTTTTATAGAGTGTATGAACTAAAGAGTGACGGCTTATTATTAAGCTTAGGCTTCAATGTCGGATTAATATGAGTATAGCCAACTTTGTCGAAGGCCTTTTAGGTGGTTTTTTGAATCCTCTTGTTGATCTTCACTAATTCAGATCTAAGTTGCTTAATGTACTCAAGGACTCCTGAAATATAGGAGAACTTGTGCCCAGAAGTGAGATTTTACAGGATATCAATCCGCATTGGAGCAGCGTGTTGGAGTAAGCTACAGGCCTCCCTAATAATAGAAAAAAACCGTGCCCAGCAGTGGGACGCAAACAGGATTGCAGCCACTTTAGGAGTGCGTAGCTACCTATAGTTTTATTTTCAAGTTATGTGGCCCTTTTTTCATATAATTTGCAAAAGAAATGTCATTACATTTACAAATACATAATATCAAAATTTGGTATTAAAATTTGTCTCGAATCCTATCTAATAAATACAAGTATTACTAGTCAGTTCATTTCGCACACGGGCAACGGGCAAATCTTTGAGACTGCCTACATTGTTTCTTCACACAACAATTATTACACAGTCCCAGTATGCTTGCAGACGAGTCCATGTTGTAAATTTCACGTGTTTTTGTAAACCTTTTTAATGTCCCACTGCTGAGCACAAGGGCTCAAGCCGCCACCAAAAACCCTTCGGGCTTACCCTTGATAAACTTTTAATTTCCCCAAACTAATATCAAGCCATCCTCAAAACCAGGTGCGGTCAGAGTACACGTTATGCATCAGGCACCCTCCCCTCCCTTGACAAATTTTTTGATCTTCAAAATTTCGCCCGCACCTGCCCCAAACTAAAATCAAGCCCCCTAACTTAAATTCTAGATCCGCCACTGCTTCTATGTGAACATGTCCACCAACCACTACATTTCCACAAATTATAAAAGCTAAACCTGCTAAATTTGTGTGAAACTTAAAATGATTTATAGATTTACTGAGTTAAGGCGTACTTTAAATTGGTTATAGGAAGTTGCGAATCATGTCACATAGTAATAGTATTCTTAAGTCATATGTCCACTTGGAGCTGTTATATAACGAATAGGCAGCGATATCTAATTAGCACACCAAATCTAAACATAATAGCCCGATTTCGACATAATACCACGTTCCAATAAGTTACATAAAGTCCATCTATTGTATCGCACACATCATTATGTATTATCTGATAACAGTAATTGCAAATTATTTTATGTCTGCACATTACTGTGTCTGTAATCACGCAGGTATATGTGATACAGAGTAGTTACCTCATAAGCTGAAGCGCAAACATCATACTAATATTATAAACGCGAAAGTTTGTTAGTATGGATGTTTGTTACTCTTTCACGTAAAAACTACTGAATGGATTTTAATGAAACTTTACAATAATATAGCTTATGCATTAGAATCACATAGGCTACAATTTATAAATATATTCGGTGAATTGTCCAAAGTATGATGATAAGTATCAAGTAAGTAGGAAAAAATCTACAACCTGCGGGCTATTCTGGCGTGCGCTACTAAAACCGCTAGAGTTGCACATAATATGTAATGTACGATGCAAATGTTTACCTTAAATAGTCTTACAAAAAAGCCTGCCACAGTATATATCTATATCTCATGTGTAAGCCATTATAGCCAAAATAGTGAACCATAACTAAAATAAAAGTTGATAATTTACTGACCCTTTCTCACGCGGGTGAAACCTCTAGTGTAATTTATACGGAGTTAAAACATTTATTGAGCATATCGATAAATTGTAAGTGTGCATAGACATATATTTTTACGTATTTCAAAAGCAGCAGAGAAGCGTGTAGACCCAACGGTGATAAGAAGACACTGCAGCACTTTATTGACACAATATCTATCTGTTACTGTGTCTGCCACTATGTAGACTAAGTTTCACAGCATATCCATTTCACTAAATTCACATGAATAGATTCACCACAGAGACTATACAGTGGTGGTACTTTCCACTACCAATAAATTTTACAGTTTTTCTTAACCCATAGAAGAAACATGGTTTCGTCTCATCTTCGCCTTAAAGACAATCTACTGATAAGAGAAAATCCATTTCTTTTTTATTCTGTTTTGATCGCAACTCTTTGTGTCTTACTGCTGGGCACGAGGTGTTCCCTATGGTTTACATGGAAAAGCTCACTCACGCTTTACCAATGCAGGTTGATTTTTATTCTTTCTGCTTTTTTATCTTATTGGAATAAATATCGCCTCTAAACCAGCAAATGACTTTCAAAGAATTGAAGTACGCAAATGATACTTCTTACCGTATTAAAGTTAGTTCCTACATAGTATAGAGCGTGCTATAATAGGTGTTAAACCTGTAATGTTTATATTATAAAGTGTCATTAAATAAATAAATAAATAAATAATAAAATGCTATAACTAGCATTATAATAATCCCACCAAAAATATAAATGTAAAAATATAGGCCAAGTTCTTGTACATAAAAAAAGAGTTGAAATCTAAACTACAGCCAAGTTAATAATAATCAGAACCGATATTAACCATTCCAACTTGGCGGGTTTTCATCACACCAATACTTCTGAAAAGAGCAAATCTTGCGGAGGTAAGTTTTAGAGTTGGACTTTTTTCCTTCATTAAAATTCCAAAACCCGCCAAGTTCGAATGATTAATATCGGTTCTGATTAATATTAACTTGGCTGTAGTTTAGATTTCAACTCTTTTTTTATGTACAAGAACTTGGCCTACATTATGCCTATGCTTAGAACTTGGCCGGCGCACTTTCGTGCGCTTTGATTTGGCATTTCTAATGAGACGTGCTCGTTCATAACGTACGTCTCATTCGTAAGTCTAGTGCACGTTTTAAGTTATCTTCATTATGAGGTCAGTATCAAAATAAAAACGATAAATGTAGTAACACTTATATAATACCGCCGTATGGCGAAGTTGATGAAGAGAAGGAATGCAGTACAACGGGGTATTCAATGTACATCCTTTTCAATTGTTCAGGCAAAAAGTTGCATATTGCTAAAGATTTAGTGAAGATGAAAATTTATAGTAATTCGTAGAATTTGGAGTGGCTGCCCGCGACTTCGTCCGCGTGAAGTTCGGTATTAGTCATAGCATGATGTTATATAGCTTATAGCCTTCGGGTGGCTCCCCTGGGGTTGCCAGTGTCCATAGACGACGGTGATCGCTTAACACCACACGGCCCGTCTGCCTTTTTGTTCGGTTTATTTATAAAAAATGCCTTCCCCGATAAATGGACTATCCAACACAAAAAAGATTTTTTCAAGTGGAACCAGTAGTTCCTGAGATTAGTGCGTTCAAACAAATTTTAAGATTAAAATATTGATTAATGTCGACGTGTGGGAATTGTACGAAAAAGCGTGAATCCTATTTCGTACAGTTTACCATATTATTGCCAGCTCATCTTATGTTGGTTTTTTTTCGATGTATTATCTATTTTTCTTTTCATTTATAAGTTTCATGTTATCATTTAAGAGACTGTAAATTATAAAACTTCAATAAATTAACTGAAGTTTTCGATAAATCAACAACTTCTACTTCTTTCTACTACTTTACTTCCAAACACTGATCGATAAATTCTTGAAATGGTCGTAACTTTTTTATTTGTGAACTGATTTAAATAAAACAAACAATAAACGTTAATCCAAAAAAATACCAATACATCAGTGAAAACCGCATCCTTCTACGTTAAGCCGTTCCTGAGATTAGCGCGCACAAACGAACAGATAAACAGACAATAATTCTAAAAATCATTGTTTTTAGTTCTATTACGCTAATAAATAGCCGTAACAGTTATTTTCAAATATCTTCAATGTACAGAAACCGACTTGTTACAGATTTATTATATGTATAGAATAGATATAGATTTTCATAATACCTACTGACTTTGATATAGAAGCCTGCCTCATTTGTGACAGTGTTGAAATATTTCTATGAGTTAACGGTTACTGCAATCGCAACTTCGTAGCAATAATAATTTAATAAAAACATTTATGAAAATCTTTTTACTAATTGCTCATTTATCACCGCACAATTGCTTTTACGTTTTGAAAGAGGCTCTTATGTTATTGTTATTTAACAATTATTTCATTGCATTGTTATGTAATAAGCATAAAAATTTAAGTGAAAACAAAATAAAATATAACCAGAAGCAATAACCAGGTTAGTGAGAAAGATCAAAATTAGATAAGAGGGTTAAGCGAAGTTTTAATGCCTTTAAGAATATGTTTCTCTTCATCGTAAATAATTTAAATACGGTCTTCCTTCAGATACGAGTATATTATAATGTAACAACTATAAAAATAACGCCAAATGCATTAGTGTTTATGATATTAATTTAATATTTGGAAGGATTTATAAAAAGCAATAAAGAAAACAAAAATTATTCCATACCCCAAAAAAGAAAAAAATATGTTAGAAACATTTTTTCTTCTTCTTGGTATCTGGGTGAGGTATGGAGTTATGTGGGTTTGGAATCGCACTACAACCCTCTCGGTGGCTTGCCATGGCGCTTATGGAATTACTATATCTATCAGAATGCTTGCGGGCCTATCTTGGAAGAGAGATGTAACTCTCCTACACACATCTACTGCACACATCGGTTCGAACTCCCACTCTCGCCAGCTGCAACCCCGGAAGGCTTTTAATCGACTTTAGGATCAGGCAGTAGATATCATTGCTCACACTTTAATCGCGAGCTACAGAGAAGTTAGAAGGCGTTCTAACAGCCTAAAGGAGTTATTTGACTACAACATTAGATACATCTAACTTTTAACCGACACTAGTAATTACGGCAGCGAGCATTTGACACCTTGATGATAACGATCAAACAAAGTGTGTCAGTATCGCGAGCGACTCCGCGAATGGAAAGTGTTCTGCGGCCCAGTTTACGCTTTTTGGCGGGTTATATAACTTCAATGCATCGGTGCATTGCCGGTATCGAGTGTACAAGCGGGGAAAATCTTCGGGCATCATGCTTGGGAGAACACGATAACAATGCCGCGACAGATGGCTGTAATTTGAGAAGCTGTTTTGACTCTGATACATAATTTTTATCGTTCCATACTTAAATAAGAATAAGGCTTATTGGTTAACCAGATGATGATTTCTAGGAAGCACGTAGAAATATTAAGTTGAAGTTAGTATGAGAAACGTAACTCAAATCTGAAATTCTTTGAAAGTGTAACAGAGTTAAACTTTTAAGCCGATATTGCTCAAAGTGTACTGCCGTTTATGCCATATACTCGTATTCCGTTAACATACAGGTTTTCGTATTTTGTACCTTTTACAAGGTTTACGTAAAATGTACGAAATACGAAAACCTGTATGTTACAAATCATGGAATTCGGCAAAAACAATTTTTCTGTAGTTTTATAAAAAATTGAAAAAATAGATAACAAAATACATAATTAAATAAATGGGTTGTGAAACCGAAATGAACACGTAATTACATACAAATTTGTATGGAACCCTCGGTGTGCAAGTTAGATTCGCAAGTCTCCATTTTTTTTTGTTTGAGTGTATGCTATTTTAGTTTTTATACATTTGTATGTTTGAAGTACGTAACGAGTAAATATATTTCTGCGGCTATGCTGGTGTAAAACAGAATAGACTTACCTACCAAGATAAGCAATGTCGGTCACAATCAAAATTAAATTACATTTAAAGTTTTAATGTTTCGAAGTTTTTTGAAAGATAACAGTTGTTAAAAATGGAGGTTCGAGGCATTTTACAGCATGAGAAGTATGCTTACGTTTTAGGCAGTAGAACTTGGTAACTTTGGTGGACCAGGGAAGCATCACCGCTGCATCAATAATATAAAATCCAGTAAAATATTGTATTTCGAGACGAAAGCGTGTAAAAGTTCAAAGCATTATCTAAAGGTCGATTTTTTCCAAAGATTTATAGGTAAATATAAGTCTGTGATTTTTTCTTATATTACACACTAAGTAAACTGCTCAGTCTACTGTAAAAGTAATGTTGTAACCCTAATTAGCAGTTGATGATGGCATTCAAATTCCTGATAATTACAATAATTATAAATATTTTTCAAACAGTAAATAATCAATACAACTGCTATTTGATTTATTCGAATTAAGGTGGAATCTATTTAAAAACACATTTATTTTGCATAAATATGTGTCGCATCATATTATGTTACTAAATATAGCTATAGATTTCAAGACAATTATTGTAATGAATTCATTTTGAAACAATAAAATATTTACTGATGGAGCCGCTGAATGCTAATCTTTATTATTAAACTCTTAAATCATATATTATAGTTCAATAACCTAACAAAACTTGTAAAAAAGGGTATTGAACTTTCGTACGTTAACTGTTATAAATAAAGAGGTTTTCTAAGAAATTCGGGGTTTAAATGGAAAAGGTTGTTAGTTGGTATATTTGGGACTTTGGAGGCCCTTTTATGAGCGTGTGGGTGATCCGCATAAATATTACACAAGATTTAGTATGTAAGATTTATTTCACCTTACATTTTTATATCTACCGTCATTTAAAAGGCGAGTATGGATCTTGGACTCCCGTATACCGAGAATTAACTGTATTATTGTAATTAACTGTATTATAAACGTAAGAAATAAGCGTAAGAAATAAAATTTGTGGTTTTTACCGACTTCCAAAAGGAGGAGGTACTGTATTCGGCTGTATGTATTTTTTTATATATGTTCAGCGATTTGGCAGTTTGTGGACTGATTTTCAAAATTATTTTTTTGTTCGTATGCTTATACTCCCGAGATGGTCCCATGTCACCAAGTCAGGATCTGATGATGGAATCCTAGAGAAATCGAGGGGAACTTTCAAATTTTATAGGCGCACACATTATTTTTCTTATATTTTCTGAAGCATAAGAGATATTTGTGTATAGTAATCATCATCTCATGTTCATGAGCTGATGATGGAAAGTACTACGACGGTTATAAGTTGAGAGCAAATTCTTTCAATAAATGGTTTTTTGTTCGAAATCTTACATTCCCGAGGTGATCAAACTGTCACCAAGTCAAAGTCTGATGATGGGATCCCAGAGAAATCGAGGGGAACATTCAAATTTTATAGCACAAGAATTGATTTTCATATACTTACTAAAGCAAAACAGACATTTGTGTATAATTATCATCATATTATGGTGCTGAGCTGATGATGGAAGGTACTACGATGGTTAGGAGTTGAGAGCAAATTCTTTCAATATTTGAAGTTGCAACTTCTCAACGATAAGGAGCCGAGAGCAAATTCTTTAAATAATTTATACTTTCAGATGGACCGATAGTAGTATTCTTTCAGGCTTTTAGATGGCTTAATAGCCATCTAATAATTAACATGATTATAAAAAGAAAATCTCATTAACGTTTAGAAGTTAGGTGTAAAAAAAAATCCAATTATGCTTATACATATTGTTCAGTACCTGCTTCTTCTCGCTTATGGTAATGATTCTTAAAACTATTTTTGGCATCGGGCCCTTAGTAAAAATATCGTACCTTTCGTTCTAAATGGGCACCGACTATATATTATCTTATCTCCGTATTTGAAGTCCGGTACAGTAAGTTTGTCTCTCTGTTTCAACTCTTCTTCTTGCGGGTCTTCTGGAAGAGATTCCTATTTATATATTCCTATAAGCGGTATACCTGTACTCTTTTTCTTTAATTTACTATCTTTATGCCTTGTGTGTGTAGTATAAAGTGTTTAAATAAAGTGTCAGTAGGCTCATTTGATTTCTTCTGTTAATTCTTTAAAGTTAGGGTCTACTTTGTAACTTTTATTGTGTCCCACTGCCGGGAAAGAGTCTTCTTTTTGAAAATTGAGAAGAGCTTAAAACGAAACCAACTGCACATTGCTATACCTACGGATAGTATGTCAGTTTTTTTGTAAAAAGTTCTCAACAAACTTAATCAGAGATCTTCGTCTGGATTTCTGTAGCCCGTGTGTAGTATGAGAGCCCGGTGCCCATAATAATAATAGTGAAATAATAACGCTACATTCTCATAGCCCTACAGTAGGGTAGATGTACCCTATGTCGTGGGTACCATGGACAAAGACAAACACAACCACCCAGACCGAGAACAGAAATTTAAACTCATCATTCAAATTTCTGTTTCGCCGGGAATCGAGCCCGGGACTCTTCGATTGGCAGGACGGCATGATAACCACTACGCCACGCAGATCAACATCAAAAATTTCACAGCATAGTTTTATGGCTACAACATGGTTACCCAAACACATAAAAGTTTTAATTACATTTCGTGCTAACACAGTCATAAATTGCGAACTCCATTTTGGATTAGTAAGCGTCAAAGGCGGCCGCAGGGAGGCGAAAAAGAAAAAGTGTCCGATGATAGATGTAAGGGAGTGGAATCAGCTCACACGCAATGCACGGTTAGATTACAAGATAAAGTCTGATACAAACTGTTGGCCCTATAAAAGCTAACAGGACTTAATTATAACATTCAATCTTTTCAGTTAGCTCAGATTAAATTGTAATTAATTATAGATAATGATAAAGTGTTGATAACTCAATAAGGTTCTAACCAAATCTTTCCTTTGATGAAATATAGTGCTTAGGTAATATTGACTACCCGTGTGAATTCTGAAGACCCGTGTGGCGCAATGGTTACCATGCCGGACTGCCGATCGGAGGGTCCCAGGTTCGATTCCCGGCGAGGCAAAAATTAAAACGATTAGTTTTAATTTCTGTACTTGGTTAGGGTGTTTGTTTTTCTGTCATTGTAGGTATGTGTCCATGGAACCCACGACATAGGGAATCCTAGCGTGGGGCCTAGGTTATTTATTTATTTAATATTAATGGTCGATTTACCCGCCCCGGAGACTGATGGTTGATACCTGTCGTTCTATATACTCGTATGTATAGTCTTTCACCTGTTTTGTTATTTATTTGTGCGAGAATGCTCCTTCGCCTTTCTTTGTCTTTATTTGTTGGTCAGTATTGTTGCTTTTTTGTGTGTGTATAAATTGCGCGCGGAAATGTGAGAAGACATAATTTTTGATATAGTACGTGCGATATGACAAATTGCAGGCTCGTAGGCGTAAGCTTGACATAAAAAACAAAGATTCGTAGCTTATTTATCAGGGCCCTTTGACTTTATTTTAAGACCTTACAGAGGGATTTTTAATCGCATTCAAAATAAATGTGTTATGATTCAGAGATAAGGTGGCTCGAATTCATAGTTGCTTATATTTTTTGCTCTATTTTTGTTTAGTAACAATGCCTATAAAGCTGTAAATAGTAAGGATTTATGACAAGTACTTTCCGTCACATAAACGTAGCGCCTTGCTTTTGGATTAAAATTAAATTGCATTCGTTGTAGCACTACGACTGAAATGTTTCGTAGAAATATAATGAACTCCGACCGTTTCGTAGCAACATTGAAAAGACATCAACGCAGTTGTGTGTTACAGTTCGTTATTTTTCATGATTGTTCTTTTGTTCTTTACAATTTTTTGTATGTTGATGGTGTAATGTACAAGTATATTAAGATACATATTTTCAGTTTAAGAGTACACACATTTTGTTTATCAAGACAGGGATCCAGTAATCCTTACGAATCTATCACAGATATTCACTTTCTTTTTTTTATTATTTTGTTGTTGTATTTACGTTGTACTTTTGCTATGGCTGCTACTATTAAGATAAAAGAATAATGGCTGGCTGTAATCCTTTTTGCGTCCCACTGCTGGGCACGGGTCTCTCCCCATTATTGGGGAGGCCTGGAGCTTACTCCACCATGCTGCTCCAATGTGGGTTGGTGGAGAAAAAAGTCCATTATTATCCAAAAGAACAATAATTACGCAAAAATCCCAAATAAAAATGAAAAAAATCAAACGGTTTTCCCGCCCAACTTTCAGTCACGACTAATCCAGCCAGAACAAAACCCATGGCATCCGGCTATATCCCTGACATTTGGTCCGCTTCCGTTACCCCTGGGCCTTCGCCCCCCTCCACGTGGTGGCAGCGGCGGCCGCGGCCGATCACTGTAGCGCGCTGAGCTCTCGCGCGTTGACGCGTGATGCGGTGGTGACCAGTGCCAGTGTAGTGTACCGTGTTCTGTGAAAACTCTAAGATGAAATCCTTCGGCGCCACGGCGCTGTTTTCGTTCGCGATACTGACAGGTGAGCGGGATTTGTATGCCGGTGATTATTTCTAGGAGTTCCCTCAGAAGAAGTGTAATTTTAGGGTTTGTCTACATATACGAGTTTCTTTACTTCTGCACAACTTCTAAGTTTGAATGTAAAGAAATGGGTGGAATTTACAGTTTGTTGTGACTTAGCGGAGTACAATGCTACGCAACACGATTGTTCAAAGCGTGTAACACTTTTGAATGCTACGCTAAAGCGTATAGGGTACCCTTACTGAACAAATGGACTTTTAGAGTTATTGCACGGAAGTTTCTTCACTGCCCTGCAACTTCTAAAGCATTGAAAAAAAATTGACATAGTGTCCTCAATTTTTTTTAAATGATTAAGTATAAATTTTTCGAAAAAGTTCAATGTGGCGTTTGTTTTAATATTTATAAATATTTTTGAGATAATTCTAAAAATAAATAATAATCTATTTATCTGGTTAATAGTTACTAATAAATTATAAATTAAGAATATAATAAGATGATATAATAAGAGGTAAGATGCGACTTTTTGCATATGTAATTGTCACTGCAGTTAGGAAACGTGGGATATTCTTATTTTTTTTATTAACATAGTTCTTACTTATAATAATTGTGTTAGGCAGACGCCAGTGCTATAACTTATATTTATGCTTCATTGCATAGTTTCACGTAAGCGATGAAAAGTTAATTTTACGGACGTTGCATTTTCCGCTAACGTTAATTTACGTTGTGAACATGTGCGTATTTTTTACATTTTGTTAAGTGTTTAAGCGCTCATCAGGGAATGTACATATCGTGTTTAAAAAGGTCAGTGTAGTATGCTAATGGATTATGAGCTCTATACATCTTTGACCCTACACCCACTAAGGATTTGTATAAGTTTTTACGTTTTAATCTGAAGAAGTAAGCGATATTTACAAATCTTGTATTTGTTCAAAAATGTCACTATTTCGCAAAGAATCGCATAATTTATATTAAAAAATGCGAAGACCTGCTATCTAATTTTGTCAAATTCGTATAGTAATGAATACTAATTTATTATTCGATTATACTTATTACGTCAAGGAAGTAGGAGTTGTGAGTTGGGTGTTAGTCGTGAGGTTAAAAAGTTGGTCAATGACTTAGGTTCGTCAAAATCAGGACTACGATTCGTGACCGATACGTGAACCAAAACATGATATTAATGTACTTATCCAAAAGTTTAAAAAGAGTTAGAACCCAGAACTTCATAAACAACTAGTTAAATAATCGTACATGCTGTTAGTAACATAAAATTCCGATAATAATTAAGAAATAATGCTGATTATATTGTAATTTTAAATAGCGCATCCAAAAATACTTGAAGTTCAATAAACATACATTAATAATTATAATAACAACAAATCAAAACAAATTCTTATTAAGAATCCAGTAAGGTAATTCAGTTGCGCACATAGGTACATATCTTGCCTAAGTACATTAATTACATAATTACATTAATGAACATTAAAAAGTGGGTTTAATATATTTTCTTTTATCAAGCGGCTGTATACAAAGTGTCATGTTTAGTAGCGTATTCACTTTCATTCTTTTACGAGCGCTTTGATAGCGTCGTGTGACAGACGGTGGTAGTCGTTCATTGTCACTCATGGGAAAAATGGCGAAGTAAAACCCATGCGTTTTCTTGAGCAATTCATTAGCCAAACTATTTAGAAATACACGTTAATTGTGCTTTGCAACCGGCCAGTAATTGTATTTGTTGCATAATGCTCTTTCGAGTCGCGGCCGCTAACATAAATCGCGCGTAACAGCCATGGATGTTAATTTGGCAAAGGGAGATCTCCCGCCGGGCGAGGTGGTCATGCCCGGGGAGCGGCCGCGCTCCAACTGACTCAATTCGGAGCTTGTATATATGGTAGGATATTCCGAAAACTTCGATAGCGTGATTCAGGAAGCGGATAGCGGAAGGTCGCTACATCACCCCCTGCTCAGACCGGAGGTCGATGACTTCAGTAATCCAAGTGTAGTCTTCGCTTACAAGCGCCTGGAATGCCCTCTATCTGCGGTGAGTCGAGATGTGAGGGTGCAGACCTTGTGTAGCCCTCCGTCCTCGGTGAGTCGGGATGTGAGGGTGAAGCGAAGAGTGGAGATGCCCTCTATCCACGGTGAGTCGGGATGTGAGGGTAGGATGTGGAGGCGAGTAATGGCTACTCAAGCCGTCCATGAAGTCCTTGGAGGCAGCTGTGTCAGGAACAGGAAGCGTGTAAGTGGTGCGCTGCGATGAACCTGACGAGCTGGTGAAGTGATGCTGCAGTCCATCCAGGGAGTGAAGGTGCGACTGATGAAGGTCAGAAGGGACGTATTCTTGTCCGGGGTCACCAGTTTGGCAAAGGGAGATCTCCCGCCGGGCGAGGTGGTCATGCCCGGGGAGCGGCCGCGCTCCGACTGACTCAATTCGGAGCTTGTATATATGGTAGGATATTCCGAAAACTTCGATAGCGTGATTCAGGAAGCGGATAGCGGAAGGTCGCTACATTAATATCGATGGATACTTTAACTGACCCGTTAATGATAGTGCCATTCAATGTAGAGCAATACAGATAAAATAAACAAAACAATCGCTAACAAAAAAGGAGATATAATATTATCCAACTACATTGTCCGAAAGACCGAAAATTCTGAAGAATGTTCAAACTATATTGAAGTTATTAAAGTAATGAGAGAAACATCAGCTTTACTCAAGCTCGCTTCAAATTTATTATGATGAAGCTAGACGTTGTTATGTGAAATATTCAGACTAACATTTAAGTAAACGAGTTATATGTTACGTTCGTATATTATGTAAACGTTTCATGCTCCATAAACTGTAAGTTATGGATGTTTAATATTACCAAGAAAAAATAAACGAAAAGTAATCTTCATTTCTATTAATGATCTTATGCGACAAAAACTAATTAAAAAGATACCGGCAACCATTAAGATAATAAACAAATGCTACCGTTTACGTGCACCGAAATAAAATAAGAATTTGTAGATATGTTAATAGACAAATTGTTGTACTGCTATTTTTACAACAGTTGTTCGTAAAAATATATTTATGGTAGATATTTTATCTTATGTGCATCCGTATTCTTTATGTATGACTCATTAATGCTTCTAAATGTCGTAGGTTTTTTGTGTTTTGGAAAGGAATTTAACGAGTTTCCATCTTTTTACTTTTTGGGGTAGGTATACTTACAGATATTAAGGCATTGAACTTGTTTTTGTAATCGGTTTGGCCCACTCTTATGCAGTCGCCGAAGTGAATACTTTCGATTTCAAATTCGTTTTCTTCAAGGGCATTTTTTATTGGGCCGTTAATCGTATCGAGTGAAGACTCGTTCGGTTTCGGGATTATCTCTAAGATTAAAGAACTGAAAAATATTTTTAGCAATTAAACTTTTTATTCATATTAAAATTATAACAGAAATACTAGACTGTTTATGAAAATACTACTTAATTGTTAATAATAACATTATTTTAAATTTATGAATCCACTAGATGACCGCCCATGATTTTGTACTTTTTTCCATAGGAAACCCTAATTTTTCCAAATACCAACCTAGGAGCAAGAAAAATAGATTACGTCCTGTTCTTAGATCTATTCTATATACACACAGAATTCCATAAGTTCTATGGTAATCGCCGGGCAATGCACGCTGCAAGTAGTTCGAAGTATGTTTATGGGGCTCTAATCTGTGATACGATTATGATAAGTTTGGTTACCACATTATACTGTGAAATATTCGACAAATATAGTATATTTCATTACAAGTGCGGAAAGGCTGTCATTGCAAGGAGTTCCGACAAATGTCTACCCGAGTCGAGGCGCTTCCCGCACGCTAAACGTCCCTGCAATACATCACTTTTTGAGCAACTGTATTAAAAAATAAATTACGTTTCACACTCATAGCATAGTAGAGTAGTTATACCCTCTGTCGTGGGTGCCATGGACACACACAAAGACAGAAACACAAACACCCAGACTAAGAACAGAAATTTTAAACTCATCATTCAAATTTCTGCTTCCCCGGGAATCGAACCCGGGACTCTCCGATCAGCAGTCCGGCATTACGTCACGCGGGTCGTCACAAAAGTTTTCAAATACAATATACCTACTTTAAAAGTTCTAACTAGCCCAAAAGCGTAACGATGTCATAATCGTGTAACTCAAATATTTCTGAACTTCGCAACATTTCATGGCGTCGCATTTCAAGCACAATTGATATGGACACGCGTGTTTTTCGTCAAAAAAAGACAACAAAAGCGCCAACAGTTACTTCAGAGCCATTATGGTCGATTATACATGGCATTGTTATGCAAACAATTTAGCAGTTTGAATGAGGATCGGGCTGGTCGTGAATCTGCGATAGTGGACACGCTTTACTACATTCCGAGAGTCTGAACGAATAAAAATTAAAAAAATCTAAAACATGATTCTTAACATTATGTCACATCGATAGAATAAAGAATCGGCAGTTAGTTAGTTAGTTTGATTTTTCTTTCATTTGATATCCATATCGGTTGTGTTGTACTAAAATATGTATTCCATCCACTATAAAGTGGCGGCAGCCATCTTACTCGTAGATTTATTTTTAGGGTTTTATTGTATTCTAAAAATTAAGCCCTTTTATGACAAAAATATATTAATCCAATTTTATTGCCACGGCTATTTTTGATTAAATCAATATTGAACATATATAATTGCAATGTTATCCAAATTTAACGCGCCAATTAGCTGCTTCAAAATTCTGTAGCAAGATTCCACTACAACAAACATAGGTACATTGCAAGTTTATAAAAAGTTGTAAAATCAAAATGCTTGCAGTTTTCAGTCGATCGTCTCTCGGCATATGACTTTCGAGCTGGTCAAGCGTGTGCCACACACTTTCTTCCGTGCGCTTTCGAGTAATGTTTTGTTGGTACGTTTTTGAGGATTTCACATACGATTTGCTGTGCAGATCAGGGTGATGTAACTTTTGTGAACGCCGGGCACTGCGTTTTCGAAAATTTGTATCAGAATATCGTTAAAAAGTTTGCAATATTATCTTATGACGTTTTTTATTTTCTTTGATCTTCTACCTATTTGCTTTTTAGGATTTCATCATTTATGTGAATTTATTTCTATTATCTAATATTTCAATAGATTCACATCATGCAGTAGTTGTTTAGTTATTACCGCCACTTTTATGCTATTGTTATAATAGAGCAATCTAATGGATTTATTTCTTTTTTTATGACCATGAATCGGAATTGTGTGGCTAATATCTAAAGTAACAGAATTGCATCCACATACAGATTGAGAAATGATCTCACAATTGTAATAAAAATACCTAAGAAAAACATCTATTCTCATATTATTAGATGGTTTTTAATATTAAACGTTGAAATCCTTATCCTATAGTTTTTGATAAAAGGTCATAAAAATCGTTCAGGCGAGTGATTCATGAATATCTCTTTCTTATCTATATATGTATATAAAAATTTCGTGTCCCGGATGAACCGATTTTGAAGAAATCTTATATTCACATTTGATAGGTTTGAGAATAGTTGTTATCTATTTTTCATCCCCCTAAGTGATAAGGGTGGCCCACCCCAAACATTTAAACGCGATAAGGAGTTCGCGGGGTATAACTAATGCAATTTTTTTTCCAATTTTTAAATATCAAACTTGATGCATTGTAATTTGGTTTTAACAAAAGAAACCTATTTAACTATGCTCAAGCTAGCTGTTGTTAAAAGTCAGAATTTGTAATCTACTCACGTACTTATGGTTCAATAATAAAACCTGAGCGTTAATAGAATATTGATATTTTTTTTGGACTTAGCTAAAGGGAGATCATAGTCGCTTATCCGTTTTCAAATGATAGAAATGTTATACAATTATGTAAGATACATTTATTATCATTTAGTATAAAGCAAAAGTAAAACTTACAATCCTAATGTGAAAGAACTAGTTGGGTTATTTTCATTTTCACTTTTGTATCAAGTTACAAATTTATGTAACATTGATATATTTTACCCGTTTGAAACAATGTTATGGAGTCGTACCATAAACAAACGCAAAAGCGTTTCACAAGTTACCCAAAACGACAAAGAGTGTGACAAATAGGCGTTACACTTTAAAATATACAGAGATATCTGGCTGTCGTCTCACGAGGTATGGGTTTGTGTAAAACATATCTGCTAGGCGGTACTAAATTACACACACAATAGACCAACGATAATCTCGGCCAAGGTTTTGTTTCATAAACATTTACTAAGTTCTCAACTCACGTCTCAGTTCTGGTCTAGAAACAAAACAAAAAGATCTAGACTATTTACGAAACAAATTTTGAAAATGTTTAGAATAAGTGGAGTCCATTATTATTCTGGTAGCATAGCCCTATAGTTGTAGTACAAGTGGCGATCGGTTAAATTCGGGTTTTCCGTATTTGTTTTCTCCAGCCTTGAAGTACATGTCGTTAAGTATTAGCATAGTACATAACTTTTGCATAAAGATTGCTTTTGCTTCTGTAAATGACAAATTTATTCTCATTAACACAATTTTTTATGCCGTGTAAATAATGGTGTAATCTGTAGTCGGGCTCGGGCTTCTCGGCATATTGATAAATATTAATAGAAATTAATTAATTCTTTTTATATTGCAACGTCATACCTCTATTTGATAGTAATACTTTCAAAATAAATAAAGTTTAATGTATTATATCCATATACGAGCAATACATCCCGATATAAAACTCACTATGAAGTTTGCCTACTTGGTTGGCTGGAACAGATTTCACGTGACTCTACTAGTTCTGGCCGCACCTTGTTTCTAAATGGACCCAAAAATAATGTCTTTTTTATGTAGAAGCTCTAATAAATAATACTCATAGCTCCACAGAATGGTAAATATACCATGTGTCGTATATTAGTGGACACACACAGAGACAGAAACATAAACACTATAATCGAGAACAGAAATTCAACTCGTCATTCAAATTTTTTCTTCACCGGGAACCAAACCTGGGGCCCTCCGATTGGCAGTCTGGCATGGTAAACATTGTGCCACAGTAGGGTTGCCATCTCTAAAATTTGTAAACCAGGACAAGACGCGTTAAAACCCCGGATTTTAGAGCCCATAAACCGGACATTTCACAAGCCGGGGGACGGTGAATTTACCGAGTCGGTTCGTCGGTTGATCGCGATGTGCGGGCACAGTGCGTGTGTCATTTTTTAAAATCCGGACTACAAATGAAGTCCGGGCCGGACGCTCCCCGGACGCCCTCTAAACTAGGACAAATCCGGGGAAACCCCGACGGATGGCAACCCTATGCCACAGGGTTCGTCAAATGATATCAATATCATTGCCTAACAGATGTTTACTTGTCGGATCCATTTTACTTTTTATATAGCCTCTAATAAGATTTATTGTACCTTGGCTTGTATACAGGCGTAGTTATAAATCTATGATACGATGATATGTACCAATGATATAATCATATAGTGTATTATAAAGAGAACTAAATATTAATATAATCCAATATTACGTGATACAGAGTGAGGTTCATAATAAAAAAGTGACAGAGGCATTCGCGTCGCATGGGAAAGTGTGGTTTCCGTTGCGATGAAGTTTCCAATTTGTCTTTAGTTATATCTTGAATTGAAGTGTTGCATATGAATAAATATAGGCATATACTCTACACAATAATATTGACTCCTCTACTGCTGTGATATATGTATAATAGGTATTCATGTAGCTACCAAAAAACTCCACTGACTGCTTCTTCAAGACATGAAATTAAACCACTTTGGAGGATAACTAACACTTGAAGTTACGAGTACGATTAATACTGTGTGAAAGCATACAAAACACTAATTTCTTGAGACTCTTATACAGCTAGGAAAAGTTCTTACAGATACTTTAACTCAGTTGTGCGCGCGGCGCTATGTGTGGGTAAACCTGTATATACACAGTGACTTTGTGTGCGTGACAAGAGGTACAGTGAAGTTGCTCGGACGATCACGGCCGCGTCACTGTCACACAAATTAAAGCTGCATAATTACTAGGCCACGCACACATAGCGCCGCGCGCACAACTGAGTTGAAGTATCTATAACAACGTGATTCATCTTCTATATTGACAATGTCATCTATTTAAATATTTTGGAAATAGAACTTTAAATTGGAAGAACATATTTTATTCTAAACAACAGGAAAGTAAAGCTTTAATAGCAGGTTAGACAGCACTTGTAGTAAATATACATATTTTCAATAAAGTCATGTTGGTCATATGCAGCTTGCAATGCTTTAATTGTTTTTGACAGCTTATTAAGGTTCCACATACATTTTTATGCTGGCTCACATACAATTTTTTTATACACACATAGATTATTTATGGGATGATTTAGGTTTATTTTGCTTGCAAATTAATTTCACACAAAAAAAGAACAAATTTTAATTTAAAACTACTGATATGATATTAATATATTGTTAGAATAAAAATTGATATACAACAGTAAACAATACACAAGTTACACAGTAAATTATTATAAAATAACACAATGGAACAAAATAACCACATGACTCATATTTCTATTAAGATTCATAAATAATAAAGTATGATAAATGCGGATCTGTTAATTCTTATACCTAAAAACTGGATTTCACTTGCGGACCAAGGGTTCCGCACAAAGTGTACAAGAGTTACACGGTTTTATTTCTTTGTTGTCAAATGTTTATCAGTCTCGGATATATTTTTATCTCATTATTTACTTATAATAAGCTAACTGTTCTTTAACTATTTTTTTGTAATTAAACTTGACCACAAATTTATGGTTTTAGGATTGTTTCTTGCCACTGGTTATTTTTAACTTTTTAGTTATTTTTTAAATTAAAGCTTGTTTTTAAAAGATTTTTTCTTTTAATTTTTTTTCTTTCGCGATACCCTAAAAACTATTAAAACGGTAGGTATGCTACTCTATTATTTGATTTATACGAAGCATTCTTACTTCGTTACACAATATAAAATAAAACTAATAAAATTTAACGCTTCTGCGTCATAATGATTGGGTCAAGGAACATTCAAATTAAACAGCCACTCGTGATATGGTTTCGATTAACTTTAAGGTAAACGGAGATTTTTATTAGTCGTGATAAGAAAATATTTAAAAACGTTTATGCAAAATGAGATGAGATAAAGAAACATTTTAAATTTCCGCTTTTAAACAAGGAATAAAAAAATAAATATACCATAAATTCTCAATCTAGTTGGTTTGATTGTTTTTTTTTTTTAATTTAAATTAAGAAGCAGGCGACTATATAGGTGGTATTATGTGGTCGCTGCAGCCCACGGAAACATATGCAAGCCTGAATCTTACCTAAGGCCGAATGCAGTTGCGATGTTACTCCGAAGGCTGATGACCTCCACATGTGTGCAGCGTTGGTACTTCCTCGGTCGAACTAAGAAAGTATATTATAGGTGGTAGAACTATTATGGTTCGCCCGGGGAGTACCACCGCTGCACCCACTTCTGCCGTGAACCAATTCTATTGTGTTTCGGTGGAAAGGTGCAGTTGCCGGCCTTTCGGTGGAAAGGTGCAGTTGCCGGCCACACTTACATGAGGCGACCACCAGCCTCCGGAGTAGCAGCGCAACTGCATACGACCTCAGACAAGACTTACCTATGCTTGCTTGAGGTTGTATGTAGATGTCTATGTGCTGCAGCGACCACTTAACACCGCGTGGCCTGCATGCTCGTCTGCTACTCCATTCAAATAAAAAAGAAAAAGTTCTACCGAGTAATGTTCGAGTAAAAATAGAAATAATAAATGGTAGAGCAAATGCATCTTAGCATTATTAACCCTCTACCGTCCTTGATTAGGACACCTAGGTGTTATATAGAAAAAATAATAATGACTAAATATGTAACTGTTTATATCTGAGTAGGTAGTCTGTAGCCTAGTAGATAAATAAATAATAACTCTACACATTTATAGCCCCACCACAGGATTCCCTCTATCGTGGGTGCCATGGACAGACATACACAAAGACATGAACACAATATCACAAACACAATGGATAAATTTATGAATGATGGTTTTTTTCTCCCGGGTAATAAGGAAATACAGCGAAAAGGGACAGGGAATTTCCCAGATGTTTACACAGGATTACGTTTTGAATTATTAATTTGGGTAACGGTCATTCCATTCCATCTTAGATTTACCGTTTGAATTGAATAATAAGAGAGAATGTTGATTCTCAGTTAAAGTTTACAGGGTTGATGACTTACCACCCATGGTTTTTGCCATACAAGTCACATAATTTAGTGTGGGCGTCGTTGCCTTATACAAGGATCAGATTACTTGTGGCTCAATTTTATTACGCAAATTTATGGTGTGTTTTATGTTGCTAGTGCAAAAAAACGATTATAAAAGAGTGTTGGACGAATAGTGCGCATTTGGGATCTTTTATGTCATTGGATGCTGTACCAAATAGGAAGTAAACATGGTCGTAGACGTAGATAATAATAAAAATAATGTCTACATACTTAACAAGTTGTTTTAGGTTCGGTTTAGTACAGGATGTATTAGCATACAGGATGCGAACGGGAAACTTCTTGTCTTCTTAACTATTTATTACATATCTGACTGGTATACCGCTAATACCACCTTTTTTTTGGTATCGGGGGGGAAACCTTCAAAAGGTGTCGGTATCCCGGTACCCACACCTTGGGAGAGGGTATCGGGATATGTGGGATTTGACCGCACTCTTTTTAACCCCCTCGGTAGCTGCCTCTGCGCTTGGGGAGGACACCGGGATCTCCAGCGGAATGCACCGGTATCCTCCATTCCTAACGCCCCAGAACGAGCCCATCTTTTGGAGAACAAATTTGCTCTCCTGCACCTTCCGATGCTTACGGCAGCATGCGGCCACGCACACACCGCAACCCTTCCCGGTGCTGCTGGCTGGACGGATCGAGCTCCCACTCAAACAGCCCACAACCGCGGAAGCCCCCTTTTAGGGGGATATCGTAGCTCTATTCTTAATCCCGAAGTTACAGGGACTACCGTTTATACCCCTACGCATCTTAGTTCCCGCGCAACTCTGACAAAAATCATTAAGTGCGTATTTATCGCTGCTTCATGTAGGGGAAAATTATAATAATTCATTACGGTGTAACTTATACATACTTATACTTAGACATACTCCACCAACCCGCATTGGAGCAGCGTGGTGGAGTAAGCTCCAGTCCTCCCCAATAATGAGGAGAGACCGTGCCCAGCAGTAGGCTGCAAAAAGGGTTGCAGCCAACTTATATATAGGGTCCGGTACTAAAGATACTTCAAAGTCACGGCACGTCAACTAGTAGTAGATCGTGGTCTTAATACCTTTTAATTTCTAGGGGAGCTCTGTGACCAGCAGTGGGTTTAAAGTTTTATTAAAAAGAAACGAACCATTATCGATTTTCGTATACAAACAAAAGAAACAAAATTTTTCAAATTAACAAAATTCTCTCACCTAGGTACTTATTTATTCTTTGTCTCTACTTTTTGTAATCGATAGAATCTTTAAAGATACCCTTTTTCGAGCTTGATACCGTTTTTAAACCAAAGTCTTATTTAAGAGGCATAATTTATATAGGTAGCAATTTAGTTCTGAAAGGTCGATGACTTCGATGACCACTAATTAAATAAAGAGCTCAATATCGCTTTCCACACATTGTAGTACGTAATAATTACTAGTTTCCTATTTGAACTACCTCGCAGACTTGATTAAATTATCATGTAGGCAAACCATAAACCACAATTACGGGTATAACGAACCGCACAAGTCACTACAGTAATCTAAGAGAAGCGTTGACCGATGGAGCAACTTGATTGGTCTTGCGTAATACTCAATTGAGTTGATTTTTAGTTCTATTTACTAGGGATATGATGCTTTTTGTTTGGAAGATTATCCACTTATTTGATAAGAGAAACTGAAACATTGTTGTAACAATTAGATCTTTTTTTTTCAATTTGAATGGAGTAGCAGACGAGCATACAGGCCACGTGGTGTTAAGTGGTCGCTGCAGCCCATGGAATCTACATACAACCTCAAGCAAGCATAGGTAAGTTTTGTCTGAGGTCGTATGTAGTTGCGCTGCTACTCCGGAGGCTGGTGGTTGCCTCATGAGATCATCAGATTGTATGCATGTAAAAAATCTAATGGAACGGATAAATAATAAATTAGGTATGATTATTCATCGTACGCCCTATCATTTGAAATATTAAAAATATCCTAAGCATAATGAAGTTTAAGAAAATAAAAGAATAACAAATTAATATTTTTTTGCCAATTTTAAGTCCAACCACGCATTTGAACTCCGACTTTTAGTATAAGCATTAGGTTGTCGAATTTTAATAAAATATTGGTTCTTAATTTGAATTTCGTAGACTAAGTTTTGCCCACCTTCCCAGGTGGAATATAGGGAGCCCTTAATTAAAAAAATGTGAACAGTGTAACCTATATTCTAGCAAATAATAAAAAAAAATTGAAATTTGAATTTAAGTTTAAAATGAATTAGTTTTATTGAATTTGTACGAATTACGAACGACCACAGATACACTTTGAGTATGCAAATCGTTAATAAGCAATTACATCAACTCATAAATATATACATACATACATATATCCTTAGGTCACTGGTCAGTCGGTTGCGTTGTAGTTGCGAAACGTCTTTATGCATTACTGGAAAGGTAAGTCCGTATTTACATCAGATGACATGAGGTTGGTTGAAACGATGCGTGTTTCTAAGTGACGTACCAACCGCACAAGCCATTGCGATCGTTACAAAATTTTCATATATGTGATCCTTAGATTTTAGGATTGTAGGTTAGATATTATGTTATTGGCTGCAAACTATATTAGGTCTCTCTCTCTCATTGTTGGGGAGGCCTGAAGCTTATTCCACCACGCTGCTTCAATGCGGGTTGGTGAAGATGTAAAGGTAAAGGCCAAGCTGTCGAATATTCGACTATTCTTTACCGATAACAACCGGGATTGACGGCTTAACCTGCCCTCTGGTTTTTTTTTACCACAATCGGTCACCCATCTCACAACTGACAGCGCCGTGGTGGCACAGTGGTTTCCTTTTATGGAGTAGGTACGTAGGTAGGTTGCGTCCCACTACTGGGCACATTGGAAGTCCTGTTGCTTACTCCACACAGCTCTATTGTAAAGGGGAAGCTTTTATCTCAGTAAAATTATTTAACTTAATCAACAGCTTTTATTCCAATTTTATATGACACTAGCTGACCCGACAGACGTTTTCCTGTCTTAACTATGGATATTAAAATCGAATTTGTAAAAAAATATATATTAATTATCAATTTTCTTAATTTTTTTCATTGATAAGAACCTTCTCCTGATAATAACAAACACAACAAAAAAGAATTATCGAAATCGGTCTAACCGTTCACGCGTGAGGCCGAGACCAAGGGAAATAGGAATTCAGTTTTATACATATAGAGTTGGAGAAATGTTTTGCCCGCGACTTCTTCCGCGTGTACTTTAGTTATCAGGACACAGTTTAAATTAACCCCGTTATAATTGTGTCATACGTATCTGTTCTGCGTCTGTAAGTAGGTACTGCTATAAAAGATAGGTAACAGGTTACTACAGTACCTACTTCGTTTTGAAGCTGGTGTTAAAATGACCAAGTTATTTGGTGCACTAACCCGCTACCACATAAACCTGACCGTGAGAAAAACAGCCCCCTTTTTATTTTTTATTTTTTTCCGTTCAGTCTCAGTCCGTTCTGTTTCGTCCGTTATATTTCGTCAGTTTCAGTCCGACGAAATATAAAGGTTGTCATAATTATATTTTTAAGAAATAAGAAAGTCAGGCCCTATATACCAATGTTTATACTGCTAAGTTTAGAAATGAGATGATAATTAATTTCTATACATTTTACTTAAACCTTCCCCCGCCTTTTTACCCTTTTAGGCGGCAGTTTATCCATTTCACCTGCACAAATCATTTTAAATTGTAATCAATCCCATACTCCTATGTATATTACCTACTCTACTTATTAGAAGTATAAGTAGAGTAGGTATATATATATATAGAGTAGGTCCAGAAATGAGAAAATTCCATGTAAACTTCACTCTCCTATTTCACTCTCGTAGGAGTTAGTTTACTTTTTAAAGGCTCAAAAATATTTTGAGTAAATCTAGTATCGTGTTGCAGAGCCATCTCCTGATTTACCTAATAACTTTATTCAACAATTAATTATTTTCACTTAAATCTACCTTCTTTTGGTATCTGAGGCTACGCCCGAGAGAGACAGTGAGTTAATTATTTAACATTTCAACCACACTAAAACCCACTGAATAGGATTTTCAGCGAAACCTGCCAATGTCTTCCATGCGCAGCGATGTACTCTGTGGCGCGGCGTTACAAATGGCTCTTGGGTGAGCAATGTAGGTAACTCTGCCAAGAGTCGTGCGGCCGAATACGCCGTCGTTATACCCGTGGCTGTTGGTCCGACTCCCAGTATAGCCGTGAAAGCCTCTACTTAGTCGCTTTTTATGATTACGTGGAGGACACCATATTTCATATTGTTAATGCCGAGGTAACTTTTATGTTTTCGGGACGGAATCTTCGCAAGGTACGTGTCAGATTGAAAAGTGATACCGGGTTATGTGGGATTTATACAGCACTAAAACCTCCTCAGTGGCCTGCTGAACACTCGTTCAGAGGACTCCATGCGCGGTGCTCCAACTCGCCGCCCACAACTCCAGAAGTTCACATTTATTCGCCTCTTACGATTAGGTAGCTGATCTGTTCTTACTGTATCTAGTCTTATTGTAGCTCATATTCATAACTTCCACCTATGGAGAGCAATCCCGAGCTAGCCAGTTTAGCTTCTTGAAGAAACTACCTACATTGCACAGAAACCTACAACAAATGTATGAAGAGTATTTTTTAAGTATTCATATTATATTATCTATGAAGTTTTTAGGTTACTGTCCAGTAAACTGTCATGGAAGAAAATAAAATAATGACAGATCTCGTTTTAGCGTTTGATTCCGAGAGCTATTTCGAGAGAAAGCGACAAAAAAGTACAAACATTTTCAAATAGCAATTTTTTTATATTCCGTCAAATTGGTGGAGCATAGAAATATTTTTGTCAGTCAGCAGGATTTCTTAACGTTTGGCGTAGAAGGTACTTACCTCAATTTAAAAATATATATTCACTGCAGTAACTTTTCTAAAACCATAAAAAATAAGAATCAAGCAGTCAATTAATGATAAGTTTCACAGTGTTCAGTCATGCAAAACTTGTAACTCGGTGTATCACGTATGAAAGTCGATAAAAATAGTAACTAACATTTTGCAAGTTCAAGAGTTTTCATATAAAAAATCAAAATCCTTTCCATAACTGATGATCAACGCTTAATTTTTTAATACCGTGCAACAGTTCATCATGGATTTCAAACACTAAGAAATTTAGCTGATGTGACGTAATTAAAACAAAATATTAGAAAATGGTTGCAAGTTTTCATTGCTAGCTCTCTGAATATTTCATGTGAGTCACATTTTTTGAAGGAAGCTGTCTGGTCTTAAATGTTAATGTTGCATTCGAATTGGAAAATAGTTTTTAAATTTTCGTGATATTTCCTTAATGTTTTATTACATAAGTACCTTCTTCTGCCAATTACAAACACAACAAAAGAAGAATTAGCGAAATCGGTCCAGCCGTTCACGCGTGATGTCGTGACCAAGGGAAAATGGGATTCATTTTTATATATACAGATTCATTATTCGTTGTTATTTAGTAACCATGGTTATTTAGTAAACATGTAAATACCACAATACTTCTTTTTAAATCACACTGCCAGCAACATTGTACAAATAAATAAATGAGTCTAACAATTGCGGGTTGGTGGAGAATATCAAAAATCCTTAATTTGATTTAAATATTGTCGTAGATTTTAGGATAGTTCAATAATAATACGCAGTCCTTAATGTTGAACATCTGGTTTACAAAATGGCGGTCAACTGAGTCTATCAACGACTCACACCTATAATTTATGCCTTATATAATAGGTTAAAATTTACACAATTGCAGATTTGCATCTCGATTGGCTAATTTACTCGTCACAAGGTTGATTTTGTTATGATGGCGACATTTATTGTTAAATAGCAAAACGCCTTGGTTTTATGGTTTAGGAGACATGTTTAAGCGGATTGAAGAAGATTTATAACAGTTTCACAACTTAATAATGAAGTAACGATAAATAAATTTCACATTACATTACATTGGAAATAGCAAAATCGAGGCTATAAAATCGCGTTGCCACTGGCGAAATATTTTTGGGTCTATAATTTTTATTATAAATGTATATTTTTTTACTTTTTCTTTGAGATCGGTTTTTTACTCAGTGTACTGAGTTACTTACTCGTACTGATTAAGTAACTAGTAACTAATATACAAAATTACTAAAATTGCAGTTTAACTTTTTGCTTGCTTTTAAAATTGTTTATTTATTCAATAATAATAATAATAAGTTGGTTTGTGAATAGTTCGAAGCAATAGTAGAAGGCCAAGTTAACAGCCTAATTACTAGTAATTATTAAGTGACACGTTTGTTACGAAGACATTCTTATTTGCGAACTCGTACCTTGCATATAAAACACCTCCGTAAAATTACAACGCTCATTGAGTCGTATCGTACGCACAAATTTTTGTCTGCTATCGTAAAATAAACCTTATTGTTTAAGTTAATGTAGTTTATTTTTGAAAGTAAATTAATGCTTTAATGTCTAATTTAGGAAGGAAACATCAGGTGGAGAAACAGCATTTTTATTTCAAACGATACACACTCATTACACACTCATAGCCCCACAGAAAGGTAATTAATACCCTGTGTCGTGGGTACCATGGACAAATACAAAGACAGAAATACAAACACCCAGACCGAGAACAGAAATTTAAACTCATCATTCAAATTTCTGCTTCGCCGGTAATCGAACCTGAGACCCTCCGATCGGCAGTCCGGTATGGTAACCATTACGCCACACAGGTCGTCAAACGATTGATAATATTCTTGTATGTAGTAACTTAGGACTTCAGTAGTCATTCTCGTACGTAGTGTGTATTTGAATAGTCATTATAATTAGAAAACACAAAGAAAATAAGCATGTAGCTTACCTAATGGTAAATAAATTCTTAAGGCACGCGCAACGGCAGAAATAATCTAAATGGAATAGTGGAAAATCTCGCAAAATGAAAGTTGTGCATGCAGGTTTGTACCTTTGTATCAGGTATTTAGGTACCTTTAATGTTAGGGTAGATTTTCATTCTTTTTCTAAAGTTAAAGAGAAAAACCATTGTTACTGTCTTAAATTTCTTTAGCAACATACTACGTACAGTAAAGTACGTGAACTATGACGACTTTATAAACTTTGGCTAAAAGAATATAAAAACTTTGGCGAAAAGTACGTGAACTATGACGACTTTAAAAACTTTGGCTAAGAGCGTGATGTTTGTTCCACCTACCCATGTAACCTACAAGCGAGACACTCCATTTTAAGTGCTATATCTAATGAAGTTGTAAAAAAAACCTTCATACTTTTTGATTCCGGAAGAATATCACTTCTTCTGAAAGACCACAAAAACTTTTTATATTAAATTCCATTTCCAAAAAGTGTAATCAAACTAAAACCAGAATCCCTGTGCACACAAGAACCGGCGCATTTGATGAAAATTACATAAGTTGCGTACGGGTTGGAAAGAATATTTTTATTGTTGTGCGCTTTCACGGTCATGAATGGTGTACGACTTTCTTGTGCATTGTCTTTGTTCCGCTCATTAGCGTGACGTAAGGCAATTAATTCGCCAAATTCCGACAGTGATTGCACATTTTTGACACTTGACGGATGTAGTTCTTCATACGTAATTTGCGATGATACTATTGTTGACGATAACCGTTTCTGCTATTGGTAGGCTTAGATTGTCGCAATGGTTACCATGTCGGACTGCTAATCGAAGGGTCCCGGGTTCAATTTCCGGCGAAGCAGAAATTTTGATGATGAGTTAAAATTTCTGTTCTCGGTTTGGGTGTTTGTGTTTCTGTGTCTGTGTGTGTTCAAGGTACCCACGACACAGGGTATGTGTGAGGCTATAAGTGTGAAACGTTATTTATTTATTTTATTTAAAATTGTTAAATCTAGATGTCATTAGAGTATGTTAAACAAACATTTGAGTTAGAGTACTGATATTTTTCGGTCATTGAACTAGTAATAGTGAAGTTTAGCTATAATATTGTGTCATATATTGTCAAATTTGAGTATGTAAAGGTGCATTAAAATGTCATTAATACTATATCAACAGCACTGTTATCTAGTACGTAGATTTTTAGATGATTCACATCATAATATAAACATACATACTACAACATATACTATCAATACATATACTTACACACATATGTATAAATACAAATAAAGAAATACACATATATGTAAATGAATCCTAAAAATCCAGTGGTGTATCGGAAATAAACGAGCTTCTCGTAAGTGTATTGAACCATTGATTGAAAAGTCAACGTCGTCTAGCGGCACCCACCGATCGAAAGTGACTTCCCGTCATTTCTGCGGGACCCGCGTCCCAACCGGTTTGCGTGGACCAGGCCTAAATGACAAAGTAGCCTATCATTATTTAAGCTGTTTACATTTGTAACTTATATTAACAGAGAAAGTTTGACAGCGAAAATCGCGGACGATTTGAATAATTCCTTTGACGATGGAAAGTAATGTATTCCGCTATTTTGTGTACGTATCGTTTTTTGCTCTGGCGTGTGGTGGTCATTAAGAGAAGTGGCTATAAATGTGTAAATTACCAAATGATGAAACTTGCAGTCGGGAATGAAGGTTTCATGTTATAAGAACTGCAATTAAATATCAAATAAGAAAAAAATATTGCCACTTGCATCAACCTATCACAATTTAGCTTATAATAATAATAATTGTATTTTCCTATTACGGAATAAGTAGTTGTTAGTATCAGTGACGATGAATACTTAAAAATTAGTATTTATATGAACATTATATTATTACAAGTAATTTCTAATACCTTAGGAGATAACGAGTAGTAGTTTTTTCGTGCGTGCAGCCGGCTCCATCGAATTATAAGACGTCAAAACTAAATCTATATTCTATACTATTATATAAAGCTAAAGAGTTTGTTTGTTTGAACGCGCTAATGTCAAGAACCTCTGGTTCGAATTGAAAAATTCTTTTTTTGGACGGTCCATTTATCGGGGGAGGCTATATAACATCCTGCTATAACTAATACCAAAGCCCACGCGGACGAAGTTGCGGGCTGCCGCAAGTTATGCATATATATTATGACGTAGGTACCTATTCATCGTAGCAACCGTACGTTGGACGTCAAGATGTGTAGTGTGAACTAATATTGTACTGTCATCACGATGGATCATTAAAATCCAATCACGAGACTCAGACGGTAATTTATGGACTGCAAATAAAACTGGGTCCGTGAAATGGTGTACAGTGTAGTACATTTAATATTTTGCAAGAGCTTCTGTTTTAGCTAGATGGAATTACAAAATTTAAAATTTAGAGTTCAAAAAACGGTGCTGCATGAAAAGAATTTTAAATAACGGAAAGCATTGTTTATCTGTCAGCTTTAAAGATACTGTGGGTAAAACATCCAAGGTTAAGATAATACGTACTATATTTTATATTATAGTATATCACTACACCATGTCATACATTAATAGTATAATTAGACATGTTTAAACTCTTATTAACTATTGATATAACTGTGAAATAATATAATCTTATGGCACAGAAACAATAACCTCAACCACTTACTTGATACAGTCACTGAATTTCACTTAACTCACTCACTCACATAATGAATAACACCGTTATAAATCAATACTTATTTGAGCACAGCTTTCGCGTACTTTTTAATACATTTTTTATCGAAAAAACGCATAGAAAATATCCCATTCGCAGTTTCTCAATCAACCATCGGCTACTGACAATATTGCTTAGCTTTGTAAATCGGATAACTAAAATAATATAACTCAAGTAAAATAACTTTGTCGAATATCACAAAGAGTTGTCAATTAGTAGATTTGTTTTAAATAAAAGTAGTCGATATATTTACTCTCATAATTACCATCTATAATGTACATCTACTATCGTATGTGAAACAATCGTCTCGCCATAAACAAACGTACTTATGTTAATTTGTAGAAGTTTACACACAATAAAATTTTGTTTAAATATTCATAGTGTTGTAAAATCTTGTTTAATAGTTTTTACAAACTACTGATTCCACTAAATTTAGCACTTAGTAAGGTAAGCAAATATCCGTGTACAAATTGCTCTACACTTTTTATGCATTCTTTGGTTAATGTTGACAAATTCATAGTGAAGGTGAAGGCTACTGCTTACAGCAGTTCTCTTAAGTGCAATAGTAATAGCAAAATTTAGGGACCTATTTATATTATCATACCAAATTATATATTTGGCATTATTATGTTTTTCATGTGTATTTTAGTGCCCTTAATAATATTCGCAGTTCAACTTTTCCAAAATGCCAAATAACCCCTTGATTATTTTAAATTTAGATTACCGCGAATTCGCGAATTTGCACAAAATGCATGACGGTACTTCTCAAACGCAAAGGGATAGAATTCCTTTGGCTAAAGAGATCAAAACAATACTCAATGTGTTGGTATTTAATTGAATTATATAACAGTAAGAACTTAAAGCGCTGGCTAGTAACCAAACTTTTGTTTTTATATTTTATCCTCGCAAATATTCAATATGAAATTTTAATCTATACATATAATAAAACTGTAAGCAGGGTCAATTCTGTACATTGCATAGAAATTTAAAAAAATACTTCTAGGGGTCTTTTTATAAGTAACAGAAGCTAAAAATATAAGTTTTGAAATTTTTGTCTGTCTGTCTGTCTGTCTGTCTGTCTGTTGTTAGCTTTTCACGCAAAAAGTACTCGACGGATTTTGATGAAACTTTTTTTGTTTTATATATATTGGTCCTCCCTAACATTTAGGCTATAGCTAATTTTAAAAATCGCCCTTTAAGGGTGTGAAATGAGGGATGAAAATTTGTATGGAAAACTTGGTTTTTTTCAATAGATTTTCTTGAAATTTGGTATAAATATTTTCTAACCAAAATAAAAAAATATGTGTTTCAGCATTTCTCGAAATTCACCCTTTTGATGTCAATTTTCTTTGAAACTCTTTAAAAATTGAGTGTTGAGACTTGATGTACAGAATGTTTTTGTGCAGAGTATTTTACTTAGAATTTTGTATTTGTAATCTTTATTAACATAGTAAGAAACATATTTAAGCTTTTTTCAAAACTACTCCTCAATAGCAAATAAAATGAATTCTAAATTTGGTATCTCAAGCGTACAATAATTAACCTTAACTTAATATTTCATTCTCAAATTCTTTTCCCTTCTTTGAATGATGTGTTTACTGGTATATTGTTGAATTAATTTACATAACATTGGTGTTTCATATTAATCGGGTCATAAACAAAAACGTTATGTTCATTTAAACAATACGCGACATTAACTTAAAAGACACTTTGGGGAATTTGGATGAAAGATTCGTTAACAGCCCTTTCAAAACCATAAATAAAAGTTTAAATTTAAGTAAAATTATTTTGAACTATCATTAATATGGTGGACCATATTAAATATATTTAGATCAGCTTACTGTATTGTCTTTCGTTGGCCGAGTATGGCTAAGCTATAGGTACCTAAAGAGCGCATCGCGAGCCTCACCGCCGCCAAACCTTCCATCACAGGCTCCATTAAGTAAGTTGCTCAGCTTATTAGTCTTCATTTGGGTGGAAGATTATGAACAGGCTGCAGCTGAAACGACTGTTATCGCTACATTATATCAGGCTGCAACCTTTTTAGCGTTCCATTGCTGGGCATGGAGCTCTCCTAATATTGAGGGGGCCTCGAGCTCCGACTAACCGAAATCCAAATCTTACAACCTCAATGCTAAATCTTCATACAGAATGTAAAAAGCCTTAACAAAACGAGACTACTGCAGACATCTAGGTGACGAATAGTTAAACTTTTACTGAACCAACTGTTAATCTCAATATCTACCTATTTGGTAATTTGACATTCGATTTATCAACCACAAAGTTTACATGCCATACGGCAGATGGCGTTATTGAAATATTCATTCCTTCTACAAAGTGAATCGATGGAGATGATTTCAAATAAAAGCCTGAAGTCTAATAAAAGTAAGTAGTAAGTACATAGTGTTAAAAATAACGTTTCACACTTAAAGCCTCACAGTAGGGTAGATATACCCTGTGTCGTGGGTGCCATGAACACACACAGAGACAGAAACACAACCACCCAGACCGAGAACAGTTTAAACTCATCATTGAAATTTCTGATTCGCCGGGATTCGAACCCGGGACCCTTCGATTTGCAGTCCGGCATGGTAAACATTGCGCCACGCGGGTTGTCCCGTCGTTGGGTATACGTATGATGCAGAACATGGTTAATTGGACCAATGATAACTTAACTAATTTTTTTGCGTCTCTTTATTGCTTACGGGCTCATCCACACACGTTGGTTGATGGAGATATTAAAGATTCTTTATTTTCAAATACAGATAGCACACTGTTTAGAGACCCTGCCTTCTGCTTTAGTTTTCACAATGTTATATGAGTTATGACTTATGACCAAACTGCTATCCGCAAGTTTTAAATCTTTAGTCTATTAATTGGCCTTATAATTTTTCCGACTGTTTAATCCTAAGCACGTGTATGTTTAGAAATTTTGTCTCCCAACTACAAGTAGTTGTATAGTGCACCTCTTTTCTGCAGTAAGTTAAAGCTATGTATCCTATGCATTCTTTGCAGTATAAATTCACTCAATTTACTTAAGATACAATTTATTTTTAACATAGATGAAGCCACGGGCACAGCAGTACTACGTATCTCTTAACTTTAATAAACGAGCTACATATTTGTAAAGAGAATCTGATTGCGCGAGAAAAGCGAAGCATGCGAAAACTGGAAAGTAAGATCTGAGTACAGTAAGCAGTCCTTACTGTTTTAGGTTTGAAGGATTTAGAAAAAATAAATAAGGTGTCTTCTGAACATATGAACATTTTATTATAAGTGATTTGACTATAATATGTAAGAATAATCTACCTACTACTTATTCAATGCAAATAAATAATCTTTGATCAATCCCTTTTATACAAGTCTTTATTCACGCGGACGACGTCGCGGGCACAGCTAGTGAGTAATATAACTAAGTAAGTAATAATCTCACTTTAATAGCTTTCGATTTTAAATGCAAACATTAATGTAGTACATAAAAAGCATGGTACGTTTTCATTTTTATAATCTCATTGTATTGTCTTTTTCCCATTTGCTCACAATTATAGTAAAACAAATAACATTATTGTTGTGTTCGCAGTTTCACACGTATTAAATTTTCGAATTTGAAACGGATTATGTGATAAATTCGCATCCGCCTGTGATGCCAGGTCATTAATTAAAATCTTCTTTTTCAAGATACCGAAATTTCACTTTCAAGATATTTGTAAAATGTAATTTTTATCTGCTGTACCATTTTTCGGTGAAAAGCTGCAGTTGCCGGTTAGACTTACATGGAGCGACCATCAGCCTTTGAAGTAGCTCTGTGTAGCAGAAGTACAGAAGTAGTAGTAGAACAGAAGTAGTTCTGAGTAGATGTCTGCTACTCAATCCGAATAAAAAGAGATATATATTCACTAAGGAAATTGACGATACTAAGAAGACCCGCGTGGCGTAATGGTTACATGCCGGACTGCCGCTGGAGGGTTCGGGGTTCGATTCCTGGCGAAGCAGAAATTTGAATGATGAGTTTAAAATTTCTGTTCTGTTTCTGAGAACATCATTCAAATATCTGCTTTCTGTCTTTGTGACACAAACACACAGATCGAGAAAAGTAATTTTAAACTCATCATTCAAATTTCTGCTTCGCCGGGATTCGAACCTGGGACTCGGCGGGGAATGAGCAGTCCGGCATGGCAACCATTACGCCACGCGGGCCGTCTTAGTATCGTCGATTTCCTTTGTGAATTAAACAGCTCATCATCTTTCGATCATCTTCGTTCGTGCAATGATGTTGCAACGTTGTTTTTCTTAGTAAATTGCACCAAGTTTGCAAAGATAGCATTAAACAGGGGTGCAATTCACTAAGAAAAACAACGTTGCAGCATAAATTTATTGTGAATTGGTTGCGTTACATTCGGTATTCTCTACTAAATGTATCTAGCAATTCTTTATGTACAGTGCAACTTTGCGGTGCATGTTGAGTTTACTAAGATGATATTGTACAGTTTGACTTTGTTTACAAACGATAAGTTTTAGTAACCTTTTGGCAGGGGCGGATTTGGAAATTTGCCGCCTGTAGGCTATCAAATTTAACGCTGCCAGGTTGTCCTTTAATTTTGTGAAACAAAAAAATTTTGCCCAAATTTGCCGCTCACCCAAAATCTGCCGCCCTAGGCTCTAGCCTACTCAGCCTTTTGGTAAATCCACCACTGCCTTTTGGAGATAATTCTAACATGCTAAACTACATACTACATTATCTACATTCTAAATTGCAAAGATGCGACAACAATACAGCAGCGTAGTTTATGCTTTGTGAATTATATAATAATATATATAATTGAACAACATAAATGGATCAATTAGAAGAAGCCTCCATTGTAGACAGCTCAAGAACATCATCGGATTAAAGGAAATAATTGCTTCTATGATCTTCAAGTGAAAACGTTGAAGCGAATAACGCACATACACACACGGACATTCGTTATTATGTATCTGTCGATGTGTGTTTTAGTTCTCATGTCACTTCAGATTGAACTAGGTGTTTGTTATTGTTATTAATCTATTTTCTCACAATTTAATCGATATTATGAACAGTTGTTTGATGATCTTACATATCTACTACTATGATTAACTCGTTCGTATAACAATGTAAAAGTATTGTTATAAAAAAATGAAACATAACGATTTCAATAAATCATTTATTTTATGATTTACTAGAACGAAGGATTCTATAAAAATGTAAAGCCATGACTAATATATTTAAATTTTTTATTTTGTTTGATGGTAATCGCAAAGTTGATTTTTTTATTGGAGGTGTAAAAATTCAGTTTTAAATAATTTATTTTGTTTTATTTATTCATTATTTATTATCCAAATTCTATATATGTTGCAATGTTCTTAAAAAAATTAAAAGAATATACAATTCAAAAATACAAAAAAAGTTAGTTCACAACAATTCAATTGGGGAACGAAACTCCTTTCTTACCTTTTCCAGGACAATTGTTAGTACCTATCTAGGTACTACCAATTGTTCTGGAATCTATCTAGTACCTATCTAAAGTACCTATCTAGGTACTACCAATTGTCCTGGAGAAGTACCTGGAGGTACAAATATTATGAGGGAAAGAGAGTCGTCTACTGCACTACGCCGAGTTAGCTCGAGCTACCGAAGTTTCCTTTAACTTACGGTATCCAGTACGGCTATCATCATCATAATATTCCTGTACTTTATCGCGTGTGTCGCATATGAAGTGCATATACGCATCATCACTTCACTAGTAAATCAACATATGAAGGATATTGGAAGAACGGTGTATGCACGCATATATAACATCTCAACGCAGAAATACGAGAACTAGGTATTTGTTGTAGATACTTAGTAAACAAATGGAAAACGTTTTTGATCTTAGCAGTTTAGATGTTTATTTTTGTATTTGTTTGAATTTGCATCTTATATCATGTTTTCGACATATCTGCAGTTTGAATTGAATTGTGTACAATTTGTGGTATGCGGTTTCCCAACCACGGTGTTGCTATTTTGTGTCTTGTTATTGTTTGATATTATTATATGTTTAGTATTCATAGTATATCATACTAGCTGTGCTTCGTGGTTTTAGACGAGTCAGAAAATATCATTCTTACCATAATGTAAAATTGGAAAAAAAAAACGAAATCCGAATCACCTAGCACTATGAAATATGGTGTAATATCATGCAAAGGTGGGTCCCACTGAGACTTGGGAGTGCCGAATTTGTACCCGGGGCACTCCCAGAAGGATGGCAACCAAATCCAATGGATTTCGCCGAGACTCTATGGTAGCATGCGCAAGCGATCCCATATTGTCTCAACCAATGGCGCTGAGGGTACCGCTGGGTTTTAGTGGGTATTATGGCATTATGACATCGAGTCCCACACGCCTCTTGAATCCCTTGGGAACATCGAGAGGTATGCGTAAAAGCATTTCCCAGCGTCAAAAAAAAGGGAGGATTCCGAAAATTGGGCACAAGGTAGATAGGTAGGTACAGTCTTTTAGGTTGATATGTTAAACATATCACAAAGAATTAAAACAGTGTATTTTCTGTCGACTTAAAATGAACAAAACTTTCAACATAACAACAGGAAAAAATATTAGGATGCAAAATTTAAAACAACGTGGCAATTCACACAAAACGTATTAGATGCCCTAGTATCTAATAGAAAATATTAATTAAAGTTTATGTAAACAAGCAACTACACTCATTAGATACCATGATCACAAGAAATTATGTTACATAAATGCTGTAATGGAAATAACTGCTGACCGCAAATTAACATACGAAGAAATATTGTCACCTGAAGAGAACTTTCTTATTATGTATGGATGGCTAAATTAATTAACCCTAAAATCATTTAACATTAAATTATAAAATAAACAGTAAAATTATATATATTAAGCGAGGATACGTACACATTTTTGTCTGTTTTAATAAGTGTTCAGTTTTTATTATGTACCTGTCCAATTAAAGGTGCCTGTGTTTTGAAGTCTACCAAAATTAAAAAAAACTAGTACTAAAGCAGTTATTTAATCAAAATATCGAGCTTAATAAATAAGATATTTCGCAGGATAAAAACCTGGGAGGTTTTTTTCCGCCAGCTGATGACGGTCAACCACGTATGGTTCAAATAAAATAAATAAATTTGTATAAAAAGCACAAACTTGGGTTAAATTGAATTTAAGTAGCTAAAGTGATAATAATGTAAAATTATTTAAGTATACTGTGTATTTTAGTGTTTACTGTACATAATTAGTTTATAATTTAACTTGTCATTATATAACCTTTACAATAAAATTTGTACACCCTAAAGGGTAAATATGGCGATCTAAATATTTTTGTAAAACCTTTTTTGCTACCCATATTTGTGCAAATAAAATATTTTCATTTCATTTCATTAAAAATCCTTTTTTTGTTTGGACATAGCTGAGGGCGAAAGTGACACAGACAAATTTTTGCCCAGGTAACATATTTCATTCCTTTGGTAAAAATCGTGAATCCTACGCAAGCGGCGCTGCGGGGGAAAAGCTAGGAAACAATAAATATTAAGTATTTTTACACGCTTTAATATAAAGCGTTTCACCAGTATGTTCGTTTGTTTCGTTGACCTACTTTAAACGGCAGGATTTTATTCAAACTTTGTAGATTTATCGAGGATCGTTGACAATACACTAATATGTATTTTATTTTAAATAAATAATAGTTAAAAAAACTAGTTTAATTTCTTATAAAAGCGTGTTTTTTTTAGTTTTTTAAACTATTATTTTAAATCTATAATTCAATATTTCAAGTAAAACATTTTATGTGATAATCGTATGCAATATATCAAATAAATGATATATCACTGAAGTCAAATAAAAGCTTGTAAAATAATAATTACATCTGAAAGTATGTTGATTGACCTTTCACATCCAACTTGAAGCATGATGTTTATTTATTTATCAATAACAGCAATTACAAGATATCTAAATCACTTTTACTCATTCACTTTTTCCTATTACTACTACCTTTGGACGTGAACTTTTTTACAAAGATCTTGTTTGTCATTCGATTGATATAATTTCGGGGGTCATTATACATTGGTTATTGTGATATGAAGTAATCAGACCGATTGCGTAATGTTACGAGTGTTCGAGAGATGGGAAAGTCCATTTCTCCGATGTACGAAATGTTTGGGAGATTTCTCGCTGACTTTGCATATAAGTGGTAAAGTTACGTTTGAACAGCGTGGTTCTTGTACGGTAATAATGACGTGTTTAGTTTATGTAATAATCAGTTTTTTGTGTAAGTGTACTCACTGCTTTTTCGTTATAATTTATAATTTTGGAATCGATTGTTACTTTTAATAAAATTTACCGATTTTAAGTTAATCGGCAATTTTTTTATGGTGGCAGAAAGGTATGGGTAAGACTATGGTACTATCATAGATTATTTTTAGTAAGGTAAAAAAAATGTTATTTTTTTTGGTATCGGGGGGGGGGGATCTTACGATCAGGCAGGGGATACCGTAGCTCTATTTTTAATTCTTTGTTATACTTGTTCATATGAATTCAATATAACTTTTAGATTGCTAACCAGATTTCTATTAAGTTCGTGTTAGTATCTAATCTCATCAACTCATCTTATCTTTAATAAGCAGAACTAATTATACCTACTTGAGGACTGAATATGTATCATCACAAGATCACCTCTAAACCTGTCGAAGGCTTTCCACTAAATTCTATAAAACCTGTTCTCCTACCACAACTATAAACGGTTTTATTAGTTTCGTCTTCACAGCGAAAAAAAGCCTTTTACTGTTAGAGATCCGGTTATCAAGTTTTTTAAAAATTGATTATACGGTAATCGAAACACGATTCAGGGACTCTTTTAAAACAAACAAATAAAAAAAAAACAAAAGTTTTTCTTGTACGAGATAAATATAGATTTCATAAAGGTTGTTCCTAACATGAATACTGATAAAATTTAGGTTATTACGTTTTTTATACATCAAATGTAGCTCTCTGACTGATTTTATTCACGATCCAAACTAACTTAGGTATATGACATAAATATATAAATTTACTTATGGCTTATGTTTAACTTACTAGCTATTTTACGACTGCACTTCAAATTGTATTCGAACACCAAATGTAGTAAATGATCACCAAAGCTATTTTAGTCAATACATGTTGAAGTGCAGTTCAACTTGTATTCGAACACCAAATGTAGTAAATGATCACCAAATCTTAGCGAGCAAATTAATGCGCTATTTCTGCCTAAATAAACCTCCGCGAAGTCAACAAGAAAAATGTACTGAAATTTAAATGGATCAGCATAATATGATAGTTATTATTTTACTTAAAAAGTTTCTTTTAATTATAAGTATATGTGTTGGCTCACAGCTCAGAATGCGGGTTTTTGTTAAATAAAAGATAAAACACTTTACAATTGCACGTATATTTCGTAGTTATGCAGTATACAAATCACATATGTAAATGTTTCGAGAACGAATAAACCACCAACAGAACAAAAATGGAGTACTTACATATTAACAATCAACTTAACTATTATTCCTTCAATCCTTTACTCGTTTCACTTATTATTTTATAAACGCTTTAACACTTTTATTTACTCTTTACTAATGCTTTTCCTTAGCCACGTCTCGATACCTCAGTGCTTCCAACACGAATGCTTGCAGCTTGGTCGGAGAAAATAACGACAATTCATGTGACCGGAAGTTGGCTATGATTAACTGACTGAATCAAGATGGCGAAGGTGTCGGAAACGGAACAATCGAATTACCGCTACTAAAAATATCATAATAATACGGAATTAGCTAATACAATATTCTTCATAAATAAATAAAAGCTAACAGCTCGGCCATCCTGCTTATAGCGTGTCCTCACGCTTTCTTACAAGTACAAAAGTACTATAATTTTTCTAAAAATATTACTATAAATTACATTCTTTAACACATTATTTATCTGTATAATGTACAATGTAGTTTATATTTATCGAAAGCTCTTAAATAAAATAAAATAAAAACAAGAAATTACGTTCATTGTACTCAATAATTGTATTAAAAGAAATTAATGCAGTAAATTATTATAATACATTTTTAATCGTATTTTTAATTTCAAACATAAGCTTTCCCATTAATATTGTAATCTTTTTTTTTATAAGTAGAAAGAACATTACTTGTATACACTACACAAAAATAAATTATCCTTACTTTATTTATCTTAAGAACCCATTACCCGTAAACAAGCAATAAATTACTTCATATTAACATCTGAAATGAAATGTCAGAAAAATCATCATGAAATCTCAAATAAAGTCATATAATTATATACCTAATATTTGGATTGGTATTTGGAACTTTTACACACTACACAAAAATAAATTGGCCTTAGTTTATTTATCTTAAGAACCCATTACCTAATTATATAATTTTTGGATTTGTATTTGGAGTCGAATTAGTTACATAAACATGTTCAATTGAAGACCCCACATGAGGGATACACAAAGGATCCCATTCCCAACTGGAAAAACTTATTGAATCTCACCCTCGTCCCCTCCACCGGGGCACTTTCACTCCATCCCATTGCTATATTATTATGGCCCCTATAACTCCACTAAAAGCTTTAAATAACAACAAAGTCACCAATTCCACATTTCCCGTCAGACCTTTTGTCAATTTTTCTTTCAAAAACTCGATTAAATGTGTTTAAACGACTCATTCGACTCAACAGCGAACTATTAAACTATATATTCTACTCAACCTTCATAACAATCAACTCTAAAGCAAAATATAAACATGTCCAAAAATTACTTACAAAGACTAATGCGAGACACCTTCTCACTCAGATGCAAGACCCAGTCCGCAACTACATTACCCATAACAGACAAATTTCACTTTATTATCATTTTATTTTCACAAAGCCGAGGATCGGGTTCAGCCCGAAAAAACAAGAATCCATTTTCAAGAAGTGCATAATGCGAACAAACAATTTTATATCCGTGACCAATCCCTGTAATATGTGCAAGCCTCATGAAGGCAAACACGGCTAACTAAATATACAAGAACAACCCTTACTATCACATCAATCCGTGCAAAAAATTTTAGTCCTTGACTAAACAACTTTTACACCAATATCAGTAAAACCAAGGTACCTCAAAAAAAGTAGAGAAGCAATCCCTGTCTATTAAAACTTCCAAGCGAAATCGGCCTTTTTGTCCTAACCCTTACCGCAACTCAGTGCCCGCTTGCATTCCTATTGCCAGTCATAACCACTTGACCGCAATTCATAGTCTCCCCAATCCCCTGCATTTGTAGGCCCTTGCTGCAAGTGAATCCCCGTAAATGTTTACATCAAACTTGGACGCACAAACAGTTAATGCCGAACCTCTACTACTCTCGAGATTCACTATACTCCATAAGTATCTATTACATCCACCTAAGATAATTGGGTAGTTGACTGATGTCCAGAATGTGCCACTTATAAACAAAACACGAACACAGACTACCCACCATCACATAAATTCAAATTGTTGGAATATCAAACATAATTAATTATTGGTCTATCGCTTTCTGGTAAATCGAGTCCCACCAACATCCCGTACCATAACACAGGCTAGCGACGTCACTAACCAGCACTTTTCTCTCTATCCTCCAAGTTGAAACGATCACATCCCGCACATACACTTCTCAAATTTATATGTTTGATGTCTAGGCGCCAACTCTACAACAAAATTGCCAAATCCTCTACCAAGATCAAACCAGTTTAAAATATCAGTCAATGCCCCAATTCCATCTCCCTGTACCAGAGATACATTTTACTCATAAACACTATGACAACCAAAATAGGAGTTTTAAACAACTCTCATGTATGTACGTCCCACAATCTGTAAAATAACAGGCCACTGCTACGCAATATGATATATTACACAACACCAGAGAGGACGCCATTAAATCAGTAAATCGACCGTCCATATCTTACACTTGCTTTCTACACCCCCTAGCAATCCATGTTTATAAACGTGGTAAATGGTTATAAACAGACAAACTAAAAACTAGGGCAATAAAAACCAGTTCATGATTCGCTCTAAAATGCAAAACGGATGGTTACCAATTTCTGATGGGTGTACTTTCTATGTTCATCCTATCAATAATTATTAATGTCGAACTCCCAGTTATATCTATAGAGAACTAACCAATCTGAAACACTCATCTACATCATAAAAGTCAATTGCTTCGCCAATAATATGCAATAACCTGCACTACAGCAACTTCAGTGGCCCTTCACACCTAACGGTACAATTGTATTTGTGGCAATACCTCTTCCTCACCTTTATCAGTTTGTGAATCTAATTTAAAAGACCTGAACCTATTCTGCTTTAAAACCAAATCAAAGCTAATCTCGTCACACAAAGAACACTTTGCCGACATCTCGCCACAATGAAAAACATACTAGCGTTTTGCAAAGAAGGCTTTGGTACCAGGCTTCGATTAATACCGCTGAAGGCTTCAACCCTACATTCAATACCGTAAGTTTGATACACTTTACGATGTCCCACAGTGACTGTCCCAAAATAATTCCGCCCAGGTTCGGTAAATTGGCCACTTGAACACTATAAGGTTACTTACAGCTCTCTACAAACATTGCCAAGCCCGACCAACTTTGGAAAAGAGCAGCGAATCATATCCCATCTTATACACATATTTCCGAATATTCTTCCACCTTCTTAATCCAGATACAAATGGTTTGCTCTTTACACAAAGGATCAAAATCCGGTATTACATCGCTATTTAAAGATTTTATAATCAGCGACCCAGCCCAGCCAGGGCGACTCAAAGACAGGTACTCCAGTTTTACCAATGTAACTAAAAAAAACTTCACCAATTTAACTAAAACAACCTACGGAACCTACCTATTTCAACAAACTCTACTCCACCTTAACATGGTACGTATAACGCCACTGCAATTCAGAATTCCGCTCAACGCCGTACCACCGTTACATAATATGCAACCCCAGTGTGACGGGTGACGGGAAGAAAACAGCTTCGAAAACATCGCAGTACTTCGAATTCATATTCCAAACATTCAGCATCTGTGAGTCAACTTCAGGAGATACGAGACATCACGAACTCCTTCTCAGCGTTATTGTAGATCTGCAATTCCCCAGCACATTACCCCAATGTATGTCTGTTAGACCACAGTGCACGCATACAAAGCTCCCAAAAAGCAAGGCTCCCAACAAATCCTCGTTATACTACAATTAGTTCGAAAACGAAACCCTAATGACATACACCTATCCCTTCCTCAAAATTCACACTATTGGTGAGAAGCGCATTGAAATCTGTTCGGTAGTTTGAGACTACCTAGTTCATATAGATAGACAGACAGAAAGACGCGTCAGCGGGACTAAATTTTATACGTTAGGATTGACAAGAACTTATCTAAAATTATCTCAATTTCAAAATCCCCTTGACTACCACTACAACTCACCGTAGCTCAAATACATATATAAGCATATAGTATATAAATATTATTACAAAATAGTTTGTAATAATATAATTTCAAATAATGTTAAATAGAAACTTTGCACACCAATGTTTATGTAATTCAATTTTTTTCTCTTTTTTTTTGTAATTTTGCTCACAAAATTTTGGTTAATGTGAGACTATAATTTTCTAAAAAAACCAACTATTCATATACCACATTTTGGCAAATAAATAATTTCATTTCATGATTTCATTACATTTCATTTCAAATTACCGCTCAGAAGCTGCTTCCCTCTACCAAGACGTTGCGAGTTGAGTTGTCGAGTCTTGAAGGCCTTCTCTGCAAACCTTATCGCTCCTTTGCTGAAATAATCATATGCCCTCTAACAGAGGCTTTCTATCTCCCTCCATCCTACGTATATCGCTGCTCTCCCGGGCTCACTAGTGCTCTACCTGAGCGTCTTTTGGTCCTCTAACCTGGACTCCCTCCTGCCCGACCTGAGCGTCCTTTTAAGTCCCTCATTCCTGCTCGACCTGAGCGTCATTTGGCTCTTAGGCCTGGGCTTATGTATGCTTACCTTAGCCCTGATCGTACCTCCAATCCTAGGTAGTCTTCTTCGGGGGTATTCGTCCATAATATTATTATCTGCAAAATTACACATTTGAGTACATATTCCATTTTAATCACAATAAAAGTTAACAAAAATGCAAAGTGACACATATGAGTACATATTCTATTTAAAATCGACTTTAGAATCGAAAAGGAAAAAGAGAATAAATTAATATAGGATTGAATTATCCAAAGCTAAAGAAAAACATCACCAGACTTCTATATGTCTAATCAGACAATGGAATGTATTTTTCTCGAAAATGACATCATCGTAATTATCATCACCATCATGGTCTTTATCATTATCACCATCAACACCATCATTTTTTTTCATGTTAAGCACCCCTAGGTGCAGTACAGCACCCACCACAAAAAGAATAATTGAGGATATGTAAATCTGTAAGCCATCATTTCTTAAACACTAAGTTTTAACCTTACCTTCATTGTATATCAAAGTTTTATGCTTGTATGTATAGATATCTGAATAAATTTACGACAAAAATTTACGTTACCAATAGAACTGCAAGACAAATACGAAACATGATATTGGCACCCCCCTTGTAGATTGAAATTATGTAAAAAAATACAGTGTTACCGAATTCACGAAACATTCAAATCTTTGCCTTACAATCATTTTAGGTCCTAGTTGGCATTGTGGCACAGTGGATACGTTTTTCTAGAATATATAGCGATTGCTGCCTGTAAAATTACATCAATTGACATGTAGATAAGGTAGAATAAGTGGAAAGTGTACATACTCGTATCATTTCAGCATTTTTTTCTTGTATCCTTATTAAAAAAAAGATGATGTATTATGAATTATCAGCATCAAATAAATACTTTAATAGTTCTATGGTATCAGTTTTCATTCATATTTACAAAGGTCAATGTCAAATTTTAATTAATATGTGGATTATGTCGATACAATACTAAATATAACATGAGAACCTCATCCTTTTTGTTGATGTTGGTAAAATAAGGTAGATCAACTCAAGCCATGATATATTCATTTATCTTATTAAAAAAAGTAAAAAAAAGTGGGTACCAACTTCCTGTAAGGGCAATAAATTTAAAAGAAAAGTCACATTTATAAAAGCCGTCATCAAAACTAGTTGTTCACATCTAGTGTACCACAGCTGTAAAAAGATATCATTAATCATGCATCTTATTAATCTAAAATAATATGGAAATCTTTAACGCACTAAACATATACGTAACATCCATTCTCAGGTCTTCAAATATTTATATCTAAGTCTATACACCACGGCGGTGTTTCCGATCCAGAGAAAAGAAATTAAGTTGATTTCATAAATTACGTATTTTCTTTCTTTAAATATCTGCGGTTTTTTTTTCATAAATTATTCATATTTTGATAAAAAATAAAATAAAGTGAAGTGGGTTGATAGGTATACTGCAAATTTATTACAATAAAAGTTAATAAAACATGTGGTTGTAAAATAATTGACGTTCACTCCTAAGCGTTCACCAGTTCGATATTCCAACAAATTCAAGAAACTTCAATATATCAGAGTATTTACAGAATTGGCCGTTGTGGACGTGAAAGAAAACAGTAAATTCTCTTATTATCCCACTTCTGAACTGTTGGCTCACAGCTCAGAATGCGGGTTTTTGTTAAATAAAAGATAAAACACTTTACAATTGCACGTATATTTCGTAGTTATGCAGTATACAAATCACATATGTAAATGTTTCGAGAACGAATAAACCACCAACAGAACAAAAATGGAGTACTTACATATTAACAATCAACTTAACTATTATTCCTTCAATCCTTTACTCGTTTCACTTATTATTTTATAAACGCTTTAACACTTTTATTTACTCTTTACTAATGCTTTTCCTTAGCCACGTCTCGATACCTCAGTGCTTCCAACACGAATGCTTGCAGCTTGGTCGGAGAAAATAACGACAATTCATGTGACCGGAAGTTGGCTATGATTAACTGACTGAATCAAGATGGCGAAGGTGTCGGAAACGGAACAATCGAATTACCGCTACTAAAAATATCATAATAATACGGAATTAGCTAATACAATATTCTTCATAAATAAATAAAAGCTAACATATGTAAGAGTACGTTTATATTCTTTAGTTTCCTTAGGAGGGTTACACAACCTATGGTTTTAATGCAGTTGGTAGTAAGGAAACTACAAAATGCAATTCAAGTAACGTTGTGAATACGTGGTCTAGGTAGGTACTATTGCATTAAAGTGAGTATCAAGAGCTTTTTTTAAATAAATGAAATAGGTGAAGAGTGAAGACCATGCAGACTACTCGATGTTAAAAGGTCGTAACCACACTTTTCCACCAAAACACAATAGAATTGCTTTACGCCAGAAATGCAGCGGTAGTACTTCTTCGTCAGTGCCGGATTGAGAGTATTTACTGCCTTCCACGCCTGTGAACACAAATCCAGAAGTAAAATAGTATTGAGGTTTAAGAAAATTTTTGTAATAAGTACAATGCGATTAAATATTCGGTACTTATTTTAGTACTTTAGGAAAAGTAAAAGATGTGATACCCTAAACAGTTGTTTAATAGTTGATAGGTTAGTCCAGCCAGTACCTAGAAAAATCGTTTGCCACTTATTTATATTAGAGTTAGTAACAGTTACTTAGGTAGTTACAACTATAAATTGAAAAATACCGAATTGAAGCAGCATCGCTCACATGAACTAAGTGGTATTGCATTAAAGTGGGTTACAGAAAGTGAGTAATCAATTATACGTGTTACGACGTGCAGGCGCTCTTTGTTCTGGGATTCCGCTGTTGCGAATCTGCAGACGATGTCTCAAGGACTTGATTTGCACTCTTAAGTCGATATAAAGATTAAGAAATAAAAGTAATCCCTTCATAGTTATACGAATAGATTATGCGTTTGAGCTGAAAAATATTTTGTTTCTCAGTTTCTTCTTGTTTTCTCTGCAAGGCTTAAAATTATTATCATCACTAGGAAATTATCACATATAGGTAATCGAAATCTACAAACTCTATCGTTACATATTTATTAGAAAAAATACATTATTCTCTGATAATCTAAGATTTTAGAATATTGCTGATTTATTATTATAACCGTTAGTATTATATTTTAAAACCATTACGGTAAATATTGAATTAATTCGATTAAATTATGTGCCGTGTGACAAATATATGCCATTAAATATTTAAAGTCCACCAATCCGCACTTGGCCAGCGTGGTGGAATATGGCCTAAATCCCTCTCACTTATGAGAGGAGACCTGTGCCCAGTAGAGGACATAAAAAGGTTAAAAAAAATATTTTTAAAAGCAAGTAATTACAGTAGGCAAATACCGTATTTAGTAGTAAATATTTATTTATCTAAATTATTGTAATTTAGTAAAATGTTTCTTACAAAATGTGCTAAGTACTTAACAGAAATTTAAATTTATAATGTTATTAACTCAAAAGTGAGGATTCTCCATATGGCATTTACATTAGAATAAATAATCCCCATTATTATACTCATAATTTAATTACCAATTATGCAAGCAGATAGTATGTAGTTTTCAGTTAATTAAATTGTTAAATAAATGTAAGCTCCTATTATATTATAGAGCCAACGTTTGTACGATGTTTTTGATTTATTTATAAGTTGTAATAATACATGTATTGATTACGATTTTTATAATATAAAACATTGCAATTTCATTTATATTTGATTAATATAAATTGTTTTCGATTTAACTTTTTTCAAAGACAAAGACAAAATGATTTATTTGCGCAAATATGGGTAGGTATTACAGGTATTTATAAGTTGATTTATTCATTTAATAGTCCGCCATATTTACTTCAGTTATGTATGCAAATATTGTTAGTAAAAATAAAAGTGCTGACTAAAATCTAACTAACAAATTTATTTAAGTATTAAATTTACAATCCATATTATTGATTTATGCATATTTATCCCGTATTTTGCGTTTTTTTATTTCGCGTTTTTGGTAATTATTTATACGGTATTTTTATCCGCCTCATCGGCTTTAAGCACCCAATTCACTGGGTTTTTTTACACTGAGAGGAATAAAAGTCGGCGGAAAAAAAACCTCCCAGGTTTTTGATTCCGTAATCCCGTAATCCATCACGAAGTTAAAGTTCGTCATTTGGAAATTCGGAAACCGAGTAGTACGCTTTTACTGACACTAATCTGTTCTTACTCAGTCGTTGATGAAAATAATTTAGCAGGTACCAAGAGCTGCTTCCCATGATTCGGTCCGTAGGAGAGGAGGATCAGAAGATCCCGAGGTCCTCCATAAGCGCTGAGGAGGGTCACCGAGGGGGTTTTAGTGAGGTCAAATCCCACATAACCCGTCGTCCCCCAAAATGCTCGGGTACCTTGTAAAGGTTTTCCCCCCGTTAAAAAAGGTCCCAAGAGCTGTATCGAAAATGCTTAGGAGGCCTATAGTAAGAAATTACATACCTAATGTGTTATAAGTACAAACAGGGAAAAATCTCAGAGGAAACAAAGCTACGTTCGTTCGTAAAAATAACACTAAAAACTAGGAACTGTTGTCTATCTTTATTCTGCTTTTAATGACTAAAAATTTCTCTTTTTCAGGTAATATAATTCGACGTTTATGAGCAATTCACACATAAGATGCACCAAATAGTCAAATCCAAATGAATGGTGTTGTTTCCCAGGTAAGTAATAATGTTGATTGCACATTGTACTTGTAATTTCCACGCATACACCATTTTGAAACTTCCACATGTTGGCACATTTCCCAGGTAAAGGTTAATGGTTTAATTCTTATGATTAGCTCTAAACCGCTATTAACCTGACGTCGGTGTTGTGACATGTAACATCTGTGAAAATTAAAGATTCACATAATTGATTCAAATTAATTCAATTGCAAAAATTATACGTGACTTTGGGTAATTTGTTCCAAAGTGGCATTAAACGTTTAGATTGTGTCTTTATATAATAAATTGTAATAAAATATGAAGTATAATAAAGAAGGAATATTGACTGTAAAGACTGAAACCTTATTAAAAGCAATATTTATAAAATAAATAATACTTGTTGGTACTATTCATGGATTGTTAGATATGATTGAGATATTTGAATATTGAAATAAAAAAACCTTTTGTTAATGATTTCCTTGATTCTTATTCTTGGGATTGTATTTCGCAAAAATATATATTAATAATTTTTTTACCTTTTCTTTCTTCCTTTAAATTTGATTAAAAACATCTTCATACTTTATCTTTTGAACTCTGAACTGACCCCAGACGTTAATTCAACACTATAATATTTCACCTGGACTTAGACAATAAAAGACATCTGTTTTAATAAAATATTCAAGTGATATAAAATTCCATTGCAAAAGTCGCATTTATTTATTAAGCATTCGGTATAAATTTTCTATAGTTTTGTTAAAAATGTAAAATTTAAAGGCTTTAAATGAAGCAATTTAAAATTACGTTACGCATTATGAAATTAGTAATTGATTTATAAATTAAATATTTAATATAATATTAAGTGTGTTAGTAGAATTTACTTTTATTGGCGTATAATCGCTTGGATTTTTTTAAATTTAAGTAACTAATTAATATAAATTATGGAGAAATAGTAATTATTTGGTTATAGCGGTATTGTAATAATGAAAATTTGAGCATACCTATGTGAGCGACGAAAAAATTGTGAAAAAATCCTCCATAACCCAATTTTTTCTAGCTACTAACTACGGTAATTACTTGTACTTGTAACTGTTGGAATTGATAATAAAAAATCTGTTATTTTTATTGTGCTACACAGTTCAAAGCTATTTACGCAGGTTCGTAGGAGACATATCCAACACTAGGGAGGGAAATAAAGGAAATTTTCATGATAATTTCAGATCCAGCTTTTGGTATGAATTTTTGTGTAGGTACTCGTGATTTGTGTATACGGATAGCCGTTACACCATAGATACCGCATAAGCGAAGCGATATATATGTATATATATTTACACAAGCGATATATATGTATATATATTTATTACAATAGTTTGATGTGTTTAGTTTACTCAACAGATTTGGCGTCCGTGCCTTTTTTTGCGTCAATTTATTTTGTTTGCTCTTTTACTTTTTTTTCTTTTTTTTGTCACGATTAATCGATCCAGATTTTTTATTTCATTTAATTGGTACTAACCAAGTTTTTTTGTATTTTTTATAACTATTACATTATTATTATTGTTAGAGGTGTTAGTTTTTATGAGGTCCCGGCGTCTGGTCCCGGGAGTCGTTTTAATGTTTTGTCAATGACCGTCATGTCCTTGTGGGTGATGGCAGTTGTCGGGTTGTACTCATTGATTGCCGCTATTGTTACTTTTGAAGCCGCCTGTATGAAAGCAATATATTTTAGAGCAACAAAGATTTTTAGTAGCAGCATAGGCAACGTAAAATATAAGAGCTTAAATACATTGAAATAGCACTTATTTCATTGTTCATATAGGTCCTTCTGGTTAAAATTGAGAGTATTTAAAACTAGAGTTAGCCACAATATTTTCCTGCTGCTCATGTGTGCCACTGGTCCTCGTATTACACCCAGCTTGCCACATTCCGCGCAACGTCGGTTTTGACATCGAATGCCTGATCACATACTCGTTAACATACCTGCTTCTTTAGTTATCGAAACAGTTATTAGTTCTTTAGTACTAGGTACGGTTGAATATCTCGGTTTTTTGTCTTAACTTCGCAGTAGTCAGTTAGGTAATAAATAATAGTTCGCCGAAAACAAAAAAGTAGAAAGAGATATAGATTAATAAAATATTTTTACAATACCGTGACTGCGAAGCCACACATTTTGACGAAGATATAGAGTTGGTAAACATAGGGCTAGTAGATTTAGGGCCAGTAGACTCAGGAGCCTAGCTCTACCTGAGATCTGGTATCTTTTTCACAGGACAAGCCAGCCCTGTGCACTCATCTTAGAAACATTTTACATGAAAATGTTTTTGGTGTATTAATTATTTTCTGATATAGGAAATAAAGAAGTTTTAGTTGCTATGTTGTACAAATTAGAATTTGATTAGTCTTGATTGTCGCGCTATGTAGTGACTCAATACGCGCTATGTAGTGATCTCTTAAGGATGAGTTATGCATGTAAAGGCTAAAGAGAATACATAGTCAAATATATTATTATACTAGCTGCGAAACCCGGCGTTGCTCGGGTTAAAATACGTCGCATGTTTAATCTAAACTTTAAAGAGATTTACCTTTTATAATCATGTTTTCTAATAGCCATCTTATAGCCTGAAAGAATACTACTGTCAGTCCACCTGAACGTACAAATTAATGAAAGAATTTGCTCTCAGCTCCTAACCGTTGAGGAGTTGTACCTTCAATCATCAGCTCAGCAACATGATATGATGATATTTATACACAAATGCCTGTTTAGCTTTAGTAAAAATATGAAAATCAATTATTGTGCTATAAAATTTGTATATTCCCTTCGATTTCTCTGGGATCCCATCATCAGACTTTGATTGGTGACAGCTGGACCATCTCAGGAATGTAAGATTTCGAACAAAACCCCATTTATTGAAAGAATTTGCTCTCAACTCCTAACCGTCACATTACCTTCCATCATCAGCTCCCCACTCCACCCACCGCGATCAACCTCCCTTACTATCATCTACGTACTAAGGGGTATTTACCACCACAACGGGAAGTTGATTGTAGTTAGTGATAATAGAGAAAACCGTGACTTTACGTACAAAGAAAACCCTTTACTTTTTATATATATATATATTAAGATTATTATAAACAAAACTGTTTCTAAAGATATAGGTAGTTAAGTTTATTATCAAATGAAAAAGTTCTTTTATCACAATTAACATGCCGAATCCTATTTAAATCTCATATATTTGGTTTTCTGTAGACGTGACGTCTTTAAAATGAATTTTACAGATTAATTGAATATACTACACTTTTCTCAGATTTTATTAGCTAACAGTCTCATCTAGACTTGTGTTGCCTTGAATAGTTACCGTGATGACCTCATATTACCCCAAATAGCAAACATCGTCCAAATAAGTCAGACGCAACTGTGGAGATGCCCTAGCGGTTTTACGTAAATGAAGGTAATAACTAATCCTTGACTAGTCTAGGGTTGCCAAAAAATAACTGTAAAACGTATCAAGAAAATTTACCATTTTGTGCGTGAAACTTTTATGATTCGAGTAGGAAGATCGCTGTACTTTCCAACATTTTCTATTCTATATTTCTCCAACAAAGCATTTTTATAGAGTTTCGGTGGAAGTGTAGTTGCTGGCTAGGCTGAGAGTAACAGCGCAAACTTAGGCAAGACTCCAAGATGTCCAAGGGCTGCAGTAATCTTTTATCACCAAGCAGCCTGCATTCATGCATGCATTCCATTTAAAGAAAAACACCGCTCAGGTGCGAGTCGGACTCACGCACGAAGAGTTCCGTACCATTATCTATAAAAAATCATGTTATTGTATAGGAGCCCCCTTAAATATTTATTTTATTCTATTTTTAGTATTTGTTGTTATAGCGGCAACAGAAATACATCATCTGTAAAAAATCTAATATCTAGCCATGACGGTTAATGAGATACAGCCCATTATCTTAAAATAAAAATCACGTTTATTGTATGGGAGCCTCCTTAAATATTGATTTTATTATATTTTTTAGTATTTGTTGCTATATCAGATCACAGAGATAGAAAATTTCTAGTGTGTAGCCATCACAGTTTCGTGAGATACAGCCTGATGACAGACAGACGGCTGGACAGCAGAGGCTTAGTAATAGGGTCAAGTCGGCTCCCTTCCGTTACGGAACCCTAAAAAGGTAGTACCTTTTTACAGTCAACCCTAACTACGATTACTATCACTATTATTATTACTAGGTAGATAGACAACCCTAACTACGATGTGTGTTGCTATTTATGGTGACAAAGTTTCTCAAAGTTGTGTCACCAATAGAAGTTTGAATAATTTTTGAGCATTAGTACCGTCGTACAGTTTTATGGTTAAGTTAAGATACGATTCAAATCTGCGATAACTTTGTTGGTGGCAAAGAAAAAAATTGCTTTAAAATAATCAAAATACTTGTGCATTTAAATTAATAGTCTAAAATAATTTGCAAATACACCCACTAACTTTGACTGCCTGGTTACATCCTAATATGTACATATGTGGGAGAAGCATTACTAGACATGACATTTAAGTCCTATTAATTCTCTAATTCCAACATAACTACGATCTGAACTAAAGATTCTTAAACGATTTAATAACATGTAGACCTGTACTGCTATAGATATAAAAACCAATGTATTGCTATCTGAACCTGAATACAGCACCTAAAATAATAAGGTAGAAATCTATATTAGACATTTTCACTAATGAATCAGTTCCTTTTTTATACTAGAAACAAATTTTTTTGGTAAAGATTGCTAATTGGCTGTAACCCTTTTTGCGTCCCACTGCTGGGCACGGGTCTCTCCCCATTATTGGGGAGGCCTGGAGCTTACTCCACCACGCTGCTCCAATGCGGTTGAAAAGATTGCTAATTAACCTGATCAAAAACTCATCGTATATATGAGAAGAGTGATTAGAGGATGAGTTTCATTTAAACAATTTTTATAAATTAATTTGGCTTTAAAGCATGTTCATAATTTTAAAATGCACAGAAAGCTAAAAAGCTGAAAAATTATTTGCTTGTAAAACTCTCGACTCATTGTACTTCATACCTAGGGAGTCGCATAGCAGTATTATATGTACTTACGAATATCCCTATATGACTAAAAGTGTATTTGATTTGTATTTGATCTCACAGATTAAAGTGTACTTATACAATGAACCGATTCGAGGTTCAACTCTAACTTCTCTAACGAGTTAAGATTATCTTGTGTTGACTCTACAAGTTGAACTGTCACTTGGGACTAAGGTACTAATTGAGGCTCTCGGAGCAGAGGCCAAGGTCGGATGCGACAGACGGACAACATAATATACTCGACGACATGATGTCATTGGTTTATGCAATATGAGACTGCGGTATTCGGTTGTGTGGTTTAAGCTAGATTTGACATCGTTACTAGAAATCGCGTATAATAACACTTTTGTTGTTATTTATTACTGCATATTAAGCATTTAATATCTATTGGACGACGTGATAATAATAGGTAGCTGCTATATATATTTAAAAATTTGTTAAAATTATCATTGAAACTTTACTTAATTCGATTTATAAGTAGCAAGAATGGGAACTATTGGTCCCATTACAAACAACATGCCTGCAAGCCTTTTTGCCTCCCACTGCTGGACACTGGACTCTCTCCATTATTGGGGTATATCCAAAGCGTGTTGGTGTAGGTTATTACAAACAAAATAGTCCTTTAGATTTGTATAGTAGAAGACATTATTAAATAAAAGTTTCTTCAACGCGTTACTTAGCAAATGTAAAAACACGTCTAACGTTTTCAGAACATTTACATAGCTTGAAATATAAAATTTTCATGTGTTTTCATTATTCGCGTTACACTCAAACGGTTGAATGAATGAAGTAATTTTTACGACTAACAAGTATTATTGTATGATAAGTGCAACAACATGTAAGTACTAAACTCTCTGCAAATAATGGGCAGACAGTTGAATCAGCCATAAATTACGGATTGCTGGCGGAAATGTAGCTGAAAGTAACGACTCATACGAGCGCTTGTTTATTAGTGCATTTCTAAAGCATTGTCGTAGATTTTGTACTGAAGATAATGTTTAATGTCCGTAGAAATTTGTGTAGCTCTAAGTATATGAAAAAATAACTTCGAAAATCCCCTCGTGGCCTGTCAGCAGAAATATGCATTTTGTATGGGTCCATTAAGGAATTAGAGTCTCCTGCTCTTTCTATCTTCTTTTAAAATCAACAAAATAAAACCATTTGAAGAAGTTGGGCTACATTTTCATATACTATCCATGAATGACATGAAAAAATACAATCATAAGGATATTATACACATTTTTTGAAATTTTTGTGCTCGGTAAATAAATAAAAACAATAATGAAAATACCTAAATATTTCCCATGACCTGGAACACGCGTCCTTATCTTTGACACGACCTCTTTGATGATAAAACAAAAGCCTTTTGATATTGATGAGGCAGGTAATAAAAACAAGGTGCAAGGCATGCAAGACCCTATTCTACAGAATGAAAAATTAGACTCCGCTTTGCATTTGCGAAATAGTACCTACTCGTACATACTAAGAACGAGTTCATATCAGCGCCTTGAACATACTTGATAATATGTTTTGTTAGAGCGTGTTTGACTGTTTATTCGTGTATTTATTACTTTTCAACTCACAGTGCTACGTAACATTATTGGTTATTTTATATTACAATAAGGTTGAAAATTTCGTTGAGTTTAGTTTACATATAAGTGCCCATAAGTGCTTTTAGAACGTGAAAAATAAATAATTGTACATTATAATGTTGTAAATAGCTTGCATATAAAATATATTAACATTATAATGTTATTGAATGAATAAACATTATTGGGCTCTAGAAACGGTTAATTGATTTTCAAGGTTAGAATATTTTGCAAGCAATATAGTTAGTTTTCTTTTCTTTTCTTGTTATATTAACTAATGTACACGTATGTATGTGTTTATGTTAAAAAAAACCTGTGCCATGGGAAGGTGGTCATCCACAACACAGGGAATCCTAGTGTGGGACCATAGCTCATGTACTTGTACCATGTATTTTTAAGTTTTCAAGAATAAATCATTATTATTATTATTAGTAACTTATGAAGACAATGAAAACTAAAATAAAATACAACCTTTATTTGATTATAAATTGGTAATTTTTAGTTTTGTTCTTGGCCTACAAGCCATACATCATTTCGCATCTAAACATTAGGTAAAACTTGGGACTTGTTTGCATTTGCAGTTGCAACAGCTTTGCATTAAAATCAATGACTATAAATTTTCGGAACTTGTAACTTTATACTATTACTACTAGTATTAAACTAGCGGCCGCCCGTGACTTCGTCCGCGTGGACGAAGTATATAAATGGTATTAGTAGTTAGATGTTATATATAACATAACCTAAAGCCTTCCCCGATAAATGGACTGTCCAACACAAAAATAATTTTTAATTTTATTCAAACCCGTAGTTATTGAGATTAGAGCGTTCAAACGAGCCTTCCATGATAAATGGAATATCCAACACAAAAATAGTTTTTCAATTCGAACCAGTAGTTCCTGAGATTAGGGCGTTTAAACAAACAAACTCTTCAGCTTTCTATATTAGTATAGACATGTATATTGGCGATATATTTTTGAAACATACCAAATTATATTAAAATCAATAACGATAGAATTCCACTGTCTTAAACTTTGTTTTGCTACCCTAGGCCGATATCATTAGTCTTTTCAGCCATACTACAAGATTTACGCAGTTTTAACTGTTAGTCATTATTTCGGAAACAATATGTCCACGCTAAATGTAAATTAACTTCAACACGACACTTGTGCAAGTATTTCAAAAATGCATCCACACCTCTAAATTCATTTCGTTAACGTTGCACCATCGGAAATTGTGGTAAAATATGTATCACAAATCTTTAATTGATTAATTTATTCTAAGTTGTAATGTAAGTTGTAATACTCATACAAACAAAGCGGGTTTTAAGAACGAGTTGGGCCGCTTTAGTTGCATAACCTTTGTAATAGTTTATTTGATACCTTAATGATTGCCCTTAAGAGTTTATCGATAGCATTTATAATATTATTTGAAATTTTAACGTAGATCCGTAACGTAGATTTAACGTAGATTTAATAAATAATTACCTACATTATTTTATGTTATACTGTAGAATATATAAGAGAATATGATTTTATTATGTCGTATTTTTTATTTATATAGATAAAATTGGCACATACACCAAGATAACCACGAAATCAGAATGTTTCATTCGATTTCGTAAAGGGCTTATGCATACTTACGTTTGTAATGTTAGAAAACAATTTATAAATAACTTTGTGATCTAACCAACTATTGAAGCGATAACAAGATAGGCAAAAGTTAATACGAAATCGACTTCTTCCACATACACTTCGCGTGATTAGAATTGTGCAAGTAATTTCTACCTTCTAACATACATCATATCACATTCGAAACAATCAATAATAAACTGTTAGCACCAGTTAATAAAGTACTTTTTAATTCTGAAGAAAGTAGAAGAACTACATACATAGATATCGTCAAGCGAAAAGGAACCATAACATTGTAGTTGAAGAGTTGGTTTTGGTTATATTAATGTGATGTAGCGATTTGTACAATGTTGAGCAGATTAGCCGCTGCTAAAGTTGGGAGTTACGCTAAATTGATTGTTCCTACGATCGAGATATGAGCTAAACTGGCGTGTGCCTAGTTGTGGTGTACTCTCAGTACGTTCACTTATAATTGCGTGATATTAGAAAAAAATGCGATATGCAACACGCACGCCGCATGAGACTTCCGCAAATACCATGCACCTGCGAGAATGATCAATAAATATCTCCGGTGATTGCTTCGGACAGCGGGAAATTATGATTTTGATATACTTAGTTGTAAATTATCAGCATTAGTTGAATATTTCACATTTAAATGTGTTCCACGTGTTCCTTAATTAATGTCCCTAATTATAATGGGAATTTCTTGTGATTTCTTAGCGTATGGAAAGAAAAATTCTATAAAAAATATGAACTACCACACTTCGAAAAACTTTTATTCTGGATCCGTTTATCTTTGCTTATTTTTAGTTGCTTATGCTTAGTTTATTATTAGCTTCCTTGAAAGTAAAAAAATGCAAAGTTGATATTTACTTTAGTTTTTCTTTTCCTCTTCATTTGTTTGAAATCTTTTATCGAATAATAACGTTATACATTCAAGGAGAGCAAATGTTTAGTAAGTTCTCATTAGTGAAGTGTATTCTATGCTTGATATGTAATATTGTGCTTATGCAGCCAAATAATAATACAGGCACATACAGAACAATCCACGTAAACCAAACAATAAGTCGTACTTTACTCCGCGCAGTCTAGCGATTGCACGGTAAAATATCAATCAAGTATTGGCAACACTAATGGCAGTAACAAATGGGCTATGTGGCAACACTGCCGAAATGTGGGCTTATGGGAGTTGCGATATGTGTTGCGTGAAGTATATGTTTTAGATGATTTCCAATATTTTAACATTAATCGGTGAATATGTCCTTGAGTAGTGCCATGTGGTAGTTTTGTGTTAGTCACTCTTATTTTGTAAATGTCAACTATTAGTGACATACACATAAAAGCGACCAAATCAGTGATGAGATATATTTTATCTATCGTCAATTTCAAAAAACGAATTGCTAACGACGGTGATCGCTTAACACCACGCGGCCCGTCTGCCTTTTTCTCGTTTCATTTATTTAAAAAAACTAGTAAGTCTGTTAAATAAGTAGTAGAAAGTACACAGAAACATAAAATAATGTATACTATAGATAATATAAATTTGTTTCATATCCGTAATCGGAATAACGAAAGTATCTTAATAAATCTTTAATTGGTTTTTGCGTGGCTCCTGCGACAATTATTTTTCAGCAAATGGTACTACTTGCATTTTAACGGACTCTGTAAGGCGGTTAAATAATAATGTGGAACCTTAACAACGGATGTTGATAATAATTTATGTAATATCCAAGTATAAAAATACAACTTTTGAGGCGGCACTAACTAATATTGTAAAAGATCCGAGGAAATGTCACAATAATATGCCAATTATGTTGAACTAAATTGGAGTAATATTTTGTAAAGTCCATTTTTATAACACGAGCACGGAACACGAAACACAAGATATTTACGTTCATTCAGCCGATTAAAGATAGACAGAGCGATAGCTTTCAGCGACTCGGCGTTAGGAAAGTTGAGAAATATCGATATTGAGCTGATATAAATTGTACCTACTAAAGTTATATTTGACATTTCTATAAAACCTGGCAAGTATATTCCGTCATTCCGTCGAAAAAAAAATCAACGCTAAATCTAGTATTTAAGATCATAAGAAGTATATCAATTTTTTTTTATTTAGTGATATATGTTATACATCTATATAGACTATCAATGTATTTGCTAGCAGATAGCAGTTCATCGTAATAAAACGTTAAACTCAACAATAATTGTAAGTAAATTGACAATCTCTACATTTAATATTTTTTGTCACCTCGGTAAGAGTTCCAGCTCGTATATGTCAGCTAATATTACGGCGGATGAAACAATAGTTCATTATCATTAATTTAACGTACTTTTCGCGTCAAGTTGTCCATCTATACCTTTTGAGTCGCCTTTCGAAAGACTACCAGTGTGTTAGCCATTATTTCCAAACCCTTTACAGTGGCGATAATATCGATAAACTATCTATGTGCTAGCAGCTCTAAAGTACAGTTTATAGCTGCATCGCTGCGTTGTTTCGAGACCGAACCTCATGTTTAATGCATGTGTGTCGCTTCAGCAGTCTCCGGTTGTTGTCTGTTCCTGTATTTAGAGAGATGCTAAGACTTTCTTTGCTTGTCTGTTACATCGCTTATTTATGGTCAATGGAATAGAAAAAGAATTCGTGAGGTAAATTGTTATCTACTCATTTGTACGTCGAATTGGATTTATTTCACAAGGTTTTCATTATCTTTAATACATCGTTTTGCAATTATAGTGACAACAAAAAAAACCTCATATACTCATAAGGGAATCGGAAAGCGGACGTCGCCTATTTGTGATCTAATCTAATGATAAGTTGATAAAAGACAATACTGACAGAAACTACAAACAGCATTCATATTCAAACTTCCAGTTCCATGACTATTTTTTAACAGCCTTTCATTTTTTTACAAGTACCTAAAGTTACGAAAGTTACGGAAGTTCTTTTTTGTATTCAATTTTGTAGCAATATTTTTATTCGTTTCTTACCCTTAATCGTATTATAATACAAATATAAGGAGAGCAATTCTCACGTAGAAATTGCATTATTGCAGGAAATTGAAGGTTAACCGCAGTACATATTAACTTTTGATTTTTCAATCTTTTTTGCTTTTTGTATGCCTGCATCCTGATTACAATGCATTAAGTAAGGGACCGTGTAATAAATATATTTCTTTTTATTCGCACTTTTTTTGAAAATGAAATGTCAGTTATCCATGTGTAATTTTGTTGAAAAAAACTACACATTCAACTGGTCTATTCTGAAAATTCAACTCATTCTCAGGTCAACGCAATAAGATCAAATAGGCACCTAAATGTATAATTTTTATGTTGAAATACTAATATTTTTTCTTTTCTTTCTTTTATAATTTCATCACCACTTCACTTTGACAGCGTAATAGAATATTCACTGGAGTTTTCCAGACGTCAATTTTATTACCTAAATAAGACAGAGGTAGAGAACTACGGCAGATGAACAACCGTAAGGAAGCATCTCTCAGAACAAAATAAATGTTACGGCTAATGGAACTTCCCTCGGAAGGGAAACAATGTGGCTCTGAGAACAGGTGCATTCACTGTTACGTGCGACTTCATAATGAACAAAGGTAACGGAAATCTCTCGTTCTCGCATCTTCGTTCGTGCATGCACACACGTAATTAGACGTTATGGTACGGTTTTGTTATTTATTGGCAGGATGCTAACTTCCTATTATAGAAGATCTATAATAGTCTGTCAATAGGTTATTACCTTCAACCAATTACCCATATACCTGGTTCTGTTCTGGCTGCCGTGTTTAAGGAAGACTAATAAAAATAGTGATACCTATACTTATGCGAAGCGCGCATGGTTCGGCGGCTGCGTTGGATGCAAGCGATCTATACAGCTAGGTTAAGCATGCACGGTTGGGTGTAAGATGGGTGACCATTAGTGGCAAAAGTTTCATGTGCGTTTCCGTGCTTCGGAGGACTCGTTAAGCCGTCGGTCCAGTTGTGGCGCAATGGTTACCATGACGGACTGCCAATCGAAGGATCCCGGGGAAGTCCCGAGACTGTCCTCAGAATAATGGAAATTCGCATTGAGTTTGCCAATAGCCCCAATTAGTTGCCAATAGCAGACTAAGTTCGTGATATAAGTTACAATTATAACTACTATGGCATACACTAATAATGATTTGGTTAATAATAGATTTAACTATGACAAATCAAACTTGAGAAAAACTTAAGAAAATTCCTGTCATACACCTACATTCTTGTAATTGCCTTCACTTCAGATAGATATGCACATAAAATATAATTATAGCTTTATTCAAATTACAATTATTTATAAGAGATGTTTAGATTTATGCTAAGTAACATTATCGTACTTACTAATCGTATAAATGCTTGCACTTTACTGGCCTTTCAAAGTAGAGGAGCCCAAGAGAGAATATTTGGATTCTTTCGAGCGCACCACATTAAGATTATAATTATAACCTTGATCCTGTTGCATTCATAGCAAATTCCGGATTTTTCTATAATGGAAAAGAATGGCACTGTCGACTAGACACTTTAAATATATTATTGAAATGTATTATTATTAAAATGACTAATACAGGCATGTAGTTACCCATTTTTAACCGACTTCAAAAAGGAGGAGGTTTCTCAATTCGACCGTATATATGCTTTTTTATGTTTGTTCGCGGATAACTTCGTCGTTTATAAACCGATTTTGATGAGTCGTTCTTTTGTTCGATAGCTTATACTTCCGAGGTTGTGTTTTGTCACCAAGTCAACATCTGATGATGGGATTCCAGGGAAATCGAGGGTAACTCTCAAATTTTATAGGCAAAATGTTGATTTTCTTATACTTTCTGAACCAAAATTGATATTTGTGCATAGTAACTATCATCTCATGTTGCTGAGCTGATGATGGAAGGTACTACGGTCAGGAATTGAGAGAAAATTCTTACGATAAATGTTTTTTTTTTGTTCAAAAACAACTGTTATAATAACGAATATAATATATAATCTGAGGTGGTCCAACTGTCACCAAGTCAAGATCTGATGATGGGATCCGAGGGAAATCGAGGGGAACCCTCAAATTTTATAGGCACACATAGGTGGAAATATCGCCAATTATGCTTAAACAAAACAAAAAGAGTGAGATTAGCCCTAAGTAAAATGGAGTACCTTTCGTTCTGAATGGACACCGACTCCAAAACAGTTTTAAAAGCCACTTCCATCAGCAAGGAAAAGTTTCAAATGCGAAGTACTGAACAATATTATTTTTTACCGTTTGAAGGCGGTTTTTTTTGTTAAAAAGTTATATAATACATCAATTTTTGAAATCCTCGTGTCTTCCCATTTTGTAAGTCTACACCTAAACGACTTTTTAGGCTAAATCGTCATGGATGACGCTCGAGTAAATTCCCATTAGGCAATTGAGGGCTTCCTTGAGAATCCACCCATTAGAATGACTCGTTCTCAAGACTGGCTTATGTAAATGACCCTAGAGATTTATTACAACGCATCCTACGTAGGATTAGCAAGCATTGTCTTATTTGACAAACATTTACATACTTGTTGTTAGGTTGTTACATAGTTGTTTAAACTGTTACTTCAATAACTTGCTATTAAGTAAATTAGGAGTTCATATAAACCTTATATTAAATATTTAAACCGTTTAGTCGATATATAAAACATATAATGTAATTTAAGCTTTTTCAAATACAATTTTAACGTTGATTTATGTAAGACGGCCTGAACATTACTGCAATATTTATTTATCTATATCATTAAACGCTTCACACTTATAGCCCCACAGTATATATAACCTGTGTCGTGGGTACCATAGACACATACAAAGACAGAAACACAAACACCCAGACCGAGAACAGAAATTTAAACTCATCATTCAAATTTCTGTATTGCCACAGGGGTTGTCAAATTGTAAACGTCACGAATATTGTGGTAGTAAGTAAATTAGTTTATGCTCCAACTTGAGCCTGATCTGAGGTTAACAATTGTTGCCAGTGCTTTCAAAGTTTCGATATTATGTTTACCGATGGCAACATAAAATTGATCCCTACTGTTCCAATACTATATTTGTTGATTAAATCTATGGCTCTACTCAGGGAAAAAGGAATTATAAGGTCAAACTACTACAGCGTTTCTTAAAAACATCCTTATTTTTTGCCTAAAGGGTACAAAAAAAGGATAATGGATAACTTTTGATTGAAAATAAAAGAAATAAAATTTATTGGTTTTTAAACAAGGATGTTGTTTGTTTAAAATTTGAATTCCGTGTTAACACAACCTTTAGCTGTCATTTTCATTAAATTTTCGATCTGTGGAAGGCATTATCTTTTTTTAAACTCCTTGATGTCAAATTTATTATATTCGTTGTACGAAAATGATGTTATTTTCGTGACTTACGAATGATCGAATGATGCGTACCTATATATTTTTTGTACTATGCCATTTATGTCAATAAAAGTTTATATTAAATAAATTACACAAACTTAAAAACATTATATTGACTGTGTGAGACTGACCATGACCCTCGTCAAGGATCTCCCTTTATTTCTGCCGCGAAGCAGTGGCTTCCGGCTCCGAAGCAGTTGCTGCGGTCCGGTCAGACTGCCTCTGCTGACAATATCAGCCTCTGCAATCATAGTACAAGACTCAAGCTTGCATGAGGTTGTGCTTTAATATTGTCTATGGGCTGCAGCGACCCCTAAATACCAAAGCATGCTATTACTCCATTAAAACAACGAAAATATCATGAAATACCTGGGCCTATAAATGTATAAGATACGAATAAAAATGCCAAAACAAGCCATTAAAGGGATATTTTATACCCATGGGATATTTATATGCGTATCCGAAACTGCAAATTCAAATTAATTTAAAGTTCTTAGGGTGATACCTTCACGTAAACTGGTTAAGGGATAGGGTAAATAACCTTCCGTCACTTACCTGCGATCTCTTATTTTCAATGTATCTATGACATCAGCCCTAATCGGTTTAGAGAAAAATAATTAACTATTAAGTTTTTTCCTCCTTTTTAAAATCTTTAATGTAATCCATTATTATTTGACATTCAAAGGCGTGGCGGATTCCGCTATCTTAATCCTAATCTTTTAACATTGTTGAATGATAAATGTTTTTAATTGATTGTGGAAAGTAATAAGTAGGTTTAGGCCACTCCAGTATTTACTACGATTCATTTTAAATTTTTTCTTCGTCGACTTTTTTGCTTATTTCCCAATTTGTAAACGACAACTCCTTTTTTTGGTATGGGGGGGGGGTACCTTATTCATTTACTTATTTATTTAACTATTTATGTAAACAGATACAAACAATTACAGTAGTCTAAATTCAAAGAAATATAGTACATAGGTACTGCTCATTCCTAACAGAAATATCTTCCCGGGGCTGCTGGCTGGACGGATCGAGCTCCCACTCTTGCCGCCCGCAACCCCGGAAGCCTCCTGTTAGTCGCCTCTTACGATCAGGCAGGGGATACCGTAGCTCTGTTAGACAAATAATATTTCTTATCCTTCATAGGATATACAATAATATACATACCTATATCCCGCAAGCAATATTATTTACGACAAACTGTTATAATTAAAATATCCAGGTAGGAAATAAATTGTACGTTGTGTCTTTTATCATTAGAAATCATTTTACGGTTTAAGTGTAATGATCGCCGACACGAGATCATGCGATCGTTTTGCCAGTATTGCTAGTATCATGATGGTGTTTTACCCAAGGGTGAGATGGATATCTGAACAGGCTTTAGCTTTATAGGATAGGGTTATGGGAAACGATAGCAATCTGGTTTCTAAACACCCTAGGTTTCATGAGTATTTTTGAGTATCTAATCTCATATAAGATATTTTATAAAAAAATTCGGGGAAAAAATATTTTCCGCTGTATTATTTATTTGATTTGCTAAACGTTCTCTAAAAGGAAACTTTTGTGTAACGTATGTCATTCAATCAAATTTAGAATCTATTATCGATTTTAAGCTCTAAACTATGTACCTATAATTATTATTGTTGATACACTATTTGCTCTTTCTCTTATCTAAGTAAGTACATTAGCTCGCTCTCGTCCTTTTAAGTAGTCTTGACTTTTAAGTATTGCTATAAAACCTTTAAGAATTTAATATCCGGTCAATAGATTGTACAGATTAAAACGATATTACAAAATGGTATTAAAACTATTATCTAGTAATGTTAACCTTTATGTGTTAGCTTCAAAACTGGTTTGATTACATTAAAATAGAGCCACAACTTTTTGTTCACTTAAAATGTCATTGCTCAAAGTCTTTACTTAAATTAAATTTCTTATGCACTTTAATTACTTCGGAGTTCTTACAAAAGTAAGTCTATGTCTTTACGTTAAAAGTATACTATAGTCTTTATTGAAATATAATGGCTGCAACCCTTTTTGCGTCCCACTGCTGGGCACGGGTCTCTCCCCATTATTGGGGAGGCCTGGAGCTTACTCCACCACGCTGCTCCAATGCGGGTTGGTGGAGATGCGGGTTAGTGGCCAACCCGCTGTCGGATGTTTTCAAACCGCCCATAAGGCCTCCGACTAGGTTTAACGACTGTTATCTATCGACAACAACCGGGACCGACCGACCGAAATATTTAATAGAACGTAGAAAATACGAAAGCGTCATGACAAAAAGAAAAATGTTGATTTATATTACTGAAACAACGAGAGTCTGTTTATAAAGATTATGTGCGCGGCCATTTTGTTACCTAATGAAAAATCCACAAAAAATAAAATTATTAAGAGACTATAATAAACATCGAACAGTCTGCAGATCCATTCTCTGCCTAAAATCTCTTAAAAATTTAAGAGGAAGCTTATAAACTTATAGTCGTAAAACCTAAAATTCGATACACTCGTGCAAAATAAACAAATCATGCCAAGCACCTAGGTATGTATTTCTTTTCATGCCGCGAATTTGGTGTGGGCCGTATTTCGTAAACAAGAAACGCCAAAACATTGGATGAACTCTATAGAATTCCAGTTTTACTCTCGTCCCGCTATTTGCTTTGTCGGATTCAATGACCCATGAAGCCAATGTGTAAATGAGTTCCATCGAAAGTGGTTTCTTTAGAATATCGAATTTACTTTCGATTTCATTGAGATAACATAATATTTATTGCGGTACGCTGCGATGATGTCGCATTCGGGATTTAGAATCGGGGTTGTTTTAAAACTGTATTATTTTATATTATTATAGTCTCTTTAAAAACAATAATGCGCGGATTTTACTTTTATGAACGCTCCTTCAAATAAATGTACTGGAAATCGAATTTCGAACATACATAACGTCAAGTAACAAGAAGGTATCTTAGTGCTAACTAATGCATAACAAAAAGAATTGACGTCTTTTATTAGATTTCTATCATTTAGTGTTTTTTGAAGATTGAAGAGGCTCCAGACATCCGTGGGTTAGACAGAAATTTTACTGATATATTTAAAATGTTTAAATTACTGTTCTAAGTTGAGTTCCTGTTTTTCTTCCATGGTGTCCACAGCACAGGGAATTCTAAAGTAAAGTAAAGTCATGAAAATAAAGCGTTATTGTTGTTACATTCAATATTATTGTGAGTTTATTAAGTTGATCTATGTTTCGTACACATATCAAGTTAATAAAACCCAAGGAAACAAGAAGTCATTTAAGTAAAACCTTACTCTTTAGTTTAAGTAAAAGTGGTTTCATTATTATTATATTTATTCTGAAACAAGTAAAACCAGTATGGTTATTAGCATCACCTTCCTTCTGTTCGCAATTTTACAACGTAATGCCAAAGCGGCCTAAGCCTATAATCACGTGTACACAAAATCTGTCGATTTCTAAATGTTTGCCAGAGAAACCGCAGGATATGAGGAAGGTTGCAGTTGTTTTTATCAGTAATAATGTTTGATTAGCAGCCTTCACGCCTTGCGCCTGACTGCATAACTTTTGTAACTCCCGACCCTGACATGGCGCTATGTTATTAGTAGCGGAGACCAAGAGGGGAATTTGGAATTACTCAAGCACATCAGATTAAGATAAACGGAATACTTTGAACCCGGTTAAGTACTTCCTCGATTAAGAAAACCTTCTATATAGGTAAGTTAATTTTTTTACATCTTTTATTTTACTTCCGGGTGTCCAGATTCCGGATGGTCAGATTAGAAATATGTACCTCTACACCGTTTGATCATTTTTTAAATAAGAAAATAGCAGAAATTCGTACTCACCCGAGAGTGCCGAAATGTAGTTTTTACTGTTATCTGTGTTATCTAACCTATCCACTTTATTCTACTATCGATCGATATTTGCGCATATTTTACCTCTCCCTTTGGTATCAAATTTTCAAAAACCTGTGGGCGCTCTCCCTACCGGTGAAACGGACAACATTAACCTTTTAATCTTCCTACCACCCAACCCGTAAAATGTACGTTGTCCTGATGACGCTTGAGTAAACCCACAATTAGCTTCGTGGGTCCTACTCTATTATCAATTATTACGATATTGTAGTGCTACTAGTTTAATAAAAATTTTTATGTGTTACTTTTGCAATAAATGACTTGTGGCCAAGTTCAGACAGTTCGTGATGCGTTGAAATGTTGCTGTCCGTTAATTGTCTACTTAAATTCTACTTAAATCTTTACCTTGTGAAATTAGTGTAAACTACATTTTGTAATATAAATTTGATGCTACGTTTAAAGACTTTTTTCTAGGGTTCACAGTAGTTTGACAATACAACGTATTACGTACGTTTTGAAATTATTTAAAATAACCTTGTTGATATTATAATGTTAATAATTTAGACTTTAAATTTTAATGTACTATGTTTATTTTTTAATACTTACTGTGTGACAGATAATAATCTGGATAACTTTTTATGGAAGTATATTTCATTAAAAGGTCTTACCAAATTTTTGTTTCGGTTCAAATAATTATTACATTGGCTTTCCTTGTTGTAGAAGAACTACAATCATTCCACGTTTAAAAAGAATTTCCCTTTAAGTACTCTGGCATTTTCGTGGAAATTATAAGCAGTCAACATTACGTCAAGTTGTGTTCTCACATAGGTTCAAAGGCAAAACTAAAGCGGACATAACCGTATAATCACGCATTGTCGTGAAAGCTTAGCGTCTTCACATCCGCTCATGTAATAACTCAAACAAGAGCTTGATTAATTGTCTTATTAATACTTCTTCCCGCCAACCGCTATTGTGTGGCAGCCATTTTGAATCAGCTGTCAAAACTAGGCGCCCGCGGGAGAAAACAGTTGTGTAACAAAAGTGCCTCTTTTTAATCGGGATTAAATACGGATTAGTTCATTACGATAGAAGCTTAATAGTTACTTAAGCGTTGTTTAGTTGCTTGCATATATGTATAAACTATTGATGAAACGGTGTATTATGTAGGATTTAAAATTGATTAACGGGCAAATATCGGTTACATCGGTTACCATAGAGTCTGGCTGTCTTATGATCGTCTTTAACTTAAGTTCTTTTGTGTTTAAAAAATTTAAAACTATCTAGAGTTGTTTAATGTGAAAACGGTACGCTCATGTGCAGTGTTCACAATGCAGTAGAATCTCTACTAAATTTTTAGGAGATTTGATCTATTCTAGATGGCAACTTTAAAGTGTGCTAAAATAGAATCTGGTCAGAAAAAGAATAGGCATTTAAGGCGCCATTACCTTTCTCATAGTTTTTCCATTTATTTTGTTGTTTAATACTTAATAATAATGGACTTATCAATTATTATTATTAACAAAATTTATGACAAATGCTCTAGTTTTAAGCAGTTAGACCTCAATATTGGTTTTATTAAATTCTACAGCCTCTGTCTCCTCCGTCTAACATTAATTTTATTAATTAAGAGGTTGGCAATACAAATTACAGTTAAATTACAGGTTTTAGAACTAGTTCAATATACATACAACCTTATTTAAATTTAAGGTATTATTTTTAAAATGAATGTGTATAAAAATAGATGGCTCGCAAACGTTGCTTAGTTTTAACCACCTGTTAAATCAGTATCCTAAATAGCTATCAAGTCAAACATGTAAAAAAGTGCTAAATATTCAATTAGTTAAATAATGCTTAGGAAACTATTTAACAAGTTGTAATCAATAACGCTATTGTTTTTTGAATGTTTTATCGCACTGATTAAGAAATAAATAGTTTCAAGTGATTATTACATTAACAAGCATTCGCGTTATGTGCCACAACTACCAATTACAGATTACAAGTCAAGGAAAGGTGTTAACATGGTAACTTTCTCGAGCAAGTTTCGTTTTCATATAGAATATGCAATTACTGCGCAAAAAAGAAGTCATGTATCTAAATTGGATGATAGGTGACTGCCTTACAAACTTGCAACAAGTTATGATTCAATGTTAGGTATATAATTTTCCATACAAAATCTTTTTACACATTTTTTATATTTTACGTTTCCCAATGTTGCATTAGCGAACAAGCATTATATGCAAAATATTAATTTTACGCAGTCAAGGTGGAACTAAGTCGAGTTTGCATTTCTTTGATTGATAATTTATCTTTTTGTAGAAAATAACAGTTTAAGAAAACATAGAGAAAATCAAAAGTTAGCTAATGTTCTAATTGTTAGTAGAATCTTTTAATACTAAACGATATTTTTTCTTATGATAGTCAGTGATGAGTGAAAATAACAACGAGCAGAATAAAAGTTACATCTAAATAATCTTACAGCTAATATAGAGCAGCAGGATAATATGGTCCGAAACTAGTTGAGCACCATCAACTATGTACCGTGAGTATTGCCGACAGTAAATAATCATGTTAAGTTACAGTCACGATTCGTTATATAATAAAATATTTGGATTTTTGCATTCTACATATTCTGCCTACAATTTTGCCACAAATTATAGGCAGAATGTGTAGAAACAATAGAAAGCAGTCGTTGCTCTGAGGCCTTTTAAGTTGCAAACAACCAAAAGTGGATTGGTCTTACGCGTGTCTCCACCAATCCGTATTAGAGCAGCATGGTAGAGTCTTTACTCCACCATTCTGCTGACCTTTTCCAGTTCTCCATAATTATGGGAAAAGCCCATGCCCAGAAATGTAACGTAAAAAGGGTAGAGCCAAGAGAATGACAACAGAAGTTGTGCCGTTAGCAATTTTTATAACTCAACTGACTTCCAATGCGCGAGAGCATCCATGACCCTAGTTCAAAAATATTTATCTTAACGAACACCAGCATAAATCTGCATGATTTATATGTATGCAAATTTCTTTAGAATTCTTTTAAAAAATCCGTGTTTACAGACGAAAGTTCCATAAGGTTCGTCGATGTCAATGTCAACAGATCCGCTAAATGTTTTGAAATGATCATGAATCAGAACCACAGATGTTCAAAGGTGTAAGGTTTTTCTTAAATTTGGATACGCAATTATTCACTAAATAAGGCAATAAAATTTGAATTATAATATCTCTATGTCTGTATACTCTTAGTGCATTATGGTATCTAGAAAATTATCTTACAGGTTGTACATAATATGTTGTACTGCTTTTGATGTTGTAAACACCTTTGTGCGTTTTTATGACCATGCACTATGTGATTTTTTTTATTTTGGCCTTTCATTTATTTTTCTATTTAATATTTAACGGTTGTACCGACCTTTTCGGACTTTTGATTTTCAATTACTTTAGTCTTAATGATAAATAGAAGGTAAACTGCTAAATTTATTTTGCAATTTATTGCCATTTGGTAATTTCTTTACTAAGGAAATATGCTTCCTACATGAGGTAATGTCCGCAGGCGACGATGACTTAATACCTCGCCCAAGCTATCAACTACACAAAATACGTGATGTACTTTACCTACTTACCTAGAAACATATATTTTACAGGTATGCTAAAAATAATATCTGTATTAACATATAAAGCTGAAGAGTTTGTTTGTTTGAACGCGCTAATCTCAGGAACCTCTGGATCGAATTGAAAAAATATTTTCGTGTTGGATAGTCCATTTATCGAGGAAAATGTTGCAAAAACGGGGAAAATCTATACTTAATATATAAAGCTGAAGAGTATGTTTGTTTGTGCGCACTAATCTCAGGGACTACTGGTTCGAATTGAAAAAAAAAATTTTTGTGTTGGATAGTCCATGCATCGGGGAAGGCTTTAGGCTATATAACATCATGCTATGACTAATACCAAAGCCCACGCAGACGAAGTCGCAGGCGGCCGCTAGTAGTTAATTTAGCTGTTATTTTTTACTTGAATTATCAGACGAGCATGATGGAAACGTGATTTTAAGTGGTCGCTGCAGCCTAAGCAGGCGCACATAATCTAAGACAAGGTTGGAGTCGACGACCCGTGTGGCGCAATGGGTACCTTGCCGGACTGCCAATTAATGGCCTCTGGATCAATTCCCGGCTAGGCAAAAACTTGGTCTAAGTGTTTGTGTTTATGTATTTTGAGTGACGAGTGAGTGGGTTGTCCATGGTAACCACGATACAGGGGTTATGCTATGAATTTGTAGCGTTAATTATTTATTATTATTTACTTGCTGACCGCGTTTAAATATTTGTGTTGGACCACCCTTATCACTTAGGGGGATGAAAAATAGATATAAACCTGTTCTCAGACCTACCAAGTGTAAATATAAAATTTCATGAAAATCAGTTCAGCCGTTTCGGAGGAGTGTGGCAACAAACTCTGTGACACAATTTTTTTATATATATAAATTTATCTGAAGTTGCCACGCTACTCCAGAGTCTGATGATCACATCATCTTAGTTTAGCAGATAACGGCATGGTTTCACATGCCGATTTGCTTCACAATCGAAATGGGTGTAGCAGCGGTGGCATATCCCCGATCGAGTCATGCAATCTCTACCATCAATTGTTGATGGGACGAACTAAATAAATAGATATCTTTGATCAATTCACGCAACACCATCTGACTCCAAACTAAGCAGAGCTTGTACTACGGTAATTAGAAAGCTGATAAACATACATATATAATTCTAAATACATACTTAGATAGATAAATTAACACCCAGACACAGAACAAATGGTCATGTTCATCACACAAATATTTGTCCTGGGTGGGAACCCACGACCTCACATTTCGCAGTCGGCTCATCACCCACTTCGCCACAGAGGCTGTCTGCTGTATTATAACTACTATAACTCTCGTCTGTTAGCCTTATCCCTTACCTGTCCTACCATATCAGCACCTTTCCTCTAGAACCTTCAGATGCCTGCTCCTCTCAGTCAGTCCGATTCCTACCTCCGACTCAGACGGTCGCCTTTATAATTATTTCAAGTTCGTTTTATTCAAAGTTCTTAAATCTTACTATATTAAGTTTTTTCAAACTTTCCTTTTTTTTAAAAAGCTTAATCAGTGTCCTAATACAGAACGTTTTTAGGGTGCCTCAAAAGCAAGATTGAGTCCTTTGTTAGTTCATTTCTTTGTTCGAATTGCGAATGTATCGAGCTACAATAAAATTAATATCGCGTACAGAAATCTTAATTTCCATACTCGAAAACAACAATTTCGGTTTTGTTGTTTTCGAGTAATAATCATAGGATCAATTTACAAAGCTATTACTAATCTAATTAATGTGCAACGTACATACGTAAAATATATTGCACTTGTATGTAACTTTCCATTATGAATATCAAGTGGCATCTTTAGAATGCTCCATGGTAAATGCGAGTAATAAAACTAATAAACGAGACAGGTGAAAGTTGCCTTTAATTCTAGGATGCACCGATTGAAAACATATTATTGAAGTAACAATAAATTCTCTCCCAGGCCTTAATTAATGATTGTGATCCGCTTTGTACTAGACAACAAAAATCTCTAGAAAATTACATAATTTACGAAATAAATAAATATGATTGATCTGTATCTGTATAATATTTTATTTATTTATTCTTTATTGTTACAACGTAAAAATGTTGTACAAAGGGCGGACTTAATGCCGTGTGGCATTCTCTACCAGTTGGTAATATGTATATTGCATGAAACCACCTAGTACCTACATTAAACAGATTGGATAATAAAATTGGAAATTAAAAACCTTGAATGATACTCAACATATTTGTATGTTTCAACTTAAATTATAGGTAGGATTTCATTTATTTAACAAATCGGTTAAACTTGTCGGATGTTTCTCTTGAAAGGAATTACTAATTTCCTCATCAAGTTATATTAACCAAATAAAAATAAATTGAATTTAACTCTGGTAAAAACGGTATAAATAATTTGTTATCCTATGTTGTTCAGATTGAATATGAGCGATATTTTTATATTTATTTATATTTATACTTTACTTATATTTATTATAGAATACTTGTTTACTCCCGCAGAACATCTAAGGGATAAGGGTGTGACTGAAAAACAGCGCTGCGCGGGATCTCGGTCCTGTGTCAGCAAAGGCTGAGTCATATCCTTTTGCCTTACCATTCATTTTATTCATTGTTTGTCATTCTTTTTGCAACATGTACTTTTTGTCTAAGGCAATAAATGATTTTTATTATTATTATTATATTATTTGCTTATTTTAAGGTCAACGTCGGTAATGTTCGATGATCATAAACCATAAGATCTTTACTTCAATTACTCTAAAATGTCATGGTATTTAAAACGGAAACATTAAACCTATTAAATTTAATACGAACGGATATTAATAATATATTATTTAATGAGTCGATCCATAATATTACACGTGTGTTGTAATTCAACTGCAAGTGGGCATCTCATAATCATGATGTAAGTAATTCATTAATTACATTACGTTATTAATTTATCTATTGATGTGTGGTATCATATAACGAACAAAGGAGATGGATTTCCTAGTTTTTACCGACTTCCAAAAGAAGGAGGTACTGTATTCGGCTGTATGTATTTTTTTTTATATATGTTCACCGATTACTCCGCCGTTTGTGGACCGATTTTCAAAATTCTTTTTTTGTTCGTATGCTTATACTTCCGAGGTGGTCCCATTGTCACCAAATCAGGATCTGATGATGGAATCCCAGGGAAATCGAGGGGAACTCTCAAATTTTATAGGCACACACATTGATTTTCTTATAGTTTCTGAAGCATAAGAGATATTTACGCATAGAAATCATCATCTTATGTTGCTGAGCTGATGATGGAAGGTACTGCGACAGTGAGGAGTTGAGAGCAAATTCTTTCAATAAATAGTTTTTTATTCGAAATCTTACATTCCCCAGATGGTCCAACTGTCACCAAGTCAAAGTCTGATGAGGGGATCCTAGAGAAATCGAAGGGAACATTCAAATTTTATAGCACAACAAATGATTTTCATATTTTTATAAAGCAGAACAGACATTTGTGTATAATTATCGTCATATCATGTTGCTGAACTGATGATGGAAGGTACCACGACGGTTAGGAGTTGAGAGCAAATTCTTTCAATAAATGGTTTTTTGTTCGAAATCTTACATTCCTGAGGTGGTCCAACTGTCACCATGTCAAAATCTGATGATGTGATATTAGGGAAATCGAGGGAAACACTGCAACTTAATAGGCACACACATGCTTTTAGTCATATTTTTGGCTGCAACCCTTTTTGCGTCCCACTGCAGGGCACGGGTCTCTCCCCCTTATTGGGGAGGCCTGGAGCTTACTCCACCACGCTGCTCCAATGCGGGTTGGTGGAGATGCGGGTTAGTGGCCAACCCGCTGTCGGATGTTTTCAAACCGCCCATAAGGCCTCCGACAAGGTTTGACGACTGTTATCTATCGACAACAACCGGGACCGACGGCTTAACGTGCCCTCCGAAGCACGGAAACGCGCATGAATTTTTTTGCCACTAGCGGTCACCCATCTCACACCCGACCGCGCCCGTTTGGCTCAGCTGCATAGATCGCTTGCGTTCTACGCTAGCCGCTAGGCCATGCGCGCTTCGTCATATTTTTAACATAATACAAATATTTGTCTGGTAATTATCACCTGCTGTTGCTTAACTGATGATTGAAGGTACAACTCCTCAACGTTTAGGAGCTGAGAGCAAATTCTTTCTTTAATTTATACGTTCAGGTGGACTGATAGTACCTATGTCTTTCAGACTTTTAGATGGCTATTAGATAAACATGATTATAAAAGGTAAATCTGTTTAAAGTTTAGAAGTTAAGTGAATTTTTTTCCAATTATGCTAATACATACAGAATTATTAAAATTACTAAAAAGAGTGAAATAAATTAAGTTTTTAACAAAAAAATAGAACCGACTTCAAACGGTAAAAAATAAAATTGTTCAGTACCTACTTCTTCTTGCTTATGGTAATGACTCTTAAAACTATTTTTGAAGTCGGGCCCTTAGTGAAATGTCCTGTCTTAGTAAATATAGTGTACCTTTCGTTCTGAATGGGCACCGACTCCAATATAGTTTTAACAGTCATTACCGTAAAGAAGATGTACTCGTAGGTACCGTCCCACTGTCTGTACGGTCGGTCGGTGCCAATTTAGAACGAATGGTACGACATTTACTAAGGGCCCGACTCCAGAAATAGTTTTAAGAGTCATTACCATAAGCAAGAAGAAGTAGGTACTGAACAATTTTATTTTTTACCGTTTGAAGTCGGTTCTATTTTTTTGTTAAAAACTTAATTTATGTTATAACACATCTTGTTAAATACGTATAAGCTATAACTATATAGTATTTATTAATATGCAAATATTGTGTAGGTGGTCGGTTGTTGGCCACACCTAAGGTCAAACATATTCGAAATTTCGAAGATCAAAATCATCTTCAAAGTTTCAGTCTATCTCAAAACTTTCTTAAATTTAATGTAGCCTCTATACTAAATAATATTAGTGTTTATGTTTATGTTAATGGTTATGCTATGTGTTTATGTATAATATTAGTGTATAATGGTAAAACGATATACTCGCATATTCATTAATTGTTGAATAATGAGCTTAATATGTAGGAAATGGACAAATACAATTCAAGCCAAGATTTTTTTTATATGTATGTCTTTTATTCAAGAATAGGTACTTGCGAAATCTACTTTGGACATTTGACCCAGGAGGTCAAGGCTTAGCCCAAACTTCCCCACACTAAGATTCCCGGAGCCTGGGAACCTGTCAAGCTTAGGCACATCTACCTCATGGCAAGTCGACCCCAGGGCTCTTAAACGACAGTGTGGAATGGTGACATCGGGTTGACACAAACGAAATTTATATTAACTTTAGGTCTGCGTTTTAGTTGTGTATCAGTATTTGTCGAGCAATAACCTAAAATGTCACATTATACAAGGCTAGTGTGGAGCAATGTCGGGGCAATGACTGTTTCTAGTGTGTTATAAATTTTTCTTGATTGTGTCGCAAATGTAACTACGAGTATTTAAGCTTGGTGATAAATACAATTCAATCAAAGCCATTAATTACAAAGCTCAAGGTATTTTAGAATATAAAATTAAAAAAAAGAATAATTTTGTAATTTGACAACACTTTATTTCATTTAAATTTAATGTAAAATTTTATTAAAATTATTTCAATGTACATTTCAAATTATAAAGTAGAATAAATAAGAGCATAGTCTATAATATCGGTTTAAGATAAGGAGGCTTTATATTTATATAATATGAATTAATTAACGATAAATGATCGAATTTCTCTTTTTTATACAATGTTTTTAATTGAAATTTATTATACCAATGATGGGGAGAGACCCGTGCCCAGCAGTGGGACGCAGAAAGGGTTGCAGCCACATATCAAACAACTTTATCATTTCATTACCGATAAATAAAATACCTGTAAATCACTCTATTTAATTTAATTTTCCATTCAATCTAGACCAGTTTAAGTCGCTATTGGTTGCAACCCTTTTTGCGTCCCACTGCTGGGCACGGGTCTCTCCTCATTAACATGCTATATATTATGTCGCTATAAGTCGCTATTTATTAGTCGTTATTTTCGGTGATAAACTTATAGCCAACATAATACGAGTAATAGTGTCAATGTGCCAACATTATATTGAGCACAGCACGGACTTTATTAGGGCTAACGTAATTCAATCCGAATAATTAACCAGTTAATCGATCGAATTACTTTGCGAAATCGAGGTCGAATTGTCGCACTTGCCATATTATAAGGTGGTTCACTGGCCAGTTATGTAATCGTCGTGGGAGACACCTATTCGATTGTCATAGCTCAATCAGTATCGAGAGGAACGAATCTATAGTGTAAAGCAGTGAGGATGAAATCGATTTGCCGTGAATCGGGTTCGTGATGTGCGTTACAAAGAATGTTGTTTTTAGTCGATTGTATTATAATATAAAAAGAAAATAAGTAATAAGTCATGTAGTTACCTAATAAACGATTGGAAAATAAATTCTTTTATTTGCTCTGTTTGCCGCGATTCTCGCATTACATCCATTGTGTGCAATGCTTTGTGTAATTTATCAATAATGCTTAAAATATACAATAAGTAACCTTATATTTATGCAGTCAACGCAAAAAAACGTTTTATTTACGAGTATAAAATGCAGGCTAATAAAGCACGCCGTAAGTAGAAAAACTGAATAGGTTAAGTTTGATTTGTTGTAGGTACGTCCTTCACCCATAAAGTTTAAGTAAAATACAAACTCGTTTTTACACGAATTTAAGACAAGAGTGTCATGGTACTCACGTTTTCCTTTCGCTGTGTCTTATGTGTCGGTAGCAGTTGTATATCTTTTACTTATTGTTTTAGTGAATTGTATTTAACGGTAGTTTTATTATGTACTTATAATTAAATTTCTTTGTTTCAGGTAAGATTCGGAAGGACAACGTTAAATGCATCGATCAACCCAAAGAGCTAAACAAAATACTCGTATATGTCACCAAGTGGATACACGATCATTGGGGCCTTGTTTATGTCTGTTATCTATAGACTCTACGTCGATTAAAATAATTTACAATCCTGACAATTACGACTCATGTGGTGTATGCTGGACTGCCAATCGGAGGGTCCCAGATTCGATTGTGTGTTCATGGTATCCACGACACAGGGTATGTTTACCTTACTGTGGGGCTGAGTATGAAACGTAACACGATCCATCCATTACATAATTATGACCGCAGATTATAAAAATTGCAACGTACCTACTCGCACGTAAGTAAAGTCATTGGCAATAGTATGTTAAAAGCGCACTTAAGAGGGTAATATTACTGATAATGAAATTTTAGATTGATATAGCCTAAAAACTAGCACCTCCTACTACTTAAACTACATTTTAATGCTACGAGTGTATACTCGTTAAAATGTATATGTATTTTAATTAAACCACGTGATGCAACTTGTGATGTAGGTTAATAACAAGATTAGCGCTGCTGAGACACCTCTAGTTGTCAGATTTATATCTAAGGTTTTCTCTACACATTATGTACATTAGGCGACAATTAATTTCAGCTATAACCATCACTGTCAACCATTGGGTACTTATGTACGTACCTAGCATTAAATCAATGCAAAATATCTTGTTTTTACACGCTTTTTATTAGCTTCACCTGTATGTTTGTAACCGACTTCTTTGGGCGCGATTTTGACCCACTTTAAACGGCCAGATTTCGTTCAAACTTTGTAGATTTATTGAGGACCGATGACAATACAATAATCTCATAACTTTATGTTAAAGTCGTAACTAGGATCATCAGGATAAAATAAAATATACGAGGGGCGGCTGATAAGTTCGTGGCCTAAGGTACTTTTACACGTCTAAGCGTCTGGTTAACTTGAAAAATTGCATAGGGGTCAAGGGCCGATGATAATGCAATAATTTGAGAATAAAAATCCAACTAAAAAATTAAAAATAAATAATGTAGTTTAAAAAACTAAAAACACGCTTTTGTGAAAATACGAACTAAAAAGTAAAAAAATAAGAAGAAAATGTATTTTACTGTAAAAAAAAAGCGTAGGGTGCATGGTGTCAACAGTAACAGTGGTAAAACCCCCCCCCCTTTTTTTACAGTAAAATACATTTTCTTCTTATTTTTTTACTTTTTAGTTCGTATTTTCACAAAAGCGTGTTTTTAGTTTTTTAAACTACATTATTTATTATTCACAGAAATACAGTGGATATATATTTACAGTGATTTTGAAAAGGGTGAATACTCAGATCGTCTAAAATAATCTGTTTGTTTTTAGAGAACCTAATCACTATACTAACGCTTTATAGTATGTTCATTAGGCCCAAAAAATTATCATTCAGAAAGGTTTAATTTCTGTTTTTATGTCCAACTGCTGGGCACAGTGGATTTATCGGAACTCAGTGGAATTTATCCGTGGTACGGGTATTGTAATCTGTTAATATTTATTAAGATCCTTTAGGGCGTAATCTTGAGTTCGTGGCAGTAACTAACAAACAAAACAAAACAATCAAATTATCACAATCAAATTATAACAAAAATATCAACTTAAATCTTAATAATCCGAAACAATATTTTATTTTATTTATCAACAACTAGTGGCTATATAGATAAGTTTAAATTGTTTAATTTTGTTATAAGAATTTGATTCTAAAGAAATACTAGCAACTCTTTCAATGAAACACTACAGTTTTGCTACTAAACGTTTGTAATAAGCCTTATTAAGTTTGCTATCAGAATCATTAGCGAATTCCATTAGCATTTGATTAGGATACGAATTGTATATTAAAATATTACAGCTTTAATAAAATGGGTAATAAATTATGCCATAGCTCATTTTCTGTGTGATAATTTATAAAGTTTCTTCTTATCGCACATTTTTAGAAAGTTCAGTAATGGAATAGCTTAGGTAAGTGAGGAGGCTTAGTAGTAATAATTAATTTCTTTGTAGTAAATTAAAACAGATTTACCCGTATCTTATTTAAATTGCAAATTTATTAAAACAAAAGCAAAATCATAATGTCACAAAGTTAATTAGATCAGTCAGATGAATATTTTTCTTGTATGCTAAATTTTGGTAGGTGCAACAGCACTACAGTACAACAACACTTTAACATTTACATTTTTGGTGATTTGATACCTTTTTTCAGGTAAAAACATATATACTTGTTATATACTTTTTTTTATTATAAGTAAGCTCTCACTGTCTGCATCTCAAAGAGTAATAATTATTTGATGATAATATATTATCATAGCTGTAATTTTATTAAAATATCATTTTGCCTTTTTGATTTTTTTCTTGCTTTTACAAAGAAAAATTTGGCAAAGGCAACCCCACCGGGCGATATGGTCATGCCAGGGAAACGGCCGCGCCCCAACTAACTCTTTTCGGAGCTTGTTATTATAGTCGGACATTCAGAAAACTTCGATAGCGAGATTTAGAATACCCTTATTCGCCACAAAAATATAACAAAAATAAGAATGATCTACTTTGAGGCAAATTTTCTTCCCTGGGTTAGTTACATATCAAAGGACATTTAAACGTGGTTATAAATTAAACATGATTATAAAACGGAGTGTCGAAACATTACCAAATTACAGTCTTTACAAAGATATCACAACAAAACATTTATGGTCAATTACTAAGCAAAACCTAGCCTACGATAAGTTTAGACGCCATTAAATTAGAACTTATCTAGTTGCGTTGTCTTTATCTCACATTCAAGGTTTTAACTAACTACCAACCGTTTGTTGTATCACAATTATTCGTTCTAGATTGTTACAAGGGAAACTTGTGTTGGTTTACTGTGTGAATGTCTATTTTTCTCCGTTATTATCAGATTAAGAGCAAGGTTATATAAAGCTTGTGAACTTGTCTTTGAAAGTGATTTTTTTATGGACTGGTATTTATATTCAAAACATAAAGTTATTTCATAAACATAAAAAGGTACAAGACGTGCTTTCTTACCCGAACACGTAGACAAATAATATATCCATGCATTACATATCGAGTGTAATATTTTATTTTAGGCTACGGCCATTTTTTGGTATCGGGGGGGGGGGGAGGGGGGGAGTGAGGGTACCCAGCACCTTAGGAAATGATACCGGGTTATGTGGGATTTGTACCGCACTAACCCCCCTAGGTGGCCTGCCTCTGCGCTAGAGTAGACCTCCCTGCACGGCGCCCCAGAACGGGTCCATCTTCGGAAGAGCAGATGCGGACTCCTGCACCCTCAGGCGCTCACGGCGGCATGCGGCCACGCACACACCGCCGTCCTCCCCGAAGCTGCTGACTGGACCGGTCGAGCTCCCACTCTCACTGCCCGCAACCTCGGAAACCCCCTTTTAGTCGCCTCTTACGATCAGGCAGGGGATACCGTAGCTCTTTTCTTAATCTCAAAGCTACAGGGACTGCAGGTACTTAGAGGTTTCTGCAGCCCATTTCGATGTTGGCTGCCAACTTTCGACCAAAACACAAAAAAATTCTTCATCACAACAATAGGTACAGCGGCGATAGTTCCGTGGTCGAATTTTTCTATTATGCTGCTGTTGATGTGTTGTACGAATGACCTTAAATGAAAGGAAATAAATAAATAAACTTTTCACATTCATAGCCCCACAATAGGGTAGATATACATACCCTGTGTTGATGATGACAAATGATACAAAAGACTTTTAGATATTTAGCGAATAATTATAGGATAGAATAGTCATCCGCCAAATGCCCTCAGCATTGTAGTGATGTACGCTCGAAATCTCCAGATTGATAAACGAATAGTGTTCAAAATGCAATGATGACCAATAATAGAATCGGGAGCGCTGCGGGGTGGTTGGTACTTTCGCTACGGAGAAACTAATATTAGTCGTTATGCAAATCTGACTTACTAACTGATTTACCTGAATTGCGTTAAATATTTATAATTTAAACCCGTTTCAAACACGTAAATCCAGAGATTTCTGCAATCCAGGTAACTTTATTAAATAATATTGAATAACACTCACGTAATTTAATACCTAGTATAATGATGACAGAATATTATAAAGGTCTAAACTGTTAAACATAAGTATGTACATTGTTGTATTACCCTTTCACTTTTGTGTTTTTTATCTTCTTTCGATTGCTGTATGTTTTTGTCATAAATCTGTAAAAGTAACGTGTTAATGATTAAGTTTAATTAAACTTCCTTATAATCCTTTTATACAAAGTTGTTATTTAAATACCAATTTTTTTAAGTAACTTGTCACTCATCCTATGTTGCACTCGTCCTACTCTAGGATTTAACATAGGGCTGGCACTCGGTATTAGTTGGATCAAGTTGGATTAAGTTTTGTTATTTTGAATATGTACAAAGAAAATTATTATTGGCAATGTTTCATTCTATATGCGTAGGTAATATCGAGGGCTGAGTGGTCAAACCCGATAAGTCGAAAAAATCTTGAATTTAGAGTAATTAACTATTCATACCTAACTTAACAAGCTCTTTCTAGTGGTAAAAACAGATATCGTGATTTGTGCTCGTATAAACCTTTTTGGTTATGCCGTTACCCACTAAGTAAAGCAATAAAGGTGACTTTTTTTAACATAATCAACCAAAAACTCTTTATCTTTACGTATAGGCTTTTATCATTAATATAATAATGTCACATCGAAATTGATATACTTCGGTAAGAACAGTTATTGTTAGTAAACGGGTTTTAAAACATACATTATTCTAAATGTAACGTATTTATTTTTCATAGTAAAGACATTTATCAATAAGTGTATGATTTCACCTTAGGAAAATATGTAACATTTCATAGTCAAAACGAATTATAAGATTTTACTTCAAAAAACATGAAACGCCGTAGCAAAAAACCTTTAGGGGAAGAAGCAAATAAGTAGTACTTATAGTACTTCTACATGAGTAAAAGAATTATATCCTGTCATGTATTACGGTCCAAGAAATAAAAACAAGAAAAGTTCAAAGGTCGACAGAGAAGAAAGAAAGATCATTTAGCAAAAAATGTTACTTTGCTAAAAATTCTGAAAAGATTCAAGTTTGCCAAAAGTTTTTTACCTCCACGTTGTGCATTTCCATGGATGTGATTAGCGACGCGATTGCAAAATCTGACAGTCTCGGTACCATAAAGCATCAAGACGAAAGTCTTAGACCAGTGCGTCCTACCCGTTATGATCTACGGAGCCGAAACGTGGACACTGACGAGTAATAAGTGACTGGATGCGTAGAGCCGAAGATCGGGCTCAGTGGTACGCCTTGGGAGAGACCTATGACCAGCAGTGGACGAACATGGGCTGATGAGTGAGAGAGTGAGATATCAATGATTTAACGACATGGTAGTTACACGCCAACAAGTATAGAAGCGTAAAGATCGTTCTCTGATAAAAACCTAGATACTCTCTTTCTCTCCTTGGAACGTAATTTCAGGAAAAAAGAGCCTAATACATTAAAGCATTTTTAATTGTCTTGTGAAATTCTATTATAATAAATATGATTAGTCATAATTTTGATAACGCTAATTATGGTAAAAAAGACGGATCTAACTGACACTTAATATTATTATAAAAATATATTTTTACAAGTAAATAAGCGATGATTTTACATTAAAACTTTGTTTATTAATATAACCTGAGAAAATACCTTCTAAATAGGTACGTACTTCCAAAAAAGAATTACAATTCTGAAAAAAATAAGCCTTCTTTGTTCTCAATACCGGTATCCCGGGATCCCGGTACCTATTGAGAAAAAAACATACGGTATTAATACCGGTATTAAAAATATCCGGTATTCGAAAGCCCTAATTTATTGCTTACTTTTAAGAGGCCGTATACGAAATTTTGCCGATTTCGCTGATTTAGCTGATTTTACACATGACATTTTGCAGTCAAAATACAGTATTTCTATAGTTTTATTGCACAATATAACTGATCATTTCAAAAGTAAACTATTGAATGAGCCACTTTTCAATTTTTATTACGTTGTTTTGCTTAATAGACCTGAAGACGGTGATGGTTTTGTGAATTTTACTGTAATAGGTATAGAATTTTTATTTATGATATATTTCCGGATCATTTTAAAATCTAACAGATCAAATAAAATGCCATGTATTGCTGTAGAAATCACATACATTGTAAATGAACCAGTTTTTGTCAGTCTCATACAAAAAATATTAATAAAAAAACATTGAACTTTGTCAATTTTGAGAGAATTTGGGCCAGAAATTGCATTTGATTTCGACAAATTGGAGTATTATTTCATAAAATTTATTTGACATTAATACACTTCAGTTTAATCATTCCATTTCCTGCAAAAAAAAACAAATTAACAATTAATATTTGGCATTAAAAATCTTTTAAAGTAACCTAAATCTCGCATTATAATTCTTGACGTAAGCTAAAAAAGTTGCTAATGTATTAGATTATTATTATTACTGAAATGATCAGTTATATTGTGCAATGAAACTTATGGATATACCGTAATTTAACTGCAAAATCTCATGTGTAAAATCAGGTAAATAAGCGAAATCGACAAAATTTCGTATACGGCCCCATTAACATAATTACTAATAAAACCTAATAATTCCATAATGTTTAAAATTATTTCAAGGAAAAACCCCATAAGTCTCTCCCGGATGAAATTGAAACTGAAATAATTCACAACAAGGACCATTCAGGTATGCTTATTAGTAATAAAATTGTAGTGCGATAACTATTGTATTCGTTTAACAAACTTCCATATGATGATAATCTAAGAAAGCGCATCTGTGGGTCTTTAAACTTTCAACTTCAATTTTCTCAAAACTTACTTTTTGATACTTATTGGGTTTGACCGCTCAGCCCTCGATATATTGTACAACTTTTATTACATAACACGTTTACCCCATTTTTGATAATTCAGTAATATTAACAAATATACATACAAAATATACTTACTGAGCTAAGTATCTGGTCTTCAATATGGAGAACTATTGTTATTTTGTATTATTTTGTTTAATGATTTAAATTTGCTTTCTTTACATTTTACAGCTTCAACAAGTAGTAAGTAATGGTTTAAAATTAAAGTTAAATATAAATAAATAATATTGATGATGATAAGTAAGTTGACAACCCTTTACAAAAAGTATCAATGACACTTGATATAGAGACCAACGCGAAGCTTTCGAAAGGCGGATTAACACTTATTATGTTGAGTAACTGAACTGAGACACTTCACTAAATTCAATAGATCACCTGCTCATTTCATAAGGCTCCAATTTATATATTTAAGAAAGTTATCCAGTTTGTTTTGTTCTTAATCGTGAAAGAAATAAGTTGATTGTTGTATATATAACAATATTACAAACAGTAAATTTTATTATACGTTTGAAATGGCAGTTTCGTTTGAGAAATCATTAAGTGTAATAATTCTACGAGTACATCCGAAAATATAAAAATCAAAATCTAAGACTTTTCTAGTCTCCGGTTAGGGACGGAGCGTACCATTTTCTTTAATGTGGTTGGACTATCACGCATTAAAATTGTGCTGTATTGTGATATTGATCCAGAAAAAAAAGTTGGTTGTCTGTGAAGTCGGTTTACGGACGATAGTTTAACGTGACAACGTCATCGCATTAACTTTTCAGTTCACTTTATAAACAGTCGACTAACGGCACAAGCCGAACGCTTAAGCCTCGACGTAACGTTAAAAGCGTAACTTTAAAAGCTTAACGTTACAACGAGCGTAACGTTACAATGAGTCATCCGTTTTCGTGTATGCAGCCGGCGTTCATCAATTTATTAGACGTTGTCACGTCAAAAATCAACGTAGACATTGCGTCCATTCCTTTTCTCATTCCCAAACAACTTGTAGACATTATCCCATTTAAAAATTGCATTCCAATATTCCCAATACGTAGTTTCAACATCATAACTACATGATTGTTCCAAAGTGCGTTGTTGTCCATTACATCATAATCTTTAGTCGATTCCTGCATCAGGAGGTGGAGATATTATCTCAGATTGGTGAGATAACTAGCTTATGAAACTAAGTCACGGGGAAAGTATGGATTGTTAGCTTTAACAAATCGTGCAGTTTAAAGTGTAGGAAATTGTTATTGTAAGTGGGGTAAGTTATCATGTTAACACAGATCTGCAGTAAATTAAAGGCTTCTTGACATACATTTTACGTTAATTTCTTTTAGCTGTTACATATTTTACAAGAAGTTAAACGAATTTATGGGTACATAATATTTTAGGCCTTCATTTATTTTTTCTTTCATCGTCACGTCATTACCTGCCATCGACACTTGTGTCTCGGTATTTTCCTATCTTATATATCCTTATCGGATATAAGGAGATATAAGATAACACGAATAACATATTCATATTTTTATTTATTGATGTGTATTCCCGTAATATTTCACTCTAAGGAAAGGACAGTAGTGTTTATAAACACAAAGTTAATTAAGTAATTAGTGTGACTTTGTGCTAGAGCGAAAAGATTAGTGTATGATAACTAACTTACACGTCGATGCTACGTAATGACAGCTTATCTATAATTATTATGCTGACATATCCAACGAAATTTACAAAAAAATGCCTTTAGTAAATTAATATTTATTTTTAAGTCTTAGTATTCCTAGTAATAATATTATACTTAAATGCGAAAGTTTGTGAGGATGGATGTATGATTTTTGTTGCTAAATCACGCAAGAACGGTTTAACGGATCGGGAAGAAAGGCACAGGGATATATGTATAATAAGTAGTCTGGAATAGCTAGGCTACTTTTTATCCCGGAAAATTGTACTGTTTTAATTTACTGAATATAGTAAAACACACTCATATAAACGTTACACACGTTAACCCCACAGTATAGCCACACAGTAAGGTAGTTGATACCCTGTGTCGTGGGTACCATGGACACATACTAAGATAGGAACACAAACACCCAGACCGAGAATAGAAATTTAAACTCATCATTCAAATTTGTTTCGCCGGGAATCGAACCCGGGACCCCCGATTGGCAGTCCAGCATGGTAACCATTGCGCCACGCGGGTCGTCATCAATGACACTGTAGTGTAGTGTAGTAAAAGCCATTTGCGGTATATATACAAATACGGTAAAAGAACAAATGCTTTTTTTGAAGTGAAAACTTCTTTAGCGGCGTTGAGCACTTTTGTGAGATGGGTAAAAACTGTGAAACTCGCGTCAGGTCACGTGTGCTGATCGAAAAACCGTAAGACGAAGGGGTGACAGCTGATGACGGCTCGACTGTCTATACTTGTAAAATTCGTTTATATTAAGTATTTAAAATTAAAATATGGTCATTGAACAAAGTGCACCTATTAATGAAAAAAGTGACGAAGAAATAGTGAAAGAAAATGAGTGAGTACCTACTTTATAAAAATACTAGATAGAAATTAATAGGTACTGATAATTCAAGCAATTCGTGCGGAATTATTCCCTAACGATTCCAACACATCAAAAATGCACAACGTTAATGTTTTCACTTCTGCCGGCACTCCCGGAGTGCAACCCGTTTTTTTAAATCAATCGTGTAATAATAATTGTAACGGTTATACGAGTAGTTGACCAAAAGCACGATTGCTTCAGCCCCAGTCGGCCCTAACGTTAAGCAACGTATGATATCCGATAAGTTTGTTTATGTAACTCAAACTGGAGCAGTTGCTGACACTACACTTGTTGCTTGGGAAAGGCTCGTCGTAAGGGCAGACAGGCATTTGCATAGTGAGATTGTTAGATTATTTGTTGGGTAATATATATCTCCATTCGAGTGATTTGTTCACGATATACAATTGTTTCTTACGTTGTAATGCTCAGGCTAACAGTGATATTGTAATTGATTTTACTAAGCTACACTAAAGATACTCAATCTGACTTGGAATTAGTTTTTGTTACATTTTGCTATTGTTGCTTACATTATGAGGATATCAACTTTTTATTAGGTAATGTATGTTCGATATAATTAGGAATATTTTGTTATTCTTTTAAAATCAGTCAGATTTACAAGTCTACATGTTAAAAATACGACAAAGATATTTCTTTAATTGTGCTTTCCCTTAAAAAGAGCTGCCTTAAGTGTATTTACGTCTTTTACTTTTATACTCTGTTATCGTTAGTCTGTTTTCTTTGCATGTGTCCAAGCTGTATTACCATTCCCTATAAATCATCTGTTTTTTTAGAATTGCTTGAAACATAAGGGATATTCTGATTAAAAAATAAATGAATCATGAGTCATTTCAGTCCAAGACAGATAAAATTTAATAGCGAAATATTTATTTCGGTAGGTACCTACTGTAGGTCAATTTTGTAGTCTACAAGTACGTTAGTAATAATTACAAGTATGAATTCACGTGTTAATAATCGCAAATATGTAGTTATACATTATGGAGATTACGTTTGATCAATGCCAGCATTTAATCACTGTATTGACATTTACATTCCAATTATACCTTTTCATTAATTGGTGTCACTTGTCTTTCTATGCTAGATCTGGTATTATTACACTATTTATTATTGATAGTTTTAGATTTGGATATCAGATTAATAGTTCTTTTATGATACTGGTTATGGTCAAATATTTAGTTTTATGGTTAGTAATTGAAGTATTTAGATAAATATTTATTTTAGATATTTAAAATTTAGATAAAAATTTATAGAAAAATTGACTCAAAGATCACCAAAATTAAACAGTCTGCTAACCTTTCAAAATGGCGTATATTTTTATAACATCAGTTTTAAAAGTCTGATTAAAATTTCATTCATTTTTATATTTCAGTAATTTTAAAGTAGATTTTATATAAAAAAAAACTATCTATAATTTCGGTATGCAAACAAGTTTGTCTTGTGAAGAAGTATTGGAGATACTTCTTTCGTTTATCGCATTTTTTATAAATAAAGTCTATTTGCTTTTAGAAGAGTATCAAAAGAAAATGTTTTGAAGAAACTAAGAAAGATAGTAACCACCGAGAAAATATGTATATTTTAACATATTATTATTGAGTCGTGAACGTGAATAATAAGCAGAATACATAACATCCGCAGTAGATCATAGTGACGGAAAAAAAATCTCTATTTTCTATTCGATGCCGTTTGTATCATTTCAATTTTTAAAAATGGTTGAACATATTTGAATTAAATTGAAATTAAAAAAAATTACTTGGCTGCAACCATTTTTGCGTTCCACTGCTTGCTGGGCTCAGGTCTCTCCCCATTATTGGGGATGCCTGGAGCTTACTCCACCACGCTGCTGCAATGCGGGTTGGTGAAGAAATAACTTAAGTACCTACTTACATCAAATATCGGTAAAAAACAAATTGATTGAGTTAAAATTAATCTTTGTGGACGTGTCTGTCGTTACACACTCATAGCCACACAGTAAGGTAATTAATACCCTGTGTCGTGTGTAGGTACCATGGACACATACAAAGACAGAAACACAGACACCCAGACCGATAACAGAAATTTAAACTTATCATTCAAATTTCTATTTCGCCGGGAATCGAGCCCGGGACCCCTCGATTGGCAGTCCGGCATGGTAACCATTGCGCCACGCGGGTCGTCAATTTGTTTTCACGGTTTCACGGCAAGTCACGAATCAATGTCCTAAATCGTAATTCTATTAAAGTGATCGAAGTTACTTTGAAGAGCCACTCATAATACTAACACTGGCGTATAGTTTCCGCAATTCCCAAGAAGAATGTATTACTAAAGTTATTACAATAATAACTAGTAACTACCCAAACTATAATGAAAAGTTAGGGCCGTAAAAAACCGTCGTAACTCGTAAATATATCAAAACGCCCGCCTCATAATAGACTTTTCATTTATTACTTTCGGTAATAATTAATTAATTAATAAAACAACCACTAACTCATAATTTTTTAGAATTTATCATGAAGAAAGTTGTTTAATTAAATGTAAAAAATTACTGATAATAGTAACCGTAGTAACAATAAGGTACAAAACTAGCTTCAAATAAAGTAGTAATTCAAAAAATATCAAAACGCCATCTTACTTTATGTGGCTGGCTGCAACCCTTTTTGCGTCCCACTGCTGGGCACGGGTCTCTCCCCCTTATTGGGGAGGCCTGGAGCTTACTCCACCACGCTGCTCCAATGCGGGTTGGTGGAGATGCGGGTTAGTGGCCAACCCGCTGTCGGATGTTTTCAAACCGCCCATAAGGCCTCTTACTTTATGTGCTTTTCACTTATTACTTTCAGTTATAATTTATCGATTAAACAAGCAATAAAAATCACTGCACATTTTTCTGCGTCCTCCCACGAAGAATGTGTTTTCACTGTTTCTCGATACCACTCTTCCGTGGTAGAATGTTAAGCGGTCGCTGTAATGCATATCTTGTTCCGCTATATGATATCCATATGGTAACGGTTGCTTAGTATTGAGTAACTAGTGTTGCGATTTGAATTTTACATCCTTATGAGGAATGTTATCTACGACTAAGGGTCTAAAGTTAATTGATAAGTAAAAGCATTGAGTACGGGTCAGTTTCTCATATGATTAAAACATGGTGAAACTGAAATTGAATTTACGGGTGACTTTAACCGACAATTCGCGTACTTGTCACTTACTTGAAGGTGGTGAAAGAGGCCCTAAGCAATGAAAATAACGTGCAATCTCTACAATTATTTGTGAACATTTCACGGCCAAATCAGTGACCCGATTTTGATGAAATTTGGCTCAAGTTAAACTGAAGAGAAAAGAGTCAAGGGCAGTATATTTTTTATTATATGTAAAAAATCTATGTTTGAATTATTTAACAACTTGATTTAAACGAAATTGGTTTCAAGATTATTTTAGTCACTCTATTAATAAATTCGTATTATTTGAATAAGAAAACACGGTGTCTTTATCTCAAAAATATATGTAAAATAAGTTTATTGAATATAAAAAATAAATTTTAAATAAAATAAGTTTATTATTTTTCGTTAAACAAAATCTAATACACAATTACGCACTTATATAATTTTGTTTAAAATGGATGCCTATATGACTATATCAATGATCGTTTTAAAAATATTAATAACATGCGAATGTATAGCATACAAAATTAACTAGGCGTCATATTTCATATTTCCCGTATATTTAACAGAGTTGCCATGCAACATTAGCCAGAAAATTGTAATTTACGTGAAGAAATTGCCAACAGAGACTTTAGAAGGCTAATTAAACGTCTCTGGTGATAGGCGCATGCGCGTGCGCAACTGTTGCAATATCGTCGACTCTACGTGTAAATTATATTGACGACTTTTTTGAGTAATAATGACGCGATTCGGACTTTTCGATTATTTAAATCAGTATAGATGCTAGTTTTGGCCGAGTTTGATTTATACCAATTGGATTTAAAAAATGATTACGCGCATTTCATAATTGATTTACTATTAATACTTCTTAGAACATATCTATATAGTTTTATCGTTGCGAAAGCCTTATAATTTAAACATTTATAAAGTTACATTACAGTTTCTGATTTTACAATACACGGTGCATAAACACTGTAGTTATAGTGATTAAATTATTTAAAAAACCTTTTTCATTATTAATAAAACAATTAAAAGCACTCGTACTAAACAATAATGCAGCATTGTGAGGATAGTTCGTCAGACTATTATTAAAGAATTATTTAGTGTATTTATATTATTTCTGTAAATGCCGAAGACTGTAAATACTCAACAATATATATTTTTCATGCATTAAAAGCAAAGTAGAAATAAAAAACGGACTAAATAAACAATTTAATTTACAGCTCTCTTAAAGGGAGGCATCTAAAAAGATTAATAAATATACTCGTAGATTGTAGGCACGCGGAAGAGTATTCAATGAACTCGATCGAGCAAAAAGGTATAAAAAACTCAAAACGGACGGCGGCGGCGCGACATTTTGCTGCCCACTCCAAGAATAAGATTAGAGGAGTAACGAGATCAATAAAGATAGTCATCTACAATTTAATTGTGATTCATTTACCACGCCATTTGCGCAACACCGTTCCACTTGTAACTAAAGTCGTTATTAAAAGTAAATTGACAAATAAGCTAGATTTATGTTTTTATTGCAACATTAATTTAATTATTTCCTTTGTAGAAACTTATTTTCTTAAAGGTGTTATAAATTAATGTTAGATAATTATTCGTTAATCATTGATAGTCATTCCGGCGGAAGTTCGGACGGATACAGTGACCTTGTAACGTCGTATTATCAGTTACGACGTTCTCAGATTCTATTGCTCTAATGCGGATGACATATCGCCTACGACAAGGTCATCTCGACCGGTTTAAAGTGGAGCTTTTATACGTGTTATGCAAACTTCTCAATGAGCTACTTCTGTGTACAGTACACGCAATTACCGACGTACACCGTCGTTAATACTTGCTTCTATTATTTGTAAGCAGTAAACAAGTATTAGTCAATGTTGTATGTTAATGATTGGCACAGGTTGCGACAACGGCTGACGTGGATTTGAGATGACGAGAAACTACCGGCAAAATATCCCACACATTTAATTCTGATTGCAGTAAGTTGCACTGTGTTCATTTGTATTTATTATTGAAGCTAGCTAGGGGCTAAAAATGTACTAAAGGTTCATGCTGACAGAAGTAAATGTTTCGTATTTCGTCTGTTGGTGTACATATATTTTTTTATTGATGCATGTGTATGCATCCTATGTGGGAGGGAGTTGCTATTATATGAAAAAATATACACCGTCATACGTTTTGGTTGCGGATTGTTGCAAAGTAGTTTTTAACCTAACTTTATAGTTTCGTATGTTATATTTTTTGTTTGAGGCCGTAGAGCTCTTTCTACTTTCTATAAAATTTCTATAAAATGCGACTGCGAAAGCCATAATACTTAGTCTTATTACTGTTAAGAGTCCATGCATTGTTTGCAAGTTTTGGCATTTTTATAATTATTCGTTTCCTCATTTCAGTCTCATTAAACATGTCCTGACATAGTAAGAGGTAGTAGATAGATTTGCATATATAGATTTTCATATATAATTCCTTAATAAGTAATTCACATTTAATCACTCGTAAGAGTAAATAAAAATAACTCTTTCTCAGATTTTCAATTTTTCCAGATTAACATTTTCATAAATTGGTGTAGACGATCTCACGTGTTCTTTTTGATTTTTTTAAAGCCATTCAGTAACCGAATTCAAAGTTTGAATGAGACTTATGTTACTTGGCTCTTGTGATCTACCAGTTACTAAATTTGTCGAAATTCCAGCGCAAACGATGATTCGTGATGTACCTCCGGCAACACGTCGCCGTCCATTCCGTGTGGACATGTCACTCCACAGCATGTATCCACAAGGATGACAATTGACTGTCAAAAGTATAACTAAAACATACTACTGTCTTACTTATTTAGCTCTACTGTGCTTCCAATAAGGGTGATAATAGCGTGACACGTTTTATTGAAAGGCTGTATGTCGCAAGGGTGCGCGTACTGAATGTATGAATACGGCCTACTTAGAGAAATGTCAACACATGTATCGCGTTGCTAAAATATTAATGTGGCTATTTTTCTTGTTTCAGGTAATTAGTACTACCAAGCACTATTCACAATGTCCGGGGTGAGGCAAGAGTTATGGGTATCGGATGGTATCGGGTAATGTTCACAATCTTTGAATTTCATCATATAGAAAAAAAAACAACGGGTTTCACTCCGGGAGTGCTGGCAGAAGTGAAAACATTAACGTTGTGCATTTTTGATATTTTGGATAGGTTAGGGAATAATTTCGCACGAATTGCTTTAGTTATCTAAAAAATAATACTATTTTTCATCTAGTATATTCAGTAGGTTTTCATCTAGTATTTTTATAAAGCACTCACTCATTTTCTTTCACTAATTCTTCGTCACTTTTTTCATTAATAGATGCACCTTGTTCAATTTCCATATTTTAAACACTTGATATATACGAATTTTACAAGTATACAGACAGTCGAGCCATTAACTGTCACCCCTCCGTCTTACGAATATTCGATCAGGCCACGTGTCCTGACGTGAGTTTAACATTTTTTACCCATCCTAAAAAAAGTGCACAACGCCGCTAAAGAAGTTTTCACATCAAAAATAGTGTACCCTTTTCATACTTCTCCTTTTTATAATTTTAAACCTATGTAGTAATAATAAAGTAATTTTGTTGTATTACATTAAAGTTGTTATATTTTAAACCTTCAGTTGTTATTATTTGGGAGGTGCTAAGATGCTCTTTCTAGATACAGAATGAATAAAAACAGCTCTACAATTTATATTCCTAGCACACCCGGCAGTCGTTATCCTGCCCTAAAAGTATAAAGAAAAATAAAATTATTGCTTTATTAATAAAATTCAGTATGAAGACAAATCATAAATCATAAAACTGGTCCAACCGTTCTATAGTTATAAATGGTGCAACTAACACAACTTTGTTTATATATAAAAAAATATCAAATGACACGCATATCAAACAGCGATCCGAACGCGGAACCTGCGGTTATTCGAGCTTAACAGAGCTGGTGCCTGATCGACCTTCGAGCCGAAGGTCCTGCCAGGTCGCTACCTTTCACCGAAACACTCTGATTTACTAGACTACTTTAAGTGATTGTATTTAAGAAATATTAATGCAAATTTATAGTAGGGAAGTCCCCGACGTGATTTATGGATTCACTCAAGAGCGCAGATGAAGATTTGAGGTATACCTTGCACTCTTTAGGCATACCTATCTATGCATTTATGTATGTAGACTTATGTCAAAAATGGAGTACAACCAAACAAAATGATTTTAAATGGTAAATTCTGTAAGCCGTTCACGTTCTTCAGGACTGCAGTTGCTTCAGCACGAGAACGAAAATTTGCCCCCAGGTCGTTTCGCTTGCTTTCTACGCCAATCGAGGGGATACCCGCGTTTTATTTATAAATTAATAGAAATCCGTCGAGCTTCACATGACCTAAAGTAGCAATGGATGGGTGTAACTTTACGACCATTCAATGTTAGAACTTGCTGACGACATATCTCGCAGTACGCGGCGTAGGGCGGGCGCCGCAACGCAGATAAAGGTGTTGTATGTATATGACTAGTTTAAGAACCCAGCCAAGTGCAATTTCATTATCTGTAAAAGTACCATTATCTATAAAAATGGAAAATACACGTTTATTGTATGGAGAAACCAATGAAATGTCTAGTTATTATATTTTAGTATGTGTTGTTATAGTATCAACAGAAATACATCATCTGTGTTTTTCCGCCGGCTTTTTTCCTCACAGTGTACAAAAACCCTGCAATATGGGTACCAAAAGCCGACAATCGGATCCGATCCGAAAAATAAAAATAAATAAGTAGGTATCTAAATAAAAATTAATCAATAAAAAGGCGTAATATTTGCTTGCAAGTTGCACAAAGTACAGAAAACTATGCTAGCACGTAAGTCTTGAGTTATGTTTTTCGAGAGTATGTATGTACAACATATGTACTCTCGTATGTATGTACAATATATATACTCTCGTATGTATGTACAACATATATACTCTCGTATGTATGTACAACATATATATGGCGCAGTCGGATTACTATAACGTAACTATTACTAACATTTAAATGCATTAACGGACCGTGTTAATGATAAATCTAGCTAACCTATTTGTTTTAACACTGTTAAAACACGTAACAATGTAGCTAAAATGCCTAGCTATGACAATAATTGTCCATAAAATGATTAACGGCCAACCATTAAAATCTTACAGTGTACCTTAAGGAAAGGTTATGATACCATTGTAGTATAATAACTATAGTCAGCATAATAATCTTGATCTAGAATTCTACTTATTTTTCTTAGGCTTATAAAAATGAATTTGGAATGTTAGTTTAAGACAATAATTGTGCTATTAAAGTCTCCTGTAGAACTGGTATTTCAATAAGGCTCGAGTTTTTTATTCATTCAATGTTAATAACCAACAAATTTTTAGGTAGTTGATAATGGGGGTTCGATCCAGGAACTATCCCACATCCTGATATGAGGAGTGTTTTGTATTTTGTCCGGCCATATTTTTCATGGTCACCATCTGTCCGCTCAAGAAATAGTACGATCTGTAATATACTAATCTATGACTGCGCGAGGTTGAAAATATTTACTGTTAATATACGAGTATCTACTGCACTATATAATAAAATTAAAAATATTTATGTAATTTTTGGAATACAAATATTCGATATGTATTTGTTAATGGTTGTCAACTTTTGTTGTATCATCAGTTGAGGGTACGTTTAGGCATAAGGCTCACATAAGTGAGCCGACACAAAACAGGGAGGGAGAAATCCTCAGCGAACCAGATGCCTGAGTACTAGAAAGATATGCGAACAAAACATAGTCATTCGAACAATGCCATTAGCGTTAATATATTCATCAGCTCGAAGAATTCATACGCATATAATCTCAGGTTCTGAAGAATCCGGATCACGGTAAACTTACGCCTGTTCTAATTAAGTATGGGTAAATGAACCAGTTTTTTCCCTGGGCAATGTTTCCGCGTGGTAACCGTCACCCTTACAAGGCGTGGCCGGGCAAGGCCGTCCAGTCCGTTCACTTACGAGCTAGCACAGTTTTCTGTACTTTGTGCAACTTGCAAGCACTTATTGGAATACTATAGTACCATGTTCTCTGCTGACGGTGTTCGATGGCCGTGTTGTTCGCAAATGGACTCTGTCGTGGTATGAATATGTTCTTATTATTGGGATGACAAATGAAATTTCATCTATCTTTTGCATGGAGTTCCAAATAACGCGCGCACCCCCCATCTTTTGTATGTAATCTAATGATCGATCATATATACAAGACTATATATATGAATCTAATATGTTTATTGCAGCTGGGAGAGAGCACACTGAATCTGTCTTTTCATTTGTAGCTCAGTGCTTTTTGACGTGATAACGTCTTTAAAATCGTTTTAGTCGGGTGACATGTTCAGAAACTTGTGTCACACCAAAACCTCACGAGCGCGATCGCAGGTATAACGAGAGAGAGACGGACCGATCTCCCGTCTCATCTCGAGCGCTGCCAGTCATTCCGTGAAACTTGTCACGCGGAATCCTCACGAGCGGAGGCTGGCATAGCGTTCGAGTGAGTGGACCGATCTTCCGTCTCTCTCACTCTAGCGGCATACAAACGAATGGAGATTTTCTCGTGCGGACGTTATCACGTAAACATCTCGATCGTAAACCTACTTTACAAACAATTTGCCGTTTTTTTTGTTACTTTATGGCTTCTGTCAAATTTAACTTAACATTTTGATATTATAATGAAACTGTACACTGTAGATGGTGATATAAATAGGAACACGTTTAATTTTTGAGGTTTACTGCCTGAAAATCTTAAAATGTTTTCACGACAAAAAAATTATGACGTCGTAAGTTTTTTTTTTGTAAATCGACAACATTATAATTATTTCAGTGTTAAAAACGAATGTTAAAAATTAAGAAATAAACTGCATAATTAACCAAGTAGTTCTTGTTTAACTTTCAACCGAACGACAAGGTTTTCAACTTACAACTTTGCCCAATTTCCCATAAGGAACTTACTTCCATACGGAACTGTAAGCGCAATACGAATCATTTTTGCGTTATTATTCTGGTAGTTGGTACGGCCGGCCACAGCGCGTGTATAAACGACAATTCCACACCAATTGCTACCTGTAATAAGGAAGTTAACCAGAACTGGATTACATTGAACGTGGATAAGTAATTGCTACGTTTTTTATAGAATTTGAAAAGTCCGCTGTTTGTCTCTACCCGGATACTCAGGAGTAGGGAGTATTTTTGATCCTTCATTATTTTGAAGATTTAACAACGCAATAAGTTTTGCGTTGGTAAATCTTCTGCTACGAATTTTTATTTGACTACGCCGTAGTAAATGAGGATGTATATTGTATTGTATCTATGTATTTACCCATGAAATTCTCGTATCTCAGTGTTAGTTACGATACTCCTCTAAAACGGCTCGACGGATTTTTATGAAATTTTATCGGTCGTAATATATTTCTTAAATCTCTTATTCATAAGGGTGGTCCTACCCAAACTTATTTTATCTTGACAAGGCGGTACGCGGTACGGAGTTCGCGCGGTCAGCTAGAAATGTATTTATCGATTGGTTTTAGGTTGTTGGTTGAATATTATAAACTACATTTGGTAAATACTGGTAGCTAGATAATAAATTAATAGATAGTAGTGGGATATCATTTGAATTCATATTTGGTATGAAAAAAAACAACAGCTTAAAAAACTCTTTTTATATTTTTATCATATTTAAGGATGTTTACCAGCTCAAAAGAAACCAAGATTGATTTTAATTCTTTGTCATATTTTTTTTGTGATCGATTAGTTTTTATGCGTTTATGATGTCCTATTATCAAAGTCGAATAAAATATAATCGATCAGCGAATCTAGCCGCCACGTTACTTTGTGACATTTAATTTATGTACTTTGAATCTTAACGATCTATTTTATCTGTCGAGTTTATGAATATTAAACGAATTCACCCATCTACAAAAACGTTATTGTGACTTTGGAATAAAGTAGATTATATAGATCAACACAGCATAACCTGTATATAATATGTATAAAAATGTGATAAAAATAGACAATGTAAGATTGCTTTGTTACTATTGTGATACACTATAATTTAGTAACAAGAATAATGTAATTTATTTCTTAATTGATAAACTGTTTATATACATTTCCATTGACTTATTTATAGTATAAAAATGTGATAAAAATAGGCAATATACGATTACTTTGTTACTATTGTGATACACTTTAATTTAGTTACAAGAATAATGTAATTTATTTCTTAATTGATAAACTATTTATATACATTTCTATTGACTTATTTATGGGCATTTGAAATAAACCAAATATGGATGTAAGAAATAGAAAAAATATTTAAATTCCAAACCCGTATCCATATCCATTTCAGAAAACAAAATGTACCTAACAATTAATGTGTTCATTGCAAATATTGCATTACAAATGTAACAATGGCATTAAACAAACATCTTTTGGCTTTTAGACATTCATATCCTGATCAGGAAATTCATATTCATAATGACCCTTAAAAGCAACAGTAAAGTAATAATCAAGCAATGAGGGTGAAGGCCACTTTTTCTATAATTTTCCCGCTTGCACAACAGTGACATTAAGGTCTAAGCTCATTTGTGTCAGTCTCACGATGTTGTCGAAGTTTCAAGGTGTCTCCGTGACTACTCGCTTCTTGACTGATTGCTTTGGTAATAGTGACAATCTCAGCTTACTAATTACAAAGTACCAGTGTACATTAAGCACTGAGTTACCTATTCTTGTTATTATTTCTAAAGATACCAGCCAGTTCTTTAGGAATAGGTAGAGATATTATGTCAAAGTCGAAACTCACATTTTTAATGGTTAGCGGTCAACCCGCTGTCGGATGATTTTCAAAACGCCCATACGGCCTCCGACAAAGTACTGTTATGTATCGATGACAACTGGTACCGTTTTTGGTTTTACGTGCCTTCCTTCAGGAAACGTACATGCGAAATTTGCCAGTTGTGGCACCGACCGCGCCCCTTTTGCTTAGCTGAGTGATTAAGTCGCTTGCGTTCTATGCTAGGCGCTGAGCCATATGCCTTATTCCATATGTTCTCATATGCATTTGTTCTCTTAAATAATGACAATGTTTATAATTGCAGTTTTTTGGCGTTTTCGTTTCTAATTAAAAAAATCATTATCTATACATACAAATAAATAAAATTTGAGTGTCTGTTTGTAATATTAAATAATAATAATAATAATAATAAATCATTTATTTTCAGGCAACAAGGCCCATACTATAAATACCTTATGGACTAACATACATATTATTTATATCTTAAAACTGTAATATTAAAATAACCGCTTTTTACTACATCCATATGAATGTATATACGGTACATACACCAAAATAACATTTTCACAATTTTTTTCTGACAGTCTATGTCTGTCTGTCGGTCTGTCTGTCTGTTTCTTCCGGCTAATTTCTGAAACGGCCGGACCGATTTTGACGGGACTTTCACTTGCAGATAGCTGATGTAATGAGAAGTAACTTAGGCTACTTTTAATTTAGAAAAATTCTACAACTTAAGTCCACGCGGATGAATTCGGCGGCCGCCAGTAATTCCAATAATTCCGTTTCCTATATAAATTTCCTGATAAAATATTCAAAATGGCATTTTTCAAAAAAAGTACCTTACATACAACGTGCACATTTAACATCATTTTATACCACAATGACATATAATATTATTGTTATACAAGTTGGCAACTGTACTATTTAATATTTCGTGCAAGTGTACACATACCGTAAATAACGTGCTTACGCCCCGCCTATACCAAAAGGTTATCTCGCCGAGCTAATAAGGTCCTAGTTTCTTGCAACCACAAGCTGCTATGACTACCGAAGCCGTAATTAAAGTCCCCTTACTTCACTTTCACTAACTTGCACTGCCGGCAATGCTCGGGCGGCTCCCCTAGGGTTGCCCGTGTCCATAGGCGACGGTGATCGCTTAACATCACGCGGCCCGTCTGCCTTATTGTTAGGTTTATTTATAAAAAAAAAAAAAAAAAAAAAAAGTAAAGTGGATAGCTCCCAGATCTCCCTAATTTGGAATAGAGGCCTATGTCCGTCAGCTAGAAGTATTACAGTGGCGTTTTTGTTAATGTTTTTGAAAAAAAAAACAGTCCATCCCTTTTAAGATCTAGAGATTGTTGCAAAGCATCTTTTTATGTCCCATTATCTACACCTACTACGACTAATCATATCTATAAAAGAGAAAGTGGGTATGTATGTTCCTTATAGACTCCGAAACGGCTGGACCGATTTCAATGAAATTCTCGGAGAATCTTCAGATTGGTCCAACGAGTAATCCTGTAAAGTTTGGTTCACTTCTCTTTCTAACGCGGGTGAAACCGCGGGGCACAGCTAGTAATCAATAAATAAACAATAAACGTTTCACACTCATAGCCCCACAGTAGGGTGGATATACCCTGTGTCGTGGGTACCATGGACACATACAAGCCAGAAACACAAACACCCAGATCGATGTGGTAATGAAAATTATTCGGAAGATCGAATGTTAGGTATAGTTTTTAGATAGAAGACCTATACTTCTTCTATAATATAGAATCTATTAGTCTTTTGTTAGGTTTAAGGTATATTTGTCTTCTAACCTTGACTGATTGCTTTAGCATTCCTGGGACAATGGATGTCTGTTAATTAGTGAATACCTACGTCAAAGTGAGTATTGAATACATCCTTTTGAATTCTCAACATATCTTTAGTGTAATTAATGGTTGTGCTGAGTAGCGAAAATATTGCTGTTTACAAAGAGATGGCAGGTAGCTATATGTACTTGTCGGGTGCGTGGTAAGATAATATTAACCAACTACATACTACAAAAAAATTTTTTTTTATAAGTTGGACTTTTTATTGTTATTGTAATGCATTTTGATACCTTCATTACAAGGTATAACTCGAATTGAGTTAACATTCTCATGCTGTAAAAGACGATTATCAGTGTTTTTGCCGTTTATGTATAATACACACACACTTGGCTGCAACCCTTTTTGCGTCCCACTGCTGGGCACGGATCTCTCCTACTAAATTGGGGAGGCCTGGAGCTTACTCCACCACGCTGCTTCAATGCGGGTTGGTGGAGATGCGGGTTAGTGGCCAACCCGCTGTCGGATGTTTTCAAACCGTCCGTAAGGCCTCCGACAAGGTTTAACGATTGTTATCTATACACATCAATAATTGTAGTTTAGGAGGATATAGCTATTTAATTGAATATAAAATGTTCTAATATTTTATTTCTAATAAGTTCTTAGTTTAATTTTGATTTTACATAGTGAAAGTGGTGGTGGTATTGGAACTATACATTACTACCACATTTCATAACAGTAGGTCAATGCTAGAATCATAACAAGAATACTATTCGAATAATTCTCAAGTTCAATATTTCATAAAAAATATGGTACTCCAAAATATCTATGTGTGATTTTAGACGATAGTAAAATATAAAAAAATAGGTAATATTGGACATGATTTGATTCTATGTCTTAAATACTCGTTAATTCCAAACACGTACAAAGGCAAAATGTGTCTGACCTTTCCACCAGATGTTCTGCATTCTCGTTTGTTATGTCACCCAGGCGGAACTTTCGCCTCCGCCCATCGCCATTGAACTTGACATTTCCTATTAGCACTATATTCTGCCTGTCACTGGGACGGTACCGTTTATTTATTATACAAACATTGTTATATTCTTGTTGTGTACTTGTACTCGTTCTTGTTACTTCATATGTGGATCAAGATTGAGATTGATTGAGATAATTGCGTTCAATTTTAGGTGCGGTTTTGGAAACAGCGGAAAAAACACTTGATCCCGATTGTCGCATATGTTGCAAAATTGAACCTATTTACGCAAACCGGAACCAATCCACACTCTTGCCGAAATTGAGTTAAGTACACAGAAAAGCTTAAAATTGCACCTTCTATCGACCCTGTAAAGATCAAAATGATCTGACAATTTTGACAAAACAAAATATTTTCATGACATGTTTACCAATCCACAAAACATCAGTTGTCTAATACATTAAACAGCTTTTTCTCAAAACTATCATCATCATCATGTGTGGGTTGGTTCCGGTTTGCATAAATAGGTCCAATTAAACAATATTGTTGCAGTCCGGCCCGCTTCGATGGGGTGATTTGAGTTTATATGATTATACTAATCTATCCCACGGTAACAGTACATTTTTCCGGGATATAAGCTACGCCCTTTCCCGCTCACGCTATCTGTGTAAGTGCCAAATTTCATTAAAATTGGTTCAGTAGTTTAGGCGTGAAAACGAAACAGACACACACCCACAGATTTACTTTTGCATTTATGTATAATATTAGCATGGATCAAGAAAGAGGTAACTTAATCTCTTGATCCAATGGGTGTCCTTTTCTATTACATTCCTTACAATATTTTTTTGTTGAATATTGGTACAGTCAAAAACAAAAAGTGATTATTATCCTCAATTAATATATTACTCTCGAATCGTCAATTTTATTGAACATGACACCAAAAGTTTCAAGATTTAATAAAGCAAGAGTCCCATATGTCGTCACTCTGTCGTAAGAGAGTCTGAGTTTATGAGCCGTGATAATTTATTATAATGCGGTCGGTAAAGGTTGCGATATCTTAAATGTGAGCTTAATAATATATTATATCTTCATATTTGTATTCGGTATGCTGAACCTATGCAAGCTGAAGTGGCAATGGGCAGACCATATAGTAAGGAGGACCGACAACCGATGGGGGAAGAAAGGTCCTCGAATGGCGACCACGACTCGGCAAAAGGAGTACAGGCCGCCCTCCAACCAGGTGGACTGATGACCTGAAGAAGACAGCGACTACCCGCTGGATTCAGAAGGCCCAGGACCGGGAGGAGTGGCGAACGTTAGGGGAGGCCTATGTCCTGCAGTGGACTATAAAAGGCTGATAGATGGATGGAATGCTGAACCTTATTTCATGAAGCCCATTCAACAAATCTCCGATATTCCGTGTCCTTATTAAATAGCTATCAACATCTTGATTAGTCTTTTGTTTTTGCTTTTATACAGATTATATTATTATTAAAATCAAATTATTGAATAATTGTAAGGGCGTCACAGTAACTTAAGATGCAATGTTAGTAATCGTAACGTCAAGCCGTGTTACTATTATTATCCAAACTGCGTATTAATAACTAAACTGGGTTTAAATCTATATTTATGGAATTCTAGTTTAATCACTGTAATACTTATTATACTACAGTGTTAGTTGCCATACTCCTCCGAAACGGCTTGATCGATTTTAATGAAATTTTAAAAGTATATTCGATTAGTCTGAAAATCGGTCGTAATCTAACACCTAAAGGATGGTCTAACATTAAATCGCGATCTCCTTACCGCAAGCAGCAAGGTCAGATAGTAACATATAAGAATTAACTCCTTCCCTCAGACTTCTGACACACATTGATTTGAGGTTGTACGATTGATCGAACGGTAAGTTCCGATTCCGAAGTTAATCTTCAAAGCTTCTGAAGCCCTTCACTTCAATTAATCTGAGAGATCGATTTTGCAACACAATAAAGTGATGCCAATTATGGTAAGGTCAATATGACATGGTTATCATTTGTATCGATTGACAGATAGGCAACTGCAATCTCATGCAATAGGTCATAATCATGTACCAAATAAAAGGAGCGAAGAATCCAGAATCATTTTTCATAATCAGGATGGTATTCTTAGAAATGAGATATTCGTAAGTCCGCGCTAAGGATGTGTGGTGCCCGGTGCACATGTAAATTGATGTGTGCCGTATGAATAAGCTGCTGTTTCAAGCGGTCGTATTACAGATTCATATATTTAAGCTTTTGTGATCACATCATATTCCTTCTATCTGTTTGTTTGTCTGAGTATATAAGAGTGCAGCGATAGTTGAGTGATAAAGACAATGGTCTCAGAGGTACCGAGTTTAGAACCCGGTGGACGTCTGACTACGAAATTTGTTATGTGCATATTTATCGCTATTCAGAACGGGTGAGAGAAACATTCTTTACAATGTTTTCCTACCAAATTGCACTAGACTAGTGTGGTAGACTTCGGCATAATTCCTATTCAATCAGGGGTATATTAAAAAAACTTGAAAATTATGAAATCTATTTCATCTTCAATCTTTCTCTTCAACTATATCAAGTTATGACTTTAGAATACAAATTCATAACAACTTTTACGTATATACCTACATAACACTTTGCATATGAGATATTATGACACTCTTACCCAACATGCGCTACTAATAACATACTAGCTACTAACTACTAACATACTAGTAATGATATGCCTGCGATCGTTGAGGACTTCTTACCTAAGACGTGCTTCTGATTTAGGAACAATAAGTTTGTAAAAGTGAGATAATATTTTTCACGTATTCTTTTGATACATTTGACCTCGCAACGGTAGCAATGTGACACGAGACACCATGTATGTTCTCTTGCACAACATCGTCCGACATACTAATAAGCTTCATATTATTAAAATCATCATCATTCACATCACCATATCTACACGGGTCTTTTTAAAATGAAAGGGATTTGGACTATACAATAGATCAAGACTACACGAGTCAACTTCGCGTTGGTGGATATTGAAATATAATTCTTAATCAGTTCCACTGAGCTCAAATTTCAGAATCTAAATTATCTAGATCGATTTTATATGCAGAACTTGTCAAATCGTGTCAGCATCGACATTCAAATTCGATTTGGTCTAGATATTTGAAAGTAGCGTGCAGAGGTCACGATACAATAGAACAGTTATTAAAATATAATTCACCTTGCAAATATTTGAGCTCTGTTTTTGCAGCAATGTGATAAAAACAAGACACAATGCTGTTTTAATTTTTTTGTAATTGAAAATGATAAAGAAACTTTTTGCGTTGATCTAACAGAGCGATCGAACAAATAATACAACTGTGAAGAGTTAATCTGTTATCTAATGGGTTTTGGCGCGTAAAATTAGAAAAGAGACTCAGTTAAGAGATCGGTGGCACCTGCCGTTATGCAACTTCGCTAACGACCCATTGTCTCAAAAAAGAGCGGAAAATATTACTCAGTTCCGCCTTCGAGGTTAAACTCGATTTTGTTTGTCCTGGCTTTTGTGAGGGTTATCGTATTTTCGCCTAACAGGGCTATTAGCAAGCAAGGCCCTGTCAAATAATCTATAATACGATAACACCATATATCTGTCATATAACTTGATAGTTCACAAGTAACTTGTGAACAGAAGACCGATTTTATTAAAACTCTACAATGTAATTAGAGTTTGTAATCCGGATATTCGGATATCCGTTTATCCGGATATCCGTCCTGGTTTTGGATCCGGATAATTTCTGTCGTAAAATCCGGATATCCGATCTTACGTCATGTCAGATTGACATGAAAACATCCTAAAAAATAAACAGTTTTTATTTTTTTGCTACATCTACATATTTTAACGTACTCGTCTCGTCTCGACCACGATATACGTTTCACGGATGTAGAGATAACTCAGTTGGAAAACCTTTCAAGTTCTTTGTCCATAATAAAAGCAACCGTGGAAGCAATCTGCGAAGAAAAAGCGGATTTGTTGGCAGCGGAAGCTGCATTGAAGTTCATGATAGAAAAACTCAATGAAGAAAACAGCTGCGTCAGCGATGATCTCATGGTGTCTTTGAAAACAAGACTTAGTGGACGACGAATTCCTATATTAAGTGGCACACTAAAATACTTGCACAACTGTGTCAATTTTTATAAACAAGGTCCTCCGACTTACCCTTTCCAGAATCCTGATAGTGAAGAGATATGAAAGTTAATCGCTAAAAGAAATATCCAATACTTTTCGCCAAAGCCGCAGCCGGAGCCAGTGGAACCTACGCTCGATGACTCATCAGCACAATCCCCTTCTCAAACAAGGAACAGTTGCAGAAAAGGATAAATGAAGCCATTTCAGCAACACCGTCGACTTCAACACATTGTGATTCTTCTAGTCAACTAGACATGGAAACGAAGGTCCGAGTTCAGATGGCTCTATAGGACAGTGGCGGCGAACGGCGTCTACATTTGTCGCGAGTGTACAAATTACTGAAGACTGTACCACCAACCAGAGTAGAAGCTGAGAGAGTATTCTCCGCCGCAGGCTACATGTGTAATAAAATTCGTAGTTTAATACTCTCGATGCTTTAAGTTTTTTAAGATCATACTACCAAAAGAGTCAGGTGAATAAATAATAATGTTCAATAATTTTACAAAAAGAAATTTATATTTACGTGCCTTAATTGATTTTTATATCTTTAACGTTTGTATTTTAATGTTACAAAGAATTATGTTCGTATTGTTTTAGTTTCTTTCAATTTAGTAGAATTTAAGTTTTGTTGATTTTGCATGTTGTTCCGTTTAATATTTTAGAAATGTTTTTACTGTAGTATTTGTATAAGGCATTATTTTATGGATATTTCAAATTATCTGTAATAAAACTTTACTATTTATTAGAAATCTTTTTATATTTTTAATCGTTTGTTTTAATGTTAACAAAGAAATATATTTGTATCGTTTTAGTGGTTTTAGTTTAATTTCAATTATTTCTATTAATAAAAATTTAAGGTTTGTTGATTTTGCATGTTATTCTGTTTCAAATTTTAAGAAATGTTTCTTTTTTATCGTAGTATTGTATAACGCATTATTAGATATTTCTAGTTATGTAAAACTTTAATATTGCTGATTTTGAAAGTCTTTAATAATGATAAGAAAATAATTGTTATTTCGTTAAGATTTAATTTTCCAAATTACTTATAAAGCTGCTATTATTGTTATTTACGATCATATCAGTCCATTAAGTTTAATAAACAAGGATTTCCGTACATTTTACTTTGTATTATTATTTTTTTTAAATATCTGCAGTCCATTTAGTTTAATAAACAACAATTTCCATACATTTTACTTTTAAATTTTATTAATTTTAAATATCCGGATATTACCCGGATATCCGGATAATCAAATTTCAAAACGGATAATATCCGGATAGTAAAAAGAAACGGATCTTGCAAAGCCTAAATGTAATCCAAGACTGTTTAAAGCAGTTTTATGCAGCATTTTAATTATTTATTTTGTTAATTTTTGCTCCATTTTATCAATGTTTTCAATAAAATCATTTGAATTTGTCCTAGTTTACCTATCAAGCAAAATTTTCACAAAATAATTTTAAACAGTAAAATGAAGCAATAACAAACTCCGCGAAAACGTATCTTCACGTTGGCATGTCTATGAAACACCAGCGCATCTAGCAGCAAATTGAAGCGCTATAGCCCCCATTAATGTGTGTGGAGGAGAATGCATCGATCAGAAGATCATACGGCATTCAATCACTTCGCCAAGGTTTAGACAGGGCCGTTGCTTCCTCTAGTATTCTTGGACAGAACAATACCTCGGAGGCTATTGTTAGCGTCCGCTGCAGTCCCAGGCTATCTCAATGACATCTGATAGCCCCGATCAATCTGGTCGTGGTCTGACAGCTAGCCACAATTGACGAGCGGCAGCGATAGATGGACTCCGGGATTGTACAATGGAAATCCATTGCCTGTTGTGTTCGGAATTTGCATCGTAATTTCTGCTCATATGTTTTCATATCAGCTTATTGACAGTTTATCTTGATGTGGTCAATAATTTATTACATTTATTGCTCTTTCAATTAATCAGATTCATACCACTCATGCTGTCCATTAATGTATAATGTATAGAAACGAAGTGACATCGATCGATCATTTTTAAGAAGACACGTCTTTTGTATGGACACAGACAGTGTGTTCCCATTCAAACGTTTGCTGAAACCAAAAGTGGATCTTGTAGACTATTAAAGTTGATTTTATGCAGTTTCAGTATTGAATAATTCATCTTTACACACAAAACACATCCACATTTTGTTTTCCCGTTTGAATAACCGTTATGTGCACCGCAAATATTTTGTATTTTTTGGGTTCAAGTGATACATCTTGTTTGGATCCCGTTGGCTTTCGAGTTATTTGCATGACGCTCACGATATTCCCGAGAACGGTTCCTTAAAAACATAAGAAAAAAATCATAAGTGCTTCACGGGTACCCATCGAGCATAAGTTATCTTGGTGCAAAATAAACAAAATATTGTGCGGAACATGATTGCATGACGGGCATTGAATATAAATTTCAAAATGAATTGCAGTTTTGCATCACGTGATTATTTTTGGTAGATAATCGATTTTTGCTTCATGAAGTGAAGTGTATTTATGTGAGTTTGTTGAACTTTAATGCTGTTTTAACTGTCGATAAACATATAAAATTAATTTTCCTCTTGTTCTTTAGGCATAATTTAGAATTCAAAGTAACATCCAATCTACGACTGCGTTCCAATCCAACCGATCTACGTCCATTGCAAACTTCAAATTAATACTTTAGTGATAAAGGTTACCTACCTACCTTAAGGCTAGGGACCTATTTTTTGAAGGTTAATCTTAATAGCCAAACAACAAACTCTAAGGATTTTGGGATTTTGTTTATAAATGGTGATGTCAATGCTTGTCTTTAAAGGCATTGCAGAACATTGTGACTTTGAGGTGAGGCTCTAATTGCAAAAGCAAAAAACTGATAATCTCAAGCATATGCCCTTGAACTGGACAATATCGTAAGTTGTTGTCAGGTTTCTACATACGATTGTTGATTGATACTTTTGTAATATGAGGACTGGTTTTACAGTTTCTTATGAATTTAACCAAATAAGAATAAAATTGTTTCTTTTGTTCGTAAATTTTAATATAATATGTGAAAATAATATACTTAAATTAATATTACATAGGTATTTTGTAAGATAAAATATGTACGTATGCCAAATCATGACAATTTTATTAAATGTATTTATAAGTTTTAGTTATTTAATATATCAAGGATTTGACATAATGTTATCAAATCGTCAATTAAGACCTAATTTTCTAAAATAAGATAAAGTCAACAAAATTTCAAACCTCGCACGATCACAGCCGCATTTTTTGTCATTAAAATAAATTTACATAAGTTATATCAATCTGTAAATTATGTCTGTACTAAGTAGTTTTACTATCTAGAATTTAAGTAACCGTACAACTACAACGTGTGGTAGAAGGTAAAGAAAAATATATGTTACAAATTGAAATCCAAACTGCTGATAACTTTGTTTTCAAATAGCATGATATAAAAACGTTCTCACCCAAAATTATTTTGTGGATGGTCATCGTCGTATCGAGGAAGATTATTCCTAGTTATGGCGCCCCGTCTCTTAGATATTGATTCCCAGAAAACAAAACTAAATAGAAAACAAGAAAAAACGCATAAAGAGGCATAGTTTAAATTACCATATGAACTTGCAAGTTCAATATGATCAGATAAATGGTACTTGACAGAGCGGGACCGATGGTTACCTGTCAGTTTTGTTACACTGATTTGAATCAATGCAAGTTACAATATGCAGTCCTAGCCTAGAATACCAAGTTATGAATAAATTAATTTAAATATTCTAATGTACATTAAATGTACTTACATTATTTTTTGCTTACATACTGAACATAACATTACTTTTTGCGTCCCATAACCGTTTTTTTTTTTTTTTTTTTTTTTTTTATATGTAAACCGAACAAAAAGGCAGACGGGCCGCGTGGTGTTAAGCGGTCACCGTCGCCTATGGACACGGGCAACCCCAGGGGAGCCACCCGAGCATTGCCGGCTTTGGAGGAGAGCTCTTTTTACAGCTTTCTTGAAGAACCCCATGTTATAGTCCACTGGGAATGCCTCAGCTGGAAGGTTGTCCCATAACCTGCACGTCCGTGGTAAAAAGGAGCGTGCAAAGCGGACTGTGGAGGACCGCCACGAGTCCAGATGGTGCCGGTGGAACTTTAACCTTCGTCTGGTGGTATAATCATGAAATGGTGATGTAGGCATCAATTTGAAGAGTTCCTCGGAGCACTCACCGTAGTAAAGTCGGTAGAACACGCAGAGCGAGCCTATGTCTCTTCGCAAGCTGAGCGGTTCTAGCCTGTCAGTCAATCTTGGGTCGTTGACGATTCGGACTGCGCGCTTTTCAACGGAGTCAAATGGGTGTAGCTGGTATTTTGGTGCTCCTGCCCAGAGATGAGAGCAGTACTCCATGTGGGGTCTGACCTTTGCCTTGTACAGCGTCAGGAGTTGCCCCGCAGTGAAGTACTGCCTCGCCCTATTGAGGACACCAAGTTTTTTGGACGCCAATTTGGCTTTGTGCTCCAAATGACTCCGGTACTGCACTTTACTCGTAATGTCAACTCCCAAGATACCAACACTTTCACCGACGGTGAGCGCGGTACCCTGGAACTTGGGCGCTATAACAAATGGGGTTTTTTTAGCGGTAAACGCGCAAACTTGTGTCTTCGTGAGGTTAAACTCGACAAGGTTAAGTCGACCCCATTCCGAGACCCGCTCCAGAGAGTTCTCGACTTCAGACACAAGTTTGATTCTGCTTTCCTCCACTTGTGACCGAGAGGCATTGGCTCGACAGGTGTATAGTGTGTCCACCGTACTATCATCTGCATAGCAATGTATACTACGTGATTGTTGCAGCATGTCATTGATATGCAGAATGAATAGTGTAGGAGACAGTACTGAGCCTTGGGGAACACCGGCGTTAATGGGCTTCATATCTGAGCAGCATCCGTCAACAACGACCTTAATCTGCCGCTCAGATAGAAAGTTTGCCACCCAGTTGCATAGCCTCAGGGGAAGACCGTAAGATGGAAGCTTCGCGAGAAGGGCCCTGTGCCAGACCCGGTCAAAGGCCTTTGCAATATCCAGGCTGACTGCCAGAGCCTCCCCGTTGCCCTCGACGGCTTCAGCCCATCGGTGTGTGAGGTATACCAAGAGATCACCGGCCGACCGGCCCTGGCGAAAGCCATACTGACGATCGCTGATCAACCGGTGTTTCTCAAGATACCTAAGGAGCTGCGTGTTTATAACACGCTCCATCACCTTAGAGAGCAGGGAGGTTATCGCAATGGGCCTGTAATTGGACGGGTCACTGCGGTCACCCTTTTTCGGTATTGGGTGTACTAGGGCTACCTTCCACGAAGACGGTACTTTACTAGTGGTGTAGGAAAGCGAGAATAGGCGCGTTAAGACGGGAGCCAACTCGGGAGCGCACGTCTTTAATACGATCGCGGGGATATCATCCGGCCCGCTCGACTTCTTGACATCGAGGGCTAGCAGAGCTCGTCTGACGGCCTTTTGAGTGAAACGCACGTCCTTCATCGAGCTCTCACACTGCTTGATGGTCGGCGGTGTGGCACCTCTGTCGTCCAGAGTCGAGTTTGAGGCAAACAGGGTACCCAGGAGATCGGCTTTCCCTTTTGCCGTGTGAGCCAGAGTATCGTCCGGTTTGCGTAAAGATGGTAGAGACGACCGACAGAAGTTACCTTCGACAGCCTTGGCAAGCGACCAAAAAGCTCGACTCCCGCAAGGGTAGCTTGATAGACGCTGGCCAATTCTGCCGACGTGCCTAAACTTCGCCTTGGCTGTTTGCTTCTTTGCCGAACGGGAGGCAGCGTTGAATTTTTTCCGAAGCTTAGACGTTTCGGGGTCCTTACGCGTGTGCGCATCAGCCCAGGTTTTAAAAGCTTCTTGCTTAAGTCTAGAAGCCTTAGCGCAAGAAGTAGTAGCTTTAGTTTTTCAATAGTTTTTTTCTTTTTCTTCTTTCAAGTCATGTTGGAGTGATCTTGTGCAAAGATCTTTTATGCGTGGAGATTGTTAGGAGACTGGAGAGTGATATATTTAGGCTACTTTTTCCTGTGATAAAACATCTCATATTATTGTATGAAGCTATTATGTTTAAATTTGTGTTTGTTTTATAATTATGTTGGCTTGCAGTGTTCATTGCTGTAAGTATTGCAAGAATGTATATTGTATAAATAAATAATAAATCTCATTCCCATGTGAAGATACATAATAATGTATGTGTTTGATCCTTTCTAACGTGGGTGAAACTGCGAGGCACAGCTAGTACTTTTATAATTAATATTCAAATATTATAATATGATTCAATAAAGCCGTCAATAGCCAACAAAGTCAATAAAGAATATAATACATTCACATCGTTAATTGTTATCATTTCTTCATGATGATGAATTGTTATCATTTATAGAATCGTTATCGAAATAATCTTTTACAGTAAAAACAAAAAGTCCAACAAATGACCATTACATCAGGCTACCTAATAACTTTGTTGTTGTAATAATACTTTCACTCAGAGTTAGGGCTGTCGGTAGAAAAATTTACGGCACCATAAAACAGTTTATTTGTATAATATATTAGACAAGTAATATTAAACTAATAATAAGTAAAAAAACCGGTCAAGTGCGAGTCGGACTTGCGCACCGAGGGTTCCGTAAAATATATTTTTTAAATGTAACTAAAACTTTACGGTTTTCGCAATTTTTCCTTTATTTGTGCTATAAGACATTGCTTCGTACCAAATTTCAAGTTTCTGAGTTCAGAATTATAGATTTTGATTCCCTTGCGAGTTTCGAAAATTTTCAGAAATTTCTGCATAAACGGTTGTATCTTTTGATTGTACTGGCTTAGAAGTATTTTAAAGCTCAAAGGGAATGTAGACCTAAGTATTTGATATAAATTCCAGCTTCATACCTCCGCGCGTTTCTGAGAAAAAGGGTCTTGACAGACAGACGGAAGGACAACAAACGTACAAAACCCTAAAAATAGTGCTGTTACTATGTTTCCATAAAAATGCTTCAATTCTTTTTTCTTTAGGGTCATTTTCACCATATGACACTCTCGAGCCTCTTAACTCACTCCATACAAGAAAATCAGGTCAATCCATAGCACAGTTGCGACGTCAAAGAAACAAACACACTTTAATTTTTTTTTACAAATTGATAGGTAGCCCTAGTTCGGTGCGTCGAGTGCGGCGCGTACAAAGTTTGACGTAGCGAGACTGTTCCTCAAATAGATCGTGGAGATTCGAAGATAAACTTTTTGTTGACCCATTCACGCCTAATCCAATTTCGTGTAAGTAGTCAGCCTGCTTCCGATTCGAAGCGGTGTACAGAATTGAGCAACCGCTGCGGTATGCCGTCTGTCGTAGAATCGCTTCATACTAGCTCTTGCGACATTGCTAAGCCAAAACTTTGGTCTCGTAATGTTCATGAAATGTAGAGAAAATAATTTAGATTGGTGTTTAGGTGGTTAGATGTGTGGCATTGGGCATGTAAAAATGTATTGTTTGACCAATATCGCAAAAGTGTTTTAGAACGTTTGACGTCTATTATATTATAGGGTAGTCTGAAAACCGCTTTAACGGCCTGCAGCGGCTACCTACCATCGAGTGTCCTGCATGATTGCTTAAAAAGAAAAAGTCATGTTATCATTCTCTTACTGATATGACTTGATAGTCTCGATGATTCTAAAATGGCTGTTTCTTTTAAATATATTATGAATGATTATGTTCAATATAATTGAAAATATTCCTTCCGTATTAAACGTTACACACTCATAGCCCCACAGTAGCGTAGATATACCCTGTGTCGTGGGTGCCATGGACACATACAAAGACAGAAACGCAAACACCCAGACCGAGAATAAAAATTTTAAACTCATCATTCAAATTTCTGCTTCGCCGGGAACCCGGGACCTTCCGATCGGCAGTCCGGCATGGTAACCATTATGCCACGTGGGTCGTTGAAATTTTCCTTACATATTATATATATTCTTTAAATTTCTGTCCGACACGTGTGTTTTATTGGGAAATTTATTTATAGATGCATTAAGCCAACACAAAGTGAATAATGGAAATATTGTAAGCGCAATCTGACAGATTAATGAGAAAGGCATGTTAATATTTAAATTTACTTTATTGCTGATGAAACGAGATAATCATCCAACTTTGAAGAGTTATGCCCTTGCTCGTCCTTTGTCATCTTTATCGAGTTAATTTATTTAAGAAAAGTGTTCAGTGACTCACAAATAGGGTAAGAGATTGCTTGAAAATTTAATTACTTTAAAAATGTCAAAAACTATTTATTTTCCAATTACACAAAATTGGTTATTTATTACAAACGGAAACAGGTATTTTTCCGTTAAGAGCCAAACCAGCAAAATATAGTTGAATAGAAGATCAAAGAAAGTTTTGTACAAAGTAACCGTTGGTCATAAAAAAGGAAATATTGTTGTCATAGGGCAAAATTGTTGGGAGGTAAAATGCCAAATTCTGTTTCCGATTTCATAAAGATAAATACCCTATATATCGTTATCGATATCTATACAAATAAATAAAATTTGAGTGTCTGTTTGTAATATTCAACAAACCGCTTTTTACTAAATGCATATGAATTTATAAACGGTACATAATAATATACCAAAATAACATTTTTTACAATTTTTGTCTGTCTGTATGTCTCTTCGTCCGGAACAAATAATCTCTGAAACGGCTGGACCGATTTTGACCGGACTTTCACTGGTAGGTAGCTGATGTAATAAGGAGTAACTCTGGTAACTTTTTTTTAGAAAATATCTAAAACTAAAGTCCTCGCGGGCGAAATCGCGGGCGGCGGCTAGTTGTCAGTTATAACTGATACACAGCTATTCCGTATCGTGATAGGAAATAGAAAGTGATATCTATCTGCGTATAAGGTCACGATTGCATCGATCGCGCGTCGGCAGTAACCTCGACCTTGCGTTACGCAAGCCTTTATGGATGGTATTGCACGATGTTTACGATCTGTTTATATCATTATCCAGTTTAAATTAGCCTTATTTGGATATCTATTAAGAACTTAAAACTTTTTAACTAACTCCAAAAAAAAGATTATACAATTACTTTTATAATATTTTTATTTAGAATATATTTGATTCGAGTATGATGATCTATTGAGGCTTTTAAGCACACGTGTTTAATTTCATGTGCGTGTGTATGTTTTTTTCACAAATTAACTGAACTAAAAATGATGACCTTATAAATCAGGTATCTCATATTTCAACTTACGAAACAAGTCCAAGTTTCATAAAAATCGATTAAGTAGTTTCTTGAGATATGAGTGTTCATGCATTTTAAATAAATAATTTAGTTTAAAAAACTAAAAAACACGCTTTTGTGAAAATACGAACTAAAAAGTAAAAAAATAAGAAACTAAATTATTTATTTTTAATTTTTTAGTTGGATTTTTATTCTCATATTATTGCATTGTCATCGGCCCTTGACCTTTTTGACCCTTGCAAATTTTCAAGTTTAATCAGACGCTTAGACGAGTTAAAAAAAATTAAACTTTATATTTATTTCATTCAGTACCTTAGGCCACGAACTTATCAGCCGCCCCTCGTATATTTTATTTTATCCTGATGATCCTAGTTACGACTTTAATATAAAGTTATGAGATTATTGTATTGTCATCGGCCCTTGACCCCTGTGCAAATTTTCAAGTGAATCAGACTCCTAGAAGTAAGTGAAAATGAAGTTTAAAGATTCCGTTACATACATACATACTTACATACATACAGGTCAAGTTAATAAAAGCGTGTTAAAATTGTCTTTAACGAAACCGAAAGGTGGGAAATATTTAAGTAATTAAGAATATAATACATTTTTGGAAGCAGTAGGTACACGTTCACGGTAGTCATTCACCAAATGAATTTCCAATGGAAATTCACTAATCGTGGCTAGATTATTTCCTTCTTTTCAGTTATTTTGTAGTAAATTCTATTTTTTTAAGTATTCATATACGTAATAATATTCACACAATGCACAGAAACTATCCACATCTTTACCAAAATTAAAGAACAACTACTAATGGTTATGGCGGCAAAAAGAACAATAACTAATGGATAAATGCAACTAATATGTAGTATTAAATATTAAAAGCATTATAACGAAATCCTTCAACACAAATGAAGCCGTGAAATTTTGACTCACAACATGCAATCTATAAGCCATCAATCAAGGAGTGTCTCATTATTTAAGCGTTACGTCAAATCCTATTCTTGAAAATATTGCTTATTGAAGTACCTACGTAATGTCTATTACCTATAGGTATACTCTATTAGGTTTCAAATAAGTTCGCTTATTCTGAAGATGAGATAAAGTAATAGTGCTGTTTGGATTAGGATAATTATTAGGTTAGGGATGTTTATACAATTTGAACTTATCATTTTCGTTAAAGATAGAAATGTCATAGATTTTGGTAACAATTCAAATTAATCAGTGAGGTAATCCTGTCAGAATTCTGGGTACCCATCCACAGATGCTGGATCTGGATGCTGTCCTATGTAATTAGTCAATGTTTTACTATTGAAATTAATCGGTAATACAGTAAAATATATCCCAAACAAATTCTAAAGGTGTACGAACATTTTAAACAACATTCGATAGTATATTGACAGAAGTATTCTTCGGTTTTGGATTCAGATGGCAGAAAGCTCTTAAAAAAATTATTTGAGATATGGATTTTTTTACTTGAACTAAAAGTCATCAATAAATAAATAATCCTTACTTATTTCTGAATATGATAAACTAACATATCGATTTAAATAATCTTTCTCGCATAACTTTGCGCTCAAACGAGAGAGATATATTCGTATATTAATAATGCAATGGTGTCTACAGCATTCTGATGCAATGCGGCCGCAAAACATTTATCAAAGTACGATGAACTCGATATTTAAAATGATCGATTACTGCATGTCGTCGAATCGATTCCTCGTCCGTACCTAACGATCATTTGATTGGTGTTCATATTTGTTTTTGTAGACAATTGGAGCTATTTTGTCATTAGGCTAATAGAGACCTTCATTAGGCCTCCTACCTTCATGTTGATGGTTTGATGTAGATCTGTGTTCAGTGAATGGATCTGCAGATTCAAGGTATTGTTATGTAAATGCCGCATTCTGAAGGTAGTGGGGTCTACGACAAGAGCGATTGTCTGTTTGCAGTTAACACGGCTTTTGGTGAACACTGTAGCCTTTAGACTTTTATATCTCACATTTAGCAAGCTTGAGTTGTATGTATGCTATGCTCTTTTTAAAATTTAAAAAAAAGAAGGTTTTTCAATTTGATTTATTGTTCTTTTTTTAACGTTTTATACTCATGCAAAGCAAATAAGGGAACTATTTTTGTGATTATTTTTTACTTATTAAGTCGTTTTAAGTATTTTTTGAGCTTATTTAGGCCACCATGCTGTACTTTTATATAATATATAAAAAAGTAATTAAACTGAGACCTATTTTTTGCCATAAAACGTGAAAAAACTACATTAATTATACAACGTATAGAGAATAGTACAAAAACACACTCAAGCTGTTTAGACGAAAAACTTTACAATACATTTTATGCAGACTTTACTACTAAAAGAATTTCGTTTACGTTGTGTTGCTTTATATCTTCAAATCTATAATTTTTCTTGCTACAAATGGGTTACGTAATATTCGGTGGTGACCAAGAGGAGATTTTTGGATTTTCTCTAGCGCGTCAGATTTAGTTATGGAGTATACCTTGCACTCTGATGAGTACTTCCAGAATAAAAAAAATACAGGAAGGACTTTGTATATTTTTTCCTTCTTTCATTTAATTTTGTCAAAATTATCAATTACATTTATTATTTTTAGATTTATTTTACATTTAACGCTTTAGCAATAATTTGGCAATTTTCTTTTAAATAAAATAAATAAATGCATATATGTAATATATGTACCTCACCCAAGAAGGCCGAAATGTATTTTTTTTGCAGGTTTTTTTCCTACCCACCCTGTTATTTATACCAAAATCGTCAGATCACTGAAATATTACTTACCTATACCACCTTAATTTGCCACACGTTTACCCTTGCCCATTTTATAAAAAAATTGAATCCTGTAGGTGCCCTCACCACCGGTGTAACAAAACAAATCATGTGACCTTCTTTCCTTCCTACCGTAAATTTCACTAGGTCTTCATGAGGCTCGAGTAAATACACATTTAGCATTAAGGGCTATAATAAAAGCACAAGTCTATGTCTCATCGCATCACCTGTCAGTCAGCGGACGGGTCGTTGCCCCGAAACCAAATACTTGCGGTCAGCCAGTTGCATCAGTTGTGGAGATGAGATTATGCATCATAAAATGCATCAAAGTATACTTATTTAGAGAGCAGTATTGTTTTGATATACCTATTAGCCGCAAGATCTTCTGAAGTAGTGAAATGAAGTAGTTTATTAACATCCTGGATTATATACTACTAGGTTATGGGATATATTATATGGGACACTTGATTTGTTTGTCATTGTAAGGCCATCGGCTGATCGTCATCCTTTTTAGGTGCGCTAAGGCTTATATGGGCTAGGAGAAAAAACCGGGCGAAACTCCAGTCCTGTTTTAAATAAATTTTCAGGTACAAATGTTTTCGTGATTCGTGATTACACCAGGTGTTGTAGATGACTTGAGACAACGTCTTTGCAGGTACATATTATTTATTTACCACATTTACGTCCTTAGGCTTAAAAACTTAACCACCTTTGGCAGATCTGCATTCAATGCAGTGAGTCGTATGTCGTATAGTCAGTTAAGTCAATCAGATTTCATGAGCAATGGCTAACAGAATGTGTGTGATGGAATTTTGAGGACATCACGAAATATTTTCGCTCTTGGTGTTATCTTATTTCTTATTCCATAATATTGGGGCCTAGTCGTAGCCCTAGTCTTCGTACACATCCGTTCGTAAGTGGTGACATTTTCGGAATCATTTTGGCGTAATGAGATCGTTTATTATTTCACGAATTTATAAGATTAACGTAGTCATTAATGACATTAAGCTACTTAATAAATAATATTGCTAAAATTTCATCAGTATTATCCAAAAATGCGGCCCAGAAATTCACCATGCGTTACTCCCAGTAAATGAAAGAAGTCCATTGCACCGACTACTTATGCTTATATGCGTTTACTATTAAAATTAACATTCCCTTTAATTTAAATTTAAATGTTAATGTATTCGTGAATAATGCAACATGAAATTAAATTCGCTAAACGTGCCAGCTTTGTTAGTCACATAGCTAACATTGTAATATTTTTCGCATTGAATTGGGCGTAAAATGCGTTATTTTTTTGTGGTTAGTTGAAATGCTGTGTAGCTATGTTACAATTTCGTTAGTGTTCATACAACGATAAATAATTTGACATATTTATTGGTAATATAATTTGACAGTAAAGAGACGATGACTTCAACAAAAAGAGCGTACGGAATAAAAAAACTGACATATAGATACCCAGAAGGATAAGATTTTTAAAGTCATCTTTCGAATTTGGTAAATAGTAAATATTCAATATGGAAGTACACTAGGAAGTCTAGTCCAATCGGGAAGGTAGCCCAATGCGAATCCATTGCACGGTACCTACTATATAAGATAGATGAGAATATACCTATCCATTGAGCCATGAGTTTATGAAGGTCAAGCATAGTCCCTCACTTAGGATGGTGGCCCCGTTACGTCCGGCGCTCTCTGATTGCTACGCCTCCCCGCTGTTTTCTTCACGTCGTCAGGTTAGAGGGCAACCTGTGTTCCTTTCGACGAAACGTCGGCATCGTCACCATTCGAGATAAAAGATACCCCCCCCCTTCGGACCGCGCCTGCATCGTACCTAAACTTACGATTATTGATTGTCACTTAGGGCCTCTTTCACCATCTTCAAGTAAAGTGACAAGTACGCTAATTGTCGGTTAAAGTCACCCGTAAGTTCAATTTCAATTTCACGATGTTCGATTAGCACTAATCATATGATAAACTGACCCGTACTGACTGACCTTTACTTGCCAATTAACTTTACTTGGGACGTAATTAATGAAAACTTTACTTGGAGATTCGCAACTCTACCTCCCTTACTACCCATTTGTGTAACTTCCGTCAAAGACCTCGGCTTTGTCGATATCCGTGAGCCCCTAATTATGTATTTGCTTGCGACATTGAATGTGTAAAGTGCAATGAAGCATTAACAGTTTTGCAAGCAAATCTACGCCTAATATTATTTCGTTACTGTAACACTTTCCTCGATAGATTGCTCGTTAATTCTTTTCTGAATAATTTTCGCACCTTGTATTTCATAAGCGCCACGAAATAAACGGATATTTCATTTCGTTCATAGATTTTTCTTTTTGGGAAATATGCACCCGTTGTGCGTAAATAAATGCGAAATTTCGTAAACTTCATGGTTACTGGTTGGCAAAAACAATTTTTCTTTTTTTAGTTACGAAATATGATTACCTAGGTTTGTACATTTCGTTACCGAATAAATAGCTTTTACTGTACGCATAGTACGCATAATTTTTAAAAACAACTTGATAGATTAGAAAATAATTAAAATGTTATTGGTCATACGTCACAGTATACCAATAAAAGTATGTTATTGCAGTTGACCTGTGAAAGTGAGCGGCCTCGCGTGCTTTTCCACCGGCTAGCTAATAACGAAGGTGAAATGAAAATAGCCGCCATATTGGACAGTTTGTTTCACCAGATGTCCGCTTGGTGGCGCTGTCTCAAGGTCGCGCTCCGTAAACGTAAGCTGTGCGTAATCGAGCGATTTTTGGTTGTTGCGGTTACGAAATGGTTTCGTTCGGACTAGAATAAGGCCGCACTATTGTAGAGTAGCAAGGTTGGCTGTGTGTTTACACATAAGTATATCCGTTATAATCCATACTTCTATACTAATATTATAAAGAGGAAAGAGGTATATTTTTGTATGTTTGTAATGAATAAACTCAAAACCTACTGTTCCGATTTCAAAAATTCTTAGAAAGAAAGAAACCATTAGAAAGCTACACTCACCCCGAGTAACATAGGCTACTTTTTACTGCGGGAAAATGCTTCAATTCTACGTGAAAACAGGTAATAGGGTCAACGCGGTTGAAGCAACTGTCTAAACGCCTATGTTTTTAATATAGCAATGAAGCCTATAATAGCACATAGGCTATTTTTTTTCTTACGGGGACCCATTAAACGGGTCCACGCGGGCGAAGCCGCTGGAAGAAGGCTATTCATAATAATTTTATTATTTTATTTTATTGTTATAATAAAATTATTATTGTAAAATGACAAAAAGTACAAGATAATTAAAAACACGACACATATATGCAAGTTTAGGTATGTAGGACTTGGACTATTTTTATTAGGCACTGAATGACATATTATCTGGGTCTGGGGGCACGGCAGTGCCCCCACCAAGTCGAGCAAAAAAGCGTTTCGGCCGTACCATCCTTTTCTCGAAGCAATTCAGACCATTTTCGACCCCCTGTAACTTCGTTGTGGATAAAACTAGAAGACTGAAATTTTCAGTAACCATGCAGGCATTGTAAAGACACGGTATAATATTTCAAATTTCATTCAATTTGAACCAGTATTTTAAGAATTATAACGGGTCAAATTTCTTAATTTTGTCACTCACTGACTCACCGATCATCAAAGTTCTAAGGCACTTCTAGCAGACCTAGAAGCTTCAAATTTGGAATATAAGTAGTGTTTGGTGTATGAATCAAGCAAAAACTAAAAAATCTAGAAAAGACCGCAAAGAAAATTAAGCCCATACAGCCAAGTCTTCAGTAAAATTTTTCAATATTAGCCTTATTCGTAACGATGTTTTACGGCAGTTATTATTATTGCGTGCGAAGCCGCGGGTTTAAGCTAGTCCCATATAAATATAGGCGCATGTCAAAGCGACTTTCTGTCTTAATACGTCCAGTCTCTAAGACCACGATCGTGGTCCATAACAATTGAAAATCAATTGTGTCTGGAATCTCCGTACTCGAAGCATTAAGTTGTTACGTAATAATTAACAGCATCTTATAGTGACGCATATCAATATTAAAATTCTTTAATGTTTTATATAAATATATCGAGACTTGGCCATCGCCTGAAAACACGTGTAAATTCAATCGCCTGAAAACACATGTAAATTCAATTATTTAGTGCGATGGCCAAGTCTCGATATATTTATATAAAACATTAAAGAATTTTAATATTGATATGCGTCACTATAAGATGCTGTTAATTATTACGTAACAACTTAAGGCTTCGAGTACGGAGATTCCAGACACAATTGATTTTTAATTGCTATGGACCACGATCGTGGTCTTAGAGACTGGACGTATTAAGACAGAAAGTCGCTTAAGTAGAGACTGAATAAATTAATAACCGACTTGGTATTACATGGATTTCACAACTTTTTACCGCAGAACAACTGAGTTGCGAGTTGCGAGACTTGGTTTTTTTGACAAGTATTGTTTTTGATGGGATAATTATATTAGGTAAGCTTTTCTAGTAGGCAAAAAGTTTCTTCAAAACTACTTGTTTGGGCTTATGATCTTCTTACCGTTATTATTTTAAACAAGCTATAATAACTTTTGAACCTAATTGATTCAATGAATATAATGAAGATAATTATCACATATCAAGTACTCGTTTTAAAAGGTTTTGTTAATTACTGAATGAATGTTGAAACTGTAGAAATTAATGTTAAAGACCTTAACATTATGGATGTGGTTTCTAAACAATTAGAATGGTATCTTTAATTAAAAGTCATTAACGGCGAATAAAAATGTGCAAAATGATGTTAAATGGTTCAAATTGGTTTATTGGCTGCAACCCTTTTTACGTCCCACTGCTGGGCACGGGTCTGTACGGGGAGGCCTGGAGCTTACTCCACCACGCTGCTCCAGTGCGGGTTGGTGGCGATGCGAGTTAGTGGCCAACCCGCTGTCGGATGTTTTCAAACCGCTCATAAGGCCTCCGACAAGTTTTAACGACTGTTATCTATCGACAGCAACCGGGACCGACGGCTTAACGTGCCCTCCGAAGCACGATTTATAAACTGCTACTAAAACTTTGAAACGGATGTACTTATTGATAAATTTATAGTCTGTTTAGGATTTATCATTAATCAATATGTGTTCCAAGAAAATACTAAGAATGCAACATCTTTAACGAACAACATATGTCCAAATATGCCTTACTTTATTTATTTAACTAGCGGCCGCCCGCGACTTCGTCCGCGTGGACTTTAGTTTTAGATTTTTTCTAAATAAAAGTAGCCTAAGTTACTCCTTATTAGGTACATCATCTACCTGCCAGTGAAAGTCCCGTCAAAATTGGTCCAGCCGTTTCAGAGATTAGCCGGCATTGTCCACCAATCCGCACTTGGCCAGGGCGGTGGACGGACTATAGCCTAAATCCCTCTCACTTGTGAGAAGGAGACCTGTGCCCAGCAGTGGGACATAAAAAAAAGTTGGAAAAAAATATGCACCGTATATACATTCATATGCATGAAGAAAAAGAGCTTATTTTGATACTACAAACAGACACTCCAATTACTATTTTTCAAGCACCGTCGAATAGAAGTTATAAAGTGTTCAAGGGCTATCGAGACCTCTTGCAGCAAACTATGAATAATTTTACTGTAAATGATAAATTTTATCGAAAAACTTAAGGTGTGTGTTTATGAATAACTTCTGTAATGATTTCATAAAAAGATATAAAAATATTAAGATTCCAACTTCTTCCTGTATCCTCAATTGTTGGTAGTTATACTTCAACATGTTTTCGAAGTAATAAGTTAGTTAAAAAATTGACCCACGTCCCAATTATTTACTAAATGCATAGCACAGTTAACTCAAATAGTTTTTGTGTGAAACGGAATTACAGACAAACGCACAAGCAACATATCATAGTCTTATGCAGTTGTCTGGAAGCTTTCCTTTAAAACACATCATAATTATTTTGCAGCGGAAATTGATATCCAATATATTGCGGATAAATTTGTACGTGTGTTATTAGTAGTAAATTATTTCTTGAATATTTTAAATAATTATAATTTTTTTTCGAGAACAATGTAATAATTTTAATTGGTAGTTCTCAGTTGTTAATCAGCGGCGAAGGCTTGTTTACTCCCGCATAATACCTAAGAGACAAGGGTGTGACTGAAAAACAGCGCTGCGTAGGATCTCGCTATCCTGTTGCAGCATGAGCTGAGTCACATCCTTTTGCCTTACTTACTACTTATGTTTGTCATTCTTATATCTTTGTAATCTTATGTATAAGGCAATAAACGATTATTATTATTATTATATTATTATTTGCTATAGTACCTAATATATTCTTGAATGAACCAGGTATAGTATCATAAAATCGGCCAGACTGGCTTTGAAAGTAACGTGACCATTTTGAGAAGACCGACTAGTTTAGGTACGGAGGGCCGCAAAAAACCTTTTTGACGGAGACTGTTCGATTTTTGCGAAGGTCTGTTACGAAACTTACATTCATATACGTTTTTAACCGACAATTCCAGTAGATAAATGTTACCTTTATCCATTCACATGTTGAGTTTGGCAATCGTTCGTGCTTACTTGCTATTTACACTACGCTACTACGAGATAATGCGATATAAAATTAAGTTTTTAACAAAAAAATAGAACCGACTTCAAACGGTAAAAAATAAAATTGTTCAGTACCTACTTCTTCCGGCTTATGGTAATGACTCTTAAAACTATTTCTGGAGTCGGGCCCTTAGTAAATGTCGTACCATTCGTTCTAAATTGACACCGACAGTACAGACAGTGGGACAGTACCTACTTCTTCTTGCTTATGGTAATGACTGTTAAAACTATATTGGAGTCGGTGCCCATTCAGAACGAAAGGTACACTATATTTACTAAGACAGGACATTTCACTAAGGGCCCGACTTCAAAAATAGTTTTAAGAGTCATTACCATAAGCCGGAAGAAGTAGGTACTGAACAATTTTATTTTTTACCGTTTGAAGTCGGTTCTATTTTTTTGTTAAAAACTTAATTTATTTCACTCTTTTTAGTAATTTTAATAATTCTGTATGTATTAGCATAATTGGAAAATTTTTCACAACTTCTAAACTTTAAACAGATTTACCTTTTATAATAATGTTTATCTAATAGCCATCTAAAAGTCTGAAAGACATACTATCAGTCCACCTGAACGTATAAATTAAAGAAAGAATTTGCTCTCAGCTCCTAACCGTTGAGGAGTTGTACCTTCAATCATCAGTTAAGCAACAGCAGGTGATAATTACCAGACATAAATATTTGTGTTATGTTAAAATATGACTAAAAGCATGTGTGTGCCTATTAAGTTTCAGTGTTTCCCTCGATATCCCTAATATCACATCATCAGATTTTGACATGGTGACAGTTGGACCACCTCAGGAATGTAAGATTTCGAACAAAAAACCATTTATTGAAAGAATTTGCTCTTAACTCCTAACCGCCATAATACCTTCCATCATGAGTTCAGCAACATGATATGACGATAATTATAAACAAATGTTCGTTTTGCTTTGTATAAATATGAAAATCATTTGTTATGCTATAAAATTTGAATGTTCCCTTCGATTTCTCTGGGATCCCCTCATCAGACTTTGACTTGGTGACAGTTGGACCACCTCGGGAATGTAAGATTTCGATAAAAAAACTATTTATTGAAAGAAATTGCTCTCAACTCCTCACTGTCGCAGTACCTTCCATCATCAGCTCAACAACATGAGATGATGATTTCTATGCGTAAATATCTCTTATGCTTCAGAAACTATAAGAAAATTAATGTGTGTGCCTATAAAATTTGAGAGTTCCCCTCGATTTCCCTGGGATCCCATCATCAGATCCTGATTTGGTGACAATGGGACCACCTCGGGAATATAAGCATACGAACAAAAAAAGAATTTTTAAAATCAGTCCACAAACGGCTTAGTAATCGGTGAACATATATAAAAAAAAAAATACATACAGCCGAATACAGTACCTCCTTCTTTTGGAAGTCGGTAAAAATGTTTGACGTGCCTATTATTATTGTGAGCCTTGAGTGAGATCTTTTTCAAGCATTGTGAATCAAGAAGGATTTAGGCCATAGTGTACTACGTACTAGTCTACTGTAGCGTACCTACCGTTCACTCCAACAATTACCTATAAATAAAGAAAACAGATTAACACAAGGATAGTCGTTCAGATAGAAAATTATTATCACAGATGGCCTTTATCCTGTAGAGGGGTTCTCATTTTACAAAAAATATTATATACTAGTGGAACGGCCCAGCTCCGCCCGGGTGCAGACGTTGTCCTGCCTTAAAAGTAATGAAAGAGGATTTGTTCTTATTATCTTAAAGAGATTTCATGTTACTGTCGAACAAAAATATAAAACAAATAGTGACATACGAACTGTCCAGTTATTCTGACTGTGTCAAAGTTTCGAACGACACGGCACGAAATACAAAACGTTTTATATGGGAAAACTAAATAAGTAAAAAAGTAATTAAAAAACATTTCCAGTGTCTCAAATTGTGAATCTAAACCATTCTCGAATCTCCACGAACACACACAATAAATTTCATCATAATCCGTCCAGTCGTTTAGGAGGAGTTCAGTCACATACACACGCACACAAGAAATATATATATTAAGATTATTTATAATTTAAATAACTTAAAGTTAATACCTAACTGATGTGTGAAATATGTTTTAAGAAATATATTTGATAATTTAATAAATTTACAAGCAATTTACATTTATTGTAGTTATATTAAATCAGTTTTGGAGAAATATTATATTACAATGATATTCTTATATTTAAAATTTCAAGAATATTCTCAATTAATTTACTAATTTATATAAATAATTCTTTAAATTTTGATTCGGAATAGAACTAAATTTTTATTGAAGAGTTTATTAATTAATGCTTATTTATATCCAATCCTTTTTGTTTATGTAAATTTATGCATATGATAATTTATTTTGTGTGTTTTTTTGTGAATTGTAAATTGCATGTAAGATGTATGATGTAAATATAATTGTAATGAGAAAAAAGGCGTAATTATTTAGTAGTTCTAAACTTTTCCGTCATCGCCTATTTATTTACGTAATAGATTCTAAGATACGTAGGTATATATCCTGCAGATAGTGTCCTGCACGTGACTAAATCATTTCGCCTACTAGATAAATCAGAGCTAAGTATGTTATTAAGGAGTTGCTTTTTCAATGGGCATAAATTGACCCAAATCTAGTTCAGTTGCAAACAGCTCAGTTATGAAAACGTGCGAGCGTGCGGGTTAAATCGTGACTTCAGATTAGACCACAGAGCTAACAATGGTTATGCTCGGACAAGTCGTTAGATTTTAGTGGCTCGTTAATATACATGTGCTAAACTGGGCGTGTGTATAATGGACGTATAGTGTTACGAAATTGGTAATAGATACTTTGGTCATTCGAAAATACGTTTTTTCTTTAAAACAATGATGATATTTCTCACGTTGGCTGATGAAACTTTGTCTTGTTGACCTTAACAAGATTGTTTATGACTCATTCTGACAATATATGCCAAATAAAATTTTTTTTTGGTATAAACAAATAGTCTGTAAATTCTGTAATGAAGAAAGATGCACCTATTAAGTGCATTATAAATTTAACCATATAAATAAATAAATAATAATAATAAACGCTTCACACTCATAGCAAAACAGTAGAATAGAATAGATGTGTCGTGGGTACCATGGACACACACAAAGACAGAAACATAAACACCCAGACCAAAAACAGAAATTTAAAATCATTATTCAAATTTCTGATTCACCGGGAATCGAACCTGGGACCCTTCGATTTGCAGTCCGGCATGGTAACTATTGCGCCATGCAGGTCGTCAATTTTATTATGCATTTTATTTATTTCCATCCTTAAGTATTTTTGTGACTAATGATAAAACAATTTAGAAATACTCTTAAAAGTTTTTTGTCTTGTTACAGGTATGACTTCAATGACTGAGTTGATAACCTGTTCCTGCCTACACCCAAACACGACGGATAAAATGTTATTCGCAAAAACGCCATCATATATCTTCATACATACAAAAAACTTATTAAACAAGTATTTCAAGAAGCAAAACATACTGGAACCCCTTTTTATCGCAAACCTGTAAATGTAACATTTTCAGTAAGTCTGTTTAAAGCCAAAAATTAAATAACGCTTGACACACTTATAGCCCCACAGTAGGGTAGGGTAGCTGGACACACACAACGCCACAAACACACACCCAGACCAAGAACAGAAATTTTAAACTCATCATTCAAATTTCTGCTTCGCCGGGAATCGAACCCGGGGCCCTCCGATCGGCAGTCTGGCATGGTAACCATTACGCCATGTGGGTCGTCAAAAAAATAACATACTTTAACAACAAATTTGTAAATACGAGTATTTTTTTTTCTTTTTTCAACCTTTTTTTTTATGTCCCACTGCTGGGCACAGGTCTCCTTCTCACAAGTGAGAGGGACTTAGGCCATAGTCCACCACGCTGGCCAAGTGCGGATTGGTGGACTATACGAGTATTATACGAGTATAAATACGAGTATTATACTATTATAATACTCGTTTAATATTTTTTCATAAAATTACAATAAATTAATAATATAAAATTTAACATTAAGTACATTTAAACATTGGTTTTCACGAGTTTTAATAATCTTGTACCTACCGTCGTTTTACTTTTGCAAGTATATCGTATAGATATTTATCAATACTATGTTCTAGTTCAGACTATAGTTAGTGTTAGTAAAATGAACACGTGACTAAAGAAGAGTAATCAAAAATTTTATAAAATAATGTCGCGTCTGAATCATCTTAAGGCTTTACGAGTACAAAACGTCGGAAGTGTGGTATTAACCGCTCTTAGTTTCGGATGTGACGCAACAATTATAATCTTTTTGATTACATTACACCTTGTTATGTTTATTTTGTAAGTGCTCTATTTAACATCAAGCAATTTAAAGTTTTAATTGCAGTAATAAAAGGCGTTCACTTTTATTTCTTACGTATACATTTTCATGAATAATTTCCTTTTTAAATTATTCACTTTTTATTTTCTGGTTTAACTCGACCTAACATACTTTAAGGATCTAAAAATATTTGAATATCAAATACCTCAGTTATGTTTTTTCTCTAATGCATGTTCGTGAAAAAATAGTAGACAAATTGATTTGTCGATTCCGTAATTAAGCATAAGTACGCTTTACTTATTAAGTCATATCTAATTACAACAAAGTTTCGATTAAGCTAATCGAAAATAATCAATATAATTAATTCACTAACGCACTTGTAGCTCAATCAAAGTAACGACTTCAAGACCATGCTAATCAAATCGATTACATAAAATCCGATGTATTACGCGTCTCAGGCAAATTGCTCAAGATTAAACAGGTGCGTGTCCATCTTGAGAATTAAAGGTTCTGTATAAAACGATATGGAGATCGTATGGCTGCAACCCTATAAACGTCCCACTGCTGGGCACGGGTATCTCCCAACTATTTCAATGTGCTGGACAGTCAGATAAACAAACACACTTACTCAATGACAGATACGGATACAGCAACAGACGAATTGAGGAATAGACAGACAAAATAATTAAATTGAGCATAAATCACATAAGAACGTCTCTATCACAATACAAAGAGCATCTTGTGTCTCTATGCTATGTGACCTCTTTGTTAACCTATACCAATACTGTCTAGATCTGAATGTAAATACTTAGGGCCTCTTTCACCACCTTCAAGTAAAATGATAAGTACGCTGATTGTTGGTTAAAGTCACCCGTAACTTCAATTTCAATTTCACGATGTTCTAGTAGCACTAATCATATGATAAACTGCCCCGTACTCATAGCTTTTACTTGCCAATTAACTTTACTTGGGAAGTAACTAATTAACACTTGGAGATGGTGAACGAGACTAATTTTACCTGGAGTTTTTGTCCCCCGGCTCTTTTCTTTCAGCTCAACTCATCGGCCACATAGAGCCGATGATCGCGAAAAGAATAATTAACGCACATTTAGCTAATAATAATATTATATATTTATACTGTAACACTCCACTGTCCATTGATCTACATATGATGCCACTGTCATTTAATTTAATTTATAATTGTGAAAAAAGCGTGGAGCGCTCTGTGCCATATTTTTCGTATATCGAGCAACCCAATCTTTGTTCACAATAATACTATTATCTTCATTCTAATCTTTGTAGTTCTTTGTTCATTGCTTCAATAATGGGCTTCAAAAGCGTCTTTTTAGTTTTTTTGACGTGATAACGTCTTTAAAATCGTTTTAGTCGGGTGACATGTTCAGAAACTTGTGTCACACCAAAACCTCACGAGCGCGATCGCAGGTATAACGAGAGAGAGACGGACCGATCTCCCGCAGCGCTCGAGATGAGACGTCATCTCGAGCGCTGCCAGTCATTCCGTGAAACTTGTAACGCGGAATCCTCACGAGCGGAGGCTGGCATAGCGTTCGAGTGAGTGGACCGATCTTCCGTCTCTCTCACTCTAGCGGCATACAAACGAATGGAGATTTTCTCGTGCGGACGTTATCACGTAAACATCTCGATCGTAAACCTACTTTACAAACAATTTGCCGTTTTTTAACTATATTTAGCAATTACTAAACGGAACCCTAAAAAGTGATAGATCTGGTCTTCGGGAACCTGTTAAGCTTTCGCTGACGGTCAATGCCATCGGACGAGCCTCGTTTCTCGTAACCGAGCATTACCAAAGATGTAATAGGAATGCTATGATGAAATACGCGAAAGTATCAGCAAGTCTTAAGTGGATAAGCCTGTACACATCCTTTATGGAGACAAACAGTTTTTTTTGCCGTGGAACTATAGTCACTACTTTGACTTAACAGTGCAGTGTTGTAGGATTTTTTTTATATCTATACATTTATTTAATTAAATAAAATGACACTGATAAATTAATATAACTACTTAAAACTAAAATAATGAAAATAAAATATACAAATAAATTATAATTATTATAATTTATTTGTATATTTTATTATATTATATTATTATAAATTATAATTATTATAATTTATTTGTATATTTTATATATTTTTCATATCTATACTAATATTATAAATGTAAAAGTGTGTGTTTGTTTGTTTGTTCTTCTTTCATGTCGCAATTACCGTCGAATTAAGCTGATTTTTGTATTGCGATAGTTTGCGGTCCGGAGAGTGACAAGTTTCTTTCACCCGAGAATAATATCTCATTCCAATAGGAAAAAATGTGTAATCCACTCGGGTGAAGCCGCAGGAAGAAAGCTAGTGAGACATGTTTAAATACATAATGGTTACTATGCCGGACTACCGATCGCAGGGTCCCGGGTTCGATTCTCGGCTAAGCAGAAATTTGAATGAATGAAATTTGAGTTTAAAATTTCTGTTCTCGGTGTGGTGGGTGTTTGTGTTTCTGTCTTTGTGTGTGTCCGTGGTACCCACGACACGGGGTACATCTACCCTACTGTGGGTATAAAACGTTTATTTATTTATGAAAGAACAAATTATGTCCCTCAGAGTTACTACTGTTCAGCGTTTGTTTATAAGATTTCCTATATCGCGACATTATGTAAGTCACAGCCTGGCGAAAAATGTTGGTAGTGAATTTCACTTCTAACAAAATAAAAATCATTCGAAATCGGGATTTTAGCCCGCTTCCAGGAGACTGGTGTATTATGTCACTCTATCACTGCATTATTTAGTTTCAACAAGACTCAGAAGTTTTAAGGAATCGAAATTATCCTATCCTACTTCCTACTAATATTATATTAGTAGGATATTATAAATTCGAAAGTTTTTAAGTATGGATGTTTGTTACTCTTTCACGTAAAAACTACTGAATGGATTTTGATGAAACTTTACAATAATATAGCTTCTACAATTTATAAAGATATTGTGTGAATTGTCCAAAAAATCGATAAGTGTCAAGTAAGTAGGAAAAATCTACCAATTGCGAGCTATTCTGGCGTGCGCTGTCAAAACTGCTAGAGCAACACATATTGTAATGTATGATGGAAATGTTTATCTTAAATAGTCCTACAAGTCTACAACAAAAGCGGGAGCAGCGGCACTTCAGAAGGGACTTCACTTTATGCTAATGATCCTCTCTAACGCGGGTGAAACCGCGGGCCACAGCTGGTCCAAAATTTCTTCAGATATAGGCGTATCATGTAAAATAAATTATGTTTTATTTGGAACGCTATACTAGCAATAGTAGAAATAACGTTATTTAACTACTTGCGTAGTTACAAGTTTTCAATAACTTGTTATTACGATAGTAACTTTACGCACATTTGACTTCTGTATGCTTGTTATTGATAATACAGAACAACTTTGAAAAAATGATAACCTAGCAATATTTTTTCAGCGTTATGTTATAACAGAACTTGCTGTTTAATTCATCCCTCATTAAAGCTAATTAACTGAACTAATTCATGTAATTCATAATGATTTATTGCTTCATGCACATCATACACAAAGATGGTACAGTTATACTACAGGTACAGATAGTATTGCATATAGACTTGCTCTACGGCGAAGGAAAATATTGAATTATTTTATCAGATGATCTTTTTTTACAGTAAATGTCTGAATTGTACAGTCAAGTCTTAAAAACCTGGCATGGCTGTTCAATGAAATTTTCTAAGAAAAAATCATTAAATTTACAATAAGGTTCAAATTTTAATGATGTAAATATATTATTAATTCAATCTAAATATTATTAACATTATTGACATGCATAACTTAAATAAAGACATTATTTTATCCAAGTAGGCATGATGACAGATTTTTAAATACCTTTCCATATTGTAGGTACACGTCTCCTAGTTGCGAAAAAAAGTTTATTTCAGCAATAAACTTAAGTTTTGACGTAAATTAATGTATTTTCCGCTATGTAAATTGAATTAAGCGCGAAAACGCTCGTAGGTGTCATGGCGTCGGCTTGCTCGTCAAACTTCAAGCAACACGATGACTTTTACTGAGACGCGACATCATTCCTTTTGATTGGCTTTTCAGATAACATGGCCGATCGCTGTATTTAATACTTTTATTTTATTGAAATTCTTATTAATCTTAATGTTTATATTAAAACGGGATCATATTTTAGAACTTTTTTAGCATATATTTTTCTGTAAAACCATTTATTCTCTGATTCTTTAATAGTGTCATCATGCCTATTAATCATCTGTAAATTATTTATATATATTTATAATTATTGTATTATGTTTTAATTATCAATTTGTTTATATTGTAAAATACTTAAATTGGTAATTGCACTTTATATAAAATTTGCACGCCATGAAAATGGTAAATTGTGAGATATGACTCTCTATGTAACAACTCTGTAACCACAATTTGAGCAAATAAATGAATTATGAATAATTTACATTGTTAGTTGGGTGTCTTCTTTGGCTTACAACAACACCCAAGTGAAAAGCCAGTAGGTAATAATACTATAAAACTTCATGCACTTTGTAAAGACAAATACCCCTCAAATGGAGTACAAGTTAGTACTTAAACAATAGTGACATAACCGATATCAGTTAACTATGGCGTTACTGTGACCAGTACTATTGTGTAACATCGCCGAAGCACGCCCATGTATATGAGCGGAGGCGGGAGCGGCTAAAACAGCGGGTAAACTAAATGGTTAGGATTCACAATAGTATATAACATCATAGCCCGATACAGTATTTCCTGTTGTAGTGGATGATAAAAAAATAAATACACAAACACCCAGACTCAAACTTACCTATCAAGATTTCTCTGAGAGTTTCACTGGATAATAAATGTACATAGGCCCTGTCATAAAGGTCCTCAATTGAACTTAAATTCTGTTCTGTGAACTTTCTTTTGTTAAAACAATTACCAAGTGGTCCTATGGACACTTCCCAAATAGATGATTATTTTTACCATATGGATCGAAAGGCCCTTGGAAAGGAAAAGGGCGTAGGCATTAATTTAAGCTATTAGTCACTCTACGGTAAGATGTGGAATTAATATGAGTTGCCATGAGTTTTTGTATTTTTTAACAGTGCGATAATTCGTTCTATTCAACAATTTTCCGATCAAAAAATGCTTTATTGCATACGCTGATTGCTACAATGCTTAACTGCTCATACCCCGCTGTTCGCTACGGCTCTGTATAAAATCGCAGTCCAGTCAGGAACCAAAGGACACGTAACATTATCAATATTCAGCCAGTCCACCACTTTCACTCCATTGTCGATTATTCCTACCACCGATGGCGGAGGATAGTCGTGAATTGAATCCGATAACAAGTAGAGCGGAACCATTGCGGAATACCGATAACTCAATTATCCGAATCGAATAAAGTTTTCAGAAATACCTCGATTTATTGAAGGGATTGGCCAATTTTATTATTGCATTGACATAAGCGGTGCGGTATCGTGGCCTTTGGTTTCTGTCATAACTTACTGTCACGCTGTTGTTTTTGTCCGAATTAGAACAATATTTTTTTGCAATTCGCCACGGAAGAGACAAAAATATGAACTTTAGCTTAAGAAATAAAAGAATTAAATTCATTCTGCATATCAATGACATGCTGCAACAATCACGCAGTATACATTGCTATGCAGATGATAGTACGGTAGACGCACTATACACCTGTCGAGCCAATGCCTCTAGGTCACAAGTGGAGGAAAGCAGAATCAAACTTGTGTCTGAAGTCGAGAACTCTCTGGAGCGGGTCTCGGAATGGGGTCGACTTAACCTTGTCGAGTTTAACCTCACGAAGACACAAGTTTGCGCGTTTAGCGCTAAAAAAGCCCCATTCGTTATAGCGCCCCAGTTCAAGGGCACCGCGCTCACCATCGGTGAAAGTGTCGGTATCTTGGGAGTTGACATTACGAGTAAAGTGCAGTACCGGAGTCATTTGGAGTACAAAGCCAAATTGGCATCAAAAAAGCTTGGTGTCCTCAACAGAGCGAGGCAGTACTTCACTGCGGGGCAACTCCTGACGCTGTATAAGGCCCAGGTCAGACCCCACATGGAGTACTGCTCCAATCTCTGGGCAGGAGCACCGAAGTACCAGCTACACCCATTTGACTCCGTTGAAAAGCGCGCAGTCCGAATCGTCAACGACCCAAGATTGACTGACAGGCTAGAACCGCTTAGCTTGCGAAGAGACATAGGCTCGCTCTGCGTGTTCTACCGACTTTACTATGGTGAGTGCTCCGAGGAACTCTTCAAATTGATGCCTACATCACCATTCCATGATTATACCACCAGACGAAGGTTAAAGTTCCACCGGCACCATCTGGACTCGTGGCGGTCCTCCACAGTCCGCTTTGCACGCTCCTTTTTACCACGGACGTGTAGGTTATGGGACAACCTTCCAGCTGAGGCATTCCCAGTGGACTATAACATGGGGTTCTTCAAGAAAGCTGTAAAAAAAGCTCTCCTTCAAAGCCGGCAATGCTCGGGCGGCTCCCCTAGGGTTGCCCGTGTCCATAGGCGACGGTGATCGCTTAACATCACGCGGCCCGTCTGCCTTATTGTTAGGTTTATTTATAAAAAAAAAAAAAAAAAAAACGATAAAACTGTGACAACATTTGTAAATGCTAAAGGAATTACGAAGAAAACTCAATTGCCGTATGCTTTACTTAAAATCTTCTTATAAATCGGTAACAATAAACGTTACACACTCATAGCCCCACAGTAAGGTAACTAATACCCTGTGTTGTGGGTACCATGGACACATACAAAGATAGGAACACAAACACCCAGACCGAGAACAGAAATTTAAATTCATCATTCAAATTTCTGTTTCTTCGGGAATCGATCCCGAGACCCCTTGATTGGCAGTCTGACATGGTAACCATTATGCCACGCGGGTTGTCAATGACACGCTTCCAAACTACATTACGTAATATTTTGGTAAAGTAAAAGAAACATCAATGAAACAATAGCTAATCAATTATTGTCTCGATAGTAGTTACACTTGTTTTCGTCACGCGGAAACAATTAACTTTTTAATTTAAAAGACAACCAGCTACAATGATTTATGAACGCCAATAAAACATTGTAATACGTTAACCACACGTTAAAACGCGGTGACCGTCTGTTATGCATAAATACACATTAAAATACCAAACGCACTTTAGCAATCGTTATATACAGTTATTATAATTTATATTCTATTCTTTATAAATTAAAGTTGAATTTAGATTACATTAGTTTCAATAATATACTTTTAAGGTCGTGCTACACCGTTGCATAAGCCAGGATTTGCAAGTATTATCTCTATCACGTATTGATCTGTCCTTCCGTCCTTCCGTCCGGTTGCTTTCTCTATACGTGAGTGCAATGACTATTTTAACGTGGTTGTTGTGTTTCGTCATTTTAAGTACTGTCCTAAAAGTGGAGTAAGCGCTGTGATGTAATTTTTCGTGAATATATTGCGGTACTATGTTTATGTAGGAGATATGTAACACCTACATTGCCCTACTTACGTATAAGTAGTTTATAATTTGTAATTTACATTATATACTTACTGCTAAAAAAATTCAACATTTATCGAAAAATATATTATTATGATTAATCTATATAATAATAACGTTTTTTTTGGTGTTAGGAGGGAAACCTTCAAAAGGTACACGGCACTTTGAGAGAGGATACCGGGTTTTGTGGGATTTGTACCGCAATAAAACCCTCTCGGTGGCCTGCCTCTGCGCTTGGGGAGGACTCCGGGATCTCCAGTGGAACGCATCAATGGTGTCCTCCACGCGTGGCGCCTTAGAACGGGCCCATCCTCGGGAGAGCAGATGTGCTCTCCTAATCTATTAAGTTTGAAAATCTAGACGTACTTAGTACACTATGACATTAATTTAACAAAATTTCGCACTTTTAATGGTGTTAAGCCCATGAAAATCTGCAGACGAACTTAAGCAAGCATAGGTAAGTCTTGTTTGCGGTCGTAACCAGTTTCGCTGCTACTCCGGAGACTGATGGTCGCCTCATGTAAGTATGGCCGGCAACTGCACCTTTCCACCGAAACACAATAAAATTGATTCAAAGCAGAAGTGGGTGCAGCGGTGTTACTTCCCCGGGGGAACCATTAAAGTTCTAACAACTTCTGCAACAAAGAACTTTCCGATAACGCGTCATTCAGTAATAATTTCTACCCGATTGCTGCAACCCTTTTTACGTCTCACTGCAGGAAACGTATGCTTCCATTATTCGAGAGGCCTGGAGCTTTTTGGAACAATGCTCCAATGCGGAATGGTGGAGATGTGGGCTAGTGAAATGACATGAAAAATTCGAATGTTTTCAAACTGCTATCTATCAATAACATCTGGGACCGACGGCCTAACATGCCCTCTGAAGCACGGAAACGCGCATGAAAGTTTCGCCACTAGCGGCCAACCATACCATATCCTACTGCGCCCGTTTGTCTTGGCTCTTAGATCGCTTACGTTTCACGCCAGCCGCCGGGCCATGCGCATTTAGTAGTCAATTTACGTTGTACCTAAGAATCTGTCTAGTTCAGCTGGTTGGGCAAGTGTGTCAATGTTTTAATTAAATTGGGCAGTAACTATTGAAATGAATAATTAACTCGGTGTAATAATCTGACATTCGTATATGAAACGGCTGCGTAGATTAAGAAAAAGTAGGTAATCTTTTTTTACGTTTATAACAAATTACATTTGATATAATCTGTGACTTGCGTAAGAAAGTTTGTATGGGATTTGTTTTGGAATATTTCACGGTGTTTTGATTTATGCCACGATTTATTTATTTATTTTAAATTAAATTTTGTACGCCAGTGAATGCTATTTGTGTACTGATCTACTTATTGTATAAAAGTTCGCATAGAAGTAGAGTATTTAGGATAAAATAGTATAAGTAGACTTTGAGTTAAAGACAACTGAATGATAAGTGAAGAACAGCTAAGCGGAACAAGCGTAGACGGTCGTATAATAAATGAGAGCTAGTGAAAAATGTGAAAATAGTGAAAGATAATAAAACCGTGTTGTAAAAAATAGCAGTCCGTTATTTTTTGCCTTGTTTGCGGTCTTAAACGCAGAGAACCCGTGTCTCAATCAATCTACATTGGAATAGCGTGTTGGAGCAAGCTTCAGCCTTTCCCAAGAGCTGTGCCAGGAATACGACTAAGAAATGACAACAAATATTAATCAAGCTTTAATAAAAACGATGCAGCTTGAAACAGCTCATATTTGGTAATCTAACCATTTCATAGCGCGAAGCGCGTATGGCTTGGCGGCTAGCGTAGAACGCAAGCGATCTACGCAGTTAAGCCAACAGGCGCGGTCAGGTGTGAGATGGGTGACCGCTAGTGGCAAAAAAATTCATGCGCGTTTCCGTGCTTCGGAGGGCACGTTAAGCCGTCGGTCCCGGTTGTTGTCGTAAGATAACAGTCGTTAAACCTTGTTGGAGGCCTTATGGGCGGTTTGAAAACATCCGACTACGTGTTGGCCACTAACTCGCATCTCCACCAACCCGCATTGGAGCAGCGTGGTGAAGTAAGCTCCAGGCCTCCCCAATAATGGGAAGAGACCCGTGCCCAGCAGTGGGACGTAAAAAGGGTTGCAGCCAACCATTTCATAAGCATGACACTAAAGACCTATGTATGTTATTTCTTCGAACGCACCCGTAGTCTGTTTCAAATTCAACAGACCTTTTGGTCAAACACGATCATCACTCAAAAAATTACGATAGGAATTTGGTTGTTCAAAAATACTGATATGTCATCCACCGAATAACTAACGTTATTGATATTTACGATAAGTACTGACAGATCACGACATTGTGTTATTATGTATTAAAAGTCACGGCTGACCTCGACGCGTGCCACATAACATGTCGCGGCTTTGATAAATGCCTTAGCGTTACTATTACGCACGTTGTAATAATTTTCATAATATCGTTATTATCGTAATGCTTGTAATCCTTGGCTAAACACTGTTGTTGGTTGTAACCACAACCACAATATGTCCTACTCAACCGATGATATGTTATGGAACGTCAAAGAACGTTTAAATTGCAAGTTCTGCCAAGACTTTATAGAAGACTTGGTAGAAGTCAAGGTTAGATCGGTACCATACTGCACGTATATCTGTTGTAAAAAACTTCTGTTGTGTTTTGGTGAATAGGTGCAGTTGACGGCCAGACTTATTGAAGGCGACCTTTGAGTATTTTGATGGTTCGTTTGATACCTTTTCATTCATGTTTCTTGGAGTGCAATCTTTATGGCAATTTTATAATCATATGGGTGATTTGAATCCTCAATTTGTCCAATTTTAACCACTCAATAAATAGCGCACAAACATCTTTTTAGGTGTGTCTCTGTGTTTGTCTGCTAGTTCACTTTATTTTAATTGGCCTAGCGGTCTTCCTACTTACGGCTCAAATGTTCAGTATTGATTAGATCTTAGATTAGAAATTTCTAATCTGAGCCATTCATTATTCTAATATTAATAATAACAGCTCAATATCACAATTAATATTGTGATTAATAAAATAATAACCAGAGTTTATTACGGAAGTGCCATTATACTTAATGCAGTGTGACTATTGTTCGCCATTATTTGTCGAGAAAGGGAGTAAAGGCATTATTCATTTTGTCATTAAACGGGCACTCGCATAAACACTACAATCTCTTGCCTAATAAACAGAAGTTACGTAAAGAAGTGTAACAGCAAATTGTTTCCTGATAGTGGATTGCACCGGCAATCAAGCCGGTAGTCTTGCCAATTTGTGCATTTACGATACCCTTAAGTGGTAGGGTTACTGTACAATTACCCTAAATCTGTCATTGTCACATTGTAACTAAAAAGTTATTGGACGACCCGCGTCGCGCAATGGTTACCATGCCGGACTGCCAATCGAGGGGTCTCAGGTTCGATTCCTGGCGAAAAAGAAATTTGAAAGATGAGTTTAAATTTCTGTTCTCGGTCTGGGTGTTTGTGTCCATGGTACCCACGACACAGGGTATAAATTACCTTACTGTGGGGCTATGAGTGTGTAACGTTTATTAATTATTATTATATATTCAAAAGTCAAAAATTCAAATTATTTATTTCATATTAGGAATACAAAATATTCGGTTAATGAATTCATGTTAATTTTTTCCGGTCATCGCCTTTAGACGCCCGTTTGGGTTGGATGTTGAGCCAAGAGAAAAAAGGCGGCGGAAAATAAACTCCCAGCAGCAATCTTTAAAAAAAGTACATATAGGTACCTAAGTAGTTACTTTAAATTATCTATTCTTATTTTAGTTGTTTGTCTAAATTTTAATTATTTATACGGATATGTCCGTGTATTAAATATCGAAGCCCCTTTAAGTATACTCATATTTCCTATAATAAGTCAGGTGAATTTAGTATACCCATACGCACGTAAATTTTAAAGAATTTACAAAGAAAATTTTATGTGCTTTATACAGGACTAATCACTGGAATTTCTATAGGACAGCAACGCTTCTTGTATGCAAATACAGTCACGAATATGGCATTGGTTTGCTAAACACCGATGCATGGGTTTATACACTTGTATCGTACATTACGCAAGGATTGGGTGAATGAGGATTTTCAGTTCATTCATGTCATTAGTTCCTACGCACGGTGTATAACGATGACACATTTGGTATGTACTCATTGCGTAATAAAACATTTTGCACCGGACGCATCCTCAATTCGATTGGTTTATAAATTGAGGTGCCCTAGATTTTGGTAATGGCGGTGACTCTGTCTTCACAAAAAGACTTAAGCCTAAAAAATTAAATGTTTTTTGCTTAAGATGTGAACGTAATGTACTTATACTTAATAAAGTGACATTACAAGTGAAAGTACTTAAATGAAATTATCAAAAAATCTGAGAAATAGCTCCTTGTTCCATTATATGAATAGGTAATGGTAATAAGACAATTAAAGAATATTGATATAGTCAGTAGTAATATCTAGAACATGCCTTTTATACTTCTCCACACTTATAGCCTTACACCAAGACTCCCTGTGTCGTGGGTACCATGGACGCACAAACAACCAACAGTTTAATATCCTCATTTTAATTTCTGCCTCGCTGGGACCCAGGACCCTTCAAACGGCGGCGGTCCGATATAAAAACGCTTGTACCGTAGTAGTCGTTAAACGTCTTTTGACAATTATGTACGCCACACTACTTTACACCAATAACTTTTTGCAGGTTTAGCTTAACTAATCCAGTAGATTACCGTGGCCGATCAATACTTTAGGTAACAGTGTTAGATAACGTTTGATAATATTATGGTACATAATATTAGATAGTTCTACAAAGAGGGATATTGAACGATATACCGTAAACGAGGTCGATTTCTCAGCTGTCTATAATTTTACATCATAGCTCCTATATTAATGTATCCTGTAATAAAAGTAGAGTCTCGAAGGAATATTATTTCTGATACAAATGAGGGCCTTCTAAAATATTTATTCTGTGTACATATTAGGAACTAATAGGTCACAAATAGAGTTTAATTGCAGAAATGAACATTATGTATGAGTTTAAATGTATGAATTTTCTTCAAAAAGTTGATTATATGGTTTTATTAATGTCATGCCATGTACCTATAATATAATAAGCAATATAAGATTATTTTTGAGGTGAAAACTTCTTTAGCGGCGTTGTGCACTTTTTTTGGCATGGATAAAAAATGTTAAACTCGCGTCAGGACACTTGGCCTGATCGAATATTCGTAAGACGGAGGGGTGACAGCTGATGGCTCGATTGTCTATACTTGTAAAATTCGTTTATATCAAGTATTTAAAATATGGACATTGAACAAAGCACATTTATTAATGAAATAACTGACGAAGATACAGTGAAAGAAAATGAGTGAGTTGGTACTTTATAAAAATACTAGATGAAAACCTATGGAAAATACTAGATGAAAAATAATACTGATAATAAAAGCAATTCGTGCGAAATTATTCCCTAACCATTCCAAAATATCAAAAATGCACAACGTTAATGTTCAAGTTTTCACTTCTGTCGGCACTACCGGAGTGCAACCCGTTGTTTTTTTTCTTCGAGACTGCGCAAGTTACATACGAGGTTTAAGCTCATCATATTTGTCAACAAGCATAACCGTCTAAATTCAATGATCCACACTCATCATCGGCATGGGAGAGTTACGAAATATAAGTTTTGGCTACATTGTTGAAATTCACAAAGAGAGCAGCCTCAATTGAAGTCGTATTTGAATACGTGTGACAAATGGAGCTTAGCGATTGAGCAAATTTGGCATTTCGTACGCCATTGTCAGTTCTTAAACGGCAAGGACGTTGGTACAAAGGCAACCCTGGATCTGGTTCTTTGGAATTTGGACATATGCCATGTTGCTATGGTTTCATTTTGTTGGTTTTATTTTTTTGCAAAGTTCAGGGAATCGAAATCAGAATCCCTTAATAAAAAACTGAAATAACTAACGAAGATACATACTCAAAACACATTATATATATTATTATATTATATTAGAAGCGCGCATTGTCCGACGGCGAGCGTAGAACGCAAGCGATCTATGAAGCTAAGCCAGACGGGCGCGGTCGGGTGTGAGATGGGTGACCGCTAGTGGCAAATATTTCATGCGCGTTTCCGTGCGTGCCCTACGTTAAGCTGTCGGTCCCGGATGTTATTGATAGATAACACTCGTTAAACCTAGTCGGATGCCTTATGGGAGGTTTGAAAACATCCGACAGCGGGTTGGCCACTAACTCGCATCTATCAAACCCGCATTGGATCAGCGTGGTGGAGTAAGATCCAGGCCGACCAATAATGGGGAGATACCCGTGCCCAGCAGTGGGACGCAAAAAGGGTTGCAGCCAGACACATTATATTTTCTCGTGATACTACCATACATAGACCATGCCGTAGTAGCACGGGCAACAAACCACAATTTTTACATTATGTAGATGGCTGGTTGTGGTTATTAATCATTTCACCCTGACACCACCTTTGCGCCAACCACTGCTGGGCACGGCTTTTTCCCCGTAAGTGGGGTGGCTTGGAGTTGACTCCACCACGCTGCTTTAATGTGGGTTGGTGGAGATACGGGTTAGTAGTCAAACCGCCGTCAGATGCTTCAAACTGCACATGAGGCCTCTGATAACGTTTAGCGACTGCGATGTAGGCAATAACTATGGGACCGATGCAGGGCCGGATTTAGGGGAAGGCAACCGGGGCTACAGCCCCGGGGCCTCCACAAAAGAGGGGCCCCACAAGAGACTTCGAAAAAAAAATGAAATTCAGACTAGTACACACTAGTAAAAACTTTTCCTTTCATATCATTTTCGCGTTTTACGGTACTTTGTACAAACATGATAACGTTAAATATTAACAAAAATCATCGATCTATGTTTGTTCATTCCAATCAAGCAATCAGTAAAATATCACTGACAGAAAAAAATTGGAAAATAGTTTGGGGCCAAGGGGCCTCCACCCCTTTGTGGCCCCGAGGCCTCCAGACCAATAAATCCGGCCCTGGACCGATGGCTCAACGAGCCCTCTAAAGCACAAAAACCCTGTCATAAGAACAAGCAAGAGATCACGTATAAATAAATCCACATGACCGCGTCCGCTTCGTTTATGTGCGTCAATTGTTTGCGCAGAACATAAAGTTACAATACAATCCGGTCTTGGACTACCAAGTCAATTGAGATACTTTTAATGAGCTGTCAAAACGTGACATCCCCGTACATTTTGTATGAGAAGATGATAAGTGACGTCACTTATCATATATAGTCAATTGACTTCATTATTATTGATTTCAGTGGTAATAAAAATCATGTATAAAAAAAGGATAAACAATTATATTGCTTTCCAAGCGTGATTTAGTGCAACCTTTTTAAGGTAAGGATTTTGTTTTTTTTTTGTGCATAGTGTCCAAGACCCTATTCAAGAAATCGGACAAAATGAAATCCTATTAATATAATTATTTTATTATCCATATAATCTACTATCTAGCTAGAATTATATTTACATTAGATTCTTGGTGGTGTAAAATATTGAGTAAGTGTGTTGCTTAAGCACTAAATAATCTGGTACACATCTGGTACCGTTCATGCCAAATTAAAGAAAGTGTATATCTGAATTGCTTTAATAAACTTATGGCGGAGACATCTGGCCATTTGATAGCTCAAAGGTTTTAATAAATGCAAATAAATCGGAATTATGAATTTGGTTGTAATTTGGCAATCTTACGTGATTTGTTCGGATAAATATCACCACTGCACTCATATTTGCCGCAATGCTAGTGTTTTGTGGTTTTGAATTTTGTTTGTCAAGTCTTATAACTAGGAGTGTCATTTTCTGTACTGTGGAAACGATTTCATCCTGCACAGGTCGAAATTAAACACTATTTTTCTTATCTCAAAAGGTAATTTAAAGAAAAAAAAAACAACGGGTTGCACTCCGGTAGTGCCGGCAGAAGTGAAAACATTAACGTGGTGCATTTTGATGTCTTGGAATCGTTAGGGAATAATTCCGCACGAATTGCTTGAATTAACAGATTAACAGTATTAATTTCTACCTAGTATTGTTATAAAGTACTCACTCATTTTCTTTCACTATTTCTTCGTCACTTTTTTCTATTAATAGATGCACTTTGTTCAATATCCATATTTTAAATACTTGATATAAACGAATTTTACAAGTATATACAGTCGAGCCGTCATCAGCTGTCACCCGTCCGTGTCACACCGTCTTACGGTTTTTCGATCAGCACACGTGACCTGAGGCGAGTTTCACAGTTTTTACCCATCCGACTAAAGTGCTCAACGCCGCTAAAGAAGTTTTCACTTCAAAAATTAACAAACTTAATTAAAAATTTAAAGAATTATAGAGATTGCTAACCTGCTCTTGGGCAGTCTGAGAAGATGTTAAGGCATTACATTAATTATAGAATATTATAACCAAAGTATTGTGTGCTGCCATGCCTGCCATGTTTTTCAAAGCCTACCATCTAATTCTAATATTCAGGCGTTGCTTTTGTAGCGAAGATCATTTGTAACTATGTTCGCAACTTTAAAGAGCAATTATAATTATAATTTGTTGCTAAATGGAGGGCTATAAAAGCTTGCAACAATTCACCTGTGGCTATAATTAACATGGTAACATAATCCAAGTGTAAACTGCGTGACGTTATGTTAGCAAGAGCAATTATAACACTTATTATACGAAATAGAATGTTCTAAAGTTGGTTAACGATTTGGCTTAGCTATTTCGTTTTATTTCAGTCCTATGAAATGAGAAAAAATATTGTAGAGCATTATGTTGTCTGCTTAGAATAATTACAATTACATTATAGAAACCAAGTTCGCGCGCCCAAATTGAAGCATGTTGATTGGTGCCATTAATGGTACCATACGGTTAAATTTTATCACTACACTTTTTAAAACAAAAGAAATCTAATAAAATAACTTTTCACAGTGTTTTCAATATTTTGTAGTATTTTATAGTTAATTTGGTCAAAATAAAAATATTTTGTTTGTCAGTTGTCAGATGTGACAGCTGTAGGAATCTATTTAGTGCTTCAATTTTGACAGCGCGCTTGTATGAAGACACTCATTCTATACGTATTTATTCTAAGGTTGTCTGTCAGCTATTGTCTGCGTTTTTGTAACTCGTTCTCTACGTATCTTAAGAAACCTAAATTATATAGAGTATTGGTAGGTAGGATTGAAAACAAATGTTTGAAAAAGGCTTTAACGAAATAACGACTTCAATTCCATACACTAAATCAATTAAATCATACCTATGTATGTAAATATGAAACCATTTACTTTTGCGCAAATATATCGATTGTTTTATCGACCTTTGCATCATGTTTAAGACTAGCATGATATCTGCCTACATTAAATACGTACGCAAATGATTGACATTAATAATAGTGCATAATATGACGTCAAATTTCGCAAGTATAACTGACACGTCCTTTTAAACCGCAAAGGCAAGGTCTTAGATAAATCTTTTAGATATAAATTAACTGTGGCAGGTTGTTCTAGATCAGGCGTAGTTACGAAATCGACCTTTAGTTGCCAAAATACAAAGTGCACTTGGAAAAAATGTCTTATACTGGGACAGGAATTATTTTATGATTGACAGTTCTAAATTTGTTTTGACATAAGTGTCACAAAAAAGTGTTAGAAACACGATTCACTTTACTTTTTACTTTCCTAAATATGATTTTAAGTTGAAATTATTTCTTATTTTTCTTGGTATTTTCTTCCATTTAGGTTAATTATTACAGTGCCGTAGTAATAACAATGCTCCCTTTACATGTCCATATTCTCTTTAGGAACACTCACTAAAACTTCTGTTTCTACGTACATAGCTATATTTCACTTTAGAAAGAAAGTAGAAAGAAGTATGTAGGTATAGCACCATCTAACCAAATAAGTGTCTAAAACCTCCATATCAAATGATTTTAAAAAAGATCTTTATTATGTACTAGTGGCCGCCCGTGACTTCATCCGCGTGGACTTAAGTTTTAGAATTATTCTAAAATAATAGTATTTTAGCTACCTGCCAGTGAAAGTCCCGTCAAAATCGGTCGAGCCTTTTCAGAGATTAGCCGGAACAAACATACAGACAAACAAATAAAAATTGTAATAAATGTTATTTTGGTATATGTACTGTATATATATTCATACGCATGTAGTAAAAAGCGTTTATTTTAATATTACAAACAGACACTCCAATTTTATTTATTTGTATAGATGTATTTAAATGTTTACGACTAAATTGAAACCGAACCGAAGTAATATTGATTACATACCAAAGCTACAGAAACTGCGGTTACTTAATACATTGCAAAATCTTTGTCCGGCATACCGTGCTTTTCCTGTACACGACTCGAGAGAATAAATTTAATCTGGTCACTCCCACAATAAATGGTGCATTAAACAGTGGTTCGGCGCGCTTTATCTAGCCTTATGCAAGCATACATACGTAATGGGAGCAATGTAGTTGGGGTTATAGTTATAACGAAGGTAGGATAACCTACGTCTTGGGTGGGTGAAGGCGATAAGCGTAAGCGGGCTTAGAATTTACACTGCGAAACAGAAAGTCCGTAGTTCCATTAAAATGGCGCTTTGGGTGCCATTAACTATTCCTGATTTAAATATTCGTAAATTAATATAAGTGTTTTTATGGAAAATGAATGGCAAATTATTGAAAAATGTTATAAAAAATTCTATACATAAAACTATACTATATTTATTATAATATTTTTCAATAATAATTATTACGTATAATTATTACATATATACATACGTATATATGTTTTCTAGAAATTATATTATTTTTATATGTAAACTTTTTTAAATCTTCAGACAAAATTTTTTTAGAACGCTCAAATTGTATACTTTAACCCACACTCTCTCAGTCGAGACGCGTGCGCAGATACACGTAAGGATTTATCATTTAATCGTCTAATGCGCTTAGAAGTACGAGAGGCTTTAATGGTTTCCGATAGAGAATGTAAAGTTTAATAAACGATAACTGGGAGCCTGAGATATGAGTAGTGTGCTGAGCTCAGATATTTTAGACGATTTGACGGTGGGAGGCTTAGAGAAATGCAAGAAGGCTATCGCATTTCTAATGCTTATTTGGTGAAATTTATGGTAGTTTCCTTATAGCTTATTAAACGTTTACTAATAAAGATTGTCACTACATGCATTCATTTAATTCATATCTATATTATTATTATGATATTATTTAATTTTCAAGAAAGTTATTGATTTCATTAGCTTTTTTTGGCTTTTGTCCATCTTTAAAATAAATATAGGATTTCGTCGGCGGCGAGCGTAGAACGCAAGCGAACCTTTTTGCGTCCCACTGCTGGGCACGGGTCTCTCCCCATTATTGGGGGGGCCTGGAGCTTACTTCACCACGCTGCCGCGCTGCTCCAATGCGGGTTGGTGGAGATGTGGGTTAGTGGCCAACCCGCTGTCGGATGTTTTCAAACTACCAATAAGGCCTCCGACAAGGTTTAACGACTGTTATCTATCGACTAGAACCGGGACCGACGGATTAACGTGCCCTCCGAAGCACGGAAACGCGCATGAATTTTTTTGCCACTAACGGTCACCCATCTCACACCCGACCGCGCCCGTTTGGATTAGTTGCATTGATCGTTTGCGTTCTACGCTAACCGCCGGGCCATGCGCGCTTATATTATTAATTAACTGTCATAGAATAATTCCTGCTATCTCCGTCTATTGGGGGATGTCAATAATCTGCAGGTTATTCATTAAGGCCATCTGTCTAGAGAGCTAAGTAGTTGACCAAGGTATTAAGTAGGTAACAAGTTGTTAATACGGACCAGGCCCTAGTTACACAAACAACCACACACGACCACACAATTTGCAGACGTGCGTGCATGAAACATTTACTCCCGTTCCGGATTACGTCAGTGACGTAACGTTATGCCGTTCCGTTCCGTTCCGATGTAACTGATGCAACGCTTTTGTAACGGTTGAACGTGTGCGCCGTTCGATTGTCTTTCGGTGTGTGTGCTGCGAACTTTAGGTTAAGGCCTATTTTTAAAGCGAAAGTAAACCATACTAAGTTTGTTAGGTTGCCTGCGGAAGTTGTATGTTTAAACTCAAATCGAAGTCGAATGGAGTAGCAGATTAGCATGCAGACCACGTGGTGTTAAGTGGTTGCTGCAGCTCATGGACATCTACATACAACCTCAAGCAAGCATAAGTATGTCTTGTCTGAGGTCGTATGCAGTTGCGCTGTTACTCCGGAGGCTAGTGGTCGCCTCATGTAAGTGTGGCCGGCAACTGCACCTTTCCACCGAAACACAATAGAATTGGTTAACGGCAGAAGTGGGTGCAGCGGTGGTACTTCCCCGGGCGAACCATAATAGTTCTACCACCTACCAATAGCAGATACTGCCTTCACCCGTTCCTGCCTTGAAGCAAATCTTTTAAGTTCCCGAAAAGAGCTATAGTTTCTGGCCACACTTATACGAGACGACATTCTGTCTTTAATCCATTTATCCATCCATCAGCTTTTCATTGTCCACTGCTGGAACATAGTCCTCCCTTAACATTTGCCATCCGGTCTTGTCCTTAAACTAGAAGGAAGATACGGAACTTATTATTTGAGGCAACCATTATTGAAATCGGAATGCAAGCCTTGTTAATATATGTCTTAAGATTTCATGATGTCCATACGCTGCAGTGGCCAACAAATCGTTGCATTGCAAAAGTTTTTAGTGAAGCCTTAATTTTCAGTAAAGTTTTGAATGAATCATTGAAATATTATGGACTTTTATAACATTTCAAAATTCATAATATAAGAGCTACAAGTAGCCAACAATGAAATGCCCATATCCCAACATCAATCAAAATTACAGCTACTTAACACTGTTTAGTCGTTTTCACGCTTCACGTCCGTCAGTTTCACTGTTTATGGACAATTAGGAGGATGACTGATGGTTCAGAACGCTGCTACTTACTGCCATAATTTAGAACAAACGTGAATAAGCTATTTGCTTGCCACACGGTATGCGACGCTTTGAATTTAAACGAGTGTTGAGTTTTGAGTGATTTCCTTTTATGGGCTGCGCACGAGCTTTTAGACCTGGTTTTATTATATCGTACATACATACATTATTTATAGTTTATATTTTTACGTAGTTTATATTACTGTTTATTACGGTTATATTACTATTACTTCATATACTGTTTAATTAATAAAAATATGAAAGGTTGTTTTGACTTGGTAATAGTTGAATTAAAGGTTGTTGTTTCTTAGGTATTTAAATAAACAGTTGTAATACAAAATTTATATTGATTTTTCATCTTGCTGTATTAGCTGCAACTCTTTTTGCGTCCCACTACTGGGTACCGGTCCCTTCCCATGATTGGGGAGGCCTGCAGCCCCCTTAGTACCTCAAGTCATTACACACTAATTAATTTTTATTAAGACGGCGTTGAAGTTTAGGCGAACACTAGCAACTAACTAAGCAAGATTTCTATTAAAATGTGATTTACTGCATGATGCTGTTTTATGGAGTAAATATATTATAAAATATGTATTAAAATATATTGACATTTTACACATTTTTTTGTACTTAAAGCAGGTACAAAAAATATATGTTCAGAGGTCAAAGGCAGTAAACTTTTTTGATTGACACACTAACAAACGATCTTTGAGTCCTTTATGTAAAGTATCAAAACTTTAATTACATTTAACTGCCTATATCGTATCTTTCACAGTAACTACACAAATTGTTTGCAATTAAACTTTAACATTGTTTAGTTATAACTCCTAATTGATCATGTTTTTTATTCCAGGTAAAAAAGGGTTTAGATCACATGAGTATCGAAACTACAAATTAAACTACATACAGTAAAGAGCGGGTTCAGGTAATCATATGAAAACTTAGCTTAAACAGCTTAACTAAGCTTTAAAAGAGAACTAAAGCAATGGCTTATAGAAAAAGTACCTACACTATAGTGTAAACGAATTTTTTGAAGACAAGTAAATTGGGTGCCCAAAGCCGATGGCCCGGATAAAAATATAACTCGTATTAAACATAAACACCTTTTATAATTATAGCAGAATTGATAAAACATCGCAATAAAAACCGCAAAATATGGGTTAAAGTAAAATCAACGTTGTCTTCAATTATAATAAATTTAGTTATAAGTAATTTTAGTTATACTGCTAACTTATGTTTTAATTCTGTCCTCCAAATTTGCATACCTCGCTGAGGTAAATATGGCGAACTAATAAATGTACTTAAAACAACTTTTGTAATACCCATATTTGTGCAAAACATCCTAAATCGTGCATAAAAGGGTTTGGGGAGCTTCTGCGTAAAACATAAATAAGTACAAACACTAAGCAATGCCTGAGAGTTTTTTTCCGCCGCCTTTTTTCTCTCATTGACCCAGCGGTGGGCAGGCATCAAAAGCCGATGATGCGTTAAGAATACTCTTAACGGATCTTTGTCTTTTTCGTTAAGTTAGTTACAACTATTTTAATTAATTTTAATTAATAATATTGTATGCCAGATCATGGTAGACTGTTTAACTCTTATAGGTAATAATTTTAAACATCTAATTCTATGTATGACTACTTTATTGTTCACTGTTTACATACAATTTTCTTTTCTTTTCTTAAGTTAAAAGTGAAGCAAAGGTCAAACATAACATGGCCAAAACTATTTAGTACTAAATACTGGAAGCTACGAGGCAATAAAATACCTATAAAACATTTATAGACGCTACTGAATCGCGTCGAGAAAGTGTTATCGCTATTCGTATGCATAATTAATGCAAATTTGATTAGCAATTACCATTTAGTTCCTCATATTAACTTATTTTTAGATATTTTGTTCTTTAGGAAGGTAAGTTATATTATGGTCCGACATACAGCGCCGGGGTTTTACGCTTAATCTTGATCTAGCTTATATTGAGTAGCACATGAGTAGGCCTCGTGGTGTTAAAAAGTGGTCGGTAACTTTAGCTCATGCAGTGCTGGATTTACCAAAACGTTGAGTAGGCTGGAGCCTAGGTCGGCAGATTTTGGGGGCGGCTTTGGCCCAAAATTGTTTTGTTTCACAAAATTAAAGGACAACCGGATTGCGTAAAAAGACTCAACATGAACTTGTTAAAGCTTGCTAGTTTTTTTAGAGAATCGAATTTCAGTAGGAGGTCAGTAGGAGGGGGGGGGGGGGATTCGAAAATTCAATAGCCTACTGGCGGCAAATTTTTAAATCCGCCATTGAGCTCATGGACACCTATATAAGTACATACCTTGCTTAAGGTCGAATGCATTGGGCATAATGAAAAAAAAAAACTATTTCACACCGGATCCTGCCTCAGCAACACCAGCCTCAGAAATTCCTGAACGAAGCAGAAGATCATCCAAGAAGAATGAAGACTACGACAGGGACCACCCGGTCCCCAATCCAATGACCGCGACCATATCCATGGCCCGCGGTATCATCCCACAGCACGGCCCGAAACGTGTGCCCCTGGCCCCTTGCGGGGCTCGCGAAGAAAACGCTGATTTCGAATGCATTTGGGCTGCTACTCCGGAGACTGATGGTCGTCGTTCGTTTGGCTAGCAACCTTATCTTTCCACTGAAATACAATAGAAGTCGGCAGAAACGGGTGCAACAGCAGTACCTATTATGATATTTCCCTGATTGAATCTTGCAATTTCTACCAGTTTCAGTACAACCATGATTATATCTGCAATAGTTTATTGCTTCATTCAGCTCAAAAACTTTGAAGGTTGCAATAGATATTATTTAATTACTTGTGGTTTTGGTAAAAACTATGACATTTCCCACACGATCTGCAATTTATTTGCCTTTGACCTCATTTCATTTCACAATATTTAATTTTACAAATTAAACTTAGTTTAATGTTAGGTAAACTGACATTTAACGATTAACTAATCAGGTCAAAGTACAATAATGTAAAACAAATTTTAAACATTACTATGAAATATGCAAACGATGTTTACAAGTGAAATTAATAAGTTACGAGGAAGTACCTTTAACCTTTTTAAATGTCACTGTCAGTCAAAAAGACCTACATTCCCGTCTTTTTTGATGTCCACAACAATGTGATAGCCACAATTGTATAATATCGACTTTCCTTTACCATCTGGTCGATAAGGTTAGATTAAATAACCGTGATCCGGCTAGATTACATATGTATTTTGGCTAAAAATATTCTTGGTTGTGGAAATGTTAGGCCTTATAATGTCCGTCTGGTCTATCAGACCCGTATTATCCTTTGTAAATCTTAAATTATCATAATGTTACATAGTACTTGTATCATGAGAGTAAATCATCTTTAGTAGTTAGTCCCTGTATCTTCGGGATTAAGAATAGAGCTATGGTATCCCCTGCCTGATCGTAAGAGGCAACTAAAACGGGGCTTCCGGGGTTGCGGACGGTGAGAGTGGGAGCTCGACCCGTCCTGCCAGCAGCCCCGGCAAGGACGGCGGTGTGTGCGTGGCTGCATGCCGCCGTGAGCGCCTCAAGGTGCAGGAGAGCGCATCTGCTTTCCCGAAGGTGGGCCCCATGTGGGGCGCCGCGCGTGGAGGATACCGGTGCGTTCCCTTGGAGATCCCGGAGTAGTCCACAAGCGCAGAGGCAGGCCACTGAGGGGGTTTCAGTGCAGTACAAATCCTACATAACCCGGTATCCTCTCCCAAGTTGCTGGGACCTTTTGAAGATATCCTCCCCGATACGAAAAAAAGCTCCACTATCGAAGTACGAAGAAAGATCTACAAAAACGGAATTTTATTATCCACGGCGTGTGCCAATAAGTATTAATAAAATTTCATTAAAATTTCCATAAAGTGAACATATTTTATCTTCTTTCACTACGTTTCCAAACTATAAAATAAATAAGGCAATGCAGAAAGTAGACTCAAATGACTTTCATAAAAATGGAACAGAACACATTTCCTTAAAATATTTAATCTATAAATACCTCAGAATTGAAATAGCTTCAATAGTTTTGTCTGCTCAAGGAAACAATACCACACAAAAGCCTTTGTAATTTATAACCCTTCCTTCGTCGATGTCAGGTAATGATGGCATGAGCGATGTAACATTTATTACAAGTGACATGATGTAGCAGAGAATTGTTAAGCTAAACAACCTGTACAGCATCAATCTAACTGAGTATCAGATATCTCATGAGAATGGCGAGGAATTGTGTAAGCTAGCGCACCTGGCTGCACAGCTGTCACGAACTTAGCTTGAAAGGGAAACAAAATTACTTAGCACTCAATGTATTTCAGTAATCATATGAGTTTTAGCTTACTCGTAGATGTAAGTTAACTTATACATAAGATTTAGTCGTAATGTAACTTTATCAGCCATTTTAAAAAAAGTTCCATTATAAATTACTACTGGACCCCGCAGACGTCGTCCTGCGAAAATAAGTTGCTTTACTATTAATTTTGCAATTTTTCAATATTTTCTCACCGTTTGAACCTTCCCTGGACTTCTACTAATATATCAATACCAAAATAAGTCACATCGGTTCAGCCGTTCTTGCGTTTTAGCGAGACTAACGAACAGCAATTCATTTTTATATATAGAGACGAAATGAAATAAGAAACAAACTTTGAGCATCAAAGTTACTGACTCAGCTTGGTGTCATACCTGTCATACTTTGATGCTCTAAAGAAACATCAAATTTATCTTTTCATTTAATATTGAATGGCTAAAAGGATTTTTATACAATGCCGTAAAACGAATTAAAAAAAATAAGAAACATAAAAGACAGACATGACAATTTTGATAGCTGCGTCAAAATGTAAATAAACAAACACAGAAAGTAAATAATTTTGTAAAGAAATAATAAAGGAAAAGCAAAGTATAAGAATAAAACAAAACGATAAAGTTATAAAATATGATAATGGACGTGAATGAAGTAAGTAATAACTTGTAGGCGCATTTCTTTCATTTCATTTGCTTCCCGTGGGAATGAGATATTTTTCAGTCCTTTCTCAACGTCCTTTCTATGTGTATGCCAAATTTCATCAAACTCGGTTCAGTGGTTTAAGCGTGAAAGAGTAGCGGACAGACAGACAGACAGAGTTACTTTCAAATTTATAATATTAGTATGGATGTCGGTCATAGTCCACCACGACAGGAAAATGCGAGTTTGTCAATTTAAGCTTGACATGTCAACATAAGCATTTCATATAATCTGAGTAACTCTCCGACCTAGCTTATTTTCTCTCAGGCATAGCTTCATTGAGATGTTTCTTTATCCAAGTAAATGTCTTGTACGTGTAATACGTGTAAAGGCCTTTTACGATCGACGACCCGTGTGGCGTATGGGTTACCATGCCGGACTGCCGATCGCACGCTCCCGGGTTCGATTCCCGTCGAAGCAGAAATTTGAATAGTTTGTTTAAGTTTTAGGTTGTTGTTGTTTGTTGTTGCTGTTTGTCTGGGTGTTTGTGTATCTATCTTTATTACTGTCCATGGCACCCACGACACAGGGTGTAACTACTTTACTATGAGTGTGAAACGTTATTATTTTACTAGTGATACCGAAAGGTAAACGGTTACAAATTGGGGAAAAATGAAGGTTCTTCACTTATTTGAAACCGTTTCTTTGTAACCTACGTTACTTTCTGCATCGATATAATATATTACAAGAAGATTCAAAGAGAAGAAAAGTCAACTTTTCCACGATTTTATAAATAACAACATTTCAGATATTTTTTTACAGTTATTAGATATTGGTCAAGGGCATCGAGAATTTTTCAAACTTTTTGTACTATCCTAAGACGTCGAATTTTATCTTCTCTATATTGTAAGCGACATTGGCAGTCTTTACGCTGTCTTTAGCGTAATCCACAAAGAATTCAGCACTAAATATTCATTGATCGCGTCGTAAAAACGGTATCACAATACAGTAATGTCACAGATTACTAAAGTATTCTTACGGTACTGAGCTTTTTTCTAACGGGAAATGTACATAGAATTCACATCTTTTTCAAGTGAAATCTTTTAGCATGTCCCTAATGAGAACGAATCTCTATCTGTTTTCGAGGAGTCATAGTTATAAAACAACCCTAGTCCTAGTTATAATAAACCTTTATTTATACTGTTAGTACTGCTTTAAATGGTTTTGATTTTATAAGTTTAAAAGGATATTTTGTAGGTATTCGACTATAATGTCGCATCATTGACAGCTCGATAATTGTTGATAAGAATTAAATTAAGTCTCTTTTAGTTCATTTGAAAAAAGGTAGCAACTTTAGAGTAAGTTCAGTAGAACCTAATGAATGAGCTGAATTTATACCGTCATAAACAGCATTTTACATTCATTGACTTACTAGGAATTTGATTGCACGAAGTCATTACGAAGGCCCTATTTAGGAGACTAGCTTGCCTTGCTAGTGCATTAGACATAGATAAAATAACTCATCTTTCCTTGCATTAACTTACGGTAGGTAAGTTACCTTGCTAAGTAAAGAGTAATTTAATTGGTAAAAGCTTCAACTTATATTAAGTTGAAGCTTTTACCAATACCATATTAATTCTACTTGATTCGGTTTTAGTTACGACATAGAGTGTTTCGTTTATATTGTTTGTATTTACAATCATACATAATTTCACTGGTTTAAGAAGAACTTTTCAGTCAATATAACTTTTATGAAAGGCGTGATATTTTCTATTGGTTCTATATTTATCGTTTAAAATTCATATCTCTTAGAAACATGTGAATAGTGGAGGACGAACTAAGTAACACAACAATTATTTTCTATATCTGCGTTACAGAAATGTTTTAATAATTTTGAATATTTAAAGGTGTGGCGGGTTCTTAGAATAATGTTGTAGCTTTCGTTTTCACTGAATGGGCACCGACTCCAAAATAGTTTTAATAATAATAATAATAATAAATCCTTTATTATCAGGCAACAAGGCCCATAGCATAAATACCTTATAGACTAACATACATATTTATTATATCTTATAACTAAGTCACATTTTTTCGCCGATGTGAGACGCGGTTACGGTAACTCCCGGCGGTCGACGACGTCCACGATATATGCGGAACACGACCCCCTTCGGCCACACCTCCTCCTTTAAAAAGGTACTTCGCATGTCGGTCGGGACGCGCACCACAATCGAACTAAAGTTCACCGGGTTGCGCGATTCCAGCTTCTCAGCCAACACTGTGAACCTCGTCTTCGCCTTCACATACTCCACGACATCGGTGACCTTCGTAGCATGATGCAGACGAGATACAGATGTACGTGGCTGGGATGGCGGGACGCAGGATCTCGTTCTGTTCCGTGGGTGCAGTGCCACATTGGTTACGGCAAGGAGGCACTACGAGGGGGGTCGTTGCGGGTGTTTCCGCTCCCACTCTCAGTCCTCACTTTTGTCCGCAATTAGTTTTAGGACTCATTCCCATTAGTAAGAAAAAGTATCGTATGCCAAGTACTTAACAATTTTATTTTAATCCAATACCTAATGCTGATTACTTTTATTTCATTAGAAGGAACTGAAATCAGTTAACTACGACTTCTACTTATCTTCTTTTAGCTTAACTTGTTAGTTTATGCTGAAATCAAAAAGGAAATAAATAATATTCCCTGTTTTGTTGTCGTTTTGACAAACTTACCATTTTTGTGAACACAACTTACCTACTTTATTTATGGTTTTTATTCACTAGAGTCAGTTTCAATGAACTTGTGCTCTGTGCCCTTTTCGAATAAACCTTTCTAAGTGCGATATTTTAGCAAATTATAGGTGGTAGTTACTCGAATTGGACAGTTCCAAGCCAAGGTTACCGGATTGGCCATTTGTTCTAGAAACTGGTGAACGACACTGATATCTGTTTTGATCTAATAATAAACGTGTATCCGTCAGTTGGTCGCTATTAAGTTACACGTTGAAGTCGTTATTAATTGTTTACTTTTGATTTCTGGACCTACCACAAACACGATAAATCATTTTACGGGCAAGATACCAGTGAACTGCCCTTATAAGGCACGGCCAACTTCGAAATTTCATAAATTATTATAACACCGTATCCTATTTTGCAGCGTTGGCTGAATGGTTAAGACCGTGGTCTCCGACTTGGAGATACCTGGTTCTAATCCTTGGCACGTATCTCTAACAAAGGATTTGTAATGTGCGTATTTATTGCTGCTCCACGGTGATGGAAAATAATGTGATATTTTAATTCATTACGATGTTTCCACCACCGTGCATACCTGAGAGAAATATTAGAAAGAAAGAAACTTTATTGGCGACTAAGTCTGACCACAGAACACATACATAGAAAAAAAATATAAGAGATACATTGAACACATACACAGAAAAGTACAATACAATTATATGCATTAAAGCAATTAAAGCAGTTAAAAATTAAAATATTGAAATATTAGTAAAAGTCCAGGGAAGGTTAAAACGGTGAGAAAATATGGAAAAGTTGCGAAATTGAAAGTGAAACAACTTATTTTATTTTCCAATATAAACTGTTAGTAACTTTCAAACATTGGTTCTTCGCGCCATCGTCTAGAAGTTTGACATAGTCTGAATAACAATTCATCTATTTGTTTTTTATTTTTTATTTGACAGTGACATAAAAACTATTTGAGATGATAAAGAAACTAATCCTCTTCCAATACTTTTAAGGCAGAACAACGTCTGCGGGGTTCACTAGTGTTATTTAATTACCGCGTTTCGCCTCTTTATAAAAGCTTAGATTGTGATAGAAAATATGCGTTACACTCAGGGAAGTATGATTGACCATTACCGATATGAAGCAAATCCTTTGTGTAACATTACAAATGGGAGTATTTGCTATGGCTGCAACCCTTTTCGCATCCCACTGCTGGGCACGGATCTCTCCCCCTTAGTGGGGAGGCCTGGAGTTTACTCCACCACGCTGCTCCAATGCGGAATTTTTGCTTTACTCATGATATATTATTAATAAAATAATATATGAGCTTTAGAGAAAAAATGCGCAACTAGATACATTCTCTCACTACATATGTACATAGACTACATACGTGCTTTCTTGAGACTATAAATGTGCAGAAAGTAAAAAAATATTTAAAAACGTGTTTTCTTTAAACAATACTTTATTAAATGCTACAGGTCTAAGTTCAATTAAAGATAAAAATTTATGCGCTTATGCCGTCTTAGCATGCGCACATTTTCTTCAAATACTATTTATAGTGACCACACATAAGACACATTTTATTACAACGTTAATTGCCAATTACATATGAGCTATAACATGACATACTTGCTCGACACACCCGTGAAGATATTAATGGACAATGCAATCGATTCGCGCTAACACTTCGCTAAAACCATGTTGAATGACAATAATAAGGTTGAAAATAGCCTAGCAAGTGAACATTACAGTGCAGATGACATTCAAAAACTTGTAGTTGAAGATGGGCATGACTCGTTCAATCGGTCAATATGTCGTAGGTCGAATGACATAACTATCACTTACGTCATTGGTGCATCGTTGAACTTTGCAGTGTTCAAGAGAATTGTAGAGACAATGGTTATACAATTTTTTCAAGTGTTGGATTAACTAGGTTTTACCAATAACTATTCGACATGCTTCAAGAGGAACAGGAAAGATGTGTAAATATCAATCTCACAAATGAATTAAATAAACTGCAGTAGCCAAGAGAAAGTCTTACTAATTTTGGTTTTCTGTAGAACGATAAATGCTGTTGTAAATCTATACTAATGTTATAAAGAGGAAAGATTTGTATTTTTGTATGTTTGTAATGAATAAACTCAAAAATTCTGTTCCGATTTCAAAAATTCTTTCACCATTAGAAAGCTACATTCACCCTGAGTAACATAGACTACTTTTTACTGCGAGAAAATGCTTCATTTCTACGTGAAAACGGGTAATAGCATGTAATAGGGTCAACGCGGTTGAAGCAACTGGCTAAGCACCTATGATTTTAATATAGCAATGAAGCCTGGAATAGCACATAGGCTATTTTTTTATCCTACGGGGACCCATTAAACGGGTCCACGCGAGCGTAGCCGCTGGCGGAAGGCTAGTGTATTACTAAGTTTATAGAAGCGGAAGTTACGGAAGCACATCAATTTACTATTACTATGCCTTCATGTATGCAATGATTACGAATCTATCTCGTTTAATTTAAGCGTATTTTTTATTTCAAAGTTATGAACAAAATTTTATTAGCATGTTTCAACACTTTTTGACAACCTGCGTGGCGCGATGGTTACCATAACGGACTGCCATTCGAAGGGTCCCGGATTCGATTCCCGGCGAAACAGAAACTTGAAATGCAAAGCGCGGGTTGGTGGACATACTTAACATGATTATGAGAAAATTTCTATAAATCATGAGATAACCTTTGCACGGTGATCGAAAACATCGTGATGAAATATTATAATATTAATTTTCTTTCAGTGGGGTATAAGCATTTTTAAGCAAAAATCATTTAAGCTTTCTCTTGTTACTTTATAATTGGTTTAGTCCCACTCTAAAAAGTATTAAAATTAAAAATGAAAGAACAATGGATACATTGTATTTGATTCAGCCAAATAAGATTGAATCATAGATATTTTATCAGTAAAAAACTAATCTAAGTAATTATGTCTAAAATAATAACATTTGATTGGTGCACATAACAGGACTAAGATGTACAAATGATTAAAAGACGTATACATATTTCGGTTAAATTAATTAATAACAACTAATAGAATTAACTGATGTATAAATAAGCATAAAATTATATCTACTAGTTAGCCTTGTATTGTATATACTAATTTTGTACGCTATTTGTTAGGAAAGGCAGACGAAATGACAGTAATTGGAGGATTAGTCACTTTAATAGTTCTGTACCTCGAAAGGAAAAAAAACGGAACCCTTAGAGGATCACTTTGTTGTCCGTCCGTTTGTCTGTCAAGACCCTTTTTATCATGAACGCGTGGAAGTATCGAGCTGGAATTTATATGAAATACTCAGGTCTACTGTTCCTTGGAGCTATGAAAAAATAAAATTTCTAAGCCAGCGCAGTCAAAGGATACAGCCGTTTAGGCCGCAAACTTCCGCAAATTTTCGACACTCGCAAGGAAATCAAAGTACTTGCAGTGAACTCAGAATCTTGAAATTTGGTAAGAAGCAACGTCTTATAGCACAGATAAAGGAAAAATTGCGAAAATCGTAAATTTTTGTAGCATAGTACACAGCCTCAAGCAAGTCTTGCCTGAGGTCGTATGCAGTTGCGCTGCTACTCCGAAGGCTAATCTGGAAGGTCTGGCCGGTACCAGTGTTTTTACTGTTGGATACGGAACATGAAAAAATCATACATTAATATTTTACAATGCGGTACCCGAAGCTTTCTATTTAGAGAGAGATTTGATTAAATTTATAGAGATACTAGCCTTCCGCCAGCGGCTTCGCCCGCGTGGACTCGTTTTATATGTTCCCGTAGGATAAAAACCATCCTATGTTCTTTCCCAAGGTCCACTCTATATATGTTCCAAATTTCATTAAAATTGGTTCAGTAGTTTAAGCGGGAAAGCGTAGCAGACAGAGTTACTTTCGAATTTATAATATTAGTAGGGATTCTTTTTATTGGTGATTTTCCACTAAATACTTTTATACTAAATTTTAAAATGCTACGCTAATTATATAAACAAACCATAGGCCCCTATCATTATACTGTACAACATTACGTTATGCTTATTAGGCAGTGTGATTTGTGTGATGTAATAAACGATATCATATCTTAATATATATAATTCTTCTGTGAGTGTGTATGTCACTGAACTCCTCCTTAACGGCTGGACAGATTTTAATGAATTTTTTTGTGTGTATTCAAACGGATTCGAGGATGGTTTAGATTCACAATTTGGGCCATTGGAAATGTTTTTTAATTATTTTTTTTATTTATAAGTAGTTTTCCCATATAAATTGTTCCTATCTGTCAAACGTTTGTATTTCGTGCCGTGCCGTTCTAAACTTTGACACATTCAGAATAACAGGACAGTTCGTATGACATTATTTGTTTTATATTTTTGTTTGATAGTAACATGAAGTCTCTTTAAGATAATAAGAAAACAAATCCTCTTTTATTACTTTTAAGGCAGGACAACGTCTGCGGGGTCCACTAGTTACTTTATAAATGGACCAGTTTTACGGGCAAACACAAAGACGGCAACAGAATTTATTATCCATTTCCTTAGAAATTTTAACAATAGGCGTTATAACACTTCTATTTACTTCGATAAACATCTATTATGAAATAGGCAGCCATCTCATCGCGTTAGCCAGTTCAGTTACCGAGTGTTTTATATAATTTGAAAGTGATACATTTCTCGATAGAAGCCAGGTCACGTTTTAGCCGATCGTGATGGACGAACTGACTGTATTCTAATTAGATGGTATTGTAGAGATTAAACTACAATTATGTCTATCAGGTTCAAGTAAAAGTTGCGAGTTGCGGGTTACGGCACGTGACAGATGATCGGAAAATAACTGTTGGTTGAATACGATTGATCGAATAGTTACGCTGCTGGTTGCAAAGAAATAAAATGAAATGAAATAACTTTATTTTTCACTGTTTACATGTAATACATAGAATAAGATGTTTAAAATTATAATTGGAGTTTTAAACATTTTACCATATTATGGCATAAAATACTTAAGTATTATTAATTAAAATTAACTAAAAATATTTTGTTTTAAGATCCGTCAAAAATAATGTTAACGGATCATCGGCTTTTGATGTCTATCCACCGCTGGGTCAATGAGAGAAATAAAGCTGAAAGATGTAATTAGATTGTTTTTCTAAAAATGTTATGTGGCAGAACATTAATGGTTCAATCGGGAATATGCCACCGCGGCATGTGTTTCTGCCATGAAGTAATTCTATTGTTATCGATGGAAAGGTACAGTTGTCGGCCAGACTTACATGACGCGACCATCAGCATTCGAAGTAGTGAGGTAACTGCACTGTTCTCAGACAAGATTCAGTCTTGCTTAAGGTGTATAGCTATCCATGGGCTGCAGATATCACTTCTCTGCCTATAAGTGGCGTGTCAGTGGCGATTAAAATAAATCTTTTGAGAATGCGGCAGTCAGAGTGCAATCTCGAACCATCCAGACAGCGGTTCCGATAAGGACAACGGTGTATGTGACCGATTCACCGTAAACCTGCGTATTTCTGCAGGAGAGCCATGACTCTTATAAGATGGGCTCGTTTTGATCGTTGCATAAGAAGTAGAGTGCGTTTTACAGAAGAACACAACTTCATTGACTACATACTTTCTCTGTGAGTTTGCCGACTTACTAATCGAGTCAAATAGAGATAGTTCTTTCACTCTTATCAAATAATGATAAGTAAAATAAAAAAATCTATCAACGCAATCCATTCTATATCGTAGAATCAAATTTAGTATTGTTAAATTCAATGACATCTTAATTAGATGAAAGTAGATAAATGTGTTAATCATAATTAACAACATGGTGTTTATTTCTCATTGTCAATTAACCAATATGTGTTTTTCTACTTTCTAGTTTTTAAAGCTATTAATATTTTTAACCTTAATTTTTCGCAGACACTAACTACTACTTACAATAGATCATTTACTGGTCGCAGTGGCCTTAGGGTTGTATCCTTCCCCACCAACTCAAAACTACTACATACTTTAGTAACTATAACTTAAAACAAGAATTAAGCTAATTTCCATCAATAGATACGCATAAGGTCAGCGCAGCGTGGTAGATTATGGCTTGCCTACAAACCTTTTTGCGTCGCACTGCTGGGCACAGGTCTCTCCCTATTTTGGGGAGGTCTGGAGCTTACTACAACACCCTGCCAGCAATAGAAAATTAAAAATGTAAAAAAAAAAACGTTAAAGTTAAAGTTTTTATTTTTTCAATTACAAACTATAACCTAAGAATAGGCATGATGACAGATTTTTAAATACCTTTCCTTATTGTAGGTACACGTGTCCTAGTTTCGAAAAAAAGTTTATTTCAGCAATAAACTTAATTTTTAACGTAAATGAATGTATTTTCTGCTATGTAATTTGAATTAAGCGCGAAAACGCTCGTAGGTGTCATGGCGTCGGCTTGCTCGTCAAACTTCAAGCAACATGGTGACATTTACTGAGACGTGACGTCATTCCTTTTGATTGGCGTTTCAGATAATATGGCCGATTGCTGTATTTAATACTTTTATTTTATTGAAAATCTTATTAATCTTAATGTTTATATTAAAACGGGATCATATTTTAGAACTTCTTTAGAATATATTTTTCTGTAAAACCATTTATTCTCTGATTCTTTAATAGTGTCGTCATGCCTATTATAGTCTAATGAAATCTGTACCTATGTCTTATTTAGGCATAGCATTTTGTAAAAAAAAATGCACTGCCTCATTCTTTTAAAACAAACAATGTGGTTAAGAGACGTCGGTCTTAATTTCAGTTCTAATCCATACTTCCACAATATTATAAATTCGAAAGTAACTCTGTCTGTCTGTCTGCTACGCTTTCCTGCTTAAACTACTGAACCAATTTTAATGAAATTTGAAATACAGATAGATTGAACCTTGAGAAAGGAAATAGTATGGTTTTTATCCTATGAGAACCTTTAAAACGGGTCCACGCGGGTGAAGCCGCTGGCGGAATGCTAGTTGAAAAAAAAAGGGAGTGCTATGTTTTAAGCTTTGACGTAAAGACATTTATCTCAATAGACCTGAGCCGTATTACGAAATTGAATTACTGGGTCCAAGCACCAGCATAGGTCTGTTTCGAAATACCTGAAATAGGAAAGCTATTTATAGGTCTCATTGAAACAGTTTGGTAACACCGGACCCGTACGTCTTGTCTGATATTACCGTAATATGCAAAGTGCTTATCACAGACAAGTTGTTACAAATAATTCATGTTATTTAAGATTATTGAAAGTATGTCTCATTTCTTACATTTATATGTTGGGTGTTGTAATAAGTTATGACTTTCGCGATTCTAACCGTACGCAGTATATCACGCGTGCTTATGAGAATTAATATTTTTTGCGAAATACCGATTTCGCTGATTGACCTGATTTTACACATGAGATTTTCCAGTTAAAATACAGTATTTCCATAAGTTTCATTGCACAATATACCGATGATTTCTGTGATAATCTAATACATTAGCCACTTTTTTATTCTTATTACTTTGTTTTGCTTAATAGACCTGAAGACGGTGACAGTTTTGTGTTTTTTTGTACCTATTACAAAAAAATACAAAAAAATATTAAATTACATATTAAAATTAAATTTGGAATTAAAATTGGAATTGTCAACTGGTTACAGCACACAGCGTGGCCTGCTACTCCATTAAAATAAAAAAGCCTAAATTATAAAGGAGATTTGTGCCGAGAATATTTTTTAAGAAGGTTGATATTTACAACATAAATAAAGGTAAAAAATGGGTACTGTAATATCAATATTTTAAATTATCGTTTATAGGCAGTATCACGTGGCTGATCCTCACCGCATTCTTATTTAAAAGTTGAGGTCATATTGATCACGATTAGATTTATTATCGTTAACTGCTTCGTGCCACAAACGTTTTTTTATTTCAATTTTTCTTATATTTTTAAAAAAACCTGAAATTACTTATATTATTGTCTAAAAAGAGGAAATAATAAAAAATCTTTAATAGTATATATACTGCTATGATATGGTAGTTGTTTTTGTTTTGAATGTTTAAAATCTACTAAAATATACTATTAAATTTTACTTATATAAGTAGACAAAATTCCAAAAACCGGCCAAATGCGAGTCGAACTCGCGCACAAAAGGGTTCTGTATCATTAGCTATTAGCTATAATATATAAAAATGAATCACTATTTTCCTTGGTCACAGCATCACGCGTGAACGGCTGGACCGATTTCGCTAATTCTTTTTTGTTGTGCTTGCTATTGCCAGGGAAGGTTCTTATGAACGCAAAAAATTAAGAAAACTCCGCGTAAAATTAGAAAATTTAAGAATACTTAAGCATCCCTAATAAATTTTCTAATATTCTGACAATTTAAACATTTTGATGTAACCTTGTGGCGTTTGACTTGACATTAACAGAACGCGTGCTGCAAATATCGTCAAAGAGGATGTAAAAAACAGATGTTTCGGTATACCAAATTGAATTCAATAGTTAAGACAGGTCAACGTCTGTCAGGTCAGCTAGTTAGTTATAAAAAGCAAATTCTGTGTGTTAAAAACTATAAATTGAGATAAAACTCATTCGGTTATCACAAGAGTGAAGGAGATATGAACGAAAACTGTTTAAAATTAATTAAATTAAAAATAGCTATGAACACTTTTCGATAGGCAAGTTATCATAGGTATATATGTTTATAAATTATATTTGATAAAAAATATGTCTGATCGAGTTATCAGATTGGTGAAGGTCGATCCTCCACATCTCCTCTACTATCTTACGAATTTTCGATCAGGCCTCGTGTCCTGACGCGATTTAACATTTTTTACTCATCCTAAAAAAGTGCACAACGCTGCTAAAGAAGTTTTTACTTCAAAAACGGCAAAAAAATCATTTGTTTTATGAGAGCTCAAATATTTACTTTATTCTTTTTTAGTATTTGTTGTAATAGCGGCAATAGAAAAAATTCCACTGTCTCGTTTTCACGGTTTATGAGATATAGCCTGGTGAAAGACAGATATACAGTCTGCGGAGTCTTAGTAATAGGGTACCGTTTGTACCCTTTGGGTACGGAACGCTAAAAATGATTATCGAATGATTATCGAGTTGGCATTGTGACTAAACATTAATCCCTCATTACTGTGAGTTGAATTAAAATTCTTGACACACTCAAGGTACACTATATTATTTGCTATAGGTAATATGCATACCTATGTATTAGTTAATTAAATTAGTAGTGTAAATGTGTGGTAGGACATGTAAAACTGTAGTTTTCCTAATATGATCTGTGTTGCACCTTTTTTGTTTTATTTATTCCCACATTCTTTACTTGCCCACTATGAAGTTAAATAGTAGGTACTGTATTACAAGTTCATTTTGATGCATTAAAATTGTATCAAACAATAGGTGAATATCAGATGATATATTAAGTAATTATATTATTCATTAAGTAATAATATAATCACGTCAATTTACAATAACAATATAAAATGCTAAATAATATTTATCTGACGAATAAAATACAATAATTTAACATAGGTACTTATTGATGCAATGTCCTAATCAGCTGTTCTACTTATAAACGCCACCGTTCGTTGCTATTATTAGCATTGAGGTAAATAAATACTACCTATAGCTATTTAAAAATTAATGATAACATTTAGCATTATTATTCATATATTAAAAAAATATAAGTGAGATGAAAATTAACAGAAGTTATTTTTAATAATCGTAATAACAACAAATTTATAAAAAATATAAAAATAATGTTCAAAAAATGTAAAAAGTAACTTTTGTACTAAGGGGACACCCGGGTTTGAACCGGGGACCTCTCGATCTGCAGTCGAATGCTCTACCACTGAGCTATGTCCCCGCCTGCCTACAGTGACTAATTTATAAGATATGTCAGGCACGATATAATTCTTGCTTAGTTTAAGTTAGTCAAAATTAGGTAAATGTTTTGCAATCCATGCGGATATATCAGATGCAAGTCGGCCTTACCTCATACTTAAATTCATACATACGTACTACATATATGTATTAAGAATCAAGAAGGGCACATAATCCATTGGTCGGCGTAGAATGTAGGTAAGCGATGTTTGTTCCTGTTATACACAAATAATTTCAAAAAAATCGGATTGATCATTAAAAAACTCTGCGATATTCTCTGGAACTGCCAATAGAAATAAGCAAAGCTGGACGCGGTCAGGAGTTAGATCAAAAAATTATCACTAGGTGGTTTTTTATTTTCATGAAAAAAATATCTATGAATAAATATCCACCCAGCCCATGAACAAAAAATTAGACATAACAATAAACTCTGTTCAATAGCTTTTAAAACAAGACAATATCATAACAGTGTCTTGCATGGGATCAAAAATATACAATAACCTACCGGAATTCCTCAAAATAAAAGCGGGCAATGAGCTTAAAAAGGAACTTAAAAACGTATTTACTGGAAAAGGCGTATTACTCGGTCACAAATTTTATAAACGATGAAGCGGCATAAGGGAATTCCATAAAAACCGGGGAGGCTTTTTTCGCCGACTTTTTTTCCTTTCAGTGTACAAAAACCCTGCAATATGGGTAGCAAAGCCGACGAATCGGATCCGACCCAAAAAATAAAAATAAATAAATATATAATATAATATATAAGCGCGCATGGCTGAAGCGCGCATGGCTCGGCGGCGAGCGTAGAACGCAAGCGATCTACGCAGCTAAGCCAAACGGGCGCGGTCAGGTGTGAGATGGGTGACCGCTAGTGGCAAAAATTTCATGCGCGTTTCCGTGCTTCGGAGGGCACGTTAAGCCGTCGGTCCCGGTTGTTGTCAATAGATAACAGTCGTTAAACCTTGTCGGAGGCCTTATGGGCGGTTTGAAAACATCCGACAGCGGATTGGCCACTAATCCGCATCTCCACCAACCCGCATTGGAGCAGCGTGGTGGAGTAAGCTCCAGGCCTCGCCAATATTGGGGAGAGACCCGTGCCCAGCAGTGGGACGCAAAAAGGGTTGCAGCCAATCAATGAAAAGGCGCATATGGGTAAAAATAATGATAAAAATTATTTAAATATAATATAATAAATAAAACTATTTCAATGTACATTTTAAAATTTGTAATTAATTAAGTTAACTATTGTAATATATGAATACCTCATGAAGGTAAATATGGCAAGACAAATGTATAAAAACATCTTTTGTAAACACCCATATTTGTGCAAATAAAAGTCTTTGTGTTTGTGTTTAGAATTACTGAATCGGCATAAATCAAACCCGGGTCCCTCGATTGTCACTCCGGCATTGTAGCCATTGCGCTATATGGTCGTCAAATAATGACCCACCTCAAGTTGAATCAATGATGTGCCAACATAAACCACTCGTAGATTTTCCCAGACTGTTGGATTTCCAAACACTGCACAATGAAAAATAAGTGTTTACAAAACGCAGTAGATGTACGAACAATGTTCAAGTCGAGTATGGATTGCTAAAAGCTATTTGGTCTGGGAAAATCCGCATAGAATTAGCTGTGAGGAAATAAATTACAATTTGCTTTTATAAGTTGTAAATCTTTTACGGTTTGACGGAAGAAGTAACGTAAACGTCCATAATGTCGCCAGCGTATCATTCCATAGAAAAACGGCCAAATGTTTAACTTTTTTTTATGGATGACGAGTACCAGGACACTAACATAAACTGACGATAATACGGACGCTTACCTTACCTATCAATGCTGCACCTATTTTGGCCGTGAAGAAATTCTATGGTGTTTTAAAGACTGGTTGCCCGTCAGATTTACTTGAGGCGGTAAGAAAAGCAGCGAACTGCACGACCTCAGGCAAGATTTATTCAAAAATCGTCATCATACGATAATCATCTTACAATATTATTATGAAAAACGTCGCACGTAAGTATACTGTCATAAATGTGACAAAAGTAATTTCCTTGACAAGGACTGACTACACGAGTGACGATTAAGGTTGCAGACCGCTTCTTGCGGTCACTGCTCTCGATATGATCTTTAAAGGCCAGATATTTTTATTACATTTAAAAGTGACAACTGGTCACGAAGTATTTTGATTAGGGTAAGCAGTATACGTACATCGTATAGCGTACATTGTAAAGTCATTTTATCGACATATACTACCACCCATGTGTCCGAAGTCAACGAGATAAAAAGTTTTGCAATTATCAAACATACGAAATTTTATAACTGCATACAACTGTAGGTATATGACACAGTACGACAAAACTCAATGGAAAGAACATACATATTTACGCTAAAGTCTCACGGCGACTCACATCGATCACACTAGCACCAGGGCAAGTTTCGTCTCAGAAATGAGAAGGATAATGGCAACATATCACCACACAGGCAAAGTGCGTGTTGGTGGACGGACATAAGAGACGATTACATTGGCCAACATCCAGAGTCCGATTTGGCAAACATTGCTGGTTATCTTGAGTATTTTATTAAATGTAGTCAGATAACCAGCAATGTATGCCTAATCGGGCCCTGCATGTTGGCCAATGTAATCGCCCTAATAGACGTAACTTTTGAGAAATCTATATGTAAGTGTGGTCAGCAACTGCACCCCTCCACCGAATTAAAACAGAAAAAGATGTGTTTACTGAAATTGAACAAGTTCTTTTATCTTCAATGGTTGTCAATGCTTGTTTGCCAATACCAATTGAAAAGAAAAAAGAAACAGTTTTTGTCATCTTTATTAAGAATGGATAAATGAACCTAGCATTGTTCGTATTAGTGGTAGGTAAAGGCGGTTAGGTTTGCTAAGAATTTGGTTGCATGGCTTGTCTTAAAACAAAAACGTGACTGCCAGTGCCCTTTGTTGAAACAATGAATATTGTATCTGTGGTGTTTGAAATTAATCTTGAATGGATCCGTTTATTAGTCGTCAAATTCAGAGTTTTTGTTACAAATCTAAATTATGCTTTGTTTCATTATGTCATGTAAGTATTGTTTGGTTAGGGACGTGTTCTTGTTATGTCATTGTAGCGTGATATCCTTGCCATAGGTGCCCATTATTCATATTGGTTGTACGTTTATGCTTTTGTAATTTTGTGAGTTACTATATCAGTTAATACATCACTGTTTTATTTTTAATATTGCTGATTGTTTATAACAGAACTACTTGTATAGATAGGAAAGAAAAAGAGCATCATAAAATGTAGGCGCAATATAAAAAATTAAAAATAAACACGAAAGATATCAACATCCATTGCGGCTGTCCACGTTACAGTCTAACTATTAAGATAGAAATAAGGTAAGTTAAAATGTGTGTCGCGACGTTTGTTACATTTGCCTTATTAATTATCTCGAACAACATTGCTGCGAAGGCATTGCTAGTAAAATTCTCAAGGCGTCTCCACGTTACAGTCTAACTATTAAGATAAAGATAAGCTACGTTAAAATGTGTGTCGGTGTGTTTGTTACATTTGCCTTACTTGGATATTGTTTAATCTGTATTATTCGTAGAGGAAAATAAACTTTGAGTGCTTATGGAGTTAATTCTTTGTACACATTCAGAGAACGCGAGAATTTTAAAATATTTGTAACTCTTTTCAATTCCCTTCAATGTTTTTGAATCGATAATGTAAGTTTCTCTGATTTAATAAAGAACTATAATAGTTTTCAATGTTACCTTTTGGTTGTTATATTAATATTTCTTATTTTTACTTTATAACAAACATTTTACTGAGTCTCCGCCTACTTTATTATGATATCTACTAATAATAAGTATATGAAATAATGAAATAAAGATTTAGAAACTATTGCAAATATTCTTCTGAAATTTTATCTTCTGTTTAACGTGGGTTTTCATTAGTTTAAAAAACGGCCACACATAGGTATACATAAATATATTGGGTCATTTAACTTTAAGTTTATTTTAGTGTTGAGGATACTGATACCTACTGATAATGATACTGTAACTTAAAGTTAAATGACCCAATATATATATTAGATGTTATCAATAAATTGACTGACCATTAATGAGCAAACCTTTATGATCCTTTTAATTTTATTATTAAAGAAGCCCCATCGGAGCCTTATCTAAAACTTTAAGTGCAATAACCGCTTGAAAAACGCTTATTCTAAAGGTCCTTCACTTTAGAAACGTGTTTTACTGTTTACGAAGGCCAAGAAGCGATAAAAAAGGACGTCCAAGTAATAGACACTCACTAAGGGTTCCTACACCAACCCGCATTGGAGCAGCGTGGTGGAGAAAGCTCCAGGCCTCCCCAATAATGGGGAGAGACCCGTGCCAGCAGTGGGACGTAAAAAGGGTTGCGGCCAAGAATTCCTGCAAATTATTATTATACAGTTTTTAGAAGACTCGTTCATTAGAATAACGAAAGACTTATGAAGATAAGACTTATGAGGATTCGTTTTTTTCTATTTAGTCAATTAATTTTGATTGTGGAATTTAAGTTTCATAAGTATATATAACTGATATATTTAATTGTTATGTAATATTTTTAAAGAGAACAATGGCTGAAATTTGTTGTCCCACTTCTGGGCACAGGTCTCTCACCATAATTACAGAGGCATGAATGATAACCGATAACTATAATAGAAGTTTACTAAAGATAATATTCCGATAGGCGATCGGCCAAAAATTGCAACCATTTTCTACGAAAGAATACCCTCAGCGACATATTCTTGTAGTTCCAATTCTGGCGGGGAAAAAGCCTTGTGTGATATGAGGATAGTGCCCACGCAATATACAAGATGACATAGCAGGCTCAATCGATCATGATCCGTGATCACCGCCCACGCTGCCAGGATCTTGACATTTGACGGAGACGCTTGACGAAAATCTGTAGGTATATCATAATTCAAGTATGGCTACAAACCTATAACGCTTTAAGCGTTACTGGTAAGTTATTATACATATGTTTTTGCAACAGTATACTGTACATTTAGACGGCATCTTGGACTACACAATTTATGCTGATTTATCCGGTATATCGTATTTATTTCGGTTTGGCTGGTAACCTTACCGTTCTACCGAAACAAAACCAAATTGCTTCACAGCAAGAAAATGTGCTACGGTGAAACTGTCCCGAGCAAACCATAAAAGCTCTACCATACTTATAATTTTCCATAAGGATGGGCACCAAATAATAATGCGCTAAACACATAAAAATGACTATCTGAGTTAGATTAATTTGTAAATAAATTACGTTTTTCAGAGTGATTTACTGTAACAAATGATATTCCGATGTGTTGATTGTATTTAAACAAGTCGTATTGATTTGCCTGGGTAATGTAGATGTTAATTATTCACATTCTCGCTTAAATAATAATTTATGTGGATTTTCAAATGTCAAGGTATTCAAGAATCCAGTGCTATATAGAACGTTTAGCAGAATATAATAATTATATCTAGAGCAATTATAATATTGTTACCGTGAGAAATAGGGAAATATGATATTTTATGTTCGTAACTAAACTTCAATAATTTTAGTGGGATAGATAGTGGCAACCAGACTGATATATTTGATAAAAAATATGTCTCATCGAGTTATCAGATTGGTGAAGGTCGATCTTCCACGTCTTCTCTACTATCTTACGAATTTTTTCGATCAGGCCATGTGGTCCTGACGTGAGTTTAAAATTTTTACCCATCCCAAAAAAGTGCACAACGCCGCTAAAGAAGTTTTCACTTCAAAAAAACTTGTGACATCTCAAGCTGATATAGTCAATTGAATAAATTATTATTGATTTAAATGGAAATTAAATCATTAACAAAATTGAATTATGAATTATCCTGGTTTCCAAGCATAAATTAGTGCAACCCTAGTGAGGTATGCATTTTGAATTTTTTCCTTTCAACATCCCAATTGTTTTGTAAACATAAATTAAGTATACCACATATGCTTCTAATTATAATACGATTACGATAGATTATTGTGTAGCAACACCGCCTCGGGTTAGCATCGGATACGACACGCCTTGCTGTTATCGATGTAGTAATTTGTATGTAATATCGATTTTAATCGCCTATTATGCCCCCTGGGATGTTAACAAACACTGATTGCCATCTAATACACTTCCTGAATTATTATATAGCTTTCGAAATTTTAGTATGTGTTTAATGGATTATAATTTATAATACGCTAAGTAATAGGCAACTAGGCTATCAACATTTTTTTACACTTTTGGTTGAATATGTTATTTAAATTTTTTGTCGGTTCATGATATCCTGGCAATTTATTGGAAATCAGACTTACGGCGCCTCTACGTGCATCGCAGTAGTGTTACCATTCAATAACTGTAACTGGTATAGTTAGCAAAATTTTTCCTCCAGTTAAATAACTATACTTAATGATGATTGATGATTGATAAACGTATATCAAAGAGTATCACCATGCTTTATACCTATATTATTTGCAAATAGTATTAATAAGTTTTAGTAGTTAAAACAACCGTGCTCCACGCAAATATCTATTTAAAAACGTATTATGCTAATGTAACTAGATTAAATCTATGATAATATTATGGTACATTTTTCGGGGATCCCTACTAGTTTTGGATGTAAACGAGATCTTCTTCAAGAGGAAGCACCGTACGGGAAGGTTGTTTAGGTCCGAGGTCCTTCATCGCCCAACAAATAACTAATAATAGAAAATGTTTGTAATTAACTTAAATCTTGAATGTTTTTCAGATGAAGAAATAAATGTCACACACAGAAATTGAGAGCGGTCGAGATAAAAAGAATAAAAAGTTATTTGAATTTCGATCAATGAATTGACATTGCTCGCAGCAGTGTTGCAACAGCAATACGTAAATGTTGACCGTAATTAAATACGTAGGTACTATATATCAATGTCACAATATTTAGAATAAGGACCACTGATTAATTAGGCAATTTTTTAAGTAAAATCGTGACTAGCGGTGCCCCTGCACAATGGATTTATTAATTTTGCGTTGGTAGGTTTGTCTTAATAATGCGTTCTTTGTGAAATCTAGAGTTGATACCTAAAATCTTGTTATACCTTGCAATGTCCCATTAGAGTTACATCCGTCCATCGATCAGCTTTTACAGCTGAAGAAGCTGTACGTAGACCTCCAGTGGCGGATTTAAACCTAGGCCCGTGAGGCCCGGGCCTAGGGCGGCAAAGTTTTCGGGACGTCAAAGTGTTAAGGGCAAAAAGTCAAAGGTGAAATATAAAATTGGTTCTATCTAATCAATGAAAATTAAAAAAACCAATTTTGCGAATGCCGAATATATAAAGGAAAAAAAATTGTAACTTTTATAACCATCCCCTAACAACAAAGGGCGGCTTATCAATCATTTAGGGCGCCATCAGGACTAAATCAACACCTGTAGGCTTCCATTCATTACTAAATTCGCCAATCTGACCGGTATTGCGTCCTCTGAACGCAACCCTTTTGGCCTGGCAGACAAGGCTTGTAGGCCTCCTTTTGCCGAGATGTAGTTGTCATTCCACGATTTTTCTTCTCCATCGGTCCTACTAGCAATATGGCCTTTCAAATAGAGTTAATGTACTATATGTATTTATTTTATAAGATGCTTAAAGATAATTTTTGTGAAAGATTTGTTGATATCGTTTCTTAACATTTAAACAATGTTAAGATTGAAGTTTAAACCCTATAGGGTATAATATATATACTGGTAGATGTGATTCATGTCTTTTCTGGGTACTAAAATTTGATACTTTTGCACTCTTATTCTTATTCTCCTATTCAAGCTGATTTTCTCGTAAGCTAACTTAGAATTCCTGCAAGTAAATGTTAAGATAGAGCAGTACAAGTGGAGGAACATGTTGGGAGAATAACGCAGCGTGGGCAGGTTCAGGACAGCGAGTGGGCGGTTACGATGTCCTGCATTCCGAGGAGGCTATGTTGAGTGGATAAAATACATAGACTATAAGATATATGCACACAAACATATTATATTCTATGATTGTTATTTATCTAGCTGTTTTAGCATCTAAAAAACGGCAAATTGTTTGTAAAGTAGGTTTACGATCGAGATGTTTACGTGATAACGTCCGCACGAGAAAATCTCCATTCGTTTGTATGCCGCTAGAGTGAGAGAGACGGAAGATCGGTCCACTCACTCGAACGCTATGCCAGCCTCCGCTCGTGAGGATTCCGCGTGACAAGTTTCACGGAATGACTGGCAGCGCTCGAGATGAGACGGGAGATCGGTCCGTCTCTCTCTCGTTATACCTGCGATCGCGCTCGTGAGGTTTTGGTGTGACACAAGTTTCTGAACATGTCACCCGACTAAAACGATTTTAATGACGTTATCACGTCAAAAACTAAACACCTTAATATAAAGCTGTAAGATATTGAGAATAAAGTAAACGAGTGGGCAGTTCATGGTGGTGAGTGGGCGCGATGCAATGTCGTGCATTCTTTTTTTACTAGCCGATGAAGACTGATGGTATAAACGTTAAGTAGTTTTCTCGAAGCAATGCCTAGATATATTACTTATCGTTATTTCTCGAGCAAACTTTGGTCGTTCAGATAATCCTAATAACTTCAATCGATGTTCATTGTTAGGTTTCCTTACCCAAAGAGTAAAACGAGACCCAATTATTAAGACTCCTCTGTTCGCGCATCTGTCTGTCTGTCCGTCTCTCTCTCATGAACCGTGATAGTTAGGCTGTTGAAATTTTCGTAGATGATGTGTTTCTGTTGTCGCAAAAAAAAATATCCCGAAAAAAACACAAAAACACAAAATAAATTAAAATGGATATTTAAGGGGATTAAATACATACAAAAGAAATGTGTTGTAAATAGGTACTTGCACAATAGTAAAAGTGTAGATCGTACAAACTTATTCTTTAAGAACCTTTCTATCTGCAACCTATATCATTAACCTAAAGTGCCCAATCGTGGGCAAACAATACGAGTATAATAACGATACGACCGGCCTTGGGCCTCTCGTTCACAATAAATTCATTATAAACAACAACAATGCCGTGGGTGCGCTTTGATCTGGACACGCAATCCATTTAAATTGAGTCGGTCGTGAGTTTGCTTTCAACTTGAAATTTGGGCGGATAAGTTTACTGACTTGTCATACAGATAGATGAGCGATAAACATAATCTTTTAGCATTTTTTTGCTTTATCTTTTAAAAAAATCACAACGCAAAATATTGCTGTTGCATAATTATGAGGAGTTTGCATTAGAATATTTATTGAAATTGGGGTCGCAGATTTTCTTGACAACGTTCAATCTCTCTTTACTTATTTTTAGTACCTTTCAATATTACCTATTTCGTTTACACGTAGGAAAAATAAATTGATTGATTTTTCTACCAATTGATGACACATTTGAATTTGTTTTAATATTTCCTTCTATAAGTATAGTAATAGTGACCATTACTTTAGCTTATTTATATCCTTGTTCTTATTATTTATATCTCAATAAATAATATAAACTATTTCTTTTTTTTAAACCACAAGTGAATCGAGTGATCGATTATTCAAAGCTGACATAATAATATGCCTGGTATTCACATATTATGCGAGTGTGATATACATACATATTATCACGTATTTCACAAACGTATCTATAGAATTAGATCGACCTGTAGTAAAATGAACAACTGAGTCACATGTCCCTTAGGGCCTATTTTTCAATCCCCAGATTGTTCACACGTAACTTTGGTTTGCAATTACTTAATTTTACTATTACTATTGACACCGTGCACCCCATGTTTTTTTACAGTAAAATACATTTTCTTCTTACTTTTTACTTTTTAGATCGTATTTTCACAAAAGCGTGTTTTTTTTAGTTTCTTAAACTACATTATTTATATGTATATTAACAGTGAATCTAGTAACAATAAATCCAGTATCCTAAGTGTTCATAAATTACTTCATTTTTTGAGAGAATTAAAATAGATACCTACCTACTTCAATTTTTTTATTAAGTCTAGCTTTCCGCCAGCGGCTTCGCCCGCGTGGACCCGTTTAATGGGTCCCCGTAGAATAAAAAATAGCCTATGTGCTATTCCAAGATTCACTGCTATATAAAATCACAGGCATTTAGCCAGTTGCTTCAAACGCGTTGACCCTATTACCCGTTTTTAAGTAAGAATGCAGCATTTTCCCGCGGTAAAAAGTAGCCTATGTTACTCAGGGTGAATGTAGTTTTCTAACGGTGAAAGAATTTTTGAAATCGGAAAAGTAGTTTTTGAGTTTATTCATCACAAACATACAAAAATACAAAACTTTCCTCTTTATACTAATAGTATAGACGAGTAAGTTCACCTTAACCTAATTTATCTAGAAGGGTTAGTTCTATTTACCTTTTAATAGGAGACATACGTTTGAACAATTTTATTTTTGTACATTCTAGAAAGCATAAATTAACTTGCAGTGCAGTATTTATTACAATTGCTGCCTATTAAAATGCAATCACCACCTTCCAAGGTTGTAACGACACGCCAACCTTAAGACGTGAATAGCCTTCTTCTGCCGTGACAGTTGTCCAATTAACGACAGTAGTTTTGTTGAACGAGTTTTTTATTAACCCGTGTTTATCGTGTGAGACACAGTAGGTGTTGGTAAAGGCAATTGCACACACAACAGTTTTAGGGTTGCGTTAATACGTGGCGGGATTTCGTCTACTTATATCAATTGATTGAATATGCTTCTTTATACTCGTATCTCTGATCTTAAAATCTAAAGCAGCAATGAGCAGGTCATATAGCTAGAAATACTGATGATCAGTGATGACCAATAACCAATTAAATTTGCTGAATTCAAAGGCCGCAGGACTGGGTGATGTTTCGTCATGATAATATAGCTGGAGTTGAAATTTCATAGCGCTTACGTTGTCGAAACATCGAAGTTTACCTGCAGCTGTACTATGCCGAGACGGGCATATGAAGACGCATGCTTATTAATAAGTTTTTCTGCCTTCGCCTGTTGGCAGTGGTACAGCCGTCACCGTCAGTGCTATTGCCGTGAAGTTCAGAGAATAATCACTCCAGTTTTCAAAAGCTTTGGTCAATCGCCATTTATATGCCTGTTTAAGGTGATTTCATGAGTGCGTTTGCTAATGCGATAACCAACTGATAAAAATAATTGCTATTAATGCGAGCAATGTGGCATCTGCTTTGATTTTCAATGAACGCAGCTCCAGAAGCGAATGCAAATTACGCAGCAAAACTTGGCGATATGCTATCAATACCTTATCGACTGAATGAAAATCAACTATGAAGCGCGCATGGCTCGGCGGCGAGCGTAGAACGCAAGCGATCTATGCAGCTAAGCCAAACGGGCGCGGTCAGGTGTGAGATGGGTGACCGCTAGTGGCAAAAATTTCATGCGCGTTTCCGTGCTTCGGAGGGCACGTTAAGCCGTCGGTCCCGGTTGTTGTCGATAGATAACAGTCGTTAAACCTTGTCGGAGGCCTTATGGGCGGTTTGAAAACATCCGACAGCGGGTTGGCCACTAACCCGCATCTCCACCAACCCGCATTGGAGCAGCGTGGTGGAGTAAGCTCCAGGCCTCCCCAATATTGGGGAGAGACCCGTGCCCAGCAGTGGGACGCAAAAAGGGTTGCAGCCAGCCAGCCACCTTATCGACTGGAACCTAAAAAGTAGATAATGTTCCAATGCACAAACACAGAAACGCAATCAGGCGTAAAGAAACTCCTTTAAGGAAATGGCAGGACATTGATCGGAGGTCAACGAACTAGGTAGACTATCGGATGCATCCGATCTTAGTAAGAGACACTTTAGTATCTGAGATTAAAATTAGTCATAGTCATAAAACAATCACTAATTACGAGTATAATTGTCATTTCTATCGTCCGGGTCGGTTATTTACTACTCCACACGAAAACGTACCTTATTAACCGACTTCAGGTTCATCATCAGGAGAAAGGAGGAGGTTTCTCAATTCGATCGTATATATATGCTTTTTTATGTTTGTTCGCGGATAACTTCGTCGTTTATGAACCGATTTGATGATTCTTTTTTGTTCGAAAGGTTATACTTCCGAGGTAGTCTCATTGTGACCAAGTCAAGATCTGATGATGGGATCTCAGGGAAATCGAGGAGAACTCTCAAATTTTATAGGCACACATATTGATTTTCAAACTTTCTGAACCAAAATTGATATTTGTCCATAGTAACTATCATCTCATGTTGCTGAGCTGGTGATGGTTAGGAGTTGAGAGAAAATTCTTTCGATAAATATGCTAAAACAATACAGAATTATTACGGGGCCTTAGTAAAATGGCGTACCTCTCGCTATGAATGGGCACCGACTTCAAAACAGTTTCAGGAGTCACTACCATTAGCAAGGAAAAGTATCAAATGCCAAGTACTGAACAAAGTTATTTTTTATCGTTTGAAGGCGGTTTTTTTGTTAAAAACTTATATAATTTTGCACAAAGAGGTTTGACGAAAAATTTAACTAACAAAGATATTAAGCTATCAAAAGACCTTCCAAGTTGCTTAACAATGTTAGGAGTAACTTTGCTGCCCTTGGAGTTGCAAAACGCTCATGAGAATTCTCGATGTGGCACCTTATATAAGGAGGGGATAGCGTTGCTGTTTAGTTTTTCATTCTCATTTTATTTTACAAGAATGTATTTGTCAGAAATTTTACTTAGTGTTTAGTGAGACGTAATTTAGTTAGGATATAGCAAATCTAATCTTTAACTGGTAGTGCAAAGCTGTTGTACCACGATAAACAACAATGAGCATAAATATTTAATGGCTGCCTTAAACGTGTTGATATAACGTGTTGTAAGAAAATTATAAAACGCCGCACATTTTTTCTGTAAATTACTATCTGTGATATTGTCCATGCAACGCATGGATATTCACATGAAAACTAATGCAAAGTTTGCACAAATGGGTGCAGCGAACTACTGGTTCGAATTTAATAATTCTTTTTGTGTTAGATGGTCCATTTATCGAGGAAGGCTTTAGGTAATATAACATCATGCTATGCCTAATACCAAATGCCACGTGGAAGAAGTCGCGGGTGGCCGCTAGTTATACAATATTTTGCTATTGGAAAGCAGTCAATGATATTGCTACTTCCGTATTTTCTTATTTTCCGTATTATCTTCATATATGGTTCTATGTAGATGTCCATGGGCTATAGCGACCACTTAACACCACGTGGCCTGCATGCTCGTCTGCTACTCCATTCAAATAAAAAATGAAAAGAATAAACTGTCAGCTATAAACAGTAATTTTTTACTATAGGAGACGATAAACTCAAGTAAGGCCGAAAAAAAAACGTGCCTGCGAAAGCGCATGCGAAGCGCGCTTGATTTCAACACTTCATGCAATATGCAGATAGTATAAACATTTCCCACAGATTGTGGGCTATATTATTATGGATCTCGCGTCTGATCCGCGGACGAATTATGACGGATGCAATGGTCGGTTTGCAACACTTAAGCCACGATTATTGATGATAGATTAATGGGTATGTGAGCATGGGCACTGATGCAAGACGTAATCGATTTCTTTGTTCGGTCTCCTTTGTTATTTCGATAAACGAAGGGATTGTCGTGAGTTTTGGTTTTACAATGACTTATTAGGTTATGAAGCTGAAGTATGATTACGAATATATTATATGGTTGCCGGTCAGTGTTGGTTGAGGTGGGTGTGTACGGCTTTGGGCTGCAGCGATCTATTTTATCATCGCGTGGTCTTCTATGCTTATCACTACTCTATTTTTATTTGAATTCTTTTTTTATTTGAATGGAGTAGCAGACGAGCATGCAGGCCACGTGGTGTTAAGTGGTCGCTTCTACACACAACCACAAGCAAGCATAGGTAAGTCTTGTCTGAGGTCGTATGCAGTTGCGCTGCTACTCTGGAGGATGGTGGTCGCCTCATGTAAGTGTGGCCGGCATCTGCACCTTTTCACCGAAACACAATAGAATTGATTCACGGCAGAGGTGGGCGCAGCGGTGGTACTTCCCCGGGCGAACCATAATAGTTCTACCACCTACCTGATGATATCTTAGTGCACTACGTACTACATGCCACATATTTGTGTTTAAAAATCTAATACTTTTATTCTAATGTGTTCATCAGCCGTCATGCATTATGTAATTTATCATAAAAACTTTATTACTTGATTGATTACAACAGTAAACAAATAAGATCCTTGTCCTTACCTGATAATCCTCATTACATTCAAGACCTTAATGCACTAGCGGTCATGCTATTATGTCAATATGAAGTTGATTCAAGAAATAACTATAAAGGTCACATCTGATTGTCTATTAAGACTTTATTGACGCGGTGTGAATATACATGGATTGTGTACTCTATAGGTACGTGTAGGTGGGAAACTCCCATGTCGTTCATTATAAATGTGTTTTATGCAATCTCTGGTATATTACTGCTTTTGATGCTATCTTTTCGTCCAAATTTTATGTGTTTGGAACTCGTAATTTTGTGCAAAAGTTCTAACACTAGCACGGAAATAAACTATATAGATTGATCATTAATCTCATCATACTTTTTAAGGCTTGTTTAATAATAACGCTACACGCTCATAGATCCACAGCAAGTACGAGTATGTACAATGTGTCGTGGGTGTTATTGACATGCCTAAACTCTAGGACATAAACACGAAAAACCTGATATAGATCTCTGAATACATCACTTAGGTGTCCCGTTTAGGTGGGAAATCCAACCTATTTAGGTGGGAATCGAATACAGAACTTCTTGCACGACGCATCGGCGCGGCGCGGCGTTGTGTCCGACTAGTGCGCACTGGGATTATAATTATATTCTGTCCGGATCCGGAGTGTCGGAGGTCCAGGTCTTAGCTATTGAGCTACGAGCACGTCGTGTAATATATTAAATGTTAAGACAATAACTTAACAGTTCATTGGTACTTTAGAAAGGAAGGATTTGAACACATGTCTGAAGGATCTTTCAAGAAGTTTTACTTGCATACAAGTATAGGTAATTAAAGAGATTCACCATGCTTACATGAATACAGAACTATTGTTGAATAGTCTTGTCTTGACAATAATATTAGTCTTAAAACGAAATAATTTATGCGAAATTTCCGCTTTGTTCATTTATAATTTGCCATTGTCTCTCAAAGTACATAGTTCTAGCTATGTTTTAAAGGCATTCTTCTGATTGCACATATCGGTTATTGTGTTATCACATTAAATTTTAAATACCTATATTGATCAATGGTTATTTGTTTTACTAATTTCAGACTGTGTGCCTGATTCTTGAGCACAGATTTTAATGTTTAAGTTATGTTTAACAATATTCCTCTCTTTAGAATTGCTGTAGTAAATAAATTTATTTCAAGTTAACAAAAGTCTTTTAAAGAGAATAATTTATAAAAGCCAGCGAAGTAAATAAAATGAAAATATTGCACATTCTAAAACCCTATCAAATATTAAACAGGTTCTGCTTAGAAAAAAAATCCTGCATTGTGAATATTATTATGACTTAGAATTGTCTAGGAAATACATATATAAACAGACCTGGAAGCATAAGAATAAATAATGCTGGAAGGCCTAAATATTAGCCTGCTAATATGAAAATCGATTTTTTATGACTTTGACTACGTTGTATATATAAAAAATCTATGAATATGAATAGCGAAAAGTCATAGCCATTTTCGGCAATCGTGCATATCTTCAATCTAAATTCCTCTCTAAATGAAATGCTTCAAACGCTTGGAAAAATAGCGTAATGTACGTAATATTATTAATTTGTCGTGTGAACACGTTAATGACTGATGTGACGTTCACGAGAGCCGACAGCTGCCCTGAATCCCACACAGCCTCACGATCTTAATAAACGTGACAAATTTCGTTGGACGAATACAGATTACACTTTTTCACTGTTTTCGTCTTGAGATTCGTGTGAGATACCGATCTGAATACCTCATAAGTACATTTAGATTTTAGAGTCTAATTGCTTAATAATTCCGCAGAAACGGATAACCTACTATTGCAAATATGATTACAATTTGTTAGATGAATTGCATGACGACGTTTAGTATCTACTATACCGAAGTAGTTGTATGCAGTTTCGTTGCAGTTTGGTTCGGGTCGAATCTGTAATCAAGTAAATAACAGAGTTTTATTTGTCCTACCCAATGGTCATACCCATATTTATTTTATTATGTAGCAAACTTTTACTAGTTTTAAATAATAACGTAGTTGTTCTCAAAAGCACTTCAATAACCAATATAAAATAAGATGTTGCAGTTTAAATGGAGCTTTGCAAAGAAAACCAAATTTATAAGATATAATAGAGGATTAACGAACTTATATATATAGCACCATATAGCTATGACTAGTTTAGGCCACCGAAGGTCGGTACCGTACTGATGGTCTCTTCTTCTAAACTCTATTTACATCTGCGCTTGGAATTCATTTTCCTTTTACAGAACGTAAGTTCGACGTTCATTCGACGTTCGCACGTTATGCAGCTGATGATTGACCAATCTTAGTCAATCAAAAACGTTCTTAGGCATGACTTCTATGATCCGAGAATCAGGATTTGAAAAAAAAGAATGTGTCGAAGATATCTGAGATTTATGAAACACGTTACAATAATTGCAGCAACAGAATCTCGCATACTTAACGGGCGTGGCCAGATAGTTCCTGAAATTTAAAGAGAATGCAACTCAGCACAAGTTTATTATCTTCAAGGCCGGGAAATGGAGCAATTGTTCTGAATAGCTCAGATTGTAAGGCTATTTGGCGCACGCTCTCCGAAGTACCTACATATCTATTAGTGCATGGGCAATTATGAAACGCTACCAAGGAGAAAATGTTGATGGTGTAACGTAAATGAGAAGACAGGCTGTAAACGGGTTTTGAATGATACCTCTTTTAGCATAATATCAGATTTTATACTACTTCGTAATGGAGCTGTATTGCATTTCATATACAATGATCCTTATAACGTTTACTTCATATTGTATGAGTTTGGTACTTGTACGTAATTTCAGTCCCGTAAGACGGTTGTGCATATGAATTATGATTTGTTCCTATGGCAGTGTCAGGTTAGTAGAAATTCAGGTGCAAATCAGTAAGATGGAAGGATAACGTGACTGGTTCCATTTGATTTGGAATTTTCTCTTAAAACGACCGCTCGGTTGGCTCGGGTTTATGTTAAAAATATGTCAATAATGTGATGGACTTTAAATGAAATAATCTATCACGAAACAATTTGCTTTACAAATGTAATAAATAAGAGGGAACTAACACAATTGTTTTTCCAGTTTTGGCTCCGTTGACCACTCTTACGTCTTACGATACTTTGATCTTTGATTTTACCAAAGCTTTTGTGAACCGTTTAGCAAAACATTCATTTGATAAGTTTTTACGAATAAAATCTTAAAATTTTCTCTTTCTTTGTTCCAGAATGCCTCTCGGCACACGACCGTTCCCGGCAGCGCTCCGGCCCCATCAGGAGCGTGCCGGTCGCGGCCAACATCAAGAAAGACATCGACTTCGACTGCCCTGAGGAGTTCGGCTACTACCCGCACCCCACCGACTGCACACTCTATTATGTTTGCGTGTTTGGCGGCGCCCTACTCGAATCTTGCACTGGTGGCCTTATGTACAGGTATGTTACAAAATCATTTTTTATTTTTTATTTAATGTTGTGAAATCTGAAGATCTCTTCTCCGAATTAAGAAAGCCCACCTCCGGAGGATGTAAACCACACAGTCTGGCCAGCAACTGCACATTTCTACCGAATCTGTACAGAGTTGCTCTTCGGCAGAAATGGGCGCAGTGATGGTATTTCTCAATAGGACAAAACATAAATTGAAATATGAATTTTCTCAATTTCAGCCACGAGCTCCAAACTTGTGATTGGCCGCGTAATGTGGGCTGCGATGCCACCGGTATAGTGGGTGGCGAGGACTTGGAACGACTTAATGAGAGGGAGCCCCCGCCACCCCCTCCCCCTCCGCCGCGCCGCACCCCTCCTCCTCCACCACTGCGAGCGCAGCCTAATCCGATTGTCACATCAAGAGGACAACCCAAATATCACCGAGATGAATACGAAAAAGTAAGATTTTAGAAGTCATTGATGCTGCTGGATACAGTTCTATTTTTGAAATTACGAGGAACGTGTCACTCAGCCATTCATAGCAATGAAAAACATCATCATGTAATTTTTCTATTACATAACCGTAGGGCAGCAATAAATCCCCACATAACAGTTTCCTGGACAGAATTCTTACTATCGCACCTAACAATCTTGAATATTTGGATAAAATTAAATCTAAAATTGGAATAACTATATTACTTTTATTACTTTCTTATAAATTACAGCAACAACAGTTGTACGCCGAAGTAGACGACTTACCACCAGTAGAAGAAATTGAAAGTGATAGGCAGCAACGAGTATACAGAGGACAACCATCAACAATCGGGCAGGTTCAAAAGGATAGAGATGGTTATGCTTCGCAAGTAATTTCCTCTGGCAGGACATTAAATTCTAACATAATACCGGCTTCAATTTCTCAAAACAGTAAAATTGGATCTTTTTCCTTTGGAAGTCAAATAGACGATAGAAGAACTGCAACGGCTACGCAGGCGCCACAGACATATCGGTAAGGCATTTAACATACATACAACAACAACAACTTCATTGACCTTTAATTACTGCAGTAATTATTTATTACTATTGTTATATTATTAATGGACTCATTATTTCAGTGGAGACGTAAGTGAAAACGTGACTGAAACTGCTGACAGACTAATAGACAATAATGAAATTGTAGTTACAGACGTAACAAATAAAAAACTTTTACGATCTAAACGACAAACAACTGATACTCAATTAGGTTCACCGCAAGACAAAAACACTACCACTGCTCACATTTCCAAGAGAAGTGACAGTGATCAAGAAATGGAGTACGTTGAAGTTGACGCGGAAACTCTGCATGATGAATATGAAGATGAAATAAACCAAGATGATACAGAACGTGGAAAACGGCAAATCAGATACTATTTAAAAAATGGCCAGAAAACTCAGGGCAAAATTATTTCGAATACAAAACCACTTAAGTTTGTTAACTTACAGCAGTTAAATTATAATCCTAATATTCAAAGTAGTAGGTTTCAACCCGTTTATAATGGAGGTATTCATCAACAGTATCCACAAGAATCTAGTTATTACTCAACGGCGAATCCATTTGTAGTATATCAATCCCAGTCACAAAACCCTTTTAAGCCTAGCATGCCTGACCCCCTTAAACAAAAGTCTGTTAATACTCAAGTTATTACAAAGAGTCCTCCCATATCATCTTTGACAAATGACAATCCATTCGCAGCTTTAGCTGGTGGTTTTTACAATAATCACCAAGGCCAGAAAAATTCTCAAATAACATCACAGTTTGTATCCTCAAACCGACCAAACTTTGTATCTTTCCCTGATTCATCTCATCACTCTAGTACTGTTGTTACTGGAAAGCCTGTCCCCGTCTCGACTTCACCACGTATTGCATATCAAGTAAATCCTGATCATAAACAAAATGTCCAAGATCACAGACATGGGAATTCAAATTGGAATGTAAAAACGAATCAAGGCCAGACTGGATACAACGATCAAAACTATGATGATGAAGAGGAGGACAGTGACGAGGAATCTGATGAAGATTCCGCTGGTAATAATGACGATGAAAAATTTAAAAATCGTTTTCCGGACCCACCTTATGATTACTTGCATCCTAGAAACAAATATGCTAATATAGAAAATCCTTTTGCTAAGCCCGATTTTGACTTTGATAAATTTTTAGAAAAATTAAGGAATGATCATTATTCTGCTATCGGAATCACTACACCAAAACCAAAAAGTATAAATAGCAACCTCAAAATAATTAACCCACCACAAGAGATTACCACGGCCTCGTATTCGACCGCGGGTTTACTTTCGTCAGCACTTAATTACAACGGAATCAGTACGCCACGACCCTTTACATTTCCAAACGGGTTGAGTAATACTGCAAGCCCAGTTCAAAGTTCTTTCAGTTCAACAACAAATAAATTTCAACAAGAGCAACAAGTTGTACAGAAACTGCCTCATAACCAACAAACTACAAATAATCAGCAACAAACTTCAAACATTGAAAACTACAATTATCAATCACAACATGCTGCTGGGGCTCCCTTAGAATCTTTAAGGCCTAAATTAAATCCACCTAATTTCAAAGATGATCGTCAGTTACCCATCACATACAATTTTAACAAGCCAATCGATCTTGGAAACCGACCCATTCAATCCACGACAAAGGTTCAAAATGGAGCTCAACAACTGTTTTCTGTTACGCAGAAACCATTCTACATTATAACTGCCACTGGTTCGCCCGTAATTTTTTCAACTTCTAAGAATAACTTAAGACCTAATAATGTTGTAAGTTTGCAATCACAATTCGTGTCTACAATGAAACCGTATTTATTATCGACACCCAAACCATCACAAAACCCTTATACAGCGTATATATTGTCTACATCAAAACCACTTACAACCATAGCTAATGAACAGCTTTCTGCTCTTCAACATTACTGGAAAAATCCATCAACTCAAACAACTTTGCTGGCCTCTATAAGACCTACTACGTATAAGGACGATTTAAAAGATGATAACTTACTCGTACAAGGCTTAAAACTAACATCACTAGTACAAACATATAATCATAATAAAAATAATAATATAGTTTCGTCTACAACAAAATCTCCATCTACGCGCAAACTTATACCAAAGCCTTCACCCGAAATGAGTGACTACTATTATGATGAAGATGACGAACAGTATTATTATGAACCACCAGTCAAACCCAAATACATGCCTAGCACTGAAGTGAAGCCACAAAGACCTCCGATGGCACAGAACTATCAAGAATATGAGGATTCTGTAGAAGATAATACTGCTGAAAATCCATCAAGTGTAAAGTCTTCACGTCCTTTATTACGTCGTCCTGTAAAATATAATGCATTTAGACCAGACACAGTCACTAAAAATCAAAATGATGTGTCTGTAGTTACAAAATCACCTTTTAAAGAATCAAGTAAAGACTTCAATGGAAAACAAGTTAGTGTAATGTCAAATTATATCACTCCGACTCCATCTACGCTAATGCGCCCAGAAGTATCCAATTATAATATGGTTCACAACCATCACCGAAATAGAACGATACATATAAGGAAACCAGTTCGTTATGAAACTAATCCAAATACTCTTAGGCCGCCGAAATTCCTAAATCAAACAACACTAAGACCTTACACAGTTAGGCATAGATTAGCTAAGCCGACTACTGTGAAAGACGAAGTTGAAAGTAATAAACAAACCAAAGGGATAATGAGACACCCTAATATAGTGGCACAAATGAAATTCTCCACAACTCCGCGTGATAGCTACAAGCAGGAGACTCGTTATACCAAGACTAGACATGACGATAGAACAAACAGGTAAAATATAAATGACCCAAACGACTCAAAAGATTAATAACTAACTGTATATTGATATTTTCAGCACTACCTATACCTACACTAACTACTCTTCGGCAACTGTTGTACAAAGATTTTCATACACTTATCACTGCAATGAGACTATACTAATTTACTTTGCGTAACGGGACTAACAATGACTTGATCTGACTGAATAATATGACGGACTTTGACTTTAGATGCTTTGTATATGGCCCTATTTTTACTACAAGGTTGTTATAGAAATATTACTATTTTAGCTTGGAACCAACGGAAAGTGTGACACCAGCGTCATATTCTGCAAGTCCACGACCCAAAATGCTATACAATGGTTCTCAGAACTATAGCCCTGATCAGTATGACCCGTATTATGCCGTATACGATGAAGACGGTGAATTATACAAAGATACAGGTAAGTAATGATGTTAATATAACCATTTTAATGATCATGAAGAATTATGTTAAATTCATTAAGTATCATATTATTATGTATGATAAATGTGTGTACACCTATATTTATTTCCCTTTCAATAACATAAAAAGAATATATTATTTAATTTTGTGGTACAATGGGTTCCACAAAATTAATTATATAAGTACATTATACAATGTACATTATAATAAGCTATTAATAATTAAGATAATTGCATTATACATATTATTACTGATAAATTTATTTAGATTCACAATTATTCAAATATGTATAACCTGGGTATTGATCGTAATTTTGGTTGATTATTGTATTGTAACCTTAGTCGTAAAAATCTTAATACTTCCCATATTTCTGGAAACTAAAATTTTCGACAATAATAACTTACTTAGTCCCGATACTATAAACTTACTACTATAAAAGTCCCGGAAATGGAAATAACTGTCTAACGGGTGATCGGTGGTGGTATTGACAGACTACGTACAACAATATAATACGGCATCGCTCCGACCGGCAGTCCAGCAGACTTATCGAGGAACGCCGCCCCCTGCAAGAAGACCTGTGGAGACTTACACACCTCGGCCAGTATCCCCTGACGATTACGATGACGCTCTTATTCAAGGACAGGTACAAATTTTATGATATTTTAATTTCAATCAAAACCTACGACCATTAATTAGTAGTATTCAGAAAGAGCAAATGTAGTATTAATAAAGGTAATACTATAAATAAAGAGTTTCACACATACAATCTGTTTTCAGATAAGCAATCAAAACCAATACCAATCAGCCGGTCGCCAGCCATCAAGGTAAATTCTTTAAGATGGATTGCCATCTATCATAAACAAATGTATCTATTACTTTCACTAAATGCCTTCTATAGCTAGTTAGTACAAACTAAACAGTACAATATTATCAACGATCCAGGGGCGAAGGTAATGAATTGGGCTATGAACATCATATACCGAGCAGCGTGAGGACGACTGTATACGAAGCAACTACCCTAAGCACTACCCCTTCTACGACTAGCACAAGCACTACCACCACCACCACCACAACACAACGCTCAACCACTGCACTCTTCACTGAAGCAATGACCCCGTCTAGACATACCTCAAGGTACTACAAAAGAAAGCCCAAGGACATGTTTGAAAAAACAAATATAAGCTTGAATCATGCGTCCGTTGTCAATAACTATCATACCATACTTGATTCATTATAACTGTATCATCCTACATTACATTTTCGTAAATTCATACCATTTATTTCAAAATTATTTAATACTTACAACCTTTGAACTGGTGATTATAATATCCTCAATTACTAACTTCATGGGTTTGACAAGGTACTAAAAGTTATTGCCAGTTTAAAGGTTGTCTTATGACTTCTAAATATCTGTATACTGTCTCGTATTCACTATTTACTGTTTCCTTTTCCAACTCAATTCATAAATATAAAACAGTTTGCTTTTGTGGTATCTTTATTTTCTTAGAAAGACTAATATTTATAATTTAAAATAAACAATTACTCACATTATCTGTACATATTCAAAATAACTTAAAGAATATTAAGTAGGTAGATGAAAATCATTCGTATATGATTAGATTGAAATAGTTTCATGCTTAAATTAGAAAGATTTCTTTTGCTTTGTATTCAACAGATCATCTTCAGATGAAAATCCCTTACGTAATCCTGAATCCTCTTCAAACCAAAATTCTCTTGATGACTCTACTTCTTCTCCTCCTCCCACTCCATCTGGAGCTATAAACGTTTCATCCCTAGCTAAACCCTTTGAAAAGACTGATAATAGTCATAGATTAGCTGAAACAATTACTACGACTGAAAGATTGCCGACCCGAAGACATCCATCTCGTGTGACTAACAATTTCAATAACATGCCGGTTGAAGTTGTACAAACTCCATCTAATACTGATAGTAAAAAGGTGGTTTCACTAACTACGGGATTTTCGATCCGAAGAAATCTAAGTAACACTAAAAACCCCTACACATTAACCGTTATTACGCGACCCTTTGACACCAATAGTAAATCGAATAGTAAAAATTCAGAACCAATTATTCAACGTACAGAACAACTCGCAGATAGGTTTTATTATAATACCGACAAACAAAATGAAAATGAAGAAAGTAACGTCGAAAATAAAAATAATAATTTTAATACTCAGGATCATACTATACCTACAATCTCAACCAGAAGAAAGGACATTTATCCAGAATTTATAGAAGAAGAACCAATTTTGTATAATAGACCACCTGTTAAGCCAAAATCTACAATAAGACCCCGAACAAGAACAAGTACGTTACCATCTACTACCGATGCAACCAAATACTATTTAAAAACTGTAATTAAGCGTCCTACTCCATTTGCACTAAATAATGAGAATAATGAAGATTCCACAGAAAATGGAATAAATACAGAATCATTTATTGAAAGTGGTCTACGAAATGTGAATACAAGTCCTTTTGTGACAGCAGATCAGCACACAAATGCACCAGAGATTGAAGAATCTCCAGATTGGGAGCAAGTACATCAAAGTGATCCAGTTATGTCACCATACAGAACACTTAATAATTTAAGGAGTAATATTGATGAACAAGAATTAGTCTTAGATTATTCTACGAGCTCTTCCTCTACTTCAACTACAACTTCACCTAAACCAAATGTGCTTGAACGTAATACTTCAAGAAAACCTTCTTATTACAGTTATCGAGTAGTAGATGAAATCGTACCAGATCAGACCACTGAAGTTTTTAGCGGTAAAGTGAAAAACATTATCAAATCTTTCTTTAATAATTTATCTTCTACACCAAAGTACACAGAATATTCTTCAGCTTCACCGAAAACTACACAAAAGCCTCAAGAAAAAATTGTAAACATAGGTTTTCAAAAGAAAAAAGTAAAGTACAGCGAAGAAAAACCTTTGAGAAGTAATGTGAAACGTATTCAAATTATAACAGAACCTAGTATTAATGAGTTTATTCCATCCAGCGTTGATACAATAAGTTTTTCCGAAGATTATGACAAGGTAAACAAAGACTATTCTTCAACTAGCTCTACCGCACCGTCATTAACTAATTCACCAATTGTAATTGTTGGTCCCGAAACAACGCCAGTTATGTTAGAGAGTTCATCTTTTAACGAATATTCAAAAACGTATCATGATAATACTTATAAATCTAAATTTAGCCCAATTGTGAACCACCACGACACAGATAAATCTCTTAAATATCATAAGATATTGAACGATGAAGTATCTCCTCAATATAAAGTAGACGATACGCTTGATAGAGAGTTGACTAAACAGATTGACACGAACTTTGAAAACATCAAACCACCGACTACGACTGAGCAATCCAAACCTTTGAATATTATTATTGATGACATTGCTTCTACGACTAGTACGACTAAATCAACAACGACTGTAAAGGCTGCTGTAACTTCGACGACTAAGAGTTTATCCTTCCCAACACGTGCCTCACGAGTCAATCCCGCCATAAAGTTAGCTGCGACAAATCCAGGAGGTGGACGCAGGAGTTACCAATCGTCGTCCAATTGCTCTTCAGACAACAGTCTGCAAGCGAATCCAAAATGCAACGAAATCAAATATCAGAGGTACTTTACTCACCGGCCAGTAGTCTAAGTAGCCTGAAGATATTCTCATAATAAACCTATTAATGGACGGTGGAGGCTTCGTGTACTACAAGACTTTACTTTCCGCATCGCGAAGTAACTAGCATGAGGATGACCATCTTCTTATGACATCGTTTAATAGCACCCATTGCTAAATTCTGTCGCTTAGCATACTTTCTCATTGGGGGACTTAAGTCGGTTGAGTTGAATTTCTGAATATTGTTAACTCCTGACGTTACCATTTCCACTTCCTGCATTCTATTGGCATTGTATTATTATTTGTACTTTGTAGTAGTATGCTGAATGTTCGAATTATATTTGTATATTAAAGTTCCTCAATGTAGCTATATCGTTTTATGTGCACCTCATTGCAATAAATCATTTTATGTCTGAGCACCACAATCACAATAAGTATATCAAAAAATACTTTTGGTATGCTGCTTGCATGCATTTACGAGTATTTTATTAATCACAAAGTATGAAAACAATGTGTTAAGAAAATTCGTAAGTAGCCCAAATATTTTAAACATTTTTAATATGCTTATAATTACATTTTTTATCAATTTTATCACCAAATCACAAACTAATTTTACAAAAAAAGAATAAAAACAGATTCTTTTGAGAATCTTCCAGCTTATCTCTAAACCACGCCTACTAATGTGTTATTTATATATAATTTTTTGGTAATATTCACTTTTATTACAGGCCGAGTTCAACTCGTGGTCGGGGATCAGCTCATTTTTCTACCTCAAGTGTATCAGAAGCTCCACAGCAAGCACCAAATAGAGGAACGCCACCAACGTTAGAAATATATTTCAAATATCTATCATCATAATAAGCTTTCGTTGATATATTATTCATTATTTCGCTATATCCATCCATCATATTGCATTTCAAAATTTATCTTTATATTAACTTATTAATCATTTTCATCATCACTGTTAAATTTCTTTCTGTAATAATTAATGATTTGTCATTAAATCAAGTACTTATTGTTTTTTGAGCAGTCGCAGCCGTCCAACATTGAAACCTTCCACTGCTATAGTATCTAAAACAACAGAGTTTGTGGATATTTACGCCTATCCACCAAAGAGACCGGCACCCGTGTATCCTCAGCCAACGCCTGATAAGACAGCAGCCAAATGTAGAAAAGACGTTTGTCTGTTACCCGACTGTTTCTGTGGTGGCAAAGATATTCCAGGTACGAATCCCTTAAATTTTTGCTGTGATTGTTTATATCATTTAATTTAATTAATTAAAGTTCTTTGCATCATAAAATTATATATTTGTTTGTAATAAATAAATGTGCTACATATCTCAGGAAATTTACCTCTCAGCGAAGTACCACAAATGGTATTGATAACATTTGACGATGCGGTGAATGATCTAAATAAAATGTACTACGAAGCCCTCTTCGAAAACAATCGAGTTAATCCAAACGGTTGCCCTATAACGGGTACTTTTTATGTATCACATGAGTGGACAGATTACAGTCAAGTCCAAAACCTTTATGCAGATGGCCACGAATTTGCTTCACATACGATATCGTAAGTGTAAAATTGGAAAATTGGACCTTCATTTTCTGAAATGGGTCTATAAATATTTCTTGGTATATATGTAAAATGTATTGACATATACATATTATGTGCTTGATAAAACATTTATCGTATAACAGGTTTATAAAGTTTAAATTTAACCAACTTTTGTATGAATACGATAAAATGTTTAGATCTTGCACATTCACTAACACTATTCTTGGCCATCTATATAATACTAAGTATAAGTATCAATAAATATGGTTTATCCCTAACGTTAATAATCAATTTTATTTATTATTTTTCATTAATTTATTTTTGTTTCTTTTCCTTTCTTCTTCTACCGTCCTCTACCTCTCTATCTTTTCCTATTAAACCTTTTATGTTCTCTCCTCTTCCTGGCACGGTTTTTACACATCCAACAACCACATGCACATTCACTACCTACATCCCGCGGCGTAACAGGCGACTTGCCGGTGGAGACAGTACCACAAATCGTCCTACTGACATTTGACGACTCGGTAAACGATTTGAACAAGGTTCTGTATTCGGATCTCTTCGAGAAGGGCCGTGTGAATCCCAACGGTTGCCCCATCTCAGCTACATTTTACGTATCCCATGAATGGACCGATTACAGTCAAGTTCAGAATCTCTATTCAGCTGGACATGAGATGGCGTCACACACGATTTCGTAAGTTATTTAAACCTGAAACATCACTAGTATTATAGAGATGCACAGACACAGAGACTGCACACAAACATTATTTCCGTCTACATTTTCAAGTTCTCTTTTTAAACTTTTAAAATTCTGGAATAATATTTTTCTATCTAACTCTTCGGAATTACTAAAATAATTTATTTTGGATCCTTGGGTTTAATTGGTTTTAATGGATTTGATGGGTTAACTATTAATTGGTTTAAAATTCTCTTCATTTCTTCAAAATAATGCACTCCATACATTTTAATTTTTAACGTAAATTTGATAAATAAAATGTAAAATTGTACGTTTACAGCCATAGTTTTGGAGAACAATTCTCCCAAAAGAAATGGAACAGAGAAGTAGGTGGCCAGAGGGAGATTTTGGCAGCTTACGGTGGAGTCAAACTGGAAGATGTGCGAGGCATGAGAGCCCCGTTCTTGTCAGTGGGTGGCAATAAGATGTTCAAAATGTTGTACGATTCGAATTTCACTTATGACTCTTCATTGCCGGTTTACGAGAACAGACCACCGAGCTGGCCATATACCCTTGATTATAAGTTGTTCCATGACTGTATGATACCACCTTGTCCCACTAAATCGTATCCAGGTATATAAAACGCATTTTATAGACAATGTAAATAGATTATGTAATCACTTGGTTATTGTGCAATTTAAAAATGTGAATAATATAACCTTCCAGGAGTTTGGGAGGTACCTATGGTGATGTGGCAAGATTTAAATGGCGGAAGATGTTCCATGGGTGATGCTTGTGCTAATCCACCTGAAGCTGAAGGCGTTTACAAAATGCTTTTGAAAAACTTTGACAGGCATTATACGACAAACAGGTATAATTTAATCTTTTAATACATGTGAAACCGAGTGATTGTTTACTGTTGACCTAATAACAAAGTATTACGTCTGTTGTATATTTTTTAGAGCGCCGTTTGGTCTTTTCTACCATGCCGCATGGTTTACACAGCCTCACCACAAGGAAGGCTTTATCATGTTCCTCGATTTCATCAACAAAATGAAGGATGTATGGATTGTCACAAACTGGCAAGCTTTACAATGGGTGCGAGACCCTACTCCCATTTCAAGGCTAAACAATTTCCAACCTTTCCAATGCAATTACCAGGTAAATAATCAGGATATATAATAAGAAAACTTTTGTGTAATGTTATTGCTACCTTTTTGAAGACCCCCTGCTGAACAGGTTTCTCCCTATAAACACTTAAGGGGGACCGGTTGGAAATGTGGGTTTGTGGCCAACCCTCTATTGGGTGTTTTCAGATAACCTAATGCTTCATAATTGAAACAACCGGGACCTACGGCTTAACATTCACTGCCAGTGATCATCCATCTATAACGCGACCGAGCCTGTTTTGTTCAGCAGCGTAGATCACTTGGATTCTACACCACCGGTCATGCATGCGCCTAAAACTTATTCTAATACGTTCTTTTTTTTCTGACAGGATCGGCCTAAGAAATGTAACAATCCCAAGGTTTGTAACCTTTGGCATAAATCCGGAGTACGATATATGAGAACGTGTCAACCTTGTCCAGAAATCTACCCCTGGACCGGCAAAACAGGAATTAGGTCATCACGGATCGACAACGATATCGGAGAGTAAAAACCGAAGTAGAAGTAATTAGACAACGAAATAAATGCATCCACCATTAAAGAAGATCACAATAAATTTTTACAAGCCAACGAGGCAAATACCATTTTGCATGTAAAATAATTGATAGTAGAAATTGTTTTGTCACCAACTAGAGAGTGCCATTTAGAGTTTGATGGTCACAAAGCAAGTATTGATACTTTGAACAATTTCGTCGTAGTCGAGAGATGTGATTCGAATTTCTTTTAGTTTAATTCAATTTCTTCATGTTAAGGATATCGTTGTAAAATGTATTGGAAACTGTGATATTATGTGTTTTCAATCCAATAGAGTGAAAATAATTCAAAACTGTTTTTAACCTATTTATCACTTAAACATTCTTGGTGCAATGCTATTGCGATTCTTTCCTATTTGTGTTTGTTTCTATAGTTTTAGTTTGAAATACTCCTTAGATGATACATCAAGAATTTATTTTTTTAAGTTATTATTATTTTTATATTGAAATCTAAAGTGATATTTTAGTAAATTTCAACAACGTAGAGTTATTAGATAGAGATTTCATTCAACATTATTCCATCTTTTCCATATTTTGTTACGAAAGCCATATTAAAATTTAGAAAATGTGTTTTTCTAATCTTGCCAGCTTCGTGGTTGACACTGCCTTTTTATACATTGTACATATAGGATTAATGATTAGTGTTAGGTTAAGTCTCCATCGTTCAAGTTCAAATGCTTGAAGACAAATGCTTAAACATACTCGTAGATAGTTCATTCACAAGAAAGTTAAAAATTTCTTTGGCGTTGCGCAGACGTCTGTCCACATCGCTTTGTTGATGTAGCACATGTCTCTGCGACTGCTAAAGCTAGGCTAAAAAGTCTATTCTTTGAAAATATGGTACATGTAAAATTACTTTGTTTGTTGTAGATTCTGAATAATAATTATCAATATTAATGATATAAACATAACAAAAATCGCAACTCATTATTTAGGATTTATGCTTTGGTGTGCTATTGCAACTGAAGTGGTTGGAAGCGCTTGCTACAGATCTATTTAAATTAGGTATTTTCAATATTTATAAGTCCTATTACTGTAAATATAGGTTTAGTATTTAAATTGGGAGTTCCATTTTTTTATAAAGATGTTTCGATATTTGCAAAATCATTCGAATTTATTGTAACAATAAATTTTATTGGGATTATGAAACGATGTAATAAAATTTCCGTTTGTGAAACACATTCGCGATGTAAATTAATAAGAAACCAGTGCTGATAAATAAAAATGCTGTAAAGAAAATATTTGTTTTATTTATTTATTTTCATTTATAAAATATGGATTTTAATTAAATAACTTGAAAAAAGCACATTTTTTTATAACACAAAGTCTATGGACGTAGAATGTTTTCCTAATATTCTATAAAATATATCTTCAACTATATTTCAAAATTTTAATAATGTGGTTATAACTGTCTTTTTTTTTAGTTTCGGTTCCTATTCTTCACATCATTCATATTATCAACTTGAGAAATAACGTAAAAATCTACCTACAATTTTTTATGTTCTCTACGACGCCCTACGTCGTTGCTATGACAGAAGAACATTAAATTTAATAGAAAATCGAATGAAGTAACATTAGATAATATCTGAGTTAATGTATAATTTAATCCTACCAAAAACATTTTCATGTAAAATATTGCCAAGACGAGGTCATACGACTCGTACTGTCAAAAAGTTATCAAATCTCATATAGAGCCAAGCTTCTAACTCACACGCCCTAACTCTTGTGAAGTTAACAGTTAACAAACTCTACACCAGTAACTTAGTCAAAAGCCTAACTTCACAAACTCTACATCAGTAACTTAGTCAAAAGCCTAACTTCACAGACTCTACACAGTAACTTAGTCAAAAGCCTAACTTCACAAACTCTACACCAGTAACTTAGTCACAATATGTAGCTTGGCTGTTTCGTTATTACAAAAACTATTGTATAACAGAAAAGTAATGAACAGTGAATACATTTTTCACCTTACGCCTATGTGGATATAGCGCGGGCGGAAAGCTAGTCTTAGGTAAAACAGCGTGATTCCAGGATGCAGGTCTTGTCGGTTTCCTTCCCCTAGTCCTCATTTTGCTATTTTTGTGTGTAAATAAAGCTGCATAACTTACATGTTATTCAGCTTTCTTTACAGTACACTTATTGACATACATTTACCTCCTCAAGCCTTACAAATATTAATCTTTCAACCAGATTTATAAATACAGATCCTCTTTCCGTCCTCATTTTGGTCCTCTAAAATATATCAGAGTACTGCAGAGAATCTGTAAATCCCACCAAAAACATCTAACAAAAAATTGCCAAATCTCGATGGATTTGCTTATTTCTCTATAAAAAGTAATGAAATTTCTAAGCAAAGCCAAGCCAAGGCTAAGATTCTTTACTGCGATTTCTTAATTAACGTAGTTAGATTTAGAATTTTTTATGCACATTTACTTGTTAACACATACAAGTAAACGGCCAACTCACATTAAATCTAACTATTTTAATAAAAAATCATTAGAAGAAGTGCTAGTTGACGAAAATTTCATCATTCTGAAGCTGATAGCTTCAGAAGGAGATCCTCAAATAGGGGTATGAAAATACGCCGTTCCAGAAAATAATAATAATACTAATATATTTTATTTCACAGCATATATAACTCTATATAAGTATTAGTAATTGCCTTATGAACTGTAATTAATAGCAATGAAGAAAAGAAATGCATGGTACATGCCGTACCATGCATTTCTTTTCTTTTCTTGTTTGCATCGCGTTCGACATGACGGGATCACTGCCGTGTCACAGACTATGTAGTACACCAAATATGGAGTATAAATATTATACTAACGCGAAGAACACTGCAATACTCAATGTTACTACTGTTTTTTTATCTAGTCACATGAATATAAGATTTTTCAATATCACGTCAATGTCATTGCTTACAGCCATGACCATGATTAGGATGGCACTACGACAATGCTTATCAAAAATGAAAATCCAATCATAGCACCTGTCCGACATTTCTATGGCCAAAGTTCGTTGCAAAGGTATAAATACTAGACGGTTTCGTTTTTTGGCTTCATCTGTATATAACAGTCAACCAAGACACTTTTTTATTTTCAATCTCATAATGTCAAAAATACTTTTAGCGTCGTTGATATTAGTTAGCAATGCATGTGCCTACGAAGTTGAGTTCTATCCAGGGCGAAATTTATATGATAGTTCAGTTAAAAATTATCCCAACTCTCTAAAAGACACACAAGAACGTCTTCTAGCTTCCAACAACTATACAGTTAATCAATATTGGAGAGAATATCATACGAAAGATGATGCTACTAAAAAGAAAGTCGAAAAGAGGGCAGTTGACCCAATATTTTACGGGCATCCGAAAACGAGAGAGGAATTGTGGCATGAACATTTTTTAAACAAAAGTAAAGTATTTGATCAGACTCCTTCACTCATAAGGCTGATAAACAACATTACATTGACTTATTTAAACGAATGCATCCCTGTTATTTTATATGACAATCAAGTTAAAAAAGAAGGCTACTTGTTTCAAAATTTGTTGAAGAATTTTCCTGTAAGTTATTTCCATGGTAACATAGATGATAATAACCGATTGAAGGAGCCAAAATTGCTACAATCGGCTCAGGACTGTTTGAACTTTATATTATTTTTAGAAGATGTAAAGGCAAGTGCAAAAGTATTGGGTAAACAATCAGAGAGTAAAATTATTGTAGTAGCCAGGTCTTCGCAATGGGCCGTACAAGAATTTCTGTCCAGCTCATTGTCTAGAATGTTTGTTAATTTACTTATTATTGGACAAAGTTTTCAAGAAGAAGAACAATTTATAGTGCGTATAGAAACATTTCATAAATAAGAACTAATGAACAGAGACTGACTTTTAAATCCAAGCTTATCTATTTTCATTTTTTTTCTTTTAGGAAGCGCCTTACATTTTATACACCCACAGATTGTATACAGATGGTCTAGGTGCTAGTCAGCCAGAAGTGCTAACTTCATGGACACACGGAAAGTTTTCTAGGAATGTTAACTTATTTCCTCCCAAAATGACTCATGGATATTCAGGACACCGATTTTTAGTTGCAGCAGCTAACCAACCTCCTTTTGTTTTTAGAAGGTTTGACAATGTTTGATAATGTTTGACACGAAATTCTTGGAGGAAAATGGAAATGGTATGGAAATTTTCTAAAATGTGTATTTTTAGGATTCAAACCGATTCAGACGGTGGAAACCCTAAAGTTGTATGGGATGGAATTGAAATTAGACTCTTGAAATTATTAGCAGACAAAAACAACTTTTCCATTGAGATTATCGAACCACGTGACCTGCAACTAGGGTAAATAATATCATTCAACTATTAAATAATAATTACGATAATTATTCCATAACCATAACCTGATCCTCTATTAAGAGGTGAGAAGAAAAAAAACTTTCGATATAAATTGTCCTTACATTACACAATACTTTCCTTATTGTAGACCTGGGGATGCAGTTGCGAAAGAGGTGATCTCAGGTCGAGCTGATATAGGAGTAGCTGGAATGTATATGACGAAAGAAAGAGCTGCTGACATGGATATGAGTTTTACGCATTCCCAAGATTGTGCTGCATTCATCACTTTAATGTCGACTGCTTTGCCCCGGTTGGTTTAGTTGTTATCACCTTGTGTATTATTATTGTCTTAGGATTAAAGCTAAAAAATATATATGATTAACAAATCATGAAAAATGTAAGGTGTTTTGAAATGTAGAAGGTGAGAGTATGTAGCTGTTAATAATTTTGAATTTTTAAACAAAAAGTCTAGCTTGCAAATATGGTACGATGAATCTAAATATCCTAGATCTTTGCTAAAGATTCCGTGAATGTAGAAAGTACAAAGTTCTATTAACCAAAAGCTACATATTGGTATGCTGTTTTATTTGACAAAACATATGTTTCAGATATCGAGCGATCCTTGGACCTTTTCATTGGCATGTTTGGGTGGCATTGACTTTCACATACTTGATCGGAATCTTGCCCTTGGCTTTTTCTGATAAACACACGTTACGTCATTTACTTGACAATACTGGTGAAATTGAAAATATGTTTTGGTATGTTTTTGGAACGTTCACAAATTGCTTCACCTTTGTCGGAAAGAACTCCTGGAGCAAAACCACTAAAATTACAACGAGGCTGTTGATTGGTATAAAGTTTGCCTACTATCTAATATAGATTTCAAAAAAGTGATCTCCTTGTTAACTTTTTAATTTCCTTACTCAGGCTGGTACTGGCTGTTCACAATAATCATTACGAGTTGTTATACTGGATCTATAATAGCATTTGTGACTCTTCCCATTTTTCCTGAAACTGTAGATACTATACAACAATTGCTGCGAGGGTTTTATAGAGTTGGGACACTAGGTAAGTTGACTTTCATAGCAGTAGCCCTGAAGTTCTACCAGGTTAGTTTTTTTCAACATTAGTAGACCGGAGTAAATGTCCCTTTACTCCGGTCTGTACCGTGTGAAAGGTTTAAGCATTACCAACATACCCCAATGGATAGGTATTGTAGGCCAGAGCCACAGTTAGCTACGAAGCAAGTGTAGTTATCCATTAACTTCAGAACCTACTAACTTCACGTGACCAGATAAACATTGCTGCTTCATTTAAATATAAAAGGCAGCTTTATAATAAGAAAAAAAAAACAACGGATTGCAATCTTGGGGTGCCGGTAGAAGTGAAAACATTAACGTTGTGCATTTTTGACGTCTTGGAATCGTTAGGGAATAATTCCGCACGAATTGCTTGAATTATCAGTATTAATTTCTATCTAGTATTTTTATAAAGTACCCACTCATTTTCTTTCACTATTTATTCGTCGCTTTTTTCATTAATAGAGGCACTTTGTTCAATGTCCACATTTTAAATACTTGATATAAGTAAACGAATTTTACAAATATAGACAGTCGAGCCGTCATCAGCTGTCACCCCTTCGTCTTACGAATTTTCGATCAGGCCACGTGTAGTTGACGCCAGTTTAACATTTCTTACCCATCCCAAAAAAAGTGCACAACGCCGCTAAAGAAGTTTTCACTTCAAAAATCATATTTACAGATCATGGTGGATGGGAGCGCTGGTTCTTTAACTCATCAGATCCCGACACAAACAAACTTCTGAAGAAAATGGAATTTGTTCCCAATGTGCAAGCAGGAATAAGAAATACCACAAAAGCGTTCTTCTGGTCTTACGCTTTTCTAGGTTCACAGGCAGAGCTCGAATACATTATCCGATCTAACTTTACGCTTACCAAGTAATTTTTAATTTTATTTAAAGGTTCATCCTCATAATAGCGGTATTTTTCTACACTGTGATCTGTTTGCTACTACATCCCATTGTGGATGTAAGGTCTCTCTTCAGTAGGTTACCTCGATTTCTATAAATTTTTATAAATATATTTCACTGGTTCGTTAAATTATCTTAATTTTTTTTTCTTTCATCATAGAAAAATGATAATTTAGTAGTAAAAGCATTCATAAACTGAGACTGACTTAGAAACACAGGTTTATGATTTTCAAATTTAGCATAATTATCATCTCCACCAACCAGCATTCTAGCAGTGTGGTAGAGTAAGCTTCAGGCCATCCCAATAATGGAAGAGACCCATATCAAGCAGTGAGATGCATACGGGCGATTGTAGATTATGAGTTTGCAGCCATATTTTGCATATTTAATGATAGTATCATCTGCGTAAGAAGTAAAAGATCGGAAAAATTCAGTATATATATATATATATAGTCTATGAAAAAATTCTTTATTTGTACTTCGTGTGGTCACATTGACTCGTATATATGACAGTTTAAATATTCTGTATAAACTTTTGTAGTTTAACTTATTTATTAAGGTTAAAAATTTACAGATCAAAGCGCTCTTTACTTCACATTTCTAACCAATGTTTCGTTCCGTTTGGAGTAACTATTGCCTTTCCAAATAACTCCGTTTATACCGCCAAGTTGAGCGCTGATCTTCGCAGAATATTACAGAATGGAATTTTGGGCAAAATTGTTGACGAAGTCCGTTGGGAAATGCAACGCTCCAGTTCTGGGAAGCTTTTATCGGTAAAGAATGCATAATTATATATTTTAATTGGGAAATTTAACTTAAAAAATTTCAAAATTCGATAAAACATGTACATAAATTATGGAAAAATAAATATCACATCGGTCCTACATGTATGTTTTTTAAACAGATTGATTTTGCAGTAAGGCGTCTCTGTTAGTGTAGTTCTTCAATTAATATCTCAGTGTCTCAGGCTGAGTAATTTTCGAAACATTCTGTCATAGCATGCATTTATTACTTTTTACCAATGAGTTCTGAAATACGTGCAGGTGGGGGCAGGATCTTTAAAAATGACGTCCGTTGAAGAAAAGGGTTTAACATTAGAAGATACTCAAGGAATGTTCCTACTTTTGGGGGCAGGTTTTCTTTTGGCCGCTACAGCTCTCCTATCCGAATGGATGGGAGGATTTACACGCCAATGCAGAAAAATTAAAAGGAGACTTTCTAACACTGGTGATTCCCAAGAAGATCTAATGAATACACCTAAATCTAGAATTAGTGATGCTGTCAGAATGCTATCTGAGGATACAGATAGTAGACTGCGCTTTAGAAGCAGTACAAGTGCTGGGTCCAGAGATACTTTAGATGGCCAAGTCATTAATGTGACTGAAGACAACCTAATGATTCATAATGATTACGATATTCATGAAGTAAGTTCGCTAAGATCGTGTTCCATTGATTTAGATAAAGAAGTAAGAGAAATTTTCAAAAAAGATGAAGAGAGAAGAAATATAGTAAACGACGGAAATAAAACAAAAGAAGAAACAAATGAAAGGGAAACTGCATCTAAAGCTTTTGGTGACCCGGTTTTTACTCTGTAGATTTTATTTTGTAAAATTAGGTACTTGCATTATTGTACTAAGGTACTCAGCACTTGTACGGCAACTATGTTTGTCATCTAGAAAATTAAATCAATTTAGTTAAAAAGTTTAGTATAATGTGTTTTACGATAGATTTTGATGTATTATATAATTAGCAGTGTCTGTATGAAAATAAAAAACAAAATTGACATCCAACTCTTTATTATCCTTCGAACAGTCATCAAAATAATTTATAACAATTTTCTAACACTGTCCATTAACATTAATATTTCAATCGCCACTGAGATGTTTAATTATTAATTTTATACATAGGGCATAATGGTGCCGCAGAAACATAGGCGCCGCACCTAAATTAATGCAATATTTGGCCCGGCCTCTTCTTCAAAATAAAAAATAATTATACATTATGACTTAAATTCCCAAGGAGCACCTTTGAAAAATCTCAGGTAACCCCTGATTATCATTATCAGTAAAAATATCGATTAAATACAACAGATTTTGCATTCTTTGTAAATTCAAACAAAAATATACCTAATACCTACCTAAGCATTTTTGTTTACATTATGTATTGCACAACTGATGTTACGAGACAAATAAGTATGAATTCGACTGAGTATTCAATAAGGATATGTATTTATATTCCTAAATCTATTTGGATTGTTCACAAGAAGCTGTGAGGCAATAGCAAAGATAGGGAATATTATGACGATTCTGCGACATCCCACTACTGTGCCGAAATCCGACACGATTTCGATAATTACACTTATGACTACAATAGTTTAAATGCAATGATTTACTCAACTAACAGGTATAACATTGATAGATTAGCCCTTTGCTATTGGAACACAGCAGGACTGTAGGATAACAACATACACAAAGTAGGTACATCTACAAAACAAACCAAGCAACCCCTTTTTACAAAACACACAACACAGTTGTGCGCGAAAATGAATATTATTTATTAAATAAATCATAAAGTGAAATCATTCCCGATAGCAAAACTCACAACCTCGGAAATAATGCTCCCAATACCAGCTTACTGATGATAAATTTACACAAGATACTTGATTATAACATACGTAAACATGTGCAACCGAGTCTCAGTAGAGACAATTGTGATCATTCACAAAGAGACAGCAGACAATATAGTTTTACTATTACTATAATAATTGTTAGCCAGTACTTGGCATACAGAATCTGACTTAATAGTGTTACATAACATATAATATGTTGTTATACAACTTGCTCAGTGCATTTGTGATAGGTATGTAGGTAACGACATATACTAATCAACATATATACTAAAATCTATGGAGCCACGGTTACAAGCTTGCAACACTGAAGTATTTTTTAATAATGGAATTTAACAACTATTGATCGACATTGATACATATAGACCATAGACTTAATGAAAAAAAACTGTGTAAAATATGTCTCAAAAGTAGTTCTAACTGAAGCTTTAACGGCCAAGTAAGAAGAGTCTATAGAAAAGTAGATAGAATAATCGGTGAATTTCCATCGCAATGAACATCGAAACTGATTTTACTCTATTCTCACTAACTAATTGTTAATTAAGACAGAGATGACAAAAACACCTCACTAATAGACACCGGCATTAAGTTATCATTAAAAAACACAATAACTTCATGCTAATTAATAATAATTGAATTTTTAAACACATCCATTTTACATCATAATAAATGATCTCTAACAACTTTCCACAATTATATAAGAATTTGACTTACTGTAAAACACCAGACTACTAGCTATAGAACCGTAGCTCGAAACCAGGTCAATAAGCTTCATTAACAACTATGAACGGCGAAATGATTCTGTTGAGCAATTTTCAACGAAGCACATAGAGACTCTACAGAAAGGAACTTTCAGGAACGAACGATTAAAGAACCAATGATATCGGAGTAACACAAGTTTAAAATTTGAACAATACAAGTAATTTAACAGTGCAGTGTATCACAATAACATTGTTTACGTTACTCTAACATTTAAGGTGTACATTGATTACATACTCCCACATAGAAGGGACAACATTCTATAATCTTGATCCGGTATTAAAATATTAATTCGTTAAAAATCTAATGTGTATAATAATTTACAATGCGAAAATACATATTTTCTCGTTCAGACTTTTGAACATCCAATCTGGTTACCTCCCTGTACAAATTTAACAAATATACATTCAAAATTTTGTTACTGTGATTTGAAGGAGTTAGTTACACTATCTGTCACTACTAACTTTGAATTGTTTACACCTCTTTACATTTATGAATACATTACCGACACTAAATACATACATATTTAGACACTAAATATGTATGTATTTAGTGTCGGTATCCAAAAACGGTGATAGAGTGAATATTACAATGATATTTATTTCTAAGTGTATAATTATTATACTATATCCTAACAATGAAACGTAAACATACGATGATAAACTACATTTTATTATGCCATGATGAAATAAAGAACCTCTCATGTAAAGGCTTGAACCAACATCAATAGCAATAAAATATTTTCGCATGAAACAAAGATAAAACACCATAGTGTTGTGACCCTTGATTTTATTAAGACAGAAAACCTGATATTTATGATTTGAGCTAGTAATTGTAACTCGCACCTTTGAATTTATTTATTGTCTTCAAAAAGATGCTATGTATTTATAAACTTGTTTAGTAAAGTAAGCTCTCTTTACATTTTATATTATCAGGCATGTTAGACAAAATCTTTAAAAAGAGGGCCGACAGATAAGGTTATGTTCCATTAATAAAGTAACAGATAAAAGTTCACGTAATACAATTTTTATAATAACAGGAATCTTACAAACATTTTACAATGTACTATTTTGTTACAACATTAATTTTGTTGACTTTGTCAATCGTATTCAATTTATCAAAATTTTTATTTACTATTTAGGTATATCTACATATTAAATGAATTGCTACTCTAGAGAAAAAAATATAAAAAAATGTCTACAAAGTTTCCCTTTTATAAATAAAAAATAAAAGGAGGTTTTTTATTTACTATAAAAGATTTACAATCTGTAACATTTTGTAGACTTAAAATTATTAGGTTGTGAAAAATATAAAGCACAAAATGCTATAGTACAAATTTGGTATAAAATGGTACATTTAGGCACTGTGAGTAAGGCATCTACAGTGATCAGGGGAAATACAGGCGAACCTACGGAAACAACCATACCTATTTCAGATTGAAATTTCAAAATATTCAATATAACAATTTTGGAACTGAAATTTCATAGTCATGACATGTCTAAGTTATTTTTACTGTCATTGTATATCATTGAATATTTAAACTACATAATTGTAAGGACAGTAAAAAAAAAAAACTATTTGAACTAGCAGAATTGGGTATGGACTGTGATGGACTTGAAGCTTGTACAACAATAAAGATCTATAAAGTACATTATATGATTAATAACGATGTGTATAAGACAATAGGTATTTATAATACATTCTAAAAATAGGGCGGTTTGTGATATTATAGTGCGATACGAAAATATGACATTTAGTGAAAAATATATATATTTTATCTGTGTTCAATGTAGATATACTATGTATTCTAACTTGTTTATTACACGTATTGTACACTGTTGCAATGACTACGACGCGGTGTTTAAAATATGTATTATTATGAACTTCAGATCACATTAACAAAATGTTTCGCTATCAAGCGTTACAAGTAACCAATAATAGCCACTATGTGTGTAAAAGTTACATGAGTACTTTTGAAGTACAATAATTTTCGACCAATATGATATTCCAAATTGACTTCATACTTGGTCTGGGAAATTCGAAACGTCATTCGAAACGCCCTTACGTATATCAAAAGTGGACGTGGAAATTTAAGAGAAGCTCTGTTCAAACTAACGCGCATCGCTTTGCGATTCTTGTAATATCAAGTAAACTAGGATGATTAGTGTGCTTGCGTGAACCCATTGAGTTATATTACTACGTATAGAGACGACATTTTGAACAAAATCAGTGCGCTCATCATGCATTGCGAAATGTGTAATGAACCAAATAACCAAACCTCTGTCAATTGGTAATAAGGTACAATACGCAAGAAGGCATATTTGACGTTACACTTTACATTCCAATGCGTTGAACAGCCTCAGACGTCCGACACTGACTGAGCGCGTTGATGCTGATTGGCTCTAACACGTGTAACAAGAAATCTAGTAGAGACGTCCACTCTATACGTAGTAATAATAACTCAGTGCGTGAACCTTATCGAAATTTGTAGCGTTATATTTATGTGAAGTGTTCGTCGCTATTGTAAAAATTTATCGTAGCGTTGGCTTGAACAAGTCTTCATAAAAATTTTGAAATGTAGCAATGATAATTCGACTTTTCTACACTCACGTGAGCTGTTTGTCGAAATCTAATGTGTCATAGTCAGAAGTTCTAAATTCTTTACAATATAAACCGTGTTCACTTACAAGACTGCTTAAGGTGCGAGTGTTTTCATAAGAATTTTAAAGCTTCGTGTGGTACCTTTATATACTCATCTCTAGCTAACATTACCTACTTATATTACATAACATTCGTTCCTAATGGGACGTGTATACATATTATGTAAATATCTCATGATTCTCATGTATAAATATGTCAATAGATAAAGTACAATTTTAATACATAACTTATTATCTTCTGTGATGACGCTACGCTTACTTAATTTACAAAGATTCAAAGTTCGGATGTCACACTATAATGATATTTTTAAAATGGCACAAAAAACTTTTTTAAAACACTAACACAAAGTAACAGTCGTTTCTTAGTGTCCGTTGCACTAACACACCTGTGATCCGACGATCTGTTCGTTCCACTAGTCTTTTCCATCCGTTGACAGTCACTCTCAGTACAGAACTTCGTTACTAAAACTAACTTTAAATTGACTAACGTTTAAGCTAAACATACAATGGCACGGATTGCACATAAAATGTCATCTATATACAGGGGAATTAGAAGTCTATCTAACGCTTATTCAAAGTTGATCTGAAGGGTCTCTAACTTAAATAACATCTTTAGTGTACTCGCATGTGCAATAACATTAACAATTACGTATCATAGAAGGGTAGGTACATCGAATGGGTATACAAGAGGGGTATCTACAGAGCCCTTTTCCGTAGACCGTGCCATGAAAATTTAGAAGCACCGAGTCCGTATCTGTCAGAACGTGAGCTGTTACTCGATGTTGGTTGGAAAAGAGCAAGTTCGAACGGGACGGTAATACCGAGGGAGGCCTGGCTGCCGGCCTAGCAGTGCGGGTGGAGGGGCCGGTAGGAGGCCTCGTAGCCTAGCTATGTGGCCCAGCCCTCGATCCGCGGCCGCTTGGTGTGCGGCTGCTCGTAGTCCAGCGGGACCGTGTTGGCGTGCCTCATGTCCTGCCCCGCTGGCGAACCCATGTTGCTTGATGTTACTGAACCTACAATGGAAACAGAAATTTTACCATTAATTACTGCAAAATAAGCAGGCGTCTATTGCGTCTTGATTATCATTTTGTGTACCTAGCTGAAACAAATTTTGTCTTTCGGTAGTAAACGTCCGTATTATCGTCAGTTTTTGACAGAGTTCCAGTACTCGTCACTCATAGAAAAATTATATCTTTTGCCCCATTTGGTTCTTTTTTATGTAATGACGACTACCAGTACGCTGACGACATTATGGACGTTTACTTTATCTGAATATCGGAAAAATATCAAATACGTATCTGCTTATTATAGCGTGAATCTAATACTACAGCAATGATGAAACCTACGCAGTAACATCGTCAGCGTGATTCAGAAACTGGCACAGCAATATCTTAGTTAGTCTTACTCAAAACAATAGTAAGAAAGAGGAAATGGTCTTACTTAAAACAATAGGAAGAAAGAATAATAATTATTTTTAAAGATTTTAAATTTTGATTTTTCAAATAACAATATTTTAAGTAGTGTACGGCAATTTTTAGTAGGGCTACTACAAACACTTAAATACTGTTAGCGATATACGAGAACACACGAGAGTTAGAAAAAATCTTTTATAACTTTATTTTTGATTGATATTTATTTCTTTACAAATCAAACCGCCCATAAGAACTCTGAAAAGGGTTATCGACTGCTATCGCTATCTATAGATATCAACGGGAACAGTTTAACGTGGGAAGGCGCATGAAACAACTAGCGGTAACCCTTCTCACATCTGACCGCACCCGTTTTGCTTAGCAGCGTAAATTGCTTGCGTTCTTCGCCAGCCCCTTGCCATCAAGCTTCAAGTGTCTGCAGAATTTATAAGCACTCACCATCAAGTACTCCAATGTGTGCAGGCTGTGGGCCTTGCGCGTTGCGGTGCAGATGGTCCGGCGCTCGAGGGGGAGACACAGGTTCGGCTTTGATCTTCACGTTGCTCGGTGACGCGGCCGGCGGAGGCGTCCCGCCCCCCAGCACCGGCAGGCTGCTACTGTAGAGGGATCGGGGTTTAGAGATATGTCCTAAAACAATTCGGGTTAGGGGGGCGTCAGCCGACTGTTAGATGAACTGGATGTAATGTTTAAAAATGCTTTTGCGAAATTGGTGGAGATAGAGAGAAAGAAAAAACAGGGACAGGGTTAGTAAAAGAAATAGAAAAGGAAGAAATAACTCCGTTTTTCGATTGATTGAATACAATAGGAGAACATTATTAGTAAGCAAGAAAGACAAAAGAGGGCAGGAGAGAGAGAGAGAGAAAGAGAAACGGAAAAAAGTAAAGAATTAAAGAAGAATATAGGCCATTATGAAATCACACTTGATCTAGGTACAGTAGAATCTATAGTTGAAATAAATATTTACGTATAGGGTGATTTAAGTAAAACTACTAGCTATAAGCAAAATATCATGACGCTTTATAGATATGTACATTAAATAATACTTCGTATTTTCTAAGGGTAATTGTTGTAAACATTGTTGGTACCTGAAACGGTACGCTGAATTATTTTTACAAATTTTTTGTCCTTTATTATTCTAAGGCATTAATACGCATACGTAGCTATGTTTTCAAAATTATCTCCGAAGAAAACCCGAAGTATACTCATATTTAAAAAATATAAATAATTATATTACATGATGTTAAGAATTCACGAGATATCATAAAATATTACTTACACTAAAGTACATTACACTAAAAGGGTGCTTTTATTTAAGAAAGCCAAAACATTTCAAAGCCTTTAATGTGATTGGCCTGATATTAATAGTAAGCAAAAAATATTTAAATTAGCGGCGATGTTATTTATAATAATGTGAGCCTATGAATAAACGTACACAAAAACTTAAAAGTTTATCTACAGCCATAAATATTAAAAATATCAGTAACACGCAATCTAGTTAAGCATTAACAGGATTATTAAGCAGTGTTATTAGAACGTTTTACTTTCTCTTAAGTGTAACAACTTCATTCTAGTTTTGTTTAGGTTAAATTCGTGTAACATATCATTAGCACCAATAGTCGTGATCGTTTAGTTGTTAGGACCTTAAGTTTTAGCCATAGTAATCCCCGTTCGTTGGTCACGGCAGCCAAAGCTGTCGTGGCGGGGCTAATTTTTGTTTTCTTGACTAAACTAGCAGTATCTAAAGCAATTTTAAAATCCCTTTTTAAACAGTAATTACTTTAAAAATTAACTGCATCAGAATTACTTTTTTGTTGAATCATTTACAAAAGCTTTAAGTACCGTTAAAATGGCCTTTTTCTTTGAAGATTTAGATTGATTTAGTGATTTGTTTTTTTATTTAACGTCAACATTTTGATGTTGTGTCAACAAGGAAACCGTTTAAACGCACGAATTCATTGATAACATCAAGGTAGATTGGAGGAAAACATCCACTTTTTGTCCTACTTTTTGATCGATTAACTTTTGTATAGAACCTAGCCGTGCGTGACACGTCACGCTAAATCGTATTGGAGACCTTGATGGTGTAAAAGTAACTAAGCCATACGGCTTACGGCTCCTGTATGCGTCATTTGTTCTAGTAAGTACGGGTTCAAATGTCAACTAGCAAGCTGTCTGCATTAAGTAAATATTGCTGACCTTTAACTTGCGATAAAACGGTAGCTGGACTTCATCGTACTTATCTGAGTACGTTAGGTACACCTCAGAATGAACTACTATAATTATTTCTGCATAGCAAAAATAAAAGTGTTAAAATCCGAAGTTATATTTATAGAAAATTACTATTATAAATGCAATCTAGAGCTATAAAGATAATCTTATACATAGAATGTATGTGGAGACGTTTAGATAACAATTATGATACAGCTGATATTTCATTTCATTAAGCTATCAAGAGCTCCGATAGCCGTGATCGTCTAGTGGTTAGGACCCTACGTTGTGGCCGTAGTAACCCAGGCTCGAATCCTGGTCACGGCAGCGTAAGCTGTCTCGGCGGAGCATATTTTTACATTTTTTTTGGATATTTTACAACTTCTAAAATTCATATATTCCAGTAACATCAGCGAGTTCAAACGTTTAACACCTACTTTGTATATATTTATTATTATTTATCAAACTAAAATTATATTTCGGTTCATTTTCGTTTTCGTACAATTTTGCATCAATAAAACAAAATCTACAACAATTCATATATTTAAATTTTAAAATTGATAACAGCTTTAGCTTTTAGGTCGTTTCCAAAACAGTTTGTTATAAAAAAAAGCATGAAATTAGTCACAGCGAACATAGATATTAGACAAGCACTACAGATAAAGATAAAAATACAAATTGGGCACAGACAGGTACCTGTTGTGCTGTAGCGTCTGTAGCTGGTGCGCGCCCCACGACAGTCCAATTCCCATGTCCGAGCTCATGCTGTAGTCCTGTGGTCCGAAGTTGCCGAGTCCTGAGTAGCTTAGCGGGGTCTGGAAGACCATACCATACTATTAAAGAGAAGACATTAGTTGGTTTCCGTTTCAAATCAAATTTGGAAATTAAAACTACTTGTAGAACTTTCATTGGCTTTCGATTGATGGCAGTATCCCCCAAGGAGCAATTATAAGGCCTTAATTTTTGTTTTAATTGCGTTTTCTATTTTTATATGATAAATTGGGTTACATTAGAGTTTTTAAAGGATAAAAAATACTCAAATAATTTATGTAACAAACTTTTAGATGAGACGAAAGTATTATTTACAATACGCCCCGATTAAACATAATAATAACGTTAATATGACAGTAAATATAATACTGACATACTATTATATTTTTTATTAAGGTAAAAAATAATTATCAAAACTTTTGGGACCGGCGAAAACATGCATCCGTCTAGATAAGCATAATACGATAACAATAAAAGTTTCGCTTGTACACAGTACACAAAATAATTTATGTGTTTATAGAACACCATAGAACCATCCAAAAGATCAAATAAGAATTATCTACGAAAATAACTGCAGTTTTGCTATTGACGTTTACCATTAAACAAAGAGGATGACTAGATAATAAACATATTATATTCTATTCATAAGATTTTTTATTTGAATGGAGTAGCAGACGAGAATGTAGACCTCGTTTTGTTAAGTCGCTGCAGCACATGGATATCATCTACACTTAACCTCAAGCAAGGCCGTTTCTTGGATCATATGAATTTGCGCTGCCACTCTGGAGGCCGGTGGATACCTCACGTAAGCCTGATCGGCAACCGCGTCTTTCCACTGAAACACAGTGGAATCACTTCTCGGTAGAAATTGGTGCAGCGGTACTTCTCCAGTACCATGTAAGTCTACATATACATCTACAAAATAAACTCAAAAACTCACCTCTCCAGAATACGATATGTCATCTTGCGGCGGTGGCATTGAGTTTGGTATGACGACGCGAAGGTTGTTGTGGCGAGGCGAGTGGTGCGGAGGGGGAGCGTGTGCGTGTGACTTGTGAGGGTGCCGGTGGGGGGAGGGCGCGGGGCCGGGGGACGGGGATGGAGTACACCCTCCGCCCAGCGGCGACCCGGATCCAGTGTAGCCGTTCGACATCTCTAGCATCCCTCCGCTTGGGTAGACTGGAATAACGATGGAATCCATCAAATTAGCACATCAAGTAAATAGGCAGTTCAGCTGATAAATAATAATAAGTTCTGTGTACAGTACAGAAGTTGATGTGTATATGTGCACTTAAATTGTCTCTAGAATAAAAAATTGTAATGAAATAGTTTATTAACATCCTGGGTAATAATAAACTCTTGATGTTTTTCATTGTACGGTCGTCGGCTGACCGTCATCCGCTTTGGGTGCGTTAACACTAGATAGACGGTAAAATTCGCCTACCTACGAAGACGGCCACCGGTCAAATGACTGCATGTATTTAAAAATCGAGAATTTTATATTTTAAGGTATTTTTTAAATAAAACTACACGTTGTTTGATCAATCAATGAATTTAATACAATATATGGCTGGTTATGAATTATTTTATTGCAGTTTTTATATTTAAGACTTATTTACATTGCATGAACCACAAAGTGGTTGTTTGCAGTCATCACACAGTTTATTAGTTTTATTTTTACACTTGCTGATATAACACTCCCATTTTTTTCGGTTCTCATGGATCACTGGTAATGGAGAATGAGAGGTTGATGGAGCAGATTCTACAGGCAATGGCTCAGCATTGGCAAGTTCTGAATCGATTTCAGTGTTTTTACTAAGTTCACTCGCTAAATTAAAAAAAAAATTCCTCCGTTTTATGTTTACTCCTGTTATTTTTTTATATGATATATATGAATTGATGCCAGCTAGATCTAAAATATTGTAGAACACTTGTACAGGCCATCTTCGAGATGCCACTGTAATTTTTTGCCATCTGATCAGCCACATCCACACCATACTTAGTAGAGTTGTAGAAAACCACTGTGTCCGGTTTCTTTTTATGGTGATTTGAATCAATTTCTACGTTATTATGTAATGTGCTTAGAAATAATACATTTTTGTTCCGTTTTCCTTGATATATTGTTAGAGTACAACTATCAGACTTCAATACTTTTGTTTCAAATAAATTCAAACGAAGTGATTTAGCATAACACGGAATTTCTCGCCGTGCTCTATTCATGGTGCCAACAAGTATAGTACGTTTCAGAAGTACATTTTTAGCCAAGTTGCCAGAGGTAAAAAAATTATCTGTGGTGACATTGCGGCCGGTATTTGTAAAAGGTTCTAAAGACCTACCATCTTGAAGTAAGCGATGTATTTCATCATCACGAAGTCCTTGAGATATTTTTTCACAATATTATTACTTATTCATACTATAAACTAAGCAATACGTACGCAAGCAAACTACTCTTAAAACTGAGGAATAAAACTAAACTTTCCAAATGTTTACAAAAGTACCCTCATGTAATAATGATAAACTTAACTCGAATCCTAGCGGTCAAATGACTGTCGCCGTCTTTGACGATATATCAACAATTAATTATACAAACAAAGCAACTAAGAATAATTTGATCATGTATTCTTAATACACTATTCATAAGAATAAAAGTCACAAAATATCAGCAAATTAAAATGAAAAGTTTTAGAATAAATTAACTTGGAAGTTGAAATTGCGGTCAAATGACTGCTCCCGTCTTTCTAGTGTTAAGGCTATATATGGGCAACGAGAAAAAAGCGGGCGGAAAAAAACTCCAACCCTGTTTTATTTCATCCTGAATATTTTAAAATGATGTCAGGCGACAATTCCACCAAATTGATTTTGACACCAAAGAAATTTAAATAATGTGTATTATTTACCAGTGGCTGCCCGCGACTTCGTGCGCGTGGTCTTTGGTAATAGTCATAGCATAATGTTATATAGCCTAAAACCTTCTCCAATAAATGGACTATTCTACACAAAAATAATTTTTCAAGTTCCTGAGATTTAGCGCGTTCAGACAAAGAAAAAAATTAACTCTTCAGCTTTATATATTAGTATAGATTATTTATAATAATATTTTATGTTCTCAGCAAAGTATTGTATGTAATAAAGTTTTTCATAAATGACGTGGTTAATGTTTAACGTATTCAGCTGATATTCTTCAGAACTTACAAGTATAATGGGCATGATGAGACTATTAAAGAATCAGAGAATAAACGGTTTTACAGAAAATATATATGCTAAAAAAGTTCTAAAATATGAGCCCGTTTTAATATAAACGTTAAGATCAATAAGATTTGCAATAAAATAAAAGTATTAAATACAGCAATCGGCCATGTTATCTGAAACGCCAATCAAAAGGAATGACGTCACGTCTCAGTTAATGACATCGTGTTTCTTGAAGTTTGACGAGCAAGCCGACGTCATGACACCTACGAGCGTTTTCGCGCTTAATTCAAATTACATAGCAAAAAATACATTAATTTACGTTAAAAGTTGAGTTTATTGTAAATATACTTTTTTTCGAAACTAGGACACGTGTACCTACAATAAGGAAAGGTATTTGAAAATTTGTCATCATGCCCATTCGAAACGTATTGAAGACATTGTATGTCAAGAGATAACCCACATAAGTTAGGTATGTAATTATGCTGCTAAATCGCAAATTGGAAGGAAATTGTATTAACAGCTAATTGCCAGCCCAGATTGAAGTCATACCTACATTAGCCTGGGCGTTGTACTGGAATTATTGGGAGATAGGCATTTAACGAAATTTTACTACAATGAATTTTTTTTATATATTTACCTGAATCGGTTTCCGAAGACGACGGCCGTGGACTGATAGAAGTGTGCATTTGTGGACTAGCTTGCAGCAATGATTGATCATAACTTCCGACTGGTACGCTCACAGGTAGATTGTAGTTGCTTCCCGTTACGCCGACGCCTACTCGACTGCCGTTCAATTGGTTCCTTTGCATCATCATTTGGAATTCTTCGTCAATTTTGGAGTATTTGGCTTCGGTCCGTGGGGTCAAGTTGTATTCCGGTTCTGCGTCGGGGCTGTCGGGCGACATCACTCCGTTCTTGTGCTCCTTCTTCGTTAGTGCCTGTAAGTGTCAGCGAAAACAGCTCAGGTGGCTTGATGGGCCAAGTACTTAACTCCTCGACGTTACTTCGCATGCATTAATTCATGTTAAATATTAATACACCCTCTACACACACCATTAGTGTTTCTTAGTTCTATCAAATAGTTCACATCCATTCAAAATTTAGTGTCTCAGTATGTAGGAGGGTTTCAAATAAAAAAGTGCTAGCAAATCTACAAAGCGCTAAAACTAATAAATTGTACGTGAGAATTTTTTAGCGTACATTTGTGTGTAGTGTCGAATGCAATGATACAACACTGACTTTACCCTTGTATCAAAACTCGGAGTCAGGTAGGCGCGGTTAATTCAAATAAACACAAAAATATTTATAAAACCCATGCTGTACAAGGAAAAAATAACGTAAATATTTGGGGAATCTGGTCGTAAACTGTTAGTATAAAACGTGGTGTCTGGTGTTTTGTACTTCGTCTTTTTCTAACAGGAAATAAACGGGTCATGCTGGTCGGTATATGGTACGTGTTGGTCTATTTTGGCGGCTAGAGCGTAAGTGTCGTGAAAATGTCTACGACATATTGACTTTGGAGGCTATCTACTAAAATTGTTTTATTAGTGGGGGATTTGCTTTTGACTTTGTGGGAGGAGGATTTTTTAGTAACAAATATGCATTAGGGTTTTGTGAGTATAAGCACGCGGTTAATGGGATAAGTCAATATTGCATGGACATTGCATTGCGATCACGGGCACACAGATGACGCCGTACTTAATGTACCTCGATGATATTGCGGTTCGTCAGCGACTCGTGTGGCTCGTTGTATTCCGTGTATTTTAGTAGAACCTGCAAATTGAAGAAGATTTTAATTTTTTGTTAAAAATCAAACAATCGCGTCAATCATTATACTAACAGATAGAGAACAGACACTTAGTCTGAATACCATAAATTTAAGTGATGATTAATGCAGAAATGCTTAGGATATATCAACATAACGATTTCAGTCTTCTTGAAATGATACTTTCAACACCAACAAGCTTTTATGTGGTTTTGTAACATTTTAAGATATAAAAGTTTGTCCAAACATTTACTATTTTAACTGTAATTTTCATTGTGATAATAAATACAAGAGTACAAAAATATTATATGAACCCATAATATTAGGAAACAAATTACGTTATTAATATTTAAACAGAACCGCTGTTTAAAAGCCGTGGTTTGGCATGATGAATTTGAAAGCTTAATGAAACAATAAATTTTATTTCCCAAAAGGACAATAACGTGGTGTTTCTAAATGATTGTTATAGCTTTTTATTATAAAGCTTATAAAAATTGACTGAAAAAATTAATACTGGTGCTTTCGTTCTTGAGAAAATTACTTAACTTTAACTTGTGGCTGCAGTATTGGGGTGTCTTTTGATACTGTTTTATGGTCATTGGAGCAAGCATTCATAAATAAATTTTCTTGAGTAAATTGTAAAATGAGACTGAAAAAATCAACAATACTGGTGCTTTCGTCCTTGAGAAAATTATTTAACTTGTAGTTGCAGTCTTTGGATATTGTTTTATAGTCATTGGAGCAAGCATTCATGAATTGTTCCATTTTCTTGAGTAAATTGTTATCAATGTAGTTGTCTAACAAAGCTAGTAATATTATATAGATAATAGTAGTAATACTCTAGCAGTATATATATAATAGTAGTAATACTCTAGCAGTATTATTTCATACCTTGTCCATGTCTGTGCTGGCATATTGGTAGAGTTTGTTGTTAGAGCTGAAGATGATGAGGGCAATCTCACAGTCGCAGAGTACGCTGAGCTCGTAAGCCTTCTTCATCACACCGAACTTACGCTTGTTGAACGTAACCTGAAAAATCATTATATGCGACGTTAGTATTTTCATACATTTTAAAATAATTTCACCGTATTGATAACAATACTTGGTTAACAATAACGTGGTACTTAACACCACGTGGCCTGCATGCTCATGCTGCAGCCCATGGAAATCTACACACAACCTCAAGCAAGCATAGGTAAGTCTTGTCTGAGGTCGTATGCAGTTGCGCTGTTACTCCGGAGGCTGGTGGTCGCCTCATGTAACTGTGGCCGGCAACTGCACCTTTCCACCACAACACAACAAAATTGGTCCACGGCAGAAGTGTGTGCAATGGTGGTACTTCCCCGGGCGAACCATAATAGTTCTACCACCTATAATACATATAATAAAATACATAAAATGGAATACGAAACTACTAAAAGCGCAATGTCTCTTTTCTTTTACTCTTGTATTTAGCTGTTGTATTTGCGGTTTTATTACAATTATAAGCAATTTAAATTTTTACCGACTTCCAAAAGAAGGAGGTACTGTATTCGGCTGTATGTATTTTTTTTTTTTTTATATATGTTCACCGATTACTCCGCCGTTTGTGGACCGATTTTCGAAATTCTTTTTTTGTTCGTATGCTTATACTCCCGAGGTGGTCCCATTGTCACCAAATCAGGATCTGATGATGGGATCCCAGGGAAATCGAGGGGAACTCTCAAATTTTATAGGCACACACATTGATTTTCTTATACTTTCTGAAGCATAAGAGATATTTGTACATAGTAATCATCATCTTATGTTGCTGAGCTGATGATGGAAGGTACTGCAACAGTGAGGAGTTGAAAGCAAATTCTTTCAATAAATAGTTTTTTATTCCAAATCTTACATTCCTGAGGTGTTCCAACTGTCACCAAGTCAAAGTCTGATGAGGGGATCCCAGAGAAATCGAAGGGAACATTCAAATTTTACAGCACAACAAATGATTTTCATATTTTTACTAAAGCAAAACAGGCATTTTTGTATAATTATCATCATAGCATGTTGCTGAGCTGATGATGGAAGGTACTACGAAGGTTAGGAGTTGAGAGCAAATTCTTTCAATAAATGGTTTTTTGTTCGAAATCTTACATTTCTGAGGTAGTCCAACTGTCACCAAGTCAAAGTCTGATGATGGTATCCCAGAGAAATCGAAAGGAACATTCAAATTTTATAGCACAACAAATGATTTTCATATTTTTACTAAAGCAAAACAGGCAGTTTTGTATAATTGTCATCATATCATGTTGCAGAGCTGATGATGGAAGGTACTATGACGGTTAGGAGTTGAGAGTAAATTCTTTCAATAAATGGTTTTTTGTTGGAAATCTTACATTTCTGAGGTGGTCCAACTGTCACCATGGCAAAATCTGATGATGTGATACTAGGGAAATCGAGGGAAACACTGAAACTTAATAGGCACACACATTCTTTTAGTCATATTTTTTAACATAATACAAATATTTGTGTCCGGTAATTATCACCTCATGTTGCTAAGCTGATGATTGAAGGTACAACTCCTCAACGGTTAGGAGCTGAGAGCAAATTCTTTCATTAATTTATACGTTCAGGTGGACTTATAGTAGTATTCTTTCAGGGTATAAGCTTGCTATTAGATAAACATGATTATAAAAGGTTTCTCTTTAACGTTTAGAAATTAACTGAAAAAAAATCCAATTATGCTTATACATATGTGCAGAATTATTTAAATTACTGAAAAGAGTGAAATAAATTAAGTTTTTAACAAAAAAATAGAACCGACTTCAAACGGTAAAAAATAAAATTGTTCAGTACATACTTCTTCTTGCTTATGGTAATGACTCTTAAAACTATTTTTGAAGTCGGGCCCTTAGTAAAATGTCCTGTCTTAGTAAATATAGTGTACCTTTCGTTCTGAATGGGCACCGACTCCAATATAGTTTTAACAGTCATTACCATAATCAAGAAGAAGTAGGTACTGTCCCACTGCCTGTACTGTGCCCATTTAGAACGAATGGTACAACATTTTAGTAAGGGCCCGACTCCAAAAATAGTTTTAAGAGTCATTACCATAAGCAAGAAGAAGTATGTACTGAACAATTTTATTTTTTACCGTTTGAAGTCGGTTCTATTTTTTTGTTAAAAACTTAATTTTTACTATATACAATGGGTCGTTTTTTCTAAGAATATTTAGTACGGTTTGATGCTTATCTATTATCGCACATGCTATATCTCTTATTTTTAATGATACTTAACATTAAGTGGACTTTTCATTTGATATGAGTTTATCATTAAATAAACACTTTTCTAAATATGGACAGTCTTTGCTCTTGGACATATTTACGCGTCATAGTTTTGTTCATAAAAGCACCAATATTAAGGAAGGAAGGAAGTTTTATTAAATTATGACTTATTGGTCAATTGTAATAATTATCAGAATTGAAATGCCCCAGGATTGTTGCAATTAAAAGCATTTTAATAATCTCATTTATCCTGGTTTGTGTTGTTGCGAATTTTGAATTTGGCTGTATTCCTATAACAGCTTAGGTATATTGACAACACGAATTAAATTGACACCTAATTTAGAAAAATGTTGTACATAAATTAAAAACAATTTTTCACTTCAAATCTTCTATGACGGTGGAAATGCATACTTAAATAAAAAGCTTGACTTGATTTGGAACCACGCTTGGAAAGCAGGATTATTATTAATTTATTTTTATTAGCTTTAAAAAACTCGCTAATCCCTACTTATTTATAATATTATAAATTCGGAAGTAACTCTGTCTGTCGGTCTGCTACGCTATACCTCTTAAACTACTGAACAAATTTTAATGAAATTTGGAACACACATAGAGTGGACCTTGGGAAAGGACATAGGATGGTTTTTATCCTAGGGGAACCTATAAAACGGATTCGCACGGGCTAAGCCGCTGGCGGAAGGCTAGTTAACTATAAATGAATTGTAGCGTTACAAAACATTTTCTCATATAAAATGTATGAGGACGTCTCGTATTGACAGCTCATTAAAAGTATCTCAATTGATTTGGTAGTCCAAGACCGGAATCAAATGCCAAAACGTCTGTTAGGGGATAGAAAAAAAATGTTGTTTAAATCTTTTGTATTTTAATATTGATGAACTCTCTAAAATTATTTTTATGAACATAAGATAGATCTACGATTAATGATTTGTTGTAACAACTTCCAATAAATGCCCATAATATTGCGCAGAAACGTAATTTGTTCTATACTAATATTATAAATTCGAAAGTAACTGTCTGTCTGTCTGTCTGCTACGCTTTTCCACTTATGATAGAGTGGACCTTGGGAAAGGACATAGGATGGTTTTTATCCTACGGAACATTTAAAACGAGTCCACGCGGGCGAAGCCGCTGGCGGAAGACTAGTTGTTTAATAAATTATATTACTGTGCGTTTCAATTTAATATGAACCTTGTGAATATTAATATAAAGTCTACGTTATGCGACTTTCTGAAATGGGGTGTTAAGAGTTTCTTTTGTGACAATAGGCACTGAGTAACTTGTTGTGCTTATGTTAAACGGCGTATAAAGTTATTGCTCCCAGTTTAATAGGTCACGGACATTGTAATTAATTAATGTTTGTTACGAATGCTGTTAGTGATGCGTTAAATTAACTTTAAATTCGCGTACTATTAATAGGGTCTTGGACACTATGTACAAAAAAATTCAAAATCCTTACCTAAAAAAGGTTGCACTAAATCATGCTTGGAAAGCAATATAATTTTTAATTCTTTTTTATACATGATTTTTATTACCTACCGCTTAAATCAATAATAATGAAGTCGATTGACTTTATATGATAAGTGACGTCACTAATCATTTTCTCATACAAAATGTATGGGGATGTCACGTTTTGACAGCTCATTAAAAGTATCTCAATTGACTTGGTAGTCCAAGTCCGGATTTACTTGTGATGCAAAAAATATTGGGATTCGTACTGATTCGCATAAAATTTTGGAAATAGAAGTATTTTGTGTTCGCCTTTTTATTCCGAATTTGAAGCATAAACGTTAAAAAATTAATATCAGAGTATGTGACTTGGTTGACTTGCAAAGATAAGCCGTAATAATATCCAATTGACTCAAGTTAAAATTAACTAACTATTATATTTTAACTATACGATTGACAGGTTGTAAACAAATATACTATTGAGACGAACTCCGAAACTTGCAACCACAAAGAACTAAGGTAATGATTAAGGGCGTTTTATTTACTAAAATTTTTATTTAACTAAGTACAATGTTGTGATTGTTGATTTATATTTATTTATTTACACATATTGTAACATATTATATTTAAAAAAAATTGTAATGTATTTTTACATTACTTACGTATACTCACTTAATTTTCATTATAATTTTAATTTTGTGCACGTTTTATCTCATTCTATAATCCGCATTTCATAACTCGTGTTTTCAGAAAAATCTTAAAAATCGTAAAAAGCAGGTAACCTATACATACTCGTATGTTTTTCAACACAGCAAATACGCAGTCGAAAATATTTAAAAACTGGTGTTTTGGTATAGGGGGGGGGGGGAACCTTCATAAAGTACCCAGCACCTTGGGAGAGGATAGAGGGTTATGTGGGATTTGTACCGCACTAAAACCCCCTCGGTGGCCTGCCTCTGCGCTTGGGGAGGACTCCGGGATCTCCAGTAGAACGCACCGGTGTCCTCCACGCGCGGCGCCCCAGAATGGTTCCATCTTTGGGAGAGCAGATATGCGCTCTCCTGCACCCTCAGGCGCTCACAGCGGCATGCGGCCACGCCCACACCGCCGTCCTTCCCGGGGCTGTTGGCTGGACGGGTCGAGCTCCCACTCTCACCGCCCGCAACCCCGGAGCCCCCTTTTAGTCGCCTCTTACGATCAGGCAGGGGATATCGTAGCTCTATGCTTAATCCCGAAGCTACAGGGACTACATATATAACTTACACCTAGGAGTTAGGACCATAATGCGGTTTGCATGATAATTTTCCTTAAAACGAAACCTATGCATTAAACTGACATTTATATGTGCTGGTAGTTAATGTTGTAATTTATACTCCGCACTGTATAATTGAAGGTATGAAGAACTACGCGACCGTTTCTTTGTATACAGTTTGTCGTGAAAGTAATAAACAATTTTAATCAAGTACTTTAATGTTACAGAACATTACAGTACATATGAAAAGTGATGTAGGGTTTATTATGTTTAAATCTAATTATAATTATTTAAATAATTAGCGTAATATGGATAATAATATACACGTAGGATAAAATGGATTTTTTATTGTAGACTGGCTGATCAAACAGCAAATACTATTTATTTTATTATTACATAAAGAACATATTGAAATACATTAGAATTGCATAATGCATCTTTAGCATTATGCATTTACTTGCATATTTCATTTTTACCTAATTTTATAACTACAACATAGGTATATACCTATTTCAGCTTTCTGAATTGTGATATTTGTTATTGCAATCTAATACCTTTAAACGAGCAATTCTTGTATACCTAAATATATTTTTAGAATCTCGGAAACGGCTCCAACGATTTTAATGAAATTTAGTACTCTGGTTTCGGGGGTGATAAATCGATCCAGTTAGGTTTTATTTTTAGTAAGTTATAAACAAATATTTTCAGCTATAATCAACTTAAATATAAACTGAAAAATACGGCTCTTCCTAACATCTATTGGAGAATATTAATAAGAACTTCGTCAAACGTCATCCGCCAATCAGACGTTCAAAGAAATGACAATGTCGATTTGAAAGAGCTCTAGAAAAATTTCGTTCATTGAATTAAAGTTTCCTTGGCCGAATACGGTTACGGGGACAGACTGCGGTGCTAGAGGTTCAACCCTCAAAAATATTATTATTAAATATTTAATTATAATATAATTATATTAAATATTTTATTATTGGGCGCTATTTCAAATGGCGTTGTTAAGTAACACTAAGCAAATGATTGTTTTGTTTGAAATTAAACCAAGAAAATAAATTGTTTTTATCTGAGCAATGCTCGATCGTCCAAGTACTGAAGTTTTAAATGTGAAAAAGCAATGAGTCCATTTTAATACTCATTGTATGGTGTTGTTTATGACTTTGAACAAACAATAATGCACTAGATCATAACACTATCCATAACACATGTTCTTGAAGCTAAGCATTTGCAAAGACGACCTTCGCAACTTCCACTTCAGTCGTCTCCTGAACAACCATCTAAAGAGAACCACGAGCTGGATCCGCCTATTAACATTTTTGAACCTGTTAACGGCTTCTAATGGGTCACTTTACAGTGGCTAAGGGCACTATACTGTAATCGTATAATTAATAAATTACAAGCGGGAGCGGCCATTGCCCTCAGATAAAATGTTCAGTAGATATACGCCACATCTGTTAGGTCAGACCGCTAAGGTCATTTCACCCTTTTGCAACCTTGTGTTTAATGACAATTTGCTTTGCACCCATATTGTTCTGTTGGCGCCAATTAATATGCCTACACGATAAACGTTATCATGAATCTTTGTCACGAGAAAAATGTTTTAGAAAAACTGGAAATGAAGAAATGTCAAATGAAGATTTTTTTACGAAAAATAATTAATATCCTTGTAGTTTACTTTTAGTTTTATTAAGTAGTAAACAAAAGAAATTTACATAACGTAGGACCATGAGATCTCATGAGATACTTATATGAGGTCTCTATACGAACCTTGAGGAAATAAAAAGAAGTTCCACTTTTGATTTGCTTTTCTCTGCGTATAAAATAACATAATTCTGTATTATATTCTTTTACTTTTTCTTTTGGGTCTTACTTACTCTTTCGTCTTAGTAACAAAAATTTAAAACTATATCGAAAAAAATCGTGTTGCTTAAACTTATGTTATACATTGGTATTTGAGCAAAACTAAACAGAATATAGGTACCTAATATTACAGAATTATGAGAGGCTTTATGTGTTATTAGTATTAGTATCAGTTATTTACTAAAATGAGCAAAAAAATTGTTAGGTTCTTGTGGTTTACAAATGAATAAATTAGATAAAATTAGAATGTTAAACACACATTTTTATTGCACTATTAGAACATCAAAATCAGATTTAGAATTTAAAAAATACTGACCTGCCGATTCCGTTCATCCGTAATCCGAGATATTTGTATTTTCTTCCGACCCATGGTGGCAGCAATCTTGGAAGGGGGTGAAGGGAGCGGGGCTAAAACGAAATGCCGGCGGGCTGGCTTCTCTGGACGTCAACAGCTACCTGCTGGCAAACGAGAGAAGCTATTAGATAAGTCTTGTTCACCATCACTATATATTTAATACTCAACAATACTCTTTATTTGTACACCACAAAAAAAAAACAATAAAAAAAAAACAACATAAATAAAAACAGCAGTGGTGACCAAAAGGCGGTCTTATCGCTAAAGCAGCGATCTCTTCCAGATCTTTAATATTTAATATAGATATCTAGATATTTAAGAGACAGTAAAATAATATCCTTGAAGGTGTGTGTCACGCCTATGATAAATTAAAAAAGCGTGATTTTGTCAATCTATTAGATTGATTTTATATGTGATTTGTAATTTTTGAGGTGCCTTTGACTCAAAACTTAGATATGTTTTGAGATTTTAAACAAACTTTAATTCAGACTGTATACATGCAATTTTTTTCTAAATTTATGACGTTTATGCGATGTTTATGCAACCATATTATAATATTTTACTCTATGTAAATTTTAAAAATCACTTCAAGTTGTATATATATTATATATACTAAACTTAAGTTGCAATAGTATGCGCTAAAAATCAACGTTAAAGTTCAACTGCAATAAGACTAAGTGCATTGCACTCATGTAAATTACTGTCTATGCAGTATTATCAACATACTTATACTCAAGATTATTTAGTAATATAGAATGTAATAAATCTGTACTTCTGTAATAAACGTATTATTGCTTCGGTTTGTAACAAATTTTTGGACGTACATATCTGTTTTCGGGTTGGGTTGTGTTCATGTTTTTGTGTGTGTCCACGGTACCCACGACATAGGGTATATCTACCCTACTGGGGTAGTGGTGTGCTATAAGTACAAAACGTTATTTATTTATTACAATTATTAGTGTCTTTTAGAATGATGTATAGTCAGCAACAAAGTTATAAGGTTCAGTGCAAAATCCGTTTTAACTTTTGTAAATTACATTAAGGGCCTCTTTCACCACCTTCAAGTAAATTGACAAGTTAATTGTCGGTTAAAGTCACCCGTAACTTCAATTTTAATTTTACGATGTTCGAGTAGCACTAATCATATGATAAACTGAAACGTACTCATAGCGTTTATTTGCCAATTAACTTTACTTAGGACGTAACTAGTCAACACTTTATTTGATTTTGGTGAACGAGGCCCTAAGTGTAGCAACGTTTTTTTTTTAAATTTCTGGTATAAAGCAGTCAAAGCTGGATATAAACAAACTTTGAGTTTTTGTCTCTTGTCTGTTAAAATTTATCATTGCGATAATGTTCGCTTTTTAAGTAAACATATTACGAACAGTATCAATTAACATAACACTACATACATGTAGTATGCGGCTTTGCATAATGACCCTGTTATCAGTCGCGCGACCCTGTTTTTTACTAAACGCCTCTCAGCTACTGCAGTGTTCTCAATTGTATGTAGGTGTACATTATGTATTATTATGTTTTTGTTTGTTATACTACAAACATATATGGATAAATGATACATAACCCGACATTAAGGTAGACATCCTGTATCGTGTCGTGGGTGCCATGGACACACACAAAGACAGAAACACAAGCAACCAGACCAAGAACAGAAATTTTAAACTCATCATTCAAATCGCTGCTTCGCCGGGAAGCGAACCCGGGAATCGATTGGCAGCCCAGCATGGCAATCATTACACCACAGGGATCTTTTTTATAAATGATAAAAAACGTTCATCATCATATCTATAAAAGAGAAAGTGTGTATGTATGTTCCTTATAGACTCCGAAACGGCTGGACCGATTTCAATGAAATTCTCGGAGAATCTTCAGATTGGTCCAACGAGTAATCCTGTAAAGTTTGGTTCACTTCTCTTTCTAACGCGGGTGAAACCGCGGGGCACAGCTAGTGATTTATAAAAACATTATAGTATTAAACATACTAATACCCGTAGTATAAGCTTGTAAAGCTCTACAATGTTTTGTCTTGCTTTAAGAATGTAATTTTAATAGCGGTTGCCGGACAGATTGAAGTGTGGTGACCATCAGACTCCAAAGTAGCAGCGCAGCTTATACCGCAGACAAGATTTCAATCTTGGGCTAATTGCTCTTCTGTTCCTTCATTTAATCACAGAACATTTTTCATGTATTTTTTATATGTACATACATATATTAATACATAAAGCTGAAGAGTTTGTTTGTTGTTTGAACGCACTAATCTCAGGAACTACTGGTTCAAATTGAAAAAATATTTTTGTGTTCGATAGTCCATTTATCGAGGAAGGCTTTAGGCTATATAACATTACGCTGCGACCAATAGGGGCGAAGCATCAGTGAAAAATGTTGCAAAAACGTGGAAACTCTATTGAGTTTGTTTGTTTGAACGAGATAATCTCAGGAACTACTGATTCGAATTGATTTATTTGTGTGGGGAAGGCTATAGTCTATATACGTAACATCATGCTATGACTAATAACAAATCCACGCGGACGAAGTCGCGGGCGGCTGCTAGTTTCTAATATATACTACATACAACTTACTATATGTAGGTTACATCATAATGGAGTTTGTTATTTGTTACATTAATATGATGACAACCTGCCTTATTATGTAAGAATTTAAAACTCTTTAACATTATGCTAAGGCTTAGGCCACAAAAAGATATATTTCCAAGACGTTAATTCTAAGCTCTAAGCTTTTTATTCGTTATTTCTAGAACTCGAGCATTATGGAAACATATCCGGTCTCTAATACCCGGCATTAGTTTTTTGCTGTCAAGCAGAAGTCTTCTAACCTCGGCAACATTCTGCGCCATTTTACATTCTGTGGGTGTTGCATTTTGCATTTTTCCCCGAGTAGTGACGTCAGCGTCTGCCAGTCCCTGTGTGTGAGGCAAATACGCATAAGTCATGCATGTGTGCGTGTATATGTGCGGATAGCATATTGTCCTACACTGTTTACTTTGACTAAGGCCTTATGAAATGAAACTATTGTAAATGAAACGAAAAGTAAAAATGATACAAAAAATAATTTTATCCTTTGTATTATGCGTGTTTAATGAAACAGAATTTTATATCAAAACTAGCTGACACGCGAACTCCGTACCGCCGTTAAATTTTTGAAGTGGGCCACCCTTTTCACTTAGTGGTATGAAAAATAGATAGTAGCCGATTCTCAGACCTACTGAATATGCATATAAAATTTCATAAAAATCGGTCAAGCCGTTTCGGAGGAGTATGGTAACTAACATTGTGACACGAGAATTTTATATATAAGATGTCGTTAATTAATTACTTAACTGTTTTGAGTTATTGCAAAAAGCAAAGTGTATTTGTAGTATCTTATAGATGTTAAAATTATTTGATCATCCTATTTATTTTGCACTTGTCCTTGGTATTGCTTAATATTAATTAATAAAGCACAAGTAGCCTGATGTCTGATGTGAATTTTTCAACGTTATTAGGTATATACCTACATAAGTCTTTATAGCTAATAGAAATCAACAAGACAGGTTTCGAAAGCATATTTTTTTAACTTTGTCTCGAAAAGAACTTACAATTATGCGTTGATTGATAAATGAATAACCTTAAAATATTGCCATTGAAATGATCGACAACCTCTAGGCTGGATAGCGTGGGCGTACGCATGTTCTGATATAATATTATGTAAGGTATTTTCTTTTCAACCGTTTTTATTTATCCACTGCTGGGCCTGTGCCCTCTCGGAATTAGAGGTCAAGATCCTCTCTTCAACACTTGGTTTTGATGGATTGCCATTGTAATAGTTTGTGTTACATTAAAGAAAATCGTAATATTTAATTATGACGTCTTCCCTTCCCGTGGAGCAGTGATACAAAAATAGCAAATATTTTATTCAAAGGTGCACACCGGAATTTTATCCGGGTGACTCCGACTGTTGCAGCGAGGTAGAGTGAACTCCAGGCCTGCTCAATAAATCCCTGTAGCTTCGGGATTAACAATAGATTTACGGTATCCCCCGTCTGATCATAAGAGGCTTCTAAACGGTGGTTTACGGGGATGTGGGCGGTGAGCTTTTTTAGTGGGAGCTCGATCCGTTCAGCCATCAGCCTCGGGAAAGACGGCGGTGAGTGCGTGGCCGATTGCCGCTGTAAGCATCGGAAGGTGCAGTAGAGCACATCTGCTCTCCCGAAGATGGGCCCGTTCTGGGGCGCCGCGGGTGGAGGATACCGGTGCGTACCACTGGAGTCCTCCCTAAGCGTGGAGGCAGGCCACCGAAGGGGTTTTAGTGTGGTACAAATCCCACATAACTCTCTCCCAAGGTGCCCGGTACCTTTTGAAAGTTTCCCCCGCCAAAACCAAAAAAGATTGAGATTGTTAATAATGGGGAGAGACCAGCGCCAAGCAGTTGGAGACAAAAAGTGTTGCAGACAACTCTGTGTTTGTGTCGAAGATCGGTATCAACCTTGCTATCTCTGAGTGCTGAGATAGACTAGATAAATCGGTATATCTATAAAGAATACCGAATAATAATGAACGAATCATCCCTACTAATATTATAAATTCAAAAGTAACTCTGTCTGCTACGCTTTCCCGCTTAAACTACTGAATCAAATTTAATGAAATTTGGTACACAGATAGAGTGGATCTTGAGAAAGGACATAGGATGGTTTTTATCCTACGGGAACCTATAAAACGGGTCCACGCAGGCAAAGCCGCTGACGAAAGGCTAGCTTCTAATAAAAATAAAGATTTTGAAGTTGCCTAGTACGTTAACAATGATATAGATAGAAACGGAAAGTAAAAGCAAAAAAATTCTCCAATATTGCAAGCGTTTGAAACCACTGGCACACTGAACTAGTGTCCGTGAAAATCTATAATGTCGCGCTGCGTTTACACGTGAATTTGGATGTGTGCGTCATCTCCACGCGCATAAGGCTTGCACGTGTTTTGTGTGTGTGTAGTAGGCGTGGCTTACATAACGAATAATAGCAATAACATTGTAAAAATAATTAGTAATTAAAGACAAAGACAAGGCTTGTTATACTGAAGATGTTATTATAGTTAAAAAATATATCACACATACAGATTATTACTGATTGCGGTATGTATTGGAATATGAACCTAGTTGGAATATGATTAGTAACAAAAATAATTAAAACAAAAAAGTAAGTATGTTAGATACGATGTATGTTGTTTGAGGATGTATCGAGGGTCCCAGGTTCTATTTCTGACGAAGCAAAGGTTAAAATGATGAGTTTCAGTTTCTGTTCCCGGTCTGGGCGTTTGTGTTCATGTCTATGTGTATGTCCATGGTACCTACAACACAGGATATGCCTACTCTACTGTGGTAAATATTATTCTAAAGAGCCTTTATAGATATCATACGATTTTCCATTCGACTGAGAAGTTTTTCTTTACGTAATATTAATTACAATTTAAATTTTTGGATATTTTAGAACATAGAAAGATCATATTCATATTTTTATTACTAAACACATTCAGTATCAGTCAACTGCTCGATTGAACTGTTATAAGTAATGATGATTATATCGTTATTATTATCGAGAAGTAACAACAGTTTCCATACCTAGTTATTCGCATGGCCGTGTCGGTATTTGCTGGCGTTGCAGTGTGCGTGGGGTGAGGGTGGCAGGGTGCTAGGTCAGTGTGTCTGTAGGTGGCGTTATGCCACTGGCCTTTTATCATGCGTTATCACATCATTTCCTTTGCTAACCTTAGTGGGTTTAAAAACTGACAAGTGCAGAGGTTGGATCTGAAGTTTCCGCCTTGTTTCCATATACGTTTGTTTAGGGATTTAGGTATGTAGAAGGTAGTAAGCATATATTTTATGGGAATTTAGTTAAAGGAGCAGCGATGCCCGAGCGATAAACGGCGCGGTATCCGACACAGAGACACCGAGTTCAAATCCCGGCGCGCACTTCTGACAAATCTGATACCTTTAAACAAGCAATTCTTGTAAATTAATAATATAATTTGAATTTCGGAAACGGCTCCAACGATTTTCATGAAATTTAGTGCCCAGGGTTTCGGGGGTGATAGATTGATCCAGCTAGGTTTTATTTTTAGAATTTGTCGTTTTATTCCGATTTTCAGCGATAATCAACTTAGCTGACTGCAAAGCTAGAGACACGGGTTCAAATCTCAAGCAAGCGATTTTTTTCATTTTTTGTGACAAAATTTTTTTTGAAATTAAGATTATATTATAAATAAAGATAATATTTTTATTCAGTTAAATAAACATAAATTTCTAGGCCAGTAATAAATAATGTACTTACCATTGAAGTTACCAGTTACAGTAGTATTTTATTATTGCGTATTGCTTAAAGTTTAGTTATTGCTTAGTTTCACGACATTACAGACCTCGTTTTTAACACGCTTATATTAGCTTGACCTGTATGTATGTATGTAAAGGAATCTTTTAACTTCATTTTCACCTACTTCTAAGCGTCTGATTAACTTGAAAATGTGCAGGGGTCAAGGGCCGATGACAATGCAATAATATGCAAAAAAAGTAATAAAAAATAAGAGGGAAATGTATTTTACTGTAAAAAGCGTGGGGTGCATGGTGTCAATAGTATAATAAAAAGCACCCCACGCTTTTTTTTACAGTAAAATACATTTTCTTCTTATTTTTTACTTTTTAGTTCGTATTTTCACAAAAGCGTGTTTTATAGTTTTTTAAACTACATTATTTTTAACTTAATACACTCACGCGTTTATGAGAAAAATTGTTTATTGCTAGGGGTTTAAATTTCAGTTTGATAAATCCCCGCTTAGGGGATTCATTAAGGTTGTGCTTATAAAAGTTTATTTAAAACCCTTAAAATCTTATTTTAACGTAGATGAAATCACGAGGCTGAGCACTAGCTCAAGTCAAGCTTATGCTCCAAACGTATAAAGCCTAAAGTACTTACTGTTTACTAACCGATGTTAATATTATTCGGATGTACAATGTTTTCTAGCATTACTTTGTATGTATGCACATTGTCATTTTCATCAATAAAGGACCTTCGTGATACTTACGTCATTATACAAGCAAAATGGATATGAATGTTTAGTATTATGCAAAAGTCAACAGTGGAGTTTCTGCAGAACGAAAAAAAGAAATAGAAAAGAAATGAACTAATAAAATAACCCATTAAACATAAGGCGAAACTATGGAGTCTACGAATTTAATGGTGAACATGTTCAAATTACTGGTCTGTTAAAGCTGAAAGATTTTAAAGTGCTAGAGAGAGAGGTGATGTAGTGAAAACAGTTGCAAATTATGATTATAAAAATAATTTCTTGCCGTAACTATGAGAGCCGATGTAGTAAAAACCGTAAGGGCATTCAAACCCGAGTTGCTTCAAAGACCTCGCCTTCCCTTTATCTATGGCTCATTACATTTTTCCTTAAAAAGATAACACGCTCATACGTGCATGAAGTGTATGAACGAGGCGAGAGAAAAAGGGAAAAGTAAAAAATCGGTTAAGTGCGATACATAATTGTAGATAAGGGGTTCCGTAGCACTATACTACACAAAAAAAATATGAAAACGACTGAATATAGTAAAAATATGAATGGAAATTTGTTATTTTAGTACGATTGATAATACTTAATGTAATAATAGTGTAAAATGTATAATAATGTATGGTAGAATTATTTTTATTTGATGTATTTAATCGTTTATTTTTAATGCCCACTTATATTAAGTTTTATTTTACAGCTACACGTGATTGCAGATTAAAGTGTTTATTATTGATTTCAACTCAACACTCCAACTCATGCGTTCTTTGAATAAAATACATAGATAGATATATGGCCAGCAATGTGATCCCTATAGGTACATTTGTTAAGGCACGGAACCCTGTGCAGTGTGAAAAAGTGAAAAAATCGTGCGAACAATAATCATGAGGGAGACACACGGTGTTTAATTATTGGCGATAAAACAATTAGGGTTAAATGTTCCGGTACTTCATATCGTGTCCAGAAAAATATTTACTGTACATATATAAAGGTCACGATTTTACGAATACGTTCAACAAATTTAAGATAGCGTGAGAAACAAACATTGTCATATTAATGCAATAAAAATTGCAGATTTCGTTACCGAGTATCGGGAGTATCGGGTTCAATATCCGGCGAGGCAGAAATTTTAAAAATATTGCTGTGTGTGAACTGTGAAACTTTATACTTTCATTTTTGGTTTGATAATGGTTTATGTAAAGTTAGAAAAATGGGCCAACACATGAAATCATAGCTCGTTAAAAAAACCGAAAATTTGTTTCGACAAAGCAGGAAAGAAACTCGCTAATTGTACGTGAACATAATCCAATTGCAAGTAAGTAATTTTACATAGGGAAATGCTTAATGAATTAGGCCTTATTTAGCACTTTCATATAATAAATTTCGGTAAATAAATACATATGCAACGATCCGTAGTACGCGTGAATGCAAGCAAGCAAGGGCGGGCGGCGCGGTATCAAGGTTTTTGCCTACAGTTATATTCCATGTCACTCATGGAATTACGTTTTATCGTAAGGCAAAGTACAACAGTTAGCAATTTTCTTAGCATAAAATGGATTTTTACTATAAAATGCGCGATTTTACAAACATATAAACACCAAAGGCATTCACGGACAGAGTTAATATAGCGATAGTAATAATTGTATGTTTTATAGTTTAAAGTGAACATTAAACAAGTTTATTGTTACGTAAAATGAGAAGTGTGATTTAATTTACAGTTTAATATAATTTCCGATGCGAAATTATAAATGTTAAAGGACCAAAGGCAGAGCGAGAAGGGTTAAACCCTTCTGCCTACGCATAACTCATATTCAATTAACAAAGTTTCGTATACTTATACATTTTATCAAATACAAATACAATACAAATAGTTTATTTACTCAAATGTGGTCAAAAAAATGAAATAATTGTATGATGTAGAGTCACACATTACCATATTATTTGGTGTGCAAATAATACGAGTAATTAGCATACCTTGGGGCTGGGCTGGGCTGCAACCCTTTTTACGTCCCACTGCTGGGCACGGGTCCCTCCCCATTATTGGGGAGGCCTGGAGCTTACTCCACCACGCTGCTCCAATGCTTATTACAATAAAATTAACATTACTTTAGTATTATTATTACAACAACTATTATACATAATATATCATTTCTAGGTATTACAATTGTACAGGAGTCATTAAATATAATATTAGTTTAATTATTACGCTGTCATGACATAAAATTCCTTTAAATGAAAAAAGAAATCAATAACCATTTACTCAGGTGCTTGAATTGAGATAGTGTTAATTTTTAAATACTCCAAGTTGTTTATTATATATTATTATTTTAACCCACATATGAGGTGAATTTCTCGACCTACATCTTGACCTATTTACTGTTATTGGTATCTTCTATCGAAATATTTTTTTATAATTAAATGGCTCTCTAATAGTAATTATTTCACTATCGAAGAGGGCTAATATATATATTATCATCCCCATACACCCTTTTTTAAAACAAAAGTTCTTCTTACTAGTGTTTGCATACCAAAATAATAAATACATTTTTTAATGTTTTTCTTCGGTACTTAAAATTTAAGTCCAAATTAAATTATAAGCTTATTTATAAGATAACAATAAAAAAGGGATGCTCCACGTTATTATACGAATTCGGTCGCAATAATTTTCAATATTGCCTTCATAGAGCTTTACATTCTTTTCTAACTAATTTCACAGTTCCTTTTCGTGGGACATAATCCTGACTGTAATCATATTTCCGATAGTCGCTAATGTTATAAGAGCTCGGAGGGATGCGAGTGGGAGGCATTCAGTCCGGACGCCTACGCTCGTCTGTGACGTGTACGGAGTTAATTATTGTTTAAAAGTAAATGTTTTTGTTTATTTATTTAAATAGAGCTTTGAAGTAAGGTACACTGAGCTATTATCACAAAACGTCGTTGAGCTAAATGACAGGTATCTAGTACAATGTAAGCCGACCCCTTATTACTTTTATTTATTTATTATTATTTATTACCTACCTATGGCGCTGAGACATGGTCTTTTACAGTTAGCCTTTTCTATAAGCTCAAGGTCGCTCAGGGAGCGATGGAAAGAGCTATGCTTGGTATTAATCTACGCGACATAATCCGTAACGATGAAATCCGTAGAATAAAGAAAGTTACTGACATAGCTCTCAAAATTTGCAAGTTAAAGTGGCAATTGGCAGGCCATATAGTTAAGAGGACCGACAACCGATGGGGAAGAAAGGTCCTCGAATGGCGAGCACGTCTCGGCAAAAGGAGTACAAGCCGCCCTCTAACCAGGTGGACTGATGACCTAAAGAAGACAGGGGGAAACTGCTGGATTCAGAAGGCGCAGGATCAGGAGGAGTGGCGAACGTTAGGGGAGGCCGGCCTAGTAGAAGGCTGAAATGATGATGATGATAATAATGAATGCGAAGTTAATAATCATTGTTTCAAGGTAAATAATATTAGTCTAAGATCCAAATATATCTCGAGTGAGTTGCCTAAAGATATATTTTCTAATATATTAAATTTGATATAAAATACTTTTCATCCATTAAACAGATGGATGAAGGTCGTTTCTACGTTGTATCCTCTACTATAACTTTTATTACTTGTTTAAATAGAGCTTTAAATAAGTTTCAATCTAGCGTATGCTGCGCTATGCGTATGTATATTCCAGCGCGTGTACGGTCCTTTGTACCTTAAAGTGTCAAATCGCGCTGTTTCGCGTGTACTCAGCCTTCAAACTGTAAAATTTGTTTTTTGAAGCGAACTTCCTATGTGTTGTCAACGCACATTTCCATCGATTTTCCAGTACATTCGCAGTTACATACGTCACGTTAAAGCGTGGGCGGCGAGCCTGGAAGCTGCCCACGCAAAGCATCCCTTTGCTCCGAGTTCACACTACAGGGAATTTGAATGAGACTCAGTTAATCAAGCGAATGCCACGACTTGTTATACATATTCTTAGTTCTTATGGTTGCTTCTAGCAACAATTTGTTCTACAAGCATCCTATACGTTAAGTATGCTACGTACTGTGTAGTTGGTAACGTCCCCTCTCACCGTCATAGCCATAATAAAATTATCGCTAACGCTTTTACATGTACTGTGTACATCAATAATCGATTAACGAAACTCATAATTTGCAATTCGGGAATACTTGTGTATCCAGGAGGATAAGGAAGGGCTAATTAGCACCTTTGAGGACAAAGGTGCTAATTTCGTAGCTTGTGTCATCAAATGATCAAATCAATGGTCCTGGTGCCTCTCTAGAATTTGCCGAATAGCAGAAATTAGCCTAGATTCGTGTTCTACTGTGGATCTATAATTTATAAACGTGAGTATGATAAAAGTGGTTTATTCTATTTATTACCGAATTTCAAAAGAAAGAGGTACAGTATTCAGCTGTATTTTTTTAAATATAATATGTTCACCGATTACTTCGCCGTTTGTGGAACGATTTTCAAAATTCTTTTTTTGTTAGCTTATACTCCCTAGGTGGTCCCATTGTCACCAAGTCAAGATCTGATGATGGGATCCCAGGGAAATCGAGGGGAGCTTTTCAAGCACACACATTGATTTTCTTATACTTTCTGAAGCAAAAGGGATATTTATGCATATTAATCATTATCTCATGTTGCTGAATAAAGCAAAGGTATTTTATTTATTTAATATTCGAGATGGATTATGATCATTCACGAATACAATTTTGGTCAGTGTGGCCTTCGAAGAAGCCTCTTCCCAGCATTGGCTTTTAAAAATGTGCCTTTATTGTCGGTCTGTTAGTGCACACACATTTGTACGGAAACCTCTGTACGTGAGTCATATTCGCAATTATCCGGTATTTTAATAATTTTCCAGTAACGTAAACATTAAATTTAATTTTATTTTTATTAAGATTAAATAAAATACAAGTGTATTTTATTATATTACGGAATATACAAGTGTATAGTCCGTTTTTATATCCTTGGAATCCTATTTTCGTTGGATATTTTATTATAATACAAGGTATCAAAGACCTTCAAGGACACATCATTTAACCTCCATACTTTTACAGTCTATTTCTATAATTAAATTGCTAATAAAAGAGTGATAATAAAAGTAAAATACTGTGTAAGAAAATAACATTCAAGGGCGCACCCCTTTATATTTAAGGTTGGTGCCTCAACCTTACAATAGGTCTTAAGCCATAGATGAGGTCACACATTAATTCCTACTTTGTTAATTCTATTTTCCTTACTAATATGCGACATATGTACTTAATCAGCTTACTAAGCATAACCCTAAGGTAGCATGAAACGCTATCGTTCTGCTTAGCTGATTTTTTTTCATTTCATTCATCAGTTGACGTCAATCTATACTTCTATACTAATATTATAAAGAGGAAAGATTTGTATTTTTGTATGTTTGTAATGAATAAACTCAAAAACTACTGTTTCGATTTCAAAAATTCTTTCATCATTAGAAAGCTACATTCACCCTGAGTAACATAGGTTACTTTAACCGCGGGAAAATGCTTCATTTCTACATGAAAACGGGTAATAGAGTCAACGCGGTTGAAGCAACTGGCTAAACGCGTATGATTTTAATATAGCAATGAAGCCTGGAATAGCACATAGGCTATTTTTTATCCTACAGGGACCCATTAAACGGGTCCACGCGGGCGAAGTCGCTGGCGGGAGGCTAGTCGATGATAATTGTTATACTTCGGTCAATTGGTAACTATAAACGTTACACACTCATAGCCCCACAGTAAGGTAATGAATACCCTGTGTCGTAGGTACCATGGACACATACAAAGACAGGAACTCACAGACTGAGAACAGAAATTTAAAGTCATCATTAAAATGTCTGTTTCGCCGGGAATCGAACCCGGGACCCCTCGATTGGCAGTTTGGCATGGTAAACCATTGCGCCACGCGGGTCGTCAAGTAACTTCAGAAAAATATCGTCGTAGTGTCGAAAATTATATAGGTATGTTATCTTCTGTGTGTATGTATAAGATACTTGATGTTGTGAATCTTAAAACAGGCCCACAAGTACCTTATCAAGAATCTGGAATGTTGATAAAGATGCAAATCGTGCAATCAACGGTATTGTTAGGTTTACGAATTCGTCATAGCATTACGTCGTTATATGCCGCAAATATTGAGATCAACCAAGGCTCGTATTGTTATGATAATGTTTCATAAGCATAATGTGAAATATTACTTTTTATTTGTAGGAAAATTTTGAGGAAAATTCTGTTGGTAAATTATGAAATTACCAAACAAATAAGTATCTTCAAAATGAACGCATAATTGACGGAGTCCTTTGCTTTGTATACAAAGGGTCACAAAATGAAATGTTTACCATTCCCTTTATATGGGCTTACTGTTCTTTTTAGACTCGTGAAATGTGACATTACTCATGCTTAACTGGGTGAGTCTCATTTACGCCATCTGTGTGACGTGAGCCAACTCTACTTTGCTGCTTCAATTTCAAAATTCCCGTAAGCTCTTTGCCAATGTTTAACGGTTGCTATGTATCGATTACAACGGGGACCTTGCCTTGAAATCACTCATCTAACTATTTTGTGACTGAATGCTTAGGTGTGCACATCCAAGTACCGTTAAAAATGAGGTATCGTTACCTTCGCAAAACTAAGATAACTTTAATAACTCAGATAACTATGCTTGGTAACAATACTTAGGTGTCTTTTAGCGCTAACCTGACTTAAAGTTATCGATGATTTTATCGGCAAATCGTAATGTTACCATGGTCAGGGATTGATATACCAAATGCATACTAAAAGTATCGTTAAATAACGTTATTTTTATTCATTATTTTTATTCGTCTTTCTTATTTTCCGTTTCTTTCTTGCGCTATATTGGTTTTTAAGTCAATGGCTCTAGGGTAGATATTGTCGTTCCGTCATGCGCCCGCTCGCGCTGCTCACGCCAGCTCCATGACAGGCTGCATGAGTTGGAAACAACGCATTAGGTAACAAAAATAAGTATCGGTTTTTAAGTGCTTGATCACGTTACTAAATTGAATTTAATACTAAACTGACGTTACTACATGATATCGTTTAAATGTTAACATTTTGAAAAAAAACATTAGTTAATGGTACTTATAGCGTGAATTTGGTAGCGTTACAAAGCTCTACATCCGAGTGATCTGTACGGTTGTAGTGTGATGTGTGTGTGAAAAACTTATATTTATTTATATTATGTGTGTTTGGGTGAAAAATTCCATTACGCTCCCTTTACAAATAAGTTGTCAGCGGGTCAACTTACGTACGAAGGTTGCGTTTATTTTTCCCATCTGGTACGGACAGATTTGCGATTACTTTTTTGTATTTGTTTTGAATCATAAATTTAAGATAAGCTTGGTATGAAATGAAATGAAATAAGCCTTTCCTAATATTTTCCGTTAAATTTTATAAATAATTTCCGAATAAGTATCTGGAAGAATAACGATCTGGCTGTCTGTGTCATTGTATTTGTGTCTATTTAAATTATATGATAGGTAGTTTACACACATGTGAAATCTTTCGCCATATACTGTTTTTGATGCAAGTCGAAGTCGAAATTACTACCTACGACATAATCAACTACAATGATATTCTAACAATAACGACGTTAAATTAAAAAGATATATAATGACAAGTCTAAATACCCCAATTAAGTAAATCAATAGGTACCACACTCAAAAATAATAATTTTTTTTTACTAAATTTAAAATGAATAAATTACCTTAAAATATTGTTTGTTTCGTAGTTCGTATTAAGTATTAGAATAAGATAAAATTTCTATCAATCAATTTCAATCAGCTTTTAAACTATTTTCACTGTAACATTCATGTCATACAATTTACTCAGCAAAAGCAAAGAAATGCATCACCTGATAATTGAACTGTCAAACGGACAACACATTTTTAATTTTATTGTCACTTTAGCGCGCACTATCAGAACGGGTTACATTAAAACAGAAATCACTATAACACCGAACACGCACTGCACAGTCACAAACTCTGTTGAATAATACTGTTATTCATGAAGTCTTCATCAATTTGTATAGTTGGTGTTCAGTATGCAACACAATTCGCAACAAATCCGACGTCCTGGCGCCCCCATGTTTCACAAACACCTGTTCGATACTCCCCGAGCACCCCGCGCCGTGACCTTGGGGAGGCCGGGGAGGCGCCCACGCCCGCATCCACACATCCCGAATCCTAGTGTGTCCTAGTGCATACGCACACACCTACACAGAAACCTGAGCTTTTGATAGGAATCTGGTTGCGAAAGTTTTTAAAGCGCTGTTATGCGCTGTTAATAGCGAAATGGCAATTAATATTTTTGCTACGACGAGCTTTAGATATGAGAGCGTGGAACTTTTTAAACTTTTGTAAGGTTATTTTCTATTTGAAGTGTATAATATATATTTTTTTATATTGTTAACACCACCCATCATTCAATTTTCTGTTTCGCCGGGAATCGAACCCGGGAACCCCCGATCGACTGTCCGGCATGGTAACCATTGCGCCAAACGGGTCGTCACGTCAATAAGAAGTAAGAAAGTGTTTTCGTCTCTGATTAATGTCGTAGTGTATTCTTATAACCCCACACTACCCAAGTAGCACGTTAGTGAATTTTGCAACCTTAGGTAGCGTATAAGTGATGCAAGAGTGTATGATATTACATAAAGATGGAAACAGCACTCGAATTTGCAAATGAGTAACTCTTATCACTAACACTTGGTTCTGAGTGATTTTTGTTCCTGCTTTATTACTTCTGGTAGCATTAAGCCGAATTTGCACCGTTAGTTCTAAGTACCACTCAGGATAACAATTTGAACTCTTATGCTTCGCTTTTGCATCTATAAATAGGTTGCAGTTTTTGACCCTTTGGTAGCATACAGGTTGCTTATAGGTTTTAACCTCTTTTATAGAACTTACTCACGGTGGATTTTATAAAAAAAGTTTCCAAAAAATACTATATGCAAGCAATATTATATACACCATATAGCCATCCATACTGGTCGTCAATTAAAACTATTCGTAGATTTTCCTCTATAATTTTGCAGATTTTCAACAACTTAATTTTCACTGGAAACATAAAGAGCAAGTAATGAAATTAAGATATCACAAAAGCTTTCAAAGTTAAGTGTTTATCATACAAGTATAGTGAAGAAAAATGGGTGTACATATAAATTTTCTCTGGAAATAATTCACAGTGGGCCTATCTATTGCATCACGCATCTATGGCCATATCACACCTTTGTGTACGAGATATGATGCATTCGTGTCGCAGTAAGCAATACTAGCAATCCATTAGCGATTTCAGTTTCAGCATACTACACCTGTATATAAACGTAGATTAGTCTCTGTATGAGCGCAGTCCGTATATTTTAAAATTAGTATGGCTGGCTGCAACCCTTTTTGCGTCCCACTGCTGGGCACGGGTCTCTCCCCCTTATTGGGGAGGCCTGGAGCTTACTCCACCACGCTGCTCCAATGCGGGTTGGTGGAGATGCGGGTTAGTGGCCAACCCGCTGTCGGATGTTTTCAAACCGCCCATAAGGCCTCCGACAAGGTTTGACGACTGTTATCTATCGACAACAACCGGGACCGACGGCTTAACATGCCCTCCGAAGCACGGAAACGCGCATGAATTTTTTTGCCACTAGCGGTCACCCATCTCACACCCGACCGCGCCCGTTTGGCCGGTTGTTAAATGTTAAACCGGGGTCCCCGATTGTAATCAAGAGATAGCATTCGGTATAGTGCGCCCAAAGTGCGACGCACTAATGTTGCAACCAATATTCTGTCTTACTGCTGTGCCTGAATCTTTCTCCATTATTCGCATTATTTCGCCTGGAGCATAGGTACTTCACCGTGTTGCGCTCGGGCGCGGTCGCAGCTTTAAATTGGGGGGGGGGGGGGAGGGGTCGTCGCCAAGGCCGTCGGTCGCCACAAAAGGTCGCAAAGAAATTTTAATTATTTATAATATTTAAAATTTAAAAAAAACTATCTACAAAGTTAAAGGACCTAATAAAAACTGTCTATAAACTAAAGAAATAACCATTTATAAACTTCTTGAAACTATCTTTAAACTTAAAAATATATCTCTGAACCTAACAAATTTCCCATCCAATCACCACTGCGTCAATCCGTGTAACTCGCCTCGCTCAATGCATCATTCGATGATCATTCATATCTATTTTCTCTAACTCCTTTTTTATAGTAAAGTAATGTAAATTAAACAACTTATTTCTTATCGTCGTATTTTCATTTAAAATTGTAATATATTATTGTATTATATTATTTAAAATTGTAAATAATACTATCATAATATTTGATTTTAAACACAAACTTACTCAAATAATTCCGCTTAGTGTAATGTACGACGATGAAGTGATACGAACTACAGTTTCTTGCTATTTGGTTGTAAAAATATATTGTACCAATAAGTAAAGTTAATTTGTTTGGACCTTCCGTACTGTGGCAAACGCTCAAGTTAAATAATGTTTTTTGTTTAGTTTTAATTTGTCATCATTAGTCAATGTATTAATTATTTATGGGAAATAAATATATTTAAACCTAAACACATCTACGAAATTATAGACCTTATACAACATCAAAATGATTGGGGCATATTTTGATTTGATTTTGTACTTATAAAAATTAAATATATAATTAAAAAATATAAGATACTGTAGAAAATAAGAAGAGGGAAATGTATCTAACTAATCAATGCGAAAGAACTCGAATAACTTACTTATTATGATGGTAGATAAAGCCTGATAACGTTATTAACTTATCATCCTCATTGATATACAACACATATTAGATATGAGTAATTCTTATATCACACTAGTATATGTTTATCTAATTATCTTGCAATTTTTGCGTAAGACTTTCGATGATATCAGTTATATATTCTACAAAGTTTATTAAATTTTAGATAATGTTATAAACATAAATCGGATTATTTTTATAACGTACTTAATGTATTTTTTTATTAAAGAGATATTTTGTATTGTACTTTTTCTTTCATATACATATCTTAACTCTAAGCGCTTGGTGCCGTTATGTCAAAGTATAAAGCGCATTTTTTATTCAAATTCATAAAATATAGCGGTATATAATACAAACGATATATAATACAATACAAACATAACCCGGTATCCTCTCCCAAGGTACTGGATACCTTTTGACGTCTGCGGAAAATTCGTCGAGAACAATGCGCAAAAAAACACAATTCGCCGAATTACAATTCGTCGAATCGATATTTCCCGCTGTAGTTGAAAATTTTTATAGATATTTCCCGTTATAGTTGAAGGTCCCTAAGAATATAGCCCGCTATGCTTTAAAACAGTATTTGTGATGGATTTTCAGTCGATTCGACGAACTGTGTTTTCGGCGACTTGTTCTCGACGAATTGTTTTCGAAGAATTGTTCTAGGCGAATTTTCCGCAAATCACCTTTTGAAGGTTTCCGCCCCGATACCAAAAAGGTCCATTTACACCTGCAGAATGTTTTATAGCGCCTATTTGTTCCCATAGGTACCATCCTTTCAAACTCTTGACATCTGACTCTACTTTAACGCTAATTGTTTGGCTGACCTTTCATTCGACATCTAAAATCATTAATCATCTCACGATAGCACGTCGTTTATCTTCTTGAAAAAAAAAAAAATTCTAGTTGCTTATGACGGTACATATAGTTCGATGATACTGAAACCTGGCGTGTGCAATACATTCACGATTGGAACAAGTATTGGCTGTGAAGAACACTTTACACAACACACGTGCTTTAAGCGCGTGCTCTCTGGAAGACGCTATGTAAATAATAATATGCATTTTTGTGTGTAATGTCAGCGGATTATTAGTAATTGGCAAACAGAAACAGCTTCTGACTTTTCAGTGTACTACATATTAAGAAACTTTTAAGAAATATTCAATAGAAAAAAAAAACTACTATGAAAATACCGCCCCAGTGAACCCTTTATGTTAACCCTAATCAAAACTATTAAACGACTTCAATCAAAAAAGGAGGAGGTACTCAATTCGATGGTATGTTTTTTTCTAATGTATCTTTTCAGAATGCAAGTAAAAATTAATAAGCCTCACTTGTTAAAAAAGTACGTAGACATTGAATTTTATAAAGTATGTATGTGTATATGATATGTGGATACGCGTGGCCGTAAAAGCTCAGCTGTAACCTCGAGCTAACAATGACGTAACATCGGGCGGGGTGGCTGCAATATCGTGCTTAAAGCGCTTCATTAGCATGACTTGACTATATATCAAACTGGCGACTTTTCTAGGTTTTCTAGGCTTTTGTAATTAATTTTCATACAGAAAAACCGAATAAGTACGAGTTAGATCGCGTAGGGAGCGACAAGGGTTTCATCGTTTTCTTTTAAGTCTATAGACTTCTTACAGATTTTTTGTTATACTTGATTAATTTAGTACCGTTTAGTTTTTTCTAGACTCCAGCCTTAATTTAATTCCGAGATAAGTGCCCTTGCCATGAATATACTAAATAGGCTTTGACTTTGATAAAATGTATGGGGAAGCGATATAGGAATACGTGTGGCCGTAGAAGCTCAGCTGTAACCTCGAGCTAACAATGACGTAACATCGGGCGGGGTGGCTGCAATATCGTGCTTAAAGCGCTACATTAGCATGACTATATATCAAATAGGCGACTTTTCCAGGCTTTCTGGGCTTTTATAATTAAAACCATACAGAAAAACCGGATAAGTACGAGTTAGATCGCGTAGGGAGGGACAAGGGTTTCATCGTTTTCTTTTAAATCTATAGACTTCTTACAGATTTTTTTTGTTATTCTTGATTAATTTAGTACCGTTTAGTTTTTTTTCTAAACTCCAGCCTCAATCGATTCCGAGATAAGTGCCCTTGCCGTTCATATTCTAAATAAGCTTTGACTTTGATAAAACGTATGGGAAAGCGATAAAGGGATACGTGTGGCCGTGAAAGCTCAGCTGTAACCTCGAGCTAACAATGACGTAACATCGGGCGGGGTGGATGCAATATCGTGTTTAAAGCGCTACATTAGCATGACTATATATAAAACAGGCGACTTTTCCAGGCTTTCTGGGCTTTTATAATTAAAACCATACAGAAAAACCGGATAAGTACGAGTTAGATCGCGTAGGGAGGGACAAGGGTTTCATCGTTTTCTTTTAAATCTATAGACTTCTTACAGATTTTTTGTTATACTTGATTAATTTAGTACCGTTTAGTTTTTTTTCTAAACTCCAGCCTCAATCGATTCCGAGATAAGTGCCCTTGCCGTTCATATTCTAAATAAGCTTTGACTTTGATAAAACGTATGGGGAAGCGATAAAGGGATACGTGTGGCCGTGAAAGCTCAGCTGTAACCTCGAGCTAACAATGACGTAACATGGGGCGGGGTGGATGCAATATCGTGTTTAAAGCGCTACATTAGCATGACTATATATAAAACAGGCGACTTTTCTAGGTTTTCTGGGCTTTTATAAATTAAAACCATAGTAGAGCAGCGATGACCGAGTAAGGACTGCGGTCTCCGACGCGGGAGATGTCGGGTTCAAATTATGGACGCGCACCTTTGACAAAAAAAAATTGTAATGAGCGCATTTCATCGCTGCTCCACGGTGATGGAAAATATCATGATATTTAAGTTATTACGATAATTTCCATCGCCGTGCTTGCTTTGCTATACTTTGTACTGTACTAACGCTGAAAGCCTCAAAATAACGTACGAGTATCTTGAATAAAACCTCCAAAAGTATTGAATTCCAAATATAAAAAACCGTTCGGTATTAATTGAGTTATAATAGTTTTTGGTTACGGGTAAATATAGATTCACCTTTGAACTTTGCCATTGAAATGATTGCCATGAAAATGACACTCTATAAGCTGCATTGCGTGGGTGTACGCGTGTTCTGGATATAAGTGAGGAATATAAATTGCAGACATACATTTGTATGGCTGGGCCATTCTCAATAAATAGATCAGTGGGTCGTTGATATCCTGAAGTCTGGGCTATACTATCTGTAGGTAATAGAACTTGAAAGAAATTAAAAGAAAGGTACCCACTTTCAGAGGATACCGGGTTATGTGGGATTTGTACCGCAATAAAACCCCCTCGGTGGCCTGCTTCTGCGCTTGAGGAGGACTCCGGGATTTCCAGTGGAATGCACCGGTGTTTTCCACTAGTGGCGCCTCGTACGGGCCCATCTTCGGGAGAGCGGATGCGCTCTCCTGCACTGAGAAGCCTGAAGCTAACTATTTTTATAATTTGTCATAGAAAGCATACCTACTACAAACTTAAATTTTGTTCTGTACAACATTCTATATTGTTTTTCTTTTTATTTTAACCATTAAAATGTTAGCGGTTTTATGACCTTTTATAATAATATGATATGCAATCAAAGAGAATTTGCACCCACTACCCTGCCTATTCTCATTTCGAAGAGTATACACGCCTATGTAGGGTAAATTTAGGAATAGTAGTGTCGAAACCTAAATCATCTTGATCAAAATCCAAGATTTACTCGTAGATGGTATCTCCGTACGTGTCTATGAATAAAGGAGCTCAGATTGCACAAACAAGGAAGATATTGAGGAATAGTCACTAAATACGAGAACGCCTACGGATACAAGCAAGATTTAAGCTTTGTTTACGATTGTGTGGTTCTACGTGAAAGTATTAGACAAATAACGTAATCTTAAAAGCAAAACCTGAAATTATTTGTATTCTTAACGTTTTTAACACATTTCTACCAGGCACTTTTAGGGATATGGGTTGATTACTTAGAGCATTAAGGTATGACAGGTATCAGAGGAGTGGCCTTTACAGGCAAACATGCATGCATAATTCATAATTTCTTTATTGCAGTCATGCTTATAATTAGGGTGTTACAATATATAGTGTTCGTATGAGCATGAACCCTGTAAGGGCGTCGCAATATTATAGGAAGTTTTACAACAATTTTATTAAATTTGTAAACATTACTAATTTATAAAATTACAGGATTACAAAATTTCATTACCTATAAAAAATTTGAATAATATATATAGATATATAGAGAATGTTACAAATTACACAATGTGCAATTTGTAACATGGCCTTACAATGTGCCTTCTAGTTATACAACTAGTGTGTCTGTGTGTGTCGGTGTCAGTGTTGACGGTGCATAGAAAATGACGTTGTTAATTGAAATTGACATATTAAGAAATGTATGCGTCTGTAGCGATGAAAGAATATTTGTGAATGTATGACAAAATTAAAATGTGTGCGTTCTTCCCCCTCACCAAATTTGGCACAAAAATTATGTATCGAAGCGAGGCGCTATGCCGTCTTATTGAAGGGTGAGTCAGTAACTTTGATGCTCTAAGGATTACGATAAGCTAGCACATGCAACATATTCACATTTGCGACTGTTTATTATCTGTGAAGCACACATTGAACAACACACATTTATTAAGTGTGACGTCGAGGCGTCGTCGTCCGAAAATGCATTTGTGTGAGTAGTGTCAGCGCCACCTTTCGATATACCTATATTAGTATAAAAGAGTAGAAAATACGGGTTTGGTAGCTTGTAACAAGAAAACTTGTACCAATTTTTTTACCTCCTTTATTTTCTTGATGGTCAGTATACAAATAGTAGTGTGTACACTACTATAGTTTATTTTTTATATTTCTACAAGCTATACGTCGCGGCTTTACTCGCGTCAGTTTTTGTATACTAATAATTTTGAATGACAATTTCAATAAAGTATGTCAAAAGAAGCACGCATGGCCCGGCGGTTAGCGTAGAACGCAAACGATCTATGCAACTAAGCTAAACGGGCGCAGTAGGGAGTGAGATGGGTGACCGCTAGTGGCAAAAAAAAAATCATTTCTTTCCCTCTTCACCGGTCTGGTTTTCTATCCAAATCTTTTGTACTTCATGCTACTCGGCTTTGGAATGCTCTCCCGGACGACTTCAGGAAAACTTGTAGCAAGCAGTCTTTCAAGACTAGTGTCACAGCTCTCTATTTAAGTCGCATTACTTGACGCTTTCTAAATATATTTATATATATGTATGTTTGTATTGCGTTTTAGTATTATTTCTATTATATTTATATATTTTATATAAATTATATATAAATGCTTATACACATATCTTTATATTTCTTTAGTTGTATTTTCATTGATAATTTCCCTATTATATATATATTTTTTTGTTTTTGTAAGTTATTATGCCGCCTACAACTGTTTCTGTTTCGCCCAAAGGTACACTGGCAGAGAATGCTTTTAGCATTAAGTCCGCCTTTTATACCAATCTATGTGGTGTAATAAAGAATTAAATAAATAAATAAATAAATGCGCGTTTCCGTGCTTCGGAAGGCACGTTAAGCCGTCGGTCCCGGTTGTTGTCGATAGATAACAGTCGTTAAACCTTGTCGGAGGCATTTTAAAAACATCCGACAGTGGGTTGGCCACTAACCCGCATCTCAGTATTGGAGTAGCGTGGTGGAGTAAGCTACAGGTCTCCCCAATAATGGGGAGAGACCTGTGCCCAGCAGTGGGACGCAAAAAAAGGGTTGCAGATATGGCAAATGTATCGTGACTAGTATGATGTTTAACCATTATTTCGTTCTCAAAGTTTGCTCTCGGTGAATGCACCCCACGCATTTTCTTTGATCCATTGATACGATGAATATATGCGTGGACAACCACTATGCATCTGGTTGAACTTTAGGCTAAGCGCTTAATCCACGAGATACGTGTCTCTTTGATCTGCTTTTAAAATATCAGGCTGAACGCATCAAAGTCCAACTTGATAAAGCTTAAAAATAATGTAGTTTTAAAAAAACTAAAAAAGTGTATTTTAGTTTTTTTAAATATATTATTTATTTTTAATTATTTAGTAGGATTTTTTTTTCATATCATTGCATTGTCATCGGCCCTTGACCCCTGTTCAAATTTTCAAGTTAAGCGTCTGCTTAGAAGTAGGTGACAATGAAGTTAAAAGATTTCGTTACATACATACATCAAGTTAAGTTAAGTTAAGTCAAGCTAATATAAGCGTGATAAAAAAGAGTGCGGCGAATGCTTTTTGATAAAAAATATTTAGCAACTACGGCAAATTGTATATACGGAAAATTTTTATTTTGCTAGAAATTATAGGGCGGTGTCAGTGCGGATGTAAAAAAATATCTGGGGATACTATGTTATTTATGTCGGTCAAAAATAGATTTGCCGACTCAACAATATATGACATAATGTTGTAAGCATTCTCGGCGCACCCTCTGCACAGCAATCTAGATTCCACATTTTATATTAATTAATTTAAATAGTTACTGTTGAATGTCTTTTTTTAATACGTTTTGATGACCCGTGTGGCGCAAAGGACTACCGATCGATAGTTCCCGTGTTCGATTGTCAGCGAGGCAGAAACTTTAATAGTGAATTTAAATTCTGTTCTCAGTCTGGGAGTTTCTGGGTTGTCGGTTTCTATCTTTGTGTGTGTACATGGTAGCCACAGCATAGGGAATCCTAGTGTAGGACTAGGTAATGTAAAGTATGAAGCGTTATAAAAAATATAAAATAACTAGCTGACCCCGCGAACTCCGTACTGCCGTTAAATTTTTGGGACCCTTATCACTTAGTTAGGGGGATGAAAATAAATATTCTAACCCTACCTATTCTCAGACCTACCAAGTGTGAATATAAAAGGAGTAAGATGGTAACAAACACTGTGACAAGAAAATTTTACATACATACATATGTACATATAACATATTATCCCTTTAAGTAATAATATAGTATGAATCTAATTTACAATTCTGAGAAAGTGTGTTTGTAGAACATTTTGGTAAATTTTTATTGATAATATTGTACACCACAATATGGTAGACTGTTTAAAACTTAAACAGTGAACAATTACGTATTTTCATTTTCATATTCGCTATAACCTAATAAAGACGTTGTTGTAAAAGTTACGGGAATCACACTATTTCATCATGTTCTTTTCCGACACCTAAAACACAATAGACTTTAATGACTAGCGTCAAAACTGCGGCAGAATTCGTACCTATACAGTCTAGGTTCAAGGCGCGAAATTTGGAGTAAGTAAGCCAAAATTTCGTGTCAAATGTAGTGTCTGCTCTATGTAGCATGAAACATTGTCTAGAGCTGTCTGAGACACTAATTACAGATCTGTATATTCACGTGTTGGAATGTATCCAAGCAAGTTAATGAGTCAAACGCTCCAGTGATTGCAAGAGGTACAAGTTTGTATAATTTTACGTCTGTTATCCCGCTTTGATAGTATTTGGTCGATATTATTGACATAGACTTCTTAGATTCGTCTAGAGTATAATGTTGCATAATAAAATCTAGTAGAAATCGTCCTCACACTCTTGATAAATAGATTCATTATGTGCGAATTACAGCTGCTGCAGCTCGCAAAATTATGGTGGAAGACATTGTAATAAAATATGTATTACCCACGACACACGATCGGCGCCCAGCAGTGTGACATTATTTTTTAAGAACACGGCAAATAAATAGCGTTCTTAGAAGTACTTTATGAATTATTAAACTAAGTAGTCACTTAGCAGACTTGATTCAATTCGTCAGATACCAGCCGTCAACTGGGAAAATACGGGTTCATAAAAAAATTCAAAACATTTACTGGCATTACATTATTATGTCTTTCTCCTAATGTAATTGGCTGGAAGCCAGAATTTCCTTGAGTCCATGGATTGTCGTAAACAAGTCCACCTCGCTCGTCTTTTTATTCTTTATTATCGGGCCGTAACCAATATTCAAACTCGATCCATTTTTGCTTATATCGGTTGATAAAAAACCTTCTTCCTGTTTCAAGTCTCTGAATATCCAATTTATATATTTAATTGTTTTATTTAATTAATTAAAGTTAGATGACGATTGTTATTTAACTCTGCATACATCTTAGACTAATAAGAAGTTATACCTAATAGATAAAAAATGGTAGAAATTCAGATTGCTGTCAATTTCAAACTTATCGGATATTGGTTTCAGCCGTTAGCAAAATTAACTTATTTGGCTAGGAGCTTCAGGGTTTGGAACATGCTGTGGTTTTAAAAATTACTTTCTGCTTCTTATACAATTTTTACATGTTAAAAAGTGTGTTTTGAACGTCTTCCGTTATCCAAGCTACAGCAAAATCGGAATAAATCATTTTTTCAGATGAATAAATTATAATAAAAGTAATTGGGTTTTTCCATTTATTATCAACGGAGTTACAGAAAATTTTAAGGGTTGCCTATCCTGACAGATTAAGATAGGACATCAAATTTGTACCTTTAATATCAGCCTACAAAAGTGTAATTGGTTTGGAAACTTCAAACTTGGAAAATTACACGACAGTAAGTAATACTGAAATGAAGAGCTTAATCTGACTGACGAAATCAAGGTATGATTAGTCCAATCTTTCCTTCAGCCTTAAATTTTGATAAATTACATTGAGTTATTTTCGTAATCTTGTCTTGGAATTTAAACTTTAAAAACTGCTATATTATATATTATAATTATAAATTAAAATGCCTAATATAGGTAGTAGAAGATATCCGAAAGTTAAAAATTACCTGTCATAGAGATAATTATCACGGATTATTTAATAGATTATTTTTATTGGCTGATAAATTAAAAAAAACGATAACGTAAAAAACTCACATTGGATTTACTTAATTGCAAATAATAGTGATTACCTTTTTATAACTACGCATTTTGGTTTTAAATTATGGCTCTTATTTCTTTTGGGCCTTGTTTAAACTAGTTTTTGATTATATGAAAGTTGTGTGTTTAAAATGGAAAAGTGGTCATTCTTGCCCTGTAAAGGACGGTTTGTTTGACAAACGTAACCCTTCACTACGAGCATACTTATAATACAAAAAAGGTAATTATTATTTTGGCTTTTCAAAGTTCGGTCTCTATATAGAGATGACTCGTACGTAGCAATCGCAAACTGCAGATCGCGAGTCTTAGATTCAATTCCTAGGAAGGTAAAATTTAAAACAACAATATTTTTTCTGCTCTCAATGCGGATATATGTGTACCTGTCTTTGAATGTGTCCGTGGTACCCACAAGGAATCCTAACACGGGACTATGAATGGTTGTTATTATTTTTTAGCAAATGTTATATTAAGTAATATTTATAATAATATAATAGATAGTAAATTATAAAATTTAACAAAGTATATTTCTTTGAGTTTTAAGACTAGGTAAGTAATAGTTTTACTGAATTATTAATACATATTAAAGATAATAATTTATTAATAACTTGTTTGTAAATATGTCTCCGGTCTCTAGATGCATCATTGAATTAACTCATATTTTATGGCATAATAAAATGCTTTATTAGTCATTAATTTCTCGTTTCATTTAATTATCATACTTACTTATTGACGTGATAACGTCTTTAAAATCGTTTTAGTCGGGTGACATGTTTAGAAACTTGTGTCACACCAAAACCTCACGAGCGCGATCGCAGGTATAACGAGAGAGAGACGGACCGATCTCCCGTCTCATCTCGAGCGCTGCCAGTCATTCCGTGAAACTTGTCACGCGGAATCCTCACGAGCGGAGGCTGGCATAGCGTTCGAGTGAGTGGACCGATCTTCCGTCTCTCTCACTCTAGCGGCATACAAACGAATGGAGATTTTCTCGTGCGGACGTTATCACGTAAACATCTCGATCGTAAACCTACTTTACAAACAATTTGCCGTTTTTTTTAACTTAATTCATAGTTAACGGTAATTTTACTGTACTTAAGGCAAGGAAAACCTTATTTTGTTTTGACTATCTATTATTTTTAAATCCTCATTCCTGAGATAACTTTGTATCCGATATTAAATGCTAAGGTATATTACGCAAGCGATCAAAGCTGAACTGGACCGAAATGGATGCATTGGGGAAGATTGCCAGATGGGTGACCGCTGAGTGGTAGATTTCATGCGTATTTCCTTGCCTACCTGTAAATGGCAATGGCGCAATTGTTAACATGCCGGACTGCCAATCGACGGCTCCGGGTAATCTCCGGCGAAATAGAAATTTGAATGATATTTAAATTTCTGTTCTCGGTCTGGGTGTTTGTGTTTCTGTCTTTGTGTGTGTCCATGGTACCCACGACACAGGGTATATCTACCCTACTGTGGGGCTATGAGTGTGAAGCGTTATTTATTATAGATAGCAAACGTTAAATCTTGTCAGAAACCTTAGACGGTTTAAAAATATACGATAGCGAGTTGGCCATTAACCCGCATCTCTATCATTGGAACAGCGTGGAGTAGTAAACTCTAGGCTTCCCCAATGGGAATGATGACAGATTTTTAAATACCTTTCCTTATTGTAGGTACACGTCTCCTAGTTTCGAAAAAAAGTTTATTTCAGCAATAAACTCAACTTTTAACGTAAATTAATATATTTTCTGCTATGTAATTTGAATTAAGCGCGAAAACGTTCGTAGGTGTCATGGCGTCGGCTTGCTCGTCAAACTTCAAGCAACACGATGACATTAACTGAGACGTGACGTCATTCCTTTTGATTGGCGTTTCAGATAACATGGTCGAATGCTGTATTTAATACTTTTATTTTATTGAAAATCTTATTAATCTTAATGTTTATATAAAAACGGGATCATATTTTAGAACTTTTTTAGCATATATTTTTCTGTAAAACCGTTTATTTTCTGATTCTTTAATAGTGTCATCATGCCTATTATATGTTTAAGTTAATTACACATTGAGACACAGAAAGGGTTGCAGGCATTGCAGCTAACCAGCCAGATAACATTGAGAATTTTTTCAGCCATATTCCTTCATAAAATTGGCCTTCCGTAAAGCGAGCTCTAAAAATGCACATAAATTTGAATTAAACCCAGAGTTATGATTAAAAACCAATACTACTAGAATATCTCTGTAAATTGCTAAAAATAACTATAACTTCTCATTGAATTCGTCAACACGTTTTGTTACCTCTTTGTAGCCAATGTTAGCATCTTAAATTTTGTGACGGTAATGTATGGACAGTGATTGTAAAGTGCAAATAAATGAGTAAGTACCTACATTTATGATAAAGAATTTAATAATAATGGTAATTAACTCGCCACGACAAACGAACATTTACCGCGTGAGTGGAATATTTTATTTTATTACGTACAAACGTTTATTTTTTAAATTTAATTTATGTACACACAAATGGTCACAATAAAAATTAACTAATAATGTTTGTACTAGGGCACTACTTATTCCACACTGAAATATGTTCCAGTACAAGGCAGTAAGTCGCAAGTAGACAAGACCTCCGATAAGGTTTGACGACTGTTATCTATCGACAACAACAGGGACAGACAGCTTAACGTGCCCCCCAAAGCACGGAAACGCGCATGAATTTTTTTGCCACTTGCGGTCACCCATCTCACACCCGTCCGCGCCCGTTTGGCTTAGATCGCTTGCGTTCTACGCTAGCCGCCGAGCCATGCGCGCAGTTTATAACCATAGTGTACCATAATTGGGCACAGGTCTTAACTAAAAATTAAGAAGGGTTTAGGATGTCTGAACGCGTACTTGGCCAGTATGTTCAATGGAGTCCACGCTGGCCAATGCGCCTAGGAGGACCAATCCTATTATTAGGTAGCCGGTAGGTAACAGTAATTACAAGTCTATCATGTTCTCTCTCAAATCTCATTATTATTGGTAGGTATTATCATATATCAATATTTCCAAAGTCGGTAGATAATATGTAATAGGTAGTTAAGTACAGGTAGGTACGTAAATTTAGGCAGCTGCATTAAAAACCAAGCTACGTTTTATAGAAACAAAGATTTCGTACTTTGAACTCCGCTAAGAAGTCTTTATAAACTGTTTTAATTAATAAAACTGCCACACTCAGTATCAGTAAATACAAAAAATAAATGTTAAGTTTATGCGAAGCGTGTGTCGGGTTGCCGGGCAACGCGTCAACGGCAAGATGGCGGGAGTGACGTCAGCTCGGGAGAGGAACGGAGGGGGCAAGGTCTCGTGGTCGAGCGTGTCACTTCCCAATAAAAAAGAGGCCTGAGACCCGAAAAGAGGGCTGTCCTTGAGGCGTCGCGGAAGGCAAAGTACGAATAAATAATTTTGTTTGTTACGCGAAAATTGAGACGAAACGCCACATCTCGCCGCTCGCAAGATTCACGATCGCGTGATAGGACATGACACGGCCCTTCGCTTGTTTGCTTTTCGAGTGTCATCAGAAGTCGTTTGACCTATGTCAAGTTCAGTGAGAGCGAAAGTTGGCGTACCATACCGTTTCTGAATTCAATATTCTCTTACTGGCAGCTGTCGGAACATAGGTTCTCTGTTCTCGCGAACCAATTGAATAAACAAAGTAGGTACCTACACAGTAAAGTAAACACCAAGAAGCGTTTTATAAATTATAAATATGGGTTTCGATGATTATTAACGAAGATGTTAAAGGCCGTTATATAATCTAATTACAGGGCAAAGGTCTGTTTATTAAACAGGGTTTAACGGGTTATTAGATGATATGAAAAAAGTTTGTACTGACTAAACCAAACAATACATGGGTCTCGCTATCTATACCGACTATTTTCAAAACTAAATAGAGTATTTTATGTTAAGGAAAGTATTTATGCATATCACGAGGTTAACCTTTTTTAAAGTTAACATACCTACCTACTTAGTATAATCCCACTTATTAAAACTCTACATAGAACTATTCCCCTGTAGAGACTTTTAATTAAAACACAAATCCATTATTCCCTAGCAAGTGGCGCTATGACCATTTGTGACAATTTTTTTCAAGTTAGGTTAAACATACCGGCCAGTACAAATAATATGTATAATATTGTATGCCAGAGCATGGTAGACTGTTTAAACTCCTATAATAATTTTAAACATCTAACTGTATGTATGTAAACAGTCAACAATAAAGTATTTTCATTTCATTTCATTTCATTTCATTTCATTTCATTTCATTTCATTTCAGTACAAATAATTTATTTTATTCAATGTTTACACTCTGTATTAATTAGACTATTTAAAAATCGAACGGCTGAACCGTCCGGTGACCGAGTGCCGCTCGTTAGCCGTGACAGCGATGACAATTGCTATGACGTCACCGACCCAACACAACCACAACGGAGTATTGATAAGGAAACCGCAAATATGTGTACAACACAAATACTAGTGTGGGTGTTCGAAGATTTCATTTGTAATTCACTGTCGAGATCGCGATGCTCTTTTTCTAGTAGTTCTAGACGCGTTATCTAGAACTAATATTGTCGTAATAATTGCGCTTTAATGAGTTACGTAGCATAAATAAAATAAGTGCTATCTTGAGAATGACATTTTTACACAGCATCTCTATTTTATCTCACACACGGTAAGTATTAGACTCAGCATAGAAATGAATGATTAATGTTTAAGTAATATATTATATAAATTTGTACGAAAAATTGAGTGAATGTTTTTAATTAATTTTTGGAACATTGTATGTGGTTCATCTTGCCTGCATATATGATAACATTATGAACAATTAAACCCATAAGCTACTAAACTGTAAAAAAGTATAATCACTTGTAAAACAGAATGGGCCATTATAGGAAATCGTTCCGCTTAGATTCACTCTATGGTATTTACACACCACTCACGCTTTCCTTCGACCTTGTACGAATTTTGGTAAGTATGATACATAATGGTGTGTAGTGCTTCCATTGCTTCGTCATAGTATTTACTTTTCTTTGCTCTGTGGTATCTACGAATGTTGCGGTAAATATTCTCAAATATAACATCTTGAGGACCCGTGTGGCGCAATGATTATCGTGCCGGACTGCCTATCGGAGGCTCCCGGGTTTGATTCATGACGAAGCACAAATTAGAAAGACGAATTTAAAATTTCTATTCTCGGTCTGGGTGTTTGTGTTTCTGTCTTATGTGTGTCCATGGTACCTATCCTACTGTGTGTATGAGTGTTAAACATTATTTATTTCTTACGAAGTATTTTGTTATTAAGACTTAGTCATCTATAACTATCAGAAACACTACCGACCGACCGCAAGACCGATGTCACAATACGAAGAGCTTCTCCATTGCAGTGTAGTGTAAGCAGTTTAACATTCATTTTCTCATTTTCATTTCATCTCATAGAAATTCGCAGAGCTGCAGTAGCGGAACATTGCGCACGTAAATATTAAAATACTCACTTTTACTCTCGTTTCGGCTCTCACTCCTTCACTCTTACTACGATTTAGCGGTGTAGTGTTAGAGCAGACATTTCGCACTTTAATAATATCTGTCATATATCTTGTATTCTAGACAGTTTTATGCATGTATTTATCCCTACTATATTAATAATATAAATTTGAAAGTAACTCTGTCTGTCTGTCTGCTACGCTTTCCCGCTTAAACTACTGAACCAATTTTAATGAAATTTAGAACACAGATAGAGTGGACCTTGAGAAAGGATATAAGATGGTTTTTATCCTACGGGAACCTTTAAAACTGGTCCACGCCTCTTTTTTTGAGTCTGTAAGTTCTTTATAAAATGGGTGCTTTTTGTGATGAAAAAACATTACCAGTACTAAATTGTTTCAAGGAATATTTATACCCGTAACGAAAGATCTTTTTCACTCTTTTCCCTGTATATCAGAATCTCAAGCATTAAATAAATTTACAGAACGATAGGATGTAGCGGATTTCGCTAGTTTTTATTTATTTATAACTTAACCGAACAAAAAGGCAGACAGACCGTGATCACCGTCGCCTACGGACACGGATAACCCCAAGGGCCATCCAAGCATAGCCGCTTTTGAGGAGAGCTTTTTACAGCTTTCTTGAAGAACTCAATGTTATAGTTCACTGGGAATGCGTCAGTTGTCTCATTTTTTTAGTCGCTACGATATTAGTAAAATCAATTCGGAAGTAGGGTATAAAAAACATAAAACGGGCTTAATACAGAAAAAAATATACTTATGGAAAAAAATGGTTAGTTGTTAGAAAATAAACGCTTACTACATGAATAAGAGCGCATGGTCCGGCAGTAAGTGTAGAACGCAAGCGATCTATGCGACTAAGCAAAAACGGACGCGGTCGGGTGTGAGATGGGTTACCGATATTGGCAAAAAAAATCATGCGCATTTCCGTACTTCGGCTGGCACAATAAGCAGTCGGTCCCGGTTGTTATCGATAGATAACAGTCGTTAATTTCTGTCGGAGGCCTTATGGGCGGTTTGAAAACATCCGACAGCGGGTTTGCCACTAACCCGAATCTCCACCAACCCGCATTGGAGCAGCGAGGTGGAGTAAGCTCCAGGCCTCCCCAATAACGGGGAGAGACCCGTGCCCAGCACTGGGACGTAAAAAGGGTTGCAACCAACTATGAATATATCTCTGCATTAAAAAGACCCTGAAAATACGTTTTAGAAAGAGTGCTGTTTAAAACGATCCAATTTCTTTTTGTGAGAAAACTGTGAAATTTTTAAACTTATCTATTTGTATTATAGTATATGTCCTTAATTCCAGCTGTGAATTTATTTACATGTAGTCCAAGACCAAATCGTCTGTTGACTTGGTAACTTGATGTGCTGAACACTGCAGTAGTAGGTGTGGCTTCCGTTTGAGTCATGTCATGCTAATGAACCACAATAAACCTAATCAAAAATAATAATTGGTATGTTATTTGTAACTTATTGTAAAATTATCGTAGAAAGTTTCCTGTACGTTGTTTACGTACAGGAAACTTGGCCGGGTTTTTTTAAGCCTTCATTATCTGCTTTTTCTTATATCCCTGCCCATTTTCTTTATATTATACTATTTACAGTATTTCGTAAATCTAAATGCTTTGTAAAACCAATAAGGTACGTTATATCAATATCATCTTCATGTATTTTTTGTCTCTCTGAGATTTTGTACTTTGCTAATGTATGTGTGATTTTATAAACGGATTACTTTTAAAGATTGGACATGGACAGTAATCTGTTAATATAAATCTTGATAGTTAATCTTTATTATGTTTGTATGCGCCTTCATTATTCTCTATGTTACTTGGCTGCAACCCTTTTTGCGTCCCACTGCTGGGCTCGGGTCTCTCCCCATTATTGGGGAGGCATGGAGCTTACTCCACCACGCTGCTCCAATGCGGGTTGGTGGAGATGCGGGTTAGTGGCCAACCCGCTGTCGGATGTTTTCAAACCGCCTATAAGGCCTCCGACAAGGTTTAACGACTGTTATCTATCGATAACAACCGGGACCGACGGCTTAACGTGCCCTCCGAAGCACGGAAACGCGCATGAAATTTTTTGCCATTATCGGTCACCCATCTCACACCCGACCGCGCCCGTTTGGCTTAGTTGCATAAATCGTTCGCGTTCTACGCTAACCGCCGGGCCATGCGCGCCATGTTACTTACTATACTTTATTTATACTTTGTTTGTCTTTACTCTATACTATAGTACTCTAGCTTAATAGTAGCACTCAACTTTTTCGCTCGTGACGGTTCTCATGGCTTCTTCTAATTCACTTAGCGTCCATTCGTGTTGAGAATACATTTGCGAGTATGGCTGTTTTCGACATATTGATGATATGATAATTATTGGCCACTCGATTCCTAATAAATAATTCTTCTGCTAAATATTACTTAATGAAAACGGTGGACATACATTTTCTTACTGTCTCCAGTTATTATAATTTAACACAGGTATTTATATTTTCTACGATTGATTATTTTCGTTGCTTTTTTGGTTCTGTATTATGAAATATTTTTTATAGTCGGATCACAGAGTCTATTGTTTGATCCTTGTTTACCTTTCCATCCTTAAGTTCTGAAAACAACCGGTGCTACAAAATTCAAGCATAAATAGTATCGATTGATTTTATTTTGTTATTATTTTTAACAAATAATTATATTGACGGCAACCTTTGAACAAACTACATGATGCTAAGTACCATTTTCTACCAGATAACGTAATTACGCCTTGACAGGATGTAAATGTCAAACCCAGTCTATCACATAATGTTCTAACGATGGAATGATACATTTGCATAGTTCTACTGATAAGGCAGGTCAGACCTTTGTTAAGCGACAATGTCGACTCCAGTCGAAGGTTTTCAAACCCGTGGCTTCTCTTCACATGGTAATGTGGGGAGATGGCGTCAGATGCGATGCTATCTGGCCGACGGTGGCTGTGGCGATGGAAGATCAGTGTGGAGGCACTTTGTCTTAACACTAGCAACACTGTTTACGAGTTATGGTACGGCATATTTTGTAAACCGGCTATGAGTAAGTAGATTTGCAGATTGTTTGCGATAGGTTAGTAATTGTGATTTTATTTTCTTACTTTATAAATGCTGATAATTAAATATTGACGATTTATTTTACTTACCTACTTCTTGTTTTGTCCTACTATCTGTTCAATCATAGATTGAAGTCTTCTTCCTCTTATTTTATTTTAATAATACAATCTTTTGCCATTTTAGGGACTTTTTATTACAATAGTTAAGGCTATGAAATATCTATAAACAGCAATTAAGCAAATTTTATTAGAAACGAAGGTCTAGTAGTCTAGTAGAAGTAAGAATTAAAACTTTACAAGTGTCTATTTTGTTCTTTTATCTATTTTGTTCTTTTATCTATTTTATTCCTTACCTATAAAATTGATTCGATGAAGTAACTACCTATAACTTTAAAGAAAAAAATATATAATTGTTAAGAAAATAAGCAGACCTACGTTATTGTGCAGTTAAGGCTGTTTTTGTAAACTTAATTTATGGATACATTTATCTTCAATTTTAATTCTTAAAATAAACGGTACCTATGAGTTTTTTACAAACAACCGTATTACACCTAGTGCCGCTAAAAGTCTAAAGACGTCATCAAAATCCCATTGGGAGAATTTTATTGATATGCACATGATTAACGATGTGAACCCAATCGTAAATCAAACAAAATAAATGTCATCGAAACAGAACTTAAACATACAGTAGCTACTTATCCCTACTAATATTATAAATTCGAAAGTAACTCTGTCTGTCTGTCTGCTACGCTTTTACGCTTAAACTACTGAACCAATTTTAATGAAATTTGGAACACAGATAGAGTGGACCTTGGGAAAGGACATAGGATGGTTTTTATCCATAGGAACACATAGGAAGCCGCTGGCCTGGCGGTAGGCTAGTTTTAAAATATTTATTCGCTCTTGAAATGTCGTTACAAGGCAAATTAACTAGATTTTTTTAAATACCTAATACCCATATTGAAAGCTGCATGACATTAAAAATTAAACATTTCATTTTGAGAAATATTTCATTTATTGCTTTGTAATTTTCAGTTGATTATTATTTTTATTTGATTTTTCAAACGTTGTAAGGATTTTTATCGATAATACTCCTTTCTGAGTACGATTCAACCACCGAATCCGATTGAGCAAAGGTCGAAATCTTTATTCTAATAGCAAGATGTCGTAACGGGCGTTTGTTTACCGGCCACCGGCACCCGTCTGACCCGAAACACGAAACTGTGTCAAGCAGTTTATTCAATCTGCCGACTGGAGACTCTTATCTGGACCACATGCAAAAAAATACCTAATCCTAACGCAGTAAGATGCAAATTCCAAACTCAGCCTTCATGGCTATGCGTCGTGGATGCATACCTATGGTTTCTGTCCTTGAATGTGGCGCTAAAAATCTTTCAAAGAAAGATTGGTTTGAGAAAGCTGTCTTTGAACTTTCCGCTTTATGGTTTTATTGCGATTTCAATTTGTTTTCTAAAAGACAATAAAATTTAATATAGTTTCTTGCACGATAGGAATCGCTTGGAAAAGTGACAACAGACGTAACCAAACTTTTCTGCCTTTTACTTTTCAAATCATGACAACCTGCTAATCTGTCGCGACATCTGAAAGAAACATCTTTGTGTTATTGCTTTTTCGTTGATATCTTAGCCCAAATATGTAACCGATATGTTTTCAAGTCGGATATAACATTATTAGGCGCGATGTCACAGAAATGTGTTGTTTGGAGCACCTCCGCATTCAATTTTTTTTAACCTTTGGACGTTTCACACAACACCATCTGATTCCAAACTAAGCAGAGCTTGTACTATGGTAATCAGAAAGCTGATAAACATACTTACTTATATAATTCTAAATACATACTTAGATAGATAAATTAACACCCAGACACAGAACAAATAGTCATGTCTATCACATAAATATTTGTCCTGGGTGGGAATCGAACCCACGACCTCACGCTTCGCAGTCGGCTCATCACCCACTACGCCACGGAGACTGTCGATGTTATTAGATTCAATGTTATTATATCTTGCAAATATCATTCGCTTTTAGAGCAAACAGCGATTTCTAGATGCTTGGCACTAAATGATAGTGTAAATTGACTGGATATTTTAAATGTAACGCCTTATCGGGGGTGAAATGCGTACCGGCTCGTTATCTCCAACAACCACGTTATTTAATGTATTGGTTTAATGTGTATAATTCATTTCAATTTTAATGTTTCCCTCATGTCCCTTGTCACTCCCTAATGTCCGGAGATATTTAATCACTTATTAATTTATTTCTGCAAGTCACTAGTTTGATAACAGTTTGACTGGTGCTAAAATTTTTGTTGCTTACATCTAATTTCATAAGTAAATAGCTGCAAGTTGTAAATTTTATAATTAATTTAATTCCAGAGATTCTATTTAAGTTAATATTCGAACTGTTCATTGCAAAAGCTAATCAATATTAGCAGAATTTCTGCCTTGCATTTTAATCAAAATTATTGGTTCTACTGTTTGAGAGAGGTTAAAAAACTATTTCTCTCTATCTACAACAGAAAGTACAGCACTATTTGTAGCAAAGTTATCCATCACATCCTTCCTAATCTCCTCATGTCACAGTAGAATATTTTGGGCACCAAACAGTATTTGCTCTAAATAAGTAGCAATTTCGTTAATCTTAACGCTCTGGTAACGAAACTCGTCACTAAATCCTGCAAACGTGGCGCTAGTGCGGGGAAGGAGATTAGCTTACCCCGCCAACCGTGTTAGATAACAGAGTACGTCACATGCTCTGCCAAACCGATATCGCTATCAATATTTATTTGAACGGTTTATTGCTCGAAAATCGTAAGAGCTCCGATAAGATTGGATAAAGACAGTCGGTAATCAATCGATTTTGGTATGTAGCTTTTATTTGGACAACAAACCGATTCTTTATATTGGTTTGGTTTTGGAGAATTAAGTAAAAATTGTAACAAAGTGAATTCTGTTTTTGTCGTAATAAATGCAGGACAAAAATGTTATTCGTAGGGATAAAATGTAAATCATATATGTAATACTTTAGGCGAAGAAGATAAATTGAAATTAAGACGTTAAAAAAATCTGAAACAGCTAATAAAATTATACTTCATGTAAGTACAAGTACCGTACCGTACCGTACCGTACCGTACGAAAGGACTATAAATTTGCATAAGATTTTTTTGAATATTATTAATTAGAAATTTAATTCGTTAATTATATTATCCTCGCTAATAAAAAAAAGATAAGTTGCATAACGAGATGCCTTTTATAAAAATAAGAAAAAAGGAACGCACTGCTCGCCGTCATACTGGCAACATTGAACGCGCGCGAAAAAAAGCAATGGCCGCCGTCAAGGTCACAAGAAGCTGTCCTAGTCACGGAGGGCACTTACATTTTTTTTATAATGGCTTTAGGGGCTCCGTGAAACAGGCTGCTTTTAAAATTAATGCTTCATTTTTCAAGCACCAATCGCTTTATATCGTTTTAAGTATTCATTGACCCTTTAGTACTGCTAGAAGATCGGACGCACGCATATAAAGGAGCAACGAAGCATAAAATTATTAATTGCCATAATGTTAACGTTACGATTATGGTCGCTCATAGTCAGACTGGACATTCAGGTTGTAATGTGGTCTGCCACAAAAGATTAAGCTTCGAATATACGACTAGTTGAATGACGCAGCATTACGATCGTCGGGTATGAAAGCTCGCAGAAAATGAAAAATTATAAGCAACCAATTTAATAACTTCACCAACAAGAAATAATACAGAAAGTTTGAGAAAGAACTTTCAGACATTTAAAAGTTCTTCATCAATTTATTAAAATAAAATTGAAGTAAGTTTTTAAAAAAAGAACCAAACTATTATTGTCTCCTAAAATATTCTAAGGACTCACTTATAGACAGTGCCATCGTCAAACAATATCCTAATATGGTTTACTCCCAAGTTATGTTAACGTATAAATTATCTTACAACAATTTTATAGACGTGTCACGTAAATAATTATATAGGCATAAAATATATAAGGTCGATAAAATCGAGACGGCACTATCGAGTATCGATATTGCAAGTTGCAAAACCAGAATCTCATTGTAGACCCGTTCGAGAAAAAATAAAAAGGCGAACTGTAAGCGCCGAACGCATGGGAACCGAGTAGGCGCATCTTTACAAACATTTTTTATGCAGTCATTTTGGACCCTGCTTCAATGCATTACAGAATATTTCAGATGCCGTCTACGGATGGCTAAAAAAGTAGGCAGAGCCGTAAAGGGCTAGTTGCACCTGTCCCTAGGCAGAGGACTAGCTATTCGTTGTGCCCGAGAGGAACGAGATGGCGAATTACAAGACAATATTTTTTTCGTTGACAGCAAAAACGGTTTTTATCTCTGTGATGTCGAAAACTTTGAAAATTACAGAAAAGCGCTTTTTTAAATTTTTCACTTTGATGCTACGCACACGCACAGAAAAAGATGTCGCCACAAGAAATTAATTCAACATCAATGAATGTTTGACAGATTGCAAGATCTCGTTCCACATTCTCGGGGCGTGTAGGCTTTTTGTGTTCTTTTGTTACTAAAATAGTATTTCTTTTATTAGTAAAAAAAGGTTTTAGACCGAATACATAAAAGTTATATTAGCATCTTTACTCACGTATTAACCTAACTATTTACTGGTCAATTACCTCATTATATTTAAGATCTTGGATACAAATGTATAATAAATTAAACTCGTCTATTGATTGTCGTAACCCCTGAAACATTCCGGATAATGTAACCGAACTATTCTATCAAAAATAATGATAAGAATATTAAGAATTCACATTTATTTACTTAAGAATTTCGCAGCGCAAAAATTTTATAGTTAATAGGTACTTTTACTGTGTCACTTAATTGCTTCACAGACCGGTCTAGACCAGCTCGTCGGTAGCAACGACTTCAAATTACAACGATGCGTCTGCGCATAGCCTGATTGCTGCCCTACACTAAGTGACCAGATACTGGAGATGATAAAAAGATATGCTAAAGAAAATTATGTTCAAAAAAGGTTTCGAGCGCTCAAAGTTTAAGAATGAGAAAACAATATACGCATTTTAATAATAAAACGTATACTAGGTACTCAAACAAAAAGTATGCTATTTCAATAAGACAGAGGCAAATGATTGTGTTAAGAGAGAAGGACCTAATGAAGTGACACTTTAAGATCTGATAGATGGATAAAGGGTACCTAGGACATAAAATATCACATAGAATTATATAGATATCCGACGAAAACAAGGAAAAAATGTCCCCGTAATCGCAACTGAGCTAGAACAATCGAGAACAGTGCAACTTATTAATTTATTATTAAATAAAGATAAAACACACGACAATCAGAGGAAGGTTAGGTCACTTAGTGACCCAATACACGAAATATTCCGAGCTATCAATGTTTCGTGTAATGTGCCAAATGCTTATTATAATGTACATGTAAATTTAAAAAAAATCTAATTCCGCGTTAACCTAAATTACTTGTAATAATACAAAATGGCAAATATGTACAAATAATAATAGTGTTTAAAAATCCAAGGCATACCAATGATGTCATTTGGTTTGGCCTACACACAATACACACGTTATCCCTCTTATGACTCGTATTATTTTGTTATGATGTAAATAATGTCAGCTTTATGGAAATATTATTATCATTCCAAACACATCAATAGTACATTATTATAATTAAGGATTTTTTAAAGATGAATTTACAAAACTTAAATGATTTAGAATATTAAATCAAATTCCTTATATACATACTGCAAATTTGATATCATTTAAAAAACTATTGTGAATATCTTTACATCTTAAAGCTTACGATTGTTTAATCACATGTGTATATTGAAATATGTTTATTATGAATATGTTAAAAATATTCATTATCAATATATATCTTGATATTCTTTATTATCACGGTAAGATGAAATTATTAAATTATTGCCGACCCGCGTGGCGTAATGGTTACCATGCTGTTCCGGGTTTCCGGGTTCGATTCCCGGCGAAGCAGAAATTTGAATGATGAGTTTAAATTTCTGTTCTCGGTCTGGTTGTTTGTGTTTCTGTCTCTGGGTGTGTCCATGGTACCCACGACACAGGGTATATCTACCCTACTGTGGGACTATGAGTGTGAAACGTTATTTATTAATTATTTATTTATTAAAATATTAAACAGTCAACGTTAAACCTCGTAAAAAATTAATTTAGTGTATTAGTCAGTACATACAAAAATGAAAGATTATAATGACTAGGTATCCTTTAAAAATAATAAGAAAATGACAATACATGGAACTGTAGTATAATGAGGACGAGATACTGAACATAACAAAAACTCTATTACGTAGCTTTCTAACATATTAAAATACTAACCTAATACATATTTACTAAATATTTCAAAGAGGTAATGCAATAAAACACCTACTAAACCCTTCTAAAAAATTTCGCATAAAAATACAGATAAAACTAACGTCAAAGAGTAAGAAATAATCTTGCTAATGCATGCGTTCAGATGAATAAGATCATGGTCTTACTCGTAAATCTGATTCTGTGGGTGATTGGCAAAGATCCTTTACAGCTGTCGTTGGGCAACCAGTTCGTGATGGAACAAAATCGAGCGACATTATTCTAGGTAACCTATCTGCTATCGAGGAAGTACCTCGACCGTACCTTATAGTGAGATCATCATAATCGATCTACAGCCTTCGAAACAACACTTATCCACCATTTTAATGAGATACGCTTAGGTAAACACCTCGCATTGACACAATATAAACATAAAATGAAGGATTTAGTGGGTTACCGTCAACAGCTACATAATTGGCGATGGCTCTAATGTATGTGTTAATGCCACATAACCTTAGTCGAAACGGTATTTTGTATATTTGCATTCGCTGATGACAGCAGTGGAGTGTATGATGTAAATAAACAGGAGTCATGTCAGTCCAATATTCGAGCAATGCAATGGTTACTTTTCCCGAACATGTCTGATGGAGTTGAAGGCACGAAAAGTGCCTTAATCTTAAGTTAACACGCTTATATGAGCTTGACCTGTATATATGTATGTAACGGAATCTTTTAACTTCATTTTCACGTACATCTAAGCGTCTGATTAAATTGAAAAATTGCACAGGGGTCAATGGCTTATGACAATTATGATGAAAAAATCCAACTAAAAAATCAAAATTGCTTTTTGAGATACTATTGACACCATGCACCCCACGCTTATTTTTACAGCAAAGTACATTTTTTCTTATTTTTTACTTTTTAGTTCGTATTTTTACAAAAGCGTGTTTTTTTAGTTTTTTAAACTATATTATTTATTTTCACTATTATTTTATTCCACAACACTTGGGTACTGTAATTTACCTATATTGAACAAATTACCATCAATTATAGTCGATATATTATGTAAATATTGTTTAGGTACCTACGTATAGTTTTGAGATGACTGACTGTGGAATCATAGAGACACAAGTGACTCATTATTGTTTTTATAAATATGAGTACCTATGTATTTACATTTTACTGAGTGATGTTATTAAGAAATATAACATTTTCATCACCAAAATTACAAAAATTTATATACTCTACCAGAGGAAAATTTGTTATATTTCATTTAGTTAGAAATTCTTAAAATTTGTTTATACATTGATTAGTCCGTTTTATGTACTATGAAATAAAATTTACATCGCACATTACAAATCTATAACAAGTATTGTCTTCCGGTATAGCTTTTGAATATTAATTCGAAGGCCACACCGTCTGAATCGCACCGAAATGCGAATTTTTAAATAAGTAATTTAAAAATTAGTCCACACAAAAAGCAGATTGGTGATGAATAGGTTTAAAATATTTAAATACACTCACAAAGTGCTTAACGATTTCGTAACCTTCATAACCTTGCCAATGAATGAGCCGCTTGATAGTAGAACAGTTAACAGCCGCTGTGTCAGTATAAGGGCATTGTTCCAAAACAAATTTACGTAGACGCCGTAGTGACGTAACGTTTAGAGCGAGAAAGGTCTGTTCATATTCACACTTAAAAACACTTCAGGAGAAGCATTGTTTAGAAACGGCGAGGGTGGCGAATTTCTGTACTGGCAACCTTCATAATTATGTTTCGAAAGTTGAAAAAAGAAAAAAAACCCGTCGAAGCAATGCTGCCAACGAAGAAAAACTACAAACCGCATTTTCATAATCGCAGTGCTGTTATTTTTTATTGCTGCATACATACCTGAAACAAAGGAAATGGAATCGTTAATATTGTACGGAAAATAAAGAGACAAGACATCGATAGAATTAAGATGACACTAAAGGAAAATGAGAACACGGAAGCCACATCGCAAATGAAATATTTATCACAAGAAATGCAATGACGGATGGAGAAATTCCTTGAAACTGTGTATTATACGCTGCAACGTTTACTTTAGATAGAATATTTAGAATATTATATACTTTATTACTTTTCAGAAACTGTGTTTCTAAATCAATTACAATTGATAATTATCTAACATACCTACAATGTTGTTTAGTAAATAAGAAGTTTTCAAAGCCAACGGCGCAGCAAGCAGAATATTTTACCGTTTTATATTACTTAGACTTATTTTTTATCCGGGATTGTAAGAGAATAAATATCATACACCCATAAAGACACTATTAATCTGGACTTTTAGTATAATATTACAATAGCTACAGTGTAATGGACAGAATGCTGCATTCATAATTAAATAGGGCAATACAGCAAGATTTTTACGTTAAAGTTATGTAGGAATAAGTTCCCATCAAAACATCCTGTAAAATTATCGACATGGTGGGGGCACTACAGTGCTCACAGATCGTACGCGTTGAGGTTATGTTAGACTTTTTTTGTGATTTTATATTTTAATCGAGAAGCGGATGTGCATGCAGGTCACATGATGGTCGCTGCAGCCAATAGACTGTTACTCCGGAGGCTGATGCTTGCCCCATGTAAGACTGGCCAACAACCGCCTCTTTCCAGCAAAACTCCATAGTATAAATATATACTATAAATATATACTAATCATTTTCTTGGAGATTTTTCGTAATACATATAAAGCTCGGTACGAGTACAAAAGGGGAGTACATGAGATTTCCATGCGTGAGCGAAGGCCGCCACCCAAACAAGTGCCCTGATTAGCAGGTTGGGCGGATACAATTTTCTCGGAAAAATATTTACGTACTCTTAAATTTGTAGATCAAATACTGTACCAAAAATTATGTAAGAGATGATGCAATACTTTGAAAAAATTTCAGAAGAGAAATAAAGTAAGCAAGAGTATTGGAAAATTTTCGATACTGCTATGGTCATTGAAGGGCAAACGGCCCTAGTTTTAGCGTAAACACAAGTAGAATTCAAATATATATCAAGGGAGCTCAAAAAAAATGCGCGCAAAGCAGGCGCAGTCGGTTGCGAGATAGGGTGACCAGTCAGAGAGTTTTTTATACTTTATAGGGGGCCTTAAAGGTTTAAACATCCGCGTAAGTGGCTTGGCAACTGCAGTACAGCGGTATCTCAACTAATTTAAAATTTTAAATACGAATACGAATAAAATTTACAAATCGTCTTAAATACGAATATTAATTAAAAAGGAAGCGTCTTTTCAACCGTATTATTATGCTGACATTTGATTGAAGGCAACTGCTTTCTAATTTCCTGTTTATTGATCTAAAACTTGCTGGTAATAACGCCCTTGGCATAAATTTAGTTACAATTAATGTCCCAAAATACATAACCAAACTACGAAAATTAAATATGCTATCGATCAGATCAAGTTTGTAGAGACAATGTAATAAGTTCAATTATTGTATAGTAACTATTGTATTATGTAATAAGTAGGTATAATATGTTTGAATACATAAAAGCCCTTAGTAATAAAGTATCACTATCACAGTATGTTTGGGATCAATCAAAGAAAAAAAATAGACTAAAAATTATAGTAAGGGTATTATTGTCTGACATTTACTGTGCAAATATGGGCATTATTATTGTACGCAAATAATTATTTAAAAATTTGATGATATCTATAAAACTGCACTGAGTTAATTTTTATCCAAATAATGTAAGGTCGGTTAGTGAAACATGCAAAACATTATCGAAATATGCCATGATTAATTGATGATGATCAAAAAACTATCGGGCTATAATTAGTAGGAAATTATATTGTCCCTTCTTTGTTTCAATTAGATACGATACAAAGAAGATGTATCAATTCAACTTCGATTCATATTTTATTTACATCATTTTTAAGTTATAAGTGGATCTAATCAGTACACACGGCCTAAAAATTAAAAACTAAGAAAATGCAAAATGTTTCTTTCATTATTCTTACTCGACTTACGTATACGACGACGTATAAAATGTAACCATGTAACTTGAATGATAAATGTATATTTATTTAATACTAGCCTTCCGCGACCGACGTTGCCCGCGTGAACCCGTTTTATAGGTTCCCATAGGATGGATAAAAACCATCCTATGTCCTTTCCCAAGGTCCACTCTATCTGTGTTCCAAATTTCATTAAAATTGGTTCAGTAGTTTGAGCGAGAAAGCGTAGCAGACAGACAAAGAGACAGACAGACAGAATTACTTTCAAATTTATAATATTAGTAGGGATATTGATAAATTATTTTTTTAAATAACGACAATAGTCCTGTCTTGAAATGTTAACATTTAAACTTTAACTTTTTGCACACCACTTTGTAGTGGTTAATTGACACTGTATTTAACCAATAAGACCTATGTATATCGTACCTTTATTGTACTCAATCTTAATGCAAATAAAGAATATGAGATAAAAGTACAACTTATGAGCTTATATTGGTATTATTACACTGTGTACTTGTATGTAATCAAACGAGTGCACGAGGTGTAGGGTTACTTCTCCACGAGTCGTGCGACTGCGCATGACTGCATATTTTTATAGTTCGGATGTAGGCGTTTCACCTGTTGATTGGTAATAACATGTTTACGTATAATTTATATTGTATCGGATTCTGTGCATCAGAATGGCCGTCCCTTATTTAATGCTGCGCTGCTGGCGACAAGCCTCAGAATACAAGAAGATTTAGGTACGCTGCGCCGAAGTCCTCTCCGCAGGTCAAGTACAGATGGATATAGCATGCGTTTAAGATATTTTGTGTAATCTAAATGATAAAATTAAAAAGTTGTGTTAGTCATACCACTTATAACTCAAGAAAGGCTTGACCAGTTTTTATGATTTTTGAGTTTATGGATATGGTTTCAACCTTCCAGCTGAGGCATTTCCAGTGGACTATAACATGGGGTTCTTCAAGAAAGCTGTAAAAAAAGCTCTACTCCAAAGCTGCCAATGCTCGAGTGGCTCCCCTGGGGTTGACCGTGTCCATAGGCGCCGGTGATCGCTTAACACCACGCGGCCCGTCTGCCTTTTTGTTCGGTTTAGTTATAAAAAAATGTTTTATCCTAGATTATGTTTGTATTAAAATATATATAAAATCTTAACGTAACGTAAGAAGGATCTTCATAGTATAACTTCTTTATAGTTATGATAAGATATAGTTCTCTTTAAATTTATTCAAAATCAACATATTAAATTTAATATTATGCATGCATTCAGATGTTCAGCTTCAGCCCAAGACAAGCCAAAACTAATCTGTGAATGTGCGCCATCTGATAATCTTGACGGTATGATATTTAATCTTTACAAGGATCAAAACAACAGATTTTGGAAATGTCTTATTTTTGACATGATATAAATCTATTCCTATCGGGGTGCCAACATGGTTTCAATATTGATAAAATAGCAATATTTAAAACATGAAATGCAGTTTCCGTAGGAGATAAATTAAGGTTTATAAGAAAAAAAGTACACAACGCCGCTAAAGAAATTTTCACTTCAAAACTATGGTATCATTTTAGTAAGTTATTTTTAAAGCCTTAAGATGACCAAATTTATTCTTTGATAAGATTTTTTCCTCACATTTCTATAGTTGTCTTTATATATTTTCAAGTACCTACTTAACTATACATTTTCAAAAATCTCTTAGCATCGCCTCTAAATAGGTAAGAATGGTACGTTTGTAAAGAGATTAATTCCCTAAGTCATATTGCAGTGATAGTCGACCACAAGCAACACTTGCACAATACCTTTAACAAGATACGGAGAAAGCCAATGATACGCTATTAGGTGGTAATTTACCACTTGTTCCACAACGGGCTAGCATGTATAAGCGATTGACTTAGAGCGCATTAAACGAAAATTAAGCTTAAAGTCAGATATCACAAAAATATAAAACAATAAATAATGTAGTTTAAAAAACTAAAAAACACACTTTTGTGAAAATACGAACTAAAAAGTAACAAATAAGAAGAAAATGTATTTTACTGTAAAAAAAGCGTGGGGTGCATGGCAATAGTATCTCAAAAAGGACCCCACGTTTTTTTACAGTAAAAAACATTTCCTTCTTTTTTTTACTCTTTAGTGCGTATTTTCACAAAAGCGTTATTTTTTTTTGTTTTTTCAAACTATTTTTTTTGTTCGATTTTTTTCATATTATTGCATTATCATTGGCCTTTTGCAACCCCTGTGCAAATTTTCAAGTTAATCACATGCTTAGAAGTAGGTGAAAATGAAGACATACATCCATACAGGTCAAGCTAATATAAGCGTGTTAAAAAGGGCCAAGAGGCAAACACTTCCAGGTAAGTATACTAGTTGCAACCAAGATGAGACAAGAAGTTATAGATGTTCTTGTGGAAGTACATGATGCATACATAAAATCATGAACAAGACACTGTTAAAGAAAGTTACTAATATACCTTAACATTCATGGTAAAACTTCATGAGTTTTATTTAAAATTTATTTTATTACGGCGCTGTCAACAACTAGTCGCTTACCTTTTTTTAAATTTTAATGGAAACTATTCAACCTTACACTAATATCTTTAAAGTTTTAAGTATGAAAAAAGAGTTTGCTAAAAAGTAAGCTCCATCCAAAAAACTTCGAATCATTTATGAACGAGCGAACTTTACGTCAAGACAATTTACATTATAGTCGCTCTATCTTTTCTTTTATCTTCTAATTTATAGAGTAAAAATCTTTATTATGAGAAGGAGTATAAAACGACAAAGATTACTTTTTTACGCAAAGAACTTGATCGTTTATTGAGCAAGCCAACTCTACATCATAACGCGTATTACAGTCGCATTATCTGATTCTATTCTTTTAGCTTCATATTTGTTGTAGGACAAGGGCCTTATTCATACTTGCGGTAAGTATTACTAAATCCTAGTCATTACTTGCCGGGCTCACGGTTGTCAACTTATGCATAATTCGCACTGGTGCAGAGATTTTCGTAATTAAACATCTATGATCTATTAGTTCCATAATAGAGTTTCCTTTAATGTAACTTCGTTTACGAACTTTCCCGAATCATTTCTGGTGTTTTACAATAAGTATGTTAGCAATCCTGTACATGTGAAGAGTTTCATGTACAATAGAGCTGACCCCTGATATTACCTTCTCCGTTAGTTGTGTAACTTAGCAAGTTATTTAGTCTTTTCTCTGTTTTGTAGAACTAAAGTAATATTGGAACAAAGTTCCTTATTTTTGATATTTATATTGATAGGTATTATATACATGCGTAAAGCATTTTTCCACTGTCTAATATAAAAATGTTCCGTGGTTGTGTTTACTTGTCTTAACCGGTTTTTAATTCTTTTATTATTCAACTATCCGTTTAGTGATTAAACGAAGTTATTGACGTCTTTGTTTATTTAATATTTCTCATTAACTATACCTATCTATAGTTTAATTTACCATTACATAATTTGAAATACATTTTTAACAAATTTCAATTATGTTTAAGTTTTATCTACTAATGTCTTTCGATCAATAGATGATCTTTGCTTTCAAAATAATCGTTTAATTGAAACAATTAATTAACTTCGTTAAAATATCCTCTATATATAAATCAAATTCCTACCTGTTAAGCAAAGTACACTATCTATCGTTATATAACCCGCTAACAATGCACACGCGAGCACTTGTAACTACAGCAGATAATGCAAAAAACCATCGACAAACAACAAAAACAAACAATCCAATATGGCGTCGAAACGTCATCCTACTATCGGTCTCGGCCACGTTATCATCGCCGCGTAGACGATCCGTTTTTAGAAATATTAATTCAGTAATAACCGTTGTACACTGAACTATTTTTAGTACGGCCTAGGCTAAAAATACAGCGGTCGTCGCGAGCAATGACGCTTACTTGATAATACTAATGTTACTCATGTAATGTAACAGTGTCGTTGACTCGATGCAGTTTATTAGGTTTGTTTGTCGATTGATCTCAAGTTATTATCTATGGTTGTAATGTTTTGCGCGGCAAATGACCGCCATAGTTGCATACATAGAGAAAATAATTTTATCCTTCGTGGCTGCATATGAGGCGTTGACTTATGTGCACTTTCTACCAAATAAAATTAATATATTGCTAATATTTACCAATGTAATCTACTTCAAATATTTGACTTTAAAATGTTCTGCGATGAAAATATTGACAAAAGGAGTTGGCGCCAAGCGTACCAATGATGGAGCGAAACGATCACGATCTGTGATTCGCTCAGACATCAAACGTAGGCACAGATTAAAAACGTGACCTCCGCAGCGTCATTAGCTGAAGCCCACTGAGCAGTGTATATTAGCAAATTAATCGATGGGTTACATAACTATACATTCGGTGTTCGTAGACGCAAGACGTGCTCGCCCGAGCCGCAAGGTCGCCCTGTCGACATTGACCGTGAAGTTACGACATCGAGTATAAAAACAGTTTATTATGTTTCCGCGATACAAGAGTTCGCTCGATATCTAATTTTTCCACAATCAGGCGAAAGATACTGAGGTCAGATCGAGTTAGGCAGGAGGTCTGCGAGTGAAGGGATTTAGAAACCGATGGGTTTCCTTATTTTTCCATAAAAATATTGGATGTTTTCTAATGGTGAAAGAAAGAAGGAAAGAAAGAAAAAATATTTATTTCATATTAGGAATACAAAATATTCGCTTAATGAATGTCATTTTTTCCCGGTCATCGCCTTTAAGTGCCCGTTTGGGCTAGATGTTGAGCTGAGAGAAAAAAGGCGGCGGAAAAAAACTCCCAGCAACTCTTTTAAAAAAAAAAAGTACATATTAATATATTTGAGATGACAGAATGGCTATGGGTCGATAATGGTCACACGTGACAGCTGATCGTGTGAGACACCATCAACCCACTTCCACCTGCTCACAGATGCGAGTAATTACTAAAACTAATACAATCTATGAAGAAATAGCCTTGTGTGAGCGAGATTCATTCCCACGCTCCTTTATCATTAAGATAGTCCCTAGTGTTATAATAAGCCTTACGGCACAGGACTTGTTTGACTGCCTTCTTAAAAGGTTTTAAAGGCAGGGATTGAATCTTTATTGGGATTTTATTATATATCCTGATGGACATCCCAATAAAAGAATGACTTTTTTTATGAAGCCGGCATTTAGGAAATGCCAGCTTGTGGCCGTTCCTAGTTGAAACACAATTAGGACTATGCAAGTCCAATATAGTAGTAAATTTTTCTTTGTTTTTACGTACATATATGATGTTTTCGTAAATATATTGCGAAGCAAATGTTAGAATATCTATCTCTTTAAATTTTTCTCTGAGAGATTCTCTAGCACCTATGTTATAAATTGCGCGAATAGCCCTTTTCTGCAAAATAAAGATTGAATCAATGTCAGCCGCATTACCCCACAGTAAAATGCCATATGACATTAAACTATGGAAATAACTGAAATAAACTAATCTGGCTGTTGCAATGTCTGTGAGGGAACGAATTTTCTTTATTGCAAAAACTGCAGAACTAAGTCTATTCGCTAACTGAGAGATGTGGGGTCCCCACTGTAATTTGGAGTCTATTGTGATTCCAAGAAAAGAAGCTTCTTCAACAATGGCAAGATCCTCACCATTTAATTGAGGATTTACATTTTCTTTCTTTACATTTGGTGGTGAAAATCTTATACAATTAGTTTTTTTATTATTTAATAGTAAATTGTTTACATTAAACCACTGGACCACCTTGGAGAGAGCATTGTTCACGTCGTCAAGATGTGATGTTCGTCTATCAATTTTAAATAAAAGAGAAGTATCATCTGCGAACAATACAATCTCATGACTGTTTTCTACCATGAATGGAAGATCATTTATATATAATAAAAAAAAAACAGAAATGGTCCTAAAATTGAACCCTGTGGGACCCCCATCTCTACAGGTGACCCAGACGACCTTTTACCATTCACCTCAACTCTCTGAGTCCTATCCCTCAAATAGGATGACAGGAGTTTAAGCGCGGTACCTTTAATGCCATAGTGGTTGAGTTTCCTTAGAAGGGTTTCGTGCTGAACGCAGTCAAAAGCTTTAGATAGGTCGCAAAACACACCTAAGGCATCTTGCGATCTCTCCCAAGCTTCTATAATAACTGAAAAAAGCTCAACACCTGCATCGGTTGTAGAACGACCTTTAGTGAAACCAAATTGATTTTTATGTAAAAGTTTGTTATTTGTGAAATAGGACAATAACTGGTTGAGAAGAGTTTTCTCGAATATTTTACTGCACGTGGGGAGAACAGAAATTGGTCTATAATTCATAGGGTCAGTAGTACTGCCCGATTTGTATAAAGGAATCACTTTACTATGTTTCATTAGGTCAGGAAATTCACCACTTTTTATACAATTATTAAATATTAGGGCTAAGTGTGGCGCAATTAAATCTATTATTGAATTAAGAATCTTTACAGAAATACCCCAAAGATCGGTAGTGTTCTTAACATCTAATTTCCTAAATATTTTTACAATGTGTTTGGCGTCTATGGGTCTAAATTTAAAATGACATTTGCATTCGCTCACATTTTCTTTCAGCAACGATTCAGCAACGTTGGGGGAAGAGTTAAGAGATTTAGTTGTCGAAACTGGAATGTCACTAAAAAATTTCTCAAATAAAGTAGCCACATTCTCATCTTGTTCAACCAGAGTATTATTATCCGCAATAAGTTTAAAATCAAGGTTGCGGTCCTTACCTCTTCCAGTTTCGGCATTAATGATATTCCAAGTCGTCTTTATTTTATTGTTACTAAATTTTATCTGATTTCTGATATGTATGGACTTGGCCGCGATACAGACTTTCTTAAAAACCTTTGAATAATTTTTAACATGGTCACAAAAGGACTCACTACGATTATAGGACCTCTCATAATAAAGGTCATATAATTTTTGCCTACTTCGGTGTAGTCCCAATGTTGCCCAATCATTGAATGTTTTTAAAGTAATGTGTTGACACGGAGGCCCTGAACATGATGATTCGGAGCATTGACAGTTATTGACCAGAGATTGAAATCGCTCTTCATTATATTTTGATAATTTTATCACTTCGTCCATGACGATCACGTGCTCTCCTATTTCCTTCTGTGCGGATTCATATTTTAAAGTTATCTCCTGTAAAGATTCGTGCAATACAGTGATTTTATTGTTTAAATCAGAAATGTCAGTCTCATAACGCTTAGACAAAATGTTAAACTCTATCGAAGATGTTTTACATTCTTCTAGAAGTGATTTATATTTCTTTGATAAAATTTTATGATTTTTTACAACCGTGTTTTTCTTAATTAATTTGTTTGTCTTAATAATGTGTCTATTTAACTTAGCCAATTTCTTAATTTTTTTCCCGCTGCCACGACCGACCCGGCTTGACGCAGTAATTAACGTGTCTTCACCGGTCAAGTCGATGGTGACAGCGGGGGAGGGAGAGTAGGCGGGAATATAGGAAGCACTGGCCAGCTCTTCAAACAAGCTTTTAGTGCTGCCCTGAGAGTTAAGTTTAGTGCACTTTTCTTCGAGCTGATCGATGCGCTCCTGGGCACTCGCGAGTTCGGACCGCAGCTGGGTAATTATTGTTAAATTGCTATCGTATTCATCGTAGCAACGGTCAAAGTCCTTAGATTGCCTTTTAAGACGGTCACGCTCCTCACGAGTCTCCAGGTACTGAGCGTGCAACTCCGCCATTTCCGCCTTAACATTGTTATACCTTTTAATAACTTCTAAGGTTTCAATTTCATTGTCCTCTCTCTCCCTCAGTAATTGTTCACACTGCTTTTTTGTCTCGCAGAGTTGTTGGCGCGCGAGCTGGAGTTGGCTTTCCAGCTGGCGGGCTGTAACACTACGAGTATTCATAATTACACTTACTTAAACGTATCTAAATTGAACAAGTAACAGAGCAGCAGTGCAAACGTGACTATTTATACTAATAACACTAATAACGCAAAAAACTATTAGGGCCAAATGGCGAAATAACGTGGTATAAATCTAAAAAAGCAACAAACAAATTGTGTATTAAAATGATTAAATAAACGCTTATCTAATTTTAATTTTAAAATGAGATGATTAATAATGTCAAAAAAAATAATTAAATTCTTAATAATGTCAGAGAATGAAATTTATGATAATATCAAATATTTAAGATTTATTAATGTCAAGATATAAAAAAAATTATGATGTCAAATAATCTAATTTTTAATAATATTATGTAAGAGTTAAAACAGTCCTCCTTGTTCTCCTAACAAAACAAAAAACAACAAAAAAAACATTTTTTTTATATTTTTTTATAGAAATAAGTCCTTAATTTATTACAAAAAGGTAAAAATAATGAAAATAATAAATAAATCAAAATAAAAATCAAAAAAGCAAAAAAAAAATTGTATTCGGAGTCAGGGATCGAACTCCCGCTCTTTAGATACTGTGCCGTATGTTACGCTGAATAGACTATGCAGTGTTATCCGTCAAGTGCGAAATTAACCAGTAGGTGATATAATATTCCTACTGGGTGTAAAGTGAACTTCATACCCGTTTTTAAATTAATAATTTGATTCACTAACACCCGAAACGTAAACAATGAACCTATTAGACAAATACTTAAATCACTTAATCAATGTCACTTATTTACGATTATTACGTACTTTATAGTGTTTCACTGTAGTTTATAAGATGTTTATCGCACAAAAGTTATTATTTAAGTAACTTAAATAACACCTTCGAAGTAAACAGTTAGAAATGAAAGTAACTACATACACTAGATAGTTTTACACTAATAACACCTAAAAACCGGATTGATACCTCTGGATAACACTGTCACCGTTGGATAATACACTTATTTATACTTTTACAACTAGTTTAGCAAGAAATACTATCAAAAAATAATTTATTTTCAATATTTTATGGAGAACCGTTTTAACTCGTTTCCGCAACAGTTGACATTGTCTGTTATATATTCAACTATAAATTATGTATGTGTAGAAATTGTTACCTTTATAGTTACTTCCATAAAAATAGAGCTTAACAAGTAGTTTTAATAGTTGTCAAGTATTTCACAAATGTTTAAAGTAGACTAAATAATTTATTACTTGCTCAGCAAGTAAATGAGTGTGTGCTACATTAATAAAAGGTAAATAATTTAACCCTACAAAATATTTTCTCGGTTATTTGAGAAATCAACACAAACCTTTGATGAAAAGAACAATTGAAAACATGCACTACTTTGGTTTTCATAACATTTTAATTTAAATGGTAAATTTAAACTCACTCTAGTCATCGGTTTACGTGGTGTGGACCTATTTACATAAATAATGACACAATACTACAAAACTAATATTTAAATTTATTGCGCCCGATACCTTGGAATTTAATTAACGAAGTCCTTGAAATGGAGCGAAAGATACCAATTAATATCAATTGTGTGAAACATTTTATTAAAATTAAAAACACAGTAAGTTATTTTGGCTGCAACCCTTTTTATGTGCCACTGCTGGATATGGGACTCTCCCCATTATTGGGGAGGCCTTACTCCTCCACGCTGCTCCAATGCGGGTTGGTGGAGATGCGGGTTAGTGGTCAATCCGCTGCCAGATGTTTTCAAACCGACCATAAGGCCTCGGACAAGGTTTAACGGCTTTTGTCTATCGACAACAACCGGGACCGACGGCTAACGTACCCTCCGTAGCACGGAAACGCGCATGAATTTTTTGCCACAAGCGCTTACCCATCTTATACCCGACCGCGCCCGTTTGGCTTAGCTGCGCTTACTGCTGGGCCATGGCGTTTCAAAGTAATTTTACTAAAGTGAAATCTCAGTAATGGAAAATTGCCTAACGTCCACTTAAAGTGATCATACCCCGATCTCTTACGTCTGCAAAAAAATACTTTGTTCTTTTTTATAATTTAAATGGAATAAAAGACAAGCATATAAGTATAGGTAAGCAAATTGTACTGCTCCAGAGGCAGATGACCATCTACATATATGGCCGCCTCACCGGCGTGTATGGCGTCGGACCGAATACAAATTCTACTATCTACAAACGGGTAAAACTTATCAGTTTCCAACCTCTTCAGAAGAAGAAATAGGACTTTTACAATTTAAAATATATTTTAAGATATTTAATAATATTAGACAGAAATAAAATGTATAATATTGAATAGTAATCTGTTAAATTATTACAAATCATAACACATAATATGCATAGCAAAACTTACTTAATTAAATTATGAATACTTAGTTGTAGGAACATAATTTCAAACACAAATAAAAGGACAAAAATAGTTTATATTTTTTGTTATAAATTATTTTCATTCAACATTATATCTCAAATATATAGTATAATCTCAATCTTTTAAATCATAGTAATATAGGTATGTGAAGTTTATTGAAATTAAGTAGCGTTTATTTTTGTTGCTCAAGAAAATATTCGGGAATATTTATAAACTGATTAACTTGCAAAATTAGGTACAACATTTGCTTACAATGTGATAAGTTTTGATTTAAACCAAGATTACCTACATTTAAAATTTTATTTCAATGTTACTGTAATTACTTACAGGGATTGACAAATAAAAAGGCCTTGAGGGTCAATACATGGAAACAGACGAAGTCATACTATAGGTAATGATTCCTATTTCCTTGTAAGAGATCCTGGGAGAACTGGTAGATGTAAGTCATCTAAATTATTATACATAAAGGGATAAAATAAAATAGAAAAAACATAGATTCTGGATTTGTTTTGTTATTCGTTTGATTTGTTAATCGCTCGCATAATAAAAGTATAACACAAAATTAGCCGCATAACACACTTTCGAAGTGTGGTTCCACTTTGTTGTATGGTTGTATGTATATGTATACAATATAAATATATGTATTTATGATTCTTATTTTAAATTTTCCCTCTTTTATTCACTATAAAAATATCATTGCTTTTCTTTTAGTATTAATTTCTCATTACTAAAGCCTACCCCACATTTTCATCATAAACCAGGGTTGACTGGAAGACAACGCCTTTAGGCATTAGGTTTAACCCTTTGTAACTCCTAGTTTCAGGTGTTTGCAAGAATAAATAAAATAAATAATGTAGTTTAAAAAACTAAAAAATACGCTTTTGTAAAAATATAATAAAATCATCGACGAAACTTATAAAAGTATTCATCAATAAATAATGTACTTTAAAAAACTAAAAAAACACGCTTTTTGTGAAAAATAAGAAGAAAATGTATTTTACTGTAAAAAAAAGCATGGGGTGCATGCTGTCAATAGTATCTTACAAACCACCCGACGCTCTTTTTTACAGTAAAATATATTTTCTTCTTATTTTTTACTTTTTTGTTCGTATTTTCAGAAAAGCGTGTTTTTTAGTTTTTTTAAATTACATTATTTATTTTTCATATTATTGCATTGTCATCAGCCCTTGACCCCTGTGCAAATTTTCAAGTTAATCAGACGCTTAGAAGTAGGTGCAAATGAAGTTAAAAGATTCCGTTACATACATACATACATGTCAAGCTAATATAAGCGTGTTAAAAATATGAAACTTTATATTTGTTTCATTAAGTACCTTAGGCCGCGAACTTATCAGCTGCCCCTCGTATATTTTTTTTCCTGATGATGCTTGTTAGGACTTTAATATAAAGTTATGAGATAATTGTATTGTCATCGGTCCTTGACCCCTGTGCAAATTTTTATTTAATCAGACTCCTAGAAGTAAGTGAAAATAAAGATAAAAGATTTAGTTACATACATACATACATACAGGTCAAGCTAATAAAAGCGTGTTAAAAATAATAAATAAAGGTGAAGCATCGAAGAAGCGAACCTTGGAGCCAACTCTACCTGACTCTACTGAGATCGTTCCGACTCACTCCGTATTTCCATCTTACGTAAAATATTAAATCCAGGAACTTACGTCACTCCGCGTGTATCGTGCTTTCCTTTGTAATCGTATAAATGTTTTCATTGGCTTGTCTTCATTCAAGGGTTGTAAGGCTTCTCACGTGATGTATTTAGTTCACACATGCATCGTTGCAACATGCCATAATATATCATCGTTATCGCCGTAAGAACCCTGGTTCATAGTTTATTTCGATTTATAAAACGCTTTTAAAATATAAGAAAAACTAGCCTGCGAATAGGGCTCATTGTTATGGCTCCCGCGAAAGAAAGTTGGGTTGTCTTTTAATCAATTTGGGATTATTAGAATCTAGTGGGTCGCCAGCAAAATATTCGCATTTATTCAACAATAAAAAAAAATAAAAAAATAACAAATCCTAAAAGCAGGAATTTCGAAACCTATGACAATGTTATATTGTTTTCAATTCATTGTAAAAAAATTTATCTGTAAGTGTAAGTGACGTACCACTCAGTTCTACATTTGGCGCCAAAAATGATAAAACTTTCTGTAATAAAAATATTATTTTCTTCAATTTTGGCATCGCAAACTCTGTGAATATTGCCAGCGTCCAGTATAATATTTGCATCACTTTTTTGCCAGTTTAGTTGAAACTGTAGGTAAAGTCAGTAAGTCGTCAGTTATCAGTTACTTATCAGTCTGTCAAGTCAGCCAGACAATTAAGTAAAGCGATTGCTTCCTTATTAGAACGTGGAAACCAATTATTAGAAACCAACTTATTAGAAAGTGAAATTTTGGAGGCACGCTGAAAAAACACATTTTCGCGCTGTTATTTTATTACCGACTTCCAAAAGGAGGAGGTACTGTATTCGGCTGTATGTATTTTTTTTTTTTATATATGTTCACCGATTACTCCGCTATTTGTGGACCGATTTTCAAAATTCTTTTTTTGTTCGTATGCTTATACTCCCGAGGTGGTCCCATTGTCACCAAATCAGGATCTGATGATGGGATCCCAGGGAAATCGAGGGGAACTCTCAAATTTTATAGGCACACACATTGATTTTCTTATACTTTCTGAAGCGTAAGAGATATGTGTGCATAGTAATCATCATCTCATGTTGCTGAGCTGATGATGGAAGGTACTGCGACAGTTAGGAGTTGAGAGCAAATTCTTTCAATAAATGGGTTTTTGTTTGAAATCTTAGATTCCTGAGGTGGTCCAGCTGTCACCAAGTCAAAGTCTGATGATGGGATCCCAGAGAAATCGAAGGAAACATACAAATTTTATAGCACAACAAATGATTTTCATATTTTTACTAAAGCAAAACAGGTATTTGTGTATAATTATCATCATATCATGTTGCTGAGCTGATGATGGAAGGTACTAAGACGGTTAGGAGTTGAGAGCAAATTCTTTTAATAAATGGTTTTTTGTGGGAAATCTTACATTCCTGAGGTGGTCCAACTGTCACCATGGCAAAATCTGATGATGTGATATTAGGGAAATCGAGAGAAACACTGTAACTTAATAGGCACACACATTCTTTTAGTCATATTTTTTAACATAATACAAATATTTATGTCCGGTAATTTGTCACCTCATGTTGCTAAGCTGATGATTGAAGGTACAACTCCTCAACGGTTAGGAGCTGAGAGCAAATTCTTTCATTAATTTATACGTTCAGGTGGACTGATAGTAGTATGCTTTTAGGGTATAAGATGGCAATTAGATAAACATGATTATAAAAGGTATCTCTTTAACGTTTAGAAGTTAAGTGAAAAAATATCCAATTATGCTTATACATATGTGCAGAATTATTAAAATTACTAAAAAGAGTGAAATAAATTAAGTTTTTAACAAAAAAATAGAACCGACTTTAAAGGGTAAAAAATAAAATTGTTTAGTACCTACTTCTTCTTGCTTATGGTAATGACTCTTAAAACTATTTTTGGAGTCGGGCCCTTAGTAAAATGTCCTGTCTTAGTAAATATAGTGTACCTTTCGTTCTGAATGGGCACGGACTTCAATAAAGTTTTAACAGTCATTACCGTAAGCAAGAAGAAGTAGGTACTGTCCCACTGGTCTGTACTGTCGGCGCCCATTTAGAACGAATGATATGACATTTTAGGAAGGGCCCGACTCCAAAAATAGTTTTAAGAGTCATTACCATAAGCAAGAAGAAGTAGGTACTAAACAATTTTATTTTTTACCCTTTAAAGTCGGTTCTATTTTTTTGTTAAAAACTTAATTTTTTCACTACACTCTTGCACTGTAATTAACCTATATCGAACAAAATGCCATCAAATTTATTCGATAAAGTTTAAAAATACACCAATAAAATGAAAATAAAGCAAGAGCACACTAGTTTTCGAATTCCCTCCAAAACTTAAAAAATTATAAGTGTCAAATAGCATACTTCGTAAGCTCAGTTAGAATTGGAATTTATCCATAACAATGTACTTATTTATTTCCTTTTGTAATATGTCGCGTACGACTTTTTTTATATCAATGTTAAATAAAATATTAAAAAGTATGTCATTACACCCCAACTTTGACATTGGCAAAATGATCAAAAGACCGAGACGGCATTGGAAAATAAATGACAGACGCCTCTTGTAATACTTCATCTTTGTCATATTTTTGAATGAGGAACGAACTAACAATAAATATTTGGCAGGTTGGAACCTTTATAAAAGAAAGTATAATTGTTATTTTTATTAGTTAAATAAACATTTCCTGCACGTCTACGGCTGGAGCTCTTCAAAATGAGACCGTAACCGATTTTTTATGTGCATCTATCGTTCCGTAATTACTGAAAAGAAAAAAATGGCTTGTGCTATTAATATATAGAAATGTCAGTCAGCAGTTGTTATTTTGATTATCAGCAACAAGATAAATTGTAACAATTTCACTTAATTTTTAAATAAAGTGGTTCCAAATTTTGTGATAAGTAAAATAAAAAAACGTTTGAAAACACGTATTTTGTATGCATCCTCTCTACTCAGTTTTAAGGATCAGAACGGTCTACTATTTTCGAAGGAATAAGAGTCTATAGTAGTCTTATTAAATATAAAGTACCTATATAAATGTAAAATATTAGCATAGTATGCACAGTAGGAATTAAAATATCAAGAATAGACTGCTATCTTAATTATTCTTAATTATAATAACTATATTCTTATCAACCTGACAACTATGTTTAATACCAGTGCTCGTTAAATACAAAGTAGTGAACAGTGAAAGTGCAGTGTGTATTTCAAGATCATTACCATCTCTAGAATTCTAGAGTTCATTGATACCAACTGTATTTTGCTTTCAATTGAAAGCAAAATACAGTTGGTATCAATGAACTTTACTGCATCGTCAGTCATAGAATACAATATTTTATTATTCCCATTCTATATGTTTTGCAGAGCAGCGATGGCCGAGTGGTAAATAACCGCGGGCTTCGACGCGACCGACCCCAGGTTCAAATCCTCGTTGCGCACCTCTGACAAATAAATTTGTAATGTGCACATTTATCGCTGTTCCACGGTGATGGAAAATATCGTGATATTTAATTAATTACGATGTTCTCCATCGCCGTGCATGCCCAGAGAAATTTATAATTTCTCGAAAGCATGACGTCCACCAATCCGCACTTGGCCAGCGCGGTGGACTATGGCCTAAATCCCTCTCACTTATAAGAGGAGACCTGTGCCCAGTAGTGGGATATAAAAAAGGTTGAAAAAAAATGTTATCAGATAATCAATAATAGTAGTTCATGCTTGTAATTTTATAAACTTCATAATCCATTTCGAATGGCCAGCAAGCTCTTCTCTTCAGCTCTTCATACCATTGTACCTGATATGAAATATATTTAAGGTATACAAAGTTGCATCGTTAACAGTCGTTAAACCTTGTCGGAGGCCTTATGGGCGGTTTGAAAACATCCGACAGCGGGTTGGCCACTAACCCGCATCTCCACCAACCCGCATTGGAGCAGCGTGGTGGAGTAAGCTCCAGGCCTCCCCAATATTGGGGAGAGACCCGTGCCCAGCAGTGGGACGTAAAAAGGGTTGCAGCCAGCCATACAAAGTTGCATATAGATCTGAGATTAAAACAGAAATAGTTTTAATCTAAGATATAATCATTAGACCCTTTCGAGTATAAATTACCAGAAATTTAGACTTAATTAACGTCTTCCATTTATTACCAAAATTATGAATAGGTCAGTCAGACAGAGAAAATCTTTTTTCTCTTAATACAGTTTATTTTTTTTAAATATAATAACAGATTTTATACTTAGCTGTTATCTACATTAGATTCAAAGAATATTATTATTTTATTGATCCCGATCCCATATAAAATATTTTTCGCAGACTTTTACAACAACTACATAGTACCTATCTACTTTAATCAAATCCGAAAGTTATAATATAAATACAATTTCCGTTGGACAAAAGAATATATATATACGAAATATATCAGCATCTTGTTTTCCTCTTAAAACTATTACACCAAAAATGTTATATTCAACTGAGCAAATGTTCCTTTCTAAAAGAAAATATTGTAAGGGTTTTATGATAACCATATAACGGCCTTATTTATAAAAAAATAATTTTATCTTTCTTTTTACCAAGTCAATTTCATGAATGTCAAAGCAAGAAAAAACTCAAGTTTGTTTTGATAAGACTACGCCAAGCCTAAGTTTTGACAAGAACTTAAAGGAATATATCGAAGTCTTATTTTATTTTCATTTACTTGATGAATTTCTGAGGTATATAAAATAATGTGGACAGCATTTAAAAAAATATAGAAATACAATAACAGTGAGAAAATGTAATATTGTTTATTGGAGTTTTTTGTGTTGCCTCAAAAGCTCCAACAATTAATAATGTGCTGGTAAAGTAGCTATCGCTTTACCTAGATAATTCGTTTCAAAGAAACGAGATAACTGAATTCAAACATTTTTACTGACACTGGCAATATGCACAGATCATGCGATGGCATTACTGAACGTAAAAAAATACCAAGCTTATTTTTTTTACTAATAAGGCAGTAGAGTTCTCACACAAAGCCTCTTTTAGGTCATTTATTCCGTGTCCTATTTTAATACTCTGTGACTAACGCGACATTTAAAAATAGCCGTTCCAGAAACCAAAACTGTATCAACAATTGTTCGCGAGCCATCCTCCGACCAATTAATGAAAATGATTAAGATTATTAACATTAATCTGCTAGACTCTTGGCGCCAATGCACGAGCGTGACACGAGGACTGCAGCGTCATTATTTATCTGTATTTATGTCCGAAGAAAATACTGGTATCCTTCTTGTTTTATATAATATCATTGCTGGTATCAAATAAGGAATTAACTGAGTTCTTTTCTTCATTAAAAATGTTTAATGCAGCTAGTGTCGACTCTATCATTTCTATTCTAAATAATAAAATTATCTATACATTTCATTGTCAAAGAAAGGTACCTAGATGTTTCACGACATCGACGAAACTTATAAAAGTATTTATCAAAAACATTACTTATTGGCCTAATTTTTTTTTAATTTTTAACGTTACGCTTGTAACGTTACGTGGAGGCTTGATCGTTAGGCTTGCGCCATTCGTTGACTATTTATAAAGTGAAGTGAAAAGTTAATGTGGTTTTCATTGTTTTGTTATGACGTTGTTATAACGTTGTCACGTTAAAGTATCATACGTAAACCGTTTTTACATATAACCAATTTTTTTACCAACACACGTCGAAGGTTGTCGAGTCGTACTTGTTTATTATTTCTATGTTTAATCAATTTAATCATACATAAGTTTCTACAAAGTCCATGTTTAGATTATCAAAAGTCGTTGATTAAGCACTTTCAGAACGATAGATCCACAATTTCACTAAGAGCATGATCCCTAAATAGCGTTATGACCGCGATATCTTTGCGAATTAACAATATTTTTTTATTTGGTTCCTTTTTTTGTGTAAAATTAATGACTTTACTAAGTTATTTACTCAAGCACCCTGTATAAGTTTTTATAACACAACGTATTAATTCCCACAAAATCCTGAATCCTGAAAAAAGGAAAAGAAAAGCCTGATAGCCGGTCCCTGTCCTATTTTTGCTATTTAAATATTATATGTAAAGGCGTAGAAATCGTAAGTGTCAGCAAATTATACACTTTGGCTAGAGACAGCAATCATTTTCGCGTGACTCCTGGGATACAGCACCTGTCCAGTGTCGATGACATTTAGAACTTACTTTACCGTCCCACTTTAGAGATTTTTTAAACCACTCATTTGAAACCCAACACAGCAATCGACTACTATATGGACAAAATATGGGATAAATAAATAAATAACATGGTTTGTAAACATAATAAATATATTTGTTATTTAGATTTAAGTCAATTAGTTATATAGATAGATTTAAGTATATTTTGATTTCTTTAATATAAAAATAGTATTTTTTTTTATTTCTTTAAAAATATTTGCATACCTTACTGAGGTAAATATGGCGGACTTTAAATATATAAAACAACTTCTGTAATACCAATATTTGCGCAAATAAATCATTTTTCTTTCTTTCTTTCTTTCTTTCTATACTAGATGTTCTATATCATAAAGTTCGTTTGGCTATGAATATTGTGACTCGAGAACAATGCACATGCACAAGCACAAAATTTTAGTGTGCATCCGTTCGAGAGCGCTCAGTGTCGAGTAATGCCAGCATGACACTAAACCAAGAAGAGTTGTTCGTAGTGAGCTAATATTTTTAAAGGTTTTTTTGTTAATGGCATATTTTTGCTTACGCTTCAAAAGTTAACATAAGCAAGTGCGATTGTAATAGAATATCTACTACTAATAATAATTAGGACGAAATATGTACTCTGGAGCATAGAATTATTTGTCACAATTTGTCACTCATTACCGTACCTAACTTCGTAGATGTCCTACGTCAATCAGTCTAGCCCTGCGCTCCGTATAGTATACATAACTATTATTATCAATTAAATACGCAATAATATAACATCAACTGCACAGGGGACGATTTTTTTATTCAGATTCAGTTGACGCAATATGCGGCACGAACGAAACGCGTGATCGTATAACTACGTTTAAATTAATGGTGTTCCTGTAATTTCCATATTATGTACATGGTGTATCCAAGATGTCCAGATTTTTTTTTGGTATTATGTAGTCTATGTTACTTTGTAAATATATGTTATTTGGTGTTGTCTTCAATAATAATATATGAATAAAAAGTACTTGGACATGTCAGCAGTATGACATTTTAACTTGAAGATTGTTCTTCGCAAATTTTGGTGTTGTGTACGGCAACATCAAGTTTATTTTTTCCACTACACAACCTTTATGTCTAAAGGCTATGGGCTCAGCAAGGACTTTTAATACAAATCATATTTATATCTCCCATGATAAGACCATTATTTATCAAAGGAAAAGGCTCAGGAGATATGCCGTCGATTTCAGCGAGTTCCAAAAAGGAGGTACCTACTGTTTTCGGCTGTATCTATTTTTTAATTACCAATAAGCGTGGCTTGCGACATAAAGGAACCTTAAATGTAAATATATTAGAAATATGTAATTATAATATTTTACGGTAAATACTAAATAATAAATATGTTTTCCTGTAAACACTGGGTTTTCCAAGCGAGGTACTCGTATCAAATGGTATTTTGTTTATTGTCTATATAATTTTTTTGTCTCTCCACCAACCCGCATTGGATCAGCGTGGGGAGATACCCGTGCCGTGCTGGGTACGCACTGCATGGGATGCAATAAGGGTTACAGCCGTACTTATCGTATCATTATCAATCACAGAAGTCTTTTTCACTCTATTATCGTTTCTGATATCTCAATATTTATATAACTACTGAACCGATTTTAATCAAATTTGCACATCATGTGCAGTTGTATTCAAATTGAAAGATAGAATAGCTTATATTTTAATTTATAGTCGCAATGATTATTTCCAACGTCTGCCAGGTTCGCCAGTTATGTTATAGAATTTGTCTATAAATCTTGTAAAAACGGTATGCACTGAACTAAGCCTTGTTACTCTAAGAACAAAGCAACCGCTCACTAATTAAGAACAGTCTTATCTTAATTTTATCTAACTTAAAGAAAAAATCAGTGAAACTTTTTTATTTGCAAAACCCATTAAGTCTATTCCTAATGTGGAAAAGTTAATTTCATACAACGGTTAAATTTAATTATTTATGCATTCATTATTTCACATTAAAATGTTTGGATTACAAAAATGTATTGAGTTTCTTATAAACGGGATTTAAGTCACAACGTCACACTAAGCACTGATTGAATAGCGATTGCCAAGTGGATAAGACACCGGTGTTCGATGCGGGGGTAGCTGCTTCAATCCTCGGGTAATAGAGTTACAAAAATTTTTTCAAACGGTTTGTATGGTTCACGGGGTTCTTCAAGAAAGCTGTAAAAAATCTTTCCTCCAAAGCCGGTAATGCTCGGGTGGCTCCCCTGGGATTGCCCGTGTCCATAGGTGACGGTGATCGCTTAACATCACTCGGCCCATCTGCCTATTGTACGGTTTATTTATAAAAAAGGGAGATAAGGTTCATTAACCCACACTTGGGTGAACTACGGAAAATTAAAAAAAATATAAGTAGGTATTTGTGTAGTCACGATTAGAAGGAAGTAGTGGCCACTAGTGCCAGTATTCCTGGCAACAAAAAAGAAACAAAATAAAACACTGTTGTTTTTCCAACTTTGTAGGAAAGGTTTCTTAGTCCTTTGAGTCCATATAGTGTCTATGGTAATACCACAGATATATTGTTAGTGCCAGTATGGCCTTTTTGCTGAATAGTTATTGAAATTAATGCACTTATTAAAGGATTTGTTAATTGATTTGAAGTTGAATTATTGTGCTATATTTGTGCAAGATAATCGTTTCAGAAAAAAAAGTTTTTGTCGTCGAAAGATAGTTTTATTCTTATACTTTTTTGAAAATGTCTTAAAATGGCTCGAATATTAAAGTTACTTATTGATTTGTTATTATTCATTACAGTTCAATTTAATCTTGCCTTCATATATTTACAGTACACACACGTGACTCAGTGACACGAAGGTTCACTCTAGGCACAATAGAAAGAGCTCCTTTTGTGCTCTAAACATTGAAATTTTGATATAACTACGTTTAACGTTACTACGTTTTAAGATCTATTTTTAAAATAAAGTTGCATTTGCTGGCGTATAAATCCAAATTCAAATTAAATTGATTTAAATATTGCTTTAGGTCGTATGACAGGCTGCTACGCCGTAGGCCTAATGCTAGTGTGTACCACATCTGCACTTTTTGCACAGACTTTTCCTAAACAAAAGAATTACGTTTTAGTGTTGTATATGTCGCAGCCATCTGGTTAAATCAGACACTCAATTAAAAGACTAGCCCATTCATTATATGCCGGCATAATACTTTGACCGGTAAAAAACCACCCATTTTGTGCCCTGAAGCAATTCTACTGTGTTCCGGTGAAAAGGTAAGTTTACTGGCTAGATTTATTTGAGGCGGACATCAGCCTCCGGATTTGCAGCGATACTACAGTTGTGTGATGTCCATAGGCTGCAGCGACCATTTAACGCCACGTTGCGTTTATGCTACTCTAATAAAATAAAATAAAACATAAAAGATAGAAAATTATTTGAGGTTTTGAGTTTGTGTGAGATACCGCGTAGACTGATAATCGCCTCATGTATGTGGTATGTGGAAAATAATGTTTTACAGCAGAAATGAGCAATCCTCCGGTCGAAATATGCAAGCAGAGTTCGCACGTACGAGTAAGTAAATCCATAGGTTATAAGCCATTGTGTAATGTGAGCCTGTGTGTGTAAAACTTTGAGAGTTTCAGGCGGTTTTTATTTAATATTTACGTGTTATCGTTTCATGTGCGTGAAAGCTCTTCAAGAACTACCGTTACTCTGACGTCAGCCAAGGCTACTTGCCAGGAAATGGAACAATACGTTCGCGATTTTGCAACGGCTTTGCAAGGAGGAAGTCTACGTTTAAAACGACATTTACTTATCAACTGGAAATGGAATATTTACAGAATTTTATTTCTATACTAGCCTTCCGCCAGCGGCTATGCTCGCGTGGATCCGTTTTATAGATTCCCGTAGGATAAAAATCATTCTGTGTCCTTTCCCAAAGTCCAATCTATCTGTGTTCCAAATTTCATTAAAATTGGTTCAGTAGTTTAAGAGGAAAAGCGTAGCAGACAGACAGAGTTACTATCGAATTTACCTATAATATTAGCAGGGATTTCGAAGCGCGTAAGGCTCGGCGGTTAGCGTAGAACGCAAGCGATTTATGCGACTAAGTAAAACGGGGGCGGTCGGGTGTGAGATAGGTGACCGCTAGTAGCTAAAAATTTCATGCGCGTTTCCGTGGTTCGGAGGGCACGTTAAGCCATCGATCCCGGTTGTTGTCGATGGATAACATTCGTTAAACCTTGTCGGAGGCCTTATGGGCGGTTTAAAAACATCCGACAACGAGTTGGCCACTAACCCGCATCTCCACCAACCCGCATTGGTTGGCCAGCAGTGGGACGTGAAAAAGGTTGCAGCCATTTCCATATTTCTAGAATTTTTTGAATAAAAACGGTAGTATGGCCCTGTTGATCCTTGCAACAAACACTAAGTAACTGACTGACACGGCACTGACAGTGACTGACACTATTTATCTACTCCCCAATGCGACGTAATTTCAAAATATTATCGTTTAAAAATTATGTTGCAGTTTTTAGTCCCTCATCATAACTTTTCGGTTACTTAAAGACAAAATTTTGCAATCGACAAATTCTATTTTGTTTGTCCTTCCATAGGTTCGTATCAGAATTCGCTATCGAAATATTATTATAAGCGCTATGATATCGCTTTCCTATTGTTATCACTTGTCAATTAATGCTTATCTTCGTATTATGTATCTGTGCTGTTTGGAAGCGCTATTGATAGCATTCAGTGGCAAAACTGAAATCCTCTTATATAACTTGAAAAATATGCAAGGAACAGAATTATCTTTGTGTGAAGAAAGTGTAAAAATAACTGCCATAGATAGGTAAAATACTTTTGTTAAATGAGAGTTTTGTTAAATTATTTGCATTCCAATGAATCATTTCTTTTTTAAATGTTCGTGTTTTAATACGAGACGACCTTTTTTTTGTTATCGGGGGGAAAACCTTCAAAAGGTACCCGGCACCTTGGGAGAGAGTACCGGGTTATGTGGGATTTGACCGCACTAAAACCCCCACGGTGGCTGCCACTGCGCTTGGGGAGGACTCCGGGATCTCCGGCGGAACGCACCGGTGTCCTCCACGCGCGACGCCCCAGAACGGGTCCATCTTCGGGAGAGCAGCTTGTAGTTACCTCCCGCTACTCATCAAGAGATAGCACCACGGGTATTCCTGAATCACGCTATCGAAGTTTTCGGAATATCCTACCATATATACAAGCTCCGAATTGAGTCAGTCGGAGCGCGGCCGCTCCCCGGGCATGACCACCTCGCCCGGCGGGAGATCTCCCTTTGGATGGATCGAGCTTCCACTCACACCGTCCACAACCCCGGAAGCCCCCTTTTAGTCGCCTCTTACGATCAGGCACGGGATACCGTAGCTCTATTCTTAATCCCGAAGCTACAGGGACTAATACGAGACGACCTGGCTATCCATTAAGATCGCGGGTCAGTGAGACAAAAATGTTTTATTTAAATAAGAGTATATTGTTAAAACACAAACTCAGGCATGCGTGGTATAAGTAGCTAAGTAAAATCTTGTAAAATGTAAATTACCTGGCGTAAGTAGATATCTTGTAATAATCCTCAACTTCTATAGACACTGAAACATTTTATTTTCCCGCGCCTTATATTAATTACCACATTTTAGTTATGATATTATACTAAGCATTATCTACATAACGATAAAATTTATCTTCTTAATTCTTGGCACGAGGCACCTATCTATTGCTATTTTTATGTGAATTAGAAAAACAAAACAAACTTGAAAGAAATATGGTTGTCAATATACGGCTTTAGCTTTTTAAGTTTGATAAATGTATTTTTCACATTATATCCAAGAAACCAATGAAAGGAAAAGGAAACATTTTAGTACTAAAAGAGATTATGATTTTAGCTTCTGTCCGTTGGAATGCTCCTACTTAGGGTGTATCCCTCGTATACGATATATTTATTTATGTGTGAATCGTAATATATTATTATTTATAAACCAATAATAAAAATGAAAAATGCTATATTATCAATCTTTTGCTTATCAATGCTTGTCTTTTAATCCACGATAAAGGAATATTTATTAATTTTGCAAAAGTACTTAGCCAGATCGTTCAAAGAAAACGAATATATAGGTTCTTGAGTAATGTCTTAAATTTTTATCGGTCTTTTTTCTAATTTACATTTTAATGAAAAATATTTATGAGTGAAGATTGTAAACAAAACTACTAATTTCTTAAGACTTATAAAACAGTGTTCAAATAAAAAAATTGACCTTTACTTGTAATGTAAACTAAAGCTACTTTTTTCACGAAACATTCAAAATTTGCAATTTTGTTAACTCTTGTTCTCATATAAAAATAAATTATTTTTGCGGTCTTTGTTTGTCTTCTAGATAGTAGTAAATAGTCCCTGTAGCTTCGGGATTGAGTATAGAGCTACTGTATCCCCTGTGTGATCATAAGAGGCGACTAAAATGGTGCTTCCGGGGTCGTGGGCGGTGTGAGTGCGAGCTCGATCCATCCAGCCAGCAGCCCCGGGAAGGATGGCGGTGTGTGCGTGGCCGCATGCCGCTGTAAGCATCGGAAGATGCAGGAGAGTCCATCTGCTCACCCGAGGAGACAGGAGCTGGAGGAAACCGTTGCGTTCCACTGGAGACCCCGGAGTCCTCCCCAAGCGTAAAGGTAGGCCACCGAGGGGGTTTTAGTGCGGTACAAATCCCACATAACCCGGTATCCTCTCCCAAGGTGCCGGGTACCTTTCGAAAGTCGGAAAATCGGGGGAACCCCGATACAAAAAAGATATTGTAGTATATGAGATGACAATACTGTCATACAAAGTAACTTATAAGTGTAATATATTTCTAATACATAGTTTACACAAAAAATAATAAGCATACGTAAGACGTGACTAGTTAATCAATATGCCACAACTCACAATTCTGCTTTAATCCTCAAACCTTATTGGCATACTTGAATACCATATTGCCTTATTATGAGATCATCTTTTATTGACGGTCAAGTGCTATAGTTTGCTTATAACATGTATTGTATGAAAATATTTGTACAAAGGCTGGCAATTTGCTCAGAATGTCTTCAACTTCAGTGACATTGTATTGTATCGGCTGTTTGCTGGAGTCCCGTAGCTAAAAGCTTGAGTTGTAGGATCTATTGGTGTAGGTTGGTGCGTCAGAAATCATAAATTTAATTAATTGTTACATTAGATTTATAAGTTTGTAATACTTTAAAGCTGCGTAAAATCCAACGACTAATTCAATGGAACAAAAAAGTATGACCATTTTAGCTGCATATTTCATACATTGTTTGTATATTCTACTAGCGGCTGCCCGCGACTTCGTCCGCATGGACTTTAGCTGTAGATCCGTCATAATCGGTCCAGCCGTTTCGGAGATTAGCCGGAACAAACAGACCGACAGACCAACAGACAGAGAGACAGATAAAAATTGTAAAAAATGTTATTTTGGAATATGTAACGTATAAACATTCACATGGATGTAGTAAAAAGCAGTTATTTTAATATTACAAACAGATATTCCAATTTTATTTATTTGTATAGATATAGACAGATTGGATAAATCAAGTCCTTCCGGTTTACTCGGATCAGGGAATTTGGTAGGATTTTATGTAAAAATTAAGAGTTATAAATTAATGGCGAATATTATGATAAATGTGATGGATGAGCAATATAATGTGCATCAATTAAACCAGTTTATTAAAAAAATATTTACATAAACTAAATTATTACATAAACTAATACTAAACGAACCACTTACGGTATGCAGTTACAGGAAAAAAAAGAAGAAAAAAACAGTCAAACAGGCCTAAACTATTTTATAGTATAGAGTCATGTATAGTTTGGCATTTAGTGTGTTGAGTTTTGAAATTTTTAATATATACCGCGTTCAAATGTTTGGGGTGGGCCACCCTTATCCCTTAGGGGGATGAAAAATAGATAGTAGCCGATTCTCAGACCTACTGAATATGCATATAAAATTTCACGTGAATCGGTCAAGCCGTTTCGGAGGAGTATGGTAACTAACATTGTGACACGAGAATATTGTATTAAAGATTACCAATGACCTGATAATGTTCATGAATTTACTCATGAGCTCATTTAAAAATTAAATATAATACAAGGGCACCTAATAGTTGAATGGCTGTTTCTTTTTGCACTTGTCAACTACATACTTCGTAATACTTGAGAGAAAAAAAAAACAATTAGGTACTATAGGTTAGTCATCAGACTCTATCGAACAATTCAATTGAAATTTCGTGATAGGGCTAAATACGAATTCGTATATTATCAATCGATTTTTTCATGTAAAAGTTATAATTTATTGAATACCATAATTATATCTAGACTCTTTATATTGAGTTACAACAATTTTAATGATAGTTATTCTTCCTACTTTTAATATTTTGATTCTTTATTTTTCTACAAGTCTGCTTGACTCCCTACAACTCACTACGCTATTAAAATATAATGTAGTTTTGTCAGTGTCAAATATATAAATAAATGAATTTAGGTGCTTTTTCAGCTTATGAAATGCTACTTTTTATTGTACTTGTAGGTACTACACAACGGAGAAATAAAAATACACTACGTACGGTGTAGTCGTATCAAATAGACTACGATTACGGCGTAGCATGTATGTGTTTACCTTGTGTATATTGGTGTTTAGAAGGATGTAATCTCTTATTTAATTTTTTTCTTTTTTTTTTCTTTATAGCTGCGAGTATGCAGGCCACTTGCTGTTGGTGGTTGCTGGAGTCAATCGACGAAGTCTTTTCTGAACTGATTTCTTTTTTTTATTTGAATGCAGACGAGCATGCAGGCAACGTGGTGTTAAGTGGTCGCTGCAGCCCATGGACATCTACATACGACCTCAATCAAGCATAGGTAAGTCATGTCTTAGGTCGTATGCAGTTGCGCTGCTACTCCAGAGGCTGGTGGTCGCCTCATCTAAGTGTTGCCGGTAACTGCACCTTTCCACCGAAACACAATAGAATTGGTTCACGGCAGAAGTGGATGCAGCGGGCGAACGATAATAGTTCTACCACCTACAGAATTTCTATTGATACACCACGATACACCACAGAATTGTTTCACGGTAGCAATGTGTACATGTGTGTATCAACAATACTTTTCCAGGCGTTTGAGAGCAAATTTTTAAAAATCTTCACACATCTATTTTTTGTTTGTACAAGTCAGTATATCAAACCGTATTTCAGACTCACAAGTTTCAGACAATTAGCGAAAGTATCCTAAGATTCGGGAAATTACAAAGTGTCTTCTCGTCCAGAATACCGCAGTGCCTGAAGTCGAAAGTTTTCGAGCAGTGTGTGTTGCCAGTGATGACCTAAAGCGCTGAGACGTGGTCTTTTACAGTTAGCCTTTTCCACAGGCTCAAGGTCGCTCAGCGAGCGATGGAGAGGGCTATGCTTGGTTGCAGCTCTCTACGCGACAGAATCCGTAACGATGAAATCCGTAGACGAACGAAGATTACCGACATAGCTCTCAAAATTTGCAAGCTGAAGTGGCAATGGGCAGGCCACATAGTTAGGAGGACTGACAACCGATGGGGAAGAAAGGTCCTCGAATGGCGACCACGTCTCGGCAAAAGGAGCACAGGCCGCCCTCCAACCAGGTGGACTGACGACCTGAAGAAGATAGCGGGAAACCGTTGGATTCAGAGGGCGCAGGACCGGACGGAGTGGCGAACATTAGGGGAGGCCTATGTCCAGCAGTGACTTTAAAAGGCTGATGGATGGATGGATGGATCCTAAGATAAATAAATAATGAGAAAGTATCATACAAACTTCTAGCCCCCAATTTTAAGTTAAGTTCATGACTTTTTTAAAGTTGCTTATCGGTAAGATTACTAAAGTAAGCCCTCATACTAAATTTCAGCTTTCTGGCATTTCAGGAAGTACCCTAACAATATCTGTGAGCATCAGTGTGTCGGTGACAAAATTTAGACATCAATAAAATCTAAACTGTAAACATTGTCCACCACTGAAATCACGAGAATTTCAACTATCTGGCAATTTCGAAACCAAAATTATGTTTTGACATAACATAAGTGCTCGAAGCAGCGGTACGGGGAGCTACGACATTTAATACCCGCATGAGATCTCAGGGAACTCGGAGCGGCTGAAAATCAGTGAGTCCGGGTTTATAGATCTTGGGTCTGCTGTAGCTGAGCCGTTTTCTTTTGCTTCCAACAGTAGGTGTATATCAATTGTAAATTGTAAATGTTTAAGTATGAAATCTGAACTTCTTTTGTATGTATTTATGTATTGAAGCAATAAACCATTTTTATTATTATTTTAAAAGTATACTCGTATTGAAAAAATTGTCTGGGTGGGATTTATTTACTCTATCTACGAGTAAATAAATCCCACCCAGTATAGTATCTAAAATATAAACCATGATGACTCCTCGTATGATAAATACAGTGCTACTATAGCAGAATAAATATAAAACCAGGACAACTAAAAGTTGCTTTGTTATCTTACCTCTATCTTTAAAACAAAAAAAATTGTATTCTGTTGTACCTAAAATATTTAAAAACGAATTACAACGAAGGTAAAAATTACTAAGCGGAAGTTCTAAAGCTATTAAGATAAGTGTATAGCACGGTTGTAATATCCTCCGTGGGACAATACCTGTAGTTTGAAATCCTGACTATGTATTCCTTGAAAACTAGTAATAGTTTCCTATAAGGAAATTGTTAAGCAGAAACTTGAAAACTTTCTGTAGCATTCTTCAAGTATCTACTTATTTCGATTACGTAAATAGTAATGATCAATTTACTTGTTCCCGAGGATTATGAGAGACTCTAAGGTTATTTTATTTTTATATATAAAAATTAATCCCTATTTTATTTGGTCACGGCATCATGCGTGAACTGCTGGGCTGATCACTTATTCTTTTTTTTGTGTTTTTTATTGCCAGGAGAAGGTTTTTATGAAAGCAATATGTAAATAAGAAAATTTCGCGTAAAGATACAATAAGCATGATTTTGAATTTGAGCGTAGATTTATGTACCTTAATACGTACATAACCACCACCAAGCAGCATTGGATTCTAACAAATTGCATTCGAGCACCGTGGTGGAGTAAGCTCCAGTCCTCCCTAATAATGACACGGACCAGCAATGTACGTATTGGCTTGGCTTGGCACTATAATTGTATACAGATGTTACACCTTTGTAACCTACTTATTACGTATTCCTTGTGGTATATTTGTAGCAACATTAAAACGTAAACCTTGCCCTAACTTATAAATGCTCGGGTAGTACACAAAAATACCCTCACCTAAACTGTTTCCTAAAAACATAATTTACATTAAAATGTAGGTCCTTTAAAACAGGTGTAGTAAAATTTTATATTTATTTTGACATTGACACGCAAATACAATTAAAAGTTTACGTTGATTTAAAATAAATGGAAGCCATTTAACTTTTTCATAACACAAAGCCCTTAAGACTTTTTGTCTAACTTAGAAACACTGATGTAATATCATTTGAGGTAGAGGAAAAGCTAGCGCAATATTATGTTCTATAATAGTCATGAAAAAGAAAAGCAAACATACACATGTGCGTAACAATCTAAACTCACGTGGAAAAAAGCAGGCAAAAGACCAACACAATAATAAAAAAAAATTCCAGACGATTTACCATCAGAAGAGATACAATAAAATAATAAACAAGAAGTAATCCGCAGGATTTTTCGAAAATCACAGCAGAAAATTGCGTCGAGCAGGCACCATATCATAATGTAGCGATGTCACGGAAACAGGCAATAACCAGCCTTTTACTCGGCTAGCTTGACATTGAAAACGCATGCCGACTAAGCCGACCACCCGAAAATTGGGGGTGACCAGGGCGCACCCATCGATCCCCGTGGAAATGGGGTCGACCCCCCTCGCGACCTTGAGATCCGGAGACGCACGAGCGCCCCCGAAAACTCCCGAACACGTTCATTCATTCCCATCTCGACACCCACGGATGGCGTCTCCATTTTCTACTTGAAACCTCCTCAACCTCGTTACATTAGCGGTAGAAACTTCCAGTTGTTACCAAATTTTACTGAAACGAGATCGATTTTAGACTTCCTTCATTATGAGAGAGCAGTTTTATTCTTCGTTTTAAGTAAATTATAACATTGTTGCATTTTTTTAAATGTGTTCTGAATGCTAAACAAGTTAACAAAACGCGGAAGCTATTATAGATTCCCAAAAAATCGACTTGAAGCGAATGTAGTTTTATTGAAAATTATTGAGAACTGCCAACATTGTATGCAATTCTGAAATCTTGATCTTGAACATTGAACACTCATAATCATTTACCTCGAAGTCGCCTGTAAGACAATGCGGGGTCGTGTTATCATGTCTATCAATATTAGCTGATTATGACCTTAGGAAATTTCTGATACCCTGGTAATTATGGTATCTTCATAAATAAATAAGTAGTTTAGAATATGTGTGATAAATTGATAATTTTTGCACGTCTATGGATGGATTATATATGGAAATAAAGTTGTTCACAAAGGCTTGACGGGAGTCGAACCGGAACATGAATTACTCATTTTCATGCATAATAAAAGTAATTACAACTTATATATTATAATATTTTATAGTCCGCCTAACAGTGTACCTGCTTACTACATCTTTGGAAGAAGCAGAGAACGATGTTAAAAAAGTAAAAGGCAGTCATAAATACAGACAATAGTTTTTAGAAATTCATAAAAAGAAAGTTTTGTTCTATTATGACCATAATCTAAATCATTTGTGAATCTCATTTTAGTGAATATTTTATTCAAAGTTAAGCTATGGTTCAACGTCCATGACCGCTGTTTATGAAAAATAAAAGTTCAATAAAATAAATGGTAACCAATAGGCATGATGACACTATTAAAGAATCAGAGAATAAACGGTTTTACAGAAAAATATATGCTAAAAAAGTTCTAAAATATGATCCCGTTTTAATATAAACATTAAGATAAATAAGATTTTCAATAAAATAAAAGTATTAAATACAGCAGTCGGCCATGTTATCTGAAACGCCAATCAAAAGGAATGACGTCACGTCTCAGTTAATGTCATCGTGTTGCTTGAAGTTTGACGAGCAAGCCGACGCCATGACACCTACGAGCGTTTTCGCGCTTAATTCAAATTACATAGCAGAAAATACATTAATTTACGTTAAAGGTTGAGTTTATTACTGAAATAAACTTTTTTTCGAAACTAGGAGACGAGTACCTACAATAAGGAAAGGTATTTAAAAATCTGTCATCATGCCCATTCATGAAACATCACATTCAATGCATATAACCTAGCTAGTTACAACTGCTGAAACCACAAACGTTGTTTAAGATATTTGAAAAGTTGTTAGAATTAGGGCCTCGTTCACCACGTAGTGTTGATTAGTTATGTCCCAAGTAAAAACCGGGTCGGTTTATCATATGATTAGTGCTACTCGAACATCGTGAAATTGAAATTGAAGTTACGGGTGACTTTAAACTCTAAACGATAGTACAAAACAAATGTTTATAAATAATAAAGTGTTTTATCTTTCATATTATGTTACTTATTATGTTATGTTTCCGTTATCTATAAATACAAACGTAGATGTAGGTGTATTATCACAAAAACGAATTATATACACTGCACACTCGTACACTTTACTATGTACGATATGTAAAATGTATAGCTCAAAAACGTCTTCATTTAAACGTAACTTAAACAAAATTGATACTTATAACTTTCGATTTCGATATATTTTAAATAACATTAAAACGGCTGCATTATTTGAGTATATCGGAATTCATTCGAATGTCTTTGCTTGCTACTGGATGACGTAATGCGATAGTGAAACAGTCAATATTTGATATGCAGCCATTAGTCGTGGAGCGATAAGGCAGACAAGTTCACTAATGAATAGGGGAAACAATAGCTCTATACTATCTCTGGCCACAGTTCAGTATAATACAGTAGCATTGGTAAACTGCAAACTGCAAATCAGAATATTGTCGGCAGTCGTTTCGGCATACGTCCTGACACGTGTGCTACTTTTTGCACTTCAAAAATTTACGCACGTGGACGTGCGTTTAATATGCTATTTTGAAACTGACCACAGTCAGTGAAAGCAAAGACCCAATATAAGTCTTGGCATTCGACAATAAGAGCCACCATTTCAGTATATCCAGCATAATCTCTTCAATCATCATTTGCCCTAAAGTCGCGCAGGTCCTTCTTTACTTGATCCTTCCAGCCTTTCCTTCTTCGCATTCTTTGAAATAAAACAATGTTTGCTTGCTAAGTTAATCTTATTATTAAAAACCTGAAAGAGCTTTGCCTTCTTTATACTAATTGAAAATTGTCAGAGCAAAACACAGCTTATATTACTTTGCATATGGCCTACGCCAAGCACAGACCAAATTAAAAAGTATGATCTAAGACGGCAAACCTAAAAAGTTTATTAACAAGGGGGTTACAAAATAAATACTGTACTACTGTATTTCTTGCACTGTAGCCACTCAACCAGCTGACGGCGACGGTCACGAGTCAAGGCTTACAGGATTTATATTCGATAAATTTTATTGTTCGCGCAAGCCGCAAAAATACGATCAAGATAAAATTGACGTCAGTTAATGATAACAGGCCTCAAAACTGATAGGCACACTTTTGATTTGTCATAATGTGCTAAACCGTACGAGATGTTATCTATTCAATTTTTGGTAAAAAAAAAACAGCCTATGGGCTCAGGTAGTTGCTTTTCTACTATTTATTTAAATTTATTTAAAATTAGTTCTATTTGCCTATGAGTTCTGATTTAAAGTGCTGAGTGTGCGTGGCCGATTAAGCACCTCATAATAAGATCTACCTACATCGCTCTCGCATGGAGGACACCACTCCATTCTGGAGATTCCGGAGTCTTCCCTTAGAGTTGAAGCAGGCTAGGAAGTCTTAGTACGACAGATTTGCCACATAAATCAGTTTATCTTATTAGCTGCCTGGTACAATTTAAAAATTTCAAATCGGCAGAGGATGTTTCGTATTCAAAACTGTTCGTCTTCTTATAGTACAAGTAAAAGAAAATAAAATCGAATGTTATTTTATATTTGACAGGCAATGAATAGTAATTCATTCGACGACAAAGAGCAGCTGTCACATCACTACAAGCGTTGGTACATTATTCTTAGTCTAAGGTATATTCAGTGAGAGTTAAAACTATTATTAAAGACAAAAAATTACACAAAATGAAAATAATTTCTAAACAGGAAAATTCGGTTGCTATTTAAAATTATTTTGCACAAGATAAGAGCTTAATCCCTACAACCTATAATTTGCTATCTCATATTGAGCCATGAAGAGGAAATCGAAATCCATAATCGCGTATATAAACACTCGGAGATGAGTGTTTGTTGGAGTATATCAACTTTTTCGCAGTGCGTGGGAGGCGGAGGTGAGGGGGAGGAAGGGCAGAAGGTTATCAGTCATGATAAGAACTCATCCATCACTCAACGTATCTATCACAATTCTCCAAGACGCAGACGGAAGATTTTGAATATATTATAACAGTCAATCACTTTACTGGCTGACAGAATAACCACATTTGCGGAAATTAATGCGTTTTCAATTACGTTCGAAATTCGAAAACTGGATCGTGTTTTTTGAGTGTCCATGGTATTCTTTTTTTAATCTTTCACTTTACCTTGCCGTATGTCTTGCCATATACGGTTATGTTTTTGCCAAAAGTCCACTTGAAATAATTCAATTAATAATTGTCGGTAATATTAATGGTACTACTTTATATGTTAATTTAAGCAAATCTATACTCAATAATATTATAAATAAATCAATAAATTTGTCTAATTACGTATACAATTTTATTTTATATAAATAAATATAAATGCTAACAATTCGGGAGAGACATTTACGCTTGACTAATGCTGAAACAATTTCCAATATTTTCCTGCGCCGTACACTTAGGCTAAGTGCGAAATTCTTGGATACCGGTTCATGTTTAATCTACCGTTGTAATTTAAAAAAATTAAAAGGAATAAGACAAAACGATTCGGTCTCATCTTTAAACCGATGCGTATGGAGCACATCTGCTTTAGTGCGTCTGTGTATGTGGACGATTTTTTGTGCTGTTGTAAGCCGACTCGAAGATGTTCCTTGACTATATTTTTTGTTTTCTTTCACTCTTTTTGCCATACGCCTACTATCTTCTAAGTGAATATGTATTTCCTTCCATACTGTAATCACTTTGCTGCATTAATTTATTGATAGTTTGAAACCAGTTATTAATTTTAATTTTTCGCCAAAATGAAATTAAAAGATACTTTTCGTAATCTAAAATAATATATAAGTATCTGTTGTTATGAAGTTAGACATTTGCAACATTTTATGATACTTGTCAGGTGAATTATCATATAGAATACATTTAAACCATCAAATAAACTGATAATTCGCAACATACAAAAAGTGCAGGAAAAAGCGTGTTAGTATTCACTTCAGATAAGGATGCGTTGAGTTTCATCTACAATGCAATCCGCACCTTATTTGAGTGTTGAAAAAGTTTCTATTTGCTTGATGACTCTGTGACACTTATTACGTGTAATATTTGAGGCACTTGGTAATAAGAGTCACGAGTGATTACGTAACAACGGGAGGTACTAGCATATTGTTCACTAACACGTGGAATAGCTACAAATATTTTGTTTTTGTGTACTTTTATTTCAAATTGTGTAAAGTCCTTTAGTTCTTATTTATTTATTTATTTATGCTTTATGTACATACCCTAAACTAGGTGTACAAAGGTGGACTTAATGCTATGAGCATTCTCTGCCAGTCAACCTTCGGGTAGTGAGGAAAGCAGCGATAGGTGGCTTATTATTAAATATGAGAAAATAACGCCAAGCAGAAGATGAACTAACATGTAAAACAAGATTTACATACATACATAATAAATATACATTCATATATAAATACACATATAAATAAATATATATATATATATATATATATATATACATACATACATACATACATACATATAATATAGATACAACTACATAGAATATGTATAACTACAGAAAGCTGAAAATATAGATACATGTAAATATAAGAATTAGATGATGGGAGAAAGTAAAAAAGAAAGAATGAGGGGGAAAAATAGATTTTATGACCCTAACTACTTTGAAGAAGCAAATGTTTGCGTACATTATTTTTAAATGTCAATTTGCTAGCAGGTTTTCGAAGATCATCAGGAAGCGCATTCCAAAGTCGGGCAGCTTGAATAGCAAAAGAATATGAAAGGGAACCGGAGTGGTGAAGAGGGATAGAGAGACAGTGTGTCTCAGAAGAACGAAGGTGCCGTTCATAGGTACTACTTAGAAACTGAAACATGTTTTTCAAGTACTTAGGAGAAGTATCATCATAAAGGATAGTGAAAAGCATAGAGAGTATCCTCAATTGCCTTCGTTGCCGAATAGGAAGCCATTTCAGCTGAGATCGGAGAGACGAAACGTGGTCGGACTTGCGAAGGCAGAAAATGAAGCGGATACAATTGTTGATGAGCCGCTCTAGTTTATTCAGAAGCTCCTCATTGAGATCAGTAAGACACACATCACCATAATCAATAATCGGGAAAATAAGAGCTTGCACCAGCATAACCTTTGCATTGATGGGGAGGAAATTTCTGAGACGGTTAAGTGCACCAAGCTTTATCGTCACGGAACGGCAGGTCTCGTGGATATGAGCAGACCAGTTAAGGTGTGTGTCGATAAATAACCCAAGATTTTTTACCTTAGAAGATAAGGGTATAGTGCACTTATCGAACATTATTGGAGCTGCAAGGGCCAGGTCGACTTTAGCTAATTTAACACATAAAATGATATCTTGCTTAACCGATCACTCTTCAGCAACATACAAAAGATAGAAACGTGAAATTTTCGCATTGGGTGTACATTTATAACCCTCTAAGGACTTTTGTAGGTGGTAGAACTATTATCGTTCACCCGGGGAAGTACCACCGCTGCACCCACTTCTGCCGTGAACCAATTCTATTGTGTTTCGGTGGAAACGTGCAGTTTCCGGCCACACCTACATGAGCCTCCTGAGTAGCGGCGCAACTGCATACGATCTCAGACAAGACTAATTATGCTTGCTTGAGGTTGTATATAGATAGAATGTCCATGGACTGCAGCGACCAATTAACATCACGTGGCCTGCATGCTCGTCTGATACTCCATTCAAATAAAAAAAAGGATACCTGCGTCCCAAAGATAAACCGAGAAAGTTTAAAAAAATCTTATAACCGTATCAAATAAAGTATGAAAAAGTATGATAGGTTGTTTATAAAAACTCTTAGTGCGGTTTCACACCAGTGCGAGCGTATATTTCGGCTCGTTTGCGCGTTTTGTTAACTTTTGTTCGTTTTTGAAGCGCGTGTAGCCGTGAAACGTCAAGATTTGACATTTTGGTACAAAAAGTAGCGCGCGTTTTTCGAAACGACCGTATACTTGCGTAAAAATACGTTAGTGTGAAACGGCACTTAATAAAATTAAATATTAAAAATGAATAATAAAACTACTTTTATTAGTATTTAGAATATTTAAAAGGAATTTTATTAATGAAATTATGTTATGACAATCATTATTACTTTTGGTTGTTAATTAAGAAATAGTTTTGGAAAAAAATATATCAGAAACACTCGTTAAGGTACCTGATAAAATAAGTTATTTCCTCTTCTCTCTTATCTTAATCCAATTTAAGTTAAATTTCTAATAAGAAATACAAATGTGTAATTTTCGATGTTATCTAAGTACCTACGACTATATGAACTATTGGTCAACGTCCCTTTGTCAGTAGTAACAAATGGTGCTACATAAAATATCTCTTCCACGTTTTCTTGTAGTCATGTTACGAAATTTTATAAAACGTGAGCGAACAAAGAATCTCATATTCCAATTAGCTTTAAGAACACGAGACTTGAGAAAATCTTGAAAATTTGTAAGTATAAGTTTTAGATTTTTCAAACGTCAATAGTCAAAAATATATATTGCATATTAGGAATACAAAATATTCGCTAAATGAATGTAATTTTTTCCCGGTCATCGCCTTTTGGTAGCATCGGATAAAAAATCCCAGCAGCACTCTTTTTTAAAAAAAAGCACATATGTAATTGAGATAACAATATGTGAAAACCTCACTTTTTACGTAACAGTGATTTATTTATTTATTTATTCAGTCTACAATTTGCTTACAGTCATTGACCAAACACAAATGTGGAAATGTATACAATTTATATTAAGTAATAATAGTGATAGAAAATCTGAAAATTTTGAAACATTTCCCTAAATGGGGACTTGAAATTGAGATCTTATAGTGCAACAAGTAGACTAGAAAGGTACTTTTTAACCCTTTTATAAATGAATATTATGGTATTTGGGAACAATATATAGATAATTTCAACAACAATAAATATAAACAATAACAAATAGGGTCTTGGACACTATGCACAAAAAAAATCAAAATCCTTACCTTAAAAAGATTGCACTAAATCACGCTTGGAAAGCAATATAGTTGTCAATCCTTTTTTGTACATGATTTTTATTACCGCTTAAACTAATAATAATGAAGTCAATTGACTATATATGATAAGTGACGTCACTTATCATTTTCTCATACAAAATGTATGGGGATGTCACGTTTTGACAACTCATTAAAAGTATCTCAATTGACTTGGTAGTCCAAGACCGGATTGGTGACTATTTGTGTGTACATAAATTAAATTAAAAAAAAAAACAACTCAATATTTCATAAATAACAGAAGTAGCATTTCATGGATCAAAATATAGCTATTAAACCGATAATCACGTTGGTTTATATCTAATTCAAGCCTTTGTATAAAAAATATCAAAACTACGGCAACATTATTCTGTTCTACACGTGTGGCTACGCAGAAACATAAAAAGTGGTTTCTTTATTTTTTGCTACTTCGCGTTGTTACATTATTATTTAATTTCATTTCATAAATATTGAGCCTTGATAAGGAACATAATATTATAATCTTACATTCAAATAAGCTTTACCTAACGTACTGAGAGTCAATGAACGCAGAGATCTTTCATGGAATGTAGAGTACTGTAGAGTCGTGATAGCTAGATTTTTATGTATTTTATGTTGTAGAGTTATATCGACGGTCAAAAGCCAAATTTACTCAAGCGCCATTTTTACAACTTTACAAGAGAATGATTAAAAAATTTAAATTACGAATAATAATTATTGTTTCAAAACAAAAGTTCTTAAAATTTTGGATTGAAATAGCTGTATACCGAATGTAAGTGTAGTCTTTTATGATATAGGCAATATTAATGTACATTGGTAGTATTATATATTGATATACATGTCGATTAATATAATAATGTATTATTTACCGATCATGGCGAACTGTTTGAAGTGGCTGAGATAACATAATTATATTTAAGTAAAATGAGTGCCATGCCTTATTTACTTAAAGTTATCTAAGGCTAAATAATTTAAATTACCTATACAAGTTGCTTTTAAACAGTATTAAAATCCTAAGTATGCCATATGCCATAATCTCTTAGTCTATACTCTCTTTAGTGGTAGAACTACCTACCTAAAACCAATGAAATTATTTCTGCCACAAAGTATTCTTATTGTATTTCGGTGGAAAAGTGAGGTTGGCGCCCAGAATTACAAGAGGCTTTAATTAGCCTCCGGAGTAGCAGCGCAAATGCATACGTCCTCAAGGAAGGCTTAGGCTCGCTAGAGGTTGTGTGTAGAGTAGATAATATAGAGTAGATGATAGTTAAACCACTTTAACACGACGATTTATGCTCGACTGTGATATGTGCCATTGTTACTGAAGCATTTTTGTCGTATTAATGTTTTGTCAAGCGTTTCAAAATATAAACGTGCCAGAACATCTACGTTATTGCCTTCGTTTATTTCATTGTAAATTACCTTTAACAAACTTATCTGTATATTCAGCTGAACCTTTTAATGTTCAATGAAAACTCTTTTCAACGAATCTTTCAAGATGATGCTTAATAAGTAGAAGAAGAAAAGAAAGTAAGAAGAAGAAAACACATTAACACTGATTTCAGACCTTATAAAATCAAGTATTGTATTAAACATACTACAACACTAAAACAAAGGAATATTAAAATAAGCGTAAGAGCCTGACAAAATGTGGATTTTAACATAAAATTTGTTTTGTTTTTAAATCGGTTGACCTGTTGAGGTACCTGTTTCAACAAATTTATACAAAACGTCCCCCTTGAAGGTCAATAGTGCGAAGAACTGCGAAGATTTGACTTCCGATACTTTGTATTGCCGTAATCCTCAAGGTTCTGTGGTAACTAGTTCGAGAAACCTGATCTTCTACTTTTAAAACTTAGAATAAAAAACAAAATTTAGGTTGTTGTTTATTCATACTAATCAGCCAAACAGAATAATCGTTTAAAGCTAATTAGAAAAATAAACTGTCATTCCAATTGCCTGTCTCGAGTACAAAACCATTTGTGACACTGGTAGGCACCGGATTCCACATATAAACCTAATTGAAGCGAATACATCCCTACAATAAACGTTAGCTAGACCATCAATTGTCAAAGACTCCATTAGTCTTCAAGCAGAAATAGGTACCTCCATCAATTTCACTGCAGTGGCTAATCTTAAGCGATTAATTGTAATACTTGCACCATTAAAACTGTCTAAGGTGAAGTGCGCTTATTACCATAAAACAACCGCGAGCTCACCAATCACAGTCGGAGAGTTGTAGGGCAGGTCATGGCTGAATGCGTAAGCGCAAACGGATGTGCATATGATAATAATTATTATTATCACAATTTTAAACTTTGCTTGCACTCTTGTCATTCTAATGTTCGCTTGCAGTTTTTATCTGAACGGTAAATAACTCGGTAACGTCCTCAAGATATCCAGAGTATTTGTTTTTGTTCCTTTGTCCGCATTGTGCGAAGAATAGTGGTAATGGGTTTTATAGTGTTGTTGTCAATTGTTGCGTCCTTCTACGATATAGAATAGTCTGGCTCCTACACGGCGAGTACCAGGCTAGCAGTGGATCGCTGCGGTATCACGTTACGCGGTGGCTGTTGACACCAGCGCCTGATTAATATTTATGATACGGCTGAGCATCTCGCATGGCCGGTTCGCTCGCTCGATGCGAATTACCGCCGTCTCACTCGCACCCACGCAATGCCGATACGTTAAATCAAGAACGCATTCGCAACTCATATGGCAACCGCTCTTTCAAACAAACTAGTGTGAGTAAGTGCGAATGAGAATCCCAAATCTTCTTAATTTTTGTACAGTTTTTTTGCTTCCAGTTTTTTGGCATGTTAAGACTCTTGGAGGTCGCCATGTGTTAGTCTCAGAGTTTTTCGTAAACATCAAGTGTTGCATTTTAATTAAGTTGGTAATTAATTCATTATGGTCATATGGTCGCTGGAGTAGGTACCTATGCATATAGTTTTTAATAAATTAAGTGTTGTTTGAAGAACTTATCGAGTCCTAGTGACCAATCAATTGAAAGTCGTCGAAAGAAGTATGTGGAACGAGTAGGGACGATTGCCTCGAACCTGACCGTATCGAGGTAACTCAACCGGACAGACTTGACTGACACATTACAAATCTGCAATGTCTATAGCTAACTGCGTCTGACTAGCGACATACTAGGGATGTACACTGCACTCGTTTAATAGACCAGCGCAGAAAATTAGTACCGCATTCATGGACTACTGGTTAAAGAATAAAGAGGGACAGCAATTAAAGAATCTGTTTGTAACATTCGCTCTGCATTCGTCTGTAACAGTGACGCAAACTTCATTTGAATTAGTCATTTAGCGTTATTAGTCATTTAGTTTAATAAAGCCGTTTGTTTTTAATTGATCGCATCCTAAACGGTGAAGTTACTTTCACTTACCCTTTTTGTCAACAAAATTTTGCAATGATTAGAAGAAGTATATAAGTCACGCATTGTTCCTGCGCATTTATTATTTTAATATAATTGTTTCTCATACTAACAAAGTTATCATTGTGTTCGAGGCTCTATTATCATTGTTTGTCTGTACATTTTCCGTGAGCCTGTGCGCCTCCACCGCCGGCCGGCATTCGAGACTGCGTTTCAAGGTCACGTTATCGTGCTGTCGCCAAACCGAACAGTGTTACCGCCAGATACGCGCTCGGCAGTAATTACCAACACTACGTGCGTTCCGATCCTTTATTTCATCGACTTCAACGCGTCACTACCACGTCCGTCTTACAGGAACTCGGCAATCTCGACCGTCGCAGTCTTTATTGCTAATAACCGCAACTACGAGACTACGTCGTGTTCCTACTGGACCGATACTGCAATATCGTCTTAAATCGAATTAACAGCGTGTTTACATTTTATAAATAGAGCGCGTTCACGTGGCGCCGTCGCGAGATAAGCGTCCGACGACCGTCGACAACACTCACCGTGGGCTGTTAACATCCTCCGCGATGGGCTACAGGTTCCTCCGTGACACTGACACTCGAGCGGGAATTTAGCACTCACAAACGGCGCACTGAGTTCGGCGGCACACGCGAGGACTGCACGACGCGACACCCACGACTAGAATGCGGGCGAGACGAGCGCGGGGCGCGGGGGGTAGAGGCCGAGAGCGACACACGGCTCATACGAAGGCGCGGCGGCTAGGACTGCGGCCGGGCACGAGCGAGATCCCCCCCATTGGTCGGTCGGGGCGTGACGTCACGCCAGCCGGCCAATGGCCATGGAGCTATTAGTTCGCGAGGTGTCCGCTAGAGGTGCTAGGCGCTCGGAGTTCGGCAGTCGCCCGCCCTACAGAGCTTTCTTCAGCTTGGGCGTATGCTTCGGCGGGCGGCGAGCGTTCACCGACAGATATCACAGCCGTATCGTACAAAATGTTTGTAATCATTAATGTCCATAAATTATAGGCGTAATGGCGGTTCCTTGTAAAACAGCTACTCGTACCATCGTACGAACACATCCGGAAACGAACCTCGAGTCGAGTTGCGTTTGCGTAGATTGTTGGGCATCTGCCAGATAAGGTTAATATTCCTATGCCACATAAACACGATAGTAATTTTCGAACTAAAAGAAACTAAACTATGTCTCTACATCTCTATTAAATTTAAGATACTATAGATAGATATTATGTAAAATTAAAGTAAAATTCAGTTGGCAGTATAATATGTAGGTTTATGCAATATAATATACTACCTATATATAATAATAATCTAATAATAATAATATAACCACATAACAACATTAAAGTGTCTCAAAGGGGTCCTACATGTTGGACCTCTGTCCCCACGCAAGCCTTCCAAATGACCGGGTCAAATACTCGTAACATCTTCGACCCGTGATCCATAAGAAGAGATACTATATGTAATAATATATGTATATTATTACATATGTATCTCTTCTATTTCTATATTCATATTAATAAATATTATAAATTTAAAAGTAACTCTGTCTGTTACGATTTCCCGCTTGAACCACGTTACTGAAATAATTTTAATGAAATTTGGAACACAGATAGAGTGGACTTCAGAAAAAATATAGAATGATTTTCATCCTACGGGAACCTATAAGACGGGTCCGCGCGGGCGTAAACGCTGGCGGAAGGCTACTAATATTATAATTATGATTTCACAAACTCTACATTAAAACAATACTTTTATTTTTGGATTGCATTTTAACATAGGTGGTTTTATTGCCGCTAAAATTTAGATTATTGACATAGTCTGGTTTTCCCCAAAGAAAACATGATTTTTTGAAACAAAATTAAAAAACATTATTACATTTCAAAAAAAGGTAACAAAACAGTGAGATATATGTATGTCTGTTAGTACGTAATATCTCAATATAACAAAAAGATTTAATATGCCGTTCAACTACCCCAAGGCCATTTGCAATTTGAATTGTCGAAAAACAAAGCTAGCTCGTAGTTTCGTCATTAGAAGTAAACTGTAAACAAACCCCATTGCCCCGAGGGGCTAACAGCTGTCCACAAGCCTCGCACATTAAACACCTACGTAAAGTTTAAATTAAGCACAAAAATAAACTCTAAAACCGCACATTTAAGTCTAATTTCAAATAGCATTTGTGAAAAATCTTCAAGACGCTCCGAAATTGTGAACCCCGAAAAACAACTTTAACTTGAATCACAGAATACATTGAGGTGGTCGATCGGAATTACATTAGAGTGCTACCAAATTGTATCATGGATTTGCGTAGAGTCGAAAAGGAAATTCGATTTATAGTTTGTAATTTAATTTCTTTCGCTCGCGTAGAATAAAACGCAAGCGATCTTCGCAGCTACGCCAAACGGGCGATGTCGGGTGTGAAATGGGTGACCACTAATAGTATAAAAACTTCAAAGTTTCCTTGCATTTACATTAGAGTGTTACCAAATTGTATCATGGATTTGCGTAGAGTCGAAAAGGAAATTCGATTTATAGTTTGTAATTTCATTTCTTTCGCTCGCGTAGAATAAAACGCAAGCGATCTTCGCAGCTACGCCAAACGGGCGATGTCGGGTGTGAAATGGGTGACCACTAATAGTATAAAAACTTCAAAGTTTCCTTGCATTTACATTAGAGTGTTACCAAATTGTATCATGGATTTGCGTAGCGTCGAAAAGGAAATTCGATTTATAGTTTGTAATTGAAATTCTTTCGCTCGCGTAAAATAGAACGCAAGCGATCTTCGCAACTAAGCCAAACGGGCGAAATCGGGTGTGAAATGGGTGACCGCTAATAGTAAAAAAATCATAGTTTCCGTGCATTTACATTAGAGTGTTATCAAATTGTATCATAGATTTGCGTAGAGTCGAAAAGGAAATTCGAATTATAGTTTGTAATTTCATTTCTTTCGCTCGCGTAGAATAGAACGCAAGCGATCTTCGCAGCTAAGCCAAACGGTCGAAGTTGAGTGTGAATTGGGTGACCGCTAATAGCAAAAAAAAAACATGGAAGTCCCCATGCTTCGAAGGCACGATAAGCCGTCGGTTCCAACTGTTATAATAAATAACAAATAAACGTAACACACACATACATACATATAACACACTCATAGCCCTACAGTAAGGAAATTAATACACTGTGTCGTGGGTACCATGGATACATACAAAAGCAAGAACACAAACAGACAGACCGAGAACAGAAATTTAAACTCATCACTCAAATTTCTGTTTCGCCGGGAATCGAATCCAGGAGCCCTCGACTGGCAGTCCGGCATGGTGACCATTGCGCCATGCGAGTTATCAATAGATAGCATTCGGTAAACTTTGCTGGAGGCCTTATAGGCAATTTGAAAACATCCGATAGCTTGTTGGCTTCTAACCCTCACTCCACCAACCTGCATTGGACCAGCATTGTGGTCTAAATTCCAGATCTCCCAAATAATGGGAAGAGACTTGTGCCCAGCGGCGGGACCCAAAAAAGGGTAGCCACCAGCCAGCCCACCAGCGAGCTAATTTGATTTCTGTGTTAAAATACCTGTTTTTGGGGAAACCTTCAAAAGGTACCCGGCACCTTGGGAGAGGATATCGAGTTATGTGGGATTTGACCGCACTAAAACCCCTTCGGTGCACCTCCTGCAACTTCCGATGCTTACGGCGATATACACGCATACACCGCCGTCCTTCAAGTGGCTGCTGGCTGGACGGATCGAGCTTTCACTCTCACCGTCCGCAACCCCGAAATCCCCCTTTTAGTCGCCTCTCATGATCAGGCAGCGGGTATCGTAGCTCTATTTTTAATCCCGAAGCTACAGGGACTATGTTAAAATACCTATGTTTTTTATTCTGCTGTGACAACTACCGTTATCATTTTAAAGGACAACGACGATGGACAACTCCATATTTTTGCTGAGTTACTAAAGACGTGTTAACTATCGTTATCGATCAACAGGCAAAAAGCCTTAATCTCAGTAGCTTTTAGTAAAGATCCGATTTGATGATACTGCCTTGTGGTAAGTATCAAATAATTAAAAAATAATAATACCTGCTTTGAACAGTACTAGATAACTGATCAGTGTTTCATTGCTATAATTTCCTTATGACGTAGGTACATCGAATATACTCGTAATCTCATTTTCTCATTATAAAAATTGTTGTCACTGAAATGAAACCAATTAAAGCTAAGGCGAAAAACAAATACAGCCTTTAAAGTTTGGTGGGAATATGGCATATGACAAGTGAAGACAGTAATTAACCGGTCTTAGAGCATCAAAGATACTGACTCACCCTTCAGGGGAGAGGGCATTGCGCCTCGCTTCGCTGCATATTTTTTGTGCCAAAGCTGGTGCGAGGGGAAGAACGCACACATTTTAATTTTGTCACACATTCACAAATATACTTTCATCGCTACAGACGCATACATTTCTAAATATGTCAATTTCAAATTAACAACGTCATTTTCTATGCACCGACAACACTGACACCAACACACTGACACACTAGTTGTATAACTAGAAGGCACATTTTGCATGGATTTTGGGACGAGAGGTTCCCCCGTAAAGGCCACTCCTCTGACGGGTGTCATACCTGTCAATACCTTTATGCTCTAAGTAACCGGTAGATCAAGTTGATTAATATCTTTTCATTCGCCTATTTTGTCAACCGTTCACACATTTCATAAAGAATTACTTGCAACCCTTTTTACATCCCACTGCTGGGCACGGTGTCTCCCCATTATTTTGGAGGCCTGGAGCTTACTCCACCACGCTGCTCCAATGCGGGTTGGTGGCGATGCGGGTTAGTGGACAACCCGCTGTCGGATGTTTGCAAACCGTCCATAAGGCCTCAAATCCGGGTTCAAATCCTCGGCACGCACCTCTGACAAAGAAATTTGTAATGTGCGCATTTATTGCTGCTCCACGGTGATGGAAAATATCGTTATATTGAATTGATTACAATGTTCTCCATCGCCGTGCATGCTTGAGAGAAATTTATAATTTCTCGGAAGCATGACGTCCACCAATCTGCACTTGGCCGGCGTGGTGGACTATGGCCTAAATACCTCTCACTTGTAAGAAGGAGACCTGTGCCCAGCTGTGGGACATAGAATGGTTGAAAAAAAAAAGTTATTTAATAGGTCTCGGCAGTTTTATCCCTTCACTTTTCCTTCATACAACCGGTGTTTATGTTTTTATCTCGTTTTATGACATTAAAGCAAATACTTTTTTACTAAAATAGTTGCCACTTTTTATGGTTTTTATTGTTTTCATAACCAATTTTATTACCTTTAAAGAAATCGTTGAAATGGGAAACTTAGATCATTATTTTTAAAGATTCGACTCTTATGAATGGTAAAAAAGGAGAAACATAACAGCACAGAATAAGTCTTTCTTTGTGAAATGTCTTTTGAATTAGTGTAGTTTTGGAGATGGAATAGACGAAGATTTGTTGATGTATCTACAGCAATAAGTTTTCGATTATTTTGTTTAATTTTTTAGCTCTTATTACCTCTTAAATATTTGGCGTGGAACAATTTTCAATCCAAGAACTAGTCCCGTTATTTAGAGGTTCACATTCCAGAAAAACACAAAAATATGGGTTTTATTATTTCTATCAAAGATCATATCAATACACTTCAAACTTACGTAAAGTGATGAAACATAAATTGATCATTAAATACAAACATTCGCAGCTGAATAGTTAGAAATGTATTAATTTAATCTTAGAAAATTTTAATGGCCATGTACCTAATTTACATCCTAATTATGGATATTAGACATAAACCATAATGGTGAAAACCTATTTAATATTCATTGTGAGGCAGTTAAGAAGTAATTCGAAGATAACGAAGTGTGTATCTAACACTTATGATGGGCAACTTTCTTTTGTTCTGTGAAGAAGAAATCAAAACATTGAACCATTGCGTTATGGACCGCTAATCAAGGGACCCTGGATTCGTCGATTCCCGGCGAAGAAGGAATTGGAATGATGCGTTTTAATTTCTGTTCTCGGTCTGGGTGTTCGGTTCTCGTTTTTGCGTATGTCTAGTCAAAACTATGATTGATTCCCGGTGAGGAAGAAAATTGAATGATGAGTTCATTGTCATTTTTATAAATTATTTTGTAGGTAATAAACTTAGAATAATAAAGTTAAGAACGTCAGTCTTCATATAAGCGCGCTGTGAAAATTGAAGCAGTTTTGGCAAAGGGAGATCTCCCGCCGGGCGAGGTGATCATGCCCGGGGAGCGGCCGCGCTCCAACTGACTCAATTCGGAGCTTGTATATATGGTAGGATATTCCGAAAACTTCGATAGCGTGATTCAGGAATACCCGTGGTGCCATCTCTTGATGAGTAGCGGAAGGTCGCTACATCACCCCCTGCTCAGACCGGAGGTCGATGACTTCAGTAATCCAAGTGTAGTCTTCGCTTACAAGCGCCTGTAATGCCCTCTATCTGCGGTGAGTCGAGATGTGAGGGTGCAGACCTTGTGTAGCCCTCCGTCCTCGGTGAGTCGGGATGTGAGGGTGAAGCGAAGAGTGGAGATGCCCTCTATCCACTGTGAGTCGGGATGTGAGGGTAGGATGTGGAGGCGAGTAATGGCTACTCAAGCCGTCCATGAAGTCCTTGGAGGCAGCTGTGTCAGGAACAGGAAGCGTGTACATGGTGCGCTGCGAGGAACCTGACGAGCTGGTGAAGTGATGCTGCAGTCCATCCAGGGAGTGAAGGTGCGACTGATGAAGGTCAGAAGGGACGTATTCTTGTCCGGGGTCACCAGTTTGGCAAAGGGAGATCTCCCGCCGGGCGAGGTGGTCATGCCCGGGGAGCGGCCGCGCTCCAACTGACTCAATTCGGAGCTTGTATATATGATAGGATATTCCGAAAACTTCGATAGCGTGATTCAGGAATACCCGTGGTGCCATCTCTTGATGAGTAGCGGAAGGTCGCTACACAGTAAATAGATTACTACAGTTGTCACATCTGACAAACAAAATATTTTTATTTTGATCAAATTAACTATAAAATACTACAAAATATTGAAAACACTGTGAAACATTTTATTAGATTTCTTTTGTTTTTAAAATGTGTTGTGATAAATTAATGCTTCAATTTGGGCGCGCGAACTTGGTTTCTATAATGTTATTGTAATTATTCTAAGGTAATAAATAATAATGTTATTTGAATTGTAAAATATAACTTTATTGTAATTTTTTTATTAATGTTATGTAATTATTTTATTTTATTAGTGACTTAACATCCATTATTTATTTTAGCTTTTCTTTTTCTGCGTGTTGTTATATCTGTCTTTGTGTGTGTACTGCGTATAAACGATGCGGTCCTAGTGTGAGTGTGCAGCGTAATTATTATAATGTACGTCTTCTTTGACTAATCACGGTTCGAGGATTTCAATGACTCCGTCATGAAGGCGTGCTTGGGCATATAGGTCCATCATATAAAAGTTTAGTGACTCGAATGTCTCTGCCATGTGCACGGGAACATAAAACTGGGTCTATGGGGGTAAACTAACTATTGCGGATGGGTTATAGAAGACTATGGCACACGAGACACGTTCATTAGTGTTGTTTGTATTGACAACCCACAAATCCTATCGATGCCCGGGGATGCAAATATTTAAAGATAAGATTAAATTTATTGACTCTAGGCGATGTAGGTACCTGTCATTGTGTGTGTGTCTACGACACAAAAACTCTAGTGTGGGAGTATAAGTGTGAAGCATTATCATTTCTTCCTCTCCCACAGACATCTTACGTGTGCCTTCGTTGTGGACTGCGCGCAAGAATTCGTGTAGGTATTCTATTTTTGGCGTCTTCCCCTCGGCGCGTGCGCTTCAGGGCGACTTACTGACGTGTCTCACAGGGATCTGTGAAACGGTCGGCGATTTAACCCTTAACTGGTATCGGGGGTCATAAATTACCCCACGCGCACACATTTCTCATTATATCTTTCCTGTTTAAACACGTACACTCTTCCGCGTCTGTGTAATCTCAATACATCGCGGGGAGCGGCAGGTGACGGACACGCGTCGCTCTACTGTTGCTGGAAGCGGAGGTACGTAGGTACACTGTTGGGGTCAAAAATTACCCCCGACACCAAAAGTGTAGTTTTTTTTACCAGCGGCATGTAACGTTTTTTTTTAATTCTTTTAGGAAATATCGTTGCAATGACGGGGTTTTTGGATGAAAATCAAATTTCGCAACTTCTGGAAGATGAGGACAAAGAATGGCGACCACAACAGCAATCTGTGATGACGAGCAGATTAGCGATTTTGAGGTAGCAGAGGCAGTCAGCTGTTCTGAAGAAAGTGTCTTGGATTATTCAAGTTCAAGCAGCGAGGAAGCAGAAGAAATTGTACGGACATGCAAGTGCTTATTCTTTATATGTAAAGAGTATACTTACAAAGCAATCACATGTACCAAAAGGCTAGAATTTTGGAGTAGTTTTTGGACTTTTGTTTTGCGTTGTCATTTTTTTATTTTTAAATGATTTTAATAGAAGTTCCTATTTTTTGTTATTTAGATTATATAAGAAAACTACAGGATAAAAGAAATTAAAGTTATGTTTACGTTTTTATATAATAAATGGTTCCTAAAGTAACAAGTACCTAATTAAGTACAAAAAATTAGACATATGTTAAATAAGAAAAAAATGTGATTTTCGATTGTAATGTGCCTTTAAAACTAATTGATCTCTAGATTCAAAGTTGTATTTTTATAAATAAAACAGAAAATTATAAAAAAATGTTTTTTTGTATTTTTTTACAATTTTTATTAATTGGGGTCTTTTTTACCCCCGATACCAATTACGTTACCAATTTTAGCGAAACCAGCTATGTTTAAAAAGGGGTTAAAAAAGCCCTGGCCTTCAAAGTCTCATCCTGATAAATATATCAAAAAATTAACAATACCTCGTATCACATATAGGTACTTATGTAGGAATTACATTTTTTGTAGGAATTTCTCAGAATTGCGAGGGATGTAGGCCTTAGTCTAACTCGCTGGCCAAGTTCGGTTTGGTGGAGTGATGGACATCATGACTTCAAGAAACTATCAGTAACTCTCAGGCATGCACGATGAAATGAAATGAAATATTCTTTATTCACTGTACGGTTCCTTTACAAACTCTTAGTAACCGTTTTTTTTTGTTATGGGCCAAGCGCGCTGGGTGCGCTTAGGCAATGCTGAGCTGAAGAAAAGAGCAGACGGAGAAAAACTTCATGATGAAGAAAAACATCGCAACTATATAAATATCACAATGTTTTCCCTCACTGTGGAGTAACGATAAATACGCACATAACAAATTGTTTTGTCAGAGGTTTTGGGGCTTAAATCAGTTTGAGTGTCGGAGGCCATGGTTTTTTGCCAGTAGGACATCGTTGGTCTTGCATAAAAGTAAAATAATTAATTGGAATTTCTGTGCTGAATCTGAGAGTTTCTATCTTTGTGTGTCCATGGTACCCACGACACGGAGAATAGAATAACTCAAAGCCTTATTTTTTAATTTTTATTGTGATTTAATTAAAAAACAAAAACGACAAACTTATTTATACAAAATTAATTTATAAGCATTTGGTCTGCTTGTTTCAAAGCGCTTTAGTTCTTAGCATACATAATAGTGAGTTAAACTTTGTTAAGCTTATGAGCTTAACAAAAGGAGTTTGTTTAGGATATAAGTACTCAAGAAAGTACGAGTAATTGTGCTAAACTTGACTTAGTGATATTTAGATAATATTATTGTTATAGTATGTGGGTAGAGACCGTTACTTCAAGAACTGACATATTCGGTTAAAGTTAAGCGAGTATGCTAACAGTGATGTTAGATGTTCTTTTCAGTCCATAGATATTGACGCGGAACCTCGAGCGACATCGAGTTTTAGTGCGGTTTTACATAGCGTATTCTGACTCGCGCATGGCGCGCATGGCACGGCGGCTAGCGTGGAACGCAAGCGGTCTATGCAGCTAAGCCAAATGGGCGCGGTCGGGTGTGAGATGGGTGCCCGCTAGTGGAAAAAAAATTCATGCTCATTTCTGTGCTTCGGAGGGCACGTTAAGCCGTCGGTCCCGGTTGTTGTCGATAGATGACAGTCGTTCAACCTTGTCGGGGCGGTTTGAAAACATTCGACAGCGGGTTAGCCACTAACCCGCATCTCCACCGGGTTGCATTGGAGCAGCGTAAGCAGAGTAAGCTCCAGGCCTCCCTAATAAGGAAAGCTACTTTTTATATCGGTAAATGTGAAATCTTAACGTTTCGCGGCTATACGTGCTTCAAAAAACAAATAAGAGACGCGAGAACATGCAGCGATTTACAGTAAGTACCTATTTTTCAATCCCAAGGTCAGTAAATACTCTTATTATCGGTATCCTCTTCATTTGTCCTCAACGCTACTCACGTTGACAAGGCTTACATTTACTCTACTAATAGTTTTAACCAGGGGCTAAAATATCGATAAAAAATATCGATAATAAAATTTTATCGATAAATATTTAGATTTTTCTATTATCGATAATTATATATCGATACCTAGTGTGAATACTCAATATCCTAGGCTACGCGACGTTGCCAAATCGCACATTACGTGGGTGCCTATGCGTGTTGGCAATGTTTACGTCTGGTGTGGTGTGGCGACTCTGGCAACCAAATCTGGCAACGTCGCACTCGCACGCATGTTTATTACTTACATTATCAATATAAATTATCGATAAAATTATCGATATTTTAATCGCTATTTTTATATCGATATCAAACTATCGAAATTTTATGGTTATATCGATATTTTTAAAATATCGATTTTAGTCCCTGGTTTTAACCCTTACAACCTTATAGACCCTAAGGCAAAGAGCCGCTTTTGTACCTACTTGCTTGTTCATATGACACAACATTTTTCATTTAATTTTTATTTATTGATTACAGAAGCAGTCGAGCTCACATAGTTACGTGAGCTTAAGTAATCGCAGCAGCCCTAGGACATTTACAGAAAATTTTAATTACACTTATTTCTATCTAATTATGCGATGGCATTACTACTCCAGAAGCTGATGGTCACCTCTTGCCACCGAAACACAAAAAGCAGAAATGGGTACAACGGTGGCAATTCACTGGTCCAACTTGCAAGTTCCACCACCCCTATAGTCTTCCTCAATAAATGAACTATTAAACCCAAAAATAATTTTCATTTAGAACCAGTTCCTGAGATTAGCGCGTTCAAGCAAGCAAATTCTTCAGCTTTATCTTTCTTATATATAAAAATGAATCGCAAAATGTGTTGGTAAGCGCATAACTCAACAACGCCTAGACCAATTTGGCCAATTGTTTTTTTAAAATATTCGTTGAAGTTCAAGGATGGTTTATACGGCGATAAAAATTCGAATAATTGCCGGAAAAACCATTAAAACAGCCCTTTTCTTTTTCCCATACAAATGTCTAAGCAATGTACGTGTGTTCCTAACGTCAAAGGTCAATCTATCAAAACAGTGTGCGTGTGTGCGTTGGAGCACAGAATACATCGTTGGAGGAGTTTAATGTCGCATAGCATGATGTTATATAGCTTATAGCCTTCCCTAATAACTGGACTATTCAACACAAAAATAATATTTCAGTAGTTCCTGAGATTAGCGTGTTCAAACAATCAAACATCCACGCGGACGAAGTCGCGGGCGGCCGCTATCCCTACTAATATTATAAATTCGAAAGTAACTCTGTGTGTCTGTCTGTTACGCTTTCTCGCTTAAACTAATGAACCAATTTTAATGAAATTTGGAACACAGATAGAGTGGACCTTGGGAAAGGACATAGGATGGTTTTTATCCTACGGGAACCTATAAAACGGGTTTAAACGGGTAGTATTATTATAATAATAACGCTTCAAACTCATATAGCCCCATAGTAGGGTCGATATACCCCGTGTCGTGGGTGCCATGTACACATACAACGACAGAAACAAACACCAAGACCGAGAACAGAAATTTTAAATTCATCATTCAAATTACTGCTTCGCCGGGAATCGAACCAGGGACCCTCCGATCGGCAGTCCAGCATGGTAACCATTACGCTACGTGGGTGGTCTCGTGTCGTGACGTATTAGTATAGATGGGAGAGGATCGGGCCGTGAAGAGATTGTACGGCGGCCAGTCAGTTTTCCTAAATCTCGCTGGAAAGACCGGATGATGGACGACCTACGCCAGCTTTAGGTTGTGAGACTGCAGAACCGAAAGAAGTGCCTAGTTATGTCGGAGACCATGACTCACTTCAACTTTTCTTTCAGATATTTTCACGATTCGTTACTCGCTGCCTATCTGACAGTTGCGTTAAACAGGAGAGTTTAATGCACTGAAATCGTTCGGCTGGAAGTGACTTAAGTGTACGTTGAGATTAAAGTCGGTGCGAGCTTGTTGTATGCATAAAGATAGGTATTCATTTAATATACTAACCTATTGTGTTCCTAGCGGAGGAGGTGACTGAATATCAGGGTTTTTGGAGTCACGGGGGCAGGAGCTTAGTATGCCAGATGCTCCGGGAAAATAGAATTACGGTTACCAAAGAGAGATTGTCGCCCGTAGTTTCCATTAAGAAAAAATCTGCTCTTCCGAAGATGAACCCGTTCTGGGGTGCCGCGCGTGGAAGACACCGGTGCGTTCCATTGTAGATCCCGGAGTCCTCTCCAAGCGCAGAAGCAGGCCACTGATGTGGTTTTGGTGCGGTACAAATCCCATAAAACCCGGTTTCCTCTCTTAAGGTGCTGGGTACCTTTTGAAGGTTTCAAAATAGCATATAGGCCTCCAGTCCAGTAGCGGACTATTAAAGTCTGATGGATGGATGGAAAGAGGTGCTTCAAGAGGTACTCAACACCTTTGGACAGATACCAGGCGTTATATGTGGTTATCCCCTCATTGGCGTGCCTCCGCGCTTGAGGAGAACTCCGATATCTCCATAGAAACGTAGCGGCGTCCATTAACGGGCCCGTCATCGGAAGAGTTATGATGCTCTCCTTCACCATGCTTGCGTCGGCGTGTAGCCACGCACACACCGCTGTACTGCCCGGAGATACTAACTGTACGGTTGGAGCTCATAGTCTCGCTGCCTGTAACCCGGGAGACCCATTATATTTGCCAATTACGATTAGGCAGGGATACTGTAGCCCTGTTGTTAATCTCGAAGCTAAGCTGAATTCAATACCTGTTTCCTTTGGGTCATAGAACTGTTTTTAAACACCTGGTTTGAGGGTGGCGTTTCCTTTCTTTTTTTCATCTTACGAATAAAATTTGAATAGAAAATAACAGTAGATATTAGTCCACTCATAATTAATTTTATTGCAGTGCAACTATTTTTGCCGGCGCCGCGACGTTGATTTTAACAGTGAAAATAAAATTTAAATATTATCTGCACAATTATTTTCTGTTATCTGCATACTTCTATTTATATCTTTAACAATCATCATAATACATAATTAAGTAATTAAAAAATAATAATGATCTAAAAATATGTTAAACGTTATAAAATGCAGTATTCAAAATGTAAAATTTTATGATCTAGAAACGTATTGTTTTGTTAACTGTTCCTATAACGGCAGCCTTAAAATATGATATTTGTTTATTATTACATCTTAAACCTAATTCAGTGAATACGGTACTTAGCCAGTTGTGGATCCGGTAACAGATATGTATGGAATTATTTGGATTATCCGATATATTCGGTTACAAATATATGATTTCTTTATATATTTAAATCTCAAGCAAAGTTTAGTCGTAGTTATACTTTAATAATATCCAATGCGTTTGTTACATTGTAAATATTGTCATTACTTGGGTTGTTAAATAATAATAACATAATTTAGCTTACCATATCACATGACTAAAGCCTGTTAATTTGGATCTTTTGATTTCTTCAGGTTGGAAGTGCCCATCAACTTAACACCTTCACTTCTTACAGAATAAAATAATATTGACACACAGACAAACTGACAGCGAAGAAAAACAATAAAGCTACCTTTTTCTACTAGTAATGCAAACCACAATTATTAAATTAACTGTAGAGAAATCTGATATAAACATGATCTTATCTCTAGCTAAGTTTCTGTTTAAAATGCCTGTAGGTATACTTACTAACTACTTTTACAATAAATAGAGTCCAGTTATACGAGAAATAGTACGAGTAATAAAACTGTGTACCAGTTTGCACTAAACATTATTAATATTATTTAACATAAAGTCGTTTTATGAGTGAAAATAAATGTATATTATAACATTTTATGCATAAGCGTGCATGGCCTGGCGGCTAGCGTAGAACGCAAGCGATCTATGCAGCTGAGCCAAACGGGCGCGGTCGGTTGTGAGATGGGTGACCACTAGTGGCAAAAAATTTCATGCGCGTTTCCGTGCTTCGGAGGGCACGTTAAGCCGTCGGTCCCGGTTGTTGTCGATAGATAACAGTCGTCAAACCTTGTCGGAGGCCTTATGGGCGGTTTGAAAACATCCGACAGCGGGTTGGCCACTAACCCGCATCTCCACCAACTCGCATTGGAGCAGCGTGGTGGAGTAAGCTCCAGGCTTCCCCTATAAGTGGGAGAGACCCGTGCCCAGCAGTGGGACGCAAAAAGGGTTGCAGCCATGCATAAGCAGAAAGGATGCGTGTACTATGCAGGGTAAGTATTTTATAAGCGTATTTTTATTTTACCGTGACCTGAAACCTGGGCTAACATTTTTTCGTGTGTGAGTGTAGACTGTAAAATTACACATATTTATTTATTGTGTTAAGGTTATTTTTTGACTTTATTTATACAGACACATTTTACTATTTTTTTTAAATACCAGGATTTCTCAGTAATATGCTATTTTCGTACCGCAATAAAACCCCTTTGATGGTCAGCCTCATTTTTCAGTAATATGCTACCGTACCGCAATAAAACTCCTTCGATGGTCGTCCTCAGCGCTTGGGAAGAACTCCGGGATCTCCAGAGGAACTAACTGGTATCCTCCACGCGTGGTGCTTTAAAATGTTGCTCTCTTGCCTGTCTTGGCTTTCATGCTTGCGACGACATTCGGCCACGCACAGACCGCCGTCCTCTTCCACGGTCTCCTTCCGTTCTCGGAAGTGCTGATTGGACAGTTGGATATCCACTCTCGCCGTCCGGAATCCCGGAAACCCACTATCAGCCGTCTCTTGCGATCAGGCAGGGGACACCGTAGCTATAGGTATTCTTAATCCCGAAACTACAGACTCCATAAAAACACCTACGAAATATTATATTTTAAATGGCTAGCTATAATAAAAAACACTATTATATATATGTATGTACGTAATTTTATAATACATAATAAAATACAAAATTACGTTAAGTATTTACGTAATTTTGTATTAAGTACACTTTGTTTCTACCATTCGTAGCTCTTCTCCAGTCGCAGGTCTGCTGGAAGAGATTTCTTTAGAAATAAGCAGTACCTTTGTACATACTTTTCCCTTAATATTAATTTCTCCTGTATTTTTTCTTGTGTGTACTTGAAAAATAAAATAAATAAATAAATAAATATGTTCGTTCACTAGTTTGTTCACAAAGACACTTAAGCATGAAGCTAAGAGCGCTGTTTCACTTTTATCATTATTTATCATCATTTCATCTGTCGTTTTATACGGACTTTTTGTTTCTACACAAAATGGCTGCGAACATTTTCATTTTGAACATATTTTTACACTATATACATAGGGCTGCTGAACCGAAGTTCTGTGAAAACAATCGAGCGAACAAAACAATAAACTAGCTGTACGTGACCGGAGCTCCCTCTGGCGGTTAGGTGTAAAAACTTAGAACTAATTTGAACAACATCTGAGAGGAAATGCAACATAACACGAAACGGAAACCTTGGGTTTGTGACTTTATTAAAACATTCGGTTTACGCGTTATTGTAATGAATTAATATTGGACATCGGTAGCACGGTACGTATTGATAGAACTTTCATGTTTCGACCAAGGAAGTATAATAACAACACTTTGAAACAAGCAGGCACGCGGCGGGAGGGCAGCTGTCAAGTGGACACGCTGACACCGACTCCAAAAATAACAATAATTGTATACAGGGATTTTACCTACATATTGATGAGTAGAAAATGTAAGTTGACTATTAAATTGTAGAAGAATACGCAATTATTTTTTTACTTTTTAGTGCACATTAATTTGGTATTTTTTTAAGGTTTTTATTGTTAAAATTTTTGTTTATTAACAAACCGTTAGTGAAAGTTACTAACGATTTTGTCTGCTCTGAGTGCTATTAGAGATTATGCTGAAGAAAAGAGCAGACGGAGAAAAACTTAAGCGCAGTTCGTGCCCTGCCTTGTTATCCTAATCCATAAAATTTATCTACTATAATCATAAAAAAAATTAAAACAGTGCCACTACTTTTTGTGTTTGCGACATGGAGACCTCATTCCTAATCACAAATGCATAACCTATACAATGTGTTACGCATAACCTTACGCCTGTCCCATGGTCTCCCACAAGGTAACACCTCGAACAACTATCAATATATCAAAACTCAAAAACAAGTAAGACTCAACTTTAACACAAGGTGATAGAGTTGAAAATAAATTATTTTTATGGGATGATTAACTACGTTTTGATGTGTTAGTTTTTTGTGTAGGACCCACGTGGTGTACCACATGTTAAGACCATCGCATCCCGATACAATCCGGGAGATAACTAGGATAAGTTAAAAGTTAGCAACTTGGAAAGCTCCTTTCTCGAAGTGGGGAATTTCACCGATACTGAATACCTACTCGTGTGTGCTGTAAAAAGTGTCTTATAATTCCTATCTTCCTATACGCTGCAGAGACGTGGGGACGATTCGGTTGCAAGTTCACCATGAAATCGATGTCTTATTACGTTTCACACTCAACATTTCACACTCATAGCCCCACAGTAGGGTAGATATACCCTATGTCGTGGGTACCATGGACATATACAAAGACAGAAACACAAACACCCAGAACGAAAACGAAAATTTAAACTCATCATTCAAATTTCTGTTTCGCCGGCAATCGAACCCGGGACCCTTCCATTGGCATGGCATGGTAACCATTGCGCCACGTAGGTCGTCAGTGGCCTTTAAAATGTAGTGTTGAAGTATAAATGTGGTGGTGGAGTCGGCCACTTTGTATATACTGAAGTGCACACCTTACATCTTTCTATGCGTACCTACGTATGTATGTTTGTAACATCTATCTATGTATATATATATAATCTATGCGTATTTGAATGAATACGTGTCTTAAATTATTTTAGCCAAATGACTAAAAAGGAAGTTCCATGGCAAGCAAGTGGCAATTCAGGGACAGGTAGATGAACATAAGCCACGGGACAGATTTCTGATTCGCTGGACAGACCTAATACAATTTACAACACAATCTTACAAGGCCGGTTCGCAAGCGGAATATGCATATTTTAACATGACATCCAAAAGTGCAAATTTTATTTATCGACCGTAAAATTTGAATCGCCTCTGTCTGTATAAAAGCGTAAACGCTTAAGCTAATGAATCATGATCGCAAAAAAGTAAATGATAACAAAATAGGTAAAAATGACAAAAGCCAATGAATCAGAAATTCTCATGAAGACGAGGCACCGCACCGCCACATGGGCCGCACATTTATGCCCCTCTCGGCCCACGAAGCCCCACCCCCCTAAGGGAACCACAGAAAAAATTGGACCAGCAAACACTAGCAAAAAATAACATCCTTATCACCACGGAATAGGGCCCTAAATTAAGCAGCATTACCTTCACAAAGAAATGATGCTACGGCGTCATCGTAAACGGTGTTTCAAGGGACATCATTTTTTTCTCTGAAACCGTATTGTTGGGTCGTTGACCTCGTTTTGCGTGCATTCTGAGATTCTATATTTTAATGGTCTCTCCACTTTTCAGACAGTAGGTACTATCCGACATATTTGTATTATGTTGCTAATAATAGATCTGCCTTAGATTAAAAAGTAAAAAAACAAAATTAAAATTTATTAAATCTTACGGTTGATCCAGGTTACAGGCCCTTGGCTGCAATCCTTTTTGCGTCCCACTGGTGGGCACGGGTCTCTCCCTATTATTGGAGAGGCTTGCAGCTTACTCCACTACGCTGCTTCAATGCGGTTTGGTGGAGATGCGGCTAGCCCGCCGTCGGATGTTTTCAAATCGCCCATCAGGCCTCCGACAAGGTTTAACGACTGTTATCTAACGAAAACTGGGACCGACGGCTTAACGTACCCTCCGACGCACGGAAACGCTCATGAATTTTTTTTGCCACTAACGATCACCCATCTCACACCCGACCGCGCCCGTTTGGCTTAGTTGCATAGATCGCTTGCATTCTACTCTAACCACTGCGCCACATTGGTGAAGATGTTGGCCACTAACCAAATCGACGTCCAATATTTTCAGGCCGCTTATAAAACCTCCGACAAGGCTTTACGACCGTTATCTATCGGTAACAATCGGAGCCGACGGCTTAAAGTGCCCTCTGAAGCACGAAAACGCGCTTGTAATTTTGGCAGTAATGGTCAGTATTACTTGGAATAAAACAAATTTCGATTTTAAAAATAAGATAAGCCTACCAATAAGACTGATCTGTCAGTTCCAATCAGTCAAGAGTCTAATATCTTATCTATAGCTCAGAAAATTCGACTGCGTTGTAACTGTAGAGATAGTTCCAGGATCAGGCGTTTCGTCAGTTGTTATTTTACATGCGGTTGTGAAACATGTGGTCTATTATAACTGTTGGTTGTGTGCTGTACCTTGGTAATGTCGTACAGGCAAATGATTTACCTCAAGTAGTAATAAATCAAGGAACTGTGGTAGGTTCAAGAGCCACTGATGGAGATTACTTTGAGTTCCATGGCATTCCTTACGCGGATTCTACGTCGGGCCGCAATAGATTCAAGGTAAAAGTCTTATCATATTACGAGTACCATAGTGATTATGAGACAATACTTAGTATTTTTTTTGTGATATCATAGGTACTTATGCTACAATAGATCATTTACTGGTCGCAGAGGCCTTAGGGTTGTACCCTTCCCCACCAACTCAAATAATCATAGGTACTAATGGGTAAAATTTTAATATTACAGGCACCATCAGCACCTCCATCGTTTGAAGACGTCTTTATTGCAAACCGAAAAGACGTAAAATGTGTACGAGCTCTTGGAATTGGTTACGAGGGCACTGAAGACTGTTTAGTGGCAAACGTATTCACACCACGCATAAATGCCACAGACCTGCTACCCGTAATGGTATGGATAAAAGGAAGAGAGTTTGACAAAGTAGACAAGCCACGCCTCTCCTTTAAAAATTTCATGGACAAAGATGTCCTCGTTGTTTCTTTAAATTATCGTGAATCAATTTTAGGCTTCCTATGTCTTGGTACTGAAACTGCGCCTGGAAATGCAGGACTAAAAGACATAATTGCTGGACTAAAATGGGTCCGGGAAAATATAGCTCGATTTGGAGGTGATCCAGAAAATGTAAGCTTATTTGGCCACGGTAGTGGAGCAGCTGCTGTTGACTTGGTTTCTTTATCACCGATGTCTGAAGGTCTTGTTCAAAAAATAATAACACAGAGTGGAACAGCACTCGCGCCATGGGCAGTAACTCGTGACAATATAAAGTTTGCAGTTGATGTAGCGGAAGCACTAGGGCATGAAGTAACTGACATTAAACAGTTATCAGAAGCATTTACAAGAACCAGTGTTGCTGCTTTAATGGCTGTGATAAATGAACTTGATCTTACAGATAATTCATTGGCTTTTGCACCATGTTTGGAAAACGAAAGCTTAGAGGGTACTATACCATTTCTTCTTAAATCGCCTTATGAAATTTTAACTAATGGGGAATACATTACTTTACCATTTATGGCGGGTTTTGTGGATAAGGAAGGGACGATAAGAGCGGACGAAGCCCTTAAAGGTGATTGGTTAGAAAAGATGGATGAGTCTTTTATTGACTTCATACAGCCAGATTTATCTTTTGAAAATATGGAAGATGAACTATCTGTAATTGATGAAATAAAGTATTTCTATTTTAATAATCAAACTATTAATTCTACGAAAATCAATGCGTTCTTAGATTATCAGGGAGATACAATGATTTTAGTATCAACAATAAGGGAAGCCCGAATGCGTGCATCCTCTTCGAATGGAACTATTTATTTGTATCAATTTTCTTATAAGGGAACATTAGGTGAAACTTTTGTCGGACCATTGCCGGTTGATGAGACGGGGCATAGTGAAGATTTAGCATATTTGTTCCGGGACTTTAACAACGCTGCTGCAAATAATATGGATGTAACTGTAAGCGAAATTTTATTGTATATATTGGAGATGGTGGTAATGGTGGTGGAGATGGCGGCAGTGGTGATGAGGGAGGCAATGAGGGTGGCGGTGGGGGTGAAGATGGTGGTAATGGTAGTGGGGAAGAAGAAGATGATGATAATTCTGCATCAACAGCTGTAGGATACACTTTCATAATAATATCTCTTTTCGCTGTCCTGGAAAAAATATGTCTCAGTTAATTTAGAAGAAAACTTTGCATTACAGTTATTAATGTACAGTCGTAAGTTTTTATCAAACATAAAATAAAATGTAGTTTATCTAACTTCACTGAATTTTGTTACAAAATTCTGTGTAACGATAGATTTACCTTTTTTACATTAATATTTACAATAATTAAATTGAATTAATTTAATTAATTGTAAAGTAAAAACTTTACATGAGTAATTGCGTTAGAATAAGTATGATAATGTAAGTATGATACATATATTTGGGTTTCATAATTATTCATTTAGTATTCCGAATGAAAATAGGTATCGAAGGTACAGTAAACTTTTATAGATTACGACCGACAGAAATCTGTCATTTTTGATTTTAAAATAACTATTAGACATGTGCAGTTGTTAAATAAATTAACTTTTAAGTTTAGATGTACATTTTACACCTCACATATGACAATGCCAGTAAAAACAAGACGAAAGGCACATAATATTAACTTCAGTACCTATAAATTGTACAGTTCATAATTAAATACAAAAAAATATTTTACTTGTATAAGAGCACTTTGCTTTGGCTTTAATATTTTTATAAAAGGTATACAATTTGTATATTATTATATTGAATATCTGTATAGTTTCTTAGATAAGGTCTTTGCATATAGAAATACATACATGGGTATACAACATTGTTTTATAATATTATACAGAACATTATAACAACCTGGTAGTTGTAGGTGGTAGATCTATTATGGTTCGCCCGGGGAAGTACCACCGCTGCACCCACTTCTGCCGTGAACCAATTCTATTGTGTTTCGGTGGAAAGGTGCAGTTTCCGGCCACACTTACATGAGGCGACCACCATCCTCCGGAGTAGCAGCGCAACTGCATACGACCTCAGACAAGACTTACCTATGCTTGCTTGAGGTTGTGCGCAGATGTCCATGGGCTGCAGCGACCACTTAACACCACGTGATAATATAATGTAGAGAACCCACTTGAAATAAACCCACACGATATGAATTGACTACGCATTGATCTAGTTTTATCGGATAAGATACTTGAAAATTATTTTTCGTTTCTGATTAGTTCCTAGCATTTGAGGGCCTTATCTTAATAACGGACATCTTTGAATAGCTATAAGTCTAAGTATACCTATTTCATCACGATATATCTAATAATCTAATCAATTCTCAATGTTATCAAATAATTTGAAATATTTATAATTGGATTGAAATTGAATATATTGATAAGTATGTAATTGTGTAATATTCCACAAATAAAATTGTAAAATTTTGTTTTAGTTTTATTTCGATAGAAATGACCTGTAACATATTTAGATGAAACTGAATTAACAGGACAAAATTACAAGATGACACGTAGAAAAGTGTAAAAAGTAACTAAAATAAGTAAATAGTGGCGTAGAACGCCGTCAAACGCCATCCGTCATTCCGACGTTCAAAGAGATAAAAAACCTAATTATTGCGTTTATTTTTTATATTGTAACATTTTTTATTGGGAGCTATTGGATGGCGTTGTTAAGTAACACTAAGCAAATGAGCATTTTGTTTGAAATTAAACCAAGAAAATAAATTGTTTTTATCCGAGCAACGCTCGGTCGTGCAGGTACTTAATATTATTATACGAATTAGCCACCACTGTAGACGACGGGGCCAAGATGGAGAAACAAACACACTGGTGCGCGTATAAAACGTATATATTAACGATCTGTTACAATGGATTACACAACAAAAACACAGAAATTATCAGATGGGAAGGGCGTGCGGAAAATTTTCACTAAACGAATGACAAGTCAACTGTCTATATTATTTTTCCAAAGTGTCTCGCATGCCTATTGACATACATAAACAAATTATATGTAAAACCTTTTTTGTCGTTAACACGCCCCACCCTAGTGCTGCTTAGCAGCACTCATCCCCAATCGGTATACGGGTAACGCGTGTAGCTGACCTTGTGAGACAACCATTCTTGGTGTTAATCAAGCACGGCTTACAGATACATACGTTCCTCCTTTCCACGTAAAACCTTTCGAATGATCCTTTCTCATTTTCTTTCTACTCTTTTCATTCTTCCATCTGGCTAGTGCGTTGGCGTATGAGTCGGGCATTACACTATTTTTATCCTTCCGTAATCCGACGTACCACTGGCCATTCATAAGGCAGGCAGTTTCTTCAAGTCTGTCCCATGATCGCTGGTCATCAGTATTCTGACGAGGCTTGCCGGAAATTCCCATTGCGTTAATTGAGTAGCAGCGACATACCTCTTCATTTAATTTGGTGATGAGCAATGTGGAGGGATGATGGAGTGATGATGAGTGTGAGACCATCACTCTCCCGTGCAGACTCCACCCCAATGATGCGCGGATAGCACACGGCTCGTTTGTGCCGCCGGTCACCGTTTGGAGAGGTAACGAGAGGTAAAAATTGTTTTGGCCGATAAGAATGATTGGGTAGCTACAGTCTGCGACAGAATTGTGTACTATTGTTGCAAATGGTATTATGTCCTTATGGTATTTCTGGCTCAGTGAGGTCATCTTCTTAATGTCGAGCAGGTTTTTTGATAAAATATCATACGTGTTTCCATACTGTAACTCTAAAATGGACATGAGTGTTTTTGGTGAAGTTGCAGTAATCAGGAGAGCTGAGACTGCATCATTGGCGTGACCACGACGACATTTCCTTGACTGCCAAACATTTCCTCTGTCCGTGGAGTTGCACTGTGAGGTTGACTCTTGTTTGATATTCAAACATTCCATTGGGTCCCCGTAGAACACTGGGAAGTCAGGTGGTGTGCTGATACGACTGAGTAAAATGGCATTTTGGCTAGTGGATGCGGTAGTGGTCAGTTCCGTTAGTGCGCTGACCAACTGCTGGACTGGACCTTCAGTGCCAACGGGTTCCCGTGGCGGGGTGAGCAGAGGGCCGTTAGAAATTTCCTGAATGCTAGCTCTCTGCTCCTCCAGTTGCTGCTGCTGGCTTTGCTTCAACCACTTTTCCGCATTTCCATGGCTGTCGTGGACGTTTAACGACAGTGGTGGACTGTATTGTGTTTCTAGTACCGCTAGGTCCGCCGCTAGCTTCATATCTATTAATTCCATTTGTATCCGCGCTTTTTCCTTGGCCGCTTCCAATTTCAGCTTCTTTTTCTGTGCCTCTAACCATTCGATTTTGCATCTAGCCGTCCGATTTTCCAAACGTTTTGAACGCGCGGTTTCTTCCATCTTAGCGGGCGGCGGAGTGTGAAACATTTGTTTGATCCGGCTCGAAGACCACTTTTTAGACGACGGGGCCAAGATGGAGAAACAAACACACTGGTGCGCGTATAAAACGTATGTATTAACAAAATGTTGGAATAAACTACACAAAAACACAGGAATTATCGCATGGGAAGGGCGCGCGGAAAAATTTAACTAAACGAATGACTGACAAGACAACTGTCTATATTATTTTTCCAAAGTGTCTCGCATGCCTATTGACATACATAAACAAATTATATGTAAAACCTTTTTTGTCGTTAACAACCACTTCCTCAATTATTTGAGGTGTGCAGTATTTTGATTCTGCCATTAATAAATTCAGTGGATCAATATTATAAGCATATTGTCATATACCTATATTATACTAGTGGCCGCCCGCGCCTTCGTCCGCGTGGACATTAGTTATAGAGTTTTTCTAAAATAAGCCTAAGTTACTCCTTATTACATCAGCTACCTGCCAGTGAAAGTCCCGTCAAAATCGGCCCAGCCGTTTCGGGTATTAGCCGGAACAAACAGACAGACCGACCTCAGGATTTTTTTTAGAATTTTTACATTAAAGCACGCGCTCTGCGGCTAGCGTAGAACACAATCGATCTACGCAGTTAAGCCAAACGGGCGCGGTCAGGTTTAAGATGTTAAAACTTTTTTCTAAGAAAACAATGTATCAAGGAAACTATTTAAATGAAAAAGAAAGAGAATGAAAATTTATCATTTGTTCACCCAACCTACCCACCCAACAATAGGTTTCTGATGAACCATATAAATACACACATACCGTTGCTATAAATTGTTTTTTCTTCCATCTTTTTTATGTCCCACTGCGGAGCATTGGTCTCTTCTTACAAGCGAGAGGGAGTTAGGCCACAGTCCGCAACGCCGGCCAAGTTATTTCGTGTTTGGTTTCTAGACTTCATGCCTTCGAGTATGAGCTTGTCTCAGGCATGCACGGTGGTGGAAAATAGGTATAGTAATTAATTAAATATCACAATATTTTCCATCGCCGTGGAGCAGTAGCAAAGTAAAAAAAGACGAACGTGTAAATCCTTAAAAAGACGTGCCTACAGTACGAAGACTATTGCCCAATATTTACAGTAACATGATGATTAGCAATAATAAAATGCAATAACATTTCAAAGTATCGGTTTCCACTAACAAATCAGCGCAATAACAGCGCTCGAAGTTTATTTTTGGACAATACAAGCTTCGTTAAGCCCCGGTAGGAATGTTTATCAGAGTAGCCCATGTTGACCATAAAACGCTATAGGGGAAGCCGTAAAAAGTGCAAGATTTGCACTCCACTTGCAGAAACTGCAGCTGCGATCGTTAAGTAGCCCTTATGAAAAATAATATTTCCAACTTTATTTGTATAGTGCTCATAACAGTTTCCCATATCAACTCTATAATTAGAATGTTTTAGTATCGTGTTCCGTGCACAAACGTACAATTGGCCAGTGGTGTATTACGGTCTTCTCCCTTTTTCATTTATGTTGGGAGACCTGTGACAAGCAGTAAGACATTAGAACCATTTAAAAAAGTTTATTATGTCATGACTACGGACCTCACATCTTTCGCTACTTTCTTGGTCATGGCGACCTACGTGGTGTTTGTATGGCCACATACCGCCGTAAGCATCGGAAGGTGCAGGAGTCACAACTGGTCTCCCACGGGGCCGTTCCAGGGCGCCGCGCGTGAAGGATACCTGTGCGTCCCACTGGAGATCCCGGAGTCCTCCCCAAGTGCAGAGGCAGGCCACTGAAGGGGTTTTAGTGCGGTCGAGGACCTCATTACCGTATAACCTCTCCTAAGTTGTCGGGTACCTTTTGAAGGTTTCTCCCCAGATACAAAAAAGGCAAGACTTATCTAGGCTGCTGGAGGTTGAATTTATGTGTGCTGTAGTGACCAATTACCACCACTTGGCTTGCGTGCCCTTCTGCTAAGTACTCCATTCAAATAAAACATGTAAAAGGTTATTTAATTTAATGCATTGTGCGTATGTGAGTGTGCATATTATTAAGATATATTCATATGTTTTTCTAAGTAACTTTGTACTCAATCCATGCGTTTGGCTGAAATCGCCGAACACGTGCTCGCCCGCGTTAAATTTAAAAATTGTGCTTTATTACGTTATCCCTATATGGATAAGGTTTAATTATATTGACATTAAATCAAGGTATGTACTTAGTTATAGCTTTAATGAGTTGCAATATGCACATTACTGATGATTAACGTTCTTTACATTTAGTTAGAAAACTACCGACTTATTAAATAATTTCTACGAAGTAATGATATTGTGAAATTATGTAACGGAAATTTTGAATACGATTTTGACGTACTTCTAGATGTCCGACTAATTTGAAACTTTGCATAGTTACTTATTAAAGACCTATGACAATGACTGTAATATGAAAAAAATCAACTTATAAATAAAAAAATAATTATAGTTAAAAAAAACTTTAAAAAAACACCCTTTTATCAAACTAAAAAGTAGAAAATCATTTTCAATTTTAAAGAGTTTATTACAGTAGTGGAAGGTCGAACAATCAATCATAAAATTAAGTTCTCAAAATATCAATAAAGAATACAAAGCGAGGGGTGCTTGATATTATAAATGTTACATCTATTCTAATGGCAACTCAGAGTTATAAAATTTAAGTAAAATGCACCCCACGCTTTTTACTCTGAATTGATATTTTGAGGTTATGTTTGTAATATAAACTCTTTACACTACTAATATTTAATTTTTGAAGGTATGCTGTGTTGGCTCACAGCTCAGAATGCGGGTTTTTGTTAAATAAAAGATAAAACACTTTACAATTGCACGTATATTTCGTAGTTATGCAGTATACAAATCACATATGTAAATGTTTCAAGAACGAATAAACCACCAACAGAACAAAAATGGAGTACTTACATATTTAACAATCAACTTAACTATTATTCCTTCAATCCTTTACTTGTTTCACTTATTATTTTATATTCGCTTTAATTTTACACTTTACTAATGCTTTTCCTTGCCACGTCTTGATCCCTCAGTGCTTCCGACACGAATGCTTGCAGCTTGGTCGGAGAAAATAACGACAATTCATGTGACCGGAAGTTGGCTATGATTAACTGACTGAATCAAGATGGCGAAGGTGTCGGAAACGGAACAATCGAATTACCGCTACTAAAAATATCATAATAATACGGAATTAGCTAATACAATATGCTTCATAAATAAATAAAAGCTAACAGCTCGGCCATCCTGCTTATAGCGTGTCCTCACGCTTTCTTACAAGTACAAAAGTACTATAAATTTTCGAAAAATATTACTATAAATTACATTCTTTAACACATTATTTAATTATCTGTATAATGTACAATGTAGTTTATATTTATCGAAAGCTCTTAAATAAAATAAAATAAAAACAAGAAATTACGTTCATTGTACTCAATAATTGTACTAATAGCAATTAATACAGTAAATCATTATAATATATTTTTAATCGTATTTTAAATTTCAAACATAAGCTTTCCCATTAATATTGTAATCTTTTTTGAACATTACTTTTATACACTACACAAAAATAAATTGTCCTTAGTTTATTTATCTTAAGAACCCATTACCCGTAAACAAGCAATAAATTACTTCATATTAACATCTGAAATGAAATGTCAGAAAAATCATCATGAAATCTCAAATAAAGTCATATAAAATAATTATATACCTAATATTTGGATTTGTATTTGGAACTTTTACACACTACACAAAAATAAATTGGCCTTAGTTTTTATCTTAAGAACCCATTACCTAATTATATAATTTTTGGATTTGTATTTGGAGTCGAATTAGTTACATAAACATGTTCAATTTGAAGACCCCACATGAGGGATACACAAAGAATCCCATTCCCAACTGGAAAAACTTATTGAATCACGCCCTCGTCCCCTCCACCGGGGCACTTTCACTCCATCCCATTACTATATTATTTCGGCCCCTAGAACTCCACTAAACGCTTTAAATAATAACAAAGTCACCAATTCCACATTTCCCGTCAGACCTTTTGTCAATTTTTCTTTAAAAAAACCCGATCAAATGTGTTTAAACGACTCATTCGACTCAACAGTGAACTATTAAACTATACCTATATATTCTACTCAACCTTCATAGCAATCAACTTTAAAGCAAAATATAAACATGTCTAAAAATTCCGTACAAAGACTAATGCGAGACACCTTCTCTCTCAGATGCAAGACCCAGTCCGCAACTACATTACCCATAACAGACAAATTTCACTTTATTATCATTTTATTTTCACAAAGCCGAGGATCGGGTTCAGCCCGAAAAAACAAGAATCCATTTTCAAGAAGTGCATAATGGGAACAAACAATTTTATATCCGTGACCAATCCCTGTAATATGTGCAAGCCTCATGAAGGCAAACACGGCTAACTTAATATACAAGAACAACCCTTACTAACACATCAATCCGTGCAAAAATTTTTAGTCCTTGACTAAACAACTTTTACACCAATATCAGTAAAACCAAACAAGTAGAAAAGCAATCCCTGTCTATTAAAACTTCCAAGCGAGATCGGCCTTTTTGTCCTAACCCTTACCGCAGTCCGCAACTCAGTGCCCGCTTGCATTCCTATTGCCAGTCATAACCACTTGACCGCAATTCATAGTCTCCCCAATCCCCTGCATTTGTAGGCCCTTGCTGCAAGTGAATCCCCGTAAATGTTTACATCAAACTTGGACGCACAAACAGTTTATGCCGAACCTCACTCTCGAGATTCACTATACTCCATAAGTATCTATTACATCCACCTAAGATAATTGGGTAGTTGACTGATGTCCAGAATGTGCCACTTATAAACAAAACACGAACACAGACTACCCACCATCACATAAATTCAAATAGTCTAAATATCAAACATAATTAATTATTGATCTATCGCTTTCTAGTAAATAGAGTCCCACCAACATCCCGTACCATAACACAGGCTAGCGACGTCACTAACCAGCACTTTTATCTCTATCCTCAAGTTGATACGATCACATCCCGCACATACACTTCTCAAATTTATATGTTTGATGTCTAGGCGCCAACTCTACAACAAAATTACCAAATCCTCTACCAAGATCAAACCAGTTTAAAATATCAGTCAATAACCCAATTCCAAATATCGACCGTCCAAATCTTGCTTTCTACACCGCCGAGCAATCCATGTTTATAAACGCCTCCTTCAGACAAACTAAAAACTAGGGCAATAAAAATCAGTTCATGATTCGCTCTAAAATGCAAAACGCAAAAATGGTTACCAATTTCTGATGGGTGTACTTTCTATGTTCATCCTATCAATAATTATTAATGTCGAACTCCCAGTTATATCTATAGAGAACTAAGCAATCTGAAACACTCATCTACATCATCTACATCATAAAAGTCAATTGCTTCGCCAATAATATGCAATAACCTGCACTACAGCAACTTTAGTGGCCCTTCACACCTAACGGTACAATTTTATTTGTGGCAATACCTCTTCCTCACCTTTATCAGTTTGTGAATCTAATTTAAAAGACCTAAACCTATTCTGCTTTCAAACCAAATCAAAGCTAGTCTCGTCACACAAAGAACACTTTGCCGACATCTCGCCACAATGAAAAACATATTAGCGTTTTGCAAAGAAGGCTTTGGTACCAGGCTTCGATTAATAACGCTGAAGGCTTCAACCCTACATTCAATACCGTAAGTTTGATACACTTTACGATGTCCCACAGTGACTGTCCCAAAATAATTTCGCACCCGCCCAGATTCGGTAAATTGGCCACTTAAACACCCACTGCGACTATAAGGTTACTTACAGCTCTCTACAAACATTGCCAAGCCCGACCAACTTTGGAAAAGAGCAGCGAATCATATCCCCCCCATCTTATACACATATTTCTGAATATTCTTCCACCTTTTTAATCCAGATTAAAATGGTTTGCTCTTTACACAAAGGATCAAAATCCGGTATTACATCGCTATTAAAAGATTTTATAATCAGCGACCCAGCCCAGCCAGGGCGACTCAAAGACAGGTACTCCAGTTTTACCAATTTAACTAAAAAAAACTTCACCAATTTAACTAAAACAACCTACGGAGCCTACCTATTTCAACAAACTCTAAACCACCTTAACATGGTACGTATAACGCCACTGCGATCCAGAATTCCGCTCAACGCCGTACCACCGTTACATAATATGCAACCCCAGTGTGACGTGTGACGGGAAGAAAACAGCTTTGAAAACATCGCAGTACTTCGAATTCATTTTCCAAACATTCAGCATTTGTGAGTCAACCTCAGGAGATAGAGACATCACGAACTCCTTCTCAGCGTTATTGTAGATCTGCAATTCCCCAGCACATTACCCCAATGTATGTCTGCTAGACCACACAGTGCACGCATACAAAGCTCCCAAAAAGCAAGGCTCCCAACAAAGCCTCGTTATACTACAATTAGTTCAAAAACGAAACCCTAATGACTTATACACCTATCCCTTCCTCAAAATTCATACTATTGGTGAGAAGTGCATTGAAATCTGTTCGGTAGTTTGAGAATACCTAGTTCATATAGACAGACAGACCGAAAGACGCGTCAGCGGGACTAAATTTTATACGTTAGGATTGACAAGAACTTATCTAAAATTATCTCAATTTCAAAATCCCCTTGACTACAACTACAACTCACCGTAGCTCAAATACATATATAAGTATATAGTATATAAATATTATTACAAAATAGTTTGTGATAATATAATTTCAAATAATGTTAAATAGAAACTTTGCACACCAATGTTTATGTAATTCAATTTTTTTTCTCTTTTTTTTTTGTAATTTTGCTCACTAAATTTTGGTTAATGTGAGACTATAATTTTCTAAAAAAACCAACTATTCATATACCACATTTTGGCAAATAAATAATTTCATTTCATGATTTCATTACATTTCATTTCAAATTACCGCTCAGATGCTGCTTCCCTCTACCAAGACGTTGCGAGTTGCGTTGTTGAGTCTTGAAGGCCTCCTCTGCAAACCTTATCGCTCCTTTGCTCCTGAATAATCTTATGCCCTCTAACAGAGGCTTCCGATCTCCCTCCATCCTACGCATATCGCTGCTCTCCCGGGCTCACTCGTGCTCTACCTGAGCGTATTTTGGTCCTCTAACCTGGACTCCCTCCTGCCCGACCTGAGCGTCCTTTTAAGTCCCTCATTCCTGCTCGACCTGAGCGTCATTTGGCTCTTAGGCCTGGGTTTATGTGTGCTTACCTTAACCCTGATCGTACCTCCAATCCTAGGTAGTCTTTCTCGGGGGCATTCGTCCATAATATTATTATCTGCAAAATTACACATTTGAGTACATATTCTATTTAAAATCGACTTTAGAAGCGAAAAGGAAAAAGAGAACAAATTAATATAGTATTGAATTATCCAAAGCTAAAGAAAAACATCACCAGACTTCTTATCTTTGTCTTTAATCAGACAATGGAATGTATTTTTTCTCGAAAATGACATCATCGTAATTATCATCACCATCACCATCATCGTTGTCTTTATCATTACCACCATCAACACCATCATCATTTTTTTTCATGTTAAGCACCCCTAGGTGCAGTACAGCACCCACCGCAAAAAGAATAATTGAGGATATGCAAATCTGTAAGCCATCATTTCTTAAACACTAAGTTTTAACCTTACCTTCATTGTATATCAGTCTTATGCTTGTATGTATAGATATCTGAATAAATTTACGACAAAAATTTACGTTACCAATAGAACTGCAAGACAAATACGAAAACATGATATTGGCACCCCCCTTGTAGATTGAAATTATGTAAAAAAAATACAGTGTAACCGAACTCACGAAACATTCAAATCTTTGCCTTACAATCATTTTAGGTCCTAGTTGGCATTGTGGCACAGTGGATACGTTTTCCTAGAATATATAGCGATTGCTGCCTGTAAAATTACATCAATTTACATGTAGATAAGGTAGAATAAGTGGAAAGTGTATATGCTCGTATCATTTCAGCATTTTTTTGTATCCTTATTATCGCAAAAAGATGATTATGAATTATAAGCATCAAATAAATACTTTACTAGTTCTATGTTATCAGTTTTCATTCATATTTACAAAGGTCAATGTCAAATTTTAATTAATATGTGGATTATGTCGATGCAATACTAAATATAACATGAGAACCTCATCCTTTTTGTTGATTTTGGTAAAATAAGGTAGATCAACTCAATCCATTGTATATTCATTTATCTTATAAAAAAAAGTAAAAAAAAAGTGGGTACCAAGGGCAATAAATTTAAAAGAAAATTCACATTTATAAAAGCCTTCATCAAAACTAGTTGTTCACATCTATGTACCACAGCTGTAAAAAGATATCATTAATCATGCATCTTATTAATCTAAAATAATATATAAATCTTTAACGCACTAAACATATACGTAACATCCATTCTCAGGTCTCCAAATATTTATATCTAAGTCTATACACCACGGCGGTGTTTCCGATCCAGAGAAAAGAAATTAAGTTGATTTCATAAATTACGTATTTTCATATTTTGATTAAAAAAATAAAATAAAGTGAAGTGGGTTGATAAGTATACTGCAAATTTATTACAATAAAAGTTAATAAAACAAATGGTTGTAAAATAATTGACGTTCACCCCTAAGCGTTCACCGGTTCGATATTCCAACAAATTCAAGAAACTTCAATATATCAGAGTATTTACAAAATTGGCCGTTGTGGACGTGAAAGAAAACAGTAAATTCTCTTATTATCCCACTTCTGAACTGTTGGCTCACAGCTCAGAATGCGGGTTTTTGTTAAATAAAAGATAAAACACTTTACAATTGCACGTATATTTCGTAGTTATGCAGTATACAAATCACATATGTAAATGTTTCAAGAACGAATAAACCACCAACAGAACAAAAATGGAGTACTTACATATTTAACAATCAACTTAACTATTATTCCTTCAATCCTTTACTTGTTTCACTTATTATTTTATATTCGCTTTAATTTTACACTTTACTAATGCTTTTCCTTGCCACGTCTTGATCCCTCAGTGCTTCCGACACGAATGCTTGCAGCTTGGTCGGAGAAAATAACGACAATTCATGTGACCGGAAGTTGGCTATGATTAACTGACTGAATCAAGATGGCGAAGGTGTCGGAAACGGAACAATCGAATTACCGCTACTAAAAATATCATAATAATACGGAATTAGCTAATACAATATGCTTCATAAATAAATAAAAGCTAACAGCTGTTCCCATATTTTATATTTTTATATTTATTTAAAATTTATAAACAAAAGTCCCAATGGAAAATTACGTTAGTTACTTTTTGTATTGTCGTATCCACACAATAAATGAAACGATTGCCCGTGCCGCAGCCGGCTCTTGCGGGCCATGTGGTCCGCATCCTGCCTCACCTTGTTCAGTTCAGGTTGCAGTGACGAATGTACTCGAGTATTCCTACTAACATACAAGCAAATTTTAAAAGTAATAAAATAAAGCAGGAAATCTGTAATAATTATTTATTATAGCGGTCGTATCGCGGTCGGAAGGTCGCGGCGCTGCTACTCCGGAGGCTAATTGTCGCTCTATGTAAGTCTTATAATTAAGATTTTTTCTCTCTTATATTTTTATCGTTGTAATATTTGCATACATAACGAAGGTAAATATGGCGTACTAAATATATATAAACAACTTTTGTAAGCACCCATATTTGTGCAAATAGAAGTGTTTGTCTTTGTCTCGTCTCCAGTAAAACACAATAGAGTTCCTTCGCAGCAGAAATGGGTGCAGCGGTGTAGTAAGTACTCCCCCAATCGACAACGAAAGTTCTCAATCTCCAGCGAATCTCTCCATTTATGAAGCCCCAAACGGGCCCATATTGGGAGAGCAATGTAGCCTGAGCTACTAACTACTGACTACTGACTAACTGATTAGTCGGCTCAGCACATTTAGCCAAAACATGCACTTAAAAATGCATTCATTAAGCGAATATTTTAAATTTATATAATGAAATTATTATATATCTATTTTGTCTATGTTTCCTTCTTTCGTACGGACCAAAGTCATAACGCGGACCTACGGTCATAGTGCGGGTGTGATTAGCAGAGAACAATATTTATTTATAAGTCATTATTAAGGAACTCTAACGCCTTACTCCTTAAAATACTGAAAGAATTCGCGTTGAAATGAACAGAACGTTAAGATTTACGTCTCATTAATACTGATCAGGCAATAATAAAGATTGCGTCTCCCATTAATAACGATTTCAAACAAATATCACATTCCGTGCCAACACTTGAGAAAATCCAAACCATCTGTTTACGAAAGTTCAAATCATTGTTCTCTGAGAAATTTGAATTAATTTAAATCTCGCCGCAATTTGTTGACATTTGTTGCATGGTTTCTTTGTTAGGTCAAATATATCCGTATTTTACTGATGCTCTCAAATTAATTAGGTACGATTGAATATAAAGTTGTAACTAGTACTACTAGTACTACTAGTATTAGTAGTAACTAGAGCCTATACAAAATGAGCACAGATCTGGCTATTATGTGAAATAATGAAAAATTTATGTAAAACAAAACACAATCAACTCTATTCAGTTCAATTTCTATTATTTTACTGAACACGTCTGTCGCTACTGAAGTCTTCACGATGAAGTTAGCGGTCTACATGGTATATTTGTCCTAAAACTGACCCATTTTCTTTCCTTGCATGTCTTACTTTTCACCTTCCGTAATCATGCAACCTGAGAGAATACTACTATCGCATATCGGTCCATATGAACGAATAATGGACACAAGCTACCAATTAATATTTGACTTCTATAGAACCAGTTTTAAAACCGCGCAGACGTGTGTCTAGTTGCTTCCACTTGTCACATAGTTGTTGGCGATCAAAAAGCGTTGGGTGTCTGAAATTGGAAACTAAAAGTCGTCAGTTGAAGACACATACATATGTTTGCGCAGCGCCTAAAACTTTATATTCCTCTCTAATCTAAAAAACCAAGTTCTGAATTCTTGATTTACGTTTCGTAAATTACATTTTTGAAGGCTTAAATACTTTTCCATTATGAAACTTATGCCCTGAATCCTGGTCATTAATTTTTTCTATGCCACGCTGAAAAATTACGATGCGTTAATGAGTAGAGATTTTACGATTTGACACTGAAGTTGGTTTTATGGCGGCGCCTGACTTTCAAGCTGAACCAAGTTTTGATACTTAGAAAGTTACTGTGTAAACAATGTGTCTTTAATGATGCGTACAGAGGGATATAGAGTAATAATATCCCATTAGATACTTTTTTTTATTAATAAATCATTATAATGAGATGAACAGGGAATAAAAATGTGCTTTTAAACAATAAGGAAAAGAGGCCCGATATGGACACTGAACATTTAAAACTCGATGAACGTGATAGCGGGCGTGACGTCAGAACGTGACGTTGTCGTATAAACTTGAATTGAAATTTGTTACGCAATTAAGGCACAATATGTTCACGCCACTATATTTTTTTAAAGATATATTGGCGTGATGATACATAAAAAATATTATTTTTAAAGTAAATATGTACTTGTAATCCCGACGATACCATGTTTTGGGGCGAACGAAACACATTATCAGTGTGGTAGCGGTACATACGATGATTAATGCTGCATATTGTTGCATATGTATATTTCCTATGTGGGAAAGAAGGAGGTGCTTTTCACCAAAAAGGACACATCACCAGACGTGTTGATTGCGGATTGTTCCAAAGTAGTTTTAACCTAACATAATTGAATCAAGTAGTTTAGAAATTATGAAAAAGAGATAAACATACATTCCTTCCCTTCTCTTTCCTTCTGTCCCTTCTTTTTGATTGTGCACTTGAATAAGTATAGGTGTATAATATTTTCAAAAACATTATGAAAACTTCGATAATGTAATCCAACGTGTGAAAAAAAATACTAATCATTATATCGCGTAAGCTGCGGAAATTACTGACATTACGAGTAGAGCAAAGAAATGTACTACAGTTTTATACAGGACGTCAATACCTACAACCTATAAAACAGTCCGCTATACCAAATATGTATATTATAGTCTTTATTACAATTATGTCACAAACTACTTTTTTATTTTAATATAAAAAAAGTAACGCCACCGGTACAAACTAGGTTTTGGGTCCCGTTAAACCTATAGAGAATATTCATGCTCATGGGCGTACCCAGGCTATTGGTTAGGAGGGGGAGGGGAGGGGGCAAGATCTTGGTCAGGGGGGGCAAGTTATTGATCAGGAGGGGGGACAAATTTTTTCAAGCTGGTTACCGCGCGTAAATTTGAACACACAAAATATTAAGTATACAAAGGAAACACCATGTGGTAGCATATCTAGCTTTCTTTATAAGTTTCTTTTTTCATTTGTGAGATGTTTTGGGATTTTTGAATCCCTGATTAAGACCTTGATCCAGGGAGGGAGGGCAGCTGCCCCCTGCCCCTCCCCCTCTGTAAGTCCATGTGCAATTGTTCATGCTACTGATAATTTCTAACACAACCAAAACTAAGAGGCACAGCCAGTAAAAAAAGAAAGATAAAACAAAACCCTAGTCCGCCGATAATCAAGTTGTCAATAAAGTCTACTTGTGTCAATGTCAAAGTGGATTTACATGTAGATTGGAAAGTATTCCCCTGAGGACGAGCTCGGTAACACTTTGAGGTATATTTAGATACCCACGTTGAATAGACACACTGTTTTGTGGCAAAGGTCACGAAATAAATAAATTATAAACATCTAGATGGCATATATATACATAGTTCCTGGTAAGTAATTATAAGTTGTCCAAAATTTTTACCGTTATTTTTTTTTGCCAGTGTCAACGAAGTAATCTTAATAGTTTAAATTCGATTTCGCATTCAAGTTTTGAATAAAGAATAAAATTGATAATTAACATTAAAGAGTTGTTTTTTTTTTGGCGGGAAGTCTGAAGAGACAAGTTGTGCTCTTGTTTTATTTTTATTTCCTTGATGTATTTTTGAGTTATATCAAATAAAGTTGATGGTATTTTGTTCTTTATAGGTTAATGACAGTGCACGAGTGTTGTGAAATAAAATAACAGGGCGAAAACATGTTTTTTCGGCTTGCCTCCAAAACTCCATCGGACTCGTTCTGGTAAAGTAGCCATCCACTTTACTTGAACATTTGACTGACTAGACTGACTGATACCTGACGACTTATTGCTTTTTTCTATGACTACTAAGTGATGCTAAAATTATACTTGACGCTGGCAATATGCACAGAGTTTGCAATGCCATTGTTGAATAATGAAACATTAAAGAATTATCGTTGATACTGATGAAGATGATGAAAATAGAATACCACAATAAAGAGCTTTTAATTAAAGCTGTGTGATTGTATTGGGTCCAGAATTCCCAAACTGTACCCAGAAGAGAGACACGTACCCAACAGAGACATGTGAAAATGTCTTCATACTGAGAAACATCTATTACTTTCTCGTAAAGTATCCTTGACCAATTCCAATGTCCTTTATTGAAAGCTTAACAGGCCCAAAATACTTGAGTAAATATATCCCAATCAGCAGCCCGATCAAAGACTACGCTAACAGCTAACACTACAATGACGAATACGACTGAAATGATATGAAATGAAATATTTTTTTTTCTTTACAAACTCTAAGTGAACGTTATTTTTTTGTTCTGTCTGCTCTGGGTGCGCTAAGGCAATGCTGAGCTGAAGAAAAGAGCAGACGGAGAAAAACTTCAGCCCTGTTTTAAAATATCTCGGTTCTAAACTAGATGAGTTTTGTAGGTGGTTGAACTATTGGTTCGCCCGGGGAAGTACCACCGCTGCACCCACTTCTGCCGTGAACCAATTTTGTTGTGTTTCGATGGAAAGGTGCAGTTGCCGGTCACACTTACATGAGGCGACCACCAGCCTCCGGAGTAGCAGCACAACTGCATACGACCTCAGACAAGACTTACATAAGCTTGCTTGAGGTTGTAGGTAGATGTCCATGGGCTGCAGCGACTACTTAACACCACGTGGCCTGCATGCTCGTCTGCTACTCCATTCAAATAAAATAAAAAAGATGAAATAAACTGTGAGCCGTCATGGGACGCCTGGTAACCATTCGGCCAAAGAAGTTTTAATTTAATAATCGAAATTTTTATAGAGCTTTCTAATCGACATTGTCATTTGAACGTCGGATTGGCGGATGGCGTTTGACGGCGTTTTACGCTACAATATCATTAATACTCTATAAGAGATGTCAGGAAGAGTCATATTTTTCAGTTTATGTTTAAGTTGATTATCGCTAAAATATTTTTTATTCTAAAAATAAAACCTAGGTGGATCGATTTATCACCCCCGATATAAGGGTACTAAATTTCATCAAAATCATTGGAGCCGTTTCCGAGATTCAAAAAATATATTTAGGTATATACAAGAATTGCTCGTTTAAAGTTATTAGATAAACATTTATTTTGATTTAATACAAAAATTCAATATTAATTTCAAGCTGCTTCAACTGAGTGGGACTCGTCTCCACGGCAAGCGACACCATACCAACAATCCGGTTTACATGCGCCCCCCGCGCCTGTAAATATTTCACATCAAAATATTTTAACATATTCGAAATAAAAAATCAAGAATGGTTGATTTATACATATTTTTGATAACGTGACGTGATGAAGCGTTCGTGCACGGTTCTGAGCCTGACGTAGAAAGCAAGCGATCGAGGGGTCAGATGTAAGATGAGTTGCCGCTAGCGACTAATTTCATTCTCGCTTCCGGACTTCAGAGGGAACATTAAGCCGTCAATACTGGTATTTATTGATAGATAGCCGTCATTAACATGCGTCTGAGGTCATAATTGGCGGATTGGTCGCTTACTTATTATTCAGCATCTCCACAAACCCTCATAGTAGTTGCGTGGCAGAGGAGGCTACAGGTCACCCCAATGCCCTGCAGAGGGACACAAAAAGGGGTTGCAGTCGATATATGCTTATGCCAATAATAATTATAAATACCTTGGTTGTGAATCAAGCTTTTGCATAATAGTTTGATTTATAAAGATACTAGCCTTCCGCCAGCGGCTTCGCCCGCGTGGTCCCGTTTTATAGGTTCCCGTAGGATAAAAACCATATTATGTCCTTTTCCAGGGTCCACTCTATCTGTATTCTAAATTTCATTAAAATTGGTTCCGTAGTTTCAGCGGGCAAGCGAAGCAGAGAAACAGACAGAGTTACTTTCGAATTTATAATATTAGTAGGGATAGGAAATTTCAATCAAATCCAACACTGAAATAAACAATGAGCCATCGCAGTCAATTTGTTATCTTCCAACCTTCACCTGCGATCGATAATTGAAAAATTGTCTAGCCTACCGGTAAGCCTCTGAATTATAGAATTTCGTTATTAAATTACAGAACGTCATTCCGATGACACAACAAAAATATTTTTTTCAAAAGTCTTTAAAGCTGAATCTTTTAAAGTCTGCGAAATTCTACTGATTCATTTATTTTTGACTAGCCTTCCGCCAGCGTGGACCCGCTTAATAGGTTCCCGTAGGATAATAAACATCCTATGTCCTTTCTCAAGGTCCACTCTATTTGTGTACCATATTTCATTAAAATTGGTTCAGTAGTTTAAGCGGGAAAGCGCAGCAGATAGACAGACAGAGTTACTTTCGAATTTATAATATTAGTAAGGAAGTAAGTGAGAAAAATTCTGAGTACTTTCTAAAGTTATATTTTTGATATCTTGTTAGTATTCGGTAAGTAGGTACCTACCACCGCTACACCAATTTCCGGCGTGAAGCGAATATTCGGTGGTAAGTTGTGGTTTTCAGCCAATCTTATTTACATGAGGCATCTGAAGTTGCAACGCCATACGAACTCAGGCAAGATACAGATCGCTCCATGCGGGCGCGGTCGCAGCCTTCAATTGGGGGGGGGGGGAGGTTGCTAAGAAATTTGGGGGGAGGGTCACTAAGAAATTTGGGGGAAGAGGTGTCCCAACGCATTTACGCATGACTGATAGTTTGCCTTCGATTCTATCGAGACCTGGGCAGTGCTAGAGTCTCTCCAGCGATGCCAGATTGACTATCGGTACATCGAGGTGTTGAAGTGTTTGTACAAAGCCGCAACCATATAGTTTTAGTAATTACTCGCAACTGTGAGCAGCTGGAAGTGGGTTTATGGTGTCTCATACGATCAGCTGTCACGTGTGCCCATTATGGACCCATAGCCATACTGTTATCTCAATTATATATGTACTGTTTTTTTAAAAGAGTGCTGGGAGTTTTTTTCCGCCGCCTTTTTTCTCTCAGCTCAACATCTAGCCCAAACGGGCACTTAAAGGCGATGACCGGGAAAAAATGACATTCATTAAGCGAATATTTTGTATTCCTAATATGAAATAAATATTTTTTCTTTCTTTCTTTCTTTTCATGACAGTCCGAGTCCACGACGGAAGCACTGGACCTATTCCAGTGCAGCGCGGAGTACGACAAGGGGATGTTATATCCCCGAAGCTGTTTACCGCTGCACTGGAAGACGTGTTCAAGCTGATGGAGTGGAACGGGCTGGGTATTAACATCAATGGCGAACACCTCACACACCTTCGATTTTCCGATGACATAGTAATCTTGGCGGAGAACCTGGAAGAGCTCAGCATTATGTTAGGTGACCTCCATAGCGCCTCACAAAGGGTGGGTCTTAAGATGAACATGGACAAGACGAAGATCATGTCTAATGTCCATGTCACACCTATACCGGTTGTTGTTGATGGCGCTACTCTCGAAGTTGTCGACGAGTACATCTACCTGGGACAAGCGATCCGTATGGGTAAGTCCAGCTTCGAGAGAGAGGTAACTCGTAGAATCCAACTCGGTTGGGCAGCGTTCGGGAAATTACAAAGTGTCTTCTCGTCCAGAATACCTCAGTGCCTGAAGTCGAAAGTTTTCGAGCAGTGTGTGTTGCCAGTGATGACCTACGGCGCTGAGAGGTGGTCTTTTACAGTTAGCCTTTTCCACAAGCTCAAGGTTGCTCAGCGAGCGATGGAGAGGGCTATGCTCGGTATTTCTCTACGCGACAGAATTCGTAATGATGAAATATAGCATAGCATAGCTCTCAAAATCTGCAAGCTGAAGTGGCAATAGGCAGGCCATATAGTTAGGAGGACCGACAACCGATGGGGAAGAAAGGTCCTTGAATGGAGACCACGTCTCGGCACTTTCGGGTAGGTGCAGAAAAGTTAACAGCATAATCTTTTTCTCAGTTTATTATTTATCGTAAAAGTAAAATTTAAGTGTTTTAGTTCAAAAATTTTTGCATATTCAATTATTAAGAAAGTGTTATGTTCACTTACAAATAAATAATTAAGCTGTTGTGACCATATTGGCAACTAACCTGCATCATCCATAAGCAACACAAGTTTTGTCAACAAGCACATTACTTTTATCACTACCACTGTCTTTCACTGAGATGGCTAATGTTCCTGAGACCAATAATGTTCCTGAGATGGATATCATTAACAGGTGGGATAGCAGTTGGAATAAAAAATTTGAAGATTTCGAGAACCGCTTAATAGCTGCTACTATCCATAGTAATCCCACACTGCAACAGTTAATTGAAGAGTTCAGGTCTTTTAAAGACATTGTTCACAATGAGATTAGCCTCCTAAGACAGCAAGTGCTGTATAACACCAAATTGTTAGACTGTTTGGACATGCGTCAACGGCAGAAAATTATCTTGTTCAATGGTGTTCCGGAGGACTCAGAGACTGAAGAATTATCTACTGTTCTGGATATTATCAACAAGACCATGTCTCTCCCACGTATCACTGGCTCTGATATTAAGCGTTGTCATCGGCTTGGTCCACTCGGAGGTGACAGAGCCCGTCCAGTCTTGGTTCATTTTAGTGATCATGATGTCAAAGCAACTGTGTGGAAATCGAAATCCAAATTGAAAGGGTCGAGTGTGATGGTCTCAGAATTCCTCACAAGAATAAGGCAATCTGTCCATATGAAGGCGCGAAAGCACTTTCAGATGCGGAATGTGTGGACTCATGATGGTGTCATTTTCATAAAAGTCCCAGGGGGCGGGCGCGAACGTATCACTACTGAGGAAGAACTTGAAGCTCTTGTTGCAAAGTATCCTGCCACTACCAATCCAAAGCCGCAGGAAACTTCTAGTTCCACAGAGGAAGAGCAGACACACTCCGAGCCAGGCCCCAGCCGGCAACCGGACGCTCGACGTAATAAGGCTGTCGCTCCCAGCTCTAGTGACGACACGAAACGACCGAGAAGAGCTCCGCCAAAGAAGTAGTAGGTTAATCATGCATTCTGCTACTTTGTTTACTTGCTAGGAGCTTTTTTCTTCCCGTACCTTATGTAAATATGATAAGGTAATTTTGTTTTTCTCTGTTTACTGATACCTACAATTTTTTGTAACTTTTTAGATTATAAGTAAACAAAACAAAACACCTTCAATAATACTCAGTAATGTTGTCATTGTCAGCTGTCAAGTGTCACTATGACTTTGATATTTTAAATGTGTTTAATTTAAAAATGGCAAAGTTATGTATGTGTACAGCCAAAGTAATTCAATATTTACTGATCCTTTTCTTTTGACACGCCTTTTTTACTTTGAATTATGTTAGTTTCCGTGTATAATAATTTTGCTTGTAAACAGTCAACTTATGGATGGTGTAAGTTAGGAAGAATTTTTATATTTCGTAGACTTTATTGGTAGTTCCAACAGATATTATTAAATATTAAATTATATATTTAAGTATATTATTTTATATTTCTAATATTTTATTATTATGTCAGATAATGATGAATATTATTCAGCTTCTGATGCGTCGTCATCATTTGCATCTTGTGAGGAGGAAGGTGAGATGCAAATAAACCCACTTGAGGATATTTTCTCAAATTGCGTAAAATCTTTAAACGTTTGCCATTTTAATACTCAAAGTCTCCCTAGCCACTTTTCAGAGCTTGACTGTATGTTCTCTTCTAACAAAAATATTCACGCCATTCTCATTTCGGAAAGTTGGCTAACATCGTCCTTATCCTCCTCACTGTATGCACTACCGGGTTTTGTCCTTGTTAGAAACGATCGGAGTGGGAAAAGGGGTGGTGGCGTTGCTATCTACTTGCGCTCAGATATTCCTTTTAAGGTAGTGATGTCATCGCCATCAACTTATTGCGCAACAGCTGAGTTTTTATTTCTTGAACTCAATGTCAAGGGTAGTAGGTTGCTTCTTGGAGTGGTGTATTGTCCTCCATCCACTGATTATTTCACTTCTCTAGAAACAGCTTTTGAGGCCATTGGGTCTGAGTACACTCATGTTTTAATCATGGGCGATTTTAACACGGATTTATTAAAACATTCTTTGCGTGCCACTAAACTTCTCTCCCTAGTTGAGTCGGTTAATTTCTCCATACTTCCTCTATGTGCTACTCATCGTAATATTACCACTGATGACTCATGGATTGATCTCATTATTACAAGTTCTCAAGATCGGGTTAGGAAGCATGGGCAATTGTCAGCTTCGGGATTCTCGCGCCACGATATAATTTATGCTAGCTACAAAATTAAACCACCTAAATTACCGACGTCATATCTGCATCTTCGTAATTTTACGAAAATAAATCCCGACGCTATAAGAAATGACACCTCCAGCTTAAACTTTGAACAGCTCCTATCATCAACTTCGGTGGATGATAAAATTAATCATCTCAATAATCAAATTATTAAAATTTATGATCGTCATGCACCGATTCATAGGGTAAGGCTGAAACGTCCTCCTGCTCCGTGGATTACCATGGGGGTACGTATGGCGATGCGTCGGCGTAATCGGGCCTTTTGTAGGTTTAAACGAGACCGTACTGACGAAAATTGGAACAAATACAAAATAGCCCGCAATCGATGCAACCAGATGGTACGAACGGCAAAACGCCGATACATCCTTCATAACATCTCTAACTCTTCTCCTGCTTCTCTGTGGAAATTCTTGAAGTCTCTGGGAGTTGGCAAGTCCAACGCTGTGGATTACAGTCCTTCTCTCACTCCGACTGACATTAATAGTCATTTTTCTTCTATAACTTCATTGGACGCTACAATCCGATCCAGAACTATATCTTCTATTGCTCTAATGCCACCTCTTGACATACCTGTTTTTGAGTTTAATTCTGTAAAACAGGATGAGATTAAAATTTATCTCATGAATATCAACACAAATGCTGTGGGGTGTGATGAAATAAGTCGCAAAATGTTAACAATTATGTTAGACACCTTACTTCCCATAGTGTCGCATATTATTAATTTCTCTCTACAGTCTGGTCAATATCCTACACTATGGAAAAAAGCTATCGTGCGACCTTTGCCGAAAATACCGAACCCTGTCTCCCCAAGTCATTTCCGCCCGATATCTATTCTGCCTTTCCTTTCTAAACTTCTAGAGGCCTGTGTTCACAAGCAAATTTCTACATTCTTCTCTAAACATAACCTATTAGACAAATACCAGTCTGGGTTTCGCGCCGGCCACAGTACCACAACTGCTCTTATTAAAGTCATCGATGACGTAAGACGTGGAATGGACAGTCAGAAAGTTACTGTGGTCGTACTCATAGATTTTTCCAATGCTTTTAACACAGTAGACCACGAAATCCTTCTATCCATACTTGCACGGTATAGATTCTCACCCCTGGCCTTGTGTTGGTTTTCATCATATCTTCGCGGCCGACAGCAGTCTGTCAGATTCGGAAATAAATCATCCGAATGGGCTGATCTCAAAGCTGGCGTGCCGCAAGGCGGTATACTCTCTCCTTTATTATTTTCTCTGTTTATCAATTCCATTAGCTTTTCATTGAACTGTTCGTACCATCTATATGCAGACGACCTGCAACTTTACGTTCAAAGCCCCGTTGAAGAACTTGATATTACAATTAGCAAAATTAATAGTAATCTGCAGGCTATCAGTGAGTGGTCGGCCAAATACGGAATCACGGTTAACCCGGCTAAATGTCAGGCTATGCTGATGGGTGGCGCCAGGATGCTAGCCAAGATTGATATCTCCAATCTACCACAAATTGTCTACAATGGGAAGGTAATCCCATTGTTCGACTCTATTAAAAATCTCGGCCTATTGATTGATCCCACTCTAAGCTGGCGGCCTCACATCTGTGAAGTCAGTCGGAAAGTCGTTGGATCTCTCCAATCTTTGTATCGCCTAAAAAATTTCTTACCACTTAAAATCAAGATTCAACTTATAAATACTTTAGTTTTGCCAATCATTGATTATGCTGATATTTGTTACTCAGACCTATCTGAAGAACTTCTTAATAAACTGGAACGCCTACTCAACAACTGCATCCGATTTATTTTCGGTCTTCGAAAGTATGACCATATCTCTCAATATCGTTCGCAACTCAATTGGCTCTCGATTCGGCAAAGGCGTAATTCCAGGATGCTATTCACGCTATATTCGATTCTTCGTGAGTCGACTTCTCCTACCTATTTAAAGGAAAACTTTCAGCTTCTCTGCTCTACACATGACAGGACGCTACGCTCCTCAGCCAATCTTAGCCTCTGCATTCCACCACACAGTTCTGGTTTTTTCCATAAATCTTTTACCGTTCAGGCTACACTGCTCTGGAACTCCTTACCCTTTGACATTAGGAACTCTCAGACCAAGAATTCTTTCAAGAGACGAGTCCGGCAACACTTCCTCAAGCAAAATGCTGCTTAAGAAGAGACTGGTTAAAATAATTGACTATTTCTTATCATTATGTGCAACTATATGTAATTATTACACTATTATTATATTTATACTGTATCTTATACCCTTATGAATTTATATATTATCAAAATATTATATTATATATTTTTTATGTATTATGCAGGCATGATTTTTTTTTACCATATACATCATGATAATTTACTATATGTATTATATTGCAAAAATATACAAATTTATACATTATTTTAACGCACCTACCACAGCTTCACACCAACGCCACGGGTTGACTGGCAGAGAATGCCACTAGGCATTAAGTCCGCCCTTTGTACTTTATTTATGTGCAATAAAGAATAAATAAATAAATAAATAAATAAATAAATAAAAGGAGTACAGGCCGCCCTCCAACCAGGTGGACTGACGACCTGAAGAAGACAGCGGGTAGTCGCTGGATTCAGAAGGCCCAGGACCGGGAGGAGTGGCGAACGTTAGAGGAGGCCTATGTCCAGCAGTGGACAGTAAAAGGCTGATGGATGGATGCATAACTATGCATCCATCCATCACTGGGTTCAATGGGTTCGGGTCACAGGGGACATGACATGACCCCGTTGCATTTTTTCAATCAATATGCCTGCTTCTCGGAGTATAAAAGCTCTAATTGTCTAGTAGAGAAAAGTTCCGCTGTTCCTGGCAATATTGTTTTACAATGTTCTGAAAATAGCCGCAGTTCCTCAGTATCCAGCGAGTGAGACATGAAATTTAGACATATCTACCGTTCGGGTGCTAACATGTTAAGCCAGATTGCATGATACTCGTACCTCGTGCAATTAGAATAAAAATGGCTAATTATGATCGGTCAGAATGGAACTTTTACTCTGTAAAGCGTGGAGATTTAAATTTGGAGTTAAAATTAATATGAAAAGTATTCAGACCGTATGCTTTTGAGCTGTCATAAAATCAATCTGTGTAACAAATTCAATTAAATTATACCCAATTTGATTAAGACGTCGGGCAATGTTGACTTTCGGAATAGCAATAGTCTGCGGTTTCTCTGACAAATTTTACGTACCTAATCAATAAACAATAGTCGAAATGTACAGATTATTATAAGTAAATCTTTTGACTAAATATGAGTCTATGTATTTTTTAAATTAATCAGAAGTGTCACAAATCACTTAATATCGGCAAGTTTTATAAAATACCTATTTATCCCAGACTTGTTTAATACTTTCATCCAATCAATCTACTTTAATGTGCATGTCTTTTGGAGAATCTTCTGATAATACCGCTAAATGTACACAACGTATAAGTCACTTTCTGTACAATTATTTGATGTTGTGAAAAAGGAGATCTAATGGAAAGCTCAAATAAAACAAACTATAAATCTACGATAAACATAAAATAGCGCTCCTACTTTCTTTTTATTTTCTTTGTATGCCTTCTTTATTAGATATAAAGGATCGTTCGTCCTGAGATGCTTTAAGAGTGGCATGCAGCTAGGTTTAACAAGCACACACTCTTAGTTCCGAGCCACTCATTTATCTGAAAGCTTACCAACCCGACTTCTATCTTTAATAGATTCCGTCGAACAGCTCTAGATCATTGTCACGAATTGACAGTAGAACGAGCGTTATTGAGCTTTGAACTCTTTCGACGTTATGAATGAGTGCAGGTTCTCCGGCTAGCTAAGACATTTTCTCATTTTTTTCCTTTTTCTGAGAGCTTAGTGTAAGTTTGTGACAGTTAACGGTCGCTCTTAGTGAGAGCTTACGTAAATCGTAAGAAAACACGTTCGATAATAAGTTGACTTCACTGCCGCGCTGCTTGTAGAAATGTTTGTAAAGAAATAGTGCAGGCGATGGAAAACATCATAATTAATTAAATATCACAATATTTTCCATCACCATGGAGCAGCGATGAAAATGTGCACATTACAAATTTCTTTTGTCAGCGGTGTGCGCCGAGGATTTGAACCGGGCATCTCCCGCATTGGAGACCGCGGTCCTTAGTACTCGGCCATCGCTGCTTATTTTTTAATAGAAGTTTAAAATTACTAGTTGTATGAAGTTGTTACTGAACTGCTGCATCAGCAGCCTTTTTAGGTACTGGCTCATACTTAATGCTTAAATTATAACTTAAACTTTCTTAAATTTAGTCCATTTGCTAGCTTAGAACATTGTCACTAGGCTAAATTACAGACACACTTATTTATCAAAGCACATCTTAACTTAATTATATGTCTTGCAGCCGAGCACCTTATAATGTCCTAATTGCTCAAGTTCTCAAAACAAAGAGTCAAGCACAGTCAAGCATTTCTTCGGTAGAACTCTGACGTTTTACTTCTGTGAGTAATTGCGCCCATCTTGGTACCGTATCGGATAAATGTGTGTGAGATTTCGGGCTGCGGAGATAAATCGATTGCTTCAGGTCGTGAACGGTCGAATGAATCGAAGAAATGTTGCGATTGTGCCGTGTGGGTGCGTGAGCCTTCAGAATATGGGTTAGTATGAAGAGTGATGGAAGAAGGGACGTTGGATATTTTTTTATTTCTGAACCTGAACATTATTACGCATTAGATATTTCATATCAAAATTTTCTGCCTTTTTTTGGTTTTGGGGGGGGGGGGCTCAAAAGGTACGTAGTACCTTGGGAGAGGATACCGGGTTATGTGGGATTTGTACCGCACTAAAAAAACCCCTCAGTGGCCTGCCTCTGCGCTTGGAGGGGGGGACTCTGGGATCTATCTCCATTGCAACGCACCGGTGTCCACCACGCGTCGCGGCCCCAGAACGGGCCCATCTTCCGGAGAGCAGATGCGCTCTCCTGCACCCTCATGCGCTCACAGCTCTTACGATCAGGCACGGGATACTGTAACTCTATTCTTAATCCCGAAGCTACAGGGACTAAAATGTTGCGCCTAGCTGCTACGCTAACGTTACATGTGAATAGGTTAATATCGAAAACTTATAAATGTTATTTCCTTATTGTAGACTGACAACTGTTATTTATTGTTTGAAGTAGGCACCGATGGCTCAACGTGCCCTTCGAAGCATCAAAACCGCCATGAATATTCGTACTAGTCTTCACCCATCTTTCATCCAACCGCGTCCGTTCCGCTTAGATCGCTTGCGTTCTCCGCGGGCTTCAAGTATAATATTACCATTATTTTTTACATATAAGAATATGTTTTATGTTATATTCTGTGAGTAATCTCGTCCGAATTGGCGCCGTATCGTATCAATGAGTGAGGGATTTCGGGCTGCGGAGATAAATCGACTGTTTCAGGTCGTGAACGATTGAACGAGTCGAAGAAGTGTTACGTTTGTGACGTGAGGGTGTGTGGGTGGGTGGACACAATATGGGTTAGTGTGAAGAGTGATGGAACTGGTGCCGTGACTTATTAAAATATTTTTAACCGACTTCCAAAAAAGGAGGAGGTACTCAATTCGACTGTATTGTTCTATATGTTTGATTCCTCAGATCTTTCGACTGGGTGAACAGATTTTGATGATTTTTTTTTATATTTAAAAGCTGAAACTTCCCGTGTGGTCCCATTTCAATTTGGTCCAGTTCTGACTATGTCATCCATGAAAAAACCATACCGACTCCAAAAATAACAATAACTTTACCTACATTATATGGTAAACACAGATCGTACCTGGTCTACATATTCGGCTGCAAACCTTTTTGCGTCCCACCGAGCTTACTCCACCACGCTGCTGCAACGCGGGTTGGTGGAAAGTAGTGGAAACCTACATATTAATGAGTAGAAATTATATTTATGAAGTAGCTGTTTTTTTAAAAGCACTACAGCAAATTTACTACCGTCGATTCCCAAACAAACTAATTGAAGTGAAAACTTCTTTAGCGGCGTTGAGCACTTTTGTGGGGTGGGTAAAAACTGTGAAACTCGCGCGAGGTCACGTGTGCTGATCGAAAAACCGTAAGACGGTTGGAGAGTAGTGTTGTAACATCAAAATCGATTAATCAAACAATCGATTGTAAGGGTTTTGACTAATTAAAATAATCGATTTTTTTAAATTCCGCACCATGGAACTTTGACCTTAGGAATCTCCTGCTTCGCTGCCAGCCTCTAGTACACTGAAACCTAGGACGGCTTACAAGACTTAGTCGGATCTACTGCATCCGACAACGAAGGACCATGAACGGCATGAACACCCCTACGGTAGCTCCAGGCGGGGGGTCACTTCATCAAAAAAACACTGGTATAGTGCGTAATACTTGTAATGCATCAAATGTCAATAATTGCCAATTCAATGAAAAAATTACATTACAATTTCCTCTTACAGAAACCACAGCGTACAAACGCTTCCTTGATTCAGCCAACTGGTCAGCGCCATCTGTTGAGCAGCGGAGGAATCACGCGAATCGACCACAATACAAAGAGCGCTTTCGACTCTATAAACTTGTACTACTTGTAAAATTCGTTTATATCAAGTATTCAAAATATGGACATTGAACGAAGTGCATCTATTAATGAAAAAAGTGACAAAGAAATAGTGAAAGAAAATGAGTGAGTAGGTACTTTATAAAAATACTAGATGAAAACCTACTGAAAATATTAGATGAAAAATAATACTGATAATTAAAGCAATTTGTGCGAAATTATTCCCTAACCATTCCAAAATATTAATAATGCACAACGTTAATGTTCAAGTTTTCACTTCTGCTGGCACTACCGGAGTGCAATTTTTTTTTCTTTTTTTTTATTGACATTTTATTACAAATTTGAAACGAATGTTTGTTACATTGGGATAATTCTTGGAAAATAATAGTAGTAGAGTAATTCTTTTATCTTGTAATTGCGTGCCAAATAGGTAAAATATGACTGAACTGACATACATACTTATCATGTACATCTCATGTAATACCATATTTACGCAATAAATAAATTATGATTATGATGATGATTATGATTATGATTAATTATGATTAATTATGATTAGGATTATGATTATGAAAATGTACTTGTAAGTTGACTATTGAATTGTAGAAGAATACGCATTTTTTTTTTTCTTTCTTGGGCATTTTTATTTGTTTTGCAATAGTTTTCTTTTGAAGTCGGTTTTTTTTGTTATTATTTATGCGATGATGATTATGAGCGATTTACGCCTGGTATGTTTGTTACATTGGGATAATTCTTGGAAAATAATAGTAGTAGAGTAATTCTTTTATCTTGTAATTGCGTGCCAAATAGGTAAAATATGACTGAACTGACATACATACTTATCATGTACATCTCATGTAATACCATATTTACGCAATAAATAAATTATGATTATGATGATGATTATGATTATGATTATGATTAATTATGATTAATTATGATTAGGATTATGATTATGAAAATGTACTTGTAAGTTGACTATTGAATTGTAGAAGAATACGCATTTATTTTTTTTCTTTCTAGGGCATTTTTATTTGTTTTGCAATAGTTTTCTTTTGAAGTCGGTTTTTTTTGTTATTATTTATGCGATGATGATTATGAGCGATTTACGCCTGGTACATGTTAGGACATTCGCAGACATGTTGATTTTAGCATTAATGATCTGTAATTTTGCGATTGCAGCTTATTTGTCGACGTATTGGCTTCTAAAACGCGATTAAATTGCTGATCATTTATACTAAAAGTAATATGTTTGTGAAGGCTTTGAAACATAGAAAATATTTTACATAAATACATTATAATATGCATTTAATACACAATTAATGAAATGAAAAAAAAACTGAAATTTAAAAATGTAAGTCATAAAAGAAATAAGTGAAAACGTCAGTCACACAACAGCGCACAGACTTAGATAATGAGATAATGTAAAATGTAACTGTCTAAGTTGTATTAAAATTTTGAAAAGACACGTCGCCACCAATTAAGTAGGCATCTGGTTACATTGTATACTTATAATATTTACTAACAGTTTCTTCTCATGTCATGGAATTTCACATTGTTTCATATTATCATAATAATATTAACATAATAATAATAATTACTCACAGAAGCTATGTATGGTACATTTTTATTTTTTATTTATTTATCATTTATTTGCTCTTACATTATGATCTTATTATCTAAAGGTACATGATACACCGCTTTATACATAAAGTTTCTGCCTAAGACCCTTCTTTGTAAGAGCCTGGTGCCTGACGTAGGTTTAGAAAAACCTGAGTTACAGGTCACCAGTGCCCCTCCGCGGACTGGTATTAGGTGACATAGCTCAAAATTTGCAGGTAAGTAGGTATATTAAAGATCCTTTTTTATTAAATTAAATTTACAACTAAGTTAGCTATGTTATAAATATGTATTATAATATAATGCTATGTAGTTTTTTTTTTATTAGTGTGTGGTAGTATAGTAGCTACGTGTGTATTATTGAAGTGTAGCGAGTTGTTTATTCGTGTGTGATGAGTTAGTGTTTGTATGTGTGTGAGTGTGTGTGTGTGTGAGTGTGTGTGTGTGTGTGTATTTTCGTGTACGTGTGCATATTTGTTGTATTGGTTAAGTGTTGAGGTGTAAAATACGGATGGGTTCAATTATTCGGTGAATTAGGGAACATAAAAGAAAGGGATTAACTGCGATCGAAAGGTTAATTATGGTGACTAGATAGAGATTATGGTAGAAGATGTTCATGATTTTTTTTAAATGACAAAATGTAGTAACTTTTCGGTGTCTTCGTATGTCAATGTTTTTAGATACTCTACAACGGTTCTTTTGCACGCGTGACTATGTTGTGGGTAAATATTAAGTTTAGCGTTCAATCTGTTGTATAGGAAATTTCCTAGGTAGCAAAAGAATTTGTGGGATAGAGCCATTTTAAATGTTCTTGTAGGGCATACCTTTCCCCTCCTGCGTTTGTTTTTAAAAAGCTCGGCGTCGAAAGTAATTTGAGAATGTCGCTACATTAGATGAGGAGTGAGGGATTTCGGGCTATGGATATAAATTGCCCAGCTTTGAGACCAGTCCGTGAATGGTCGAATAAGTCGGAAAAATCCTGCGATTGCGTTAAGTGGATGCGTGGGCTTTTAAAATGTAGCTTACTGTGAATCATGACGTTAATACTAACGACGGTTGTTTTTCGATTCTTATGTTACTGTTTATACTGAACCATGTAAGAATGTATTATGTTGAAATATTAAAAAAAATATTTAAGTACATTGATTGCTCATAAGTTTATGATAAGAAAAGCAATTTGTCAGTTAGACAAACATGACTCTGACTAAACAGGGTTTACATTCGACCTAAGCAAGGTAAGGAAGATGGCCGATGCCATCTCCGCTTCTTTCTACCGTAATATGTAATCTTTTACGATGATGTTTTCTTCACTTTAGACGAGATATGAGTCGGGATTTGAAGTATACGCCTGCCTGGACACTGGTTGATCATTCTAGTTCGACAAATTTAGGAAGCCATTATCATGGCAGAGCTCAGCCTGGCTCTGCCATGTTTGGTGTTTGCCCCCAACTTCATATTATGTGTGTTTCAGGATCAAATATGTGTGTGTGTGTTTTTTTCCGCCGGCTTTTTTTCTCTCATTGACCCAGTGGTGGGTAGGCATCAAAAGCCGATGATCCGTTAAGAATATTCTTAGCGGATCTTAAAATTAGAACTATTTTATACTTTAATTTTAATTAGTAATAAGTATAATATTGTATGCCAGAGCATGGTAGACTGTTTAAACTCTTATAATAATTTTAAACATCTAACTGTATGTATGTAAACAGTCAACAATAAAGTATTTTCATTTCATTTCATTTCATTTCATTTCATTTCATTTCATTTCATTTCATTTCATTTCATTTCATTTCATTTCATTTCATTTCATTTCATTTCATTTCATTTCATTTCATTTCATTTCATTTCATTTCATTTCATTTCATTTCATTTCATTTCATTTCATTTCATTTCATTTCATTTCATTTCATTTCATTTCATTTCATTTCATTTCATTTCATTTCATTTCATTTGTGTATAATGACTTTACTCCGGTCCTGCGATGGTGGTGTAGCATGTAGTGGCTACCTCAATCCACGTGGATTCACGACATGTTTTGTAAAAAGCATGAATTGGACGGGTACTCTCCGAGAAATCATTCACACTCCTTATCGATAATCTAGTTCCGACACGTGATCCGTATCCGATTCGTAACGGGCGATCACATGGACGGTCGCTGGTCACACGTGAAGACGTGAATGAACATACGCGTAGTTGTCAAGAAAACAGATTTGAATGAGCTATGTCTGCGTACTCAATTGCGTATTTTGGTCCTTGAAGCGTAATGTGGAAGATATGCCTTTTATTTTATGTATGGAATACTTCTTTTTGTTAACAGGAGCAAACCTTCAAAAAGGTACCCGACAGCTTAGGAGAGATACTGGGTTAAGTGGGAATTGTACCGTTTTAAAACTCTTTCCTGTAAAAAATACCAATATATTATATACTTGAAATTTCTAGTGTGAATGTTTCTTGTACGCCTTAAGTTTTATATTAATTACAGTTTAAGACACAACATTTGTATTATCATAGATATTATTGTAGAATAATACGGGTAGAAGAATTCATTTTTTTATATATGTAATGTAATGATATTTTTTTACAAAGTCACGTGTGTTTCATCAATGATTTGTAGCGGGCATCAACCTATATCAGCGTAATAGTTTCAACAACTTTCCTTCTGGAAGGAGATCAATGCTTCGCAATGGTACGAGGTTGTTGTAAATGCCACCTACAGTTATACTAACTGCAACCAACGTTATAATACTGTGTAAATAATTTAATGTATGTATATATTTGCCCTGACAATATTTGGCTTCTCAGACTACTGATAAGATAGCAAAATCTCGGCACAAATGAAGTAATCTTTCGCATTTATACACTGAGATAAAAGATAAATAGGAACATTGAATTGAACCCAAGGAGACAACGAGAATTGTTAGTTAGTTCAGTTGTACCTGCAGAACTGCTTACGACCCCCTGACAAGGTTTGCTTGATGTTATAGGATTGTGAAGTCCATATGCCACATATTGATCAGTCCCTGTAGCTTTGGGATTATGAATGAATACGGTATCCCCTGGCTGATTGTAAGAGGTGACTAAAAGGGGGCTTCCGGGGTTGTGGACGGTGAAAGTGGGAGCTAGGCCGGTCCAGCCAGCAGCCCCGGAAAGGACGGTGCTGTGTGCATGGCCGCATGCCGCTGTGAGCACCTGAGTGTGCAGGAGAGCGCATCTGCTCTCCCGAAGATGGGCTTATTCTGGGGCGCCGCGCGTGGAGGACACCGGTGCGTTCCAGTGGAGATCCCGAAGTCCTCTCCAACGCAGAGGTAGGTCACCGAGGGGGTTTTAGTGCGGTAAAAATCCAACATAGTCCGGTATCCTCTCCCAAGGTGATGGGTACCTTTTGAAGGTTTCCCCCGAGATACCAGAAAAAAAGGCTACATTGATCACGTAGTAAATTAGACCACAAACTTCTATTCTGCTACTCTGTTTTTTCTTTTATTAGCTTCAACTGTATGTTTGTGAGTTTGTGAGACGTTGACAAAAATACTAGTATTATTGTAAAAAAAGGGAGCGCTTTATGCCATATTGCCGATGCTTTTTACGCAATAATAGTAGTATTTTCATTCATTATTGTTTTACGCTTAGTAATAAAAAATATTTTTAACTTTTAGTTTGATGTGCTTTAAAAGCGTGTTTTTTTAGTTTTTTTAACTATATTTCCAATAGAAATAATTATAATACATAAGCACCTATTTGGTGAACGAATTACCCGGCGGTTAGCGTAGAACGAAAACGATCTATGCAACTAAGCTAAAAGGGCGCGGTCGGGTGTGAGATGGGTGACCACTGGTGGCAAAAAAAATACTTGCGCGTTTCCGTGCTTCGGAAGGCACGTTAAGCCGATAGTCCGGTTGTAGTAGATAGTCGGGTTGTAGCTGGATAACAGTCATTAAACCTTGTCGGAGGCCTTATGGGTGGTTTGAAAACATCGGACACCGGGTTAGCCACTAACTCGCAGCTCCACCAACCCGCATTTGAGCAGCTGGTGGTGCTTTGGTGGAGTAAGCTCCAGGCCTCCCCAATAATGGGGAGAGACCCGTGCCCAGCAGTGGGACCCAAAAAGGGTTGCAGCCAGATGAGCAATTTCATGAGATAATTAAATAAACAATTATATATTTCATACAAACGTACCAACAGCATCATTGTAGTTGATTCCAAGCTAAAATTAATATTTCATTTCCTAATGCTCCAAAATGCAGCTGAATTTTAGGTGAGGAATATTCAGAACAAAAATATCTGTCCTAGATATTTGCAGTTGGCTAAAGTCTAGGCTATATCAGGAGCGTTACATCGAATGTCACTCAATTTTCATTAATAAAGTACCAGGTTAAGCGGTTTTCTGTGTTCGGATGGCCGGAAATAATACCGTTTCTGCATCCGATGTCAAGCGATGCAATCACTGGATGAATTAACTTTTGCATCTGATTTTGTAGTAAGTAGGTAATAATGTTAATTAAAGGTGATAATTAATTAGTTTTCAGAATCGGAATAATCTTTGAGTGTATATTTGAGTCAATTACCATGAGCATAAATTATACATTATATTGTTCAATTTTGACGTAATATTTGCCAAATAATGACGAACTATACTGAATCTTTTGAAACTGTTTCTGGCTTACAAAGCACATTGACTTTATTATTAAGAGTAGATTGTAAAAAAACTTCCTTCACCCCGCATCAATGATCATATTAAAAAAATCATGGATGGATATGAAGCCTGAGTCAGCCAGTTATCTCCAAGTGACCTGCCTATTACGCTATTGCTTGTATGTTAGTCCGTACCAATCAGAAATTAACTAGTTACATTTTCTGTTAATATTTTATTCACAAAGCAGAAAGCGCTGTTGTTTTAGTGCGCGATCGTTATCCTTACTTTTCATCAAAAATGCAAAACAAGACCCATTTCCAAATCTCCGAGCCCATTGGCATCCAAACCTCGCTGACACAATTCTAACCGGTGCCTAAAACACTAAAATAAAAGGGCATTGGGTCTAAGGGTCATCGCTAAGTGGCTGTGACATTTGAACGTGTGCATAATTGGAACCGGGACTGACATCCCCCTCCCTGGGAGGGAGGCGTCGACGTGACAAGTCAGGGGGTGAATAATGTATAGGAAGTGGATAGGTCTCCACTTAGCCGCCTCTGAATAATATATGCAACAGTGCTGCGATCGGATTGTTTGCGAAGCATGCCAGGCTGAGTAGTACTTGGGTTTTGAATAAGTTAGGCCTTGATGGGGAATGGACGTTGCACAGAGAAGATGGATTTACTGGGTTTGAATATAGTATGTTTGGAACCTTACCCTTATCTTTTTCCATATATTACTTTTTCTTGGGTTTTGAATCAGAAAAAGATAAAAGAAAAGACGTCACAAAGCAGATATCCTATATGCGCTGGATAGAACTTTTAAAATCTACCACACAAAAATGTCCTCACAATAAACGACCCGTTTGATGTGATTGTTCCTACGCCGGTCAGCCGGATAAGAGGCGCCTTTTCCAGGAGGAGCGTTATCTAAATTTTAATTTTGAATTTAGAGTTATTATCCCGTTCTGAGTGTTTTTATCCTAGAGTTTGCGTGTGTCCATAGCCCACACAAGGTACGCAGTAGACACAGAGAGCTATGAATGTAAAGCGTTTAAAAAATAAAATATAATATTTTTTTATTTTCCATTGTTGCAACAATTCCAGAAAAGGCATTTATATCGTCGTGTTTAAAGAACCGACTTCAGACAAAAATTATGATTTTATACTACCATTTAAGCTTTGTCGCGCGCTTCATTAGAGCATCATGAATCACCATAATGCCATCAACACTCAAAGTAAAAAGTCCATTACTTCGAACCGTAGCGAAGAGAATTAAAAAGCAATAACATTGAGGGCATGTGACAGGGCGGCGCACGCGCAGGTGACGCGCCGGATGCCGCTGAAACGGGGGAAGGAAGGGAGGGGAGAGGAAACGGAGAGGAAAGAGGGTGAACATACGTGATTGTACACGAGGTTGCATGTACAAGTAAATATCAACCTTCATTCGTGCGGAGTACAGTCGGATATGGTTTGAACGCCCTTGGCAGCAGGTGTCTGCGATTGCGCAGTGTTCTCGTTCTTTGTTCACTATATACGAGTGTATTTGTTAATAGGGTTTGGATTTTAGCTATGATGTACTTAATTATTGAATTTTAAGTTCTAATCAACTAAAGTATGTTATGAAACTGCGCAAAATGAATCATTTTTGTTGACTAATTTTGGTTACAAAACATTAGGATTAAAAATATTAGGCCTCCCCCGTTATGATATTTGCCAGCCAATACCATATTAATAATTCATTTTAATAATTATTTATTTATTGTTACTCACAAAGATGGTACAAATTTAACATATATAAATGTAAAATTCACAACCTTACTTTGTGAGAACCTGGTGCCTGATATGGGTTAATAAAAAACCTGTGCTACAAGTCACCAGTGCCCTCTCGCGGAAAGATATACAATTTACATCAGTAACATTACATGTGAGATAGGTAGTATTCAACTTTATATCAATACTGTACATGACTAACATTTTTATTTTCTGATTGCTTTTTACTTTAAGACTAACTTTACTGACTGAAATATCAGTGGTTCACTGAAGGATTCTGTGATGCTAAATAGCATGTAGCCTTCATCGCCTCCGTTTCCTCAACGAGAATTGGTTTAAATTAACATGTATTATTTTGTCAAGTCACGTATATTTCAGAATGTAAACAATTTATTTCTATTAAATTTGATTAAATTCTTTAGTCTTGCCGGCTAAAATATTATGTAGCGCTTAACTGAGAGTAACGATGGCAGATCCATCCATTGAATTATAGTATATTTCATTACAAGTGCGGAATGGCTGTCATTGCAAGGAGTTCCGACAAATGTCTACCCGAGCCGAGGCGCAGCCGAAGGTGAGGGTTGACAGTCGGAACTCCTTCCAATGACGGTTCCGCACGTGTACTGAACAACTATTTTAAATACAGTTGTGAAAAAATGAAGCAATTTATAATAAAATAATAAAAACTCGCAAAGAACATTTTTGAAAAATGGCGAAAACCGTAAAAGATAACAATCTCTGCATAAGATTGTTTTTTTCTAGGCATTCTGGGTAGGCAAAAGGTAACTATGCCCATATAGCCAAGTCTTCAGTAGAATTTTTTTATTGATATGAAATGAAAATGTTAATGAGATAAAATGAAATGAAACCTAACCTAACTCATTGAATCAAATCATTAAATCTGATATTGAAACAAATTAGTAGCTTCTTTTTAGTAATACTTGCATGAATCATAAAAATCTAAAACTTCGTGGTTGGTTTTTTTCTTTTTAATAGTCATTATTTTGACAGTTGGGAAAGAGAACGCACGAGTGCGGAAAAGGTAAAGAAAAAGCACGAGTGTGTAATAGCCCACTTCCCGCACGCTAAACGTCCCTGCAATACGTCACTTTTTGAGCAACTGTATTAAAAAATACTTTATTTTACCTGGACACATCAATGACTTATAGGATGATACACAACAATCTTATTATTAACATAAATCATCAAAAAATTAAATCATAACAGCTTTCGATTTCCACATCATTTCTAGTAAAACACTTGAATTTCCGTAACTCTTATAAATTCACAGCGTATACATAATTAGATGCCTTCAGCACGGTTGGTAAGTAATTATTGCCCTTTGTTAGATAGCTATTTACTAGAATAATAAGGGCTTAAGCGAAACGCCTGCAATTTACAACAAATAATAATATTTTTCAATGATGTTTGTAGACAACTATAAGCTCTACTCGCTGAAAAAAAGAAACAAAGGAAACCAAATTTTAAAAAATAATAAAGGGGGTCAAGGGGTAAATAACTATATCAATGTAGGTACTAACTACCAATTTGATATATATTTTTTTCAACCTTTTTTATGTCCCACTGCTGGGCACAGGTCTCCTTCTCACACAATCGAGAGGGATTTAGTCATAGTCCACCACGCTAGCGTTGGTGGATTTGATATATACCTAGAAATAAGCATAAGCCAGTAATTATCTATGGCTGCAACCCTTTTTACGTACCACTGCTGGGCAGAGGTCTCTCCCCATTATTGAGGAGGCCTGGAGCTTACTCCACCACGCTGCTCCAATGCGGGTTGGTGGAAATAATTAAAGTAATTATCTATACTAATATATAAAGCTGAAGAGTTTGTTTATTTGTTTGAACGCGCTAATTTCAGGAACTACTGGTTTGAATCGAAAAATACTTTTTAGCTATAGTCTATAGGCTATATAACATCATGCTATAACTAATACCAAAATCCACACGGACAGAGTCGCGGGCGGCCGCTAGTTAAGACATTATTATTATTTGAGAGACAAAAATAAAATCAAAAACTTTAAAGCTATAGCACTAGCTATATTACATAGCATTATTTAGTGTACAACGTAGTTATGGCCAGCCGACTGGCTGCAACCTTTTTTAAGTTCAACTGCTGGGCACGGGGCTCTCCCCGTAGTTGGAGGTTGGATCTTAGTACATTACGCAACTACATTGCAAATTGGTGTACCAATACTACATTTCATTTTTATAATATTTTTTATATTAAATTTATTTATTTATTTTTATTTATTTATTTATTTATGTGAAACACCTTATACTAAGATTCACAAAGGGTTAAACCTAATGCCTATTGGCATTGTCTCCCGGTCGACCCTGGGTGATGTTGAGAATGTGAGGTAGGCTTTCATAATAAACAAGCTACAGGAACAAATGATTAAGAAGAAATAAAAATGTTATAGTAGAGTAATGATATATTATAACTACATACTAATAATATAATACACACTATTAAAACTTTTCTATATGAAAGTATGGATATAGCAAATGTATAAATAAGACATTAGGGGCCTCTTTCACCACCTTCAAGTAAAGTGACAGGTACACTAATTGTCGGTTAAAGTCACCCGTAACTTCAATTTCAATTACACGATTTTCGAATAACACTAATCATATGATAAACTGACCCGTACTCATAGCTTTTACTTACCAATTAACTTTACTTGGGACGTAACTAATCAACACTTCTTGGAGATGATGAACGAGGCCCTAGACATCAATAATTAAAATAATTTTCTGTTTCTTATTTTTTCATTGAAATATCGTTTTAAATGATTTAAAATAAACTCCCTAAAGCAATAAAATACAAAATAAACGGCGTAAAAACTAACATAGAAAGAATATCTATCTTTCAGTTCCTCCCAGGTGATTCTCGGAAGTGTTTGAAAAACCGCCCCATTTGTAGCGACCCCATTAACCCTCCCTGCGCAAGCGCATCGAGGGGACGTTAATGAAATCTGTATGAAAATCGATTTCACGTGTGTGTCGCCAAGATTTATTTAATTTACAATTTGGTAATGTGTTTCAGATGAACTTTTCAGTTGTCTGCGTGATAAATGAGCTTTTAATTAAATGGGATCTTATTCCAGAGATTTTTAGGGTTAACATTGGATTTTATGGATTCCATTTCCAGATTCAGTGATATTTAGGTCATAATTTAATCCATTAAATGTTTTCTTAAACTTATTTTGTTGTAAAAAAAAACATTTAGATGACGTTTCATCTCAATATTAGCTCAGTTATTTATCACTCGAATCACTCGAAAATAATTTGTCACAATAAAATAATCATTGCACACAATTGCCTAGGTTATAATTAAATAGGTATGTTGATAATGTTCTCTTCTTAAATGTAAAGCATACGTACTAACCCTATAGCGTCAGTAGCGGATTTGAAAATTTGGCAACAGTAGGCTGTTAAATTTTGACCTCTGAAATTCGATTCTGGAAAAAAGTAGGCAAGCCTTAACAAGTTCATATTGAAAAAAAAAACATTGTTTACGCAGTCAGGTAGTCTTTTAATTTTGTCAATCAAAAAGTTTTGGGCTAAATTTGCCGCTCTCCAAAATCTGCCTCACTAGGCTCTAGCCTTCTCAGCCTTTTGGTAAATCCAGCTCTGTACAGCGTGTATGGAAACTAAATGTCGCCGAAGACAAATCTACTACAGCTGATACCTTTTCGCTATGTCGACCAGTAACCTCGATGCTGCAGTGTATGTTTCTGTACAGAAAAAGAATAATTGTGACCATTTACTGACGTTAACTCCATATAAAATAAAAGACGAATAGACGAAACTATGCGTCCATAAACAGACTCCAGAAAATTGTTCCACTGGTGTGTAAGTATGATTGGCAAACTGTACTTTTTCACTGAAACCCAAAAATTTGGTAATACTAGAATACATTATTAGGAAGTTACTCTGACGACTTTATAATATGGTATTTATTGAATGTTATTCACAATTGTCGCTTCTAGATTCAACTCCAATAAATCTGAAACATGTAAGCAAAAGGCGGATGTGTAAGGGCGGTTGCACATCGGGCGGTATCGGGTCAACGGCCGGAACATTTTTTTGTGCTCACCGGCTGGGCCCGTTTCCTGTCACAATTTGTCTGCATTTTTTTTCTTGAAACACCGTTACAGGAATATCGTTTTTTGTCGTTTATCACCGGATTGGGGCTGAGGAGCGTATGGAATACACATAAATCGTTACATTTATGAGCGGTTAAACAACTTATTTGTCATTTTACTTGCTGATATCTAGGTTAATGTTTAACTTTAGTTATATTATTATGTTTGTATTTTTATTTAACGTTTCTATTATTTGAAAATTCATTTAAACTTTTTCTTTTTTATGTTTCATTGACAGGTAGCTTCGGGATTAAGAATAGAGCTACGGTATCCCCTGCCTGATCGTAAGAGGCGACTAAGGGGGCTTCCGGGGTTGCGAACCCATAGTCTTGAGCTCCCGCCGCCTTGATGTCACCGCGATCGGTGGCGGGAGCTCATGACTAAGGTCCTCGATTAGGACCGAAACTATTCGGGCATCCCCGAGTAAAACCACGTGAGTACAGTCGTGATTTTTATATTAACAACTAGTGGACCCCGTAGACGTTGTCCTGCCTTAAAAGTATTGAAAGAGGATTAGTTTCATTATCATCTCAAAGAGTTTTTATGTTACTGTCAAATAAAAATATAAAACAAATAGTGATAGATGAATGGTTATTCAGACTATGTCGAACTTCTGGACGATGGCGCGAAGAACCTATGTTTGACAGTTACTAACAGTTTATACAGGAAATTAGAATAAGTTATTTTACTATTAATTTCGCATTTTTTCCATATTTTCTCACCATTTAAACCTTTCCCGGACTTCTACTAATATTTCAAGACCAAAATTAGCCACATCGGTTCAGCCGTTCTTGAGTTATAGCGAGACTAACGAACAGCAATTCATTTTTATACATAGAGATGTCAGTACCAGAGTGCTGCCAAACGTGAAACAAAGAAAATAATTCCAAATGTTTAAATTAGAACCACATCATCAAATGAAACCTGAGCAAAACATATAACCTGAATATTATCAATTCCCCCTAAACACGACAAGCATTTTAATCTCTAATACCCGGTTTCATAGAGGTAAATTAAATATCGTTTCAGCAAAACGATTAGCCATTCGGCTCGCTTGCAGGCGCTAACTCAAATTGACACATCAGGCCAGACGAAAATACCACGCGGCCGTCTGGCTGTGGGGGCGAACGTTCTCCCTCCCCCCTTTCTTTCGGAAAAGGTTTTATTGTTTACGAGGAGATATGAATGAGGAGAATCATTGTTTTGATCGTGATAGACAGCAGAGAGCCTCTGTTAGAAAATAGATTATAAAACATCTACGGAGCTTAGTGTGTAAAATGGAAGATTCTATAAATACAATAATTTTAGCCTTCTTTGAAAAATTAAAATTCAGAGTTCTTTCGTTTTGCTCTACGTACTTTATGATTATGAAACCAACAATAAGAATAGAAATATGTAGGTATGGGTTAAAACCAAACGAAAGTTGGTTTAAAGACAGGGTAGTTTCTTTTAAATCTATACATTTTCAGAACATATTATATTTTCTCGTTGGAACCCAGATTCGGAAAAATCTGTTTTTTCTGTAACTTTTTACTTCGTTGTTTTTCGGAATGTCTCACAAATTCTTTAAAGGAAGTCAGCTTGCCATAACTTTTTTAAACAATATTGTGTACTTCATAGTTAGGAATGCTTAGTAATCCATATTATTACTCTATATGTGTATCTGCAGAAAAGCAGCGATAGCGGTGTGGTTAAAATACCGCTCCACACAGGGGAGGTCCCGGGTTCAAGTTCCGACGCCCCCATCAAACCGCAAAAGCCGGCCGGCAGGCTGACTGACTTGAATGACCTTAAATCTATTTCAATTCCTAAAGGAGATCTGTGCCCACATCACATAAAAAAGGGGTCCATAAAATAGGTATCTAGCCTTATTGCTGTTCAGATAGAACCGGGTCTTTACACCATTTTCAGCCTCTGAATGCAGTTCCGTGTTGTCATAATGGTTTTTGACAGTTCACGCCCACCACTTCTCATAGCGATGAAATTTAAATGACCTCTCCCGGCGTTCATTAAAAATTTTGAGATCGTAAAGTTAGTTGCAATTCCGCTATTGTTTTTCGGTTCCGTAAATTGTTTGGATGAAAATTTGGTGATTCCTTTTTTTCTTGTTTTGTATTGTCATGGACTTGCATAATAGCCAACTCGAAACATGTTCTGAAGTTTTTACGTAGTGACTATGAACTATGGGATGATAGTTTTGGTATTTTCGGAATTAAGTATTCAATCCTCCATTATTTTCATTAAACGAAGAACTAAGTAAACCCGTGATATAAAGTGTAGTAGTGTTGTAGGCCATGTCTATATCAAATTTCAAGAAAACTCAAGTTTTGTTTGAAATAACATGTAGATGCGCTTCTCTTTCGGAATATTATCACCTCGTATAACTATGGTTGCTGAGCAGTGATGGCCGAGTGGTAAAAAACCGCGGTCTTCGACGCGACCGATCCCAGGTTCAAATACTCGGCTCGCACCTCTGACAAAGAAATTTGTAATGTGCGAATTTATCGCTGCTCCATGGTGTTTGAAAATATCGTGATGTTTCATTGATTACGATGTTCTCCATCGCCGTGCATGCCTGAGAGAAATTCATAATTTCTCGAAAGCATGACGTCCACCAATCCGCACTTGGCCAGCGTGGAGGACTATGGTCTAAATCCCTCTCAATTGTGTGAGGAGACCTGTGCCCAGCAGTGGGACATAAAAAAAGGTTGAAAAAAAAATAACTATGGTTTGCAAATGCGCCTATAGGTACACCAGAACACAATAAAAACGACAGAAACGGATACAACGGTGGTACTTCCTTGTATACTCTAGGAACCGTTTATTAAATTTCACATCTTCTAAAGCAATGACCGCGAAGAGTGCTACGAACACTTTTCGTAGTCAGTCCTTCGTCGATAATGTCTACGTTTTAAAAAGTAAAATCATGCCTTGCTTTTTTTTAATTTAAGTCCTGCATAAGGGATTTGTCTTTAAAATATATAAGAATCATTAGATCCAATTGAAAATAAATATTTAAAGAGAGGTGACATTCAGCGCTTTCATAAATTTAAATGACATTTACCGATCGATCGAAAAGATTTTAAACCAATATTGCTTAAATTAAAAATAAGAGTTGGTAGCTATCGAGATAATAAAAAACATTATTTTCTCGAGGAACTAACCTCAGCCCTAGTGGACTGCTCAGCACACATATCACACTCCCTCGTAGGGTTCCCAAAAAGAAAAAATACCCGAAAAAAATCTTTCAAGAGTATATTCTTTGTTATGACAGTATACGCCGCAAAGTCAACCCCACGCTCGCGCTACGATCGCGTCGCGCTATTTAACGACGTAGCGCCACCTCGGGCGCGGACGCCGTGGAAATCCTCTCAATCAATGTATAAATAATCGTTTACCAATACGTCCGAAAACACGCAAACCACCGGCCGTAGTACGATATTTCAGGAAGGTATTCCCCCGTCCGTCAGACGCAACTACAGCACATCCTATTTATAAGCGGCTATGTATAAATTCACTAAAAGTTAACACCACAACACACGTAACGAATATAAACTCGGAAAAGCCTCTATTAATAATCGACCGACTGACTTTGCTACCAAAAATAATAGTCTAATTGTGAAAAGTTTATGCGGGATGGGTCGTGGACCGGGGCTATCTTGGGGCGGCTAAACTTAGTGGTGCGTGCGAGCCAGATGGTAAAATTAGTGCTGTGTTTCTGAACGCGACGCCGTCTGCTACTGCTCCTCATGACGAAATGCCGTCCATTCACTCAGCACACGCCAGCCACGGTGACGAACGCGTAACTAACTGCCAAACTTATGACATGCCATTTTTGAATAGTCCCACCATATCGTCAGGTGAGAACGGAGTTCTTGGCTACACGCTGCCCTTAGGAACATCCGATAGGTTTTCCGCTCCACAGATTAAAACGCAAGTTCAGTGACGTAACCCTTATTAATCTAAAAGGTCAGAGGGGTACGCATTGACGTGTTTACTGCAAACTGAGCGTGCAGCTGAAGGGTTATTTTATTATGCTTCGATTTCTGCGGAAATTCCGTTGTATATAATTCAGTTTACCGTGAGGCGTTAATGAATTTTATCGGCGGTTCCCGGTTTTAAAATTTCAGGCCCTGTTGAGCTTTGTACCTGTGACCCTGCAAAACGTATTGAAGCGGCAATTCAAAGGGTTTTTAAGGGCCTTTTGTTCGTCACTCCTGTAATGAGTGGGTTATTTTATTACGTCAAGTGTCCAGTGAACCTTTGAGACGAACATCGTGATATTTCAGAGGGATGTTACGGCTTATCTTAAAAATTTTAAGCCCGACAAGGTACAAAACAAATCTCCCAATGTTGCTATGGAACAAATCTACAGGTTTTTAAGTCTTATAAGATGCCACCATATTTTCCCAGGAATACTATAGCTTCAGCTAGTCAATTCTCTTATTATGAACAACGCTGCAGTATTATTGTTGTGTCAGTGTTTTATAATTGAAATTCTCTTCGATTCTTCTAAGTTAATCTTTTCTACAAATTTGTATAGAGTATGTCAAAAGAAGACGAATTCAATCCCATCTTAGAGAATTTCGAGACGGATAGCTTGAACCATTCGTGTTCGTAAAGTTAGCCGTGACTGTTTTTATAGATCTGACTGCACTTACAGTAATTTTTCTCTAACTCAACCTAACGTCCTATGTCGAGCAATGGTTACCCAATTCAGGTCCTGCATTCAATTTCCGCGAACCGGGAAGCGCGCATGGCCTGGCGGCTAGCGTAGAACGCAAGCGATCTATGCAGCTGAGCCAAACGGGCGCGGTCGGGTGTGAGATGGGTGACCGCCAGTAAATTCATGCGCGTTTCTGTGCTTCGGAGGGCACGTAAGCCGTCGGTTCCGGTTGTTGTCGATATATAACAGTCGTCAAACCTTGTCGGAGGCCTTATGGGCGGTTTGAAAACATCCGACAGCGGGTTGGCCACTAACCCGCATCTCCACCAACCCGCATTGGAGCAGCGTGGTGGAGTAAGCTCCAGGCCTCCCCAATAAGGGGGAGAGACCCGTGCCCAGCAGTGGGACGCAAAAAAGGGTTGCAGCCATTCAATTTCCAATGCAATAAACCTTTAAAACATAAGAATAAGATTTCTATTCACGGCCAATGTTTATGTTCTTGACTGTGTGTCCAGCTTCACGACATGGGAAATTCTCGTGGAAGGCTAGAAGTACGAAACATTTATTAAAATTATATTATTATATTATTATTTAAGTTTTTTTAAGTCAAAACAAGCGAGTCAAAGACAAGCTTGATGGCCACGTAATGGTATGTGGTTACCACTTTTGCCCATGGAAAGCTGCATTCAACGTCAAAAAGGTCGGTTTGAGGTCAAAATGCTGTTGCTTAGCTACTCTCCGTGATTAATTAACCTTCCTATCTACTAACAAGGTAGGTGGTAGAACTATTATGGTTCGCCCGGGGAAGTACCACCGCTGCACCCATTCTGTCGTGAGCAATTCTATTGTGTTTCGGTGGAAAGGTGCAGTTGCCGGCCACACTTACATGAGGCGACCACCAGCCTCCGAAGTAGCAGCGCAAACGCATGCGACCTCAGACAAGACTTACCTATGCTTGCTTGAGGTTGTATGTAGATAGATGTCCGTGTGCTGCAGCGACCACTTAACACCACGTGGCCTGCATGCTCGTCTGCTACTCCATTAAAAAAACACTTTTCATGTTAGTTGCGGACCGTAAGTAATATAATTATGTTATATATATTTTATTTTTTTTACACGAAAATAATATCAGTGGTTGTATTATCACGCCATTTAATCTAAAGAGAAATATATGAAATTCATTAAGAATTTAAAACATGCAAATGATCACGTAAGCTGTATAGATCACTTTTTACACGCTTTTTATTAGCTTCACCTGTATGTTTGTATGTTTGTATGTTTGTAACCGACTTCTTTGGGCGCGATTTTGACCCACTTTAAACGGCCAGATTTCGTTCAAACTTTGTAGATTTATTGAGGACCGATGACAATACACTAATTTGATAAAATTATTCCATTTTTCAATTTGCAAAATATGATTTTTGTTCGATTGCGTTTATAGAGCTACAGCTATTATACGACTGTTATAGATCAAACGATCTAATAACGAGTATTTTAGCCACTTTAATTCAGCATCTGCTAAAAGGTGGAGTAAAAGTGCTAAAACATAGTGCTGTAAACGTTTATTCGACGTCCTTAAAGCACACATTAGCAAATATTGCCAAATAGTCGAGATAACCGCTATTACACGATAAATGGGTGTTTTAAGAACGGTTACTCGGCTCTTATACGATTAAAGGCTGAGTAATCTAATTACTATTCGACTATTTTGCTGCTTGGGTTGCTCATATTTATGTAGGGGAGTAGACTATTGGTGCTCAGTAACCGAAAACGTGTATGAGATATATAAAGAATATAAATAATTTGTTAAGTCGTAAGACAGGTGAAATTTTATGAAAACGTAAAAATTAAAAAAATATGTAACCTTGTTATGTAACAAGCCTAATGATAGATAAAGATATTTTTGAAAGAAAGAAGAAGGTTCTCAGTAACCAGTCCATTGCTCGTGGAAACATCATGGAAAGAATAAATAATCCAAACTAAAAAGTAGAAAATAAATAAAAATAATAGTTTAAAAAAAATTAAAAAAAAACACGCTTTTTAGAGAAAACCGAACTAAAAAATAGAAAATAAATTTTAATGAATTTAAATTAAGAAAATAGTGTTAAAAATTTCAATGAATATAAGTTAATAATAGTGTGAATAAAAAAAAATATTTTATTTAAAAAAAGCGTGGGGTGCTTTTTAAAATATTATCGAAATGATAATCACTCTACTCATATCTGTCAATAAAATATTTATAACTATTGACACCATGCACCCCACGCTTTTTTTAAAATATTTTTTTTTATTCACACTATTATTAACTTATATTCATTGAAATTTTTAACACTATTTTCTTAATTTAAATTCATTAAAATTTATTTTCTATTTTTTAGTTCGGTTTTCTATAAAAAGCGTGTTTTTTTAGTTTTTTTAAACTATTATTCTTATAAACAGTCCACGTCGTCGACTGAATGTTCCAAGGTGACCAAACGCGTTGGACGCACGCCAATATCAAACAAAATATACATACATATTTGATAAATATGCTACGTACAGCTACTTATATACACATACATCATGTGTTTACAAGGACAGTATATAGTAGTAATTACCTACGACATAACCGTATTTACAATGTATTTCTTATATGGCTTGACTAGAACCCTTCTTGCGTCCCATTGTTGGATGCGGGTCTCTCCAGATAACTCTTTATTATATATGTATATACTACTAGCAACCGCCCGCGACTTCGTCCACGTTGACTTTAGTTGTAGAGTTTTTCTAAAATAAAACTAGCCTAAGCTACTCCTCATTGAAAGTCCCATCAAAATCGGTCGCCGAAACAGACAGATAGACCGACGGGCAGATAGACAGATAGACATACAGACAAAAAATGTAAAAAATGTTATTTTGGTATATGTACGGTATACACATTCATATGGATGAAGTAAAAACGTTTATTTTAATATTACAAACAAACGCTCCAATTTTATTTATTTATTTATTTTTTGGTATACATATGTACCGTATATATACATTCATAAGGATGTAGTAAAAAACAGTTATTTTAATATTAGAAAGTCACTCAAATTAAATTTATTTGTATAATCTTAAAGTAAAAAATGGTTTTTATAATATTACAAACAGGCACAGAAATGTTATTTATTTGTTTTTTTGTATATGTCTATACATATAATAAAACTGTAAGCAGGGTCAATTCTGTACATTGCATATAAATTTAAAAAAATACTTCTAGGGGTCTTTTTATAAGTAACAGAAGCTAAAAATATAAGTTTTGAAATTATTGTCTGTCTGTCTGTCTGTCTGTTGTTAGCTTTTCACGCAAAAACTACTGGACGGATTTTGATGAAACTTTTTTTGTTTTATATATATTGGTCCTCGCTAACATTTAGGCTATAGATAATTTTAAAAATCACCCTTTAAGGGTGTGAAATGAGCGATGAAAATTTGTATGGAAAACTAGGATTATTTCAATAGATTTTCTTGAAATTTGGTATAAATATTTTCTAATCAAAATAAAAGAATACGTGTTTCAGCATTTCTCGAAATTCACCCTTTAAATGTCAATTTTCTTTGAAACTCTTTAAAATTGAGTGTCTAAACTTGATGTATAGAATATTTTTGTGCAGAGTAATATGCTTATAATTTTGTATTTGTAATCTTTACTAACATAGTAAGAATTCTATTTAAGCTTTTTTCAAAACTACCCCTCAATAGCAAATAAAATGGATTCGAAAGTTGGTATCTCAAGCGTAATATAATTAACCTTAACTTAATATTTCATTCTCAAATTCTTTTCCCTTCTTTGAATGATGTGTTTACTGATATATTGTTGAATGAATTTCCGTAACATTAGTGTGTATTTCATGTCAATCGGGTGATAAACAAAAACGTTATGTTCATTTACACAATACGCGACATAAACTTAAAAGGCACTTTGGGGAATTTGTATGAAAGTTTCGGTAACAGCCCATTCAAAACCATAAATAAAAGTTTAAATTTAAGTAAAATTATTTTGAACTCTCACTAATATTGTCGACTATACTAAATATACTTAGATCAGCTTACTGTATTTTCTTTCGTTGGCCGAATAAGGCTAGACTAAAGGTACCTAATAAGCGCATCGCGAGCCTTACCGCCGCCGAACCTTACATCAAAGGCTCCATTGAGTTAGTTGCTCAGCTTATTAGTCTTCTTTTGGGGTGGAAGATTATGAACAGGCTGCAGCTGAAACGATTATTATCGCTACATTATATCAAGCTGCAACCTTTTTAGCATTCCACTGTTGAGAATGGAGCTCTCCCAATATTGAGGAGGCCTCAAGCTCCGATGAACCGAAATCCAAATCTTACAATCTCAATGCATCCAGCATTAAGGTTGTAAGATACGGAATCTAAACCTTCATACAGAATGTACAAAGCCTTAACAAAACGAGACTACTGCAGACATCTAGGTGACGAATAGTTCAACTTTTAGTGAACCAACTGTTAATCTCAATATCTACCCATTTGGTAATTTGACATTCGATTTATCAACCACAAAGTTTACATGTCATACGGTAGATGGCGTTATTGAGCAATATTAATTTCTTCTCCAAAGTGAATCGATGGAGATAATTTCAAATAAAAGCCTTAAGTCTAATAAAATTAAGTACATAGTGTAAAAAAAGTAAAAAATAACATTTCACACGTATAGCCTCACATTAGGGTAGATATACCCTGTGTCGTGGGTGCCATGAACACACATAGAGACAGAAACACAACCACCCAGACCGAGAACAGTTTAAACTCATCATTGAAATTTCTGCTTCGCCCGGATTCTAACCCGGGATAGTTTGATTAGCAGTCCGGCATGGTAAACATTGCGCCACGCGGGTTGTCCCATCGTTGGGTAGGTATACGTATGATGCTGAACATTGTTAATTGGACCAATGATAACTTAACTGATTTTTTGCGTCTCTTTATTGCGTACGGGCTGAGGGCTCATCCACACACGTTGATTGATGGAGATATTAAGGATTCTTTATAAAAATATTCTTTATTTCCAAATACAGATAGCACACTGTGTAGAGACCCTGCCTTCTGCTTTAGTTTTCACAATGTTATATGAGTTATGACTTATGACCAAACTGCTGTCCGCAAGTTTTAAACATATAGTTTATTAATTGACCTTACAATTATTTTTCCGATTGTTTAATCCTAAGCACGTTTATGTTTAGAAATTTTATCTCCCAACTACAAGTAGTTGTATAGTGCACCTCTTTTCTGCAGTAGGTTAAAGCTATGTATATAGAATGAGTCTATACATTCTTTGCAGTATAAATTCACCCAATTTACTAAATACACTATTTTTAACATAGATGAAGCCACGGGCACAGCAGTATCTCTTAACTTTAATAAACGAGGTACATATTTGTAAAGAGAATATGATTGCGCGAGAAAAGCGAAACGTGAGAAAAGTGGATAGTAAGATCAGTACAGTAAGCATTCCTTACTGTTTTAGGTTTGAAGAATTTAGAAAAAATACATTAGGTTTCTTTTGAACATATGAACATTGTATTATAAGTGATTTCACTATATGTAAGAATAATCTACCTACTACTTATTCAATGCAAATAAATAATCTTTAATTTTTAATCAATCCATTTTATAAAAGTCTTTATACACGCGGACGACGTCGCGGGTACAGCTAGTATCGTATATACCTCTATATTCATAAGGATTTAGTAAAAAACGTTTATTTTAATATTACAAAAAAAAAACATTCCAATTTTAAATAAAATGGTGTAGGTTCTGTGTACAGATATGTAGTTTTTACACACACTCACACACTCGTTACCTATACACACAACTACATATTATTATGTGAATATGTAACGATTGCTCATTGTTTGCATCGTGCTAAGTTTTGTCTGCCAAGACAAAGGGTTTCAATATTGACAACGAATTTGATGAAAATTTTATAAAACAGCTCATCTATACATATTAAATAAGATTTCTTAATAATTTTTTGACGACCCGCGTGATGCAATGGTTACCATGCCGGACTGCCAGTCGAGGGATCCCGGGTTCGATTCCCAGTGAAACAGAAATTTGAATGATGTGTTTCTGTTTTCGGTCTGGGTGTTTGTGTTCCTGAGTTTGTATGTGTCCATGGTACCCACGAGACAGGATATTAATTACCTTACTGTGGGACTATGAGTGTGTAACGTTTATTTATTTATTATTAAATAACTGTCGGAAAATCAAAGAGCATAAGGTATCGAGTCTAGAACATTAAATGAACAGGATCTTTCGTGGATACCAGGTAAATACCACCGCTGCGTGCCTAAGTGCCGTGAAGCCATTATGTGTTTCGGTGGAAAGGTGTGGTAGCCGAAAGATTTATATAATGCTCGTCAGGTTCCGGAGTAGCAGCGCATGCAGTTGTATGCGACTTTTACAAAGACAAATGATGTATTTGCACAAATATGGGTATTACAAAAGTTGTAAATATGGGTATAACAATTCTCAGGCTTGTGTGAGGACTGTGAGGTCGTGTGTAAATATCAATGGGCTGCAGCGACTACTTAACCACGTGGCCTGCATACTCATGTCTGCTGCTCCATTCAAATAAATTAGGTTAAAAAAATGTTTCGTTTTTAGAGCATTTTTCCGCTAAGGAGCATCTTTATGAAAATAATATTATTAGATAATATTTATGCAACTAAATAAAATTGGAGTGTCTGTTTATACTATTAAAATAACCGCTTTTTAATAAATAAATAAATATCTTTGGACAATCACACAACACCATCTGATTCCAAACTAAGCAGAGCTTGTACTATGGTAATCAGAAAGCTGATAAACATACTTACATTATTCTAAATACATACTTAAATAGATAAATTAACACCCAGACACAGAACAAATAGTCATGTTCATTACACAAATATTTGTCCTGGTTGAGAACCGAACCCACGACCTCACGCTTCGCAGTCGGCTCATCACCCACTACGCCACGGAGGCTGCCAATTAATACATGCATATGAATATATGTATATACGATACATAATAATACACCAAAATAATATTTTTTACAATTTTGTCAGTCTGTCTTTCTGTCTGTTTGTTCTAGCTAATCTCTGAAACGGCTGAACCGATTTGACAGGACTTTCACTGACAGGTAGATTATGTAATAATGTAAGGGGTAACTTAGGCTACTTTTATTTTAGAAAAATAAAGTCCACGCGGACGAAGTCGCAGGCGGCCGCTAGTTAGATAACAAGAATTGAGTTTTTTTGGCTTAACAACTGAAATTGATGAATTTAAGGCTGTAAAAGCTACTAGGTCAAACAGCAGACTAGTCATGATAAAGGTATGTAAAAATAAATGATTTTACTATTCTTCCCTGGCGGAAGGCTAGATATTAATAAAGCGGTTCGCTCGCGTGGATTCGTTTTATAGGTACCCGTAGGATAAAAACCATACTATGTCCTTTCCCAAGGTCCACTCTATCTGTGTTCCAAATTTAATTAAAATCGGTTCAGTAGTTTAAGCAGGAAAGCGTAACAGACAGACAGACAGACTTACTTTCGAATTTATTATATTAGTATGGATTATAATATAATAGTATGGATATGGATTTACGAAAAATATTTAGTTGAATAGTGTTTTAATCCATAAGGTAGATAAGCACAAAAACTAGTTAAAAGTATAAAAAAAACAATCAACTACAAGACAGCGCTGTAAGCATGAGAAATGGAGACCTTACACGATATGTTACGTTTCTATCACCAAGACCACGCTACGAATAATGGACGACTCCATGACTTCCAAGATACTTACCTATTTACCTCAACTATAATACATATTGCATGTATATAAGAATATAATTTAGCGTAGGTAAACTATTTTATAATGAGTATCTAACAAACAATTTTTTTAGTGAATAGCGAAATACTGTCTGGTTGCAACCCTTTTTGTGTCCCTCTGCTGGGCACGTATCTCTTCCCATTATTTTAGGGAGGCTTGGAGCTTACTCTACCACGCTGCTGCAATACGGCTTGGTGGAGATGCGGATCCGCTGTCGGATGCCCATAAGGCCTAAGACAAGGCTTAACGACTGCTATCTAAGGACAACAACCGAGACCGAGATGGCTTAACGTGCCCTCCGAGGCACGAAAACGCGCATAAAATAATCTGCTACTCTCGACCGCACCCGTTTGGCTGAAATCGATATTGATAATGATGAATTGATAATGATGACCATGTACCGTGAAAAACTCTACATGTAATAGACCATTTAACTTCTATTTTAGAATCATTCTTGCAAGACTACGTCGTTTATAGTGTTCCTCAGTAATTCATGGTTCAAGCTCGATTCAGCCTGAGTCCATTGTCCTTGTAAGTTTCCAAGGCGACTTCCGTAATAGAAATAGAGTAAATAAGCTTTTAATTGCAGCATATTTATAGAAGAATCCGAACAACGTTTACAAACACACACTTTGGACATATTGGCACACGTCGACATACTCTTCATAACACACCAGACACCTTTAAAAACTACCCCACACACGAAAGAGAACGGATAATGTGAGATTTTTACTGCCCTAAAAATCTCTCGTCGGCCTGCCTCAGCACTTGGGGAGAACTCCGTGATCCCAAGAGGAATGCACCAGTGTCATCCATGCTTAGCAATCCATAGCGGGCCCATCTTCCGGAAAGCGATGGTCCAATTAGCTGCTGCTTGAAGGACGGTGGTGTGTGCGTGGCTGCATGCCGCCATACAGCACTGCAAGTTTATACGTGTATCTTAAATATTATAATTGATCCATTTGATCTATTTTCAAAAAGAACGACCATTGTCTGACAGAGGCCTTTGGCCAATTTTAACATAATACGATATAAAAAGTTTCATTAAGACTAAAATCTGACGGTAATATTTCAATGTTTGCAGGACATATTATGTACATTTTTGTCGGTCTCAAAAATCATACGATTAATTATATTGTTATCTATACTAATAATGCGAAAGGATGAAAGAAGAAGTGGATGAATGTTTGATGCTCAATCACGACAAAACGGCTGAATAGATAAGGATGAAATGCACAGAGATAGTTTATAGTCTACAATAGATTATAGTCTCCTTCAGGGTCTTGGTTTCGGGATTACCTACCTGAGCAATAGATATCGGCGAAATTTACCGCGTCGTATTCTAATGATACTTTAGCACTTTTTAATGCGCGAAAGTACGGATTAAATGGCGTTTTTTATAAAGGAAATCTAGCTTGATCAATTGATCGCTGATACCGCCAGCATACTAAATTTCATAAAAATTGTGGGAACCGTTCCAGAAACTCCAATTATATATAAGTCATATACAAAAATTGCTCGTTTAAAAGTATAAGATAGATAGATACAGAAGAACAATTTGAAAGAACTTCGAATATGGTCTAGCTTTTTTTAAATCTATGTTTCTTTAGTTGTCCCTTTCCCCTATTAAGTATTTATGGCTCAAGTCGGTCGAACTAGGAAACGTCGATGTAACTTGGAAAGACTTGTAATAGCCAACGACAGTTGTTACTGCTAAGGCTACGTTACTACTATGTAAGGTTCACCCCCATATTGATGAATGATATATGAAATTATAATAAATAAGAATAAATATAATAATATCTTCTCTAAAATACAAAATTCTTCTGTCACAGTTTAGGTGCTTATACTCCTCCGAAACGGCTTGACCGATTTTGATAAAATGTAATATGTATGTTCAGTAGGTATGAGATTTTTAACTAAATTAGGTTTATAAGTTATTGTAAAGGGTGGTTCACCATTTTTTTTATTGTTTGTAAAAAAAATTGGTAAGTTTTTTATGGTATGGCATTAAAAGTACAACATGCAGCCCTAAATTTTCAACCTTCTACCATCAACCCCTATATTTTAATAGCCCTATTAGTAGGCGGTACGGAGTTCGCGGGATCAGCTATATTACTACATAATATATATTTCTTGTGTGCATGTGTATGTAAATGAAAATGAAAATACTTTATTGTTGACTGTTTACATTATATAAAATGAGATGTTTAAAATTATAATTGGAGTTTTAAACAGTCTACCATATTCTGGCATACAATATTAATACATAATAATATAATTAAAATTAACAAAAATATTTTTTTTAAGATCTGTTAAGAATAATCTTAACGGATCATCGGCTTTTGATGCCTACCCACCGCTGGGTCAGTGAGAGAAAAAAAAGCCGGATGTTACTGAACTCCTCGACTGGACGGATTATGGTGAAATTTTATGTGTGTGTTCAAGGGGATTTGAGAATGGTTTAGATTCACAATTTGGTCCACTGGAAAATTTTTTTTGGTTTTTTTTTATTTATAAGTATTTTTCCCATATAAATTGTTCCTACATGTCGAAATTTCGTGCCGTGTCGTTCTAAACTTCGACACAGTCAGAATAACAGGACAGTTCGTATGTCATTATTTGTTTTATATTTTTGTTTGTCATTAAAATGAAATCTCTATAAGATAACTAGTGAACCAGGCAGCCTGAAAGTATCAGACTCTATATAAAATAATATTGCGACTATAGATTGAGATGCAAGCTATCCTATCCTATCTTTCAAGTTAGATAAAACTGCACACGGTGTGCAAATTTTATTAAAATCGGTTAAGTAGTTTAGGAATCCATCGCAGACAAACAACGTGACACGTAATTTATATATATTATAAGATAAGATAAAAAACCAATCCTCTTTCAATTACTTTTGAGGCAGTACAACGTCTGCACCGGGTGGAGATGGGTCGGAACACCAGTTATATACCTACATATATTATTATGAAAATATTTATGATGCCGATAAGATTTAACGAATGTTACTCGTATTAATCAATGACCCAATTTTATTATGCAGAAAGGTGCATTTCGCGGCCAGACTTTCATGAGACGACTATGAGCCTTTGGAGTAGCAGGACTTAAGCCAAGGCACAAGCTTGCTTGAGGTCGTGTGTAAATTAGAGTTACGGTATCCCTTGCCTGGTCGAAAGAGGTGACTAAAAGGGGGGCTTTCGGGGTTGTGTGGTGAGAATGGGAGCTCGATCCGTCCAGCCAGCAGCCCCGGGAAAGACGGCGGTGTGTGCGTGGCCGCAAACCGTCGTAAGTATCGGAAGGTGCAGGAGAGCACATCTGCTCTCCCAAAGATGGGCCCGTTCCGGGGCGCCGCGTGTGCAGGACACCGATGCGTTCGACCGGAGATCCCGGAATCCTCCCCAAGCGCAGAGGCAGACCTCCGAGGGGGTTTTAGTGCGGTCAAATCCCACATAACCCGGTATCCTCTACCAAGGAGCCGGGTACCATTTGAAGGTTTCCCCCCGATACAAAAAAAGATGTCCATGTCCATGAGCTGCAGCGACCACTTAATACCACGTGGCCTGATTGCTTGTCTGCTACTCCATTTAAATAAAAAGTTAATTATGTTGTTTTAAAAACTATAAAACATGCTTTTGTGAAAAAACTAACTAAAAAGTAAAAAAATAAGAAGAAAATGTACCTATTTTTATTTTATTGTATGGGGCATGGCGTGGTGTCAATAATTATACCTATTATATTATTAGTAGAACGATTATCATATTGATATCACAAAAGCACCCCAGCATTTTTACAATAAAATAGTTCTCTCCTCTGTGCAAATTTTCAATTTAAGCAGACTCTTAGAAGTAGGTGAAAATGGAGTTAAAAGATTCCGTTACATACATACAAGTCAAGCTAAAAAAAGCGTGTTAATAACAGCTATACGTGCCCCCATAAATTCTAAAATTTGCCATTAGCGGATCGCTTGCATTCTGCGCCATCCGTAGAGCCATGCGCGCTTAAATTTTTTAAAGACCAATAATCAATTTCTTCTCAGTGGATCAAGTTATACTTTTTCTACGAAATGACGAGTTCAGGGATGCTGACGACAGTACAAAGTTTACCCTACCACAAAGTCTCGCCACATGGATAATGGCCTGAAAAACTAATATTTTACCAGCATTTATTAATAGCCGGTGGAGCAGCGTCTAATCTCTCGTCACAGTAAACGCCTCATTAAAATCCGCCATCAAAATGGGATGTGGACGCCGCGGCTCGGGCTTGAAGAATAACAAACAAGTACCGTTGCCAAGGGTAACCACGTTTTCCATGTTAGTAGGACTTTATACTTCAAAGCTTTAGCATTTTAAAGGACTTGTGGCCATTGATATAATATACATATTATATGTGTTTCCAAAACACACAGCATTTGTTGAAGAAGCGTCTAAAGATTTATCCTATAAAGCCAGAAAATATTGTACTTTACCTCATTATTCCTTGGTCGGTATGTACCTGTCTCTTTCACACAGCAGCGCGCGGCCATTTTCCAAGATGCCAAGCCATTGTCAATGTCAAATCATAGCATTTAAAGATTTCCTCGTGTAAGCCGGTAAATTTTTTCCATCAAACAAAAAACAGCAAATATTGTTTGTTTCTAAGTTAAACTGATATTTATCAGAGTTATTTTTTGTTATAAAGTTCACTTTTCAAAAAGTTTAGTGATTTGTTACAGTTTTGTTCTAAGATAAGTGCAAAATATGCACAAGGTAAGACTAACGATAAGTGTTAGCAATGTGTCGCAGTTTTTTGTGTTGAGTGCTTATTCTGAACAAGGTAAGATTAATGATGATAGTGTTAGCAAATTGCCGTTGCTTCGGATGGAGAACGGCCATCTCGACCCCGACCTCAAGGTCGATACGCAGATGTTTCCTCATCTTCGGAAGATGTGGAGCCTGTGGAGGGTTAAGCCTCGCCGAATCCCACTATAAGGCGTAGGTAAACAAGTACGGGTCTAGTGACCCGCGAATTGATTCCCTGTTATATCGATAGCTACAACAGAGAAATAAACACATACAACACTAAATCAAATCAAAAAGATGAATCTAAGGATACATGCACTCTCAGTCTACCTAGTAGCTTTGTCTTGGAGATTAGTGAATCCTCGTAATAGTAGTGACAAATTCACTTTAGCATCTTATAGCACTTTATCACATTTAATATAATATACCCATTATTAGTCATAAACAAAGAAATGAAACCACTTATGGCTTTGTGGCCCCTAAAATTAATGAGAAGTTATATTACTTCAACAAAATCAAAGACCTTCTGACCTTAGCCATATTGACCTATGTAGAATTACACCAGTAGTTGTTAAAACAGGGTCTGCAGGAGCTACATAACTGGGCAGGTAGAAATTCAGGTGAACTTAAGTCTACCTCCTTATTTAGTAAGGTGACAGAACTATTTGGGCCTGGAACACACCTACTTAAAAGTGTTCAGATGATTTGTGGAAGGTCAGAAAAAGGTATTATAAAAGAAATTAATAACCTTATTGTTAGACTCCTTATTGTTAGAAGTACTCTCTTAAGCCCTATTGTTAAGAGACAGCCTCCCAAGTGTATTATATTTTCAATTTTCAGGCTTTGTAGCTTGTTATGCAGTCATGTGGTGGCACAGAGTGCCTTAACCAACCTGAATATTATCCTGAATAGTCCTTTGGTTACAAATCATATATTTCATCAGACTGTTACTATTTATAAAAAGAGTGATTAATTTGATCACAAAATTCAATCAAGTAACAATCAGGCATTTGGAAATAATCCTAACTTTCAGAAATTTCCCTATATATATTTTTAATCAATACAAATAACTTTACACTGTGCTACCAAATTTACATGTTTTCAAGGGGGGCTGCATAAATAACACACATAGGAATGACAGGATTGGTGGCAGGCAACACAACTTATTTTAAATACCTAGGTGTTTATTTATTTATTTTTTGTATTCATTACCTTAATATTATAAACATGACCAATTTTGAGAAATCCAAAAATGTATGTACATGTTTATTAGAAACACATGGCCAAATACCATTTAAAATGAGAATCCCAATGCAAAACTAGTCCCAATGTATTGATGTATTGAAAAAATTCCCAAACAAGGGGTCAAGAGTTCTTATATTAAAAATGTCACCAGTTGTAAACATAGGCTTTCTCTATAAGAAAAGCAAAATGGAGACATGCATCCCATACTCAAACTGAGGGGATCTAAGTAAGATTCTGATAAGAATCTAAGATTTTCATCTAAGATCTCAATTGGATGTATCTTGGCTGCGACCCTTTTTGCATCCCATTGCATTGCTGGGTGTGGTTCTCTCCTTAAGTATTGGGGTAGCCTGGAACTTACTCCAACAGTGCAACAGGCATATTTACCTGCCAATCGCAGAACTATTCCATAGATTTCTGCAAATTGATTACAATATTGTAATTTCTTGCCCGCATAATCCTTGCTACTGTCCAGATGGGTCTCGTGAGACTTTATGCATAAGTGGCATAAGACTTATGGTCTATGTAAGACTTTTAAATTACATCCTGGTAAACAAATATCAGACAAAATTGAGTTACTAGGCCTCGGGGACCTTAATTAAGAGTTACTGGAATGCTAACTAGCAGATGTCAGTATTAACCCCAACCCATATCCTGGTATAGAATGCTGGAGGTTGTACCATGGCTTTATAAAGTTGAAAATATCAACTATTTTAATAGTTTGAAGTACATTGATGTACTTACTAGGGTTACTTGATTTTGCAAGTTTAACCACACCAAAAGAGTGACTGCATTGTTGCCATATACAGAGCTTCCAAGAGGACTTAATCAATTCCAATAAAGAGGATTCCTCTTTTAGTGCAGCAAGATAGATTATCTTGGTGGCGGAACGCCATATACCATACCTCGGTGGTTCTGCACAAGAAGTGAGCCACTCACTACAGACGCATCGGATGCGAGCTGGAGTGCTCACATGAATGGCGAATACATATGCAGAGCTTCTAAGAGGCCTTAATCAATTCCAGTAAAGAGGAAGATTCCTCTTTTAGTGCAGCAAGATAGATTATCTTGGTGGCGGAACGCCATATACCACAGCTCGGTGGTTCTGCACAAAAAGTGAGCCACTCACTACAGACGCATCGGATGCGGGCTGGAGTGCTCACATGAATAGCAAATACATGTCAGGCACATGGTTAGTACACCACAGGGGCAGGGCAACTGGTACATGAACCTCAAAGTGTTGTTCACAATATTTTATTATGGTGCCATAAGTCGTCAGTAGAGGTTCCTGGAGAACTTACATGTAATAGTGCAGTAAGACAACAGGACACTCTTAGCTGATATTTGGAATTATCTTTCTGAATGTACAGGGATTTGCCCGATCACACGAGCCCTGCTTAGCGTGACATGGAAGCTATTGGAATTGACAGAGCGTTTGAATATCATGCTCTGGGCGGCGTACCTCTCGGGGAGATACAACTATAGCCGACCGCCAATCTCGAAACAGACCTACATATGCCGGAATGGCATATATTGCCCCCGGCCTCGGAGGCCGTTTGCAAAAGTTGAGGCGTGCCTGAAGTTGATTATTAAGCTTGTCGGGCAAGCGCGGTCATAGACCGCTATGTAACGCTGGACTCCAGAGATAGGTCAGCCAATTTTTTACGATTGGGCAAGCGTGGTCATACACCACTATGTAACGCTGGACTGCAGAGATGGGTCAGCCAATTTTTTACGACGCATTCAGTCGTTATTGCAACTACAAGCTTGGATAGGTAAAACCCACCACCAAATCTGATTCCGAGGTTCTAACAGATTCAAAGACGAGAGCTCTAGATGAGCTATATCAAATAATAAATTTGAACAAGAACCTGATAAACCTCATTACTGGGAGGCCCCCACCTCAGGTGGAAAAGCTGTACATTCCAGCATGGAGAGTTGGGGTGGGCAGATCAGATAGCTCACTAGACCTCAGCAGAGATGGATTTTCCAAAGAAGAGTTGGTGAGATTCAACATCTTTTTATGCATTTTATTTAATTTTTACTTGTATTAAGCTCAATCAGATATTGGGTATTGTGTGCACAATAATGTTGCCTAGAATGAATGCCAGGGAGCATTGAGATAACTAGTTTTTTGGTTACAATTACTATATTTAGGATTTAACGTAGATCTACAGCATCAAGCACAGCAATAAATAAATAAAAAAATGTGTACTAAGTTTTAAAAGCTGTATCTAGTAAAGCTTTTTAGCTCCTATCTGAGGATAGAATGATGCAAACTTGAAACACAGCTGATCTTTAATTGGCTTAAGTGGTCTCAAGGTGGCTATTTGATATAGCTATAAGGTAATATTTTATAAGATCTAGTTGTAGAATTCATGATTTTAACCTATTAAAATTATCAGAAGGTAAATAAAGAGAAAGCTAAGCAATAATCAGATCATGCATTGGCAAGTTTGTATCTAAAACAGATAATACTAACAGTTGACAGTCAGGATGGTTGCTGAAGCAAAGTTTTGGTTCAGTAAACCTGATCTAATTAGTCTGTTTATTTTAATAAAAGAACATCTATTCCCATTATGATAGCTGGTTGGATCAGAAACATTTTTTAAAGCAGCTGGCATAAATGCAGGTCCTGGTAGTGTACAGTATGTCTGCTATTGTGTATAGGAGGTGCTTAGAAAATAGACCAACTGATTAGATTCTGAGGAGAATAATTGGAGGAGTTCTGAAACTCTTAAAAATAGGTTGTAGCGGAGTAGCAGGTGCTACACGTAAAAGTAAATATATGCTACAGTACAGTACACTTAATTAATGTCCAAAAACGTAATGCCTTTAAGGCACAGAGCCTTAATATTGTAGTGTGATCAATTCACTCAAATCAAATCAATTGATCTCACTTTTAGTGTTTTCATTATTATTTGCAATCCTTTTCCTATCAATACTATTAAAAGGCAGAAGCTTTATAAAGTTATTTTCTGTTGAATTCAGATTATTGGCAGAAAGTTGTTATTCTTGTTCTTTAGTTTGTCAGCTTTTTGTTAACATAGTAATTTGTTCATTAATTTTATTACTCTAAATATTTCAAAATGTATGAAACAAGATTTAATTATATCATAATATTTAATGATTATTTTTCAACATAGCATTTAATTGTATACTTCCCCCAGCAGATCACAAACAGGTCTTCAACAAATGCTGTGTGTTTTGGAAACACATATAATAAAACCGTTTTGCATTCCAACAAAACGGTTATTATGTGTGTGAAAAAACACACAGCATTTGAGCAAGGAGCTTGCTGGTGAACCGACTATGATTTGACATTGACAAATGTCAGGCTTGGCATCTTGGAAAATTGCCGCGCGCTGCTGTGTGAAAGAGACAGGTACATACCGACCAAGGAATAATGAGGTAAAGTACAATATTTTCTGGCTTTATAGGATAAATCTTTAGACGCTTCTTCAACAAATGCTGTGTGTTTTTTCACACACATAATAACCGTTTTGTTGGAATGCAAAACGGTTTTAGTATAATCGTATGATCGATGCTTGTGGCACAATAAAAAGAAGAACAAGCAGTACAGTTATTCGCACATCCGTCACCCATTTGACAGTCTCCGTAGCGTAGTGGATGATGAGCCAACTGCGAAGCGTGAGGTTGCGGGTTTGATTCCCACCCAGGATAAATATTTGTGTGATGAACATGACTATTTGTTCTGTGTCTGGGTGTTAATTTAACTATTTAAGTATATCTTTAGAATTATATAAGTATGTTTATCTGTCAGCTTTCTACAAGCTCTGCTACTTTGGAATCAGATGGTGTTGTGTGAATTGTCCAAAAAAAATTACGGAACGCCAAATAGGTATTTTTTCTGATAGCCTCTGTATGCAACCGTCCGAAAGTTCGTGAATTTACAGACCTTATTTTTGTACAAAACTGAAGAATTCTTGCAAAGATATTATTATTATTATTATATTCAGTAGCTTCATGTCATCAATGACAACGCAAATCTAATAGGCTGACTGCGGATCTAGATACCCGGTTTCAACCTCAAGCAAGCATGTTGTTGCGTTTTTTTTTGTGACATTTTTTTTAATTGGGTGCTATTACAGATGACGTTGTTAAGTAACACTGTTTTGCTTAAAATTAAACCAAGAAAATCAATTGCTTTTATCCTTGTTGGTCGTCCAGGTACTCTTATATATTCGTGCCACTCTAACTATCTAAATATGCCAAAAATGATTTCGAAAATATAAGAATTGACAGACGGATGCGTATAGTGTAGGCCCTCTAGACACGAGCAAATGAAATAGGTTATGCAATATTTCATAGATTTTGTTTAGACTTTATGGATGTGAAGCGCGAAATAAAGTTATTCATCGTATGTGGAAGCGCGCATGGCCCTGCGGTCAGCGGAGAATGCAAGCGATCTATGCAACTAAGCCAAACGGGCGCGGTCATATGTGAGATGGGCGACCGCTAGTGGCAAAAAAAATCATGCACGTTTCCGTGCTTCGGAGGGCACGTTAAGCCGTCGGTCCCGGTTGTTGTCGATAGATAACAGTCGCTAAACCTTGTCGGAGGCCTTTTAGGCGGTTTGAAAACATCCGACAGCGGGTTGGCCATTATCCCGCATTGGAGCAGTGTGGTGGAGTAAGCTCCAGGCCACCCCAATAAGGAGAAGAGACCCGTGCCCAATACGTGGGACGTGGGACGTAAAAAGGGTTACAGCCAGCCATCGTATGTGAACGTTTAAGTAGTGTAGATTTCAAAACTTAAGATCTAAATTTTGAATATGAAGACCCGTGTGGCACATCGTTTACGCAGTCGGGGATCTTGAATAGAACATTACCGGCGAAGCAGCGATTCTAGAGTGTAGTATAATTGTCTACTGCGAAGTAACATATTCACAATTAGGAAGCTTAAAATTAATAAAGTCACATGTAGAGTTTGACCAATTTCGTGATCAGATTTTTATTTAACCCTCACAAGCTCCAAGCTAAGTCCTTTGTTATTTGTCAAGTATACTTAGATATTCTACATAAATAAATATTATTTGTTTATTTTATTTATTTATTTAAACTTTAATTAACCACAGAAAGTAATGTCAAGTGGTATTATCTACCGGCCTACCTAAGGGAGTGCAGAGAAAATTGAAGGCGGTTAAGGAAGAAACAAGAGAAGAGAAATAAAAATATAATATTACAGATAACATAGTATGTAGATAAATAAAATAGACAAGGAAGTAAAGAAAATATATATTGAATAACCATAAATACATACATATCTATAAGTACATATATAAATATGAAATCGAAAATAAGTAGATTGATTACAAATATTCCTTGAGAAAGTGAACCTTTACACCTTTTTTAATGGAAAGCTTGCGGTGTGATTTCCTGATATAATATGCTGATATGCAGGCAAGCCTAACCGATTGAAGTGAAAAAGAATTAGAAATAAAAACATTCGTTCTAACCATGTTTTATGTTTCTCACATCACAACTGCTGCTGTATACTGAAATACTTTACAACATTGGACAATAAGCACAAGCATTAATCGATATAATATAGGAACTAATCTAACATTCGTTAGTATAATTAGATATTTAGAATCGTGTGTTCAAACCCAAAATTTCTATAAACAAAAACATCTTTTGTTCTTAAATAGAAGGTGTGTAAAAACTTCGAAGAGGAATTCTGTTCTTTCATAGGCCGTAGATAGTTTTATTTTTATTTGTGTGATCTTCTAATATAAAAATATCATGGTATATTATCAGAAAGCGCAGAAAGTGACCGTAAAGACAGTGTGGTGAAAGTTATTAGAAAGAAAGAAAAAAAATGTTCTAGCTTTAAATGTAAGGGCTACTCCTAGAATTGATATAAAATAACGACATCTACATATCACAAAACAAAACATACAGATTTTTTATTTAAATTTCATCAAACTACATAATATTTTCTAATTAATGGCAACTCCGCTTCTCTAGAGTAATTCCGTATAATTTATGTGTTCAACACGTAACATTTGAAAGTGCCAACAACGTCATAGCATATACGTCAGTTCTAGATGACTAACGCCCTTGCTATAAGAGTTGTTTACTTAATAATGTTATATAAGTATAGGAAAGTTCTATAATTATTAATTACGATTTGATTGAATATTATCTGACATAGGTTTTAAATGGTTTCATAGAAGAGAATGACTAACATAAACAAGTAAATTTTATACATACATATTTTTGGTTTTAATTATGAGTTATTTTTATTTTAATCCTCCCTTTTTATCAATATTTAATTTAAATAATAAACGTTTAAAATTAATAAAATAAACGGTTTGATTTATCAGTTTGATAACAACAATTTTTTTATCCTCTGTTTGGCATGTGATGGATATAGAATGTATGAACTTTATTTAATTCTAAGTTCTAATAAGATTTGACTAAACTATTTGTTTCTAAGTAAAATTAAGTAACAATTTTCACTAGGCATGATGATTATTTGAAATTTTAAAACAAAATAAAAGTGAAAGCAAAGAAACACAGAACGAATCAAAAAACCAAAAGAATTGCCAAAACATCGGCCAACTAGCAACTGCTAAAAACGCAACAGATGCTTTATTCGAATAAAATGTTCGAAATTCAGTATATAAAACGAAAACCTCAATTCAAATCAATTATCGCTCGGCTAGGGCGGGAGGGGCGCCCAGAATAGATCGCACGTGCCGCACGCCTGCCCACGCGCAACCAACATGGCCGCCGGTGCGCGTGTGTGTGTTTATGCAACGTCGCAATCACACTCGGAAATCTCATGGTATGGTTTCCCGAGCGGGGATTTGTATTGCGGGTTGAATTTCCTTTTTAAAGCTCTTTTATCTCATAAGTCCCGTTTTACCGTGGTGGCAGATGCATTATTATTATTGTCTCTGTGTGTGTTACCTAAAATGTTGTCAATCAGTGACACACCCGAGCGGCCAGTCAGATTCATATAGTTATATTAATTACTCCGACACGAAGATACCTTTAACAAAGAAAGCGCATTTTATCGCTGCTACACAGTGATGAACAATATTGTAATATTTAATTTGATTACGATGTTTTCCATAGCCGTGTATTCCTGAGAGAAATTCATAATTTCTCGAAAGCATGATATCCACCAATCCGCACTTAGCCAACGTGACTATGGCCTAAATCCCTCTCATTTGTGAGAGGAGACCTGTACGCAACAGTGGTACATAAAAAAGATTGAATAAATTAACTTATGGCTGATTTAGGTACAGCTTCTGAGGTATCCCTCTCATTTGTGAGAGGAGATCTGTGCCCAGCAGATGGACATAAAAAGATGGAAAAAAAACTAATGACTGATTTACAGCTTCTGAGGTATCATGTAGGTGTCAATGGAAGTATAATGCACGTGCATACCTACTTTTATTTTATATATTAGTAATTGGGCTAAAACAAGTTAGTTTAGTAATACAGAAGATAAAGAAATTGTAATCTATTATGAGATAATAAAGAAAAAGTATCTTCTTCATTAAGAAACGCTTCTAAAAATATTTTAACTTAGAGAAAATGCACTCATCTCACAGTTATTATGAATCAACGTCTCATTCTGTTGGTATAGGTAATACTGTTTTGCCACATGCTTAATTTTGGTAGATATTATATTTACCATTCTCTCTTAATATTTGCTTAACATTATTAGGGTATAATGATTTTATTCTTCTTTCTTTCTTTTATTTTTCTTTTATGTTGGCTGTGGGACGACATTGACACATGCGGTAGCTGTCACATAATGTTCCTTATCGGCCCATAGCTACTCTGTAAGAAATCTAGTTTCTGTATACCCAATATTTTAAAACAGGGCTGAAGTTTTTCTCCGTCTGCTCTTTTCTTCAGCTCAGCATTGCCTAAGCGCAATCAGAGCAGATAGAACAAAAAAAATAACGTTCACTAAGAGTTTGTAAAGGAACCGTACAGTGAATAAAAAATATTTCCATTTCATTTCATATCTTTAATTAATGCTAGGGGTTGTATGAAATACAAGTGTCAGGTGATAACTCGCAGATTTGATGAGAACTATAAGAAAACTATTTACCGTTCGTCCATATTTAATCGTGAAGAATATGGAAGGAACATATCGTAAAAATTAAATTTCAATTCCATTGCAAATAAATTGCCAAATAACTCCTGTCTGCCAGTATTTTAACAAACACAAAATAATTAAAGACATCTGAAATTACTCGAATTGAAATTAATTTTAGAGGATGAAATAAATTTCAGAACCCGATCGTCAGTACTTTAATTAAAACAATCAAAGATGGCAACCCCATCAACATTATGGATATCCTCCGCACATGTTGTTTCGTATTTTAAACGTCTGCACCGACATTTTTCAGTACAACATGAATCATTTAGCTGACAAATTGATAATAATAAGTATATTTAGAAGTTCGCAATTAAACGCGTCACCTGACGACTTAGTATCATTTTATTACAAATATTTTGATGAGCTGTAACGTCTGATTTTTATTTAGATTTCTATAATTATTTTGAATACCTATGGAAATTGCCTTTTATTGTATATCTTTTGAAATTGTTTCAAAATAGAGCCATTTTCATTAAATATTTACTAAGATTTATAAAGTCAAAACCACAATTGATAGAACTTTCTTGTACACATTCTTAATACAAACTTATCATTATCACATATAATGTATAGTACCAGGACGCCCGAGCGTCGCTCGGATAAACACAATTGATTTTCTTGGTTTATTTTTAAGCAAAACATTCATTGACTTAGTGTTACTTAACAAAGCCTTTTGAAATACCTAGCTCCCAATTTAAAAAAAAATTGTCACAAAAAATAAAAAACGCAACTTGCCTACTTGAGATTTGAACCCGGGTCTCCAGCTCCGATCGATTTATCATCCCCAAAACCAGGGTACTAAATTTCATCAAAATCCTTGGAGCCGTTTCCAAGATTCAAAAAATATATTTAGATATATACAAGAATTGCTCGTTTAAAGGTATTAGAATTTAGCCTTTGTAGCATTGACTGAATCACTTTATTTTTAATGTGTCTAGTATTTGAACTGCGAAAAAATTACATATATACATTTGATTGTTTTACGTGTTTTGACGGAAATGTAAAGACGTCGCCGCGTCGGTATATATATATTTTTTAACCGTTTCTAATGTCTTACTACTTGGCACAGGTCTGAATTTGAGAGGGATTTTGGTAAAAGTCTGCCATTTTGGCCAAGTGCGGGTTGGAGAACTCAAAAAGATAGATACAAGTCATTATACTATATCATACATCATAGAGGAATTTTAAAACAGAAAATTGTGCTATTCTATTCCAATTTACATAAAGAGTAGAAATCCATTTTCCATGGAGTAATTAGCAAGCAATTACTGTGAAAATATTCGTTATATTCTATGGTAGAAGAAATTCTCGAAAATAAACAAATGCTTCAGCTAACATTACAGCTACGTAAGCGTCGTAGTACCCAATGGTATTTAGTTGGTGGTGGACCTTTTTCCCTTCATAATACCTAACCCTTCAACCCTTTTTGCGTATGACTGCTGGGTACGAGTCTCTTCCCATTAAGTAGGCCTTGAGCTTACTCGACGCTGCTCCAGTGCAGGTTGGTGGAGATACGGTCTAGTTGTCAACACAATGAATCTTTTTCAAACAGCCCAACATCTCCTACAAGGTTTAACGACTGTTATCTATCGTATCGATTACAACAGGGACCGACGAAAAAACGTGCCTTCCGAAGCACGAAAATACGCATGAAATCCGTTACCTATCTCTCATACAACCGAGGCTGTTTCACTTAGCTGCATAGATTGCTTGAGCTCTACGCTAGCCGTTGGGCAATGCGCACTTCGTAATATTATATAGGAATACAAGTATTTCATCTTCCCTAAGTCAAGTTCAGTGCTCCGCCACAATGTTGTAAGTACCAGGCGAGCATAGCCATCTAGAGCTCACGCACACACTGTATGTAGTGGGCAAGCGTCGTGCGTATGTGACCTAGTAGTTTGTGATGCTAGGACCACGCTATACAATGTTGAAAATTAGAGACATATGAAATAAGGTTGGAGTTTTTTTCCGCCCGCTTTTTTCTCCTAGCCCATATAAGCCTTAGCGCACCCAAAGCGGATGACGGTTAGCTGATGACCGTAGAACAATGACAAACATCAAGTGTATTTTATTACCCAGGATGTTAATAAACTATTTCATTTCATTTCATTTCATGGAAATAAAAGGTAAACCTAGCCAATACAAGGTTGCTACTAGCCTTATGTTGGGGAATTGATTCCGATGCTGAGTGTCCGAGTTCGGTTTTAATGTGCCCTACCGTAGATAGCCTTTGCGGAAAGAGAAAATGTACAGATAGTTGTTTTTCATTGTCTTTTGTTTTCTGCTTATTTTTTTGGTTAGTTTTATAGCTAAGCCATTTTTCTTTTTCACTAATGCTCAAATAAAAGCCGCCTTAGTAATTATTGTAGTAGTACAGTATAATAAAAAGGTTTGATATCAAAACGATCAATAAATTGCCAGGCCTTTACTTAAGATATGAGTAAAGGAGCTCTTAATCTTACTAGAAAAAGTATAAGAAATATAATTCCAAATAAAGAATGTAATTTCACGTGGCTGTCCCCCCAATATTACAAACATCTGGTCACCGCGCATGCGCAACACGCGTCGCGGCGCGCGCGCTTCTAAATATAGCCACGCCTCCCGGCGAGCGGCGACTGCCGGTACAGGCGACTTCCAACATTCTTCACGGAGCTTATTGTTTTTCTAGTCCACACCGGACATATTTACACAACATTAACTTAGGTACTGAAACGTGGTTTCAGTCGGGAAGGCTCTTGGAAAATTTTGAAAATAAAGTCATAAACGTTGTAGGTGTAAGTCGAAATGGTTTGGGAAAACTTTTATGAAATAATAGCTAATTAAAATCGCCTCTCTCCAAAATGCAATGCCTGACCAAGACGCACTTGTTATTCGAATTTATTGTCTAACTTATCATTTGCATATCATTAAATAAATAAATAAAAGCAGATTTACGACTTTTTCTCGTAAACGAGATGTAATTTTTTTACTCAATCGAGCAGCAGGCGAGTATGCAGGACACGTGGTGTTTTAATTGTGTTCGTTGCACCTAAGCCGAGTATGTCGGATGCTGTCAGCAGTTAGATTTGAATGAAATTTTCACATATTATTATTGGAAGTAATGCTTAAGAAGAATCACACTCCTTCGAACTCGTAACTATCTAATGATTACTAATAAGTAGTAGGAAATAATGTATTTTGAAAATTTTGAATTTTCAGAATAAAGTCAGAGTACCTACTGTTTATCGTTCGACGCGATTTAAGGTCAATAGTTCAGAGATCTTTATAAGATTAACATTTTCGTTGGTTTCACTTAAATCAAATAAGGTTTAAGTGAAAGACGGTTGTGACTAAAAATTCTAGATTTTATAAAAAAAAACTTATACTTACTCTGTCCTTTCAGATTCGTAGTTAAGGCTTGAGTCTTTTACATTTATTTCTGTCATGGGTATATTCAATGCCTGCGAGTTGATAAATTATCGAAAGTAAGATAATAATTTAATTAATTCACGTAATCCCTAGAATTAAATAGCATGAAACTACCAATTTTAACAGTAAAATGACAGAGATTAATGCGTTTTTCTATGAATACAAAAACTTTTAACATCATTCTAATAACCCAACTCAAACTTGTTGTGAAAAGTCTTTGTAATATCAAAGTTAAACTTTTTCAAAACTAAGTTTGAAAGTTGGTAAGTAATACAATTTGCCAAGAAAAACTTCAACCTTTATAATCATAATATTTGGAAATTATATTATGATTAACCTTCCGCCAGCGGCTTCACACCCGTGGACCTGTTTTATAGGTTCCCGTAGGATAAAAACCATCCTATGTCCTCCAAGGTCGACTCTATCTGTGTTCCAAATATCATTAAAATTGGTTCAGTAGTTTAAGCGGGAAAGTGTAGCAGACAGACAGAGTTACTTTCGAATCTATAATATTAGTAGGGATTGGTTTAAATCGTATTGATTTAGGAGGATTGAGAAGTGTAGATGTGTAGGGCTGCATTGACCACTTAACACCACGTAGCTAGTTTATTTTATCTAATATAATAATATAATATCTTAAATTGATAGTTACTTTAATCAGAGGCCAACGAATACAGTTGTGATCAGTAAGAACCTTTCAACGGGTATGTTAATATTTAGTCACAATATCTCTTTCTTATAATTTGTTATTGATTTATAACCATATTTTTTCCAATTTTCTTGGAAGAAATAAGAATCAGGGACTCTTAACTGTTCTTAGAAAAGGCTTGCAAACAACAGAGGTATAACAATTTCTGAACTTTCATTTATCACCTGACTGTTTAATGAAATGTACCTTCAAATTTAAGTGACTAATAACAAAACAAGCCATCAGTCACATTACGAGCGTCACGTTGTGTTCGAAATCCTTGGGGAAATCGGAAACCCATCAGCCGTACTGCTGTACAAAAACGGTTGTTTTTGAGAGGCTGTAAAGGTGATTTTGGCGTGCGCACAAGTGAGATTTATGTTGTTTTCTAGATCAGTATGACACGTGCGCCGTGCGCAAAGTAAGCTGAGATCCTTTGGCAGCTGCGCCTCGATTGTGACGCCCGATGACTCAGTGAGCGTCGAGAAAAAATATTGTGAATTGGATCAGTTGAATCATTCAAAGGTTAGCTCCTGTAAATCTTAATCGATATCTGTGACGACTGTGAAATCGCATTTTGATAAACTTGCACTTCTTTTACGATTAAATTGGTTGTCAGTCACTTTAGTTTTATTAAATCTTTATATATTTAAAGGAGTGTTCTCACAGTGTGACTATGTCATCCCCGTACAGGCTAGCACACTTATTGATACAATTAAAACATAACTTATTGTAAAAATTTAACAGTATCTTGGCTCCTCCGGACACCGGAATGAAATGAAATAGTTTAAAATGAAATAGTTTATTAACATCCTGGGTAAACTTTATGTTTGTCATTATTGTACGGCCATCGACTGACCGTCATCCGCTTTGGGTGCGCTAAGGCTTATATGGGCTAGGAGAAAAAAGCGGGGGAAAAAACTCCAGCCCTGTTTTAAATAAAGGGATAGCCAAGACACTGTTACAACTCCCAACTTTATACGGTATTTTAGGTGTCATCAGTTGTTGCCTTAAGTTTTCATTTGAAGCACATTCCAACAGCACATGATACATAACTTCAATCAGGTTGCACACAGTACCACTTTATTTAGACCATAATTTATATTACAAAATCTCGGGCACTTATGGAAATAAATTGTATTTAAATATGAGTAGTACTAGCTAAGATACGAGAGCTTAGTGGTTAAGAACGACAGAAAACGGATCTTATAAAAAAATGTTTAAGTGTATATTATTATGAAACTTGCCGTTGCACACTTAGCTGAAGAAAATCATCTTTGATAAACTCGAAAAGATATTACATAAAAGTATTATTCCCATTCCAAACATGGCTAAAAGTAGCCTACATTATCTTAAATATTAGGTACGTACCGCAAGCCGCAAACCGCACTTAGCCTGCATGGTGTGTACCCATTCCAAAATTCTTGTTTTTTAAGAAGCAAATAAATTAAGGATTTTAAGTCGACCATAGTAGTTGAATAGGTAACAAAATTAACCAGGAAGCGCTCAAATTACTGTTTCGTAGTAAATAAGTACAACAGCGATACAAATAATCACCTCATTATGATTACAATACCCCGGTGCAACCGGTTTAGTTACCACGGTTTAGTAGGTGGTAGAACTATTACGGTTCGCCCGGGGAAGTACCACCGCTGCACCCACTTCTCATATTGTGTTTCGGTGGAAAGGTGCAGTTGCCGGCCATACTTACATGAGGCGACCACCAGCCTCCGGAGTAGCAGCGCAACTGCATGCGGCCTCAGGCAAGACTTACCTATGCTTGCTTGAGGTTGTATGTAGATGTCCATGGGCTGCAGCGACTACTCAACACCACGTGGCCTGCATGCTCGTCTGCTACTCCATTCAAATAAAAAAAACCCCGGTGCATCCTTGCAATTCCATGAATCATTTACTTCAGGAAATTCTGTACGCTTCTTGATGCTGTATTTTAATCTATTCCTGAAGATTTCAAGATTTGATCTATTGAACGCAGTTGTTAGAAGGCTACATTTGTAGCGAATAAAGTTTCATTCAACGTGTCTATATATTTTTTATTATTTCTAATGTAATTACTTTGAACGTAACGTTTTATTTTAATAGTGTTATGTCTGAATATTATTTCTCAGTTGTTTTAAAATAGCCTACTGTGTGCTTTCACAGGATCATTAAGCGTCGCGTCTTCAGACTAATGACACTACACATAATCTTAATAATATATATAAAGACAAAGACAAAGACAAAGATATTTATTTGCACAAATATGGGTGTTTACAAAGTTGTTTATATATATTTAGTTCGCCATATTTTACCTTCATGAGGTATGCAAATATACAATGATAAAAATATAAAAGCAAAAAACTAAACTATAATACAATTACGAAATTTACATTTACATCTATTTTACTATTATTTTTATTTGTCCCATATTGCGCCTTTTATAAATAAAAATAAAAATATTTATTTATTTATATTTCGGATCGGTTCCGATCGTCAGCTTTGGGTACCCATAACACAGGGTGTTTGTACACTGAGAGGAAAAAAAGCCGGCGGAAAAAAAACCTCCCAGGTTTTTATGGAATTCCTTTATGCCGTTTTATCGTTTATGAAATCAGTGACTGAGTAATACGCCTTTTTCAGTAAATACGTTTTAAGTCCTTTTTTAAATTCGTTGCCCGTTTTAATTTTGAGGAATTCCGGTAGACCGTTATATATTTTTGGTCCCATGCAAAAGACACTGTTATGATATTGTTTTGTTTTGGAAGCGATTGAACATAATTTACTGTTATGTCTTTTTGATTTTAGGGTTTCATATTTTGTGATTTCTGTTTTGACCATTAAAGAGATCTCGTAAATGTATAAGGAAGGGAGCGTCATTATTTTTAAATTTTGAAAATGTGGCCTACAAGTATCCGTTTGTTGTAATTGACATATTGCTCGAATGAATTTTTTTTGAGCCTTAAATACAGTTTGAATTCCAGTCGCGTTTCCCCAGAATATTATACCGTATCTTAATGTTGCACCTACGTACGCATGGTAGGCATTTAGAACCGCCGTTTTGCTTACAACTTTGGCCAATTTATATAAAGCAAAAGAAAACTTATTTAATTGTTTACAAACGTGTTCTTTGTGTGACTGCCACGTTAATCTGCTATCTATGTATAGTCCTAAAAATATTGTTGTTTCTATTTCAGATATCAACTTTCCTTAATAGTTAATATTTACTGGTTGTCCGTATGATACTCTATTTTTAAATGTCATTATGTTTGTTTTATCAAGATTAATTTTAAGATTATTACTATTTAGCCACTCTATCAGTGATTCAAGACAATTATTTATATTGCTTTCAAAGGAACCTGTGTTTTCATTTGTAAATATTACTGTATTATCATCAGCAAATAGTATCATCGGTTCTTTTACTGCTTGAGGAAAATCGTTAATATAAATTAAAAAAAGTAAAGGGCCTAAAATACTTCCTTGAGGCACTCCATACAGTACTTTCCTAGAGAGAGAATGGTGTTTCTCTTCAGTTTTTGTGATTTCATTCATTTTTGTTATTTCTGTTATGTGTTCTCTGTCAGTTAGGTAAGAGTTGATTAAGTTCAACGCATTGCCTCTGACTCCATATTTCTCTAACTTATTAATCAGCAATTTATGATCTACATACTCGAATGCCCTTGTCATATCCATATAGAGCCCGATTACCTGTTTCTTATCATTTAAACCTGTTACTTTTTGTAAAAAATTATAAATTGCTATGTTTATTGATTTGTTTTTCCTAAACCCTACCTGCTCATCAGCAAAGATAGAAAACTTTTCGAAGTAAAAATATAATCTGTCATGGAGTACTTTTTCAAATATTTTAGAAAAAATAGGTATTAATGCTATAGGTCTGTAACATCCCATGTTCTGTCTGTCCTGTTTCTTAAATATTGGTTTGATAATTGTGACTTTAAGTTTCTCTGGAAATATGCCAGTTTCAATACTTAAATTTATATTATAAGCTAGTATTGGTGCAATTATATTTGATACCAGTTTAACGATTTTCGTACATATACCGTCATACCCCGTACTATTTGTATTATTTAGATTATTTATTATTTTTATAACTTCGTCGGGTGAGGTTGGTTTTAAGAAAAATGAGTTTTGACAGTTAAAACTAATTTTATGTATATCACTATTAATCTTTATATTACAGTTATCTTCAATTTGATTTAAGAAGAAGTCATTAAACTCTTTGGCGATAATTTGTGGGTCTGTTTCAATATAAATTAAGTGTCACGTTGTTTGTCCGCGATGGACTCCTAAACTACTTATCTGATTTTAATAAAATTTGCAGGTGCAAGGTGCAGTTTGATCCAACTTGAAAGTTAGGATATAGTCGCAATATTATTTTATTTCTGACACATTAAGGCAGGACAACGTCTGCCGGGTTCGCTAGTAATATATAATTTAAAAAATTCGTAGATGTGTCACCGGTATGATATTTCAGTTTCATTATTGTCCCTCGAATGCATGAATGTGGCAGCTACTGTCAGCGAGAGCGCTGATAAGTTTATGAGGAAAATTTTGGCATTTGTCAGATTTTTAGAGGCTATTTTCTAAACGGCTATATTTTCCATTCTTTTAAATGTAATTGCTTCAGAGAGTCAAATTTCGTTTGATAATCTTCATCATTCTCCTCTGCCTTAAGAGGCCGTAGGTATACGAAATTTTGCTGATTTCGCTGATTTAACTGATTTAACACATGAAATTTTGCAGTTAAAATACAATATTTCCATAAATTCCATAGCACAATTTAACATTCATTTCAATAATAATCTAATACATTAACCACATTTTTTAGCTTGCGCCTAGCATTAAAATGCAAGTTTTAGGTTACTATAAAAGATTTTTAATGCCAATTTTTTATTAAACATTTGATTTTATTTCAGCAAACGGGTTGATTATGAACTGAAGTATATTTATGTCTAATAAATTTAATGAAAGATTATTCTTATTTATTTTCCGAAATTAATTGCAATTTCTGGTCCATTTTCTCTCAAAATTGACTAAGTTCAAATTTTTCGATCCGTTTAGGTTTTAAAATTATCCGGAAATACGATATGTAATATTCTATACCTATTACAGTAAAATTCAAAAAACTGTCTCAATCTTCAGGTGGCCAATTTAATAGTTTATTATTGAAATTATCAGTCATATTGTGTAATAAAACTTATGGAATCACTGTATTTTCACTGCAAAATCTCATCTGTAAAATCAGCTAATTCAGCGAAATCGGCAAAATTTCGTATTCGGCCTCTTAAGATTACAGATGACTGCATTATGTATCACACCCTATCAAAATTAATTCGCACACTTTGCTTTAGTAGGAAAGTTTAATTACTTGTATAGCTTAATAGCTATACAAATACTTTTTAATAAATTCTGAAACCCTGTACACGGTATATAATAATTATACTTTCCTATGTTCTGACATAATAATTATGATTATCATTTTATATCTATCAGAATATATGTTATAATAAGTATACGATATTATTACCCACATTAAAGTCGCGTTAGGCTCTGTCTACATAATCTCACCCACTTTGTGCAATATGCAACGTATCAAACGACAGTTTATTGCTTTTGTAGCCAGCTTACTGAAACCTTATAGGATATTTCCATAATTTTCGAGAGCATTTTTAAAAACCAAAAGCGAAATATTTAAATCACAATTTAATCAACAAAGCCTTTTCATAATCCAATAATACTGATTTAAAGTTGCTTATTAACATTTCCTTCAACTACAATTAATTAAATTATTACTAAGTACAAAATAAACAGAATTTCAGTACGCAAACGGACAGAGTAACCACCCATACAAGTTAGTAATAATGATCGCATCTCTCAGATAAGTACAGTGATGATTTTCCCCTACGTGTGTCATGTTTTTATTCAAGTACTTTGATTACTATTAATTTTATTCAAATACCTTAGCTGATTCCTAACAATACATTTTTAATATATTCTGACATATTCTGATTTGTGATTCTGACATTATAGGTAGCAGGTTTCTGTATTTATACGAAAGCTCGCCCAACGCCCACGCCACAATACAAGGAGCGCCTGCCTTGGCTGCCATCTATATTGTGCCCACGCTGTGCCATTTTGTGCAACGCGTATAACCTACCTACTACAGATTATTGCTTTTGTAGTATGAAACCTTATACATATGTGTATAATAACTTATCTAGAAGTTTTCGTAGCTGTTAAAGATAAGTGCTTGATTAAACTTAAAAATATATTTTTGTATTCTAACATAATGTCACAAAATGAATACGTTTTGTAACAGACAATAGTCGCAGGTCTTTTTTATTTGAATCGATATAGCATACAGGATACGTAGTGTTAATCCCTGTAGCTTCGGGATTAAGAGTAGAGCTACGGTATCCCATGTCTATACCATCGTAAGAGGCGACTAAAAGGGGGCTTCCGGAGTTGTAGACGGTGAGAGTGGGAGCTTGACCTGTCCAGCCAGCAGCCCCGGGAAGGACGGCGGTGTATGCGTGGCTGTATGCCGCCGTGAGCGCCTGAGGGTGCAGGAGAGCGCATCTACTGAAGATGGGCCTGTTATGGGGCGCCGCGCGTGGAGGACACCGGTGCGTTCCACTGGAGATCCCGAAGACCTCCCCAAGTGCAGAGGTAGGCCACCGAGGGCGTTTTAGTGCGGTACAAATCCCACATATCTTATTCTCTCCAAGGTGCTGGGTACCTTTTGAGGGTTTCCCTCCGGATACCAAAAAAGGCCACGTAGTGTTAAGTGGTCGCTGGAACCCATGGACATCTACACGCGGCCTCAAGCAAGCTTAGGTAAGTCTTATCTGAGACCGTACGCCAGTTGCGCTGCTTCTCCGGAGGCTGATGATTGCTCATTTAAGTCTGGCCGACAACTGCACTTTTCTACTGGACAGTAAAATTGATTAACGGTAGAAGTGGATACAGTGGTGGACTTTCCCGAGCGAATCATAAAGGTTCTACCACCTACAGATAGGCTAGTAAAAACAAGTTATTTCATGTAAGTGAAACAATAAGGACATACGAGGATTATGTAGTAGGTAGTAGACACTGTCTGCGCCATCCACCAGTGCTACTTTTTTTTCAACCTTTTTTATGTCCCACTGCTGGGCACAGGTCTCCATCTCACACAATTGAGAAGGATTTAGGCCATAGTCCACCACGCTGGCCAAGTGCGGATTGGTGGACGTCATGCTTTCGAGAAATTATGAATTTCGTAATCATCGTAATCAATGAAATATCACGATATTTTTCCATCACCGTGGAGCAGCGATAAATTCGCACATTACAAATTTCTTTGTCAGAGGTGCGAGCCGAGGATTTGAACCTGGGATCGGTCGCGTCGAAGACCGCGGTTTTTCGGCCATCGCTGCTCCTTTATGCAAGACATATCCGTAACGATAGGCTTTTGGTAGTAACCTTAGGGCCTCATTCACCACCTTCAAGTAAAGTGACAAGTACGCTAATTGTCGGTTAAAGTCACCCGTACAATTTCAATTTCACGACGTTCGAATCGAGTAGCTCTAATTATATGATAAACTGACCCGTACTCATAGCTTTTACTTGACAATTAACTTTACTTGGGACGTAACTAATTAACACTTTACTTGGGGATGGTGAACGAGGCCCTTATTGTAACAAAGTTATCTATAGTTTTATAGAAACAACATTGATTTTACTTCTTTTCGTTACTTATTAGACACTTGAACGATATCAAACACTATATATATATATATATAATATATATATATATATATATACATACTTTCGCACGAATTACTTTTATTATCAGTATTATTTTTCATCTAGTATTTTCAGTAGGTTTTCATCCAGCATTTTTTTATAAAGTACTCACTGATTTTCTTTCACTATTCCTTCGTCACTTTTTCATTAATAGATGCACTTTGTTCAATGTCCATATTTTAAATACTTGATAAAACGAATTTTACAAGTATAGACAGTAGAGCCGTCACCCCTCATCATCAGCTGTCACCCCTCCGTCTTACGAATATTCGATCAGGCCACGTGTCCTGACGCGAGTTTAACATTTTTTTTACCCATCCCAAAAAAAGTGCACAACGCCCCTAAAGAAGTTTTCACTTCAATAAAAAAACATTTCACACTCATAGCTCTACAGTAAGGTATAGATACCCTGTGTCGTGGGTACCATGGACACACACAGAGACAGAAATACACACACCCAGACCGAGAACAGAAATTTAAACTCATAATTAAAATTTCTGCTTCGCCGGGTATCGAAACCGATTCAATAACTATCTTTTGTCCCATCTCTAAGTATGTAGAGTATTGTATTAAAGGTTCGCGCCGATCTGTTTGTTCCCTTGCGAAGAATTTGAAATATTCACTTCGTTACTGTCAGTAACGAATTACAATTAATAAATGACAGATTGATCTAATATGGAGAGAACTGGTTTCTTAGTATTCCTTGATTTAAAAAAAATACATGATTGATGAAACAATAATACTAAGTACATACAACGATCATCTAGTTACTAGATTCTAGTAGGTAGTGTGTACCACAGAACATAATATTAAAAGAGGTAGAACGGCAATAATGCGCCGTTCGTATGAAAACTTGTGTCGCCGATCAAGCCCCACCTTTCACCTCCATTACATCTGTACTTAAATAAATACGAAGCTTACTTATATTTGCAATTTCAAATCTAGCCAATCTTAGCGCCGCACAATCACGCGATTTTAAATGAACGAATTACACCCAAGCACGCATATCGTAACACGATCGCGTATTTCTGTAGAGATAGAGATAGGAGCGTTTGCTCAAATCTTTGGCGCGTCTGCCCCGCCCACATTTCCATTATAACCTCTTTTAATATGTTCTTTGGTGGGTACTGTCTACATAAGTTCGCCCACGCAGTGTCATTTTGTGCAACACGTGTCAGTAAATTAACGACAGGTGATTGCTTTTGTAGTCATGTTATTGAAACTTGAAATTTCACAGAGTTTCTTTTATCTCTACCTTGTAAAGGTAATTTAATATCAGGTTGTTTTAATAGAGCCTGAACCGTTAGCGATGAATGATCGTCTACCTTCAAAAGGTATCCGGCGCCTTGGGAGAAGATACCGAGTTATGTGGGATTTGACCGCACTACAACTCCCTCGGTGGCGGCCTCTGAGCTTGGGGAGGACTCCGAAATCTCCAGTGGAACGCACCGGTGTCCTCCACGCGCGACGACCCAGAACGGGCCCATCTTCGGGTTAGCAGATGTGCTCTCCTATACCTTCCGATGCTTATGGCGGCATGCGGCCACACACACTCGACACTCGAGCTCCCACTCTCACCGCCCATAACCCCGGAAGCCCCCTTTTAGTCGCCTCTTACGATCGGGAAAATCGTAGCTCTATTCTTAATCCCGAAGCTACAGAGACCACCGTATACGAGGCCTCATAGGCGTTTTGAAAATCTTTTATAGCCTAAGTATAGTATTACTCGTAGTTTACTTGTGGAAAATGCTAGGTCTGGGGCTCTAGACGCCTGGATTGCTTAAAACTGAAGTAAAATTGTCATAATAGTGAAAAAGTGTAATCACGCACTGAGTAAGATATTATGCCTTCAATTTATGGTGCTCAGACGGACGCTAAAAGGGTTACATCCAAATAAGGTTTAATTTCGGTGGAAATTTTAAAGAGCGCATGGTATAGTCCTGTTTTATTTCCATTTTCTTAATTCATTTTTTAATTATATCGAATAAAAATGATGGCACTTTGTTACAATGCCCGAGTTGTAAATATATAATTATAGTACGAAAACCTTTTTTTTGCTTGGTTGCCTCCAGAACTCCAACAGGTCCAATTTACGGTAAAGTACCATCTTTATATATCTGACTGAAGTACCATCTTTACTCGGATATCTGACTGACTGACTGAGAATTCTGTGATTTGATTTATTAATAAGTCAACAGGTTTCAATGAAACAAGCAGAAATTGGATCCAAAGTTTTACTTGACACTGGCATAAAAAAATAAACGCAACGTTACATAAAATTAAACGAAAAAACAATTTTACCCAAATAAATAGTCTCTCGAAAGTAACATGACTTCAGCGTGGGCGTATCTATATCCGCTTTTCCTTTGTCGCTTGGCTTGTCAGTTTCACTATTGACTTTTTCCTTGTTTACGTAACTTCAACCGAACTCTATAAGCTTTAAAATAAAATAGATATTGTAGTTTAAAAAACTAAAAAACACGCTTTTGTGAAAATACGAACTTAAAAATAAAAAATAAGAAGAAATGTATTTTACTGTAAAAGTAGCTTGGGGTGCATGGTGTCAATAGTATCTTAAAAACCACCCCACGCTTTGTTTACAGTAAAATATAGTAACTTAACCCACGCTTTTTTTTACAGTAAAATATATTTTCTTCTTATTTTTTACTTTTTAGTAAGTATTTTCACAAAAGCGTGTTTTTTAGTTTTTTAAACTACCTACATTATTTATTTTAAATTTTTTAGTTGGATTTTTTTTTCAATAATTTCGTATCCCCATTCAGCAAACCCCTTTCATTTAATACCCATATCATGACGGTGCATTTCAAATAGCCAATCCGCCATCTTGGATGTCCGCCATGTTGGATTTAAGTCACGTGACTATTTTTTTCGTATTTCTGACAGCAAACCCTTTCATTTGATACCCATAGCCTGTCCGCCATCATGGGGAGGCCGCTATATCATCAGAACTCAGAGCGTGTGCAAAATTTCATCCTAATCGAAGACCGGGAAGTGGGTCAAATTAAGATTCCAAGATTTTCTTACATACATAGTAAGTTACAAATGAAGCTAATGAAAGCGTGTAATAAATATAGCCCCACACTAAGATTTCCTGTGACATGACAGAGTTTTATGCTTACACAAAAGACAGGAGCAAAAACACACAGATCAAGAACATAAATGTAAGCTCTGCCTTTCTTGGAATAAAACCCGGGATCCGCGATTGGAAATCCCGTTATTGATATTGGTAACTGTGACCCCATACAAGCCGCCGCTTATGTCATTTAATCGGTCATATCTAATGCATAAAATGAATGAATAAAAATAAATAAATAAAAATATTCATTTTTGGGATTTAAGTATTCACTTAATGAACGTCAATCTTCTCGCTGTCATCAGCTCGCCGGGCACCTGCCCTTATGGGCGATGAGTTCAGCTGAGATAAAAGAGCAGGAGGGGAAAAAATCTCAGAAGCACTCTTTTAAATGCCAGTTGTTACAGATTTTTTTATACAGTATGGCTATGGGTTGACATGTGTGTTCGTAAGAACACCTATGTGTATACATGTGACAGCTATTATGGTAAATTGTAACAGTTTTTAAAATTACAGGTCACGTCTTTGATTCTGTTGTTATTCTGTGCGTTATTACCATCGTCCTAAGAAATGCCTGAGTTGTACAGGTGATTTCTTCCAAGCCTTTTCTGAACAGATTTCAGGGATCATGAATTTTAATAAAAATAATAATAATAATGATATTGCAAGGAAAATTTAAAATCGTAAAATAAAATTTCACCATAAGTCAAATACAAAACTTAAAATAGCTCACACTTAGTTACAAGATTTTCGTAATTTGAACAAACACGAAGAAAATTATGAGCTACAAAATGAAACTAATGAGCTAAAATTTGCGTCATGGTTGATACAAAATGGATGACAAATAGGAAAATTCTAAAACGTCTGGTAGAGACATAAGATATAATAATATATAGAATATAGAACATAACAATTCAAAATGCATAAATGATTTTATCGAATCACAACTAGCGACGCACGCGCAGCACGATGCATCACGGATGCTACGCGAATTGTCCAATCACAGTAAAGTAACTGTTATGCCCCTCCCCGCATTTTCCATGTACGAGTACCAACAAAAGACTGTTTGTCCTAAGCGGAACTCCAAAATTTTAAAGTTATATATAAGAAAGTAAGCGCATATATGTAGATAATACAATTAATAATAATATTAAGTGTCTAATGCAATGGTGTTATAGAAAATTTAATTGCGTTGTGGATTTTCTTTTATTTGAATGGAGTAGTAGACGAGCATACAGGCCACGTGGTGTTAAGTGGTCGCTGCAGCCCATGAACATCTACACACAACCTCAAGCAAGCATAATTAAGTGTTGTTTGAGGTCTTATGCAGTTGCGCTGCCACTCCGGAGGCTGGTGGTCGCCTCATGTAAGTGTTGCCGGCAACTGCACCTATCAACCGAAACACAACAGAATTGGTTCACGGCAGAAGTGGGCGCAGTAGTGGTACATAATAGTTCTTTCACCTACATGGATGCTTTTAAAATGTCCTCTTAAAATTTTGCCAATGGCTACATTTGCCCTAATTATGTCTCTTTTTGCTTCTTACAAATTAATACATGTCGTACTTTAAAGAGCGGAACAAATTGTTAAAACCGCAAATAAAGGGGCCGTTCCGGGAGATAGTTATCGAACGAAAATTTCAAATGTGTCTATGTATTATTCCTTCTTTTTCATTAAACTATATTGATTATAAGGCTGATATTAGTAAAATAATTCTGTTTAATAAAAATAAGCAAAAGATATTCGTAGTTTTCTGTTTCTGCATTCAAAACAAAACAGACTTTTTGTACCTGTCCGTCTCACGTGTAATAAAAAGAAGTGGGCAGCACTTTTACTGACTATTAAAATCATGGCATATCAATAACATCTACACCAGAATCTGAACACGTGGCCTAATTCGTCGATGGACAGAACAGTGCCAGTTCCAATGTCTTTTGAAGAGAGATTAATGTATCAGAGATCTTGCAAAGTTCTGGTTACATTCTGCATTGCACCTGCCATGTTGCACTTCAAACGAATTCCGAGCCAAATACTTGTAGACGAAGCTAAGTAGACAATTTCTCTTGAGAGCAATCGAGCACGTAAATCAGTTATGATATGGCAGGCGCACTATCGATACTCGAGTCTTGATCGTAAAATCGCTACTCCAATGCTAGGAATGCGTTTCAACTATGTCCTTAGTTCGTTGATCGCGGTTTCGGGTCAAGCTCCGACGGACGCTGAAAAGCGTCTTCGAAACGCTTTCGAAACTAAATTGGTTTGTATTAATTTGCCTACATGGTGTTTTTAGGCTAATAAGTACATAAGTGTTAGAATATTTTAGAAATGTGATGTATTTTAAACTGTTTCCTGGCTTTATTGTAAATGGTTGTTAATAGTTTCTACGACTTCGGAAATTCATAAACAGAGTGTACAATAACAAATATTACTCATTTATTTATTTATTTACCCTTTATTGTATTTTTTTACAATAGGCGGACTTAATGCCTGATGGCATTATGCGCCACCTTACACGTGCAGCGCCCAAAAACGGGCTCATCATCCGGAGAGCGATGGTGCACTCGCGCATCCATTACTCATGTAGATTGTTTTCGTGCGACTCTTTTGATAACTATAGTTTAGTGATATAAAATAAAGTAAAATTTAGGAAACTCAACTTATTTTACAAATATTATGAGACTTATTACAATATCGTGGTACTTTCAACTACGAGTAAGTTTCTCCTTTTAGTTGTGTGAAACGATCGTTGCGAAGTTTTTATTCGGAAGATTTTCGACAAAGAATAAATCGAGCTTGCCCAAGAGCGGGGGGAGGTGATTTGGTGTGTTGGCGCGGTGCCAGGCGGCGTCTCTGGCCGCGAGCCAAATCGGGAGCGTACAGTGGAAAAAAATGGCCGTCGCGCATCTTTGATATGCGTCAGAGTTGCGCGCGCGCACCCATTGCGCGTTTCGAAAGAAAACGCGGTTTTCACAACGCCTGAAACACTTATGGCTTTTTGGCTATTGAGATTTATGTAGTCATGGCCATGTTGTAGTACAGCAGCGTAGACATGGGTGCATAAATCATATTATTGATTTGATATAAAGCACTACCAATGGGTTATTCAAAAAGAAATCTTTTTTTTTCAACCTTTTATTTATTTCCCACTGCTGGGCACAAGTCTCTTCTTATTAGTGAGAGGGATTTAGGCCATAGTCCTCCACGCTGACCAAGTGCGGATTGGTTGACGTCATGCTTTCTATAAATTATAAATTCCTCTCAAGCATGCACGGCGATGGAGAACATCGTAATCAATTAAATATCACGATTTTTTCCATCACCGTGGAGCAGCGATAAATGCGCACATTACAAATTTCTTTGTCAGAGGTGCGCACCGAGGATTTGAACCCGGGATCGATCGCGTCGAAGACCGCGGATTCATACCACTCGGCCATCGCTGCTCGTTCTAGGCTAATTGTGGCTAAAAAAGAAATCATACAAACAAGCAATGGCAGAATGTAATTGAGGTAATATAATATCTAAAATTGTTTATAGGTACCATATACTATACTATAAGCGATAGAGTTTGATCTAGAGAGATGAGGTTTTTATTTCATGAAAATCATGAAATTTCACAAGAATTAATAACTGGGAGAGATACCGGGTTATGTGGATTTTTTATCGCACTAAATCCAACTCAGTTACCTGCTTCAGCGCTTGGGATGGCACTACGAGATCTCCAGTGGAACGCAGCGGTATCCTACACGTGCAGCACCCAAAAACGGGCTCATCATCTGGAGAGCGATGGTGCTCTCGCGCATCCACCGCGGGGGCGCTAGCTGAACTTTAGGTCCTCTTACAATCATACGAGTACAATTCGGTAGGGAATACTGGAGCCTTATTCTGAATTCTGAAGCTATAGGGACTGTAGTAAAATATCTATTCACCATACTAAGTTTGTACCTACGAAATTCACGCCGTCAGAGCATGAGTCACTCTCTCGGTTTTTTTCTATAAAAAGAAGTTTCACCTCACACTACCTTGGCAACAAACAATACCTCCGAACTACTTTTCAGGCATGATCGATCTACGCACAGCTCGCTCAGTTTACGCGATATTCTCCACAAAGTTTTTTCAAATCAATCATACGGGCATGTGCATGTGTTACGGGCGTTTATTGAGACTTTTGCGTGGGTTCCCTGTAGGAAGTTTGCCGAAATTGGCAGAACTCTGACACAATAATGGAGCTATGCATTAAACATTTTTCCTTCTTGTAACCTTTCAAGATAATTTTCCGTGTTACGTATGTACGTTAATATATATAAGTTAATATGAGAAAAATATCATACTCTGAGCTGTTAAGTTTAATTCTGTTATTATTGTTCATATTAAATAAATAAAAATGTCGCATATTATATTCGCACTAGCTGCGAAACCCGGCGTCGCTCGGGTTAAAATACGTCGCATGTTTAATCTAAACTTTAAAGAGATTTACCTTTAGAGAGAGAGAGAGAGAGAGAGAGAGACACACACACATACAGACACATTTAGACACATTTTGTTTTTAAACATTTTAATAATTCTTTAAATTTAAGAAATTGCTTATAAGTGTAAGTACCTACACCTATCTGATATCTCACATATAATGTTACTGATGTAAATTGTAAATCTTTCCGCGGGAGGGCACTGGTGACTTGTAACACAGGTTTTTTATTAACCCATATCAGGCACCAGGTTCTCACAAAGTAAGGTTGTAATTTTACATTTATATATGTTAAATTTGTACCATCTTTGTGAGTAACAATAAATAAATAAATTATATATTATTATTATATTACCTTTTATAATCATGTTTTCTAATAGCCATCTTATAGCTTGAAAGAATACTACTGCCACCTGAACGTATAAATTAATGAAAGAATTTGCTCTCAGCTCCTAACCGTTGAGGAGTTGTACCTTCAATCATCAGCTCAGCAACATGATATGATGATATTTATACACAAATGCCTGTTTTGCTTCAGTAAAAATATGAAAATCAATTATTGTGCTATAAAATTTGTATGTTCCCTTCGATTTCTCTGGGATCCCATCATCAGACTTTGACTTGGTGACAGCTGGACCATCTCAGGAATGTAAGATTTCGAACAAAACCCCATTTATTGAAAGAATTTGCTCTCAACTCCTAACCGTCGCATTACCTTCCATCATCAGCTCCCCACTCCACCCACCGCGATCAAACTCCCTTACTATCATCTAAGTACTAAGGGGTATTTACCACCCCAACAGGAAGTTGATTGGAGTTAGTGATAATAGAGAAAACCGTGTCTTTACGAACAAAGAAAACCCTTTACTTTTTATATATATATTAAGATTAGATGCATACAATTAATAGGGTTATTTAAAAACAGTTGTGACTATAAAAGGAAAATTGAAGTATTATATCCATGAAAATCAATTTATTTGTTGTATACAAAGAAAATATAAAACGAAAATTATAACTAACTATATACAATATTATACAAAAAATATACTTAAAAATATAAAAGTTTTACAAATAAAATAACTCATCTAAAGCGCCCGTGTGTGGCATGGTACCCAAGACACTGGCGGCATTGCCACGTTGAATCGCGAGGCTCAACCTTTGGGCAAAGTAGCCGCCAGCTCTTAGGTCACCACAAGCCAGTACAAGTTTGTGCGACATTTCTGACATGAATTTTTTCATGTCAGAAGACCACGGCCCAAACGTCTCTACTGCAAGCGCCGCAAATATGTAATTAATTGTCAGATAGATTACTATATTTACGACGCTTGAGACTTTGGGCCCGATCGGCCGCGGATCCAGCCTTTTCCATGAAAATTTTAAAAATCGGTACTATTGGAACACTCTAATTCCAAAATTTAATTACGAAATAGTTCACAGGTGGTTAATCATACATGGCACCATTGCAACCATTTCTGCCTTAAAGTGATAAGTTTCAGCGGAAAGATTCGGTTGCCGGACACGTTCACATGTCGCTACCATCAGCCCAGACCTACATATGCTGCATCAACCAGTCCCTGTAGCTTCGCATATGCGTTTAGAATAGAGCTACGGAATCCACTGCCTGATCGTAAGAGGCGATTAAAGGGGTCTTTCCAGGTTGTGGGCGGTGAGAGTGGGAGTTCGATCTATCCAGCCAGCAGCCCCGGGAAGGACGCCGGTGTGTGCGGGGCCGCATGCCGCCGTAAGCATCGGAAAGTGCAGAAGAAAACTCCCTGGCAACTTCTGGGAAAAAAAGGCCGCGTCAACCACTTAATATCACATGTCTTGCATTTTCCTCTGCAACATAACATGTCTTGCATTCTCCTCAGCTACTAAATTTAAATAGTAGAAAACAAGTTCAAACATGTCTTTATTATTCACAACACTAACCTTATTACCCTGGCTTCACGCCAGACCGTTGCCGGCTTTCCGCAACAACTTCGAGTGTTAGAATGACCTCTATTAAATTTTAACGACTTGGATCTTTTGGGAAAATATTGACAAAGAATACGCACATAAAAAACTTTTTGGCATATTAGTATTTATTAACACGCTTATATTAGCGTCACTTGTATTTTTGTTTGGTACTGTGAGTTTGTGAGCTTATTTGTAACTCTCTCTCTGTAAATAATGTATTTTAAAACTCAATTTTATCAATTCATTTTCTTTTTTTTACATGACATGCTCATCTGTAATCTAGTCTATTAGGTACTTATTTATAGAAAAAATATTTAAAAAAAAACTTAATTCTGCTTTTATCACAACGAAAAAGTAAATGCTATAAAATACTGCCAGAAATCAATTCAAAATAAAATACCATAAGAACTGACATTATTGTATCAAATCAAATCAAAAAATATTTATTTCATATTAGGAATACAAAATATTCGCATATTGAATGACATTTTTTCCCGGTCATCGTCTTTAGGTGCCCGTTCGGACTAGATGTTGAGCTGAGAGAGAAAAAGCGGCGGAAAAAACTCCCAGCAGCACTCTGTCTTCTTTTTTTTCAAAAGTACATATATAATTGAGATAACAGTATGGCTATGGGTCCATAATGGGCACACGTGACAGCTGATCGTATGAGACAATATAAACCCACTTCCGCCTGCTCACAGATGCGAGTAATTACTAAAAATATGTGTAACAAATGTGTGTGTATGTGTATAATTATAATATTTTGTATTTTTTGAGAAATTGATGAGTTGAAGTTTCTTTCTTAATAATCTGTCTACGTATATTTTATTATTAAAATGTATTCCCCGGTCACAAAACTATGTATTTTCCTGTTGCGTGACGGCAAAATTTTATCTTTCTCCTCCAAAAATACAAAACAAGACTCCAAAAATAACAATAATTGTATCTACATTATATGGTAGGTACCTAAACACAGATCGTACGTACATATTGATGAGTAGAAAATGTAAGTTGAATTTTAAATTGTAGAATAAAACGAAATAATTTTTTTACTTTTTAGCATTTTTTATATTTTGCATATTAATTTGTTTTGGAATACATAGATTTCTTTTGAAGTCGGTTTTTTGTATTGTTAAATTTTTTATTTATTTTCGTCTTTCTGACCTGGGACGTACCATTGCTGCATGCAAAAACAATCAATTCTATTGTGTTGGGCGACACTTGCTAGGTTTGTACTTCGTAACTACTTACTGTCTAATTTTATTTGTTACTTAATGTAATTGAGATCAAACATGTCTTCCCTTTCACAACAATATACGCCTGTTGCGCTGGCGGTCTGCCAGCTATTTGCTGGTTTTCTGTAACAACTTTGAGTTTTAGAATGTCCCCTATTAAATGTTAACGACTCGAATCATTTGGCAAACTGGTTGATGACCAAAAATTTTATAACAAAATAGGTACCTACCTTCAATATTGAATGTTGGTTGGTGTCCAGTCACCATACTACATTTAAATAAATTTACTCCATTTAAATAAAGAATACCTACTTAAACCTTTACGAGAGCCAATAAGTATATTATTGCCTCAAATAGTAAGATTAAGTTTTAATGAAATGACCAACAAGTAGGTAGTAACAAACTTTTCCTTTCTACATAAGTGTAATAGGGTCTTGGACACTATGCACAAAAAAAATCAAAATCCTTATCTTAAAAAGGTTGTACTAAATCACACTTGGAAAGCAATATAATTGTTATTTTTTTTGTACGTGATTTATATTACCGTTTAAATCAATAATAATGAAGTCAATTGACTAATATGATAAGTGACGTCACTTATCATTTTCTCATACAAAATGTATGAGGATGTCACTTTTTGACAGCTCATTAAAAGTATCTCAATTGACTTGGTAGTCCAAGACCGGATTGTTATACAAGCACTTAAACTTCCTTTACTTTGGCAAAGAAAAATTGCAAAATTTACAGTATATATTTACGAGTTAGAATATTTTAGCAGTCGTTATAAAATTGCTAGAATGTTCAAGGTTAATAATCTTATAAAATTGTGATAAATTATATCTCAAAAATGTTTCTGATATCGGTTCCTCTAGCATTAAATAGAATAAATAAATAAACGTAACTACTAGTCTCTAGAATAATAAATAACAAAGACAATAACCCGGGAACTCAGGGAAAGGGACCAGGGAAAGAACTCTAAATTTATCAATTAGATATTTCCCCTGCTGGGAATTGAACCCAGGACCTCTTGTACGTTATACCGGCATGTTAACCGCTGCGCCATCCGGAAAATCTCAATGCAATATCTTTCATTTCCTGCGTTGCTCAAAAAGTTTTTGTAGAAAATAAGATTGACACTAGGAAAACAATGCTCAGACAACTGAAACCAGGTTACAATGAGCGACTTCGAACATGTTTTCACTGTTTACGACAGCCGCTTCGTTGGATACTTGCCAAAGACGCTGCGGCTTATACAATAGCATCAATTGTTAGAGCCTGTCCACATCTCCACGTCACGGCGTCGTCAACGTGGAACGGCGCGGTATCGTGCCATGTTATATTGCCGCGTCGTGCTAGTGCACGGTACGGCAACGTCGCCGTAGGACGGCGCGACGTGTCTCGATTCAGTTATTCAGGGCTTCATTGTCTTAACGATTAGTTGTGATTTGTGAAACACGATACGACATCGTGTCGTACCACGATGCGACGTCGTTTAACGATGCGACGTCGCGTCGTGAAAATCTACGACGAGCATCGTAAAAAAATACGTCGCCACATTGTAACGTGCACGATACACGGCACGACGTCGCGTCGTAGAAACTCACGATACGTTCCTGTGTCGGTGGAACAGTTGTTATTTTTATTCTTGTATTCTTCAGATGTTTTGTACCATAGTACGGGACGCTGCTCGACTAGGGTTATTAAATGATCGACCTTAATAACGTCCGTCATCTTTGAATTTTGAATAACAACTTAGGCACCGACACAGGAACGCATCGTAAGTTTCTACGACGCGACGTCGCGCCGTGTATCGTGGCACGTTACGATGTGGCGACGTATTTTTTTACGATGCTCGTCGTAGATTCTCACGACGCGACGTCGCATCGTTAAACGACGTCGCATCGTGGTACGACACGATGTCGTATCGTGTTTATGTGCTGGCCCTACCGTGCAGTAGCCACGATGTGGCAACGTAACGTGGCACATTGCTCTACCGTTCTACGTTGACGACGCCGTGACGTGGAGATATGGACAGGTCCTTAGATTCTAGTATCAATCAAACTGAAACAACATCAACTCATTGTTAACACTAGTCATCTACCATCGACGATCCGTGTGGCGTAATGGTTACCATGCTGGACTACAGAACGGAAGGTCCCGGGTTCGACGGCGAAACACAAATTTGAATGATGAGTTTAAAATTTCTGTTCTCAGTCTGGGTGTTTGTGTTTCTGTCTTTGTATGTGTCCATGGCACCCATGACACGGGGTATATCTACCTTACTGTGGGGATGTTATATATTTATACATATATATCATATATAGACATATTTTAAATATTTTAGGGTTGATTATTCCATTCAAAAGTATTCGTTGTATTAATGCTGGCGCTGCCAACGTAACTCTTATGACATATGAATAGCATACCAATAATAACTGACTAATAACTTTGTTTCGGTATTGAAAAATTGAGCCTTAATTTACTGTCTACAAATATGCAAGTCCTTAAAGAAATGGTGAACCCATGTTATAAGTGGATTTTTTTCCCAACTAACTCGAAATTCATATTGATTCAGGCCGTTATCTTCTAAGCTAAGTTTGAGATAGTGAACGTGGTTGGTCAATTACAACGTAGACCAACATTAAAAGTTATATCGTATTTTTTTCAACCCGTTTTGTCCCATTGGTGGACTTAAGTCTCCTCTCAACTGAAAGGGATTTAGCCCATAGTCCACCGGCACAGTTGGGCATCTTTTAGTAACAGCAAATTAGCCAAATACCTAATTTGATTTAATAAAAAGAGTGATGTCTGAACGCATTACAACTCATTAGATCATTTTAAATCGGCAGTATGTTAGTGTCCAATGCTTCTCATAGTTCAAAACGCAAGAAATAAAAAAAGAATATTAGATGTAGACCATCTCTTCCCTGTTTACAGTGGCACTCGCCTGTTGCGCATTGGAAGTCTGCCAGAAACACTCACAACCAACGACAATATCGTTAGAATATCCTTTATAACATTTAAACAACTTTGGGGTCCCTCAGGGACTGTGTTGGGACCAATTGTTTTGTCTATATAAAATTGTTGAGTATAAACTATTGGAATATATCCATAATCTTAATTACTACTTTTATTTAGGTATATTTTATTTACATAGGTACTGATATGTTTTTGAACTGATTTACGATTAGATTTTTCATTGTTTATATTTTTGGATTAGTTTTTATTCATGAACTTAAATAAATTAAAATGCATAAAAATAAATAATTCATAAAGAATATATAAGTTTTCTGATTGCTTGCAATACTTTTTACGTGCCTCTATCGGGCACCGATCTCTTCTTATTGTTGGGGAGGCTTGGACCATACCCCACTATGTTGCTCCAAGTAGTATCGTATATATAGTATCCAAGTAGTATTTTGATAAGTAATCCAATAAAAAGTTAATAGTAAAAAGATAAAATTATAAGCACAGCTAATATAAACATTGAATTTTAAAGATAACAAACAGCAAATAGTTAAAAAGTGAATGCTAATAAAAATGTCAAATCAAAATTAAACGATAATAATAAAATAGATGCTATAACTAAGTACACGGCACTGCACTGGCAGCATATTTATTCTTACGTTGGCAGTCTCTTCACTTCAACTCATTTTACAGAAATAAGTTTTGCTGTATTTATTCAGTGCGATTGTAGATGGTATTTTCATCAAATATTATTCCACCAATTTAGTATATTGTCCTGCGACAAGGGGTTTGCGGTCGTCCGCGCAATGTTTACGCTTTTCATCAATAGAATACTTATGTTATTAAAACAAATAAATACAATATCAACTCTGGAAGCAGAAAAATGAGCAAACTCGCCCTGAAACGCTAGCTTAACAATGAATTTCATTATGAAGAGACAGTCTCCAGCATTCATCAGAAGACCGCCCTGGCGCGCTTCCAACACCGAAAGCTGTAACGAAGAGATTTACATGCGTGTCTGTACAGTCGAATGCATTATCCCAGTCGCTGTAATAATGTGAGTCGTTATGAGCGTAATGTCGTAGATTTCGAAGACGTACTGAGGTATTAACCACTCGGCTTTATTCAATTGTTTTCGTATTATACGTTTAACTGGCTTTCCAATCACGGCGTTGCTCACTACATTTTTTGATTTAGGAATATTTAGGATATAAATATTCTATCAGAAGTATTCTAGAAATAATAAAATAAATAGTCTAGATATCCTATCCTAAATATATGGGGATGAGATATTTTTATTGTATCGATGGATACTATTTGGCGTAGGAATCAAGCATTCTTAAAGGAACACATGGATTGGAGAACCCTGAAAGACAGAAATATGAGCCAAAGTTAAACCTCACCGCGTAGCGTTGCAAACGGCCCATTAGTACTGCATTTACTAAAAACTTTGAGGTAAACAAGTGATGTGCAATTTTGACGTTGCGTACTACGTTTAAGTATATAGTTGTCATATTTTTTTCTAATTAAGTTATAAGGATTCTGAAAAAATATTTAATAAATTATTGGATGAAATAAAAAAATAACTAAAATTTTTACTTTTCACTTTTCCACATTTCCTAATTTAAAAAAATAAACATTTTTGCCATTTTATCATTAGGTTTCTAATTGAAATATATAAATTTTACGTTAAAATGAAATTTATGTATCCGGAGGTGTGTTTTGGGAGACATATCGTTAAGATCTAATCTAGAACTAAATCCTTTATCGCTATGCTATATTAAGACTATTCATATTGTGAAGAAATAATTAGACCTGTTTAAAATAAATAAATTGCATTAATTTCTTGTAATTATTGTAACTATTCGAGCTATAGGGAATAATCGTTGGTATTCTAACATGTAATCATTTTAAACCAAGTGCCAACTTTGGAGTGTAAACAGTAAGTACTATAGTTGGAGACACTCCAGCTTCGATGTTATTATCGCCAATATGAATACAATTCCTTGACATTTCAAATGTCTTTAATTTCATTTATTCCATTTTCTGGAAAGTTCCGTATTACCTCTGTACGAAGAGAAGGAAACCTCTTCGTTTTTGTCAAGCTTTTCTTTCATCGACCGATCATCATTAGGGCAGTTGATTTGTTTTCAACGACTGTACGTCGAGAAGACGTTGACCTCGAAAATGAAAATGTATTCCCAAGTCACAAAACTATGTATTTTGCTGTTGCGTGACGGCAATATGCTATCTTTCTCCCCCAAAAATAACAATAATTATTATTGTATCTACATTATATGGTAGGTACCTACCTAAACACAGATCGTACGTACATATTGATGAGTAGAAAATGTAAGTTGAATTTTAAATTGTAAAAGAAAACGCAGTTATTTTTTTTACTTTTTAGTGCATATTAATTTGTTTTGGAATACATAGATAAGTTGGTACATAGATTTCTTTTGAAGTCGGTTTTTTGTTTTGATAAAATTTTTGTTTATACTCGTCTATTCTGACCTGGGACGTACCATTGCTGCATGCAAAAACAATCAATTCTATTGTGTTGGGCGACACTTGCTAGATTTGTACTTTGTAACTACTTACTGTCTAATTTTATTTGTTACTTAATGTCATTGAGATCAAACATGTCTTCCCTTTCACAACAATATTCGCCTGTTGCGCTGGCGGTCTGCCAGCTAGTTGCTGGTTTTCTGTAACAACTTTGAGTTTTAGAATGTCCCCTATTAAATGTTAACGACTCGAATCATTTGGCAAACTGGTTGATGACCAAAATGTAATAACAAAATACCTGCCTTCAATATTGAATGTTGATGTCCAGTCACCATACTACATGGTCTGCATATTCAACATTTACTCCATTTAAGTAAAAGAATACCTACTTAAACCATTACGAGAGCGAGTAAGAACATAATTGCCTCAAACATTAAGTTTTAAGTTAGTCGACGATCCGCGTTGCGTAATGGTTACCATGCCGGACTGCCGATCGGAGGGTCCCGGGTTCGATTCCCGGCGAAGCAGAAACTTGAATGATGAGTTTAAAATTTCTGTTCTAGGTCTGGGTGTTTGTGTTTCTATCTTTGTGTGTGTCCATGGTACCCACGACACAGTGTATATCTACCCTACTGTGGGGCTATGAGTGTGAAACGTTTATTTATTTATTAATGAAATGACCATCTTAGCAACAAACTATTCCTTTCCTTTTCTAAGTCTAATTGGTATTCAAGCTCTTAAACTTCCTTTACTTTGGCAAATAAAAATTGCAAAATTTACAGAATATATTTACGAGTTATAATATTTTAGCAGTCGTAACAAATTTGCTAGAATATTCAAGGCTAATAATCTTATAAAATTGTCATAAATTATATCTCAAAAATGTTTCTGATATCGTTTCCTCTAACATTAAATAGAATAAATAAATAAACTCTACTTATAGTCTCACAATAGAATAATAAATAACAAAGCGAGAACCTATAATAACTATATATAAACTATATACTATACTCTCCTCTCAAACCCAGACTAGGGAAAGATCTCTAAATTCATTCATTCTAGATATCTCCCCTGCTGGGAATCGAACCCAGGACCTCTTGTACGTTACACTGGCATGTTGACCGCTGCGCCATCCGGAAAATCTCAATGCAATATCTCTCATTTCCTGCGTTGCTTAAAAAGTTTATATAGAAAATAAGAGTGACACTAGGAAAACAGCTCAGACAACTGAAACCAGGTTACAATGAGCGACTTCGAACATGTTTTCACTGTTTACGACAGCCGCTTCGTTGGATACTTGCCAAAGACGCTGCGGCTTACACAATAGCATCAAGTGTTAGAGCCTGTCCACATCTCCACGTCACGTTGTCAACGTGCAACGGCGCGGTAACATGCCATGCTATATTGCCGCGTCGTGCTAGTGCACGGTACGGCAACGTCGCCGTAGGACGGCGCGACGTGTCTCGATTCAGTTATTCAAGGCTTCATTGTCTTAACGATTATTTGTGATTTGTGAATAAAAGATGTCGGTAATATTGACTGTGATTTATTTATATTTATCAATCAATATTCTCCAAGTCGCGCCGTCCTGCGGCGACGTTGCCGTACCGTGCACTAGCACGATGTGGCAACGTAACGTGGCACTTTACCGCACCGTTCTACGTTGACGACGCCGTGACGTGGAGATGTGGACAGGATCTTAGATTCTAGTATCAAACTGAAACAACATCAACTCATTGTTAACACTAGTCATCTACCATCGACGATCCGTGTGGTGTAATGGTTACCTGCCGAACTGCCGAACGAATAGTCCCGGGCTCGACGGCGAAACAGAAATTTGAATGATGAGTTTAAAATTTCTGTTCTCGGTCTGGGTGTTTGTGTTTCTGTCTTTGTATGTGTCCATGGCACCCACGACACGGGGTATATCTACCTTACTGTGGGGCTATGAGTGTGAAATGTTATATATTAATACATATTTATCATATATTTTAAATATTTTAGGGCTGATTATTCCATTCAGAAGTATTCGTTGAATTAATGCTGGCGCTGCCAACGTAACTCTTATGACATATGAATAGCATACCAATAATAACTGACTAATAACTTTGTTTCGGTATTGAAAAATTGAGCCTTAATTTACTGTCTACAAATATGCAAGTCCTTAAAGAAATGGTGAACCCATGTTATAAGTGGATTTTTTCCCCAACTAATGTTGATTTCCACTTCTGGGCACCTATTTTCCCTCGGAATTCATATTGATTCGGGCCATTATCTTCTAAGCTAAGACTAAGTTTGAGATAGTGATTAGTTGTAGTGGGTAGTAGTTGGTCGATTACAACGTAGACCAACATTAAAAGTTATATCGTATTTTTTTCAACCCGTTTTGTCCCATTGGTGGACTTAAGTCTCCTCTCAACTGAAAGGGATTTAGCCCATAGTCTACCGGCTCAGTTGGGCATCTTTTAGTAACAGCTAATTAGCCAAATACCTAATTTGATTTAATAAACAGAGTGATGTCTGAACGCATTACAACTCATTAGATCATTTTAAATCGGCATTATGTTAATGTCCAATGCTTCTCATAGTTCAAAACGCAAGAAATAAAAAATGAATATTAGATGTAGACCATCTCTTCCCTGTTTACAGTGGCACTCGCCTGTTGCGCATTGGAAGTCTGCCAGAAACACTCACAACCAACGACAATATCGTTAGAATATCCTTTATAACATTTAAACAACTTTGGGGTCCCTTAGGGACTGTGTTGGGAACAATTGTTTTATCTGTATAAAATTATTGAGTACAAACTATTGGAATATATCCATAATCTTAATTACTAGTTTTATTTAGGTATATTTTATTTACATAGGTACTGATATGTTTTTGAACTAATTTACGATTAGATTTTTCATTGTTTATATTTTTGGATTAGTTTTTATTCATGAACTTAAATAAATTAAAATGCATAAAAATAAATAATTCATAAAGAATATATAAGTTTTCTGATTGCTTGCAATACTTTTTACGTGCCTCTATCGGGCACCGATCTCTTCTTATTGTTGGGGAGGCTTGGACCATACCCCACTATGTTGCTCCAAGTAGTATCGTATATATAGTATCCAAGTAGAATTTTGATAAGTAATCCAATAAAAAGTTAATAGTAAAAAGATAAAATTATAAGCACAGATAATATAAACATTGAACTTTAAAGATAACAAACAGCAAATAGTTAAAAAGTGAATGCTAATAAAAATGTCAAATCAAAATTAAACGATAATAATAAAATAGATGCTATATCTAAGTACACGGAACTGCACTGGCAGCATATTTATTCTTACGTTGGCAGTCTCTTCACTTCAACTCATTTTACAGAAATAAGTTTTGCTGTATTTATTCAGTGCGATTGTAGATGGTATTTTCATCAAATTTTATTCCACCAAAGCAGTATTTTGTCGACATGGGGTTTGCGGTCGTCCGCGCGATGTTCACGCGTCACATCAATAAAATACTTATGTTAATAAAACAAACAAATACAATATCAACTCTGGAAGCAGAAAAATGAGCAAACTCGCCCTGAAACGCTAGCTTAACAATGAATTTCATTATGAAGAGACAGTCTCCAGCATTCATCAGAAGTCCGCCCTGGCGCGCTTCCAACACCGAAAGCTGTAACGAAGAGATTTACATGCGCCTCTGAACGTACAGTCGAATGCATTATCCCAGTCGCACTAATAATGTGAGTCGTTATGAGCGTAATGTCGTAGATTTCGAAGACGTACTGAGGTATTAACCACTCGGCTTTATTCAATTGTTTTCGTATTATACGTTTAACTGGCTTTCCAATCACGGCGTTGCTCACTACATTTTTTGATTTAGGAATATTTAGGATATAAATATTCTATCCGAAGTATTCTAGAAATAATAAAATAAATAGTCTAGATATCCTATCCTAAATATATGGGGATGAGATATTTTTATTGTATCGATGGATACTATTTGGCGTAGGAATCAAGCATTCTTAAAGGAACACATCGATTGGAGAAACCTGAAAGACAGAAATATGAGCCAAAGTTAAACCTCACCGCGTAGCGTTGCAAACGCCCCATTAGCATTAGTACTGCATTTACTAAAAACTTTGAGGTAAACAAGTGATGTGCAATTTTGACGTTGCGTACTACATTTAAGTATATAGTTGTCATATTTTTTTCTAATTAAGTTATAAGGATTCTGAAAAAAATATTTAATAAATTATTGGATGAAATAAAAAAATAACTAATTTTTTTTATATTTCACTTTTCCACATTTCCTAATTTAAAAAAATAAACATTTTTGCCATTTTATCATTATTATTTGCAATTTTCTAATTGAATTATATAAATTTTACGTTAAAATGAAATTTATGTATCCGGAGGTGTGTTTTGGGAGACAAATCGTTAAGATCTAAGTCTAGATCAGAACTAAATCCTTTATCGCTATGCTATATTAAGACTATTCGTGTTGCGAAGAAAGAATGAGGTGATATAAAAGTAATATTAATTGTTTAAAATTAATAAATTGCATTAATTTCTTGTAATTCTAACTATTCCATCTATACGGAATAATCGCTGGTATTCTAACATGTAATCATTTTAAACCAAGTGCCAACTTTGGAGTGTAAACACTAACCTATTATCGTTGGAGACACTCCAGCTTCGATGTTATTATCGCCAATATGAATACAATTCCTTGACATTTCAAATGTCTTTAATTTCATTTATTCCATTTTCTGGAAAGTTCCGTATTACGTCTGTACGAAGAGAAGGTCTTCCTTCTCTAAGCTCCTCCTTCTTCCTTTTCGTTTTTGTCAAGCTTTTCTTTCATCGACCGATCATCATTAAGGGCAGTTGATTTGTTTTCAACGACTGTACGTCGAGAAGACGTTGACCTCGAATGCATGTCTAGCCAAATGTCGGCGTTCCGATCTGTTGCGTCGTTAGTGCGATCTACACATGCATTTACTAGAAACCTATGCGAAAATATGCCAAATGCAATGCTTATGTGCGAAGCGCGCATGACTATGGTGGAACGCAAGCGATCTACGCTAAGCCAAAAGGGCGCGGTCATGTGTGAGATGGGTTACCGCTAGTGGAATAAAAAAATCGTGTTTCCGTGCTTCGAAGGGCATAATATTAAGCCATTGCTCACAGTCGTTATCGATAGATAGCAGTCATTAAACCTTGACGGAGGCCTTATGGGCAGTTTGAAAACATCCGACAACGGGTTGGTCACTCACATTTCCACAGACTCGCATTGTAGCAGCGTGTTGGAGTAAGCTCCAGGCCTTCCCAATAAAGGAAATAGACCCGTGTCCAGTGGGACGCAATTAGGGTTACATCCAACACATGCATCACTAGAAATCTATGCGAAAATATACTAATGCAGCTTATGTAAAAAACGGATAGTAACGACCTATCTTGGTTGACAGATTGGCCTACTCTCGGAAACAAAATAAACACGGTTTTCTTTAGTCATCCGTAGCTGTTTCTAGGCGTAAACAGTACTTATTAATAGACATTTTTTTTAAATAACAATAGTTAGAAAAGTAACAACCCACAGGCCGGGCAAAGATCGCTAAATTATTATTAAGACTTCGTATCACTCCCACTGGGAATCGAACCTAGGACCCGCACGGCACTACTGCACGGTGAATTCTCTATATTGAGATAAGATATCCGAATTTAAAAAAAAAAAAATATAATCTCTATATTGATGATATTACGTGTTAATGTGCATATAGACCAGTGTCGATCATGTTGAAAATGGTAAAAAGTGAAAAAAAAATATAGTAGAATGAAACCTATTGGAAAAGGTAGAAAACACAAAAATAAAAGGAAAAATAAATTAGAGACGATCTGAGGTCGGGAAGGGGGGGGGGGGAGCTTTAAAGGGTAAAAAACGGTTTATCTCGATTTCCGGCAAAACTACAGGTCCTATGAAAAAAAGTTAAATGGCAAAGATGTAGTTAATAAAAAGATCTACAACTTTTATATTTACACTTTTTTCACATAACCTCAAAATTTAACTGAAATATTCAAATAACCATGTTTTTGGTTTTTTATTTTTTATCTTAAACAAATAAAATTATTTTTTCACAAAATTTGGTTAAAACTTACCTTTTTATGTCCCAGATATACAGTATTTTTTTCGGTTTAAAATATTAATTTTGATATAACTTATAACTTTGTATGAAGGTGGGGAGCACACCGCACAGCCCCCTCCCCCTTTCAAAGGTAAGTGTCATTTTCTCGATTTTTTTTTCCAAAAAATGTCATGCGCCATCATAATAACACTAGATGTGATGTTTAGAACCCATAACTCACCTGTAAAAAAATGAGCCCTAAAATCGCTGGTGGAGCTATACCAAATAATTACCAATATCGCTTTTTATGAAGACGTTTCCCACTCAAAGTAGGGATACCCTGCGTCGTGGGTACCATAGACACATAGACATGAACACAAACACCTAAACCGAAAACAAAAACTAAAGCTCATCAATCTTTCAATTTCGCTGGGAATCAAACCCGGGACCTTCGATTGCCAGTAACCGCTGCACTACACGGGTCGCCTTTTTCAGTTTTACTCGTAACTATTCATATTACTCGTACTATGATAATTAAAGTACCTTGCATATCTTTTGGATAAGAATTGATGAAAACATTTCGGAAAATGTTTTGATTTTGTTTATCAAGATTTTAAAACATAACAGGTGTTATAAAGATATGCATATTACTGCTTAATTATACAAAATAACGTATTATTTTGGATTACTACTTACTTACTGGAAACTAAAATTTCACGGCCAACGTGATAAAATAAAAAATGATGTTTTTTACGGGATAAAATTCAATTATACGAAGATAAAAGATGTTTTCTTAATTTGGATTTATCCAATTACGTCATTGATAACATACCTTCTTTTTTATCATGTTATGAACACTAAAAATGTTTTGACTTGCTAATTAATATTTTAATGCATCATTTTGAGTCACAGTAAATTGAAAATTTTAAATATCTGTCAACTATTATTGATATCTATCGTATCGTTTAATTTCCAGTATATTTTTTTGTGTGGCTGGCTGGCTGCAAACCTTTTTACGTCCCACTGCTGGACACGGGTCTCTCCCCATTATTGGGGAGGCCTGGACCTTACTCCACCACGCTGCTCCAATGCGGGTTGGTGGAGATGCGGCGCTTCGCTTAATTTTTTTGTGTAATGATAGGTATTTACGCCATTTGGGTTTATCATATGACGAATTTTGATTAAAAACCCTTTTATATAAAATTATACCGTAATAATCAATAATCATATGAAAATCACATATTACCGATATTATTATTTAAGACTAGTGGACCCCGCAGACGTTTTCCTGCCTTAAAAATATTGAAAGAGAATCAGTTTCTATATCATCTCAAAGAGTTTTTATGTTACAGTCAAATAAAAAATATAAAACAGATAGATGTATAATTGTTATTCAGACTATGTCAAGCAGAAGACGCACGCAGAACAAATGTTTGACAGTTACTAACAGTTTTTATAGGAAAATAAAATAAGTTGTTATATGTGTTTCCAAAACACACAGCATTTGTTGAAGAAGCGTCTAAAGATTTATCCTATAAAGCCAGAAAATATTGTACTTTACCTCATTATTCCTTGGTCTGTATGTACCTGTCTCTTTCACACAGCAGCGCGCGGCCATTTTCCAAGATGCCAAGCCTGACATTTGTCAATGTCAAATCATAGCATTTAAAGACTTCCTCGTGTAAGCCGGTAAATTTTTTCCATCAAACAAAAAACAGCAAATATTGTTTGTTTCTAAGTTAAACTGATATTTATCAGAGTTATTTTTTGTTATAAAGTTCACTTTTCAAAAAGTTTAGTGATTTGTTACAGTTTTGTTCTAAGATAAGTGCGAAATCTGCACAAGGTAAGACTAACGATGAGTGTTAGCAATGTGTCGCAGTTTTTTGTGTTGAGTGCTTATTCTGAACAAGGTAAGATATTTTAGGTTGTTGTGAATATTAGTTGTATATGATATTTAGTTTATTTATAATTTTATGATTTTTGTATGTCTTGTTTTTAGCCTTTAAATATATGTCCGCTCCAGATAATTCCATCAGTAACAATTCATTAGTGTGCTGCCCCATTTGTACAGACAACAAGTTTTACAGAGGACTGCGTGGACTATCAATACACAGAAGCCGAAAACATATCCCAAGAACGGGAGTAGATTTCAGTGTTGATGGACAAGATGCACCAACCACACCTAGTATTCTTACAAATGGGGCTAGTGTTGATGAGGGTTTTCATCATACTTTGGCACGTCTTAAAAGTGAAAAAAAGATAATAAAACGTATACCGAGAGGAGCGCCGGTAACCGTGGCGAGATGCCTATCTGAGTGTGTAGCCAAGGTGGTTTCTGAAAACTCTACTGAATCATGAAAAAAATTATTAGTCTTTGCATTTCAATCTTTACATATAGACCAAAACCAACGAAGCAAAAACTTAAATAAGGTAATAAAACAAAATAATTTGGAATTAAAACTAACCACAGATCCCAGTAATAGCAACAGAAAAAATAAACCTATTTTTAAAAATTCCAGTTATGATGTTCACAGAATAATAGAAAATAAAATAAACAACGGCGATATTAGAGGAGCAGCTAAATTATTGTTTTCAGATGACTCTTTGGCTACATACTCACAAGATACTCTAGCAGCTCTCCGCGACAAACATCCCACGGCAGAACCTGTCTCCCAGCTGCCTAAATCTACAAACACTGCTCAGATTCAGCCACTGAAAGTTAGTGAGAAATCTGTTTTATTTTCAATCCGCTCTTTTCCAAATGGTTCTGCTAGTGGTCTAGACGGAATTTCTCCGCAACATCTAAAAGACCTCACTAATCCCTTGGTTGGCGACGCTGGGCGGTTGTTGTTAAGGGAGCTGACTGCTCTTATAAATTTAATGCTATCAGGAAAAGTTCCTGAAGAAGTTATACCCATTCTTTACGGAGCTAACTTGATAGCTTTAAATAAAAAAGACGGTGGCATTCGCCCAATAGCAGTGGGAAGTACCCTTAGAAGATTGGCGTCAAAACTTTGCTGTCGAGAATTCCGATCTAGGTTGACGGGTTTTTTAAAACCTCGACAGCTCGGTTTTGGCGTAAAAGGCGGTTGTGAGGCAGCTGTGCATGCTACACGAACCTTTTTGAATAAAAATGATAACAATATTTTTTTAAAGTTAGATATTCAAAATGCTTTTAATTCGGTCTGTAGGAGTGCATTTTTAAAAGAAATTAAAAAACAAGTACCGGAAATTTTTGAGTATATTTGGCAATGCTATGGCACTCCTTCAAAATTAATGTTTGGTAATAATGATATCGATTCTGCCGTTGGATGTCAACAAGGCGACCCTCTTGGACCTGTTATTTTTAGTTTGGCAATAAATCCAATAATTTCAGAGCTAAATTCTAAATTAAATATATGGTACCTTGATGATGGCTCTTTAGGTGGTGATGCATCCTCAGTATTGGAAGATTTTAAGTTAATCATTGAACGTTTTGCATCATTAGGCCTCAAAATTAATTCATCTAAATGCGAGTTATTTATTCCCGAATACATTTCCACTGATGAACATAGTGAAATAGTAGCTAAATTTAAATCACTTACTCCAGATATTACCATTAAAAATAAACATAATTTGACACTTTTAGGCGCCCCAATATTTGAGGATGCAGTTACCGCCGTGATAAATTCAAAATTAAATCTTTTCACAAATTCTTCTGGTCGTCTTTTGGAAATAAAGCCACACATGGCCATTCATATTCTTCGCCTGTGCCTTTTTACCCCTAAATACTTGTATTTACTCCGTTGTTGTCCAGTATGGAAATTCCCTTTGGTTTTAAATTCTATAGATCAAATCCTTAAAACTTACGTATCCAAAATTTTAAATTTAAGTTTTGATGATCGGTCTTGGAGACAGGCTTGCCTGCCAATAAAATTTGGTGGTATAGGTATTCGCACCAGCTCAAGTGTAGCTCTCCCGGCCTTTTTAGCTTCTACCCATAGTACGGTTACCCTCATCAGCAATATTTTAAACATTAATTTAGCTGATGTTCGGGTGACCGGCTTGGATGAGGCTATGGAGGTCTGGAGAGGTACCTTTCCCAATGAAATAATTAACGTTAGCGAAACCTCTCAACAACGTTACTGGGACTTGCCTGGGATTAAAGCTACGTTTGCCTGTCTCCTTGACGAATGCACTGACAACACGGATTGGGCGAGATTGCTAGCCGTATCAGATGAAGACTCTGGACATTGGCTGCACGTGCTCCCTTCTCAAAATCTAGGCACAATTTTAGACGCATCGACGCTAAGGATAGCAATAGGCCTCCGCGTTGGTGCTAAAGTATGTGAACCCCATCAATGCTTATGTGGCAGAGGTGTGGGTTGTTTTGGTCGACATGGTCTATCCTGTACCAGGAGTGCTGGCAGGTTATATCGCCATGGAGCTGTAAATGATTTGATCCGCAGATCGCTTGCCACCGTCTCTATACCTGCATCCTTAGAACCCACAGGAATGTCTAAAGACGATGGCAAGAGACCTGACGGAGCTACTCTTGTTCCATGGCGAGTTGGTCGGGCCCTGGTATGGGATTTTACTTGTGTAGATACGTTGGCCCCATCGCATATAGCTGAAACAGCTAAAAAGGCAGGGGCCGCAGCCGACCATGCACAACTTCTCAAGCGTCGCAAATATTCTTCCATCACGAAGGAATATGAATTTGCGGCGCTTGCGATGGAAACTATGGGTCCATGGTCGGCTGACATGAAAACGTTCATGAAAGATATGTCGACCAGACTAATTCTAGCCTCAGGTGACCAGAGGGCTGGCACCTATTTTTCCCAAAAAATGAGCTTACTAGTTCAGAGGGGAAACGCTGCCAGCGTTCTGGGTACAATGCCACAAGCACAATTACTAGATGGAATTTTCTTTTTATAATTTACTTTATATATTTAATTTTTAATTATTGTTAAATTATTTAAGCATTTAGTTTAATCTAACGATCTCAAATAATAAAGGAGGAGGTAAGATTAGTGATGATAGTGTTAGCAAATTGCCGTTGCTTCGGATGGAGAACGGCCATCTCGACCCCGACCTCAAGGTCGATACGCAGATGTTTCCTCATCTTCGGAAGATGTGGAGCCTGTGGAGGGTTAAGCCTCGCCGAATCCCAATAAAAGGCGTAGGTAAACAAGTACGGGTCTAGTGACCCGCGAATTGATTCCCTGTTATATCGCTAGCTACAACAGAGAAATAAACACATACAACACTAAATCAAATCAAAAAGATGATTCTAAGGAGATATGCACTCTCAGTCTACCTAGTAGCTTTGTCTTGGAGATTAGTGAATCCTCGTAATAGTAGTGACAATTTCACTTTAGCCAAATTATAAAATTTTGGTATATAGACGAATTCTGTATTATATTTAATATAATATCCCCATTATTAGTGATATAAACAAAGAAATGAAATACTTATGGCTTTGTGGCCCCTAAAATTAATGAGAAGTTATATTACTTCAACAAAACCAAAGACCTTCTGACCTTAGCCATATTGACCTATGTAGAATTACACCAGTAGTTGTTAAAACAGGGTCTGCAGGAGCTACATAACTGGGCAGGTAGAAAGTCAGGTGAACTTAAGTCTACCTCCTTATTTAGTAAGGTGACAGAACTATTTGGGCCTGGAACACACCTACTTAAAAGTGTTCAGATGATTTGTGGAAGGTCAGAAAAAGGTATTATAAAAGAAATTAATAACCTTATTGTTAGACTCCTTATTGTTAGGAGTACTATCTTAAGCCCTATTGTTAAGAGAAAACCTCCCAAGTGCTAAGTATATTTTCAATTTTCAGGCTTTGTAGCTTGTTATGCAGTCATGTGGTGGCACAGAGTGCCTTAACCAACCTGAATATTATCCTGAATAGTCCTTTGGTTACAAATCATATATTTCATCAGACTGTTACTATTTATAAAAAGAGTGATTAATTTGATCACAAAATTCAATCAAGTAACAATCAGGCATTTGGAAATAATCCTAACTTTCAGAAATTTCCCTATAGATATTTTTAATCAATACAAATAACTTTACACTGTGCATGTAATGTAACATGTAAATTTGGTATTACATGTTTTCAAGGGGGGCTGCATAAATAACACACATAGGAATGACGGGATTGGTGGCAACACAACTTATTTTAAATACCTAGGTGTTTATTTATTTATTTTTTGTATTCATTACCTTAATATTATAAACATGACCAATTTTGAGAAATCCAAGAATGTATGTACATGTTTATTAGAAACACATGGCCAAATACCATTTAAAATGAGAATCCCAATGCAAAACTAGTCCCAATGTATTGAAAAAAATCCCAAACAAGGGGTCAAGAGTTCTTATATTAAAAATGTCACCAGTTGTGAACATAGGCTTTCTATATAAGAAAAGCAAAATGGAGACATGCATCCCATACTCAAACTGAGGGGATCTAAGTAAGATTCTGATAAGAATCTAAGATTTTCATCTAAGATCTCAATTGGATGTATCCTGGCTGCGACCCCTTTTTTGCATCCCATTGCATTGCTGGGTGTGGTTCTCTCCTTAAGTATTGGGGTAGCCTGGAACTTACTCCAACAGTACAACAGGCATATTTACCTGCCAATCGCAGAACTATTCCATAGATTTCTGCAAATTTATTACAATATTGTAATTTCTTACCCGCATAATCCTTGCCACTGTCCAGATGGGTCTCGTGAGACTTTATGCATAAGTGGCATAAGACTTATGGTCTATGTAAGACTGTTACATCCTGGTAAACAAATATCAGATAAAATTGAGTTACCAGGCTTCGGGGACCTTAGTTAAGAGTTACTGGAATGCTAACTAGCAGATGTCAGTATTAACCCCATCCCATGTCCTGGTATAGAATGCTGGAGGTTGTACCATGGCTTTATAAAGTTGAAAATATCAACTATTTTAATAGTTTGAAGTACATTGATGTACTTACTAGGGTTACTTGATTTTGCAAGTTTAACCACACCAAAAGAGTGACTGCATTGTTACCATATACAGAGCTTCTAAGAGGACTTAATCAATTCCAGTAAAGAGGATTCCTCTTTTAGTGCAGCAAGATAGATTATCTTGGTGGCGGAACGCCATATACCACAGCTCGGTGGTTCTGCACAAGAACTGAGCCACTCACTACAGACGCATCGAATGCGAGCTGGAGTGCTCACATGAATGGCGAATACATATGCAGAGCTTCTAAGAGGCCTTAATCAATTCCAGTAAAGAGGAAGATTCCTCTTTTAGTGCAGCAAGATAGATTATCTTGGTGGCGGAACGCCATATACCACAGCTCGGTGGTTCTGCACAAGAAGTGAGCCACTCACTACAGACGCATCGGATGCGAGCTGGAGTGCTCACATGAATAGCAAATACATGTCAGGCACATGGTTAGTACACCACAGGGGCAGGGCACCTGGTACATGAACCTCAAAGAGTTGTTCACAATATTTTATTATGGTGCCATAAGTCGTCAGTAAAGGTTCCTGGAGAACTTACATGTAATAGTGTAGTAAGACAACAGGACACTCTTAGCTGATATTTGGAATTATCTTTCTGAATGTACAGGGATTTGCCCGATCACACGAGCCCTGCTTAACTTGACATGGAAGCTATTGGAATTGACAGAGCGTTTGAATATCATGCTCTGGGCGGCGTACCTCTCGGGGAGATACAACGGCATAGCCGACCGCCAATCTCGAAACAGACCTACATATGCCGGAATGGCATATATTGCCCCCGGCCTCGGAGGCCGTTTGCAAAAGTTGGGGCGTAGTTGATTATTAAGCTTGTCGGGCAAGCGTGGTCATACACCACTATGTAACGCTGGACTGCAGAGATGGGTCAGCAAATTTTTTACGACGCATTCAGTCGTTATTGGAACTACAAGCTTGGGTAGGTAAAACCCACCACCAAATCTGATTCCGAGGTTCTAACAGATTCAAAGACGAGAGCTCTAGAAGAGCTATATGCAATAATAAATTTGAACAAGAACCAGATAAACCTCATTACTGGGAGGCCCCCACCTCAGGTGGAAAAGCTGTATATTCCAGCATGGAGAGTTGGGGTGGGTGGGTAGATCAGATAGCTCACTAGACCTCAGCAGAGATGGATTTTCCAAAGAAGAGTTGGTGAGATTCAACATTTTTTTATTCATTTTATTCAATTTTTACTTGTATTAAGCTCAATCAGATATTGGGTATTGTGTGCACAATAATGTTGCCTAGAATGAATGCCAGGGAGCATTGAGATAACTAGTTTTTTGGTTACAATTACTATATTTAGGAAGACAAATTTATTTATAGAAAAATACTTCTACATTTAACGTAGATCTACAACATCAAGCACAGCAATAAAAAAAAATGTGTACTAAGTTTTGAAAGCTGTATCTAGTAAAGCTTTTTAGCTCCTATCTGAGGATAGAATGATGCAAACTTGAAACACAGCTGATCTTTAATTGGCTTAAGTGGTCTCAAGGTGGCTATTTGATATAGCTATAAGGTAATATTTTATAAGATCTAGTTGTAGAATTCATGATTTTAACCTATTAAAATTATCAGAAGGTAAATAAAAAGAAAGCTAAGCAATAATCAGATCATGCATTGGCAAGTTTGTATCTAAAACAGATAATACTAACAGTTGACAGTCAGGATGGTTGCTGAAGCAAAGTTTTGGTTCAGTAAACCTGATCTAATTAGTCTGTTTATTTTAATGAAAGAACAGCTATTCCCATTATGATAGCTGGATGGATCAGAAACATTTTTTAAAGCAGCTGGCATAAATGCAGTTCCTGGTAGTGTACAGTATGTCTGCTATTGTGTATAGGAGTTGCTTAGAAAATAGACCAACTGATGAGATTCTGAGGAGAATAATTGGAGGAGTTCTGAAACTCTTAAAAATAGGTTGTAGCGGAGTAGCAGGTGCTACACGTAAAAGTAAATATATGCTACAGTACACTACACTTAATTAATGTCCAAAAACTTAATGCCTTTAAGGCACAGAGCCTTAATATTGTAGTGTGATCAATTCACTCAAATCAAATCAATTGATCTCACTTTTAGTGTTTTCATTATTATTTGCAATCCTTTTCCTAAAAATACTATTAAAAGGCAGAAGCTTTATAAAGATATTTTCTGTTGAATTCAGATTATTGGCAGAAAGTTGTTATTGTTGTTCTTTAGTTTGTCAGCTTTTTGATAACATAGTAATATGTTCATTAATTTTATTACTCTAAATATTTCAAAATGTATGAAACAAGATTTAATTATATCACATTATTTAATGATTATTTTTCAACATAGCATTTAATTGTATACTTCCCCCAGCAGATCACAAACAGGTCTTCAACAAATGCTGTGTGTTTTGGAAACACATATAATAAAACCGTTTTGCATTCCAACAAAACGGTTATTATGTGTGTGAAAAAACACACAGCATTTGAGCAAGGAGCTTGCTGGTGAACCGACTATGATTTGACATTGACAAATGTCAGGCTTGGCATCTTGGAAAATGGCCGCGCGCTGCTGTGTGAAAGAGACAGGTACATACAGACCAAGGAATAATGAGGTAAAGTACAATATTTTCTGGCTTTATAGGATAAATCTTTAGACGCTTCTTCAACAAATGCTGCGTGTTTTTCACACACATAATAACCGTTTTGTTGGAATGCAAAACGGTTTTATTTTACTATTAATTTCGCAATTTTTCCATATTTTCTCACCGTTTAAATCTTCCCTGTACTTTATTAGTAGAAGTCCACAAGACCAAAATTAGCCACATCTGTTCAGCCGTTTTTGAGTTTTAGCGAGACTAACGAACAGCAATTAATTTTTATATATAGGTAGAGATGGAATGAAAGTCAGAATTTTATAAACATCGTGACCTAAATTTAAAAGTTTAACACAACTGGGAAATGATAACTGTAAATTCTTTCTTCTGTTACTGAAATGACAAATGATGATGAGTATTTCTAAGACAATGGTCGCTTTCTTGCCAAGTGTGTGTCATAGAACTGAATATTGGTTCATGTACGATATCATTATTAGAACGGGTAGGTACTTACTTAGATTTAGTATTGAAAACGTGTGACGAATTATTGTTATAAATTCAGAAATTGTAATTTATGTCATGTTATATTAAGTAACTAGCATTATTTAGTTATATGTATTATATTATGATTGCAAAAGAAAAATACTAATTGATTTATTTGGATCACCAACATAAGACACAGTTACTAAACTTAAATTATACATACATTCATGTGACAACAGTTAACTGTTCTTACAATTACAATACAATACAATACAATACAATACAAACTCTTTATTGCACACCAATACAAGGAAAACATACATTACATAGATACATTAACACGAAAGCAAAAGGCAACCATACTACAGACAACCACAACATGCATTTAAATTTAACAAGGTAGGTATACACTTTTGACACACGATATTGACACAACTAGTAACAAAGTAACAAACAACAACAAAAGTCAAAAAGAAAATTGAAATAAATTTATTACTTAATATTTTTTTAAGGTTGATCAACCTTTTTTAATTTAGCTATAAATGTATGTAGGCTATTATTATTATAACACCTATTATTACACCTACATTATTTTTCTTTTGCAATAACACAGGCTAAGAAGAAGTACCTACCGATTTAGCATGTAATTCTTATACAATCAGTTCAAAAATATTCATAACCTCTGACCATTGATATCAATTATGGTATTCAATTATTACCATTTTTCTGACTGCATGTTATGATTTGTTATGCTAACATCTTATCACAAGGAAGAAAGAGTTTTGTTAATGTTGACAATTTGAGTCAACACATTGATAAAAGTCCATTTTTTAAATTGTTTAAAATGTAGCGGTAATTAATATAAATTGTACTGATGACATTACACATTAGTGCTCATCTGAAAAGCAAGTCAGGCTGAAAGCTCAAGGAAACGCTGCGGATGTGGGATGTATGTAAATTTTTTGTAGCACTGACACTTGTTACCAACGGTTCGCGTACAGCATGGTCGAAAATCTTATATGATATAAGTGTCCCACCCTGGCTTCGCACGGTCGCAAATATTAAACTTAGAAAGCCAGTGCGGTCAAATCCCACATAACCCGGTATCCTCTCCCAAGGTGTCGGGTACCTTTTGAAGGTTTCCCCCCGATACCAAAAAAAGGCCCGTTTGCCACTGGATGTCAATCACAGTATATCAATAAATGAATATTTTAACATTTTTATGAAGTTAACATTACAATATCATACAGCATAAATTTCTGATCTCATAAAAATATTCATTAACTAATGCGCTGCTAAAGGTTTTTTGAATAACATTCAATATACCTACATAGGTACATACAATCTATCCAAACTACTTATATCAAACAAAATACCATCATTTACTCGATTTAAAAGGGAAAATCTACCAATAAAAAATGAAAATAAAACAACTATTCATAGAGTCATAGGCCTATATCAGTTCCCTCTTATTTTTTTCCAACCTTGTAGATAATAAAAAATTATGTGAGTCTGTGATATTACATGAGTGTCTTCAATTTCTCGCACGGCGACAACGGTGCGGCTGCGGGTGCAAATGATTGATATTTTCTGAAATTTTCTATCGTGTACTGACATGTTTGTATACCAAAAAACGGATTTCAAAACTCAATCTCGGAGCTCCGCGACGGCTTCACATGTTAAATATTTATCAAATTATTCGCTCAACACTTCAACGCACTGATGGATAAGCCACAGGTGCGTTTGATATACTTACGTAGCACATATTATACGCTACTTTAGGGAATTCCTTATTCGGGAAAAGTTTGGTTACGTATTTCCTTACCATTGCCTTATTAATTATCATGTATGAGTTTAATTATTGTTCTTTTTCCAAAGGCAATGGCAAATGGGAAGAGACCCGTGCCCAGCAGTGGGACGCAAAAAGGGTTGCAGCCATACACGGGTATGGCTTGCTTTATGCTTTCACGGTCGCGCGTTTCGCGGTTTCACTACATGCATTGGCTGGTTATATGCTTTCACGGTCGAACCACATTTAAATAGGTCCAAACAAAGTTGTACATAGCACCAACCAAAATAACAAAATTTCCTAATTATTAGGAATTTATTCTAATACTTCTATTTTAATAGACTATTAAAATAGGAAAAGTACCTACATTAGAAATATGTATGTCCTTAAATATTTTATTTACCTATTTGATTCTAAATTTGGCATATTTCCACGCCGAATACACCATGTCTGCCTACTCTTTTTTCTAATGAAGGAAATGAATTAGCCGACTTCCTCCTTCGAGAAATATGTCTGGCAGGAAAATTTTATTACATCGGCACGTCAGCATCCATTAAAACCGTGCCGCTATTAATTATATGAAATAAAATTTGCTATCCCACCTTTTAATATTATGCAGGCAAAAATATGTCCGCACGTTATAGTAAGTATAAGTACAGACAATTATAAAAGTCCCTGGTTCGATGTCAGACGAGATATATTTCCGTTATTGGTTTGATTTTTTTTCCTGCAGTTGTTGTATTTGCCCTTATGTGACAACGTACACACGTTGATAAATGAGTCTATTAGTGTAAAGTATGTTTGTTTCACAGAAAAAAAACGTGCCCAGCTACTGGTATGCCATTTGAGAAACTCCATAGTTTCTCGATAGCATGTTTTGCTCCAATCCGCACTTGACCAGCAAGGTGGACTTTAGCTTGAATCCGTCTCATTTGTGACAAAAGACATGTGCCCAGAAGTGGGACATAACAAGCTTAAAATAAAAGTTTCAAGAGTCATCCCCAAGCATAAAAAAGTGTCTTCCTTTCTTTATTTTTGAAATTGATCTCATTTTTTTTTCAACTAGCGACAACAATATCATATAAAGAAATAAAATAACAATATAAACTAATTCGCTTGCAAGCGGGTGCGGGCAGACGAGCGTGTATATAGGTCGAGACACTGGCCGGCTGCCAGCGCTTACTCACTGGTGTGAAGCCAACGTGACGCGGCTAAAGGTTATCTCTCGCCTCGGACAACGCATTCAACGTACACACAAACACAATCACACCGATGGACACACATGGCCATATTATATTGTAGTCGTTTCGACTTCAAGGTTCGACGTGAGGGTATTGGTAGAGCGCGCGTCTCTCACCATGGATTCTAAAAGACATACATTTTTCATTAAATTTCCAAAGAAGCATACATGCAACGTAGTGTTATGTTGTATCCAGAAATAAAAGACACACAAACACATGGACACACTTGTACATTATTCGCAAGCTTTGCTATATTAAGGGTCTCTTTCATCACCTTCAAGTAAAGTGACAAGTACGCTTATTTTATTGGTTAAAGTCACCCGTAACTTCAATTTCAATTTCACTATGTTCGATTAGCACTAATCATATGATAAACTGACCCGTACTCATAGCTTTTACTTGCCAACTAACTTTACTTGGGACGTAACTAATCAACACTTTACTTGGAGATGATGAACGAGGCCCTAACACTTACAAACACATGAACACATACATACATATTATGAAGATAAGTTGCAGTCTTTGACTTGGAGGGTACGTAAGATAATGTTAGAGCACTGTCACTCTCATAGCTTAACCTGAACATTTTTCTAATAATTTAGCAGAGGAGCAAGCAGTTAACTTTGTTATGTTGTCTACAGAACTCATATTAAAATATTCCTTTTTGTAGTAGTAACATTATATGACCGCTAGTGGCAACAATGTTCATGCGCATTTGCGTGCTTCGGAGGGCACGTTAAGTCATCGGTCCTAGTTGTTGTTGATAGATAACAGTCGTTAAACCTTGTCGGAGGCCTTGTGGGCGGTTTGAATACATCCGACAGCGGGTTGGCCACTAATCCGCATCTCCACCAACCCGCAATGGAGCAGCGTGGTGGAGTAAGCTCCAGGCCTCCCCAATAATGGGGAGAGACCCGTGCCCAGTAGTGGGACCGGCAAAAAGGATTGCAGTGACCATTAATGATGCTCGTTTGATTTTTTTGAAGTGAAAACTTCTTTAGCGGCGTTGAGCACTTTTGTGGGATGGGTAAAATCTGTGAAACTCGCGTCAGATCACGTGTGCTGATCGAAAAACCGTAATATGGTTGGAGAGTATTGTTGTAACATCGAAATCGATTTTAATGTAATATAATGTATTTTAATGTAATATAAATTGTAATGTTTGTGTACGATAGCGCAATAAATAAATATTGTATTCTATGACATAAATGATAGTACTTTTATATTGATAATAAAAGCAATTCGTTCAAAATTATTCCCTAACTATTCCAATAAATCAAAAATGCACAACGTTAATAATCAAGTTTTCACTTCTGCCGGCACTCCCGGAGTGCATTATGCTTTTTTGATTTAGCAATGATAACAGTGCCATATAAAGCAATAAAACTACAGTATAACCTAATTTGCGTGCAAGCGGGTGCAGGAAGACGAGCGTGTTTATAGGTCGAGACACTGGCCGGCCGCCAGCGCTTACTCACCTCTGTGAAGCCAACGTGACGTGGCTAAAGGTCTCTCTCGCCTCGGACAATGCATTCAATGTTCAGACACAAGCTCATAGACACACATAGATATAAATCGCAGTTTTTTAGACCTAGAGGATACGTAAGCCAAACAAACTCATGGACATACAAGTCTCATTTACTTGTGACTTTGACAATACTCATTTCTCATCATAAACGAATTATGAACCTTCCATAATAATGTTGCAAATGATGCAAGTAACGTAGTGTCACACAAGTTCTTCTTATGTGTATTTTGGTAGTGTGATGGGGTCCCCAGGACTTATTGATCTATAAAAAGCAACAAGATCGAAGATCGTATGATAGTTGAGCTGCTACTACAATACAATAGTTAACAGTCACCATATGAGGCAATACTATACCTATACACGATACCTATGTATATAATCTGAATCTTGAAAACGGCGGAAATTTAGGGCGCAGTTTTCGGGGGCAATAAATCGATTTAGCGAGGTTCCATTTCTAGTAAATATCGTTTAATCATGTTTTCAGCAATAATTAACTCAAAAATATTACTCTTCCTGACATCTATCGGCGATAATATGTAACTCTATTTTTTTAAATTGGGAGCTCAAGGACAGGGCGTTGATAAGTAATCCAGTGAGTTTCAATATCAATTCAGAAAGAAGAAAATCAATTATCTATCTTGAACTTCAAACTAGTTCTACGATAGTAAGTATACTCGTATGTTGGCGTTTCCTTCCCGACGAGACAAGACGGTTGCCTCATATGAAAACATCAGTAGACGATGACCGTAGTTTTCCTCGAACGGCTGAATGCTAGAAAAGCTGATAAAGCAATGCGTGGAGACTGCGACGTCATGGCGTGTGGGCGGGGCGTCGGTCCGGCCACCGGCGCCTGAGTACTGGCGAAAACAGAAATAAATTTTCTTATTTAATTTCTTTTAAATTGATAAAAAAATCCTGGCTGTCAGTCTTTTCTCTTTACTTGTAATACGAGTATAATAAGTCATTGTTTCTTGTCAATTTATAATTTTATTTAAGTACACAGAAGTGTGTAATATAAATTACAAATACATTGCATTCTATGTAGAATAACGATTAAAGTTGGTTCCATTGTAAAATAAAAGGACATTGGTGACAAAGATTGAAGAATTAAGTATTTGAAACTATTTTGAGATTGATACTATTACTTTTTCTAAATGAAAGAGCAACGAGTGTCGATAAATAGACACACATAATGTGGATTAATACATTCACAATTATGGATTTTTTTGTCATGATTGTTTTAAAATTAATGTGTATCTATTATGAGCCACAGATGCTTGAATTAAATATATAAATAAATAAAAATAATATATCGAGGTCTTCTTTCCTTACAATAGAGTCTTAAGCAGATAATATAGAATGTTTTATTTCTGAAAGTGGATAAAATTTTATCACCAAGAAATTCTAACAACAAAATATAAAAATGAAATATTACAACAATATAAAATGTAAGCTTCTTTCAACATCATTCGCAAAGTGTAACAATGTATTAGTTCTATAGTAAATAAACGTGACGACGGAACTGTCGTAGGATTTAACCTACTTTTTAAGCATTACACACTGTTGTATTAAATATTTGATGGAAAGGTTAAATTCGAGATTAGAGGACCAGGAAACTGTTGAGTACAAATAAATTTATTCACGAAACAAAAATTTATATCTTTTTTATCTCCGTATCACCAAAAAGTTTACAAGGTAGATAACGTCAATAAGTTTTCTTTTTTTACTTTACACTTTGTGTTCTTCTAGTTTAAAAAATAATAAAAGTATTTGTACGTTTACGTTTGTGTGTTGTTTTATTAGCCGTTCCTTTAAATAGCTAAATTTCTTCAATGACACACATACAATACACAACAAAAGTTTTTGCCCTGTTTAATTCAACCTTTGTCAGTCCATTAAGGACTTCACATGCCTTTAAGAAATGTTCGTTATACTCTCAGGTAGGTATGTGAACAAATGTACAACGAAGTGAGTAATACATAAGATTTTCTTTTAGTCAGCGGTTCACACTGAATTTGAAACTGGACGTGGTTAGGACATTGAGTGCTAAACCACTACGCTATCACGGGACTTAAAATAAAATGACAAGAGTGTTATAAAAATTAATCCAAATGAAAATTTAATTCCGACGGAAGTGCTTTTCCGTACGACTGTACAGTAACTGCGCCAGCGCACACCATATACGGGGCGTCGCTCCCCCCGCCGCCCGCTGCCCAACATTGGCTCACGTTTCGTCACACGCTCAATGAAAAATACTGAATATTTCAAAACATAGAACATGCATGATTCTACTGGAGGAATACCATATCACTGCTGCGCCCTTTACTGCTATGGATCGTGAATGATTTGTATTGTGTTGTCGGTCAATGGTCAATACTTAATATTTGAATAGATACCATGAGAATTGCGTTGCATCGTTCGACCTGGTATATAATAATATGATTATTGCAACTTTCTCTACATTAAAGCTAAAATAATTACTTGTGTTGATTCAAGTTTCATACATAACACATTCTACAAAATACACTTACTAAAAATAAAATACGTACCTAGTTGGTAGGAAATGCAAGGTATTACCGGGGCAATAATACCACAAAGCTACACAATGCTTATGGTAAAGCATTTGAATTGTGGTCATTAAAGAAAAATATTGTACATTTTAAAACCATTTTAGTGGTGCAAAATGCATGGTTCGACCGGGGAAATACCACCGCTGTAGGCATTTTTACCATTAAGCTATTTTATTGTGTTTTTGATGGAAAGGTATGTTAGTGAATGTTGGCTGCACTAAGATGACCATCTCTAAATTAGTACAGGAGTTTTACCTATGATTCAAATGTTTTTATAAAATGGAAGCTTTAAAATACGGGCAAGATAACCACTTCAATCCATGTAGCATGATTATTGATTGACTAGTTTAAAAATAACGATTTATCGATCAGTCAAATCTTTATATGAATAGCTATTATAGTATGAGTATATAGGCAAAATATAAAGGCAACAAGAATAAAGAGAGTGATTGTGAAAGAAGTTTCACAATTTTCTGCACTTCCTGAAGGTTTTTTTTTCAACCTTTTTTATGTCCCACTGCTGGGCACAGGTATCCTACTCGCAAGTGAGAGGGATTTAGGCCATAGTCCACCACACTGGCCAAGTGCGAATTGGTGGACTGACGGACTGAAGTTTAGCAGGTAGAAAATGCCATTTGGCATTAAGCTCGCCTTTTGTTCAAATTTTATAATTTGGTCAATAAAGAATAAATAAATAAATAAATAGCTACGAAAAAACCTAGCTTTACCTTAGAGTCAACTTTTAGTAAATCAGCGAAACAAAATGGACAAAGCAAAAAAGAAAATGATTTTACTTAAAGGCAGATTGTCTGAGTAACTCTCAATTTATATGATTTTCGTAATAAGTATCGTTGCCTGTCAAGGCCCTTTTTCAGGAACGCGTAGAGGTATCAAGCTGGAATATACATAAAATACTCAGGTCTACTGTCCCTTGGAAATGTGAAAAAATCAAACTTCTAAGCCAGCGCAATCAAAAGATACAGCTGTTTATGCCGCAAATTTCCGCAAATTTTCGACACTCACAGGGTAATCAAAACCTGCAGGGTAATTCTCGTGAACTCAGAATCTTGAAATTTTATACGAAGCAACGTCTTATAGCACAGATAAAGGAAAAATTGCGAAAACCGTTAATTTTTAGTTACATCATACCTATTAAAAAATAGTTTACGGGACCCTCGGTGCGCAAGTCCGATTCGCACTTGGCCGGTTTTTTAAAAGGTGTAATTCTCGTGATTTTGTTTAAGTTGGTTAGTAAAAATAAACCCACCAGCGTAACGAAGTTTATCAGCAACTTCTTTAATGTGACTTTCGTTTCACCACAGGTCTTAAACCCAAGCAAACAACCATAAGGAAAATATAACGCTCCCTTGACAGGACACATTTAAAGCTTAACCTTAGGCGAGGAAAATGTTCGGAATTTTGCAGGTACAAAAAATTACCAGAATTTATCACAGCGTAATAAGCGATGAAAACTGTTGTACTTCCTGGAATTCATCGTGATCCCTTAAGAATTTCCGAAATTGTCGCTATTCAGTTTACGGGCAAAACATTGAATTGTTATTTTTGGGTAATATTTTACAAATACTTTATAAAATTTTTAGAATACATTTCAAATGCTTCATGTACCTAGCACGTACATACACGGAATAGATCCAATAGTGAATGTAAATAAACGTAATTCACAGGCAGAAGTCTTCGCGGCCTCCTAGCCGATTGCGACGGCTCAAGAGGAAGGACTTCGTTCATATCCGAAACTACTGCCTGCCTCGAAAACTTAACGCGATTAAAAGCCGAAAGAAATAATCAATAGATTCATTATTAACATCAGACAGCACTTAACAAGACACGGGTCCTCATCAATCTAGGGCTTTAATCCGTCAAAAAGAATCGCCGCGTATTGGAACGAAGTTCTTTACCGCGGGTTACGGGTAGTCCGATTTAGTAGAAATAGTGACGTAACGAAATGTCGTATGGTGTGGGTGTATGTGTGCGTGTATCGTGCCTGCTACAAACAAATGAGCACTTGCCTACTCGAAGTGCGTGCGCAACTCTGTCTGTGTGTATGTGTGTGTGTGTGTGTGTGTGTCGGTCTCTTTTTTATAAATAAATATTTTTCCTGAAATATTGAATGAACTTTTTTGATACAACTCGTTCCTCTAGATATTTGCCTTGAAAAAATAATATAAAATAAAAATTGAAATAGATATGACGTGTCTTTGATTGCTAGGCAACCAATTTCTTGTTAGATGTCATTAATAAATAATGGTACGATAACATACAAGTATTTTAATTTGTAAATAAATAAGAATATAACAATTGGCGACGAGATGTCGAACAACGATACTAAAAAGTATAAAAAAGTACGTGCTTCATTACGAGGCTTAATAACTAGAACTGAAAAATACATTACGAATAATGATCATATTTCGAATGAAGAAATTGAATTGAGAATCACGTCATTGGAAGAAACATTTAGAAAATTCGAAGTCATACAACAGGAAATAGAATTACAAACGGAAGATGAAAATTTAGAAGAAGAAATAGACTACAGGTACAATTTTGAAACCACATTTAGCATCAATTACGAGTCCTCTGAACAAATTACTAAAGAAAAATGTTAAATTTTATTGGAACACAGAATGTGAAGAAAGTTTCAGAAAAATTAAAGAAGAAATTTTAAGTGACAGAGTCCTTGTTCACTTTGATCCATTGAAGCCTTTAATACTTGCAACAGATGCTTCACCTACAGGTCTTGGTGCAGTCTTATCACATAAGCTACCAGATGGTTCAGAACGTCCAATCGCTTTTGCATCGAGATGCCTTACAAATAGTGAAAAGAAATATAGTCAAATCGACAAAGAAGCTACGGCTATATATTGGGGGCTTAAGAAATTCTTCCATTACTGCTATGGTCGGAAGTTTATTTTAATTACAGATCATAAGCCCTTGACTTCTATTTTTCATCCGCATCAGACATTACCAGCATTGAGTACAATGCGTTTGTTTCATTACGCACACTTTCTTTCTGGATTCGATTACGACATAGAATATAGAACATCTTGTAAACATTCTAACGCAGACTTCTTATCCAGATTTCCAGTTGGTAAAATAAGTGAGAACAAAATTGACCAACATTGTGCTTTTCAAATAGAACATATTAATTCATTGAACGTAACTCCAGAAATTATAGCTAAGGAAACAGAACTTGATTCGGAACTTAATGTATTGGTAGCAGCTTTAAAATCAGGCCATTCTGTTGAGAAATTTGGATATAAAGACAACGAACTCACTCTTCAAGATAACTGCATTTTAAAAGGGACTAGAATAATGATTCCGCAAAATTTAAGAGATCGAATATTAGATGAACTACACGCCGGCCACATCGGTATCGTCAAGATGAAATTACTAGCTCGAAGCTTCATTTATTGGAAAAATATTGATAAAGATATAGAGGCTAAAGTAAAGTCATGCAGATCTTGTCGACTACAGCAGAATGAACCAGTTAAATCTCCTTTACATCACTGGGAAGCTCCAAATGGCCCTTGGCAAAGAATCCACATTGATTTTGCTGGCCCGATCTTAGGACATCAGTTATTTATTGTTGTCGATGCATATTCAAAGTGGACAGAAATTATTCCTACCAAAAGTGCCAACAGTTCATGGTGTATCAAAATTCTCAAGGATTTATTTTCCAATTTTGGCATTCCGTATACTCTAGTATCCGATAATGGAAGACAATTCACTTCACTAGAGTTCAATAAATTTCTTTCCGATTACGCTATCGTACATAAGACTACAGCTCCATACCATCCCTCTACAAATGGACAAGCTGAACGTTTCGTTCAGACTATTAAGAGAGCCTTGCGCAGTATAGCGGGGGAGAGTGGGACTTTATCAGATAAGTTACTTACAATCAAAACACGGCTCAGACGCATACCTAACGCTACAGGTTTGTCTCCGTACAATTTGATGTTTGGTAGAGAAGTTAGAACAAAGTTGCACGTAATGTTCAAAAAGGTTTCTTCCGCTTTACCATCTAAAAGCAGTGGTAGAATACCACATTCTAAAGAGTTCCAACTTGGCGATAGAGTCCAATTTCGGGACTACACTAACTCTCGTCCAAAATGGGATTTCGGTTTTGTTACACAAAGATTGGGGACTTTACACTACGAGATAAGAACTGATGGAGGCAAGGTGGTACGTCGTCATTTGGATCAGATGTTGCCAGCGACTTTGGTGGCGGAACCAGCAATGGAATAGGGGCGGAGGACTGACGTGTCTTTGATTGCTAGGCAACCAATTTCTTGTTAGATGTCATTAATAAATAATGGTACGATAACATACAAGTATTTTAATTTGTAAATAAATAAGAATATAATAAGATATATAGATTTGGAATACATTCGGAGTTGAAGAAAAAATGCACGGGGGTCCTCCGACCCTTCAGTTTTTAAATACAAATTTACTTAGGATATGGGCGGTATTATACTCAACGTTTGTGATATGATTATAATAATAATATTATGGTTGTCAGCATTGGACATGACGTGTTTTCATTTTCAAACCGGACAGCTTCAATAAAGAAGAAAATCCTTACAAAGAAGAAAGTAGTCTATACATTAAAATGGTTCTAAAGGTTCCATTTCTTTTCAGAATACTGAACCCGAACACTAGCCACAACCACCCACAAGACAATAGTTTGTCCAGGGCCGATAATGGTGCTCGCTTCCGCTCGTACGTTTACTTTAACAGCGATCAACGTTCGGTTCTGGGTTAACGGGACTGGTTTATCATAATAAACTATTGCAGCTCATTGTTTAGGTCAACTGTTACGTCGTTAATGGATTTTTTGTACGATCCCGCAGTATTTACGTTTACTTTCCCCGATTCATGAAGAGCTTCAAATGTGTTCACTTAATACGTAATACGGCGTAGTATGTGAGAATGCTGAATACGCGGTACTACGAGTAAGTAGACGTTGCAGGGTAGACCCTGTAGCATTGGGACTAAGAATACAGCTACGGTATCCCCTGCCTGATCTTAAGAGGCGACTAAAAGGGGGCTTCCGGAGTTGCGGGTGAGAGTGGGAGCATAATCCGTCCAGCCAGCGGCCCCGGGAAGGACGGCGGTGTGTGCGCGGCTGCATGCCACCGTAAGCATCTGAAGGTGCAGGAGAGCACCTTTGCTCTCCCGAAGAGAGGCCTGTACTGGGCGCCGCGCGTGGAGCACACCGGTGCGTTCCATGGAGATCCCGGAATACTTCCCAAACGCAGCGGCAGGCCACCGACGGAGTTTTAGTGCGGTACACATCCCACAAAACCCAGTGAACTTTTGGCGACGGTGAAAAATTTTGGTAGGCATCATAAATAAGAGGCAACCTATAAGTAGGTATACAAAAAATTATAACAACCATTTAAAAACATAATAATATAACATAATTTATTAACCTTGACGACCCGTGTGGCGCAATGGTTACCATGCCGTACTGCCGATCGGAGGGTCCCGGAAGCAAAAATTTCAATGTTGAGTTCAAAATTTCTTGCACGGCGTGGTCACCATTTCGCCATGCGGGACTTCAAAATGCTTTATATTTTTAATTTTCCTTTTATTGATTGGAGCGTTCCTCTTGCTCTTCCTGTTTAGTAACGGACTTACGTATCGACGAGCACTCGTAATGATTGACGTACTAACAAGACGTTTCCCGGCAACGATAGCTTTCTTCCGGTGAAAATATAGGGGTTTTAACCTTCAGTTTCTTAGCGCAAAAATTAAGACTACTTAATACCTAATTCAGAATTTTATGCAGTCCACCACATCGTTCGGTTAGGGTTTTTTTTATTTTTTTATTTACGTATTTTAAATTTTTCACTACAAAAACATTACAGATAAATTATCCAAGGCGTTAACATAGCTTTTGCTGACTGAAGTCCTCATAAGTCTGACCAAATGAACTCTCGTCGGCTTTCCGTCAAGATCCACTTTTGTGGGATGGGTAAAAACTGTGAAACTCGCGCGAGGTCACGTGTGCTGATCGAAAAATTTCGTAAGATAGTAGAGGAGACGTGGAAGATCGACCTTCACCGATCTGATAATTCGATGAGACATATTTTTTACCAAATATAATTTATAAACATATATGCCTATGATAACTTGACTATCGAAAAGTGTCCATAGCTATTTTTAATTTAATTAATTTTAATCAATTTTCTTTCATATCACCTTCACTCTTGTAATAACCGAACGAGTGAATATCTTCACCGGCTCTTAGACCAAGACGGAGGGGTGACAGCTGTTGACGGCTCGTCTGACGGCTGTCTATACTTTTTTTTCTTCAATTATGGAATCGCAAACTCTGCATATTGCCAGCGTCAAGTATAATTTTATCTTAAAATTCGTTTATATCAATTATTTAAAATATTGAACAAAGTGCATCCATTAATGAAAAAAGTGACGAAGAAATAGTGAAAGAAAATGAGTGAGTACCTACTGTATCAAAATACTAGATGAAAAGCTACTGAAAATATTAGATGAAAAATAATACCGATAATTAAAGCAATTCGTGGGAGTTTTGGCGGGAAGTCGAAAAAGACATATTGTGCTTTTGTTTTATTTTTACTTTCTTGGTGTATTTTTGAGTTATATCGGATAAATTTGATGGCATTTTGTTCGATATAGGTTAATTCAAGTGCACGAGTGTTGTGAATTAAAATAACAGTGCGAAAATATGTTTTTTCGGTTTGCCTCCAAAATTACATTGGTCACGTTCTTGTAAAGAAGCCATCGCTTTACTTGAATGTCTGACTGACTTGACTTACTGAATACTGACGACTTGCTGATTTTACCTACGGTTTCAATGAAACTGGCAAAAACTTGATGCAAATATTATACTTGACGCTGGCAGTATGCACAGAGTTTGCGATGCCAAAATTGAAAAAAAAAAAGCAATTCGTGCAAAATTATTTCCCAACCATTCCAAAATATCAAAAATGCACAACGTTAATATTCAAGTTTTCACTTCTGCCGGCACTCCCGGAGTGCAACCCGTCGTTTTATTAATTATTTACCATGTGTTTCACGGTGTCATAATAATAAATATGTGATGAAGGAAATAATTTACTATAAAATGCACAAAGGGCTAAGTAATTAAAAGTACCCGGATGACCGAGCGTTGTTCGGATAAAACCAGTTGATTTTCTTGAGAGACTCATGGCTTAGTGATACTTATATAGATATAGCGCCATCTACTGAAGTAGCCGTCAATTAAAAAATAATAGTATTACAATTCGCTAACAGATGCCAGGAAGAGTCATATTTTGCAGTTTGTGTTTAAGTTGATTAACGCTGAAAACACGATGCACGACGAATGACGCCTAGCCTAGTCAGATCGATTTATTGCCCCCGACAACCCATGCATATTTATATGCATACGTCTCCGAGATTCCAATTATATATTTAGGTTCATACAAGACTGCTCGTTTAAATTAGATTAAAATTAAATTTCTACACGTTACACCATCTTCGCGCTGTGCGCTACATCCTTAATTGTGAAAATAAACTATTTTTATTTTCATTTATCGATATTCGAGTATCTTGATTTAATCATAAACTAAAAGTCATATCTGCGCACATATGCCTAATACCTACGGGCTTATGTCATTGTAATTTAATATGGGTGTGCGCATACCGTACACGGCTGTATGAGATCGGCTGACCAATAGCGAGCCAGTATCCCCCTCACTCACTGTCATTGTTTACTATGACGTCCTAACCAAACGCATTAAAATTTTGTTATATTTAAGGTCACTGGTCAAGCCACACTAGCTACTTTTATTGTTGGCGAAAGTCGATTTAGATGTTTTGTAGAAGCTAAACGCAGCGACCGAATACTGCACTGTTTATCTAAGACATGAAAACGCGCGATTCCTATACCACTTTCGAATTTAGGTAGTCACGAAATGGTGACGCGGCATTTTCGCTATCCATCGCCATTCCAATACCGCGTAGAAATCGCGGAAACGCGATACAAAATTTGTGCACACTTTTAAAACGCTGATTACCAAGAATGATGAGTTTAAATTGATGTTCTTGGTCTAAGTGTATTTTCCTTCTTTATGTCAGTCTATGACACTCTCTACATAGTGAATGCTAGTGTTGGGCTATGAGTGTGAAAAGTAAATATTTACGTCGTGGTAATCATTACCATGAAGTAATTTTTTACGATTCATAAAGTGCTCATGGCCCGGCGGCTTGCATAAAACGCAAGCGATCTAGTAATCTAAGCCGAACAGGCGCGGTCAGGTGTTATTTATTTATTTTTTATAGCCCCAAGGTAGGAACAGAAACACAAACAACCAGGCAGAGAAAAGAAATTTAAACTCATCATTCATATTTCTGCTTTACCGGGAAACAAATCCGGGAACCCTTCGATGACCACGCAGATAGTCTACTAAAACGCAAGCGATCCACTCATCTAAATCGAACGGGCGCGGTCAGGTGTGACTACTAGTGGAAAAAGTGTCATACGCATTTCCGTGCTTCGGAAGGCACATATATAACAGTTTTGACGTGAGTCACATGGGTGGCTTGAAAATATTTGACGGCGAGCAGGCCACCAACGCCGCGTCTCCACCAACCCGCATTGGAGCAGCTCCAGGCCTCCGTAATAATAATGGGGGGAGAGTCGAGGAGACCCTTGCCCTGCAGTACAATGCAATAAGGGTTACAGCCAAATCTTTCTTAACATGGGCAAAACCGCGGGTACAGCTATTTCTTATTTGAACTGCTTTAAGAAGACATATGTAGGTAGCGAAAAATAAAGCGCAACGACGCACACAATATAATTTTGAATATCAAGCAGCATTAGGCGCTGTCACAGCGTAACCTTATACATATTCGTGATTTCGTACATTATTCGATGCAATTCCCTAATGGTAACCGTATGTCGCAGATTCGTAATGTACAATGCCAACTTGTACGTGGGCTGAAATGGGTCTGCACACAGTGTCAGGATGATATTATGTCGAAAGTTATATCACAGAAGAAAGATGTTCTTCTTTCTTAGATATATTGCCGCAAATCGGAACTGCTAATGGCCGAGCGGTAAAGACCGCTGTCTTCGACACGGAGAAACCGGGTTCAAAACCTAGGCGTGCACCTACGACAATGAAATTTGTAATGTAAGACGCAGATCGCTGCTCCACGGTGAAGAATATTTAATTAATTACGATGTTTTCCAACAGTGTGCATGACTGAGAGAATCTCATAATTTTGAAGGCATATTGTCCACTATCGAGACGAGCAGCGATGGCCGAGTGGTTAATAACCGCGGTGTTCGACGCGACCGACCCCAGGTTCAAATCCTCGGTGCGCACCTCTGACAAAGAAATTTGTAATGTGCGCTTTTATCACTGCTCCACGGTGATGGAAAATAATAGATATTTAATTACTTACGATGTTCTCCATCGCCATGCATGCCCGAGAGAAATTTATAATTTCTCGAAAGCATGACGTCCACCAATCCGCACTTGGCCAGCGTGGTAGGACTATGGCCTAAATCCCTCTCACTTATGAGAGAAGACCTGTGCCCAGTAGTGGGACATAAAAAGGGTTAAAAAAATAAGACGAAATAAGTAGGAATCATTAAATAAAGAACAAGGACGCACACAATATAGTTTTGAATATCAAGCAGCATTAGGCACTGTCACGGCGTAACCTTATATTCGTAATTTCGCATGTTATCCAAGATACATTTCCCTAATGGCAACCGTATGTCGCAGATTCGTAATGTACAATGACAAGCTTATAAATCGAAATGATATAGCATAGTAGCAGGGTGACATGTCGAAAGTAATATTGCCACAAATCGTACCGAAAATGGCAATAAAACGATCAGAGTTTATGAAACAAAAGACACAGACTCACAATCTACTAGATGTTCAGTCTATTGTAATGATTGTACGGATCGGATCGGACGGACGGGGCGGACCCAGCAAAGAAATTTAAACTTTGAAGACCTGTTTGGCGCAAAGGTTATCATGCCGGACTGCCGATCGGAGGGTCCCAGGCTCGGTTCCTGGTGAATCGGAAATTTGAATGATGAGTTTAATTTCTGTTCTCTGGGTGTTTGTGATTTTATCTTTGTGTGTGTAGATGACACCTACGACACAGGGAATCCTAGTGCTCACACTAGGACTAGAACTCTAGTGTAGCTATGAATGTGTAGCATTCTGTAATCATTCAAATTTCTGCTTCACCGGGAATCGAACCCAGGCCTCTCGATCAGAATTCCGGCATGGTAACATATTCTCTGAAGATTTCATGATACCCAATAACAGCCCAAACATTCCTTATTTTACCCTATTAGTGTTTTTTTATTTGAATGGAGTAGCAGACGAGCATGCAGGCCACGTGGTGTTAAGTGGTCGCTGCAGCCCATGGACATCTACATACAACCTCAAGCAAGCATAGGTAGGTCTTGTCGAAGGTCGTATGCAGTTGCGCTGCTACTCCGGAAGGGTGGTCGCTTTTTTTAAAACCTCTAAAAGGTCTAGAAATCTTATTGTGAAATGATTCGTGTTGATGTATAGCTATAGCAAAGTCTATTTATTTATTTGAACTTTACCACCGTACAAAAGTATCGGATAGAAGGCGGACTTAATGCTCATAGCATTCTCTACCAGCCTATAGGCTGTAGTAAGCTCCAGCAGGAGTAGTGACGTAATGTGACGTATCTCCTCCTTTTATCGCAGTTCAACTCAACACCCATAACGGCACCTAGAACCGATGACCGCGAAAATATTTACGTTCATTAAGAAAATATTTGTATTCCAAAATGAATAAAAAAACAAAAAATATAGTACTCTCGGGCACCCCAGATAGACTCCGAAATCGTCCTCCAAGTTGAGGAAGCCTCTGCCTCAATTTTGAATTTTGAAGATTCCACTTTACAAACTCGTCTTAGAAAAGGAAAATAAATATATGAACTCCTAACTCAACATAATAATTCAAATTCATTCGTAAGCAAAATAAAGCTTCGTACGTGTCTCTGAAATATTCATGGCGATGGACACATGGGGAGTCGACGCAAAGTATCGATTTTACTCATCCTTGTGGCAATCACAGGAAAGGTATATGCTTTTTGTAGAAAAACTAATCCATTGTATACGTATTTTAAAATAGCACATTAAAGTATGAGAACATTTAGATATCAGGGTATGGGCATGCAGTAGTTGGGCACGAATTTGTCCTCATAATTTGGGTTGCGTAAAGTGGAGTTTTCTTCACTATTAGTAAACCTTCATCATTCTTTTCTAAGGCGGATAGGTGCAAATGTCTCGTGATTAATGAATGTACAACTTTTATAAAGCGCGTTTGACCCGGCGGCTGGAGTAGAACGCAAACGATATACGCAGCTATGTCGCGGTCGGGTGGGAGATGGGTGACCGCTAGTGGTATACATTTCACTTGCGTTTTCGTTTTTCGGGGCCACATTATGTTAGTTGTAGTGGATAGATAATAGTCGTTATCTATCCATAACAACTTTCGTAGTCGAACCTGCCCAGAATAGTTCATGAAATTTGCCTGTCACCCACCTTATTCCCGGCCTTACCTGCGCTTACTTATGCTGCTATTTTGCTTTTTTCTCCAATCGCAAACCTATACGCACTATTCAATGTTAAAATGTCTCGGATTTCTTAAGTTTAATAAAAAATGAAAACTCCCTGGCACAAATCATTAATCTTAATTCAATCTCATATTCATCAATTAAATTACGGCTTAGTGACCCTACAATACCATTAATAAAATTCGTGACAAAATATAAAGGTGAAATAAAAACAAGATTTCATTTACCTCAACATCAATGCTCCCGACCCGCGTGGAGCAATGGTTATCAAGCCGGACTGCCAATCGAGGGGTCCGGGTTCGATTCCCGGCGAAACAGAAATATGAATGATGAGTTTAAATTTCTGTTCTCAGTCTGGGTGTTTGTGTTCCTATCTTTGTATGTGTCAATGGTACCCACGACACAGGGTATTAATTACCTTACTGTGGGGCTATGTTCGCCACTCCGTCCGGTCCTGCGCCCTCTGAATCCAGCGGTTTCCCGCTATCTTCTTCAGGTCGTTAGTCCACCTGGTTGGAGGGACGGACGGAGTGGCGAACATTAGGGGAGCTGCATGTCCAGCAGTGGACTTTAAAAGGCTGATGAATGGATGGATGGGGCTATGAGTGTGTAACATTTATTTATTTATTTTTTTATTATCAATTCATAAAACTTTCACAACAGTCGTTTTCTATGAAAATACTTCAAGTCCGAATTCAAACGAACTTGAGTAAACAAATGAAAGGACAACAAAAGATTGAAAAGTATTTTTCTAGGAACTCTTTGTAGGTTCATACTTAGAAATTCTTTAGAGGTCGAAGCATATTGAAAACATATAATATACAGTTTCACAACAAAGGTTTTTTGTGTCAGAATCCCTACTTTTATTATTATAAATTAGAAAGTAAATCTGTCTGTCTGCTACGCTTTCCCGCTTAAATTTCTGAACCAATTTTAATGAAATTTGGAACACAGATAGAGGGCACCTTGAAAAAGGACATAGGATGGTTTTTATCCTACGGGAACCTATAGAACGGGTCCACGCGGGCGAAGCCGCTGGCGGAAGGCTAGTCCATTATAAATTGAAGACCCGCGGCCGCGTCTGTCTGTCTGTATGACGCTCTAAACTCAACAAGTACTAAGGACGAATTTTTATATAGATTTTACCATTCCGAGATTTATGATTTTTTTTGTAAATTGACTGAAATATAACGATCTTAAAGTTGAAGTTCTAGCCTACTGAGAGCTTTATTTGCATGCACTGTACACTACCAGACAGATATTTAAAGTAATGTATGTACTAGAAAATTGTAAACTTAGAACAATGCTGAAAAATTACGAATATCAAGGAGCCTAAAAGACCACATCTTTCTCCTTCGTGCAAGTTGAAGTTAGTATTCAAGTAAAGTACTCCAACACTTCCAAACTATACAAAATTCAACTTTCAAGTAAACTAAATTAAAAAATGTCGCCATTTATGTCGCATCCATGTTTACTTATATTATAAATGTAAAAGAGTGCTTGTTTGTCATTTTTACGGTGCTACGGATTGACTCAATTTTTTTATGGAAGTAGTTTGGGGTTGGGGAGTGACTTAGGCTATTAGCCAAGGAAAATATCCTATGCAAATTAAGAAACAAAATACCTTTCGCTTTTATATACTAAAATAGGTACATTTTCTTCTTATTTTTTACTTTTTAGTTAGTTTTTTTTACAAAAGCACGTTATTATATTTTTATAACTACATTATTTATTTTTAATTTTTTGGTTGTTTTTTTTTCATAATATTGCATTGTCATCGGCCCTTGACTCCTGTGCAAATTTTCAAGTTAATCAGACTCTTATAAGTACGTGACAATGAAGTTAAAGATTCCGTTACATTCATACATATACATACATACAGGTCAAGCGTAACAAAGGCGTGTTAAAAATAAAACCGGCTTAAACGGTAAAAAATAAAATTGTTCAAGACTTGGCATATGATAATTTTTCTTGATAATGGTAGTGACTCTTAACACTATTTTGGAGTCGGTGTCCATTCAGAACGCCATTTTACGAGTACTAAGGGCCCGACTCCAAAATAGTTTTAGAGTCACTACCGCCACTATCGCTTTTCATTTATTGATTACTAGCCTTCCGCCGGCGGCTTTGTCCGCGTGGACCCATTTAATGGGTCTCCCAGGATATAAAATAGCCTATGTGCTTTTCCAGGCTTCATTACTATATTAAAATCATAGGCGTTTAGCCAGTTGCTTCAACCGCGTTGACCCTATTACCGCGACTTTCCGCTACTCATCAAGAGATGGCGCCACGGGTATTCCTGAATCACGCTATCGAAGTTTTCTGAATATCTGAGCATATATTTACAAGCTCCGAATTGAGTCAGTTGGAGCGCGGCCGCTCCCCGGGCATGACCACCTCGCCCGGCGGGAGATCTCCCCTTGCCAAACCCGTTTTCACGTAGGAATGAAGCATTTTCCCGCGGTAAAAAGCCTATGTAGCCTATGTTACTCAGAGTGAATGTCTTTCTAATGGTGAAATTTTTTTTGAAATCGGAACAGTAGTTTTTGAGATTATTCATTACAAACATACAAAAATACAAATCTTTCCTCTTTATAATATTAGTATAGATAATAATGTAAATATAAAAATAAATAACTATATACAACTAAATTACTTAAATTAAATTATAAATATAACACATTAAGAAAAAAAAATAAACAATACTAATTTATATAGAAAACTTCATCCAGATTACTTCCATGTGGAAAAGTACCCAGAACACTGGCAACGTTACCTCGTTGAATGGCCAAGCTTATTCTCTGGCCGAGGTAAATACCAGCTCTCTGGTCACCCGTAACCTGGACTAACCGTTTGGATAGATGCTTGACAAAAGTTTTGGCATCTGAACCCCATGGCCCCATAGTTTCGACGCCAAAAGGCAGAAATATGTAGTCTTTAACAAGAACTACATATTTCTGCATTTTGCGAATTTCAGCGTCGGTCGCTATCAAGCCAGCTGCCCTGGATGAGAGTTCTAAGTGGGAAGGTGCCAATGTGTCGACGCATGTGGCATCCCACACTAGACACCTTCCGTTCATCCAGGGTATTAACGTCAATCCGTCAGGCCTCTTGCCATCGTCACGCACAATTCCATTCGGTTCTAGTTGAGCCGGTACGTTGACGGTGACAAGGGCCCGCCGGATAACGTCATTTAAAGCAGCATGGCGAGATAAACGACCGGCGCTGCGCTTACATGAAAGGCCATGGTGGCCCAAACGGTCGACCTGGACTCCACATGGGCAGCAATGAGGATGGGTTAAAACAGTACCAAGTCGCAGGCCCATGGCAATACAAAAAGAATTTCGATCCAAAAGAGTACCCAAATTTGCTGTGGGGAGAGCTTGTAACCAGTAGCCTGATTCCGGAAGAGACAATGCAAGGAGACGAGAACGATCTGCAAGATTGGAGCTATTATTCAATAAAAAAGTATGAATTTTCTTGCAAAGCGGCTCATCCCAAAGACGTTGGGAGTGTAAAGGATTAGGGAGAGACTGGCCTGGACATGCTGCCAACCAGTTTTCTTGGGCTTCTGTCTTAAAAGAAATATCGGAATAACCAAATGCCTGGGTAATTTTTAGAAATAAAGATTTTGTGCTGTGAACAGAAGATAAAAAAGCCGGTAAAGAAACGGAAGATATTTTCCTGATGCCTATACCTCCAAAACGTATAGGCAAAGAAGCTTGCATCCAGGACTTTTCATTTCAAGGACAATTTAGAATTTGGGATAAAAGTAAAATAAAAAATAAATATTAAGCAATGTTTGTATAGATAATTACAAAATACATTAAATAATTTACAAGGCAGCTGGAGACAATTCAAGGATAACAAACAATTGGATATAAATTATATCGTATCAAGGTTATACCGGGCAGTTAAGGTTTAAATATAAGCCTAGTCAGCATAAGCATCTCTTGATAGAGGTAATATCATAGAAATATTAAGTTTTTTTTATTTGAATGGAGTAGCAGACGAGCATGCAGACCACGTGGTGTTAAGTGCTCGCTGAAGCCCATGGACATCCACATACAACCTCAAGCAAACAACAACGCTCTCTAGTTTCATATAAAGTCAGAAAAAATCTTACAGATTGTGATAGAAAGAGATAGAGGGGAATCGAAAAGTTTAAAGGTATTTTTTTCTGCTTTTCTTTTGAGCGTTGTTTCTACTTAATATTTCTATGTAAATAACATTGGCTGCAATTTTTTTTGCGTCCCACTGCTGGGCACGGGTTGCTCCTCTTTATTACGTATTATTGGGGAGGACTGGAGCTTACTCCACCACGCTCCAATGCGGGTTGGTGGATATGCGGGTTAGTGGCCAACCCGCTGACCTTTTCAAACCACCCATAAGACCTCCGACAAGCTTTTACGACTGCTATCTATCGATAACAACCGGGACCGACGGCTTAACTTGCCCTCCGAAACGCGCATGAATTTTTTTGCCACTAGCGTTCACCCATCTCACACCTGACCGCGCTCGTTTGGCTTAAATGCGTAGATCGATTGCGTTCTACGCTAGCCGCCGAGCCATACGCGCTTAAAATATTAACTCATCAAAACTATATGAAGCATTTTTAAATTATGAATACTTAAAAAAATATTACGTGTTTTTTCTAATAAATATATTTTAAACTAGCTGTGCCCGCGACGTCGTCCGCGTAGATAAAGACTTGTACAATAGGCTTGGATTATTTGTTCCTCCTCCTCCTTAGTCGTTCACTCTTGACAGAGTGGTCGTGGCTGATGAGGTTGCAATTTCGTTCGTGACCGCTTGCTCTCCACTGTCCCTTGGATTATTGTTACCTTTTATGAAATTACTTATGATACAAAAGTTCATTATTATTATGTTGAGTAGATACATTCTTCCTGAGTCCTTACAATTCTTACTGTACGCCTCTTATAATATCGACTTTTCAGTCGTTATCATCAGTTTCTCTTTACAAATTAAACGTATTATAATAGCCTGTTTTTAAATTGTTTAGATAGACTGCTGTGCCCGCGGAAAGTATCATTATAATTAAATAATTTGTGCTGCTAATAATGCATAGATTCATTATCATTATGTAACTTAAATATATTGCAGAAAGATGGTGAAATGTCTACGCTATGTCAGGCGTGGTTAGTAGTTGGGAGTCAAATTCTTGTTTGATTACACTTGCAATTGTCGTTAACATACTGTCGTTCATACTTAATGGAGGTCTTTTGAGCGATTTAAAACTTGCGACAGCAGTTAGGCCACTAACAATGAAGACGTCATTAACCTGAATTGGAGCTGCGTGAGAGGATCAGGCCCTACGCGATTAAGAGTCAATTGGTCCTATTAACAACCCTTCACACAGCATCAGAAATAAATATATCGATTACTAATATTATTCTGGGCGTGACCACCATGCCGTGCTGCTGCCGTGACGCTTTAGCATATTAGTGTAACACCGGTGCCAGTACTGCGTATGTATGTAATAGCTCTTATTAAATTAACTACTGAAAACGTCTACTCATTTCAATAACATTTTTTTATTAGACCCTCGGCAATTGCTTATTTGTTTATTCGAAATCACTTTTTTTATAAATAAACCGAACAAAGAGGCAGAAAGGCCGCGTGGTTAAGCGATCACTGTCGCCTATGGAAACGGGCAACCCCAGCGGAGCCACCCGAGCACTGCCGGCTTTCAAGAAGAGCTTTCTTTACAGCTTTCTTGAAGAACCCTATGTCAAAGTCCACTGGAAATGCCTCAGCTGGAAGGCTGTCCCATAACTTACACATCCGTTCAAACATCAAAAGGAGCGTGCAAAGCGGCCTGTGGAACTGTAACCTTCGACTGGTGGTGTAATCATGATATGGTGACGTAGCTATCTATCATTTTGAAAAGATCACTCAGCATAGTAAAGTCGGTAGAACACTTTGATTTTTTTTACGTTTCACACTGATAGCCCCAGAGTAGGGTAAATATACACTGTGTAATGGGTACCATGAGACACACAGAGACAGAAATACAAACACTTAAACCGAGAACAGAAAATTAAACTCATTATTCAAATTTCTGCTTTACCGGGAATCAAACTCGAGACCCTTCGATTGGCAGTCCGGCATGGTAACCATTGCGCCACGCGAGTCCAGACGCGGTCGCAACCTTCAATTTTGGTCGATACCAATAATATGTGGATGTAACCACCGCGCCGCGCCTCCATAATGCTCTACCACAATGAGTACAATATCAGCGCCAGTTCCAAAGCTCTGTAAGTTGTTAATTTTTTTATTAGATATTTTATTAAGTAAAATATACTCGTAATTAATTATTTGAAATAATCTCCACCAATCCACTTTGTAATAGCGTAAATGGGTAACAACGACATCTATCGTATAGCGTGTAAACTAAATTGTCGATATATCGAATTTGCAACAGATCCCTAATTAGTTTTGAATAATATGAATATAGATGTCGGCAGTAGCCTCGTTTTGTTAAGGTTTTGTACATTTTGTATTTAGGATTTCTTTGAATGTGGTGATATGTATGTTTTTTTTTTAATATTTAGAGATGAAATCTAGCATAAGTGATTGAAAACTTGGTATCAGAATATTAAGAGATGTTAGTAATTATCGAAACTTGTGGTGTGACCGCTCGCATTAACTTTATTCTCTTACATAAATTATTTATTCTTCCGTTGCTTTAATAAAGATTCCTTTGTTAGAATTTCTTTAATAGTTACAATATGCATATCACCCCGCATTGGAGCAGCGTGGTTAAGTAATCTCCAGGCCTCCCCAATAATGGGAAGCCCAGGAGAGGAGCGAGACGTTAAAAGGATGCAGCTATTTAGCTTGTATCGGTAATGGTCGCTTCAGTCATAGCCTATTCACGATTCTCAGCTCCAAGAAGAAGCTGAGCAATCGACCTCTTCTGTAGGGCTCAGGAGTCTTCTATAAGACTCGGTGGCGGGGCTCGCGGTGCGCTTTATACCTGTAGGGGCTGTAGGCTAGCCGTTCTCGGCCAACGAAGCATTACCCTGATCACACAGATCTCTATTTAATATGGTCGACGATATTGATAAAAGTTCATCTTACGTTTGACCTCCCTATATCTTCGGAACCACAAATTATTTTATAATTTTGATTTCATTGTAAAGTATTAATTATGGTTTTCTAAACAGCTTTTAACAAAACTTTCATCTAAATCCACCAAAGCGCGTTTCAATTTTATGCCGCGTATTGTTTAAATGGACATAACTTTGTTTATGGACCGATTGATGTGAAATACACACTTAATGTTACGATAATTCATTCTACAATATATCAGTAAATCTGTATTTAAAGAAGGGAAAAGAAATTGGGAATAAAATTAGGGTAGAATTTCTGGAAAGTGAAGGTTAGAATGATTAACATTCTAACCTTCACTTTCCACCTTTTGAATCCTTTTTATTTGCTACCAAGGGATGATTTTTGAAAAAAGGTTACATAGGTGTCTTATTATTTTCAATAAAGATTACAAATACAAAATTTCAAGTGAAATACTTTTCCCAAAAAGATTCTATAAATCAAGTCTCAACAATCAGTTTTTAAAGAATTTCGAAAAAAATTGACACTTAAAGGGTGAATTTTGGAAAATGCTGAAATACGTATTTCTTTATTTTAGTCAAAAATATTTGTACTAAATATCAAGAAAATCTATTGAAAAAAACAAAGTTTTCCATTCAAAATTTTATCCCTTATTTCATACCCTTAAAGGATAATTTTGTTTATTTTCTATAGCCTATATGTTAGCGAGGGCCAATGTATATACAACGAAAAAAGATTCATTAGAATCCGTCTATTAGTATTTGTGTGAAAGTCTAACAACAGACAGACAGAGAGACAAACATTTCAAAACATATTTTTTGGGTTCCGTTACTTACAAATGGCCCCTAGAAGTATTTTTTAAAATTTATTTGCAATGTACAGAATTAACCCTGCTTACAGGTATTTTATGCTTACAGTTTCATTATAAGTACTTTATCTATAATTATAACATAGCAGAGTGGCGCAGTGGAAGCGTGTTGGGCCCATAACCTGATGAAATGATACAAAGGCCAGTATAACTAAGTAACAGTTTATTAAGAGATTCTATATTATAACACACACTTCACGCAAGATGGACGACGTCGAGAGGGGAAGGAGAGAGCTCCTGTACGAATGCATTTTCACCGGAGTGCTGATTCATTGCGCAGAGTCAGCGTGCAGGCGTTCATCCATTTCATCATTCTTGAAATTGAAATGAAATGAAATGAAAATATTTTATTTGCACAAATATGGGTGAAAAAGGTTTTACAAAATATTTAGAACTCCATATTTACCCCTTATGGTGTACAAATTTTATTATATTAAATAAAATAAAATAATTATTGAAATTGACGTAACTTTTTTGTTTGTGAACCGATTTAAATAAAACAAACCCTAAATGTTAATCCAAAAAAATACGAATACATCAGTGAAAACCGCATCCTTCTACGTTAAGCCGTTCCTGAGATTAGCGCGCACAAACGAACAGATAAACAGACAAACAGACAAACAGACAATAATTCTAAAAATCATTGTTTTGGGTTCTATATTACGCTAATAAATAGCCCTAGTGACAGTTTTTTTCAAATATCTTCAATGTACAGAAACCGACTTGTTCCAGATTTATTATATGTATAGATGTGTATGTTTCAGGCTTCTGTAACTCTATAGTACTAAACTATTATATCGTCTCTATATACACTGAATTATTTTATCCATGTATTTAATTAGGGGCATAACCGATATTAAAGTTAAATTATAGAAAGAAATTTAATTTTCCCTTGGTAAAATGAATCAGCTTTCAAATAATCAAAATACACAGGAAAAATCCAAAATTCTGTAAGGTGGTAAAAACCTCCATAATAAAAAATACCTATGACATATTTGTTATTTGTATAGGAATCTGTTAAACAGTTATAGCATTTTTGATTATGCTATGATTTATAAAATAAAATATGAAACAGAGTTATGAGATAATGTTCATAAAGTGAAAGCAAATTGAAATTGAAGAAATTCGTAACAAAATTTTCTTGCTAAGCGATTCCCCGTTGGCAGTTTAACTGTCCTTTATATTTACTTGATAATAATCCTAAAAGCCGATTATGGAAGCACGAAGAGCACTTACCTACTCCTGTTTTGTTAATCTCTAAATAATGGATTGAAACTTTAATTTTGAGAGACTTTTACTATTCTATATTTAAAGAAATATTTAAATAAAAAAAAAACGCTGTGTTAGCGTAACGAACCGCCTTATCTCGATAAGTACTTAAAAAGTTTTTTCAAAAATTTGTTGCTGCGTAAGTGGGTTTTTTAATTTACATCTGATGACACCTAGTTTTTATACGTTAAACCTACGATAGAAAATTTTTTGCAAGTAAAGAAAGGCAGTCGGGTCGCGTGATTATGACATATTAGCCATCACTGTCACATATGAAAATAGGCAACTCCTGCGTCCTGTGCGGCGTTGAGTTTCGCCGCGCGGCGCCGGCTGCTCGATAGCCTTTTAGACCATACAAGCGCGCCGTAGAGCGCGATAGAGCGCACGACCCCTGCGTAGAGGCTGCGGACTTTTTCCCTTGGTCCCACGAGATTCGGCAGCAGTCTGTGCGTAGCACCCGCCACCTTGTGAATCCGGGTGACGAGACGATCGAAGTGCTCGTCAAAGCTCCAGCGGCTGTCAAGCACCAGCCTAACGTTACATTTTCACGCCTAAACTACTGAACCAATTTTAATGAAATTTCTTACTTCATGGTTTATAATGATCCATACTAACTTTCTTTCTTTTTAATAAAAAATCGGCCAAGTGCGAGTCGGACTCACGCACGAAGGGTTCCGTACCATTATCTATAAAAAATCACGTATTGTATGGGAGCCCCCTTAAATACAGTCATTCCGGGTAATTGAATTGACGTTTAACTTTGAACACAGTCGGAAAAAAGATTTAACAATTTCTTACATTGAAACTTTTTGATGTTTCAACATAATAACTGGATATAATGGATTGCTAAAATGTTTTTGTACCAAATAAAAATTAAAAAAATAAACTGTTAATACCATAATTCTGAAATTTCCCGCCTTTTCCGCGGTGAAGTTGCTGGAAGTTTTTGAGCTCTGATTTGGAATCGTAAACTAGTACACTTTGATTCATATGGCAAAACCAAGCTATTTGTTACTTATATACGTCAGTGTAGATGTCATTTTTATAGATTAGGTTTTTAAATTTAACTATACCTTCTTTTTATTTTATCTAAACCTTAAGATAATAAGGTTTTTACTTTCTAAAAAAAATATTCAAAGTTACCCAAAATTCATGATAAATTAATATTCGAGTTTTAGGGAAAATTATGGGTAGTTCTGATGTTTCTTCCGTACAATTATTTTGTTAGAAAAAAAAACCAACTCATAAGGACACTATTCATTCAATAAAATAAAGGTGTCATAAATTGAAATCATTTTTAATAATAAATTTAACGTAAAAAATGTTCAAAGTTACCCGAATTGTACGTATTTATTTTATTCTATTTTTATATTTGTATAACAATAGCGGCAACAGAAATACATCATTGCCTTTGATTATCCATAGAATACATTGCATTAAGATTGAATGAAAGGTAAATTGTGGTTTACGATTTATGACGTATTAAAAAAACTACTGACTAGATCTCGTTCAAACCAATTTTTAGTGGAAGTTTGCATCGTAATGTACATCATATATTTTTTTTAGTTTTATCATTCTCTTATTTTAGAAGTTACAGGGGGGGGAACCAACATTTTACCACTTTGGAAGTGTCTCTCGCGCAAACTATTCAGTTTAGAAAAAAATGATATTAAAAACCTGAATATCATTTTTGAAGACCTATCCATAGATACCCCACACGTATGGGTTTGATGAAAAAAAAATTTTTGAGTTTCAGTTCTAAGTATGGAGAACCCTCCAAATTTATTGCTTTTTTCTATTTTTGTGTAAAAATATTAATGTGGTCCACAGAATACATCTATGTACCAATTTCATTAGTTTCAATAGTATAGTTCTTATAGTTTCGGAAAAAAGTGGCTGTGACATACGAACGGACAGACAGACAGACAGACATCAGGAATCTATAAGGGTTCCGTTTTTTGCCATTTGGCTACGGAACCCTAAAAATCACTTAAAAACAAGTATACATTAAACAAAAAAAAAACATAATAACAAAGCTTGAAGAACAAACATGGATTTCATAGCAGTAAGTAGCTCTTAGTCATTATCATACTAAATCAGTTTAAGAAATTATGTGTACAGTTACCCTCTAATAGCCTGTCGGCTTGTTTTCTTTCTGAATCGACAATTGAAGACGATTTGTGGCGTGGGAATTTCTTATGAAGACACATTTGCACGCTGACCCCATATTTTACTTTTGAAATGGAATAAATCCCACATCAAAGTTGGACGATTTTCTTTCTTACAATATTTTAAGGTATCGTTTTATATGGCAGAAATGTTTACATAGGTGATACTTTCCTTGGCCAAACTATAAAAGTCCTACCGCCATTAAAAGGGTTTAGGATGGTTCCCATCACCGTACATGTCTGCCTAATTGCTGGTCCTAACTATACATACCCAATATTTCCTTAACAGTATATGACTATCACTGATATGGTAACTTCTACTTCCCCGTGTAGTTGAATACCTAGCAGAAGGAAATTAAACAGATAAATCTTACATATAATATATCTAAGCACAACGAGTGCAGTCGTGAATAAGATGAGTGACAGCTAGTGGCAAATTTCTTGTACGTTTCCATATTCGGGGACGGGGAAGAGGCTTTGAAACACTGTAGCCAGTAACTGCACCTTACATCGAAACACAAAAGAATTGTTTCACGGCTAAAGTGAGTACAGCGGTGGTACCTCCACGGTCGAACCTACAAAACCACATATTAAAACAGTCGAAAGCAAATTCAAATATATGAAACACGTATAGAGTTTTAAAATGTAAAATAATTATAATTTTCTAATTTGTTAATTTAATTTAATTTTGTAAAGTTATTTTATTTATATGAATTTTATTGTAATTTATATTGTATAAATTTATATTGTTTAATTTTATTGTAAATTTTTGGAACGCCGTCACAGGCATGAACTATTTTTGTAGCTCTAAGTTACATAATGTAAATTATAATCAATTGTAACCCAAAAATAGATCCAATACAGATTATGATTATTATGAAAGGTCCATCTCACATAATTGTTGCAACGTTGTAGTTTCAATTTGGCACGTCTTGTTATGATAAATTTTCGACAGATCTAAGGTAAAGTTTCTTAAAGGCAACTTTATCAACAGACTTTACCAATAGTTGGACCACCCGAAGCGAATTCAACTACAGTAGCCGATAGATTTCATTATATCAAGCAGTAATATGATATTTAATAATACCTTGTGCGCTCAGAAACTCATTTAACGAACGCCTACGCTTTCAAGTGGTCTCTTCGTAACTTTTCGTATCTTAGGTATTTGTTTCACCATAAACTTATAACGGCATAGCACAGCGGCTGGCGTAGGACACAAATGATCAACGTAGCTATAGCCAAACGGGGGCGGTCAGGTGTGAGATGGGAGACCATGATGACAAAAAAACTTGCGCGTTTCCGTACTTCGTAGGGCATGTTAAGCTGTCGGTGCCGGTTGTTATCGTTGGATATCAGTCGTAAAAACTTGTTGGAGGTCCTATGGGTGGTTTGAAAAACATCTGACAGCGGGTTTGCCACTAAACCACATCTCCACCAACCCGCATTGAAGCAGTGTGGCGAAGAAGGCTCCAGGCCTCCCGATAAAGGGCAAGGACCAGTGCCCCGCAATGGGATGCAGAAAAGGTTGCAGCCAACTACTCCATATACAAAAGGCAAAATTATAAAAATAACGCTTCACACTCACAGTAGGGTACAGACCGATAACAGAAATTTTAAACTCTTTTCAAATTTCAAATTTCTGCTTCGCCGAGAATCGAACCCAGGACCCTCCGATCGGCCGTCCGGTATGGTAACCATTGCCTCAGAAGGGTCGTCGTTAATTATTTAAAAGTTTTTGCCATCTACTTAACCCTTTTACATTGCTTTTGAATTGTGACCACATCCTTTTGAATCTTCGATATAAAAAACTGTAATAGTGGTTTATGGTCGAAAGATAAAAAAATGTAATAAAAGCGCATGTAATTTGCCACTAGCAGTCACTCATCTCATTTCCGACCGCACTCGTTTTGTTTGTGTCACATAATACATGTAATGTCACATAAGACATTTATTATGTGATATGTGTTGATATTGCTCAACTTACTTTTCGACAGAAATTGATGTAGGAGGCACTTTCTTGAGCAAACTACGACCGTTCTATGAGATGTACACTCTACAAAATAAAGGTATGACTGTACTGTATATTTATTCGCCGGAAATAAAGCCGCAACCCAACAGTATCTTATACTCTTGAGGTACTCATTGAATGCTTATTGCTCAAGCGCTGTCGGAGAACTTTGAATTTGAATCCGCCTTAATTAAAGAAACCTGCGAAGGTAACTAATATACTGATTTGCTAATATTATGCACAATTTTCCGTTCGGAAGTAATTTCCTCCTTACAGCTTATTTTGTTGGCTAAGGCTTACATACTATTAGAGAAGCAATTTAGTATCAATTTCAAAGAAAGAAAAATCCTTCCTTTTTGCGTCGCCGTAGTCGGTTAATAAGATGTTGTTGTGATTTACTATGAAAATACTACCACCCAACAAGAGGCACCGATTAAAACTACGATATACGGTAAGTAATTTCGTCTTGAACAAGGAAATAGCATGATATTCGCCAGTCACCATACTGACTCTTGTTTGTTCCAATTGTGATTGGAAAACGACGTTATCAATAACCTTTTTGCGTGACGATACGTACTCATAACGTCATTAAAACCACATTGCTACAACGTAAGTAGAGATTAGTAAGAACGGTAATCTTTTGGATGGCCACTCACAATACGGCGCCGACAAAGCGGTGTGAGCGGCGCCGGCGCACCTGACCCTCTTGACTCTACTTGGCTTTACTTAATGTGGTCGATGCACTCAACGTGGTCAGATCTGTGGAGCTCGGTTTGATCTTCGAGTTTGTGTACGTTACGTGTACGTTGCGTTGAAGTGCGCAGTGGTGACTCGCGTAGCGATCTCTGCAGTTATGCCAGGACGCCAGGACGAACGGATTGTTATCGTTAGATAACAGTTGTTCAACCAATTTGTGGTTTGAAAACATCCGACAGAGGATTGGCCACTAACTCGCAACTCCACAAACTCGCATTGGAGCATTGAAATGGGCCATACATGTATACATATTATTGACGTAGGCTTTGTTTTGGTGTTATCTGGACTCTGCGACACGCTAAGAGGAAAAGAGGGCAGTTTTGTTTACTAACAAACAGTATCGTCAATTTTCTCACTAGTTTATGACCAAAAAATACAAAGACATTCTACTAAAGAAACTATTCCACGCATCTAAACGTGAAAATGATTAACGTAAGAGCAATGTTGCTTTCAGTCTATGGTTGGAGTTTGATGAAAAGATTCATTAATTAATTTGATGTTCATTGGATACTAAGTACTACCGCTGCATTTATATTTATCGTATAGTACTACGAGGACTAAGATGAGGCGAAGCTGGTGCTCGCAAGTAGCAGAACAAGGACACAGACTTGCTTGAAGCTGCGTCTAAATGTCAAAGGGCTACAGTGACCACTTAACACCACGTGGTCATCTGCTACTCCAGTTAAATAAATTTAAAATAAATAATAAATAACGCTTCACATTCATTCATCCACAGTACGGTAGATATAGCCTGTGTCGTGGGTACCATGGACACACACTAAGACAGAAACACAAACACCCAGACCGAGAACAGAAATTATAACTCATCATTCCAATTTCTGTTTCGCCGGGAATCGAACCTGGGACCCTTCGATTGGCAGTCTGGCATGGTAACATTGCGCCACGCAGATCGAAAAAAACATGATAAACTTAAAGGTACTAATCTAATACGAAAGTCAGACTTCGGTCACTTACATTAATTGCTCAACTTACTTGTTTGTTAAACATTGAACTTTAACCTTTAAGTAAAACGTGAGCTTCTATTGAGAAGAAAAACAACACCACGAGACCTGAGTTATTTCATAATTGAAGCACTTCTGACTTCCGTCAAGTGCTCGACACGAGGACAAGTGAATGAACACTCCTTCCTTTAATTTCTTGTCCATTACTTGAGAGTATGGAAAATTGTTATAAGGTACATATTATTTTGACTGGTGCAAATGCAGCCTTTTACAGGTGTACTCAGTTGTAAGATTGGTTACTGATGTAAGCAAGTAAACTAGCAAATTCTGAGGTTCCTTCATGCCTTGGAGTGTACGTTAATTTGTCGATAGGTAAGTCCCGATAAAATGTATGGTACGGCTATTAAAATGCACCACAAATAATTGACAGTATATGGACGACCGAGCGTTGCTCGGATAATATCAATTTATTATCTTGGTTTAATTTCAAACAAAACTTACTTAACAACACCATCTGCAATAGCTCCCAATAAAAAAAAAACACAAAAAATAAACGCAATTTTGATTGAGGTTTGAACCCGGGTCTCTAGTTCCGCAGTCAGCCCACGTAATCATTCGGCCAAGGAAGCTTTAATTCAATGAACAAAATTTTTATAGAGCTCTTTCAAATCGACATTGCCATTTCTTTGAACGTCGGATTAGCAGATGGTGATTGACGGCGTTCTACGCCACAATATTATTACTCTCCAATGTGAGATGTCAAGAAGAGTCGTATTTTTCAGTTTATATTTAAGTTGATTATCACTGAAAATGTTTTTTTTTAATTTAAAATTTCTAAAAATAAATCCTAGCTGGATCGATTTATCACCCCCGAAACCAAAGTACTAAACATCAAAATCGTTGGAACCGGTTTCGAGATTTTAAAATATATATTTAGGTATGTACATATACAAGATATACAAGAATTGCTCCTTTGAGGTTGTGTATAGGTCCATGGACTTACCACTTAAGACCACGTGACAAAAGCCTAAAAAACTACGAATTATTTCACATGTGGAATATAGTGCCCGTGCGCAATATAGACCTTTACCTTATGTATCTTCTGCACATTTAACGTTTCATTATATTCATTCTAACTTTTTTACTAATAATACAAAGCTGAATGGTTGTTTGATTGTTTCCTTGAACGCGCTTATGTCAGGAACTACTGTTTCGAATTGAAAAAGTATTTTTGTGTTTAATAGTCCATCTATTGAGGAAGACTATAGGGGGAAAAAACTAAAGTCCATGTGGACGAAATCGCGGGCGACCGCTAGTACTAGATAAATAACTAAGTGACAAGGTTTCTTCCACATGACACAATATAGCGCCGCGAGGCATGTCAACACGCTGAAGGCCACACGGGTCATTGCGCGCCTCCGTTCTGCTCAGTGCGCGTGAGATTCTGACCATCTACGGGCCTTTATATTATGTACTAGCTGTGCCCCGTCGTTTCACCTGCGTTAGAGAGGATCATTAGCATAAAGTGAAGTCCCTTCTGAAGTGCCGCTGGACCGGCTTTTTTGTCATCATACATTACATAATATTTGTAACTATAGCGGTTTTGGCAGCGCACGCCAGGAAAGCTCGCAGATGGTAGATTTATTCCTACGTACTTAACACTTATCGTCATATTTTGTCAATAAAAAACAATGTTACTTCCACATGATACAATATAGCGCTGCGAGGCATGCCAATACGCTGAAGGCCACACGGGTCATTGCGTGCCTCCGTTCTGCTCACTGCGCGTGAGATTCTCACCCTCTACGGAGCTTTAGATTATGTATCTTGTTCACAGATAAACACTCGTAGTTCCATTATAATTATTCCAACATAGTTGATAAACTAATAAGAAACGAGGTTTCTTGCAAACATTGCTTATCTCCCTTTCAGTTAATTAGCTACATTACAATAATTTCAATATACTAGGTAAAGAAATAAAAAAACAATATTACTTCCACATGACACAATATAGCGCTGTGCTGTGAGGCATGGTATGCCAATACGCTGAAGGCCACACGGGTCATTGCATGCCTCCGTTCTGCTCACTGTGCGTGAGATTCTGACCCTTTACGGAGCTTTAGATTATGTACCTTGTTCACAGTTTAAATACTTCCATTATAATCATTCCATCATACTTGATAAACTAATGAGAAACGAAGTATCTTGAAAACATTGCTTATCTCCCTTTCAGTTAATTAGTTACATTACAATAATTTCAATATACTAAGTAAAGAAATAAAAAAAACAATATTACTTCCACATGAAACAATATAGCGCTGTGCTGTGGGGCATGTCAACACGCTGGAGGTCGCACGGGTCATTGCGTGTCTCCGTTCTGCTCAGTGCGCGTGAGATTATGACCCTTTACGGACCTTTACGGTATGTATCTTCTTAACAGTTAATTAGTTACATTATAATCATTCCAACATATGAGATTACCAAATAAAAAACAATATTTCTTCCACATGACACACTATAGCACTGCAAGGCTGCACGGGTCATTGCGTGCCTCCGATAAACTATAATACGAGCGTTGTCATAATAATTCTCTATGCTGCAAGGGTTATTACATACCTACATTATGTTCATACTTTTCAATACCAGACTATGGACTTTTACCACAATACAAGGTTGTGCTTTTACTGACCCTATATAAGTCTTCAAAATACACATCAGCTAAAAATTGAGATGCTAGATTCATTATTTTATTTTTAATAATTTTTTAATTTAATTGTAAGTTAATTAAAAGCTTGATATATATTCGTGGTTAATCAGAATACAAGATTACTTGATAAATAATTTCCTTTTGATGGAACACTTCAAAGGACCGCTACAATAGGTTTAAATTCCGAAAAAACACTCGGACACAATATAAAGTAAGGAAAATTTTATTTACCTAGTATCACCATGAAAAATTTTGCCTACCGTTTAGTAGTCCTAACTTTCTGAAACGTACATTTCATACCCAGGGCAGAACGGACATGAGATAAGGAGGGAAATGCGTTCCACAGGGTTCGGTCCTTGGACCGTTCCTGTGGAATATCGGTTACGGAATTAACAACGGACCTTCCTATCAGCAGCAGGAGAGCAGGGCATTGGAGAGGATCTACCGCGCCCTCCTCCAACCCCCATGGCTCAATTCCACAAGATCGAGGAATCTTAATTAGGAGACTTATACTTATGAGGTCGCGGAAGAATAAGAGAGCGTACCGGTGAGCATCACAGAAGGTGTGCTGACGGTGATCCTCACCGTGGGATTTTAACCGGTTGGAGTCCGGCATAACCTCTTTGTTGCCCTCGTAACAGAGGGGTATTCATGATAGATTTCCCCATGATAAAAAAGGCGTAGCTACAACTACAGGTTAATTTTAAATTTACTAACTCTTTATACCTACTATCTAAAATAAATAATTTATGATGATAATACATCGTTAACTAACCAATAACATGGTCTATTTAAAAATGAGACTTGATTTCATTGTTATATATACGATATCTTGTTATACCTTTAAGGACAAAATATGAGATTTGAATTGTTATTTTATAAAACGACTAGCAGACAAATAATAAGATAAAATTTGATGACTGTTTTTAAGTGTAATAGTCTGAATTGCCGATTAATTTACATGCGTGAGTTAATATAGTCGACAATAATAAAAGAAGAAAACTAAAATCTTTTTTTTATGTTTGTCAAGTTAATTGTTATCTAAGTCAAGATTGCATTTAACAATTGTTTTTTTCAAACTTCCACAGAATATAATTATTTTCTTTATCATTCATATTGTAACATATTTTTGACACGCGAAATCTCACTATAGTATTTAGAGCAATTTTATTATAGCTTATTACACAACGTTCAATTCGAAGAAACTGATACCCAAATAACCAAATAAAAGTTACTGAAAAAACTTTCACTAAAATATTCACCAAAACCCAGCCACAACACACCCTCATTAGGCATTCGCCGCCGAAAATCACAACTTTTTGCGCACCATCAAAGCCGAAATATCAAAACACAAGCGATAATACCTCATTAATGACATCGCAAATATCATCAGCGTGCGATATTTCATTAAATTACAACTCATTACGCTTCAAGAAAGCCGTTTTCACAGGGTCGTAATTGATTGAGTACCTGAGCGTAGGTGGCGTGGGCCGGTTGCCATGGCGACGCCCACGCTTCTCGCTTCTCCCTTCTCCCTTGGCTGCCCTCCCTTCCCCCTCGGAACCCAGCATTGAACTGCAACCTTGACCTCAGCAGCGGAGACGCGTGCCATCGGCAGCACGCCGTACAACGTATAGACAGAACGGGAAGTATTTTCGTTCGACTCTAAATCTGGAGTACTATTTTTTCGGCGCTAATTCGGTACGTGTTGCTGTTGTACTGAAAATCAATATTTCTTTGTAATATTTTTTCCCTGGAGCACTTTCTAACGATTATTAAAACCATTAAAATAACATTAATGCAATTTATAACTTTATGTCATTGAATACAGTAGTACTTGGACGATCGAGCATTGCTCGGATAAAAACAATTTATTTTCTTGGTTTAATTTCAAACGCCACGCCATCTGAAATAGCTCCCAATAAAAAAATATTTTCACAAAGTTTGATTGAGGTTTGAACCCGGATCTCTAGTTTCTCACTCAGCCCTCGTAAACATTCGGCCAAGAAAGCATTAATTCAATGAACGAATTTCTACAGAGCTCTTTCAAACCGACATTGTCATTTCTTTGAACGTCTTATTGGTGGATGGCGTTTGACGGCGTTCTACGCCACAACAATATCAATACTTTCCAATAGATGTCAGAAAGAGTCGTATTTTTCAGTTTCAATTTAAGTTGATTATCGCTGAAAATAATTTTTAATAATTCCAATTTCTTAAAATAAAACTTAGCTGGATTATCATCCCCCAAACCAGTGTACTTAATTTCATCAAAATCGTTGAAGCCGTTTCCGAGATTCAAAAAATATATTTAGGTATGTACAACAATTGCTTGTTTAAAGGTATTAGATTTTTTAAACGGAATAGTATCGAAACAGTAAGAGCTGCGTAGTCGCTGTAGCTTATATAAAACAAACGATGACTACTGTTTGAGGTCTTATGCAATGAATACTTACTTACTCGAGGCAACCGCATCTACACACATTCTAGGTTTTGGAATCACTAGGATTTAGGCGTTAGAACTTTTAATATTCTGCTGGAATCTGCACCTGTCCTGTATCCATTGCTGCCGCAAGGCAATTCTATTATGTCCAGGGGGAATGTTTAGTTATAGGATTCACATGAATATGAGGACTAATAGGCCGGAGCCTATTACGCGGCGCTGCAACTACGGATAGTTGTAGCGCCATTGCATACGACATCAAGTATGACTCAGGCTTGATCGAGGTTGTATGCAGATGTCCCGGGCTACATCGACGACTTATCACCGCCTGGTATATATGCTAGTACACTATATGATAAAACACTAGTACATTATATGATAAAAAACTTACATGGACAGAGCCGCGCGAAAAACGAGTATGGCATAATAATATTACTGAGCATGTAAAATTAATATTTAAAACCATGCAATATTTTAATAATTACTCTACGCCTACAACATAACCTCATTAAAGGGCCTCTTTCACCACCTTCAAGTAAAGTGACAAGTACTCTAATTGTCGGTTAAAGTCACCCGTAACTTCAATTTCACGATGTTCGAGTAGCACTAATCGTTTGATAAACTGACCCGTACTCATAGCTTTTACTTGCCAATTAACTTTACTTGTTGTAACTAATCAACACTTTACTTGGTGATGGTGAACGAGGCTCTAAGCATATTGCATGCATTAATGCAATTATTGTACCCTCTCACTACAAGGCTCTGCTTTAAAGTTTTTACAATCAATTTAGCGTTTAATGGTTAATAACCACGAGTTATGCTAAATAGCCGTTAAAACTTACTAGCCAGGAATAACGTTAAGTAAAATGTTTATTAACGTTACGTATAATGCCCTAATTACTACCTACGACACAAATTATAGTTACAGCATTAAACTTAGAAATTATTTTGCTTAGAATAAATAATTGCGACAAAATTAATAAAGGGAAGCTAGATTTATTTAAATTTAGTTACGTATCTACATTCTAGCGCAGTTCAAGTGGGGGGGGGGCATCACAGGGGACATTACAAAATCCCCCTAAAATCCATCAGTCATGGAAGATGAAACAAGCCAATTTGGCATCTTCTCCCCAAAATTGCTTGGCGACCTCCCCCAAAATTGCTTGGCGACCCCCACCCCCAAATTGAAGGCTGCGACCGCGCTTGTCTACATTTTACTTAATAAATTATTTATTGTTTCAATACTTTTTATTTCCCACTGCTGAGTACAGGTCTCGGAAAGCGACAGGAGCAAAGAGTCCATAACGATGGCTAATATGGCGGATATCATGCCTTCGAGAAATTATTAGTAACTCTCAGGGCCTCTTTCACCACCTTCAAGTAAAGTGACAAGTACGAAAATTGTCGGTTAAAGTCACGCGTAACTTCAATTTCAATTTCACTATGTTCGAGTAGCACTAATCATTATGATAGACTGACCCGTACTCATAGCTTTTACTTGCCAAATAACCTTACTTGGGACGTAACTAATCAACACGACGACAGGACGATTGAAAACATTGTATAATTAAATATCACAATGCGTATTTTCCCACGCCGTAAAGGGTACTAAAGAACACTGTGAAAACATGTAGGTAAAGGAATTTATATGAAATTTTATAGATCTGAGGAGAAGTAACCAATGGATCCACAAAGCTACTAAAACAAATCCATGTTTATATATTTTTGTTATTAGCTGGCTGGCTGCGTCCCCTTTTTACGTCCCACTGCTGGGCACGGCTCTCTCCCCCGTATTGGGGAGGCCTGGAGCATACTCTACCACGCTGCTCCAATGCGGGTTGGTGGAGATGCGGGTTAGTGGCCAACCCGCTTTCGGATGTTTTCAAACCGCCCAAGGGGCCTAAGGTTTAACGACTGTTCTCTATCGACAACAACCAGGACCGACGGCTTAACGTGCCCTCCGAAGCACGGAAACGCGCATGAAATTTTTGTCACTAGAGTTCACCCATCTTATATCCGACCACGCCCGTATGGCTTAGCTGCGTAGATCGCTTGCATTCTACGCATGCCGCCAGGCCATGCGCGCTTTGTATTTATGTTATTATGTTATGGTATTTATTTTATCATTTTAAAATAAAACTAACTTTTCAATAAACTCAATAATGCTTTCATAATATTTTAGAAGCTCCAAATATTGCTCTTAAACTGTTATTTTAATTCATGATACGAAATTTATGATTTTACGATAAGTACAATCGACCGCGCAATACAGATAATATCTGTTGGAAGTTCGAAATATTATTTCGAACTTCCAACATTCTATTCAACACTTAAACAACAACTTCATTCAATACCACACTTTATTTACTGAGTGTTAATAATAATATTAAAACGTTTCACACTCATAGCCCCACAGTAGGGTGTATATACCCTGTGTCGTGGGTACCATGGACACATACAAAGACAGAAACACAAACACCCAGACCGAGAACAGAAACTCATCATTCAAATTTCTGGTTTGCCGGGAATCGAGCCCGGGACCCTTCGATTGGCAGTCCGGCATGGTAACCCATGGTAACGCAGATAGTCTAAATCTTTTTTTCGTGGAGGTAAAAAAATTATCACTGTTTATCCATCAACCATGGCATTTTAATTAAACTACTTGAGTGTTAAAAAGACTGTAACGCCAACGTGAGATATAATCTCAGTACTGCTTATCAATAAAGAAAGATAATTTCGTTTAAAGACATTTCATTTTGGCACTCTTATCGGATCCTGAGTGAAATCTGTCGCAATTTCCCTTTAACGTTTTTCTATTAAAATAAATGTGCCAACGCTACAATGTTTGCTACGAAAGATATGCGTAGACACGTAGATCTACGAATTCGTAGCAACATTTTCGTAGGCTGCATTAGGTTCTGGTTCTATAAGTTCTATTCATAGTTTAAAGTTTGCGTTGCAATCCATAACCTATCTAATACCTTTAAACGAGCAATTCTTGTATATATCTAAATATATTTTTTGAATCTCGGAAACGGCTCCAAAGATTTTGATGAAATTTAGTACACTGGTTGCGGGGATGATAAATCGATCCACAATTTTTTATTGATAGTATTTGTCGTTTTTTTTAATGTTAATGCAGTTAATATAAAATTACTCTTACTGACATCTATTGGAAAATATTAATAATATTGTGGGGTAGAAAGCCGTCAAATGGTCAACATTTGACAATCCACCCTTCAAACAAATGACAATGTCGATAATTATGAAAGACCTCTATAAAAATTTCGTCAAGGGAATTAAAGCTTTCTTGATCGAATGGTTATGAAAGCCGACTACGGAGCTAGAGACCCGGGTTCAAATCTAAAGTAGACAAGTTGCGTTTTTTATTTTTTTGTGACAATTTTTTTTTAATTGAGAGCTAGGTATTTCAAAAGGATTTGTAAAGTAACACTAAGTCAATAATTGCTTTGCTTAAAAATAAACCAAGTAAATAAATTGTTTTTATCCGAGCAACGCTCGGGCGTCCAGGTACCAAAAATAATAACATATAGTAGCAACATGTGATAGTGGTTTTGTTGCTTTTTTAAAGTAACAGTGTAAGAGTTCTGTAGTTGATTTTAAATGTACGAGTATTGTGACTATTATATATATCCATAGGCTTGCTCTGCGTAGTCTCTGTAGCTTCGGGATTAAGAATAGAGCTACAGTATCCCCTGCTTGGTCGTAAGAGGCGAATAAAAGGGACCTTCCGGGGTTGTGGGGGGTGAGAGTGGAAGCTCGATCCGTACAGCCAGCAGCCCCGGGACGGGCGGCGGTGTGTACGTAGCTGCATGCCGCTATAAGCATCGAAAGTTGCAGGAGAATACATCTGCTCTCCCGAAAATGGGCCCATTCTGGGGCATCGCGCGTGGAGGACACCGGTGCGTTCCACTAGAGATCCCGGAGTACTCACCAAGCGCAGAGGCAGCCACTGTGGGGGTTTTAGTGCGGTCAAATCCCACATAAACAGGTACCTTCTCCCAAGGTGCCGAGTACCTTTGAAGGTTTCCCCCCCGATATAAAAAATGGATTGCTCTGCGTGTTCTACCGACTTTACTATGGTGAGTGCTAAGGAGAACTTTTAAATTGATTATTTCCATTTCATGATTATAGCACCAGACGAAAATTAAAGTTCCACCGGCAGCATCTGGACTCGTGGCTAACCTCCACAGTCCGCTTTGCACGCTCCTTTTTACCACGGACAACCTTCTAGCTAAATCATTCCCAGTGGATTATTACATGGGGTTCTTCGAGAAAGCTGTAAAAAAGCTCTCTTCCAAAGCCGGCAATGCTCGGATGGCTCCTCTGGGGTTGCCCGTGTCCATAGGCGACGGTGATCGCTTAACACCACGCGGCCCGTTTGCCTTTTTGGTCGGTTTATTTATAAAAAATTATGACTATAATTGCTAAACAACCATGGAGATAGAACTGTGAGGAGAAAGGAGGAGAAACTTATGCCCAGGAAGAAAAAAGACAAAATTGAATAAAAAAATTGATAGTTTATAAACTCCTTAGTATAGGATGGAAATAACAAAGCTGCCCATTTTTGCCTACCGCTGCTGGGCACGGGTTTCTCCCCATTATTGAGGAAATCTGGAGCTTACTTCATCACGCTGCTCCAGTGCCGGTTGGCGGAGACATTTTTTTATAATAATAATAATAATAAATATCTGGACAATTCACACAACACCGTCTGATTCCAAACTAATCAGTGCTTGTACTATGGTAATCAGAAAGCTGATAAACATACTTATATAATTCTAAATATATACTTAAATACCTATAGATAAATTAACACCCAGACACAGAACAAACAGTCATGTTCATCACACAAATATTTGTCCTGGGTGGGAATCAAACCCACGACCTCACGTTTCGCAGTCGGCTCATCACCCGCTACGCCACGGTGCTATAAATGACATTTTCTTTTTAAAAATATTTTTTTTAGTTTAAAGATATTTTTTGTCCTGGAAACAAAATGCTACTAACTAAATAACATAATTCTGGATCTACAAGAAGTGCAAAAACAAAATAAAAAAATATTCCCCAACAATTACTTTTCATTTTTATCGTTTACCAAACTACTGTGATTCCAAAGTGATCAGTACCTTAGTATTGACTAATGTACTGATCAATCAGAAGCTCTCTGTGCGTTGCCTACAACCGCCCTGACGGATGTACGTCACAGCTGCGTCATGCCGACGTGCGAGGCCCTAGAATATACATATAACAGAAGTACCATTGCAAGGTAAAAATAAACTTCATCTGCCAGTTATCTACCAGGCATCCTGCGATGGCTCTTTTTTATGATTTTGTGAATTAACGAATTATTTTGCAAGATTTGTTTTTAAGGTTCTATAAATAGCTTCTTTTATGTTTACATACAGTGTATAGAATACCTTGGTATCAACTATTTGTAAGTTAATTAATATAATTTCTTCTTAAGTGTTTTTATAGGTCTATATAGGTCAAGGATGTTGGGGAGCGCCGTAATCGTAACCGAAACTATCGGATATCCAATTTAAAAAAATATCCGTAACCGTAACCGAAATAAAAGTTTCGGATTATATCGGATAGGGGCAGAGCCTAATTGAAACACGTTATGACGAGTTGTTTTAAATAATATTGTTTAAGTAATAATTTTGCTTTAACATTTTAATTTAAATAGCTGTAGTAATTACTCAGACTGATTGTGATTCCTAACAAATTGTGACATTTAAATAAAACCATTTTATTAGCTATTTGTATTTTACTTTTGAAATTCCTTAATTTTTTTATATCCGTAACCGAAATTATCCGAAACAAACGGATAATCCGAAATAATTTCATATCCGTATCCAGTATAATAAATAATCATTCCTACATCCGTTAACAATCCGTATCCGAAATTTCATATTCGTAACAGCCCTAATATAGGTATATATCAACCAACATCGAATAGGCATCTGAAAAAAATCTACCCTACGCTTACTCGTATTATATTTAATGTTTGCTATTTTTGTTTTATGGCAATAAATTATCCTAATATTATCATTAAAATTCTTAAATCGGTAATGGGTTTCATCGTACACTTAACGCCGTGCGTCCGTGGCCTATGAATATACTCGTACATGCAATACAAGTACGAGTACCACACTGAACAAACGTCATTCTGGACAAAAAAAAACTCAAAGAAAGATGCATGTTATTATAATTTATATAGCATAAATAAATTAAATACGTTTACTAGTGGCCCTGCAGGCGTTGTTAAACGTGAAAGTGTAGAGAACATTATACTATCTACTATTTCATGCATCATCAATACTAAGTGATGCTTTAATGATAATTTACAAAAAACTCAATATTGTATTAGTTAAATTGAATGGATCACAGTTAAATTTTAAAGTTTCCGATCGTGGCCCTAATGAAAGGTGACGATTCTTTGACGTCACTCACTCTCTCACGTAACTCAATTGATTTGGTAGTCCAAGACCGGATTAAATATATATCATTCTGTTGCGATCACTTACTCTTTGTAAGTCCTTGTCATTCGTATAGATTTTCAATTTCCGTGTTAAAGATACATAGTATAAAAGGAAACAATTACGACGAACAGGAAAACTATTTTAAGTATTTGGTCGGAAGCTTATGATCAAAATAATTAACGTTCTTTCAATGTGCTAGGTGCGAAATATAAATTATTTGTCTTTGTTTTAATAAGTGCAAATATTGAGTAGTGGTTGTAACGTCTTGAGTTTTGGATACAATTTTATCCAAGCCCCTGAATGTCTATGGTTGCAACTCTTTTTGTGCCCCACTGCTCTCTGCACAGGTCTCTCTCCATTATTGGGGAGGTATATTTACACCTACATACTGCTCCAATGCGGGTTGGTGGGTTAATGGCCAAATCCCTGTGGATTTTTTCCAATTAACCAGCCACCAACAAGGTTTAACGGTTGTTTTCTGTCGATAACATCGGGAGCGATGGTGCCCTCCGAAACACTACCTACTTTTCCACTAGTGGTCACCCATCTCACACTCACTCAGATGCGACGGGTTAGCGTAGAATACTTGCGTTCAACGCCAGTCACTGGGCCATGCGCTCTTCATGTCTATGTTCAAACCTTTTGACCGTTTGACCTTCCGGCAAGAATTCCGAGTGCATAACACCGCGATACTCAAAAAAACAGTCAACATGACTTTGACTTTTGATCGACTTTGGCGTGGTTTTTTCGGTTTCGGTTCAGTTGGAAAGCGCCACTCTGAAACTAGTCAAATTTGCATGTCAAACTCGTACGTACACCCACGTCTCGTCACCAGTAACAATGCGTTTCAACACAGAGTTCCAAATAACCCAACCCGAATGTTGGGTCGGAATTGACTCGTTCTAGCATGTCCTCAGCGACTCTCATGCGATTGAGTTTTTGGAAAAAATTCAGGTCTTTTGGGACTAGCCAAGCGGTAACATGTTTCATACCCAAATAATTAGTTAAAATGGTACGGATCGACTCGAGAGATACATGAAAGTTCGGCGGCTATCTCTCTCAAAGTTGAATGAGGATTTTTAGTCACTATTTCCTTCACTTTTGCGATGTTGACTTCAGTTGCATACGTTGATAGTCTACCAGAGCGAGGCAAATCTTCCATCACATCTTGACCGCTTTTGAACGCTTTGTACCACTCATACGCACGTGTTTTTGCACTGTAGTTATGGTATTTCTCCGGAGGCTGTTTATCGTCTTACAATACGGCCAGAAAAAAAAACGCTTTTTCACCGAATTCAGCGAATCAAACTCAGAAGCAAAGGAAAATCTAAATACACTGTCACGTTTGACTCCACTCTTGTTTCAAAATATTGCGTCACTACTCTTGTGCATACTTAAAAAAGTGTCCGTTTCGTTACACAAATAATCACAAGCAAAATGTTTCGAAAAAAGTCACATTTTTCTATGTTAACTGAGTGACTGAGTTTTGAAACAGTTAAAAAAACATGAAGCCACTGCAATTTGTTCGCGCTATAAATGTTTCGTCAGAAGTTTTCCCAACGAAGCTATACAAAAGTACAATTTGTTACGAAATGTCAACTTCGAGTCCGAGAGGGCAAACACCCTTGCTTCTATTAATACTTAATTAACTTTTTAATTTCCCTGTGATTAAAATATAGACAGTCGTATAGCATGTATACTTAGATCTAAATACCTACGTTATATTCCATAAAATATTGATCGCAATAAGTACTTAGTCGCAGTGTAAAACTTTACCATTTATTCAACTTTCCAGGTAACTTAATTACGCGGTAGATTTTCGTATAAGTTATTAATTTTTTATATGGTATGGTAGAACGCCAGCAAGACAAGACAAATGGAGGACAAGCGGTCACGCGGGCGCTCACCTACGCGTTGGACCGATATGATCAAAGCTGCAACACAGACCTCCATAGTCCAGAATTTTCGAGATGCTACAAACCGCAACAAATGGAGACGCATCGCGAGAGCATCATTATCCAATGAAAATGCAACGTCATCAGCCACGACCACTCTGTCAAGACGACTAAGGAGGAGGAGAACGCAAGCGATCTTTGCAGCTAGGGGCAAAAATTCATGCGCGTTTCTGTGCTTCGGAGGTTAAGCTGTCGCTCTCGGTTGTTGTCAATAGATGTCAGTCGTTAAACCTTGTCGGATGCCTTATTGGCGGCTTGAAAACATCCGACAGCGGGTTGGCCACTACGCCGCATCTTCACCAACCCGCAATGAAGCAGCGTTGTGTAGTAAGCTCCAGGCCTCCCAATAATGGGGAGACCCGTGCCCAGCAGTGAAATAGAAAAAGGGTTGCAGCCAACTACTCCATGCAAAAGCCAAAATTATAATAACTCTAGTTCCATCCATGATATTCTCGTTTTGAACAGACTCCATAATGTAGGATGCTTCAGTGATAAAAACTGTACAGTATAGACGCATATTCTGATTAAAGATATGTTAAGTAATCCCTATTAGATATTTTACATGGCGGTATTTGAACGCAAACCTGAGCAAACAAACGCAAACAAGAATTTCCTGCAAGGGAATAAGCCGTGATATAAGATGTCTTATTTTTAAGTGTTACTGTAGTCGAAGGTTAATAAAGCAAAGTAAAAAGTAAGCAAAACTGCTCACTGTTTGTTGAAAAAAATTTACGAGGAGGGAACAAAAGGCAATCATGACTTGCTTTTGGCAGTACTGGCAAGTATTTAATCGGCGAAGTACTAAGTGCGGTTTCGGTTATACTTTCCAGATAAACCTGCTTGGAAGCAGCTAGGGAGAGAGGTCCGTCCCCAGTAGTGAGGCCATACATTTAAATCTATGAGTGGGTCATAAAAGAAAGAGTACATCCAAGAGCTACATAAAATCTCCAGATATATTTAAAATTTTGGCACCGATTTTGTTAATTACCATTTCGGTTTAGCTCTATATTCAGTACATATATTTCAATTATGAATTAAATTTTTACCCTTGGTCCAAAATGTAAGGGTGACCTGATTTACCTGTCATCCACTACAAAAGTAAAATAGTTGACGTGAGTCACTTTGCACTCCGTAACAGTTGTGACCACCACTGACTCATACAAGTTGGAACTACAAAGCCTATGTTATGCGCTGCGTCATGATTTTACCTTTGAAAAGGTGAAAATCTATGAATATGAATAACATTCGTGCGAAAGAAAGATATCTCGGATACTAAACCATGATAATATATTGTGATTTCGATGTTTCGCGTTTTGCCGTTATGCCATATTTCTATGAAAAATCGAGAAACCCTATGGTCCGACGCCTGGATTAGAACTTAGTAGTATGCAATGGAGCAGCGCCAGCTCCACCCCTCTCCAAGTATGTGCCCAGCAGTGGAAAGTAAAAAGGGGTTGCAGCTACTTGTACTTGCCTTTCAGATACAAAAAGTAACGCTTCTTTCTCGTGGTCTCACAGGATTGGATGCCATGCCCATGACACGCACGATGACAAAACACAAACGTGACCAGAAAATAATTATTATTTCATCTTTTAGATATCTCTCCCTGGGAATCTGGTCGGCGTGTTTTAATTTTGAAATATTAAACTGTCTTTTTGTGCCTATTGTGATTAAGTTTAATGTACCTAAATCTTCTTTTTGTCAACAGTAAACAACCCCGGCCGGTTCGGCTTATCTGAGGGGGTAGCACAAGTGCAGGGCCGTGCGTCCCCCACTGCGCCCCCCGCCTCGCCGTGCGTGGGATGTGCGCGCAGATGTGGATACGGCTTTCGTTTAAACAAAGAAAAATAAAGTTGATACACCTAAATAATAGCTGTACTTTATATGATACTTTTAATGTGGTATGAAGAATAATGAGTATGAATTAATCATAATTAATTTGGTTCGGGCAGACTAATCTGCAGCACTTTTATTGCGTCACACTGGTGACTGATTCTCTTCCATCTCTTTTCTCTTATCTCAACCCATCGCCCATTCTTATGGGCCCTTGGTGCCCTTGCGCCACCTAGCCAATGAATGAAAATATTAATAAAATTTAGAATTTTGAACGCTTCTCCCTATGATTGGAGGGGCTCGAAGGTTTCTATAGATTGGGAGAGACCTTAGTAGCTAACTCGCTGTCAGAAGTTTTCAAACCACTTATGAGGCTTCCGACTAAGTTTAAGTAACGATTGATATTTCGACATACAACCAGAACCGACTACTTTATCTGCCCTCCGAAGCTCGGAAACGCAAATAAAATTTTCTAGCGGTCAACCATTTCATCCTAGGCCGCATCTGTTTCGCTTAGCAGTATGAAGATCTCTTGGGTTCTACAGCGTGAGGTCTACGTGTGCCTACGCAAGGTAGACTTGGAATACTAAACATTAATGTTTTTGAGCGCGCATGGCCCGGCGGTTAGCGTAGAACGAAAGCGATCTATGCAACTAAGCCAAACGGGCGCGGTCGGGTGTGAGATGGGTGACCGCTAGTGGCAAAAAAAAAATCATGCGCGTTTCCGTGCTTCGGAGGGCACGTTAAGCCGTCGGTCCCGGTTGTTGTCGATCGATAACAGTCGTTAAACCTTGTCGGAGGCCTTATGGGCGGTTTGAGAACATCCGACAGCGGGTTGGCCACTAGCCCGCATCTTCACCAACCCGCAATGGAGCAGCGTGGAGGAGTAAGCTCCAGGCCTCCCCAATAATGGGGAGAGACCCGTGCCTAGCAGTGGGACGTAAAAAGGGTTGCAGCCAATGTTGTTAGCCTGATACTTTATATTTGGTCTATTACTTTTTTTGTAGAGTAAATACTCTTATTACATTTTAACATTGATTTATTAACTAGAAGCCATCTTCACACAATTGTTTTGGGTCCGGAGGCTTTATTGACGTAAACAATAATTACCTGCGTCGTACTCCGACTGGAAAGTGGATTAATAATAAGGGAAGAAATATTTATTAACTAACGGTGTCACATCTTGATGTCTTCTAGACTAATCTGTCTCTTTTATTTAATATAATAATATAATATCTAACTGTTACTTACGTCTTTGTGTGTGTTCATGGTATACCAGGTAAACACTCACGAGAGAAATATTTTATATGCATCAGGGTTGTTATAAAATGCTTACGTATTTCCATTGTAAGAAAATGAAAATTCTTTAATGACAATATTTTATCTAAATTTAAATCACATCATGGTGACGTTTCGGTTATTTATCTAATACCTTTAAACGAGCAATTCTTGCATATACCTAAATACATTTTCATTTCACATGTAATGAAACAACGAGTTTTGATTTTTTCTGTTTTGCCAGTCGAAACAAGACAATTTTCAAACCATTCGCATTGGTGTCAGTCAGAACGTTGTTTCTACCCGGCACCTTCATTTGTTTATTATTTACGTCTTTATTTCAAGTAAGTATGTCATAATCGCATTGACAACTGTCGTCAAATCGTTGTCAAAAGATGTTACTGCGCTATTTGTCTGAAACAGTCTTACTTCGACTGGCTACAGAAATCAAAACTCGTTGTTTCATTACTTACATGTGATATGAAAAATACAGTGTGTGGCTCGGGATGAAACAAAGACGATTTCAGACCAGGGCGATGACAATGTCAACTCTCGCCGTCGTCAGAAATGGTCTTGTTTCACCCCTAGCTACACAATATACTTTTTTTGAATCTCGAAAACGGCTCCACAGGTTTTGATGAAATTTAGTACCCTGGTTTCGGGAGTGATAAATCGATCCAGCTAGATTTTATTTATAGAAATTTTAAATTACAAAAAAATATTTTCAGTGATAGTTATAATCAACTTAAGTATATATATAAACTGAAAATACGACTCTTCCTGACATCTATTGGCGAGTATTAAGAATATTGTGGCGTAGAAGCCGTCAAACGCCATCCGTCATTCTGACGTTCAAAGAGATGATAATGTCGATTAGAAATAGCTCTGAAATTTCCTTCATTGAATTAAAGCTTCCTTGGCCGAATGGTTACGTGGGCTGATTGAGAAACTAGAGGCCCGGATTCAAACCTCAATCAAAACCATATTATTATGATTTCAGGAACAGTCGCATATTTCAGTTTAATAATAAATATTTTCACCGGTATTCAACTTAAATAAAGTTGATTATCGCTGAAAATATTTTATTAATACTTTAAAATTTCTAAAAATCAAACATAGCTGGATCTATTTATCACCCCCGAAACCAGAGTACTATCGTTGGAGCCGTTTCCGACATTCATAAAAAAATATAGTTAGGTATATACAAGAATTGCTCGTTTAAAGGTATTAGATTGCATATGAATGCATATTATTAAGAGTAAGTAGGTACTAACACTAAACTAAAACTAAGTGCCTATGGAAGCCAAAATTTTTTTATTCCTATGGGTTACTTGAATCGTGCCATGCAATGGGAATGATGTAGGAATGATGTATGTGAATGATCACATTGAAATGGGGGAAGGATTTCAACGATGCGTGACATGAACTTACCTGTCACGTAATTGTATCGTCATGTAAGTACCTATTAGAAAAGCCAAAAAAGGTAACGTAAATTGGGTCACAAAAGTGTGATGGGTCCTACCCACCTAAATTGCCAACGCCGGATAAACACGGCAAAAATCCCGGACATTTGGGCAAAATATGGTGTTTTCCCCGGACATCTCTGGAAAATTATTTTTTGCAAAAAAAATAAAAACATAATTATATTTTTTTAATTCCATTCGATCGTGACTATTTTGCCGAACCTTCTTGAATGCGGGATATTGTGGATGAATTTTTAATTAAGATTTATTTCAATTTATCGCTTATGTTTTAAAAAAATGGATTTCCCCTGACATCAAAAGTTACAAACACTTTTCAAAAACCCTGCCGGAGGGCTCCCGGACGCCCTTCAAACTAGGACAAATCCGGGAAAATCCGGACGGATGGCAGCCCTAGATAAGGGGTACGAGGGACATAAAAGTAATATTTTTTTTCTGGCGTAATTTATTCCACACAGTGAAGCGCGTATGGCTCAGCGGCTAGCGTAGAACGCAAGCGATCTACAGAGCCCAGCAGTGGGACGCAAAAAAGAGTTGCAGCCAATTTATTCCACAATATTAAATATAATTTATTTATTCCTCACACTTCAAATAGTATAGAATTATCGTGTAACGACTACACAGACCAAGTGGTTATTGGCTTGAAAGATTACACGGGTGACATGGCGTTTGAAGGCGATTTGCGAGACGCAAGAGGAGCAAGGTTGGAGTCAATAGAGCATTAGGTAACTTATTTTATTGCTTTACTTACGTTTAACGAAGGTTTAGTTATCATTAGGTCACATGAGTGGAGTAGAGAGGCTAAATGCTTATAAGCATTAGCGATAGAATTCTTGAGCGATTGGCGCTGAGGTGGCTCTTTCGAAAAAAATGTTTCCACAAATTAATTATAAATTTAAGTATTTATTGAAAATCTTTGCCACTACTATTAATTTAATGTTTTTTTTTTGCTAAAGGGATCAATGATCTGCCTATAAAATGGCGTAAGTGTAACAACGGCGCATACTTTGATTGATTCAAATGTAACGAACGTGTCAGCCAGCTAGCCAATCGGAGCCATGCCGCCATGACGTCTCCCTTAAGCCAAGCCCTAGGAGTCGTCTCTATATAAGCCTTTGCCAGCAATAATAATAATATATCGATGTTTGCCAGCCATTATTCTGTCATTCTGCTTGTCAATAAAAAAATGCAGAAGCTCTGTCCGTTTCATTTCTGGTCGTAATAAAATAATAATTTCATTTAAAAAACTATTCACTTTTTTAATTAATTAATTCAGAAGAAACTGTTTAATGGCGCCAAAAGTTCATACACTCGCTCCCAGGATTCTTTTGCAAAGAGATCAATCTGCCTATAAAACTGCGTAAGTGTAACAACGGCGCATACTTCGATTGATTAAATAATAATTTCATTTAAAAAATATTTCACTTTTTTTATTAATTCATTCATAAGAATAACGGCGATACGCGCTTATTATTACAAATAACATTCTAATTTCTAATTAATAGTGAAATAGTCGGAGGTTAATAAAACACAAAAATAAAATATATTGTTTATATATTTTTGCACTTTTAAATATTCTTCACATCTAATATTTAACACGAGTTCAATTTATCATAATAGGAATAAGATCAGACATCAGGTCAGGTTACACATATAGACATAGTCAATAAGTAAATTAAGATACAGGTAAATAAATATTTTTTATTGCTACACAAAAAAATGCGTTTACACAATAATTAAGTATGTATTATGTTCAGAAAATGTTGAAAAATATTTTAAATCTTAAAGCATCATAGGTATTAAAATTTTACATAAACAGACGTTTTCAAGCAATATATATTTTTTGTTAAAAATATTTTTTTGTCTTTGACTATGCTTTGACCTTAGAGCATCACAGATACTGACAGGTATGACACCCGGAGTCAGTACCTTTGATGATTTAAGCCTTTGACAGATTAAGCTTGATGATATAAACTACAAAATAGTATTTAACATAAGTCTCAAATCGATTACATTTGAAAGGCAATATTGAGTAGATTGTTTTTTGACCATTAAAACAAATCAATTAGGCACGCATTCTATATTATAAGTCAAGCAAAACCGTCGCGGTCAGAAGAAAAAGGCAAAACATTGCAATGAAAAGGGTGAATTTTCTGCATTATTATAACAAGAAACTAAAATAAATCTTTATGAGTTTGAATTGTGGAGTATTAGTTAGATCATTATATCCAGAATTACGTGATAACGCATTTGTTGATTTAATTGTGATTTTGTTACATTTTGTTTACAAAGAAACATGTTTAATAGCCTCAATAAGGATCAATATATTTTTTTTTGTTTTACTGTTCGAAAAGTACTACAACTGACTACCTGAGTCGTGGGTACCATGGACAGATAAAATGACAGAAACACAAACACCCACACAGAGAATAGAAATTTAAACTCAACATTCGGATTTCTGCCTCGCCGGGAATCGAACCCGGGACCCTCTGATCGGCAATCTGGCATGGTAATCATTACGCCACACAGGTTTTCAAATACTACTTATGCAACACAATAACAATATTATTAAGAAAATTAATACACTGTAAATATTAAAATCGTCTGTTTTACACGAAATAACTTGATTTTCAAAAACCATAAGTACTAACTTTTAACTGCATTTATTACTTTTTAAAGGAAAGTTATAAGAAATCTTTAAAAAAAAATTTTAAGTGTAGCAACAATAAGTGTAGTATAAGAGACATTATACCACAAAAATATTTAAAAAAAAATCTGTTTGCGTTAGGCACATTTTAATTCAACGTAAATATAGAACAAAACTGAAAAATACGTACTTAATTAATAATAAAAAGGAAACAATATTACAAAAATATAGCACTTTAAAAAATATATATCTACACTTACTAAGATATAATAAAAATCAGACCTATAGTTTACCTATATTCATACTCTATAGCATTTTAAACAACATAATATATAACAACAAAAATACTATTAGTGTTTATTCATTTGTTTTCTAAAATAAGTCATTCAGAAACTTGTGACATATTTTGCGTTTAATTAAATCATAAGCATCTGAATAAGCGCTATAAATATTACTATAGGCTATTTATTTACATATCGGAGTCCAAATTGCAAGCCTATGTCGTTTTTAAAATTCAAGATTTAAATGTAGAAGTATGCAACACAACAAAAGTTTAATAAGTAAAAAACATTTCTGGAGGTTAGGTTCAATAGTATCAAATTATTTAGAAAAGAATCGCATACAATCTCAGATTAAAACAAAAATAGCGGTAGATAGGTGACTTGCCTCTAGTCCCTGTAGCTTCGGGATTAAGAATAGAGCTACGGTATCCCCTGCCTGATCGTAAGAGGCGACTAAAAGGGGGATTCCGGGGTTGGCGGCGGTGAGAGTGGGAGCTCGATCCGTCCAACCAGCAGCCCCGAGAAGGAGGCGATGTGTGCGTGGCCACGTGCAGCCATAAGCATCGGAAGGTGCAGGAGACACATCTGCTCTCCCGAAGATGGGCCCATTCTGGACGTCACACGCGGAGAACACCGGTGCGTTCCACTGGAGATCCCGGAGTCCTCCCCAAGCGCAGAGGCAGGCCACTGAGGGGGTTTTAGAGAGGTCAAATCCCACATAACCCGGTATCGTCTCCCAAGGTGCCAGGTACCTTTTGAAGGTTTCCCACCATACCAAAAAAAGTCTATAGACTTGCCTCTAGCGCGTTGATCCCTTAAAACAGGTCCCTGTCGCCTACTTTTGCGGAGCGACATAGAAATTTAAGATACCATAATGAGTAAAGAGTTAAGTAAACTTTTTGGCAGGACCCGACTCAAAGAGCACGATGACGCACACGTCAGTAACACTCTTGTCTCGCTCACACTATCGTCAATACAAATTGTTTGTCTCTGTCCTTAATATCGTACGAATAGAATCAAAGCTGTGCGTGCATGTTCCCCGTTTTCAGTTAACAATAATAAAGACGTGCCATATTTTTTATTTTGTTTTAATCTAAGCTTACAATGGTACATACGAGTAGCTTAATTCTAATTAAATTAATATGTCAAAAAGAGTTGCGTTGCATACTTTACAATAATATGTTTTTGTAGTCTCTTTATGCGCAAGTTAAAATTATTTAGAAGCTAAATATGTAGATTAAGATTTTGATATGGTTAGCAGACAGCAGAGTTGGGCAAAGTGTAATCAGATTAATAATTACATTGTGTAGTCATCAATCAAGATTACAGACATATCAGTGATTAATGATTATTAGTTTGTACAATTCCTAAATTTAGTAAGTATGCATCAATCAAAAAAGTAATCAAAATTACGATTACAAACTAATAATCACAATTACACAATGTAATCATTAATCTGATTACATTTTGTCCAAGACAGCTTTGAAGCCCTCATGTCAATGATATTTTCAATTCCGTTAAAATTTTAAGTAAAAATTACGATTAGCAATTATTACAATATTTAGTTGAGATTTGTGTATCATATCATTATGTAAAATGGAATGTATAAAATCGGAATTATGCATTAAACAACAGATCTTAGTTGGTGGGAAGATTCACTCCTAAGAAATACAAACAAAATAGAATCTTGCATTTAATGTCTTGTGTCGTCAAAATTTCATTTTGACTTACAATATATACTGATAAATTGAAAGTAAAAAGTAGCGCAATCATACATACATATTTAAAAACAATAGTAAGGGCCTTTTTCACCACCTTCAAGTAAAGTGATAAGTACGCTAATTGTCTGTTAAAGTCACCCGTAACTTCAATTTAAATTTCACGATGTTCGAGTAGCATTAATCATATGACAAACTGACCCGCACTCATAGCTTTTACTTGCCAATTAACTTTACTTGGGACGTAACTAATCAACACTTTACTTGCAGATGGTGAACGAGGCGAACTAAGTCGAATACATAACAATAGTTCAGATCAATGTGATATTCAATATTATGTTCTAAAAATTATGCACCTCTTAATAACCATTGGAATAAAAAAATACTTTCGAGTTTTTGTATATCTAATTTCAGATCTTTTGTTAAGGTTAAATGGTTAGAAACACAATAATATAAGAAAAAATATGTCTGCCGTAAATACAATATAAGGCTAGTTGCACAGACTTGCTAGTTGTCAGTAAGTACAGCAATGGAAACAAATTGGTGTATGTAATAAATAAGGTTAAAAATGTATTAACAGGATTATTTGCTATTTCTCATAAAAACATACTTAAAAATACAATAAAATTATTTGCATGACACCAAAATCTAGCCGAACACGTGACGTTATTTTGTAATTTTTAGTGCCCATTCTCAAAAGATTTGTCATCCTTTTGTACGCCATGACACATCAGAACTTTATGACATTAAATTAAAATTTTATACAAAAAATCCACTAATTTTATAAATTCGAAATGTCTGTCTGTCTGCTACGCTTTCTCGCTTAAACTACTAAAACAATTTTAATGAAATTTGGAACACAGATAGAGTGGACCTTGGGAAAGGACATAGGATGGTTTTTATCCCACGGGAACCTATAAACGGACGAAGCCGTGGGCGGAAGGCATGTATAAAACACTGAGTTATTATTACTACGTATATAGTGGACGTCTCTACTAGATTTCTTGTTACACGTGTTAGAGCCAATCAGCATCAACGCGCTCAGTCAGTGTCGGACGTCTGAGGCTGTTCAACGCATTGGAATGTAAAGTGTAACGTCAAATATGCCTTCCTGCGTATTGTACCTTATTACCAATTGACAGAGGTCTTTATTGGTTGGCACATTTGTCTGGTTATTTGGTTCATTACACATTTCGCAATGCATGATGAGCGCACTGATTTTGTTCAGAATGTCGTCTCTATACGTAGTAATATAACTCAATGGTATAAAATAAACCAATGTAACACTTTGTTTTAATGAGTAAAAATATACAAGGTATATAAACTGTAAGAAAGGAAGTTTCCTAATAGATGGCAACTAGCTTATTGTTTAAAATATGTATGTACTTAGTAATTACAGCTGAATACTTCAGTACACATAATTTTGACTAGAAATATATATTAATTATTATGTTGCTAATAAACATTTAATATAATAACTACCATTCGTCACAGCTACAGCACACGAAATTACATGTTAAAAACAAATAATAATACATGTCATTGTTATGTTATAAAACGTAGTAAATATAATTGGAATGTTCCTTTTGAAATGATGGAATGTGAAACAGTCCCTTGAAATTTCTATAAACGTATATTAAAATATTATAAAAAAGAAAAAAAATGCCTATGAAATACTAATATTGATATAATTTGTGAACTTATACAACCTTTTTAAGTAATACTGACCTAGTAAAATAATCTCAGTATTTCCGAATACAAATGGTATGAAAGATATATTTTTTTACTTTTTTTCTCGAGTCATTTTCACCATTTAAAACAGTAAAAGATTTTTATTAAATTTTCTTTGACACACAATTGCACATAGATTTGAATTCTTAAAATAGTTTATAAATATATTTTTAATTTGATATTTATTCTTAAATTATATTGGGTAGAACCATATAAACAGTAAGAAATGTTTTACGCAAATGTAAAAATATAAATTGTTTTATAAAATTGTTCTTAATGCAACAAAAATCGGCTGAAATCACAAGAAAAAACTAATAATGAATTGTCCTCTTCGTTTGTTTGTCACATACAGTTCATTTGTTGTACCTAATGTAATTGTCATACGTAATAAACAAACGAGGATGTTTAATATTTTTGTTAAATTATTTTGCTTCCAAATGTGTATGTTTTGTGACACCGGTTCTAAACAAAAATAATGTTAGGTCACTTCTATTTGTATTTGTATAACATTTAAGGGGATGAAAAATAGATGTTGTCCGATTCGCAGACCTAACCGATACGCACACAACATTTCACAAAAATCGGTCGAGCTATTTCGAAGGAGTTCAATTACCAACTCCGTGACACGAGAATATTATATATAATATTAGATAAGCACTTGAAAGAAAACTGAGGAAGTAATTTTAGTGCTAAACAACAAAATAAAAGTTCAACCGACATTTTTGTAAGAAATCATGGATAGGTCGATATTTTTGGAGGCCTACATATCAGATTAGAATTATATTTCAAACACATCTTACTATCAATACGGTTCTACAGGTCCCTACAAGTGTTCACAGCTTACACGTCGTTGGTCTCCAAGTCGGGTATGCGGTTGAAGTTCTCCGGGGCTCGGTTCCAGTAGTAGTACGGCGGTCCGGCGGAGAAGCAGTACTTCTGGTCGAGGGGAGTGTCGTTCTGCACCCAGTACATGAGGTAGAAGTTGCACATTTCGTCTTTGTTTGTTGCTCTGGAATTATTTTGAGTAGATAATAAATTATTATTTGTTACTTTTTAGTTGTGCATCGGGAGGTGCAGGAGAGCATTAATGCTCTCCCGAGGATGGCCCCGTTCTGGAACATGGGTGCGTTTCGCTGGAGATCCCAGAGTCCTCCCCAAGCGCAGAGGCAGGCCACCGAGGGGGTTTTAGTGCGGTACAAATCCCATATAACCCGGTATCCTCTCTCAAGGTGCATTTTAAAGATACCCAGATACAAAAAAATAGGTTTGACTCCCAGCGAGAGAGAAATCTAAATATTAAATTAAGAGATTTTTTTCATTTTTGTTTCTTTACATTCAAAGCATTTACAATGTCACAAGATATCTCTCAGCCGTTCTGCGAAATACAGCAAGCGATAAAAATTGAAAAATCTAGACTCTATCTTCTAACACCAGAACACCTTTAAGCAGCTTCAATGTTCGTAACGTTTTTGGTGTCCAGTAAAACAATATAACTGAACCTCAATTTACCACCAAAGCAAATTACTTTTATAAGGCTAATAAAATAATGAACTAAAATCTGAGATTATGAGTAACATCTTCATATTGAAGATTCATATCTGCTCATAGAGCGGTTGAAGTAGATGATAGGCAGACTAAGCTATAATTACGTTACGTTTTTATTTACCTTTTATGTCATTATTTTACTAAATATAATTGTATAAAGTTAGAATACTTTTGTTATTATAACTCATAACATAAAGTGAATAATACATGCACTACTACAATACACAATACATAATACTAATACACAATACATTTTTTTTTATTGGGAGCTACATCAGTAGATGGCGTTGTTAAGCGAAACTAATCCAATCAGTCTCTGAAGAAAATCTGCTGTTTTTATCTGAGCAACGTTCGGTTATCCGGGTACTATGTATATTAATACTAATTATACTACTCTATCATTAAGCAAGAAACTGCAATTTATTTACCCAATCTTAACGACGTGGTCATGAGTGTTGTTCATAGTACACCTCGCGGCCAACACGTCGTGCTTGCGGATGGGTGTAGTGTCGGACACGGGGTAGAACATCTGAGGCAGCTGTGGGTTCTTCATGCCCAGTATCCGCCACTGGTCACCCTGCTCGAAGCGACGGACCACGTAGCCTGTTACCAGTTGGCCTGTGAATGTGGTAATTTTTATTTTATCTATATACATATAAAAGAGGATGTTTGTATATATGACATCGCAAAACTCAGAAACTATTCGACCGATTATTATGAAAATTGGTATGTATATGTATTTTTTCACGGAGAAGGTTTATATGCTATCCATTATTATTATTATTTAATATTTAAACGTGATACGGAGTTCGCAGGGTCAGCTAGTTTTATTTAAAATCTAAAGTAAATTGTTGAATTGATGACGTAGTCAAAACCTGCATAGTAATATTGAATTGTTCAAGCACTCTTTTTGGGTCCCACAGCTGGGCAGTGGTCTCTCCCCATTATTAAGGAGGCCTGTAGCTTACTCCACCACGCTGCTCTAATGCGGGTTGGTAAGGTGCGGGTTAGTGGCCAATCGTCGTGATGTCGGATATTTTCAAACCGTCCATAAGGGCTATAGAACGCAAGCGATCTACGCAGCTAAGCCAAACGGATGCGGTCGGGTGTGAGATGGGTGACCGCTAGTGGCGAAAATTTCATGCGCGTTTCCGTGCTTCCGTGCGTCGGTCCCGGTTGTTATCGATAGATAACAGTCGTTAAACCTTGTCGGAGGCCTTATGGGGAGTTTGAAAACATCGGACAGCGGGTGGGCTACCAACCCGCATTGGAGCAGCGTGGTGGAGTAAGCTCCAGGCCTCCCCAATAAGGGGGAGAGACCCGTGACCAGCAGTGGGACGCAAAAAGGGTTGCAGCCAATTATGCATGTCTAACCTGCTTACCAAGAGCATGAGTATGAGTGCGGAAGGCGAAGGGATGGATGACTTTGTCCTCTTCCATGGTGCATGCAGTCTCCATGTGCTCCACGCTGTGCGGAGGAATGGCGCCACTGGTGCCGAGAAGGAACACGCCGGCTTGCCGGGGCATGCTGCAATATAGATAGCAATAATAATAAGGGCCTCTTTCACCATCTCCAAGTAAAGTGTTGATTAGTTACGTCCCAAGTAAAGTTAATTGGCAAGTAAAAGCTATGAGTACGGGTCAGTTCAGTATCATAAGTGCTACTCGAAATTGAAATTGAAGTTACTGGTGACTTTAACCGACAATTAGCGTACTTGTCACTTTACTTGACGGCATCTTAATGTATAACATTATTATACTTATAAGACTTGTTCAGATTACGTTTATCACTAGGATAAAATATAATAATCAATTAAATTAGCGGCAGATTAATATCCCTCAAAATAAAAATAATAACCCCACAGGTCAAAGTAACATCACCACGGATCTTCGATTACCTTGATTCATCAAGATATAAAATAATTTAAATAATAATAAACTTACCGTTGTTTAGTGTATTTCAGGAAAACGCCAGAGTTGTCAGTACGATCCTCTAAAAAGTAATACATTTTTATTAGTCAGTAGATAAAACATTTGTAGGAAAATTCAAGTTGGTGGACATGAAATGCCTTTATGGAACCTTGTCAGTTGTTTGTTTGAATACCTAATAGAAAACATCGTAATGAAATATTACCTACAATGTTCTGACGTATATTACTAATTTCTACAGTCCATTAAAATCTAAGAAGTACCGTTGGAGTTTTGGCGGGAAGTTTGAAGGGACAAGTAGTGCTCCTGTTTCATTTTCATTTTCTTAGTGCATTTTTGAGTTATATCGGATAAAGTTGATGGCATTTTGTTCGATATGCGTTAATGACAGTGCAAGAGTGTTGTGATGTGATATAAAATAACAGTGCGAAAACATGTTTTTTCGGCTTGCCTCCAAAACTCCTTCGAACACGTTCTGGTAAAGTAGCCATCGCTTTACTTGAACATCTGACTGACTAGACTGACTGTTAACCGACGACTTACAGATTTTTGAAGTGAAAACTTCTTTACCGGCGTTGTGCACTTTTTTTGGGATGGGTAAAAAATTTTAAACTCGCCTGATCGAATATTCGTAAGACGGAGGGGTGACAGCTGATGACGGCTCGACTGTCCATACTTGTAAATTCGTTTATATCAAGTATATAAAATTTGGACATTGAACAAAGTGCATCTATTAATGAAAAAATGACATGAAAACCTACTGAAAATACTAGATGAAAACAAACGATACTAGATGACAACGTTAATGTTCAAGTTTTCACTTCCGGCACTACCGGAGTGCAACCCGTTGTTTTTTTCTATGACTACTTACTAAAGGATAAAAAAAATATACTTGTCGCTGGCAATACGCACAGAGTTTACGATGCCAATATTAAATAATGAAAAAATACCGTTTGACACTGGCGATACTATCTATATGAAACGTCAAATTGTACCAATTAGATAGACTTTAAATTGGATTTGCGCGACGGAATTCAAACTCGGAAGTCCGACATGAGAGTTTGGTAACTTAACCACTCGGCTATTAGGTACCTACTGCTTGTTTTTTTAATATAATCTATCGTCAATCATCATGGTCACCGTTTTTTTACTTTTTTGTGCCCCTGCTGGGTACCTCTTAAAGTGAGGAATATAGGGGAAAATGCACCATATTAGAACATGGCAGGACTATGTCCGCTTTTTGCTCCTACCCCACATAAGCCTTAACGCACCCAAAGAGAATGACGGTCAGCCGATGGCCGTACAACAATGACAAACATCAAGTGTATATTATTACCCAGGATATTATTGAACTATTTCTTTTCATTTCAAACATTATAATAAAATATGTACAAGGTTATCACATGCCTATGACTTTTTAAACGTTTAAAAAGTCGCTATCGATAACCTTTTAACCCATAAACACAATATATTCAAATGCCCACATCTACTGAATACCACAATCAAGATAACATTATTATGTATACCAATGAACTACCTACAAAAAAGAACCAAGGAAAATTCGTGAACCCTCTCTATTGTGTTTTAGTGTAATATTCTGGTTGTCGATTACACTTAAAGAGGCGATTATCAGCCACAAAAGTAGCAGCGGAACTACATACATTTTCAGGCAGTCTCAGGCTTGCTTAAAGCGGCTTTCAGACAATGCTATAATAGCATATAGTATGTAGCTCATAGCACAACAATATCGCGCACAATACATTGTTATGGACACGTTCACACTGTACTATACTATATGTTATTGGCTTACTATACGCTATAAATTGGTGCGATGCGGTAAGTTCATGCTGTGCTATAAATTCTCTTCAAAGATCTCAAATCTCGATCTTCAAAGATTTAAAACTCTTCAAAGATCACGGTCAACTGAGCTTGCTATGTATGTACTATAAATGCTAGCGATAATATCGCGTAATGTGAACGCCATGCTATATAGTATAGCATTAGGCCCTTCTTTGCTTTTTTTAATGGATACGAGCATGCAGGCCACGTGATGTTAAGTGGTCGCTGCAGCCCATGGACATCTACATACAACCTCAAGCAAGCATAGGTAAGTCTTGTCTGAGGTCGTATGCAGTTGCGCTGCTACTCCGGAGGCTGGTGGTCGCCTCATGTAGTGTGGCCGGGAACTGCACCTTTCCACCGAAACACAATAGAATTGGTTCACGGCAGAAGTGCAGCGGTGGTACTTCCCCAGGCGAACGATGATACTTCTACCACCTACAAGTAGTAGAACTGTCTGAGTAAATGTACACAGGCTGAAGCAGCCTCTACCAGTCTTTCGTGCTCCTCCATTTTAGTAAAAATAAATAAAATACACTGTAATAATATGGTATACAATAAAATATCGGAAATAGCTTGTTAACGAATCAATACACTATTGTAGAGTAGGTACCTATTCTAAGGAATTAATTTTGTGAGAATCAATTAGTCATAGTCAGATATATTATATTGCTTGGTTACCAATCCTTTTTATTTCCACTGCTGGACACGAGGGGAAGCTATGAAGTCTATGCCACCAAATTGTTCGAGCGTGGGTTGGTGGAGTCGAGGGGGCCAATCCGATGTCGATGGTTTTCAAGCTGCTCATAAGGTCTCTGACAACGTTTCACGATTCAAGGTTTCTATCAATCGATTACAACTATCGATTACTACAATCGAAGACCCGTTTGGCGCAATGGTTACCGTACCGGACTGCCGATCGGAGTCCCGGGTTCGATTCCTGGCTAGGCAGAAATTTGAATGTTGAGTTTAAATTTCTGTCCTCGGTCTGGGTGTTTGTGTTTCTGTCTTTGTGTGTGTTCACCCACGTGTGGTACCCACGACACAGGGAATCGTAGTGTGGGGGCTATGAGTGTGAAGCGTTTATTTAGAAAAAAAAAAACCTGGAACCGAAGACTGCACGAAAACGCGCATGATATTTGCAGTGAATCATCTCACAACCGACCGCGCCCGAATCTGCGCAGATTGCTTTCTTTCAACGGCAGCCGCAGGGCCATACGCACTTTACAGCATTGCTTACTATTTGTTTATCCTAAAAGTATTAAACATTGACATACTTGGAAACCGTGACATGTAGTGAACTTGCAGGACCAGGTATTTGATAGGAGAATCACGTCCAATAAGAAATCCAACGTCTTTTGGGAGATCGAGGCTCGGAGCGTCGCGGGCCCACGCGTATACAATCTGCAAATAAAACATGGATATTACTATATTAAGATACCTACAAACTGATGCATTAGGAGTTTTGGCTGCAACCGTTTTTACGTCCCACTGCTGGGCACGGGTCTCTCCCCATTATTGGGGAGGCCTGGAGCTTACTCCACCACGCTGCTCTAATGCGTGTTGGTGGAGATGCGGGCCAACCCGCTGTCGGATGTTTTCAAACCGCCCATAAGGCCTCCGACAAGTTAACGACTGTTATCTATCGACAACAACCGGGACCGACGGCTTAACGTGCCCTCCGAAGCACGTAAACGCGCATGAAATTTTTTGCTACTAGCAGTCACCCATCTCACACCCGACCGCGCCCGTTTGGCTTAGTTGTATAGATCGCTTACGTTCTACGCTAACCGCAGGGCCATGCGCGCTTCATGAGTTCGCTTTAGGAGTTTCACCATCCATAAAATAAAAATAAAAATCTTCCCAAAAAAAAAAAAAGTTTTTAATTAATAAATAAAAAATAAGGGTTGATCATAGAGGGGTGAAAATTTAGGGTTGTATGTATTTTAGTATTGTGTATCATAAAAAAATAAAAACAAAAAATTTTGTCCAAAAAAAATAAAAAATAAAAATTTAAGGGTGGACCACCCTTAACATTTAGGGGGATGAAAAATAGATGTTGTCCGATTCTCCCTCCACCCTAGCCGATATCCTTGCAAAGATTCACGAAAATCGGTCGACCCGTTTCGGAGGAGTTGCGTAATTGACGCACCCCGTGACACGAGAATTTTATATATTAGATTAATATTATATATATATATTTAGATACATCACTGATTTTTATTACCTTTTTAATCAATAATAATTTTACTAATTGACTATAAATGAGTTGTGACGTCACAAATCATTTTCTCATACAAAATTAATGACAATGTCACGTTTTGAAAGCTCATCAAAAGTAGTCCAAGACCGGATTCTGACACATTACATCCATACACGTTGAATTTATAGGAAACGCTTTTTTTTGTAGGTGGTAATAGTATATTTCATTACAAGTGCGGAAAGGCTGTCATTGCAAGGAGCTCCGACAAATGACTACCCGAGCCGAGGCGCAGCCGAAGGTGAGGGTTGACAGTCGGAACTCCTTCCAATGACGGTTCCGCACGTGTACTGAACGACTATTTTTAATACAGTTGCGAAAAAATGAAGCAATTTAATAAAATAATAAAAACTCGCAAAGAACATTTTTGAAAAATGGCGCCAACCGTAAAAGAATACCTATATGCAGAGACTTTTTTTTTGTTTTCTTCACCCATTCTGGGTAGGAAAAAGGAACTATGCCCATACAGCCAAGTCTTCAGTAGAAATTTTTTATTGATATGAAATGAAAATGTTAATGAGATGAAATGAAGTGCAACCTAACCTAACTCATTGAATCAAATCATCAAATCTGATATTGAAACAAACTAGTAGCTTCTTTTTAGAAATATTTGCATGAATCATAAAAACTTCAAAAACTTCGTGGTTGGTTTTTTTTTTCTTTTTAATAGACATTATTTTGACAGTTGGGAAAGAGAACGCAGAAGTGCGGAAAAGGTAAAGAAAAAGCACGAGTGTGTAATAGCCCACATCCCGCACGCTAAACGTCCCTGCAATACGTCACTTTTTGAGCAACTGTATTAAAAAAAACTGAACCAGTGCTTTTCTCCTATGTTAATTAAAAATGCCATTTACTTACTTAGATAAGTATTTATTTTATTTTTACTGTCAATTTTTTTTTTGTGTTTCACATTATTAATGGCATGATGGCCAATGGCACGAAATAAGCAAGACAATAAGTATGCGAAATAAACCAATTATCCTCTTAAAAGTATAAAGCAAAATGATTGTAGAAAAAGAAAGGTATTCATTGCTGATCATATTAAATATTTTTTTTGTATTTCACATTATTAATGGCATGATGGCCAATGGCACGGCATAAGTAAGACAATAAGAATGCGAAATAAACCAATTAGCCTCTTAAAAGTATAAAGCAAAATGATTGTAGAAGAAGAAAGGTATTCATTGCTGATCATATTAAAAATCCCCCCCCCCCCCAAACTGATAAAGGTGACCCACCCCGAACATTTAAGGGCGGTACGGAGTTCGCGGGCACAGCTAGTAACTACATAAAAGTCAACAAAGACTCGACACACAGTACAGTTATGCTTGAACTTCAATCAATAGGTCACGGCCTTGAAAATTTCATAGCTGAAAAGGTGTTCGTCACAAACCATCATGTGTTATGTGCCATTAACTTTCAAATTAAAAATGAGTAATATGTTTTGAAAATGGAAGGAAAAAAATCCCAACGTTTTTACGTTTTATGGTCATTCTTTATTAAGACTCGGGCGTAACAAGAGCGTATGTTTGTGGAAAATTTAATTTCGCGACTCATATGGCGTAATAGTAACCACTTCGGAATGCCGATCAAGGGTCCCGGGTTAGATTCCCGGCGAGGCACGAATTAGGAAAATTGATTTTATATTTCTGATTTCAATCTAGCTCTTTTGTCTTTGTGTTAAGCCATGGTACCCACGACTATTGTATGGAGCTCCATGGAAATTTCCATATTTCATAAACCTATAACGAATAAGCTAGATATGCTACCTCCTGCTGTTTCCTTTGTATATTTAGTATTTTGTGTGCGTGTATTCATGTAACATGAAAGGTAAATTTACCAGCGGTAGGTACCCCCCTGATCAAGAATCTGGGTACCAGGGCTTTGAATAATAAGTCAGGTATCGTTACCTTTGCCAGATGAAGATAACGTTAATGAAAAGGTAACGTTATGCTTGGTAACGATACCTTGGATGGTCTATAACCGTTAAACTGACCTAACGTTATCATTGATTTTATCAGTAAATCGTAATGTTACCACGGTCAGGGGTTGATAATGTTACCAAATTCATAATGAAAGTATCGTTATTTAACGTTATTTTTATTCATCTGTTTATTATTTTACATTTCTTACGATGCATTGGTTTTTAAATCAAAGGCTCTTAGGCACCAATGTCCCACATTAAGGTATGTACATTGCTGTTCCGTCCCATCCGCGTTTCCCGCCCAGCTCCACGACAGGCTGCATGAATTGGCAACAACGCATTAGCTAACAAAAAAAGTATCGGCTTTTTTTAACCTTACTTGATCACGTTACTAAATTTAAATTCATACAAAAATAAACGTTACTTCGTTATCGTTAAAATGTTAATATTATGAAAATAACGTTAATTAACGGTATTTATAGTGTGAATTTGGTAGCGTTACAAAGCCCTGCTGGGTACGCTGAGACGTACCTGAGAGGACCCGTTTATAGACGCCGCTCATGGAGGGCACCATTGCGTTCCACTGGAGATCCCAATCTCCTTCGCAAGAGCGGAAGCAGTCCACCGTAGGCTTTTCCGTGAACTGGAAATGCCACAACCAGGGAACGTGGCATTTCTCTCTCCCAAGACTCCAGGATACAAAATAATAAGATACCAGTTGTCAGACCTTGTCAGCAGGTTGGCCAATAACCTATTATTATCTACCAACCAGCATTGCACAGCGTGACTAAGTCTTCAAGATCAGAAATAAAATAGAACAAAAAGGCTGTACCTAGCCAGTCACATGTCAACGAACACAATGACTACTCATTAGCATTAAATAATGTTAGTTTATTTACCTGAGATCCTGAGCGGCAAGGACTGGCTGTGTTGTACACACTATCTATCTCATTACTTTGCATCTCACCACAGCTCCTGAAAAATGATGATAATTTAGGCATACTAACATTATAATTAAGAAGACAGATAGGAAAACACTCACCTACATCAGAGAGAAAACAAAGGTCAAGTATTCTAATAAAATCCTTGGTATGTTCTTAAAAGTATTACAATATGTAATGGTAAGACCATTGATATAGTATAATATGATCAATGGGTAATACTTACCAAACAGATTCATTAGATCCTGGTTCAGTGCAACCATATAACAGCATGTGGTGGGCAGTGTGCATAGTGGCATTGGGTTCAAATCCCACTGGAAATAAACAGAAAATTACATTTATCATTCCATCATAGTTGTTATCACCCAATAGGTCATTCTGGACAACTGTCAGCTTATGAAATTTGATGGTGAGTTATTATTAGCTTATGCACTTGAGGATGTGTTGCACCATGTAACTAAAACAATAAGTACCCAAACTACCAGTCAAATCCTCGGTTAAGCAACATTTGCATTGCACCATTTAAGTTGTGGTTGTAATGACATCATTGTTATAGTCAAATATCAAATCAACTGAGTATTAACTTCACCGCCTATTAACTTTAACAATTAAGAAAACATAGTAGTCAAGCAAACAAATATTTAATTCTATTGTTGTCGTTAAAAGTACTGTTAAAGTGAGTTTTGACTAAAACTATAACCAGGCCTACAGTGCAATCCACCCTTAATTCATTCATTAATCATTAATAATGATTTGAAAAAAGAATTTTATTTTTTTAGTCAATGTTTGATTTGAAAATAGATGAGAGGGCTTCTATATTAAAAATGTTAAACTTACCTATGTAGTAGTTGGTATGAGGTGCAATTCTTATTGGTGTACACAGGTATAACTCATCCTGTAAAAAAAAACATACATCAGAATTCAGGGTATAATATTATAACACAGTTAATTCCTGTTTATCCCAATTAATTGAAACTGGGGACTGTTTCAGATAAACTGAACCAGTATGAAACATCCCAAATAGTGTAAATATCATGAATTATCTTACAATATGCATAATTGTAGAATTCTATTCATAAGGTTGTGAATAACCTTGCATATTTTTGATTGCAAAAATCGAAAGTGGTCAAGTCAGTCTAGCTTACTAAAAGCATCACACAGCTTGAACACACAGCACAGCGGCACAGTTTGAACAACACAATTTGTCAGACAGTGCTAATACAAACAACAAAAATAGTACTTTGTTCAGATAATACAGATTTCTGACAAATGTGATTCTGATAAACAGGAGTTTACTATGTATTAGGAAGTCAATTGTATCAATAAAAAATATATATAAGTCTGAATCATAATTTATTTATACATAGCTTCTTACATTTAAGTGTTGGTAAAACCTTAGCTGACTGGTTACAACCCTTTTTACGTCCCACTGTTAGGCACGGGTCTCTCCCCATTATTGGGGAGCCCTGGAACTTCACCGCGCTGCTCCAATGCGGCTTGGTGGAGATGCGGGTTAGTGGCAACCAGCTGTCTGTTTTTATTTTTATTTTTTTATTTGAATGCAGTAGCAGACGAGCATGCAGTCCACGTGGTGTTAAGTCGTCTCTGCAGCCCATAGACATCTACATAAAACCTCAAGCAAGCATAAGTAAATCTTGTCTGAGGTGGTATGCAGTTGCGCTGATACTCCGGAAGCTGGTGGTCGCCTCATGTAAGTGTGGCCGGCAACTGCACCTTTCCACCTAAACACAATAGAATTGGTCACGGCAGAAGTGGGTGCAGCGGTGGTACTTCATCGGGCGAACCATAATTGGTCGACGAAAATTGAAATTCTTTTTGGCACTAGCTTTCACCCATCTCACACCGACCGCCCGTTTGACTTAGTTGTTGGTTCTACGCTAACCACGGAGCCAAAACCTAGTTGAGATTAAACACCCATAAATATAGTGTATTAAATTATATTGTCTTCCATCCACCAATCCCATTTCAAACACCTACACCATTTTGCCTTATCAGTGATGCATTGAACAGTTATAAAAATGTCATTTAGATAAAACTGAAGTGATCAGTAAATATCAAATATATTTTATCTTAAAAGTAAAAAGCTTAATCAATTAGTTATAACTACATTGTGCAATAATTTTGTTGAAAACTACAATTTGAACTCATTCTTCATATTCCTACCTGTTTGGCATGGTAACCATTAAGACACACAGATCGTCATCCATACTAATATTATAAAATCGAAAGTAACTCTGTCAGTCTGTCTGTCTGCTACACTTTCCCGCTTAAACTACTCACCGAATTTTAATGAAACTTGAAACACAGATAGAGTGGACCTTGGGAAAGGACGTAGAATAGTTTTAGCCTACAGGAACCTATAAAACTGGTCAGCGCGAGTGAAGCCGCTGGCGGAAGGCTAGTGATGATATAATTTATTGATGATATTGCAATAGGTTGAATGTCAAATGAAAATGACACTTCAAATGGTTGTAGAGGTGAATAAAGGACATGGCTATGCTATCATTTAAACACTGTCATTTAAATCCTAATTAGGCACCCCTTTCTACCAGAGATGTACTTTGCTGCTATGTTTCAAGGATGTAAAAGCTATGCTATAAAACTACATGACTTTTTCCACTTGTAGGTGGTAGAACTATGGTTCGCCTGGGGAAATACCACTGCTGCACCCACTTCTGACGTGAGCAATTCTATTGTGTTTCGGTGGAAAGGTGCAGTTGCCGGCCACACTTACATGAGGCGACCACCAGCCTCCGGAGTAGCAGCGCAACTGTATACGACCTCATACAAGACTTACCTATGCTTGCTTGAGATTGTATGTACATATATGTCCATGGGCTGCAGCGATCACATAACACCACATGGCCTGCATGCTCGTCTGCTACTCCATTCAAATAAAAAAAACTAATGCTAAATAATGTAGCCATTCAAGGAAGACGTGCTATGAACCTACTGCATATTGCTAAGCCACTCATAGCCATCCATAGCACACACTCAGAGTACGCAACTTTACATATAAGAATACCTTATTGTAACATAGCTTACTGCCTGATTGTAAGAGGCTACTAAAAGGGGGCTTTCGGGGTTGTGAACAGTGTGAGTGGGAGCTCGATTTGTCCAACCAGCAGCCCCGAGAAGGGCGGCGGTGTGTGCATGGCCGCATGTTGCCATAAGCATCGGAAGGTGAAGGAGAGCACATCTGCTCTCCCGAAGATGGGCCTGTTCTGGGGCGTCGCGTGTGGAGGACCGGTGTCCTGGTGGATTCCGCTGGAGATCCCGGAGTCCTCCCCAAGCACAGAGGCAGCCACTGAAGGGGTTTTAATGCGGTCAAATCCCACATAACCCGGTACCCTCTCCCAAGGTGCCGGGTACCTTTAGAAGGTTTCCCCTCCGATACCAAAAAAACAGTACCTAATTGTAATTTATTTTACTAAGTACAGTGGTATCCAAGTGCCTGCCTGATTCCTGTGTGTCTTGCCTTCAAATTCCTGTATTTCTATCCTGTTCCTAAATAAGACATGAAAGTGTTGAAACAACCTATTTGTCAGTATACTGAGGTAAATTACAGTAAATTACATTGCCTTCCACCCACCAGTCCCATTTCAAACACCTACACCATTTGCCTCATCATTGATCCATTGAACAGTTATAAAAATGTCATTTAGATAAAACTGAAGTGATCAGTAAATACCAATCAGGTTTTATCTTATTAATAAATAGCTTAATCAATTTAAAATATATTGTGGAATAATTTTGTTGAAAACTACAATAAAATTTGTTTAAACTGAGCTTAACTTTTGGGGCTAATGACATTATAAATAAAAAATAAACTTGATAACATGTCATGAGTACAAAATTTTAGTTCCAAATTGGGGAGAAAACTGTCGCCTTTTATATACGGAAAAAGTGTCACATGCCAGATTTTAAGGGGACATTTTTTGTATGACTATAACAGAATCTACACCTTTTTCCAAAATCATTGATAAGTGCAGATAATGGAACTCTAGGAACAACAGAAATCGGTATATTTTAATTATGACAAAATTTATTCACACATGTGTAGCAAAGTAGTTGTAGTTACTCGGTCAAGTTAACTTGACACCTGGGAGACTACTCTGTATGCATCCGTCAGTAAGTTCTAGTATTTTCAGAATCGTTTTTGGTATATTTAGACTGTTTCTTTTTTCATGAATTTATAAAATTAGCGTTTTCATTGATAACCTTAAGCCAATGAATGAATAATATTGCTAGAATTTTGTCAGTCTTATTCAAAAATGAGGTCCGATTATTTACGAAATTTTGGATACGGGCGTACAGAGTAGCCTCCCAGGTGTCATGTTAACTTGACCGAGTAGTAGTATGTTTATTTAGGTGAGATACAGATAATAAATTAAGTTACTTACTTAAACTAAAAAAAAACAATAATTCATTTAGGGACACTTTCATGTACCTACTTATTTTAAATTGGTATTTGTTTAAGTTAACTAAATACTTTGGTGGTTTACAATATAATCTAGATTATAGTTACGGAATCACAGATGGTTACTGTATAAACTCACGACCAGAATGAATAATGTCTAAGGAAGTGTCATAAAATAGAGGGAAAAGTAGTAACATACAAGTTGTAAAAGGAAGGAACATAAATAAAATATTAATACTTACCCGATGCGGCCGGACATTTGGCATTAGAAACTCGTATGTGTCGACCTCATAGGCACAAATTTCTGTGCCGAAATATAGAAAGAATAGAAAAATATAAATCGTAAAATAGCAAATCTTCATGATTTCGTTTGAATTTGGATTTTACACGTTTCGATAATCAAGCGGTAGTTTCCCGCAAAGTTGTATGACGCGTGCAACAGTTGATGAAGACTGAAGTGATAATAAATTCAATAAACTTATACACTATTTGAACGTATGTTTAATACGAGTTACTTCGAATAAAACCGACCGAAGCGACAATAGTCGATGATTCGACAGGTGTTTATATTTTTTGTAAAAGTAGCACGAACGAACACTCGATGCGACGATCAATAACACTTTACTAACGTCATAGAACGTCATAGTTTTGTGCTGCCAGAAAAAAAAAGTTACCAAATTTTCGGTTATAGTTAGTAAGATAAACAAAAAAATTAATGATACTTCTATTTTTCTGAGAAAATGGTTATGACAAACAATCTTGGTTTGCTCTATTTTTTTGTACCAATAATGTACATAACATCAATTCATAACTTACTCACAATTATTATTAGAGTTAAGTGACTATCACGGATGACTATAAAAAAAATATAGTAACATTATTTGATTTCAACAAATTTAATGTTAACTACAGTCAACACCGTATCGTATTAATTTTAAATATTTTAATGAAAAATTGTAATGGGCTTATTTAATTTAATTAGGGAAAAACGTTAAGTTATAATGGTAGCACTTTCGTTCAGAAATCACATGATATTAAAATAATTATTATTTTTAAACTGTTACTTTTTAAATAATTTAAAATCTTCATGTTTTATGTTAAAATTGTAAATATCACAGTCTGTTTTATGCTTAGACTAAGAATAATATACTACGTACTATAGACAGAGGCATATTTTCATTACGGCACGCTAAAGCGAGATCGAAATATACTTAAAGAACTTGTTAAAAAGAGATGGGAGCGAGATTTTCTGTCCTTTACGGTGTAACCACATATTTTGACAGTGCCCTTTAATTATGTGGCAGGCAAACTGTGGAAGTCGGGGTGACATTGTTGTTTTATAATATTTATGTGTTAAAATCGATTCTCACAGCTGTAAATTGTGTTGTATTAAAAGCAAATAACATTTTTCCAGTTCCATAATATGGTGAGCTGCAGTATTTTAGGTTGTTAGAGCCGCAGTGAGCGTAAACAGGAAGGCTGCCGGAAGGTATTACATTTTACGCGTAAGTTAAATACTTCTCTTTAAAATGTACTAAATATGTATTGTTTATATATAGATATTTAATTACTTTTGTCTTATAACTAGTCATTCAACGTAAATATAGTGAAATTCGTGAAAATAAACTTATATTTCTTTATTTCAAACATTGTCAAATTCGAAATTGTGTTGTCAGATCTCGAATCAAAATATCCTCCCCGTATTAGTAAAAAATTAACCATCTTATCGTCGCATGTAATCTCAATTGGCGTAAGGGACAAAACCTGTTTTTTGGATATGAGCAAAAAACCGTTTTTTTTTTAAAGCGTTATATTTTTAATGTCGTTGTAGCTAATTAAAATTTCTCCAAGAAGACTATACCTATTTTTTAATGCTCTTTGCAGCTGAATTTTCATAAACAGCCTACCTAGCGTAATAAAAAAGTTGAGTGTCCTTTACGCCCTGATTTTTTTGTTCATTTGACACTTACGCAATATAAAATTTAAGAAATTTTATGAAATTACGTCGTAAAGGAATTGTTTACAAACAATACATAACAATTTAAGCCGTAAGGCTAGACAAAATATAAAAGTCAGGGCGTAAGTGACTGAGTAAACTACTGATATTATTCAGTTTCGTTCAGTTTCATTGTTATTTTCTTTGCCTAATGCTTACTTTGATAAGAGAATTAACTCTGTTCATCAAAGTAATAAAAATGATATCTAAAAATTGTATTTCAAGACATTTATATAATAAAATTAGTATTTTTTTGTAGAAAAAGATGTTTTATTGGTTTCACCACTTACAAAATCATTGTTATTTGTAAGAAGATTACTAGTAAGAAGTACCTATTATGAAAACAAACAACTTAAATTCTTTTTTTTCAAACCTCAACTAATCGTAACTAATCGTTAGTGCTTGTTTGGCCTATCTACCTACCACTGGTTGTGTTTTACAGTAGAAAAGTTTCGTTTTGCTTTTTTTTTAGTCAGTCAGTGGTAGATATTACAAATAAGTACTAACAAGCCCTTTTTAAAAAAAATAGAGAAAAAAAGAACTCCTCTACTGATATTGATCAAATTCTTTATAGGGTTGTAACAGGCTTAGGTGTCTAACATCTCAAATACAGACTCATACAACCAATTTTATTTTACGTTTTTGCAAGAAAAGTCCCTTACGAATTTTTTTTAACGAAAATTGTGTTTAGGCGTGTAAAATTGTTAGGGCGCAACGGACATTTTTTTAAAGATAGAATTATTTCAAATATACCATTCGATAGAGCTCGACGAGCTGAGTATGGTGGCATTGATAGTTCATTTTCGCACTTTTGTCCCTTACGCCAATTGAGATTACGTGCGACGTTATTGAAATATTATAATAATTTTTAACAAAAACAGTGACCATAAATAATAAAATCAAAGATTATGTGTTACCTCATTAGTAGTTAGTTACATTTCAAGCGGGAGGCTCAAATCCCACCTGTTTATATATAACTATTTAAGTGGAGACCAGTAAAATGTTATAGGCTGGGTGGACATTATGAGCATTTTCCCGACATTAAATTTCACTCAGACAGACTATAAAAAGGTACTCCATACATTTGGTATTAGACATTATGAGAAGTTTACCAGACGAATTTCATCTCATGTTGCTGTCATATTTTTTTCAGTTTTCCAACTGACGCTCTTGCCGAAAATAAATGGATTCAGGCCACTGGACGTATTGACTGGCAACCATCAATATAATTCCGAATTTGTTCGGTCTATTTTGAAAGCCATTTATTGACCAAAAGGATAAAGAGAAGAAAAATAATAATAAAATTGATACAAATGTACATTTTTATATATTGCGTTATAACTAAGTGTTTTTTTATCTTTGTAATATTTGCATACCTCATTAAGGTAAATATGACGTACTAAATATGTATTAACAGCTTTTGTAAACACCCATATTGGTGCCATTAAAAATCTTTGTATTTGTCTTTTATTTTCTCCTATATGTATGTCCTGTAATTTGCTGACCCAATTAACTTTATGCCAGTCAACCAATCTAAACTCACAAACAACCAACCATAATGCACAAGCATATAAATCCTGTCACAGTTTGGTCTGCCAATATTTATAGTTTACTTGCTTGATATTGTAGATTACCAAATTTGGGGGAAAATATGGTAAGTGGGTAACACTGGCTGCGAAAAAGAGATGCCAACAAAGTGGTTACACCGACCCGCTGTCTTTAGGATTATTGGTCTTTGGTTTTATGTAATTTGCTAATGTAAAACTATTTTAAAGTTATCTCGTTGACATAATAATATCCTGTTACTTACTCAATTTTAACGTTAGATGTCACTAATTTTGATATTTTCACGATGTTTTTTTTTGCTACGTTGTATTATAGATGGCGCTTATATTTATTTATTTATTTATTTATTCTTTAATTTGTTCACCTAAAAACTAGGCTAACCAGTCAACCCATGGTGATGGTGAGAATTTGTAGGTAGGTAGTAAGAGTAATGAGTGAGAGAAGCTGACACAGTTTTAAATAAAATTAAAATTAACTACTTATATCTACAAACATATAATATAATATACACACATTTACATAATATACATAAAATATAAACCATACAAAATAGAATAAATATACATAAATAATATACATACATATAAATACATAAATATTATCGTGGTAGGAACGTTGAATATCTTAGACTATATCGACCGACTTTAAATAAAACTCTCGGAGCATTTTCTTGAAAATAGGTTTAGTTGGGGCTTTTCTGATGTCTGTTGGCAGAGCGTTCCAAAGTGATGTAGCCCGAAATGTAAAAGATTTCTGATAGAAACAGGTGTTGACAGATGGAATATCCATGGATAAATTTTCAGAAGAACGAAGAACTCTATTCAGGATAGTGCCACGATAATGAAATTTCTCTTTGAGGTAGGATGGGGAGGATGGATCATTTAGAATAGAGTATAGTAAGGATAGTATTCTAGAATTACGCCTCTGACGAATAGGCAGCCATTTTAGCTGCTGCCGGTATTGAGAGATGTGGTCGAACTTGCGAAGACCGAAGATGTAACGGATACAGTTATTAAGTAGGCGTTCTAGTTTATTAAGATGTTCTTCTGTTAGGTCCGGATAACACACATCACCGTAATCAATTATGGGTAGCACAAGTGTCTGGATAAGCATAAGCTTTGTCTTAAAAGGCAGAAAATTTTTAAGACGACCAAGTGATTGCAGCGCAGCAACGACCTTACGGCAGGTTTCTGTTACGTGTGGTCGCCAGCTCAAGGTACTGTCGATGTAAAGGCCCAGGTTCCGCACCGAGTCACTCAGCGGTATCTGAATGTCATTGTAATAGACTGAGGGTAGTGTATCTTTGTTAACTCTGGATAGGAGCCCTGGGCTGCCGACAAGTAATGCCTGACATTTCGAGGGGTTTACAAGTACCCCATGTTGGCTGGACCATTTGTGAAGAGCCACAAGGCAGGCATTTATGTTGTCAAACGCTTTATGAAGTTGGTTCACGCTCGACTGTACATAGAGCTGGAGATCATCAGCATACAGGTGATACGAACATTTTAGGCAAGAAGTAAGAGAGTTAATAAACATTGAAAATAATATTGGAGAAAGTATACCGCCTTGCGGCACGCCAGAGTGAAGATCGGCCCAATTAGAGGACATTTGTCCAATTCGGACGGATTGCTGACGGCCGCGAAGATAAGACGAGAACCAGCTCAAGGCAGAGGGTGTGAAATTCATATGCGAAAGGATGGCTAGGAGTATATCGTGGTCGACTGTGTTAAAAGCATTAGAAAAGTCAACAAGCACTACTAATGTTAGCTGTTTCGTATCCATGCCACGCTTAACATCGTCTATAACCTTTATAAGAGCTGTAGTAGTGCTGTGACCAGAACGAAACCCCGACTGATATCTACTCAGGAGGTTATTGTTGAATAGAAAAGTTGATACTTGCTTGTGCACACAGGCTTCCAGAACCTTAGATAGGAAAGGAAGTATTGAGATGGGGCGAAAGTGATGGGGAGAGGTAGGATTTGGCAATTTAGGCAAGGGCTTGACATAAGCCTTTTTCCAAATGGACGGGTACTGACCTGTTGTGATTGAGTAATTAATTATGTGAGTAATCGTAGGGAGGAGATAATCTAGGATGGTAGAAATCATGAAATTGCTTATGTTGTCAAACCCCACCGCCTTAGATCTGATTAAAGTTATCGTCTTTTTTATCTCATCCTGCGAGACTGGAGTGAGTTGAAAGCTTGAAGTAGGGAGCGGTTGCAATGCCCGGATAGAAGTTAGTGTATGAGATCGGATTATGGGGTCCAGTGTACTCGTGGAAGTGAAGTGTTGATTTATAGCGTCTAAAGAAAGAGAAGGACCGTAATCCGACGCTGGTGGCTTTCTGACACCAAGCCCTCTTAGAAATTTCCACACACAAGCGGGAGAAGCGTCCACTATATTGTTCTGAATATATCGGCGTTTAGCCATTCGTACCACCTGGTTGCATCTATTCCTTGAGGTTTTCCAGTTCAGCTCTGTCCGGTCCCTTTTGAATTTTGCAAAAGCCCTATCTCGTCTTGCCATTGCAGCGCGAACATACTCAGTCATCCACGGCGCAGGGGGACGCTTCAGCCTGACTGTATGGATCGGAGCATGGATGTCATATACTAATCCACTTTATTATATTATGTACCCTGCGCTATGATTTTGACAGATTTTTTAAATTTGTCAGTATTTTTAACATTATTGAGCTAATTTGAAAATATAACATAATGATAATTGTTTTTTTACTTAATTCTTTCTTTTTTGTACCTACACACTAAATTTGTCTTTTTTTCACATCTTCTATCCATTGCTGCTGGAAGAAATTTCTTTTAGAAAAGCAGTATCCTGTACATCGTGTCTTACAATAACACATATATACCTACAATGTCACAATAGGGCGCAGCGCCCGAAGAGCAATGAGCGCGGTGAGCGATCGAATAGGAGACCTCTTACGATACGAGCCACTGTCCTGACAGAAAAACAGCCTGTGCATTCTGTTCCTCATGTAAGGCTCATGTACCTAAATCTGGCGGTCAATTGCACCTTTCCAATGGAACACAATAGAATGCATAATATACATATTACTCCTCCTCCTCCTACTCTTACGATCAGGCATACCGTAGCTCTTTTCTTAATCCCGAAGCTACAGCTACATTTAATTCAAATTCTAATGACTGGCTTTTATTGTGTACCTATTGCTTCCTACTAGCTACTGACTAGCTATAGGTACCTACTCCATACAAACTACTAGAATTTTTAGATGTTTTCCTAAAATGTTACTGAATTTAAAATGAGTAGGTACTAGGAAAGAGTTGGAATTCAAACATTGAAGAGCCTATAGGTATTTCGCGTGTTTATAAAATTCATGAATGCTGCAGAAAATTTAATGTAGGAACCTCCCAGGTCCCAGGTAGCTTCATACCTAATCATAAGAAGGAAAAATAGGTTTTATAGTGATAGGTAGGTAGGTAAAATGCATCATTGCAGCAATGAATAGATACCTATTAAGTATGAAGCGCGTATGGCCCGGCGGCTTGCGTAGAACGCAAGTGATATGCGCAGCTAAGCCAAACGGACGCGGTTGGTTGTGAGATGGGTAACTAGTGACAAAAAGTTCATGCGCGTTTTCGTGCTTCAGCAGAGGGCACGTTAAACTTCCGGTCCTGGTCGAAGCGGATTTGCCACTAATCCGCATTTCCACCAACCCGCATTACATTTGAGTTGATTAGAGCAGCGTGGTGTAATAGCCCCCTCCTCGGGGAGAGACCCGTGCCCAGCAGTGGGACGTAAAAAGGATTGGAGTTAATAAGTCAGATGACAATAGCTTTTCTTTTTTAGTGAAAAGGTCGAATAAGACGGCTGTAGTCAGAGGTACCTAAGATAGGTGATCGCTAGGGAACGTTTTCGACACAATACTTACATGATGGTTGTTGATTGAAGCCGATGATCCCTTAAGAATATTCTTAGCGGATCTTAAAATGAAAATATTTTAGCTAAGTACTTTAATTTTAATTAGTAACATAATATTGTATGCCAGAGCATGGTAGACAGTTTAAACTCTTATAATAATTTTAAACATCTAACTGTATGTATGTAAACAGTCAACAATAAAGTATTTTCATTTCATTTCGTTAATCTTTTTATGGAATCTTACGAATGTTTTGAAACGTTTCACATACACCTCGGTTAAACCTATATTTATACTAGCTAACCCGGCAGACGTTGTCCTGCCTTAAAGTATCAGAAATAAAATAATATTACGACTATAAATTGAGATGTAAGCTATCCTATCTTTCAAGTTGGACCAAACTGCACACGGTGTGCAAATTTTATTAAAATCGGTTAAGTAGTTTAGGAGTCCATCGCGGACAAACAATGTGGCATGCTAAAACTATGACTAAAAGTCGGCACTGCCGTTTGATTTTTGGAAATGTATTCAAAGCACAAAGTGTCAATTTGTTTCGTTCAAAAAGGATTTTTGGAACGGCTGCTTTTTTATTGATTGCCGCCGACTCACGTTTCCAATAAAAATGTGTGGACGACCATCTCTGTGACAAACTGACGGATATTTCAGTGACGGTTGCGAAAATTTGACTAGAAGCTCTTTGTATTGTGGCCATAGTTTCCATCGTTTTATCCACGGCTTTCTTTTTGGAAAAAAATATGTGTACCTATAAGTAGACTGTATTTATTCTGTGTATACATAAACAATAAAATAAATAGATAAATAAATGTTTTATAATTTTCCATAAAACTAGGTAATTCATGTCATGGATTTAATAATGCAATATATTAATCGAATTGTACATTTATCATCAAACCGAAGCTATTTCTCTGTACTATAAGATATCGTTACATATTTACATATTTGTACAGGTCAAGCTAGTAGCTAGTAGGTATCGTATGCGCATTTATAGGATACTAGCCTTCCGCCAGTAGCTTCGCCCGCGTGGACCCGTTTTATAGGTTCCGATAATAACAACGATAGGATAAAAACCAGCCTATGTCCTTTCGCAAGGTCCACTCTATCTGTGTTCCAAATTTAATTAAAATTGGACAGACAGATACAGAGTTACTTTCGGATTTATAATATTAGTAGGGATTGATACAAGCACAATTTTTTTATTAAGGTAAAAGCGGAACATTAAATTAAAATAGTTTCGGCCGTAAGTGCGTGCCAGGAGTTAAAATAAATAAATGTAGATTTTTTTTGTAAGTATTTAATTTAGTCGTATTCCAATGACATTCTTACACCTGTGACATGACATACCGTCATTGCATTAACCTCAGATCTAATGAAATATTTTGATTACAGTAGTTCAGTACTTGGCGTAATTATATGATAGTTTACTTGCTAATGGCAATGATTAAAAAAAAAAACAAAAATCAAAAATATTTATTTCATATTAGGAATACAAAATATTCGCTTAATGAATGTCATTTTTCCTGGTCATCGCTTTAGGTTCCCGTTTGGGCTTGATGTTGAGCTGGGAGAAAAAAGGCGGCGGAAAAAAACTCCCAGCACCACTCATTTTTTTTTTAAAAGTACATAGGTATATAATTGAGAGTATGGCTATGGGTCCATAATGGGCACACGTGACAGCTGATCGTATGAGACACTATAAACCCACTTCCAGCTGCTCACAGATGCGAGTAATTACTAAAAATATAGTTTTATATTTAATTTACAAATAGCTTTGTGTGGGCGAGATTCATTCCCACGCTCCTTTATCATTAAGATAGTCCTTAGTGTTGTAGTAAGCCTTGCGGCAGAGGACTTGTTTGACTGTCTTCTTAAAAGGTTTTAAAGGCAGGGATTGAATCTTTATTGGGATTTTATTATATATCATAATGGACATCCCAATAAAAGAAGAGCTTTTTTTATGGAGCCGGCATTTCGGAAATGCCAGCTTGTGGCCGTTCCTAGTTGAGACACAGTTAGGACTATGCAAGTCCAATATGGTTGTGAATTTCTCTTTATTTTTGCGTACATACATTATGTTTTCGTAGATACATTGCGAAGCAAATGTAAGAATATTGATCTCTTTAAATTTTTCTCTAAGATTCTTAAAACTATCTCGGAGTCGAGCCCTTAATAAAATCGCGTACTTATATACCTACCTTTCGTTCTGAATGGGCACTCCAAGATAGTTTTAAGAGTCATTACCATAGATAAAATCTAAGGTCAAGCAAGAAAAAGTATTATATTATTATGCCAAGTACTAAACAATTTTATTTTTAGCGTTTAAAGTCGGTATTATTTTTTTGGTAAAATCTTAATTAATTCCATATCGAGACGAAGGCGAGACAACTTCTCTTTAAATCCTACCTATCTAACACCTACGACGCGACCTAACACCTACCTAATGTTAAAAGGAGGTTTTAAATATACTAGGCAGTTATCTAAAAATAAAAATATGTTTTGGTTCCTAAGAGACCAATGTTTTTTATGTCAATAATTACTATAATTATTACAATTACCTCAGATACTTTTTTTATTTTATCTGAGACAATTACTATAAAATATACGTTTGGAATGCCTAAAGATTTTTATTAATTTAACTAACACCTAATACCTAAACATTTCACTTACTTTGTTCTGTGTCTGGGTGTTAATTTAACTATTTAAGTATTTATTTCGAATTGTAATATTAGAGTATGTTTATCAGCTTTCTGATTACCATAATACAAGCTCTGCTTAGTTTGCAATCAGATGACGTTGTGTGAATTGTCCAAGGATACTTATTTATTATTTAATAGCCTTCCGCCAGCGGCTTCGCCCGCGTGGACCCGTTTTATAGGTTCCCGTACGATAAAAACCATCCTATGTCCTTTCCCAAGGTCCACTCTATCTGTGTTCCAAATTTCATTGAAATTGATTAAGCGGGAAAGCGTAGCAGACAGACAGACAGAGTTACTTTAAAAACATGAATAAGCCAAAGACAATACTATACTTTGTTAATCTAATAAATGAAATAAGGAAGATAATTTTTTTCTTTTCATTTAATATTGAATGGCTAAAAGGATTTTTATATAATGCCGTAAAACGAATTAAAAAAAATAAGAAACATAAAAGACAGACATGACAATTTTGATAGCTGCATCAAAATGTAAATAAAAAAACAGAGAAAGTAAATAATTTTGTAAAGAAATAATAAAGAAAAAGCAAAGTATAAGGATAAAACAAACGGATATAAGTTATAAAATATGATAATCGACGTGAATGAAGTAAGTAATAACATGTAGTGTATTAATAACACTACACGGCGCATTTCATTATTTCATTTGCTTCCCGTGGGAATGAGATATTTTCCCGCGGTAAAAAGTAGCCTATGTTCTTTCTCAACGTCCTTTCTATGTTTATGTCCAATTTCATCAAAATCGGTTCAGTGGTTTTAGCGTGAAAGAGTAGCAGACAGACAGACAGACAGAGTTACTTTCAAATTTATAATATTAGTATGGATTATGCCAAGTACTAAACAATTTTATTTTTAGCGTTTAAAGTTGGTATTACTTTTTTGTTAAAAACTTAATTCCATATCGAGACGAAGGCGAGACAACTTCTCTTTAAATCCTACCTATCTAACACCTACGACGCGACCTAACACCTACCTAATGTTAAAAGGAGTTTTTAAATATACTAGGCAGTTATCTAAAAATAAAAATATGTTTTGGTTCCTAAGAGACCAATGTTGTTTATGTCAATAATTACTATAATTATTATTATTCTTACAATTACAATAAAATATACGTTTGGAATGCCTAAAGATTTTTATTAATTTAACTAACACCTAATACCTAAACATTTCACTTATTTTGTTCTGTGTGTGGGTGTTAATTTAACTATTTAAGTATTTATTTCGAATTATATCATAAAAGCATGTTTATCAGCTTTCTGATTACCATAATACAAGCTCTGCTTAGTTTGCAATCAGATGACGTTGTGTGAATTGTCCAAGGATACTTATTTATTATTTAATAGCCTTCCGCCAGCGGCTTCGCCCGCGTGGACCCGTTTTATAGGTTCCCGTAGGATAAAAACCATCCTATGTCTTTTCCCAAGGTCCACTCTATCTGTGTTCCAAATTTCATTAAAATTGGTTAAGTGGGAAAGCGTAGCAGACAGACAGACAGAGTTACTTTTAAAACATGAATAAGCCAAAGACAATACTATACTTTATTAACCTAGTAAATGAAATAAGGAAGATAAAAAAATCTTTTCATTTAATATTGAATGGCTGAAAGGATTTTTATACGATGCCGTAAAACGAATTAAAAAAAAAGAAACATAAAAGACAAACATCACAATTTTAATAGCTGCGTCAAAATGTAAATAAACAGACACAGAAAGTAAATAATTTTGTAAAGAAATAATAAAGGAAAAGCAAAGTGTAAGTATAAAACAAAAGGATATGAGTTATACTTATAAGATATGATAATGGACGTGAATGAAGTAAGTTATAACATGTAGTGTATTTATAAAACTACAGGGCGCATTTCATTTGCTTCCCGTAGGAATGAGATATTTTCCCGCGGTAAAAAGTAGCCTTTGTCCTTTCTTAACGTCTTTTCTATGTTTATGCCAAATTTCATCAAAATCGGTTCAGTGGTTTAAGCGTGAAAGAGTAGCAGATAGACAGACAGACTGAGTTATTTTTAAATTTATAATATTAGTATGGATTTCGATGAAAGCATGAAAGTGAAGTGAAAATTTGCGATTTTTGTATGTGATTTTGTTTACTATTTATATACCTAATTATATGATATTTTTAACAAAACGGAGTGTACATACATTAACAGAATCGCGGGCGTGAACCAGTACACAATTTATTTCTCAGTACCTGGACGCCCGAGCGTTGCTCGGATAAAAACAATCGATTTTATTGGTTTATTTTTAAGAAAAACATTCATTAACTTAGTGTTACTTAACAAACACAAAAACAAACAACTTTTGAAATACCTAGCTCCCAATTTAAAAAAAATTGACACAAAAAATAAAAAAAACGCAACTTGCCTACATACATACTACATACGGTTTGAACCCGAGTATCTAGTTCCGTAGTCAGCTTTCGTAACCATTCGACCAAGAAAGCTTAAATCTCATTGACGAAATTTTTATAAAGGTCTTTCATATCGACATTGTCATTTGTTTGAAGGGCGGATTGACGGTCGATATTTGACGGCTTTCTACGCAATACTATTAACATTCTCCAATAGATGTCAGTAAGAGTAATTTTATATTTAACGGCATAAACTTTAAATAAAAAGACAATTTCTATCAATAATAATTTGTGGATCGATTTATCATCCCCGAAACCAGGGTACTAAATTTCATCAAAATCTTTGGAGCCGTTTCCGAGATTCAAAAAATATATTTAGATATATACAAGAATTGCTCGTTTAAAGGTATTAGATTATAAGCTAAACACCATTACTGTAGTATGTTGTATAGTAAATTGCAGTGCGCTGAACTGTTCTGAATGTTTACCTCTGTCCTCGTGCAATTCACAGCATGAAATGTACTTGGTTAACTTTTTTAGCTAAGTGTGGCTTGCGCACAGCTCGGTGGCTGGTACAGTGCGCAAGCAATCTACGCAGCTAAGCCAAACGGAGTCTGCTGTGGGATGGGTGACCGCTAGTGGCAAATATTTCGTGCGCGTTTCCGTGTTTCGCACATTAGGCCGTCGGTCCCGGTTGTTATCGATAGCCAATAGTCGTTATGTGTCGAAGGCCTTTAGGTGGTTTGAAGACATCCGATAGCGGGTTGGTCATTATCGTAACTCCTTCTCTCCAATGTTTGTGTCTCGGATATCTCTTCCGTCATCCTATGTCACGGATATCTCCTCCGTCTTCCTCAGGAGATATCCGTGCGTCGGGGTGGACGTAAAAAAGCTTCTAGCCAGCAGGACTTTATCTACCTACTAGGGAAAGTTTTGTCTTTTTTAAGTGGTCGCTGCAGCCCATGTATACTACTCACAAGCAAGCCTGAGTCTTGCATGAGGCCGTAATCACTTGGGCGGTTTCTTCGGACGCTGATGGTCACTTCAAGGTAGTCTGAACACAATTCACTTTCCTCGAAACATAATAGAAATGCTTTATAACATAATATCAATGCATCTTTTGATGTCCTGGCTGAATCATGAAAGTTCTACTGCCTTTCAATGCAGCCGTGCAGCAGAGTTTAAATCGAATATTATGTAGGTTTAGCGACTTTCCGGAACTCGGGAGATCTTTGTTTGTCAAACTGGTGACCCCGGCGTGATTCAGAATACCCGTGGCGCCATCTCTTGATGAGTTGCGGAAGGTCGCCACATCTCCATCTGCGGTGAGTCGCAAGTCCAAAACCGTCAAGCAGCTCAAGCGTTTTCTGGGGATGGTTAACTTTTATAGGCGATATCACCATTTCACCAGCTCGTCATGGTCATCGCAGCGCATCGTGATAAGGCTTGCCCACGTGGCCGCTCCCCGGGCATGACCACCTCACCCGGCGAGAGATCTCCCTTTGCCAAACTGGACATCGATAGCGTGATTCAGCAATCCGTGGCGCTCACTTGATGAATAGCGGAAGGTCGCTACATAGGTATATTGCGATCATGTAGTTGTCTTCATTTTGGTATTATACACAGTTACTCTGTGAATGTTATTAATTATTTTATTGCTAAAGTAAATAAAATATATGATTTTTGCATTGTTACTATTTACATAGATATTTGATAAAAGTAGTAGCGTTCATTTTCTCAACGAACGATCTTGAAAAAACTGCACTAAAGTGTTTACTATTTACTGTACAGATTTTTATGAGATCGAAAAGATCAGACCGAGAAAATTACTTTTTAATTGTATTTGAATAAACAAATAATTGTTGCTATTATGACATATGACAAAATAAAAACTTATGTCGCTCATAAATTATTTATTAAAAGTTAATTAATTCTTGTGCCTTGTACCAAGCTCCAATCCAACCCCTGTCTGCGTCAAATCGGACGGTAAAAATCAAAATACCGATACAAAATATCGGTAAGTTGCAACATTGCATCCCCTACAAATCGTCTGATAGGCGAGCAATTCTTTTTTTATCAACGAGGGAAATAAAATAGGGGATGTGTGTGCTTACAGATAGGAAATTCGTATGTGCATGTTTGTGTGAAATACGAATTACATTTTTTATGTTCGGGTCAGGGCAAGGACCTTTTGTGTATTTTTTTCTATTAGGAATACAGACTTACATGAAATAGTTGCTGTTATATTATATATCTACCTGAGATAAAGAAACTGATTTAGAAGATCATTGCGGTGTATAGCGTATGTTCGTTATCGCTACGGCCTGTTACTAACATAATAAGTATATACATAATTGGTGGGGCGCTCCTCATCTAAATACAGAAATTTGGAATAGGGAACCTAAGCGAAAACCAGAAAACCACCTAGATAGTAGGTATTTATTGAAAAAAAATAGAGGACATTTCAAAACTTAATTTTCTTATTATTGAAGTAGATACATTCTACACAGTTTATTGAGAAGTCTATAAAAATGCCGATCTCGAAGCTCGCGGAAAACTTCTAATTTATTTTATTTATTATTCAAACTACCACAAATTTAGACCTTGATCGAATTTATCACCTTGAATTATCGCACTAATTAGGCATAGCGAAGTCCAGTGCCTTAAGTGTACCGGCCTACAGAAACATTTATTTAGCAATTAAGTAAAACATTTAAGTTCAATTTACGACATTAGAGGAAAACAAGCGTTTACATAATCAAATGATTACAATCACATTTTACGACCAGCAAACGTAAGCGTGAGAACCTGAAATTTTGAAACAAGTATTTAAAAGGCTTTTCACTACTGTTACTACGGAGGCAAGGAACTTGATATGTCACCCTTTCTGAGAACTGGGGAAATATATTTTCGTATCGCAATGCAAAACTATTATTTGTCACGCAAGGTCGTTCATTTTGAAGATAACGTAGCATGCCACAGATTAAAAAACTTCGTTCACAAATTCTTTCCCGCGTAATTAGCTGTCACTAGCTCCAAGGGGTATTGTTAGTCTGTGGTCAGGGAGACAGACTTTTAAAACGTGTTGGGGACAATTTATGTGGTTTTCGCGTGTTTTATAGCCATTTTTGCCGTGAAAACATCTGTCATAGCGGCTTAACTAGTAAATAGTGGGGTCAGTAGGTTAACTGCTTTATTTGAAGGCCTTTTAGTGAAGTTAGTGGTCATTACCTTGAAATGTAATACAAAAGTACCTAAGTAGGCTCTTATCACTTTTCAGGTGTAGTAACAGAGTCAAAACACGTCATGTAAAAATGCAAATTACTTCCGGTAGGCGGAACTTTATCTACTTTATGAATAAAATATGGAATAAGAATTGTTTTCTCATACATAACTTTACACAACCACAATAGACGTAAGCTCTTTGTATTGTGACACAACGAGGCGATGGCACAGGTTGATGTTTAATCATGAAGAGGCAATTTCTCGAATATTATTTTGGCTATAGAAAGAAAACCTACAACATAACATAACAAATGAAATATAATAACTCGCTACCTATATTATTGGGTAGAAACTAAATATAATAACAATCCGCATTCGCCTAGCCCTCGCCATCCGGCCCTTCCGCGCCGCTTAATATTCCATATTGTGGGTTTCTAAACTTTGAAAATTGAGCGCCTCATCGATTTATGTTTGCAAACCTGTCGGGTTTGTTGTGTTTTAATTTGTTAAATAATAATTATTGTTAGTTATAACAACTAATAAAGGTGATGTTTGTTCATGGATCCAGTTTTACCCCCAAACTTTTATTCTTCTTACTCATTTAGGGTTTGAATTTCGAAACGCTGTAATAAGACGTCTCTGGAGCTTTGATGGAAAACTGAAAGAAGTATTTCATACTTTTTTATATTCCGCAGCTGGGCTCATGTCTCCTTTCATCAGTGAGAGATATTTATTAGGCCATAGCCAACCACACTGACCACACACACACACAAAAGCATTAGTTCAAAATTAATTGTTTTGTAACGGTTATTTTGATTGAACTCTATTTCAGTAAATTCAATAGTTTTGAAATACTTACCTTCAACAAAAATAATATAATGAAGTATAATAGTTTGGTAAATTATTGAGTAATAGGTTACGTAGGAACTAAACAGAATAACAATCCGCATTCGCCCATCCCCTCGCCATCCGGCCCTTCCGCGTCGCTGAATCTTCCATATTGTGCGTTTCTAAACTTTGAAAACGCCGCGCCTCATCGATTTGTTTGTTTTGTTGTGTATTAATTTGTTAAATAATAATTGTGAGTAATAACAACATACAAGACTAAACTAACGGGCAAAATTGGATTCTAATATTTTTACTGGATACTAGCAATAGACGCAGATACTGACAGATAGTAAGATGCTATTGTTGTAAGGATTTGAACCGTCTTCTGTGACTTAAAAGAACTTATGTCAACTTATGTACACATAAATATACATATATACTTATAAAATTTATTTTAAAAGTTATGACATAAATAGCGGCAGCATTTGATTTAAACCTTAAAAAAAATAAGGTTTCTAGACAGTTATAGAAATGAAAAAGGAATGTTTCCGCCCGGGATCGAACCGGGGGCCTTCTGCGTGTTAGGCAGATGTGATAACCGCTACACCACGGAAACTATAAGAGAAATGTTCATAAGTTTGTGTGTTATTCATTATTTACCAAAAATGTGAGCGGCTAAAAGATTTTAAGAAATCTGCATACTCCGCCTATCTCGCTTATTTTTGTAGGCGACGAGTAGGTTGTAACATAATCTTACAGCTGAGGCGAGAGGTCTACGAAAGCTTCTTCAAGAAAGCTGTATAGAGTTCTCCTTCAAAGCTAGCAAAGCACAGGCGAATTCCGTGAGGTTGCTCGCGTCTATAGACATTGATGATCGATTATCACACAGCTGTGTGCTCTGCTTAAAAGATAAAAAGGTGTTGTCATATAGACATAAAAATACGTTTCATATTCATAGCCCAGCATAGTCGTGGGTACCATGGATACATACAAAAACAAGGACAAAAACACTCGGACAAGGAAAATACCTCTAAATTCATCTTTTTGAAATATCCCCCGCTGGGGATCGAACCCAAGACTTCTTGTAGCGCATACTGGCGCGGAAACAACTGCGCCATACTCGACATGTACTCATAAAAATAAATGTTTCCGCCCGGGATCGAACCGGGGGCCTTCTGCGTGTTAGGCAGATGTGATAACCGCTACACCACGGAAACTATGAGAAAAATATACTAAAATCTTAGTGCAGTTAAACATTTTCAAAAATAAGGGTATCTTAAATATAATTAAAAAATAATGTTTTGTACGTATCTGCATTAAGTCCAATTTTAATTTGCTCTACGCAACAAATACTAAAATTGAAGCAAAATGTACAAACTTTAATATAAAACAGAAACAAAATTATTACATTATAGATAGATATAAAACAAATAACTATATACAACTAAATTACTTATATTAAATTATAAATATAACACATTAAGAAAAAAAAACGTGTTGCACTCCGGTAGTGCCGGCAGAAGTGAAAACTTGAACATTAACGTTGTGCATTTTTGATATTTTGGAATGGTTAGGGATTAATTTCGCACGAATTGCTTTTATTATCAGTATTATTTTTCATCTAGTATTTTCAGTAGGTTTTCATCTAGTATTTTTTATAAAGTACTCACTCATTTTCTTTCACTATTTGTTCGTCACAATTTTCATTAATAGATGCGCCGCACTTTGTTCAATGTCTATATTTTAAATACTTGATATAAACGAATTGTACAAGTATAGACAGTCGAACCGTCATCAGCTGTCACCCCTCCGTCCGTCCTCCTCCTCCGTCTTACGAATATTCGATCAGGCCACGTGTCCTGACGCGAGTTTAACATTTTTTACCCATCCCAAAAAAAGTGCACAACGCCGCTAAAGAAGTTTTCACTTCAAAAATATATAAAACTGAGTAATATAGAATACTTCATCCAGATTACTTCCATGCGGAAGAGTACCCAGAACACAAGCAACGTTACCTCGTTGAATGGCCAAGCTTATTCTCTGGTCGTGGTACTTACCTCGTACTACTGCTGGTACTTACCAGCTCTTTGGTCACCCGTAACTTGGACTAACCGTTTGGATAGATGCTTGACAAAAGTTTTGGCATCTGAACCCCATGGCCCCATAGTTTCGACGCCAAAAGGCAGAAATATGTGTTAACATATACATACCTACATACTTCTGCATTTTGAGAATTTCAGCGTCAGTCGCTATCACGCCAGCTGCCCTGGATGAGAGTTGTGAGTGGGAACCAATGTGTCGACGTATGTGGCATCCCACACTAGACCATCAGGGTGGGTTCATCCAGGATATTAACGTCAATCCGTCAGGCCTCCTGCCATCGTCACGCACAATTCCATTCGGTTCTAGTTGAGCCGGTACGTTGAGGGTAACAAGGGCCCGCCGGATAACGTCATTTAAAGCAGCATGGCGAGTCAAAAGACCGCTGCGCTTACATGAAACGCCATGGTGGCCCAAACGGTCGACCTGGACTCCACATGGGCAGCAATGAGGATGGGTTAAAACAATACCAAGTCGCAGGCCCACGGCAATACAAAAAGAATTTCTATCCAAAAGGGTACTCAATTTTCATATACATATTTATTATTAGTAAGTATCTGAAATATAATTAAAAAGTAATGTTTCCGCCCGGGATCGAACCGGGGGCCTTCTGCGTGTTAGGCAGATGTGATAACCGCTACACCACGGAAACTATATACGGATTTGACCAACTTTAAAGACACTCTCATATCTTGCAACTGGTTTTTAAGTTTCGTAATCAGGTGACATAGATATTAATATTTATTGCTTTATCTTTATTGCAGCTTCATTATATCAACTTCGTTTAGGTACCTATATGTGTATATAAATATATATTTATTATTTATTGATGGGATTACCTACATCTATAGTAATTATCCTACATATAGTATACATATAGTAGCATTACAATAGTATTAAAAATCTCCATAAGTTGATAATCCGGTCTTGGAGATACTTTTGAATTTTTTTGTGCATAGTGTCCAAGACCCTATTATATCAAATACTTTCCGTCCTCGTGGAATATATTTTTTCATAGCAATGAGATGTTTTCCAAAGTGAAATGTAGCTTATGACACTATCCAAATTTTCTGCAGCCTATAAAGAATCAGGTCAAGCCGTACCAAAAGAAGAACAACAAGCAACAATGTTTAATGAATTTTGCTGACCTACGTGGCGCAATTGTTACCATGCCGGACTGCCGGTTGGAGGGTCCCGGGTTCGATCCCCGTCGAAACAGAGAACTGAATGATAAGTTTAAATTTCTCTTCTCGGTCTGAGTGTTCGTGCTTCTGTCTTTGTGTGTGTCCATGGTACCCACAACACAGGGTATATCTACCCTACTGTGGGACTATGAGTGTGTAACGTTAATATTATTAAACAAACAAACAAAGAAGCACACTTTTCCATTTATAACTTTAGAATGGATAAGGATATGAAGCATTTAGATTTGGCAGAACGATTCGACAATTCTTTTAATTTTCGTTGGTGACCACACCGATGATGAATATCTGAAATAAAGGTAGATAATTTATTGTTTCTCGTGCAATATTATGGTAATTACCTTTAATATTGATCTTATGAAAGTAAAATGCAAGAAATACGCAATATACATAGCTTGCCCTATTTTTGTAGAGTATTCGCACTTTGCACGTTCTCCTATATTTCAGACCAGTTTTTAAGAACAATTTGTGCGTAGAAAATTAACTTTTTTATTCTGTTGCTTAGTTAGAGAATTCACAATTTTCTATCAAAGTAGGAGTCGATTTTTCTATCTCTGGATTAAAACACTCGTCGAATAAGTAAGAGCTGTCAATATCACTCATATGACATAATAATAATGAAAATGATAGGGATAATATTCAGTGACTAATAATTTTATGTTTTGAGTTTTGGCGGGAAGTCTGAAGGGACAAGTCGTACTCTTGTTTCATTTTCATTTTCTTGGTGTGCTTTTGAGTTATATCGGATTAAGTTGATGGCATTTTATTCGATACTAGCCTTCCGCCAGCGGCTTCGCCCGCGTGGACCCGTTTTAAAGGTTCCCATAGGATAAAAACTATCCTATGTCCTTTCCCAAGGTCCACTCTATCTGTGTTCAAAATTTTATCAAAATTGGGTCAGTACTTTAAGCGGGAAAGCGTAGCAGACAGACAGACAGAGTTACTTTCAATTTTATAATATTAGTATGGATAGGTTAATGACAGTGCATGAGCGTTGTGATATAAAATAACAGTGCGAAAACATGTTTTTTCGGCTTGCCTCCAAAACTCCATCGGACACGTTCTGGTAAAGTAGCCATCACTTTTCTTGAACATCTGACTCACTAGACTAACTGATACCTGACGACTTACTGATTTTTTCTAGGACTAGTGATGCAAAAATTATACTTGACGCTGGCAATATGCACAGAGATGCAATGCCATTAATAAAATGAAAAAAATTTTTTATTGGTGGATATAATAATCAGTCCTAAGTCAAAAGCAGTGATACTTACACATTAGGTGACCCGATTAGTAGTGGTGGCCAATGGCCAAACTTAATCTGGGAGGTCTTATCTTCCCCAATAAATAATGGGAAATGACCATTCCGAAATCTAATATGGAAACCTGAAGGCGCGCATGGCCCAGCGGCTCGCGTAAAATCAACGTAGCTTAGCAACGGCGTGACAAACTGGTGTGAGATGGATGACGGCTAGTTGGAAATTTCATACACGTTTCTGGTCCAAGTTATTATCGATAGATAGTCTTAAGCCTTGTCGGAGGCCTTATGAGCGATTTGAATACAAAGACACTCAGATGTCAGTGTTTGCCGAAAATTGTAGAGAATTTACTTACAGCCGCCAATGTACTACAATGGTAACAATGTTAGGATGATCGAAGAGACAACTAGAATGCTACATAAAAATCTAGATAAGTCATACTTCTGGATTCCACCACCCATCCACCTTACATACAATACAATCTCAAGAAAATTTCGACTCTTGTCCGATTATTACAGTGGAATTTTTATTTCTGAATTCTATTTTGGAATCTACGAATAATTTTACGTGTAAGTAGGTATCTAACTACTTCAATATGATAACAACAAAAAGATAATTTTTTTTCAACCTTTTTTTTATGTCCCACTGCTGGGCACAGGTCTCCTCTCACAATTGAGAGGGATTTAGGCCATAGTCCACCACGCTGGCCAAGTGCGGATTGGTGGACGTCATGCTTTCGAGAAATTATGAACTTCACTCAGGCATGCACGGTGATGGAGAACATCGTAATCAACTAAATATTACGATATTTTCCATCACCGTGGAGCAGCGACAAAATGCGCACATTACAGTTTTTTTTGTCAGAGGTGCGCGCCGAGGATTTGAACCCGGTATCGGTCGCGTAGGAGACCGCGGTCTTTTACCACTCGGCCATCGCTGCTCTTAACAACAAACAGATTGAATTAAAATAAATGCCTATTTGCACTAATTTATGGTGCAAAATTTGTGGTTGCATTCAATAAAATGTTCTACAGCGTATAAACAACATTCTTGACTAATGAAACGCAGTCATCGATATTATTTGTGCAACGTCAACAAACTGAGTGCCAACTATAATCAAAATATACAAAATAAACAAAATGACAAACAAACAAACGTTTTAATCACGCTGTTTGTGAGAGAACAATGCGTTCGTTAGCGATGAATCGAGTCTGAATAAATAAAACATAATGTGAATGCCGAGGAAATTGTCCATTATGAACCTTATATACATTGTAATAAGAGAGATTATAATTGTATTGTAGTAGTTAAGATATCGCTAAGAAATGATTATATTCAGTAACTAGCCTTCCGCCAGCGGCTTCGCCCGCGTGGGCATTTTTAATGGGTCCCCGTAGGAGAAAAAATAGCCTATGTGCTTCCAGGCTTCATTGCTATATTAAAATCATAGGCGTTTAACCAGTTGCTGTAACCGCGTTGACCCTATTACCCGTTTTAACGTAGGAATGAAGCAATTTTCCGCGGTAAAAAGTAGCCTTTGTTACTCAAGGTGAATGTAGCTTTCTAATGGTGAAAGAATTTTTGAAATCGGAATAGTAGTTTTTGAGTTTATTCATCACAAACATACAAAAATACAAGTCTATCCTCTTCATAATATTAGTATAGATATGGGATTAAGAATCTCAATAAAGGACTCATTCAAAAATTTAAAACATTTTTTATATTTGATTTTTAAATTGCAACAACAATATTATTATTATGCGTTCTAATTTTGGGACTCAACTTTAAAATATTTCTTTAACAATAAAGTAATTAGCGTCAACAATACAAATTTATTTATATCTGTAGGCAGGTACTTACTAGACATTTTATATCCGAACCGAAACTACCGAATACTCGAAATAAAAATTTATCTGAGACCGGTACTAAAAACCTCGGAATAATTACAAATAAGCATACAGTTATGAAAAATTTACAGAAGACATGACAGGAACAGCAGTTGTGTGTGTTCCAATGCCTTTAAATATTATATCCTTATCAAATCGAAACTATTTGATAAAATCCGAAACCGGTATATCCGCAACCGGTAATTTTCATTAATCCGCTTGCGCATCCAGTTTTGAAATATTATTATCATATCCATAACATCCCTAAAAGTTGTGCTTATACTTTAGTAGTATATAATAATATGAAATCTTTTTTCTAAGGAACGCATGGAGGTATCAAGCTGTAATTTATATTGGTAGAGAATGCCATCAGGCATTAAGTCCGCCTATTGTAAAAATACAATAAAGGGTAAATAAATAAATAAATAAATAAATAAATAAATAAATAAATAAATAAATAAATAAATAAAATATCAAATACTTAGGTCTACTATCCCTTGACACTGTGAATAAATCAAACTTCTAAGCTAGCGCAATCAAAAATATATGAAACGTATTTTCTGGAACCCTCGGTGCGCGAGTCCGACTCGCACTTGGCCGGTTTTTTTCCTATCAAGAGGGCTATGTATCTCCTATTTATAGGTGCCTCTGCCTATACGAGTAGGCCATATAAAAGAACACGAAAGTTTTATAGTTCATGCGAGAGCAAAGTGCGAAACATTCATGACATAGCTATTTCAGTATCAGAATCGTATCGTAATACACACAAAACTTATGGCATAGTAAAATTCTATCAACACATCTGCAGTATAAATAGCAGATAAGAAATACACCATGAACTTTTAGATTCTCAAGAGGTATTCACGCAGAATGTTTCATAACGACAATATCTAGGGATTTTTGTAAGCCAATGGTATTTTAAAATAAACCTATCCTAAAATGTCCCTTTGAATCCTGACAATTTGTAATGCCCTCATAAACGCGTCAGCATCCTTACTAAGTGGATTGATGTGTAATGAATCATTATTTTATTTATAATACCTGTCATATTCACACGTTCGGGGACAAAACGCAAATTGCCTTGGCCACATACTTTTAACGTCTCTATATTTTTTATACCTTCGGTCCATCGATGTAAACTGTATCCGTTTATAGTACATGCCTACCTTTTTTTAGTATCGGGGGGGGGGGGGGGGGGGAAACCTTCAAATGGTACCTGGCACCTTGGGAGACGATACCGGATTAAGTGGGATTTGACCGCACTAAAACTCCCTCGGTGGCTGCCTCTGTGCTTGGGGAGGACTCCGGGATGTCCAGTGGAACACACGCGACGCCCCAGAACGGGCCCATCTTCAGTAGACCAGATGTTCTCTCCTGCACCTTCCGATGCTTACGGCGGCATGTGGCCACGCACACACCACCGCCCTTCCCGAGGCTGCTGGCTGGACGGATCGAGCTCTCACTCTCACCGCCCACAACCCCGGAACCCCCTTTTAGTCGCCTCTTACGATCAGGCCCGCAGCTACAGGAACTATCCGTTTATAGTTATAGTTCCCCGACGCGAAAAGAGCTGTGTCGTATCACTAAGGATGCCGTAAAATATTTTTCCATATATACTAACGAAATATTGATTCCTATTCCATGATCACAAATTCACGTGAATGATATATTTTTCTTAATTATTTTCAGGTGGTATTGTAAAAGTACCTACGTATTTATTCGCCTAAGTTTCTAAAAATGGCCTCAATTAAATTTTGTAATTGGGTATTTAATTTTATCTATCGTAGATAATGTAGTTTATATACCCTTGCATTTGCCTTATTCGTATCCAAGCTAAGGATTTCGACATCCTTCTGTTTTTCTTTCGAACAAAAAGCCTGCACTAGGATAAGTAAGCTTTTGTTAAGGCTTTTGCACTGTCACAATTAGAAGGCATTGGCTTTTTTCTCATTTTGGGAAATGCGAAAATAGCCTGTATTTGATGGCAGTAAGAAGTATTTTCGAAACTGATACTGACACTGATATTGAAACTGATTCGAAACTGATAAATCGTATTAGAATAAGTAATAAAAAAAAATGTTGGAAATTTGATTTTCGAATGACTATGATTCGAGATTTTCACAGAGGTTTTACGATCACAAAATTAAGTGTGTACTCATCTTATTTACTGACAATAAGGCGACATAGCTACCAGAGAGTCTCGTATCGTGTTGTTGCTTTTACCCGATTCTTGCGTCAATGCCATCACGTCATTATCTTTTCTACTGCTATCTTAATTTAACAAAATGTAATTGTTATTAATTATACTTTGCAGATTTGATAAATAATGCCTTCTTTCTGCCTCAAAACAACAACATACTCGAGAAAAACAGAAGAGCAGAGGATTTATCGCCACACGTAAAGTTAATGGACGAAACAGGAAAAAGTTTTTACGCGTTGTTTTCACATAATGTGTGTGTTTCGCTTCGTGACAGCCGCTACGTGGGATTAGTTAGGGGATTTAGTTTTATTTAGTTTAAATTTTTTATGTTTTATTTTGTACGAGTGATTTTGAGCCACCATCGAAATCTTCATAATATGAACGAATCGAAACATTGTTCGATGACTTCAAAGTAGGATGTGTAAGTGTGTTGGAGCAATTAAGGATCTACTATATAGAGAATTGTTTTAAACAATAATAGCATTAATTTTTAATGAAATATTTAAAAAAAACAACGAGTTTTACTTCGGTAGTGCCGGCAGAAGTGAAAACTTGAACATTAACGTCGTGCATTTTTGATATTTTGGAATGGTTAGGGAATAATTTTAATTTCGTACGAATTGCTTTAATTTTCAGTATTATTTTTCACCTAGTGTTTTCAGTAGGTTTTCATCTAGTATTTTTATAATGTTACACTCACTTATTATCGTTCACAATTTCTTCGTCACTTTTTTCAATACTATAAATAGATGCACTTAGTTCAGTGTCTATATGTTATGTCCATATAATACTTGATATAAACGAATTTTACAAGTATAGACAGTCGAGCCGTCATCAGCTGTCACCCCTCCGTCTTACGAATATTCGATCAGGCCACGTATCCTGACGCGAGTTTAACATTTTTTACCCATCCCAAAAAAGTGCACAACGTCGAAAGAAGTCACTTCAATAATGGAAACGGAAATGGTTTGGTCATTTGCGCTGAAAAACTTTTTATTACTTTCTAGCCTATGATAGCATAGCACTAACGTTTCCATTCTGAAAGAGCTTCAGATCAAACAAAGACTTTCGTCGATTGTGCAAAAGCTAATTTTTTAAATGTTTGGACATATCATCCGCAACGAAAGCTCTTTGGAACGTTTAGTGGTATAGGGTGTGGTAGAAGGTCAACGATCTCGCGGCCGATCCCCCACTAGATGGGCAACCTCATCAGATCATCAACGAAGCAATCCCTTACTGAATGCACACGAATTGCCACTAACAGAGAGAAATGGAGAAGTCTCGCAAAATACGCTTCCAACCTAAGAGGCGATCCATGACCACGACCACTCCGCCAGGAGTGTACGACTGAGAAGAAGCCTATGATAGCATTTTTCGTTCGAACGTGGTGGTTGATAGCTACGATTTTAACTGTCATTATCATCAACATCTTAAATTAAAATATTTGCAATTTACTTTACTTTATTGATTCCACGTTCCAGCAACAGATTTTTTAAATATTTGAAGTAACGTGTATAGTAGTAGAAGTACAAGTATTTCCGGAACAGAAGGATTCTACCAAGCACATGGCTATAAATCAACATCCCACGAACTATTTCGTGTGCTTACCGTTCAAAAGCTACAAACTTCGGCGTCGAGTCGCAAATACTGGAAACGACGCACGAACCATGTAAGCGACCTCTGTGAAGCAAATATAAACCGTTTTGCAGTTGACATTATTAGATTTCACCTACCGTTAATATTTTGTGTGCTTACCGTACAAAATACTATTTCGTGTGCTTACCGTTCAAAAGCTACAAACTTCGGCGTCGAGTCGCAAATACTGGAAACGACACACGAACCATGTAAGCGACCTCTGTGAAGCAAATATAAACCGTTTTGCAGTCGACATTATTAGATTTCATCTACCGTTAACACAATATTACGCTCTTTGATACACGATAGGCTATGAAGGAAACTGTTTTAAACAGATTTAAGGTCTGACTTCACGGTGTGATTTATCGAAGCTTCTGCAAATAACCTTGGTAAGAGGAACAAACATTATTAGTTGTTCGCGCCAATTAAGTCATTTCACCTCCCTCCCCTTCACCCTCCCTCTCTTTTCCGCAAGCGCACTATTACATAATATGGATCAGGAAGATCTATCAACTCAGTCTGCCTTCGTCCCGCCGCCGACGCGCACGCCGCCGACGCGTATGCAAGTCCTCTAGTGACAACCGCACCGCAAGCCACCTAACACGTGGTCATCAGACTCGCCGCATCGCCACCATCACCGCTGTTAATAGTTTAGTGATTAATAGGTACCTATAATAGTGAGTGTGAAGGACAACACCAGTTCCCGGGCAAGAGAGGATTGATGAAGACTTCAGCAGCACACGAGCATACCATCTGCTCCAGCCCCTGGGATACACCAAGTAAGTGCGCTCCCTTTATCAATCCTTCTCGTTTCCCACCTTTAATTCGACACGCAATATACAGTCCACAATTCCTACACCCGCAGTGGGGGACCACCCTCCTTCCCACCCTTTATTCCACCACCATTTTTGGTCATAGCGAACCGGAGGTCCCCCCTTTATTACCCATCAATTCCGGTCCTTGTCGAGCCGGATTCCTCCAAATTTTTGGTCCAGTCGAGCCTGATTTCGAATCAATAGTTTAGTAACTTCACCCGGGTTAATTATTTAATCTCATAAATACGCATACATATGTATTTCATGTAATATATTATAAGTGCCTATTCATATTTATTTTTGCAAATAAGTATTATATCTACGATTATTTTATATCCCGCATATTAATAACGCACCGCTCACGTAGGTATATTATTCTTTTTGCAAAACACACCGCACCATCCGCTATTTATTTTTGCAAATAAGTATTATATCTACGATTATTTTATATCCCGCATATTAATAACGCACCGCTCACGTAGGTATATTATTATTTTTGCAACGCACCGCACCATTCGCACCATTATTTACCTATATTTGTAATCGAAATTACACCTCATAGGTGCGCATTCTATTTTTCATTAATTGAAGTCCGCCATATTTGTGGTTGCCGGAGCCGACGCGACCGGCGATCGTTGTTTCGCTAGTAACTACCTACGTATTCATTCATTACGCCATACATAATTTTTATAATCTTAACTGTTTTAACTGATTTATCTTGTTCACGACAAAATGTCTACTAAAGGTAAAATTGAATCTGAAACGCGTTCAAATGACGAAATTAGATTGAAAATATTAATTGCAAAACGAAATTCTATTTACGAACGTTTACAACAAATTTATGATTTATCTATAAGTGCATCAAGTTCGTCAGACGAACAGGACACATTTCTTGACACGGCATCTGACCTTGAATACTTGCGTACCGAGTTCAAGGACACGTTAGAATCTTATAATGTTACAAATTTAAAATTAAATCCGAACGCGCAAGTCGATTTCGGATCGTGGAAATCTTTTCATGATCTATATAGTCGTATTAAAAGTCAAGTGTCCAAATTAAACGCTCCATCTTCATCTTCAAGTAAATCACAGAATAGTTTACCTACAAAAATTATACCATCGCTTCCGCCCATAGAATTACTTTCTTTTAATGGTGACATACGACACTGGTCTATGTTCTACCAACAATTTAAAACATTAGTTCATGATAATCAGCAATTAACAGATGCTGAACGCGTTTATTATCTTGTTAGTAAACTTAGTGATAAGGCATTATCAATCTGCTCAGGCTTAATGCCTACAGCTGAAAACTATTCTGTGATATGGAACGCGCTCATACGTAGATATAACGACGAGCGTGCGCTCGCGACTACCTACGTCAGTCAGCTGTTAGAACTGAAGAACGTAAACACTAACACATCCGCTGGTTATCAAATATTTATGGATAAATTTGATGCTTCTATTAACGCTCTTAAGCAACTTAATATTGATGACATATCTGATTTTCTGTTTCTAAATATCGCGCTTAGAAAATTAGATAACGATACCGTAAAGTCGTTCGAAATGTCATGTCGCAACGTAAACATACCGAAATATTCCGCTTTGGTTCAGTTTTTACATGACCAGAATAGGGCTTTGTGCCATACAATAAATACTTCGCATAATATGTCTAACAATAATAAAATTAAAGGTAATTTGGTTCCCGCTCCCGCCAAGAATATAAGTAAAACTTTTATTAATACAGATTCGTCTCGGTCATGTATTTTCTGTAAATCGGGTGATCACGAACACCTATTTGTCTGTCCGCATTTTTTAAAAATAAATGCACAGGACAGGTACAATTTTGTAAAACGAAATAAATGTTGTATTAATTGTTTAAGTAATAAACACGCCACTCCTTTTTGTAAGTCACAGCGTAGATGTAGGTATTGCTCCCGCTCGCACCATACGCTACTTCATTTTGTTAGTAGTAGGAATAAGGTCGATCAGCCTTCGGAACAAGGTCCAGGAGAACAAAATACATCCACGTCATGTAACGTTTCGCGCGATTGTGGTAATGCGCCGCACCGCACTACATTATTGGGGACTGCGAAGATTAAAGTTTGTACTAAATACGGACACCAATATTTGTTGCGTTGTTTAGTGGACCCTGGCTCGCAATGTGATTACATCACGAAACAGTGTTGCAAACGTTTATACCTACCGATCTCAAATAAAACACCAGTTAAAGAGGCGCAAGGAATCGGTGGAGTATCGCAGAAGGTTTTAGGTGTTACTTCTTTGCAGTTTAGCTCCCGCTTTGATGAAAATAAACTTTATCATATTGAACCGTTAGTCGTTCCCACTATAACTGGACAATTACCCGAGTCGTTAATAGACGTTTCGAAAATTAGTTATATAAATAATTTACGTTTAGCTGACGATCAATTCCATACACCAGGTGACATTGACGTTTTATTAGGGGTTAACACTTATTTACAAATTTTGTTAACTGATAAAATAATTAATTCGCAATCGCCGAGTGCCATAGAAACGTCACTAGGATACATAATAATGGGAGACGCAGATATCGACTTTCCTACATGCATGCCGCGTTCTTTAGTTTCTTATCCTACTCGTATTAATAAAAGTCAAACGTCGCTAAAGTTAGAGGAGCTGCCGCAAAAAACTTATTTGAGTCCTGATGAACAGAAATGTGAGAATATTTATAATTCCACTACTCGTCGCAATTTGAACGGACGATGTGTTGTCGCTCTGCCCTTCAAGGACACGCCTGATAAGTTAGGTGATTCTTTTATAACCGCTAAAAAACGCTTCTCGCTCCTAGAGAGACGTTTTTAATAAATGTCCCGATCTTCGCTCCCGCTACAATGAAGTTATTCAAGAATACATCAACAAGGGTTTTTTATCATTGGTTGCTTCAAATAATTTTACGGAACCTTGCTTTTATCTCCCGCACCACCCTGTCATACGTAATGATAAAAGTACAACTAAATTGCGAATAGTACCTACTCGACGCAAGCGCTAAGTCAGATAATGACATTTCATTAAATGATATTTTACATAGTGGGCAAAATTTACAGTCTGATATTTTTAATATTTTAATAAACGTACGAGTTTATCGCATCGCCTTTTTTGCCGACGTTAGACAAATGTATTTATGCATTGAAGTATAAAAATCGCACCGCGCGTTTCAACGCATTCTTTATCGCTTTTCTAATGAGGAAGACATACAAACATACGAATTTAATCGTGTGACTTTTGGTTTACGCTCTTCGCCTTTTCTTGCGCTGCGCACATTACGTCAGTTGGCTTCCGAGGAGAGGGAGTCCTATCCTCTGGCTGCTTCGGTGGTCGAGCGAGATATTTATATGGACGATATCGCGTCCTGCGCGCCCTGCGTCAACAGCGCCGTTGACGTAGCCACTGAACTAATTCAAATGTTTCAGCGTGGAGGATTTGAATTGGTTAAGTGGACTAGTGGCAGTTCAGAGCTTTTACAGCACGTCCCCGCAACGCACCGTCAGCTTGACGAGGTCTCATTCGACGACCAAAATATTTTTAAAATATTGGATCTTCGTTGGCACCCCGCAACTGATTGTTTTTCTTTTCTAGTTTCGCCGCCGCCGCTCGCTTGTACCAAGCGTTCTATTTTATCCGCAACCGCTCGCTTATATGATGTTCTGGGGCTCGTGGGTCCAGTAATTCTTTTCTCTAAGCTTCTCATTAAAACCTTATGGGTTCTCAAAACTTGACTGGGACCAGGCTCCGCCCGCTCACGTTGTCACTGCATGGCAACAATATATTTCAGACTTACCTTGATATCGAAATTAAGTTTCCTCGCCATATGGGTATAAATAAGAATTCGCAAGTCTCGCTAGTCGCGTTCGCCGACGCCAGTTAAAAGGCGTATGGCTGCGTGATTTATTCGCACATCGTTAATGATGATGATTCACTAGTGATAACGCTACTAATTTTATTGCTTCGCGTTCATACTTGAATGAACTTCATACATTTATTTCAGACGAATATTATAAAGTATTTAATCAGATCCTTTCTGATAACCGCATCACATGGAAACTTAACCCTCCAAACGCTCCACATTTTGGTGGGCTTTGGGAGTCAAATATAAAGATAGTAAAGTGTAATTTATTTCGCGTCATAGGTAAGCAAATCCTCACGTATGAGGAGTTGCTTACTGTCCTCACTCAGGTCGAACGCATATTAAATTCACGACCGCTTTGCGTGTTAAGTAGCGATCCGGCGGAACCTACTGCACTTACGCCCGCGCATTTCCTCGCTGTTAATCCACTTGGATGTTTACCCGCTGCGGATCTTAGTAAAGAACGCATTAATCTTTTATCACGTTTTTCATTGCTTGATTCGAACCATCGAATCTGGAAGCGCTTCAGATCAGAATACTTACATACACTACAAGCAAGAGAAAAGTGGAATAAACATTCTATTAATTCCATTTCTGTAGGAACCGTTGTTCTTATCGATATGGATAACGCTCCGCCTCTTCAGTGGCCGCTAGGCGTCGTCACTGAACTGTTTCCTGGTAGGGATGGTGTGGTGCGCGTTGCACAAGTGAAGACTAAGAGCTCCACTTTGCAGCGGCCCATTGTTAGACTTTGCCCTCTACCAACGCAATAATATTTCTATATGCCTATGTAGTTTATATTTTATAAGTTATAGTTTAAGTATAAATTCTTATCCCGCTATTATAATATTTTTATTAATTTACTAATTATATTCATCGCATCGCCTCTGTTCACCGCATATATAGTTTTTTCTATATGATATTAACTCCGCTGTATATATTTATGTTTATTTTTTTTAATTCGCTATTTGAGGAGACCTCAAGGCCGGGGGGATGTTCGCGCCAATTAAGTCATTTCACCTCCCTCCCCTTCACCCTCCCTCTCTTTTCCGCAAGCGCACTATTACATAATATGGATCAGGAAGATCTATCAACTCAGTCTGCCTTCGTCCCGCCGCCGACGCGCACGCCGCCGACGCGTATGCAAGTCCTCTAGTGACAACCGCACCGCAAGCCACCTAACACGTGGTCATCAGACTCGCCGCATCGCCACCATCACCGCTGTTAATAGTTTAGTGATTAATAGGTACCTATAATAGTGAGTGTGAAGGACAACACCAGTTCCCGGGCAAGAGAGGATTGATGAAGACTTCAGCAGCACACGAGCATACCATCTGCTCCAGCCCCTGGGATACACCAAGTAAGTGCGCTCCCTTTATCAATCCTTCTCGTTTCCCACCTTTAATTCGACACGCAATATACAGTCCACAATTCCTACACCCGCAGTGGGGGACCACCCTCCTTCCCACCCTTTATTCCACCACCATTTTTGGTCATAGCGAACCGGAGGTCCCCCCTTTATTACCCATCAATTCCGGTCCTTGTCGAGCCGGATTCCTCCATTAGTAGTCCGAAAACGGGGATATTCTGTCAATCAGAAGTAAGCATGCAACCTTAAAATTGAGTTTTTTTGATCATGCTTTTGCTAAGATGCCTTTGCGAGAGCAAACGATACGTAATTTGTGGCGAGAGCGTGGCTCTTTTTTAAAAGTTTTAACTTCTTAATCAAAAAAGTGTATCTACTGTTATTACTACTTTAGTTTAGAAGTACAAAAATTTTCAGCTCAGGTGGTATTTTCCATCCGTAACATGGCGATATATTAACACCAACGGCGTACTATTTTGTGTACTTACCGTTCAAAAGCTACAAACTTCGGCGTCGAGTCGCAAACACTGAAAACGCACACGAAAATTACATGTTATTGTGAACTGCGATCTCTGTGAGGCAAATATAAACTGTTTTACATTATTAGGTTTTACCTACCGAAAACAAAATAAATACTCGTATTATGCTCTTTGACACACGATCGGCTATGAAGTCTGGCTACGACTAGAGGAAAGTTATTTTAATTAATTTATGGCCTGACTTCACGGAGTGATTTTATTTAATAGCATTTTTGTAAAAAAAAAGCTTAATTTTTTTACAGTTACGATTAAAAGTATTAAATTTGTTTAAGAAACGGTATTTAGAGAAACTAATACTTAATTTCATGTATGTTTTACTTGCATAAGGTTCATCACAAATATCATTTAATTTTGAAGGCTAGGTGTAGAAAAGGTAATGTTCAATATATCACGAAGAAGCAGACGAAAGAATTTGTATGGAGAAAAGTATCTCCGAAGAGAGAATGCGACATTATTCAATTACTATCTTATTTACGTGCAACAGAGCTTTATACAAAATCCTCCCGTGTATCGAGGTCCTAAGCCGCGCCCTTCGCAAAGCAGAGTAATGTTATTATAAACGGGCTTTTAGCTAGCCGGGGTCCCGCCTAATTTTATTAAATCGCCGTAAAGCGAAAAGCGACACTGTTTTGAATACTTCAAACAACGCTCATCCGTTGTACCTATATTTCTCTGATCTGTTCGCGAATAACCCTTTTATGATTAATCAGTCGAATCATGGGTCTTTAAGTGTATTATGAGTTTTGTTTGAATAACCTTATTCAATTAGGAATGAATAAAATAACCATTGACTCGCTTCACCAATCCACATTAATGCAAGGTGGTCGAGTAAGCTCCAGGCGTCAGTAATGGGGAAAGACCCGTGCCCAGATGTGGGACACAAAAATATAAAATGAAGGAGCAAGACGTGAACATGAAGGATTTGTGGTAGGTGGCCACTGCAACCCATTGTCTTCTTGAATCTTGGGTGTATAAAAATGCCCAAAATAGTTAAAATGCTAACCATATCCTACTACCTAATATCATCTTGAAGATATCTCGTCCGAAATTGACCCAAATAAATTTTAAAAGAGTAAGCCAGTGGATAATCATTATGAGCCGTAATAGGAAATGATTCTGAAAGGCCCTGCAATAGGACATTATAAAAGATTGAAAAAAAAGTAATGGAAAAGATAGGACTTTCATTTGCACAATGGCGTAGGCATTATTGCGTTACGTTTATCCATTCAACTTAGTTCATACTTTCGAATAATTAAAGGCTGCATCAATTTCTTTGCTCTACTACTAGGCACAAATTTTGATCATCAAATTTAATGATACCATTTAACTATAATTACTTCAATAAGCCTTGATGACTGGCACATTCTTCCAATCCCTACTAATATTATAAATATTAGTAGGGAACACACAAACATTCTTCCAATCCCTACTAATATTATAAATTCGAAAGTAAGTCTGTCTGTATGTCTGTCTATCTGTCTGCTACGCTTTCCCGCTTTAACTACCGAACCAATTTTAATTAAATTTGGAACACAGATAGAGTGGACCTTGGGAAAGGACATAGGATGGTTTTTATCCTACGGGAACCTATAAAACGGGTCTACGCGGACGAAGCCGCTGGCGGAAGGCTAGTACTCAATATGAAAACAAAATGCTTGGCCACATAAATCATAATTTTTATGTCTGCTACGCGTTTCACGTTTAAATTACTGAACCAATTTTGATGTAATTTGGAACACAGATAGTATGGACCTTTGGAAAGGACATAGGCTATTTTTTATCGTACGGGGACCAATAAAACGGGTCCACGTGGGCGAAGCCGCTGGCGGAAGGCTAGTAGATAACAATTAAAAAAAATATAAGCTTACGCATACAAGCTCCCTTATCAGTGTACACCACTATTACAACGAGAGCCGATCGAAATTCGTGAAATATATTTAATAAGAAACTTTCGTTGGTGACTACGTAAATCAATTACGTTCTTCATTTAATAATACAAATTTAAATTAGGTACTTGATCTTAGTAAAACAGATATGACATTAAGTTATGAAAACAGTAATTGTTTGTAACACGTGCGCGCGGTCGGAAGCTCGAGTTAAGTTAATTGCACAGGAGCGGCAAAACCTCTATGTTTAAATGAGTTTATTTTTAATGAGGTTTGCAGATTTATTTTATCTAATTTTAATAGGGATTCTAATGTTTGGACATTCGTTATCATTATGACAAGAGATTATTCTTGTAAAGTTCTGTGTCACGATTTCCGGTCCCGAAACGAGACCCCAGTTCGAAACCCCAGTTCGTTTTAAGTTTCATTTTGAGGTTAGACCAAAGCTTAAGTTCAAAAGTTAATTATTCATGCACTGGAGTTTTAATTAGGTAAGATTAAAACAAAATTTTTTTCGTAAAATCAACAAAAATGTCGCTCAAATATCATGTAATTATAGTAAACTAAGTTCTTATAATTTGAAAATTAAGCCTGACACTCACAGGTAATTTATGTCACGATGGCTTTAGTAATTGCCACCCATTCAAAACAAAGCCGTTGCTGAAAGCGGCAGAATTGGATACGAAGAAAACAAAAAATGAAAATAGCATACGCTGAGAAAGAAAGAAATGAAAACAGCAGAGAATTATTAAACGCATATGCATAGCAATGGTAGTCACGAATTAACGCTAACTCATGTAACGTTTAAGTTTATAAAGTCCCGGCTTACCTCACGGATAATTTCGGAGGCGCCCGTGTCTCATACTTCATGTAATGTTATTTGGAAGCATTTGTGGTAAACTAGTGCTTACTCTCTTAGACCAAAATCCTGCAGTTTCTAACTGCTATATTCCGATGTATTTAGTATAGGACAACAACAGCCTATTGACAAATACACCCAAGACCCTACCCGTCTGAGGGTCTTTTGAATAACGCCGGTAATGAATGAGAGGATTAGCATATTGTAACCATAATGTACTTAGGGCTCTGTTGCCTGTTGCTAAAGCTTTTTTGTGTGTGAGGTCTGTTTAGGTATATTATTTTGCGTAATTTTTCTCTCTCTATTATCTCTCTATTTCTGTACTAATATATATTTCACGTCGCGATGGATTGGTCTTATGTAATGGTTTTGTGCTTCGAGTTACTTAGGACTCTTAGGAGGCTTGAAAATAACACAGACAACTCATTACCACGGTAAAAAGTCTCTCCCATGGGAGGTCCGCGTGTGAATCCTCAAGGCATATTTAGCTTGTTTTACCATAATTTTGTGCTACATATTATCTTCATAACGATATAAATCATTTTCAAAAACACTTCGTCAAAAATATCCCTACATTTAGAACTCCGCCTGAATTTCGTAGCTTTCGTTAGCGTTTCGAATAGCCCTAATAACGCAGTCCCACGTTACCATCGTAGCTGGCGTTGTGTAAGGCAAAGTGTTGTATAATAAGATTTATGAAAACCAGGCCAGTTACTCTATCATTTCTGCGAATTCCTTTTCATACTTTGTAAAAAACGAAAGTTAATTTTAAATGATATTCTTACGAAGCATGAAGCCGACCTTTTCAAATAGGTACACTTCGTCAAAAATAACCCTACAGTCAGAACTCAGCCTAAACCCAGCGCGGTGTTATGGCGGGCGGCGTTAACGCTCCTCTGGACACGTTAATTGAAAGTGGATTGGAGGTGACAGTGTAGAACGGGGCTTGATTTTAGGGTTCCGTACAACAAAAAACGGAACCCCTATAGGATCACTCATGCATCTATCTTTCTGCCCGTCCGACTGTCACAGCCAATTTGCTCTGAATTTACTTAACCAAATCAAGTGAAATTTGGCGGTGAATGGTGAAATCCTATGACCCATACACAGATGTGCAAAGTAAATAAATATTTTTAAAGTAAGAGTCAATTTCGAGGGACCAATTAAGAAATAAAAAAGTATCGCAAACCTTAGGTACTTTGTCATACAACAAATGAAAGGAAAATTATGAGGGTCTCAAATATATTTTTGTTATTACTGTAAAATAAATAGTTTTGATTTTATAAGTTGAAAATTGACCATCCCTCCCGATTCCAAAATTACTGAGCCTAAAATTTAAATAAATAGTTGTCTGTAAAATCGGTTTACGGACGATAGTTTAATGTAACAACGTCATAACAAAACAATGAAAACCACATTCACTTCACTTTATAAACAGTTGACAAACGGCGCAAACCGAACGCTCAAGCCTCAATGTAACGTACAAGCGCCGATCGTAACGTACAATGAGCGTAACGTACTTGCAATGAGTCATCATTTTTGGTACGTCCATCCGGCGTTCATCGATTTATTAGACGTTGTCACGACAAAAAAGTAAAGTATAATAAAATAAAAGTAAAAATAAAGTACAGTTCATTGCTTGTAAATTACAGGATAACCTATGATAATTCTATGAATTGAAAACTTACCACTTGTAAACACAATATAATACGTTTACTAAAACACCACTAGATAGCGCTAGTCGTAGTTTATTCGCCTCTTGTTTTATTGATAATGGTAAGGAACCCGTCGTGCGCGAGCCCGACTCGCAATAGACCGGTTTTTTTATTTCCATATCAAAGCCGCGTGTGTTTGCGTGTTGGTAATTTTGCAAGCCTCTTTTCTCCCCGTTCTAATTGGGTTTTGTGTTTTGACTGTGATTTCTGAAGCTAATAAGGGCTGCGTTATTAGGGCTTTTCGTTTCGTAGTTTTTGCTAGCGTTTTGTAACTTGCAATGTGTAAGGCAAGAGTTGGGTAATGACATTTGTGTAAGCAAAGCAAGTTACCTTATACAGTATGGTGCATTTGCGTACATATCGAAATTCCTCAGGAAATAGGTACGGTGGAACTTACGGGTTGAAAGACGGCCAGGTAGTCAACGTGGACGGTGACTACCCCCCACCGGTCTTCATAGGACTTCGACAACTTCTTCCCTGGGTATTATAGGAACTTAGAATATCTGCTGCAGGAGTAATGGGCCTACCACACGCACAAGCTTCACCACAGTTTTGCCTGCACAGGCCGGTTTGTACATGGAACACCGTGCGTGTGGTTGGTAAAACTGTATCACGCGCCAACCCCACAGCGCGGCTTGCGCATTTTTCGACTTGCTTGAAATTTTGCCTGCGCAAGCCCGGCCTGCGCGTACTTGCCTGTGCGTGTGGTTGGGCGTTTAGTGTTCATGCCGCAGTCGAGGCTAGTCGTCGATCCGTGAGGTACGTAGTCGTTTGTTATTCAAAAATGGCAGATTTGCGTACGCAAAATCGCGAGTTCTTGTCTGAATTAATAAGTCTAGAAATGTCTTTGCCTGAACTCTGGAAAATTAAATCGAAGGAAATAAAAAGAACTATGCATACGAAAAAATGATAAATAAAATGAAAAGAAAGTAAGAACAGTAGTAAGTAAGAAAAATAGTAGCAGAAGAAATAAATCTTCATTGGGAAACATTGTATCAGCGTCGACGATTTCGACAAGAATGTGGCTTGCGCGTACTTAACTGTGCCGTGTGGTAATGCCGTCCGTGTACAGTTTTTTTATGCGAGAAGCTTGCGCAGGCAGAACTGTGGTGTAGCTTGTGCGTGTGGTAGGCCTATATGAAACTTTCAAATACGACATCTGCTTTCGGTTGGGGGTCACGCAGGATTTGGTTATCTGTTTCTTCTTTTAAGCCTTACTTTGTTTATTTTGTATACAGTGTTTCATAAAGAATCGAAATTTTGTTTATTTGTGTTCTGAACGTATACAGAAACATGATTTAATTCACTTATTGCAGAGCTTACTGAAAAAGTTAAACATAAAACTTTGACAGTTAATTTCTTTTATGTTATGAGTGTTATGTGCCTATGTCACGACAAAATTATTTTGTTTAAAATATATTCCTGGGTGGTTAAAATGGGTATGTAAAGAAATACCTTTTACAGATACTTCAACTCAGTTGTGCGCGCGGTGCTATGTGTGCGTGGGCTAGTAATTATGCAGCTTTAATTTGTGTGACAGTGACGCGGCCGTGATCGTCCGAGCAACTTCACTGTACCTCTTGTCACGCACACAAAGTCACTGTGTATATACAGGTTTACCCACACATAGCGCCGCGCGCACAACTGAGTTGAAGTATCTATACAACATTATTGAAAAATTATACGCTCAAAGGTAAAAATAAGCTATGTTTGTAGTGAAACTGTGAAAACGTTTAATTATTCATTCGTAGTAAATAATATAAATGTTTACGGTATTGTTAGAATCCTTGCGCTGTTCCATCTAATACTACTATAAAAAATATTATGCCTGATGAATTCATTGTTAATTTCATATTTTTTATAAATGTATTTAAAAAAAAGCACAGCAACTCTTGTTTAAAAGAAATTTTAAAATAAATCCTTACTTGAACATTTTTCCCCTTTTCGTGAGGTTTCGTGTGACATATATAAATAAAAGTCACACAATATGTCACGGAACGGAATTCAATGTTCAGTGGCTAAGGTTACGACATCTCTTCGAATCATATTTTTATGTTTTAATTCACTAGCGAGAGCGTATTTCATATACTTTAAAGTTAAACGATGCTGATGAACGGAAATTATATCAAAATTGTTCAGGATTTTGTTCTTAATTGGTTTTAACTAACTTTTTTTCGAATTGACTAGAAGAGTTTAACTGGTAAATTATAACCACCCGTTAAAATTTTACACGTACCTATTTAATGAAAGCCGTAAAAATTTATAAACAGCATGGAAAGACCAATATTGAGTACTGTAAAATTATTAAGTTTGAGGTTACCGTGTGACGAACTTATGTACTTTACAAAGCACAGCGTACTGTGAGATTCAAAATTAACTTGCCGGCTTGTATACGGCTTCACCTGCCTAGACGTACGTTTTATCCTATACAAATGAGATATTTTCCAAGTATCTATATACAAAACTATATTCCATAACTTAGAAGCGCGCATAGCGCGGTTAGCGTTGAACGCGAACGATCCATGCAAGTATGCCAAACGGGTACGGTCGGGTGTGGATGGGTGACCGCTAGTAGCAAAAAAATTCTTGCGCGTTTCCGTGCTTCAGAGGGCACGTTAAGCCGTCGGTCCAGGTTGTTGTCGATAGATTTTTTTTGGTATCGGGGGGAAACCTTCAAAAGGTACCCAGCACCTTGGGAGAGGACACCGGGTTATGTGGGATTTGAACCTCGCTAAAACCCCCTCGGTGGCCTTCCTCTGCGTTTGGGGAGGACTCCGAGATCTCTCGTGGAACGCACCGGTGTCCTCCATACGCGACGCCCTGGAACATAGATAAAAGTATTATACTAACGTACCCTGGAACGGGCCCATCTTTGGGAGAACAGATGTGCTCTCCTGCACCTTTCGATGCTTACGGCGGCATGCGGTACGCGCACATCGCCGTCCTTCCCGGGGCTGCTTGCTGGACGGGTCGAGCTCCCACTCTCACCGCCCGCAGCCCCGGAAGCCTCCTTTTAGTCGCCTCTTACGATCAGGCAGGGGACCGTAGCTCTATTCTTAATCCCGAAGCTACAGGGACTTGTCGATAGATAACAGTCGTTAAGCCTTGTCGGAGGCCTTATGGGCGGTTTGACAACATTCGACAGCGGTTTGGCCTCTGACCCGCATCTCCAGCAACCCGCATTGGAGCAGCGTGGTAGAGTAAGCTCCAGGCTTCTCAATAATGGGGAGAGACCCGTGCCCAGTAGTGGGACGCAAAAACGATTGCAGCCATTACACAACTTAATTTATATCAGTCTCTTCATGATATAGCAATTAATTATTTTATTTATTACATTCACAAATATTTAAACTTATTTAATTATAAATAGAGAATAAATATCTTCACTCTTTCAGAGAAGAACTTGGACCAGTGATATCATAGTTACGAGTATATGAAAAAGATCCGAACCCATTCTGTTCGCCGGTGCTCGCGCGGCAAAATGAGATATCAGTGGATATTGAATGAGTCTTTCCGCCGTCATCCCTGGATTTCTATCAATCCCTTTTTCACAAGGGCTCCTATTGGAGTTCGGATTGTGCAGCCAATGTTCGAACGTTCAGCCGGATGACAGATGATAAACAGCTTTAAATAATTTTGACCTAAAACCTATTGCTAGTAAAATCTGTTTCTATTACTTATTAGGTATTTTTTTCAACCTTTTTTTATGTCCCACCACTGGGCACAGGTCTTCTTGAGAGAAAGGACAATTTAGAGATATTTAGGCCATAATCCACGACGCTGACCAAGTGCGGGTTGGTGAACATCATGCCTTCGAGAAATTATGACCTTCTCTCAGGCATGCACGGTGGCGGAAAACATAGTTTTTAATTAAATATCAAAATATTTTTCATTACCGTGGAGCAGCGATAAATACACACATTAAAAATCTCCTTGTAAGCGGCGCGTGTCGAAGATTTGAACCCGATAATAAATTTTAATTTAATTATTACGCTAACAAAAAAAAAATGGGTTGCACTCCGGGAGTGCCGGCAAAAGTGAAAACATTAACGTTGTGCATTTTTGATGTCTTGGAATCGTTAGGGAATAATTCCGCACGAATTGCTTGAATTATCAGTACCTATTAATTTCTATCTAGTATTTTTACAAAGTACTCTCTCATTTTCTTTCACTATTTATTCGTCACTTTTTTCATTAATAGATGCACTTTGTTCAATGTCCATATTTTAAATACTTGATATAAACGAATTTTAAGATAAAATTATACTTGACGCTGGCAATATGCAGAGTTTGCGATGCCATAATTGAAGAAAAAAAGTATAGACAGCCGTCAGATGACCCGTCATCAGCTGTCACCCCTCCGTCTTGGTCTAAGAGCCGGTGAAGATATTCACTCGTTCGGTTGTTACAAGAGTGAAGGTGATATGAAAGAAAATTGATTAAAATTAATTAAATTAAAAATAGCTATGAACACTTTTCGATAGTCAAGTTATCATAGGCATATATGTTTATAAATTATATTTGGTAAACAATATGTCTCATCGAATTATCAGATCGGTGAAGGTTGATCTTCCTCGTCTCCTCTACTATCTTACGAAATTTTGCGATCAGCACACGTGACCTCGCGCGAGTTTCATAGTTTTTACCCATCCCACAAAAAGTGCTCAACGCCGCTAAAGAAGTTTTCACTTCAAAAACTTAATAAATAAATAAATAAACGCTTCACACTCACAGCCCCACAGTAGATATACCCTGTGTCGTGTGTACCATGGACACACATAAAGACAGAAACACAAACACCCAGACCGAGAACAGAAATTTAAACTCATCATTCAAATTTCTATTTCGCCGGGAATCGAACCCGGGACCCTTCGATTGGCAGTCCGGCATGGTAACCATTACGCCACGCAGGTCGTCAAATACTTAATAACTTTATATGTAATAATAACTTTAGATGTATTAATTTTACTTTACATTTTATTATAAACCCATCGCAATCCTATCCACCGCTATTCGTCGATACCCAACTACAAAAAAACATATAACACGCACTTCCATCACGAAAAATCTTCCAATTTAAAATTTCCCGCCCGCAGTTGAGATTTAATGAGTCAGACACGACACTTGTCTTCATAATTAACGCGTCGTATCGTTCACGTTTCAATTTTACTCTATAATATTTTAACAGACACTTTTCCATTATTTTGAAGTGTCAGAAACCACCTTGTGAAGGATTGACGGAATTGTATTTTAACTACATACTCGTATTTTTTAATTCACAATACTATATATATATATATATATATTGCATATTTATAATAATACATTGATCGTAGAGATCGCAGCGAGTTTCGGATTGGATTTTTTTATTAGGAAATGATCAGATTGCTCTGTTATGTATGTACTCGTATGTTATATTGTAGGCATTGGATAATATTTGAGTATTATTATCTATTTAAGGTTCCTAGATCGTGTGCATGATTAAAGTATGTATGTTTGAACGTTTTTGTGTTTTCGTGTCTGCGTATGTATTTTTGTATATCTGTTTGTGTGCCAGATACGCACACATGTCTGTATGCTGATATGTCTTTACGCGAATATGTCTATATAAATAAATAAGGATTCATACTCATAGCCCCACAGTAGGGTAGATATACCCTGTGTCGTAGGTGTCATGGACACATACAAAGACAGAAACACAAACACCCAGACCGAGTACAGAATTAAAAAATTCTGCTTCGCGTGGGAATCGAACCCGGGACTCTCCGATTGGCAGTTCGGCATGGTAAACATTACGCCACGCGGGTCGTCAAATGTCTGTATATTTGCATTTTTGTGTATGCATTGTCCAGTCTGCATGTCTGAATGTCTGCAATATGTCTGTATAATCAATACATACTTCTATAGGCCTGTATGTCTGTATGTATGTATGTATGTATGTATGCATGCATGTATGTATGTATGTACGTATGTACGTACGTATGTATGTATGTATGTATGTATGTATGTTTGTATGTATGTTTGTATGTATGTATGTATATCTATACATATGTATGTCTGTATGTATGCTTGCTTGTTTACCTGTTTGTGAGTCTGTGTATTCGTATGCTCACCTGTTCGTACGTCTGTATTTCTATATTCCTGAAGTCTGACAGTCATTTGACGTCGGTTTAATTTTTTACTTCTTCAGTACATTTTATGTAGAGAATTAAGAACAAAAATTTTAGGAATCGACAGTTAAATAGCTAAAACTATTTTATTATTTTATAATTAAAATGTATTATTATTTTATAACTATTTAATTTGGAAGAGACTGATTTATTGAGTTGAGACGAGACCCACTTAACATAATTAGGATAAATGTCTATTTGATGACTCATTGCCAAACAGTCAGTTTCAATGATGGCTGCTCGATTCAGTTAGGGACATGTTAGATTGACAAGGGTTTAAATGGTAGGTATTTACCTCGGTTAAGCCATGTTCATTTAGCTCCGTACAAGTCTCCAAATTACGGACACATAGCCTGTTATTGAACATATTTTAGTTAATTATATTGGCGTATTTGGAGCCTACGAGAACAATTATGTCAAAATGTTAATTAAGCTTGTTAATGCTAAAAAGCATGGCTCAGCGGCGTAGAATGCAAGTGTGCAGCTAAGCCCAACGGGCACGGTCGGGTGTGAGATGGGTGACCGCTAGTGGCAAAAAAATTCATGCGCGTTTCCGTGCTTCGGAGGGCACGTTAAGCCGTCGGTCCCGGTTTTTGTCGATAGATAACAGTCGTTAAACCTTGTCGGAGGCCTTATGGGCGGTTTGAAAATATCCGACAGCGGGTTGGCCACTAACCCGCATCTCCACCAACCCGCATTGGAGCAGCGCGGTGGAGTAAGCTCCAGGCCTTAACAATAAGGGGGAGAGACCCGTGCCCAGCAGTGGGATGCAAAACAGGGTTGCAACCAATGCTTAAAATAATTAAGAAGTCATTCAATTAAATCTGAAGTTTCTTGATACAATATTTTTCAAAATATTTTTTTCAAGTATGAATTTTAGGTACTATAGAGAATGATAATATAGATAGATCTACAGATGTGTGCTATCGACAATCGACAATCGCCAACCTGCTATCGGATATTTTCAAACATCGATAGTTTTTAGTACATCGATAATTTTAACATCTGCTATGTATTGGATCGGACGGTAAAGACCAGGATCTCCGTAATGAAGATATCGGGTTTAACTCCTCGGTGCGCACCTCGAAATTAATAATGTGTGTATTAATCGCTGCTCCACGCTCATCGAAAATATTATCATATTTAATTAGTAACGATGATTACAATAACACGAAACATACATCCACCAATATGCTCTTGGTCAGCGTGGTGGACAATTTCCCTCTCTCTTGTGAGAGGAGACCTGTGCCCAGCAGAATTGCTTTTATTATCAGTATTATTTTTCTTCTAGTAGGTATATTCAGTAGTTTTTTATGTAGTATTTTTATAAGGTACTCACTCATTTTCCTTCACTATTTCTTCTTCACTTTTTTCATTAATAGATGCACTTTGTTCAATGTCCATATTTTAAATACTTGATATAAATGAATTTTACAAGTATAGACAGTCGAGCCGTCATCAGCTGTCACCCCTCCGTCTTACGAATATTCAATAGTCAAGACGCGAGTTTAACATTTTGTACCCATCCCAAAAAAGTGCACAACGCCGCTACATAAGTTTTCACTTCAAAAATCTTTGTTCCCTCTTAAACACGCGCTGAAACCCGGCCGCATCCGTTTCTCTTAGCTGCATGGATTGCTTACCGTATTATGACAGTCGCACGGTCATTCACACTCAGTCACGGGCTTAACCTAATAGCATATTTCCCCAAAATACGCTTACTTAAATTCACAATACCTAATCGGTTTTCCCGAAATTTTCATACAACCTTTGCCTTTCAGAAACGCCTATACAATCAAACAATACCGAACTGTCGTGTGCATTTGAAACTGACGAGGGTTCAAGGGTTGGAGTCGATTATTTAGTTGACCTTACCGTTCATCCGTGTTAATCTAACCGGAGTATGGGGCATGCATTATTTTATTATCTCCATTAACGAAGGGTTTCAATTGTTTAGACATATTGACAAGAATATTGTGTAAGAGGGGAATAGAATACGTTTAATAACAATAAATAAATAATAAATAAATAAATAAATATATATCTTTGGACAATTCACACAACACCATCTGATTCCAAACTAAGCAGAGCTTGTACTATGGTAATCAGAAAGCTGATAAATATACTTATATAATTCTAAATACATACTTAAATAGATAAAGTAACACCCAGACACAGAACAAATAGTGATGTTCATCATACCAATATTTGTCCTGGGTGGGAATCGAACCCACGACCTCACGCTTCGCAGTCGGCTCATCACCCACTACGCCACGGAGGCTGTCAAATAATTGTTGTTTGCTGTTTAATTATTTATTTTGTACAAGATATAAAATAATATAAATAAATAGAACATAAAGGTCCACTCAGCAAGCTTGTACGAGTATGAATGTTTTTATTTACTACTCTTGACAGTAGGTATCTATACTATATAATAGGTATCATGTATTGTCATAAATTGTCTATTTTGCAATTTGAATATTACATGCTAATAATCGTGTTTTATGACACACACACTAAATTAGAACCAGAACATACATACCTGTTATAGATGTTCTATTTCATGAAGTCCGTTCGGCTATGCGTTCTATGTGAGGAGTGCACATGCACATTATTTTAGTGTGCGTAACCTCAAGAGCACTCAGTGTCGAGGAATGTCACGACAATTAAACGTGGAAAAGTTCTGTGAGTAAGATAAGGTGATAGTGTTTAAAAGTCTTTTGTTGATGACTTCCAAAGCTTACACAAACCAACACGCTTGTCAATACACATCACTACTACAATCAGAGGCAGTCGGACTTCTTGAAACAGAATGTCTATTAACGTAATCCAACGTCGACTGTAAACAGCAAAATGTATCGCCAAATAAGCCATAAGCTGCGTTTCTAACGTGAAACAGCAATTTCATTTCATTTCCGCATTTTGGTTCACCGCAACGCGGGCGACGGGATCGCATATTAACGTTTTGTTATCTAATTTGAAGGTTATTTATAGCTTGATAGGATTTAGTTGCGGTGAATTAAAACAATTATTTACATTATTAAAGTATTAATTGGTTTACAGTAATTACAACAACATTGAATACAGTAATTTTAATTGACACTATGTTATGAAGTGTTGTTACATTAGTGATTTTAGCAGTATTGTCTATTACGGTACATAATATTATATCTTATATTATGTACCGTAATTATGTATTTTTATGAAAATATTACGTCAAAAGTTTTCTTAAACCATTCTTGGACAGAATTTAAGCTTATCGCATACATCGCGACAACCTGATCTATGTTATAACTATGTAATCCATGCGTTTTGTTGATTCTCGGATATTTTTCTTAATAAAAGTACTTAATACGATAAAAATTCAACGGTACTAGAAATTCCATAGTTTAACCAGAAATTTTTTTACCGCAATTTTTGTGTCTTTAGGTTTAAGTTTGATTGCATTCTCTTTAATACTATAAATTATGTTTGATGTACTTCGAAACAGAAAATATACAAACTTTCAAATAAAGAATAGATTACAAATAAAGATTTCATAATTTAAACTACGGCCGAAAATAATTCCAAAGGAAACATTAGAATTAGGGTACTTAAATTTTTGCTCTTGATGTGGGTAAGAGCATTTCTGCTTTTGTCTGTGTCCGTGGTATACACGAAATAGATAATCTGCGGTTATTGTTAATTTTTTGTCAGTCTTTTTTACCAACCAGAACTTGGTCGGCATGATAAACTATGGGCTAAATACCTTTCAATTCCAAGAGGAAATCAATTTTTTTTTCTATGCCCATATGTATGTGTATGTATGTATGTAACGGAATCTTTTAAATTCATTTTCACTTACTTCTAGGTGTCTGATTAACTTAAAAATTTGCACAGGGGTCAAAGGCCGAGGACAACACAATAATCTCTAAAGTCCTAACTAGGATCATCAGGATAAAAAAATAAACGAGGGGCGGCTGATAAGTTCACGGCCTAAGGTACTTAATGAAACAAATATAAAGTTTTATATTTTTAACACGTATAAGCATCTGATTAACTTGAAAATTTGCACAGGGATCAAGGGCTAATGATAATGCAATAAAATGAGAATAAAAATCCAACTAAAAATTAAAAATAAATTATGTAAGTAGTTTAAAAAACTAAAAACACGCTTTTATGAAAATACGAACTAAAAAGTAAAAAATAAGAAGAAAATGTATTTTACTGCAAAAAAGCGTGGGGTGGTTTTTAAGATACTATTGACACTATGCACCCCACGCTTTTTTACAGTAAAATACATTTTATTCTTATTTTTTACTTTTTAGTTCGTATTTTCACAAAAGCGTGTTTTTTAGTTTTTTAAACTACATAATTTATTTTACCTTGAATCGGTTAGTAAAATGAAAAAGTCCCAAAATTATGGATAGTTTGGTTAACATGTGGTAAGGTACAATATTCACATCGCCGTTTGCGGGCAGAATATCAATTTTAAAGCTATCACTTTACCTAGCCACATCTTGCTCGTGCTGTATTTTTAAAGTATTTTCAAGGACGCTCTATTTCCAAGATAAAGATAACTTTCATGAACGTGTTGTACATTTAAAAGATGTAAAACTCTTATAGTAGACCGTAAAATAACACTTTTTCCAGAAACTAAAATGTAACTTTGAGGCTGTCCAAAGTTTATTTTTGAAGACTTGCTCACAGATACACTAAAGCGAGTTTATCTGGGGGCACGGAGTGCCCCCGACAAGTCGAGCGCAAAGCAACACTGCCGTACCATCCTTTACTGGAACCATTTCGCCGCATTTTCAGGCCCCTATTTGAGAACCTCTGGATGAGACCAGAGCGCTGAAATTTTCATCATCCAGTAAGCTATAATCACATACTTAAAATCCAAAATTTCAAGTCTGTAGGTCATTTAGTTCCGAAGTTAAGCGAAAGCAAAGTTTCGCATTTACGACACTCACTCACTCATGGATCATCAAAATAGAACTAGTACTTCCCATAAACTCAGAGAGCTGAAATTTGGTACAGAGTTAGGGTTTAATGGCCACATAAAGGGAAAACTATAAAAACTAGGATAACTAGGATTATTTAGTACTCTTGGTCCATCCTTTACTGGAACCATTTCGCTGCATTTTCAGGCCCCTATTAGAGAACTTTTGGATAAGACCAGAGCGCTGAAATTTTCATCATCCAGTAAGCTATAATCACATACTTAAAATCCAAAATTTCAAGTCTGTAAGTCATTTAGTACCGAAGTTAAGGGAAAGCAAAGTTTCGCATTTTTCGTCGCATTTACGACACTCACCTCACTCATAAAATCAAAATAGAACTAGTACTTCCCATAAACTTAGAGAGCTGAAATTTGGTACAGAGTTAGAGTTTAATGGCTACATAAAGGGAAAACTATAAAAACTAGGATAACTAGGATTATTTAGTACTCTTAGTCCATCCTTTACTGGAACCATTTCGCCGCATTTTCAGGCCCCTATTTGAGAACCTCTGGATAAGACCAGAGCGCTGAAATTTTCATCATCCAGTAAGCTATAATCACATACTTAAAATCCAAAATTTCAAGTCTGTAGGTCATTTAGTTCCGAAGTTAAGCGAAAGCAAAGTTTCGCATTTACGTCGCTTTTACGAGACTCACCTCACTCATAAAATCAAAATAGAACTAGTACTTCCCATAAACCCAGAGAGCTGAAATTTGGTACAGAGTTAGGGTTTAATGGCCACATAAAGGGAAAACTATAAAAACTAGGATAACTAGGATTATTTAGTAGGTACTCTTAGTTTTCCAGGTTTCATTTACAGTTAGGCAGTACTTCGAATCGCGTTCGTATTTATAAGTACTTTTCTAGTATTCTACATTTCGTTTATTTAGTTAGATATTACTTCGTTACGTTTAAAAATATCATTAATTTAGCTGTATTTCAGTACTAGGTAGGTGTCCGACCGTGCTTTAGCGGAGCGCAATTAAAATTGTAAGTTGTAATAGTTCTGCAATATCGGGCTAGATGGCGTTAGTAATGTACACTCTGAATCACGCTGTTCTGGGTAAATTGTTTAAAAGACCCAATGTATGAAAATTTATAAAGCAATCGCAAATAAATCGGGCTTGAAGTCACATCCTTACTTCGACATCGAGAATAAGTGACCCGAAGTTTTTTCGAACCTCAACCCCCTCTCCTCGAGTCCTCCAGGAGGCAGGACAGTAGGTAATTCCTTTGGTAGAAAGTTCATTGATTTTATTATGTAAATATTAATTATATTAACACCTGTCTAATAATAAAGATAGAGTTAACGTTATGTTTATAATTTGTATAGATTGAGTAGGTTCAGTATTATTTCCTTTGAGTTTTTTTATTAAGATCTAATTTAATCTAGCCTATTACGTTCCAATGCTGGGCGAATGCCTCCCCTTCTGCTTTTAATACGCATATAAATAAAATTAAAGGAAAACTCTGGATAAGACAATTTATACTTATACTTACAAGTATACAAGAAGAAACAGTCGAACGATTAACTTTATTCTACTCGAACATTACATAGGTAAATTAAATAAACAAATTACACTAAAATATTAATTTCGCTCATTTGGTCAAAATATAATGCATTGGACTAAGAGTGGCGGTGATAGTGAGGTCGCTAGATGGCGCTGACTGTATTTTAAAACGCGCTTGCGGCCGCGTTACAGTCGACTCGTTTACGACATTCTTCTACTGCGCTTGAAAACGTTTGCTATGGATTAGGAGGGATTATTTGCATTTTGTTGATTTCGCTTATTATTTCGTGAGGTTTGCTAAGGTTTAGGGCATGCATCAATGCGAAATACCTAATCACAAGCCACGCCTCTACCCTGCGGTGGGGTGATGTTCCCCTTGCGGGGATTCGCCATCTATCGGTGACTTTAAGTAAAAATAAGTTGATTTCTAAATTACGAGCCAGCGTCACCTAGCGGAACAACGAAGAAGCTCTTATACAACGAAGAAGCTCAAATAACTGTCTTGCAACAATGTCATTTAGTAACAAAATTTTGAACAAATACGTATAATATATCAGCAATGTACAGTACTTAAACATTGCAAAAAATACGAATGTACAGCTTCGACTGTTCTACGATTGTATACAGTGGGCCGCAGCTCATATGTAAAATTATAAATAAAGTAAAAAAATCGATACTTAAAATAAATTCACAATTTTGTTCACTTTTTTAATGAATCAGAAAAGGAAAAACGTTTTCACTGTAAAAAAAATATTTGTGGTTGAGGACTAATTTTACAAAAACTGTATAAGTGGGAATCGAACCCAGAACACTCCTACGAAATGCACGAGATTTTATTACGAGGTACGCTCACTACTTCACTAAAAGTGAAATAAAGGATCAGTATGGCTACACATTACCTACGTAAGGATTTCTCGTTGTCGTGTCGTTGTCGTTGTAGTGTAATTGTAGGTTTTTATTTATGAAACAAAATTGATTACGGGGTAAAAAAAATAAACACCTAAAGTATATAATGAATCATAGCTTTGTACCTAGGTTACTTACGTACTTTTCTTTTGTTCATGTAGACTTCTTTCGGCCGTAAGAATTTCAAATATTTATGTTTTCAGTCTGTCTTTTTATAAGCTTTTTATTGTAAAAATTATTTGTAATTTTAAAATAGTAAAAAAAAACAAATTTATATAATATAAAAAACATATGCTACGCTGGGGATCGAACCTGAGTCGTATTGCAAACGTGAGTGAAACAAGACTTCAAAAACTTGACTACAGACGCTACTTTCCAAATCGTGAAATAAGGACCAAGTGTGACTACCGAGTAACCTAAATATTCTTTGCTCATAAATAGATAGCTAGCCTAAAATAAAATATATTACGAAAAAAATTATTGTAAATAGATTATCGATATATCGGGTATTGTTTCTTTTTACTTACCTTTTTTCTTCGTTCATATAAGCTATTTGCTGTCGTTTGAATCCCACCAAAACATTCTGTAAAAAACTAGCCAAGTCTCGATGGAGCTGCTTGTTTATCTCTAAAAAGTAATGAAATCTAGAGAAAGTCGTGCCAAGTCTAAGGTTCCTTACTGCGATTTCTTTATTATTATAGTTAACGTTGTGTGACTTGGCCGTTGAACATTCTTTTTGTTTACACGTAATTATATTTTCCAGTGGAAAAATATGGTGAGGAGGTGTGCCGCCAAATGCGCAAACTTTGCCATCAGGGAATACATACTTTGCGCAAAACACTGTTTCTAAGGTAATCATTATCCAGATAATATAGAAAAAAGTTAAAAACTTACGGCAGCACTGATAACATCGATAGAAAATAGATTATAAGTGTGGCAAAAATAAGTAACGCTCGGAATGCTTCCAACTTATATATCTCAGTTACCTGTCAGCATCTTTCAAACAGACAGTATATTTTTGCAGGCCAAATACATACTAAGACTTACAGCACATTGTGCGTCATGGTGAAATCAAACGTAAGTTTTATGAAAATGAAAATGAAAATCCCACCAAAATATTCTGTAAAAAACTAGCCAAGTCTCGATGGAGCTGCTTGTTTATCTCTAAAAAGTAATGAAATCTAGAGAAAGTCGTGCCAAGTCTAAGGTTCCTTACTGCGATTTCTTTATTATTATAGTTAACGTTGTGTGACTTGGCCGTTGAACATTATTTTTGTTTACACGTAATGTTATATCTGTTTTAACTACCTATGTTCATGTACGTACCATGTATGTACCATGTTAAGCGAGATAATAGCCCATACTGGTATTGGTAATTGGACGCTAGTGTCTCATTTTAGGCTGTTGTTGATTGTGCTCACTTCTTTTTGGAGCGTCAAATCGACCACCTATCTAACATAACCACCTAACATACCATCTAACATAAACTATCTAACATAAAATAACACTTGTGTATCCTTCAACGGCCAAGTCACACAACATTAACTATAATAATAAAGAAATCGCAGTAAGGAACCTTAGACTTGGCACGACTTTCTCTAGATTTCATTACTTTTTAGAGATAAACAAGCAGCTCCATCGAGACTTGGCTAGTTTTTTACAGAATGTTTTGGTGGGATTTCACTTCTTTTTGTAGAAACGTGGGCATATTGATTTATTTTATTAGATTTTCTTATTTGACACAGTTATTTTCTTTTTATTCGAAGTACTGCCTAACTGTAAATTAAACCTAGAAAACTAAGAGTACTAAATAAGTAACAATTAAATAAAGCATTCAATTAAAACTTCTTTCAAATCTAATAATTAAGTAATAATCAGTAATACGTCACTAATCTATACGTTATAATAACAACCTGCTAATTAAGGGCATGCATAAAAAAGGAGTAGGTATTGTAATTGAATATGTTTCATTTTGTAGAAACGACTGGAGAATGGTTTTTACATAATCTGAATTTTCATTATATTTACTAAGTTTTTATGCACAGAAAACACGATGCCATAAAATTTTCTCGATAGATTTATTATTCAAAATTAGGACAATATTTTCAATTTTTATGTCAAAACGAGTTTGAATGTAAGTATTTATCATTATTTTTTTACAACAAGCTAATATTATTATAAAGGTTTCTATGCAAACAGTTTTCTATGTTTTGTTTTAGTTTTTTAACGAAAAATGTTTTTCGATTTGGCGCTTACGACATTCAAAATAAGATGATGCTTTCTTTTCCTCGCGAGCGCTGAAGTAACGCATGCTATCACTCTCTTCTCTTCGCCACTCCCATCCCATCCCACCATGAATCATGATACCACCCGTGACCACTGTCAACGATGGACGCGTACTTTTTACTTTTTTGTTTAGTTTTTGAAAATATATTTTGTTTCTTAGTAAGTAAGTATTAGGTATAAGTTATTATTTTTAGTAAGAATTAGGTAATTTTAAAGTTTAGAAAATGGGAAATATTTACAATTCAAACGACAGCAAATAGCTTATATGAACGAAGAAAAAAGGTAAGTAGAACTCTTGCACTTGTATATTTAGTTAGAAACAATACCCGATATATTGATTACATCGATAATCGATTTACAATAATTTTATTCGTAATATATTTTATTTTAGGCTAGCTGTCTATGAGCAAAGAATATTTAGGTTACTCGGTAGTCACACTTGGTCCTTATTTCACGATTTGGAAAGTAGCGTCTGTAGTCAAGTTTTTGAAGTCTTGTTTCACTCACGTTTGCAATACGACTCAGGTTCGATCCCCAGCGTAGCATATGTTTTTTATATTATATAAATTTATGCTTTTTTTTACTATTTTAAAATTACAAATAATTTTTACAATAAAAAAGCTTATAAAAAGACAGACTGAAAACATAAATATTTGAAATTCTTACGGCCGAAAAAAGTCTACATGAACAAAAGAAAAGTACGTATAACGTAAGTAACCTAGGTACAAAGCTATGATTCATTATATACTTTAGGTGTTTATTTTTTTACACCGTAATCAATTTTGTTTCATAAATAAAAACCTACAATAACACTGCCCCTATCTATATCGACTCAGTCGATAGACTGACGACAACGAGAAATCCTTACGTAATGTGTAGCCATACTGATCCTTTATTTCACTTATTGTGAAGTAGTGAGCGTAGCTCGTAATAAAATCTCGTGCATTACGTAGGAATGTCCTGGGTTCGATTCCCACTTGTATAGTTTTTGTAAAATTAGTCCTCAACCACAAATATATTTTTTACAGTGAAAACGTTTTTCCGTTTCTGATTCATTATAAAAGTGAACAAAATTGTGAATTTATTTTAAGTATCGATTTTTTTACTCTACTTATAATTTTACATATGAGCTGCGGTCCACTGTACAATCGTAGAACAGTCGAAACTGTACATTCGTATTTTTTGCAATGTTTAAGTACTGTAGGTACTAAGTACTTATAATAAATATCAGCAAAGGTGACGAATTTTTTAAAATAATTATTAGAATTTAATTTATCTTTGTCTATCTATGTGTAGGTATATCTGTTTGCCTGTGCGCGCATCACGCAAAAGCTACTAAACCGATTTATTGAAATTTGGTGTGCAGCTTCATAATTAGCCGGGTCAACATTTAGGATTTTATTTATACCGGGAAAGTGTAAGGATAATAAAACAACTGCCACAAATCTGAAATCCACATGGACGAAATCGCGGGCAGAAGTCAAGTCTCCGCGTTGCTGATATTATTATACGTATTTTGTTCAAAACTTTGTTACTAAATGACATTGTTGCAAGACAGTTATTTGAGCTTCTTCGTTGTTCCGCTAGGTGACGCTGGCTCGTAATTTAGAAATCAACTTATTTTTACTTAAAGTCACCGATAGATGGCGAATCCCCGCAAGGGGAGCATGACCCCGCCGCAGGGTAGAAAGACAGTTATTTGAGCTTCTTCGTTGTATCAGAGCTTCTTCGTTGTTCCGCTAGGTGACGCTGGCTCGTAATTTAGAAATCAACTTATTTTTACTTAAAGTCACCGATAGATGGCGAATCCCCGCAAGGGGAGCATGACCCCGCCGCAGGGTAGAGGCGTGGCTTGTGATTAGGTATTTCGCATTGATGCATGCCCTAAACCTTAGCAAACCTCACGAAATAATAAGCGAAATCAACAAAATGCAAATAATCCCTCCTAATCCATAGCAAACGTTTTCAAGCGCAGTAGAAGAATGTCGTAAACGAGTCGACTGTAACGCGGCCGCAAGCGCGTTTTAAAATACAGTCAGCGCCATCTAGCGACCTCACTATCACCGCCACTCTTAGTCCAATGCATTATATTTTGACCAAATGAGCGAAATTAATATTTTAGTGTAATTTGTTTATTTAATTTACCTATGTAATGTTCGAGTAGAATAAAGTTAATGTTCGACTGTTTCTTCTTGTATACTTGTAAGTATAAGTATAAAAGCCAATCTTGTCTTATCCAGAGTTTTCCTTTAATTTTATTTATATGCGTATTAAAAGCAGAAGGGGAGGCATTCGCCCAGCATTGGGACGCAATAGGCTAGATTAAATTAGATATTAATAAAAAAAAACTCAAAGAAAATAATACTGAACCTACTCAATCTATACAAACTATAAACATACCGTTAACTCTTTATCTTTATTATTAGACAAGTGTTAATTATAATTAATAATAATAATTACATAATAAAATCAATGAACTTTCTACCAAAGGAATTACCTACTGTCCTGCCTCCTGGAGGACTCGAGGAGAGGGGGTTGAGGTTCGAAAAAACTTCGGGTCACTTATTCTCGGAGTCGAAGAAAGGATGTGACTTCGAGCCCCATTTATTTGCGATTGCTTTAAAAATTTTCATACACTGGGTCTTATATACAAGTTTGACAATCCACCCTTCAAACAAATAACAATGTCGATAATTATGAAAGACCTCTATAAAAATTTCGTCAATAAAATTAAAGCTTTCTTGGTCGAATGGTTACGAAAGCCGACTACGGAGCTGGAGACCCGGGCATAAGAATAAATAATACTACTATTTATTCTTATGACCCGGGTTCAAATCTCAAGTAGGCAAGCTGCAATTTTTATTTTTTGTGACAATTTTTTTTTTAATTGGGAGCTAGGTATTTCAAAAGGATTTGTAAAGTAACACTAAGTCAATGAATGTTTTGCTTAAAAATAAACCAAGTAAATAAATTGTTTTATTCCGAGCAACGCTCGGGCGTCCAGGTACTATCTAACTAAATAAACTGACAATCCACCCTTCAAACAAATGACAATGTCGATAATTATGAAAGACCTCTATAAAAATTTCGTTAATGGAATTAAGGCTTTCTTGGTCGAATGGTTACGAAAACCGACTGCGGAGCTAAAAACGCGGGTTCAAATCTCATGTAGGCAAGTTGCATTTTTATTTTTTGTGACATTTTTTTAAATTGGGAGCTAGGTATTTCAAAAGGATTTGTAAAGTAACACTAAGTCAATGAATGTTTTGCTTAAAAATAAACCAAGTAAATAAATTGTTTTATTCCGAGCAACGCTGGACGGCCCCAGGTACTATCTAACTAAATAAACAAAATTTTGCTTTCGCTTAACTTCGGAACTAAATGACCTACAGACTTGTAATTTTGGATTTTAAGTATGTGATTATAGCTTACTGGATGATGAAAATTTCAGCGCTCTGGTCTTATCCAGAGGTTCTCTAATAGGGGCCTGAAAATGTGGCGAAATGGTTCTAGTAAAGGATGGACCAAGAGTACTAAATAATCCTAGTTATCCTAGTTTTTATAGTTTTCCCTTTATGTGGCCATTAAACCCTAACTCTGTACCAAATTTCAGCTCTCTGAGTTTATGGGAAGTACTAGTTCTATTTAGGATTTTATGAGTGAGGTGAGTGTCGTAAATGCGACGAAAAATGCGAAACTTTGCTTTCCCTTAACTTCGGTACTAAATGACTTACAGACTTGAAATTTTGGATTTTAAGTATGTGATTATAGCTTACTGGATGATGAAAATTTCAGCTCTCTGGTCTTATCCAGAGGTTCTCTAATAGGGGCCTGAAGATGTGGCGAAATGGTTCCAGTAAAGGATGGACCAAGAGTACTAAATAATCCTAGTTATCCTAGTTTTTATAGTTTTTCCTTTATGTGGCCATTAAACCCTAACTCTGTACCAAATTTCAGCTCTCTGAGTTTATGGGAAGTACTAGTTCTATTTTGATGATCCATGAGTGAGTGAGTGTCGTAAATGCGAAACTTTGCTTTCGCTTAGCTTCGGAACTAAATAACCTACAGACTTGAAATTTTGTATTTTAAGTATGTGATTATAGCTTACTGGATGATGAAAATTTCAGCGCTCTGGTCTTATCCAGAGGTTCTCAAATAGGGGTCTGAAAATGCGGCGAAATGGTTCCAGTAAAGGATGGTACGGCAGTGTTTGCTTTGCGCTCGACTTGGCGGGGCACTGACGTGCCATCCAGATTGTAAATATTTCCGTTTTGATAATTTATTTTTACTTTTATTTCCCATTTTCTAAACTTTAAAATTACCTAATTCTTACTAAAAATAATAACTTATACCTAATACTTCCTTACTAAGAAACAAAATATATTTTCAAAAACTAAACAAAATGAAATAAAATTTGAAATTTTCGTATTTCGCGGGCGATACGGGCATAAAAAGTAAAAAAGTACGCGTCCATCGTTGACAGTGGTCACGGGTGGTATCATGGTGGGATGGGATGGGAGTGGCGAAGAGAAGAGACTGATGGCATGCGTTACTTCAGCGGCCAGCGCTCGCGAGGAAAAGAAAGCATCATCTTATTTTGAATGTCGTAAGCGCCAAATCGAAAAACATTTTTCGTTAAAAAACTAAAACAAAACATAGAAAACTGTTTGCATAGAAAGCTTTATAATAATATTAGCTTGTTGTAAAAAATAATGATAAATACTTACATTCAAACTCGTTTTGACATAAAATGATAAAAATTGAAAATATTGTCCTAATTTTGAAAAATAATTCTATCGATAAAATTTTATGGCATCGTGTTTTCTGTTGCATAAAAATTTAGTAAATATAATGAAAATTCAGATTAAGTATGTAAAAACTATTCTCCAGTCGTTTCTACAAAATGAAACATATTCAATTGCAATACTCCTTTTTTATGCATGCCCTTAATTAGCAGGTTGTTATTATAACAATTCTAAGATTTTAATAGGTATCTATGTTAGGAATATTCTGATTAGTGACGTATTACTGATTATTACTTAATTATTAGATTTGAATGAAGTTTTGATTGAATGCTTTATTTAATTGTTACTTATTTAGTATTTATTGTTACTTATTTAATATTTATCAGGCATGGTGGGCATCGAAACATTGGAGCTCCGACGTAAGTGTGCTCTAATGCTTCACTATTACATGCTGCTAAATAATAAAGTGGACAATCCATCCGCTTTAGCTCGCTGTTCACTCGCGGTCCCGGGACGGGGGCGGCGGCGCGCGGCGCGGCTGCTGGCGGGCCCGCCCGCGCGCACGCAGACCGCGCGGCACGCTCCCACCGCACAGGCCATACGTTTGCTTAATGCTGTTATCACTCATGAACCAGAACTCGACCTATTCTATACGTCCACTAATAAGTTTATATTTTATTGTGCTAAAATTGTATCAATACATAATCTTTGATAATTATTTGTTTTTAATAAATTTTAATTCAATTAATAATAATTGAAATCTAATTAAATTCTTAAATTTTATGTTAAATAATAATTAATTTAATTTGTAATACAATATAATTGCTTATGTACTATTTTATAATATTTGTGTTTAATATGATTAATATTGTAGTTCTTCAATAATATTTTTATAATGTAATAATGTTAGCTGGTAGTGCGATTTGGCATCGCTGTAAGCGCTACAAGCAATTGTTGTGAATAATAAATAAATAAATAAATAAATAAATAGTACTCTTAGTTTTCTAGGTTTAATTTACAGTTCGGCAGTACTTCGAATAAAAAGAAAAAAACTGTGTCAAATAAGAAAATCTAATAAAATAAATCAATATGCCCACGTTTCTACAAAAAGAAGTGAAATCCCACCAAAACATTCTGTAAAAAACTAGCCAAGTCTCGATGGAGCTGCTTGTTTATCTCTAAAAAGTAATGAAATCTAGAGAAAGTCGTGCCAAGTCTAAGGTTCCTTACTGCGATTTCTTTATTATTATAGTTAATGTTGTGTGACTTGGCCGTTGAAGGATACACCAGTGTTATTTTATGTTAGATCGGTGGTCGATTTGACGCTCCAAAAAGAAGTAAGCAGAAGTCAGCATTCTCAATGCTGAATGCATGTGTTGCACAATCAACAACAGCCTAAAATGAGACACTAGCGTCCAATTACCAATACCAGTGTGGGCTATTATCTCGCTTAACAAACATAGGTAGTTACAACAGATATAACATTACGTGTAAACAAAAATAATGTTCAACGGCCAAGTCACACAACGTTAACTATAATAATAAAGAAATCGCAGTAAGGAACCTTAGACTTGGCACGACTTTCTCTAGATTTCATTACTTTTTAGAGATAAACAAGCAGCTCCATCGAGACTTGGCTAGTTTTTTACAGAATGTTTTGGTGGGATTTATTTTTTCCAGGGTAACATATACATATTTTACAAGATACCAAAGCGTTTGAACTTCTGTTTTTTGTATTCTAAATTCAATAAATTAAAGATTTTTTTACGAGTAAGACTATATATATCAAGATATAAATAAAATACCACGTGGGTGGTTCGAATTTGATGACGTTGAAAGCATTAAATTTTCACTAAACAAGTAGAATTGCATACCGATACACCAGTGTGGCAAACCGTCTAACATTTTCTAAAGAGTGATTTTTCAATATTATGCTATTAGTGGTATCTCCGCTCCGCTCTGAAGCGCACATGGCTCGGCGGCTAACGCAAAACGCAAGCGGTCTATGCAGCTAAGCCAAAAGTGCGCAGTCGGGTGTGAGATGGGTGATCGCTAGTGGCAAAAAAAATTCATGCGCGTTTCCGTGCTTCGGAGGACACGTTAAGCCGTCGGTCCCGGTTGTTGTCGATAGATAACAGTCGTTATATATATTGCTTGTAGGAGGCCTTATGGGCGGTTTGAAAATGAAAACATCCTACAGGGGATTGGCCACTAACCCGCTTCTTCACCAACCCGCATTGGAGCAGGGTGGTGGAGTAAGCTCCAGGTCTCCCTACTAAGGAGGAGAGACCCGTGCCCAGCAGTGGGACGTAAAAAAGATTGCAGCCAATGGTATCTCCATAGTTAAAAAGGCTGTAATCACTGACTTGGACAATTTAGTGATTTGGGCGGCGGTGACACAATACAAAGAGCTCCTGACTTTCATTATTAAAACAATATATTTTCTAAAGACTAAAAATGAAATATCACCCTATTAAAAATATTTTATACCGTTTTCAATCATGCACGACTTGTAACTAGCTGCATCTATGTAAGTTGCAATAAGAAGTTCAATAAAAAAATACTACGTGCAAGCGCGTCGTCAAGTTACAAAGTTCCGAATTTTTTGTAATCGTTTTAATGCATATTGCATTGCAGTCTATAAATCATAAAAAAAATGAGTATTTGATAACTTGCTCCTCAATTGATTTATTTAAAACAAGTACAAAAAAAATACAAAAAAAGGAGGACTCCTTTGCCTTTGTTCGTGTGTTTGCTAAACAGCTGGCTGTTGGCATATCATTTTTCTAAACCATCAGTGTGATCTAAATAAAAAAGCCCTTACAAAACGATGGCAATTTTTTTTCCAACTCGACAAAGTCTAACGTAAAAGGGCAAAATTGTTGAATTTAAAATACGTAAACGTATCGAAATAGTCGTTTATCGTCTTCTAGGCATTTGTAAAGGCACGAAACCGATTTAAACAGTTTTGGAAAGCCCAAAGTGACGTTTGGGACTAAAGGCAGTGATTTGGACGGAAGTGAAACCGTACGCTGCAGTCTGCCGTCGCGATGCGATACGAGCGGAAGAGGAAATGAATACGCGCGATAGCGAGATTGTATAGTAGTATTTTCGATACAGGTAAAGGAATAGACGAATGCTGCAGCTGACAAGGAAATGTGCACATTGAATAGGGTCTGAACAAATAATCAGCGACAAACAGAGAAGTTTTTAAGCAATATAATAAAAATATCAATTTTCGGTGATGGAATTGACTAATAATTTCTATTTCGTGTAAGTATTATACATTATCTATATTAATATTATAAAGAGGAAAGATTTTGTATGTTTGTAATGAATAAACTCAAAAACTACTGTTCCGATTTCAAAAATTCTTTCACCATTAGAAAGCTATATTTACCCTGAGTAACATAAGCTACTGCCTACCGCGGGAAAATGCTTCAATCCTACTTGAAAACGGTAATAGGGTCAACGTGGTTGAAGCAACTGGCTAAACGCCTGTGATTTTAATATAGCAATGAAGCCTGGAATAGTACATAGGCTATTTTTATCCTACGGGGACGCATTAAACTGGTCCGCGCGAGCGAAGCCGCTGGCGGAAGGCTAGTATTATATATACTTAGGTCAAGCAGTTTGATGTAAAAAAGGCTGCACTTTTTGAAACATTTTTTGCAGTTTTAAAGAAAAAAAGGGCAGAATGGCTTTAGGGAATATGGACGGAAGTCTGACCGGATGCTACAGCGTGGCGTCGCGACGCGATAGAGCGTCGCCAGCTGACAAGGAAATGAGCGATCGAGAGATTCTATTGAACAAAACTTTACCTGTAGCCGTTGTCAAATATTAAAGAGTTTGAAATGGTATAAACTTGTAGAAGTACGTAGGTAGAAAAAATCATCTTTGCTATGCTTAAAAATAACGAAGGTGACCTTAATAAGAATTTTAAAACTCTATCACATGGCTCTCTTAGACTATAATACAACTGAGAATATTTTAAAATCGATGCCGTAATTCACATTGATAAATATACAAGTAACATTTAAAAATATATCTATTGTAAATGTAAAATGTATATTATACTTTGTGACACACACACTCACACAACACACACACACACACACTAAACACATGTACACCACACACAAACACATTTATCGAAATATACAAATCCTTTTTAATATTTGTATAAAAAAATTATAGTCATAACTGGAAGAGGCTCTACGACACAGGGAATCCTAGTGTAGAGATTAGAATCCCTCACAATGAAAGTACAATTTAACACAAAATAACATAAAATGTTACAAATATATAGGTGATAGTATAACCACAAATAATAAACTAATCTAATACCTGTAAACGAGCAATTCTTGCATAATAATACATATACCTAAATATATTTTTTGAATCTCGGAAACTGCTAAAACGATTTTGATGAAATTTATACTCTGGTTTCGGGGGTGATAAATAGATCCAGTTAGGTTTTATTTATAGAAATTTCGATTTTTTTTTAAATATTTTCAGCCACAATAAATTTAAATATAAACTGAAAAATGCGACTCTTCCTGATATCTGTTGGAGAGTATTAATAACATTGTGGAATAGAACGACGTCAAACGCCATCCGTCAATTGACCGACTGCGGATCTGGAGGCCCTGGTTCAAATCTCAATCACAACTAAATAGCGTTTTTTGTATTTATTTGTGATTTTTTTTATTGGGACCTATTTCAGATGGCGATGTTAAGTAACACCAAGCAAATGAGTGTTTCGTTTGAAATTAAACCAAGAAAATAAATTGTTTTCATCCGAGCAACGCTCAGTCGTCCAGGTACTATTTATTTATTCTTCACGGTACAATCCTAGTGTGACTAAGCACTAATAAAGTACCAAAAATATTTTTATTCGGGTACTTGGGTATCTCCTATATATGTATGTATGTACATATTTAACTAGTGATAATCGAACATTGTTTAGTGTCATATAATAATAGAAATTGTGTAATCGTTTATAAGGCATAACTATTTGTACACCTGTTTGTACAATAGTGTACTTTGTTTTCTGTTTTTTTTTTTTTATAAACGTTATTATTTTTATTATTTTGTCCATGTTATAATCACATCAATTGCTTTCTAAGGCTTGGCTGCAACCCCTTTTGCGTCCCTTTGCTGGGCACGGGTCTCTCCCCTTATTGGGGAGGCCTGGAGCTTACTCCACCACGCTGCTCCAATGCGGGTTGGTGGAGACTTTCTAAGGCTTAGGCGGAGTATATAAAAATTAAGAAACATTTTAAATCGGGCCTTTAGAAATACAAAGTTTAGGAATACAAACAACGATAGGAAAATCTCTGTTTGCAGTCTGAACTTTTTGAAGCCAGAAGTCTATTAAATGTTTTGCAGTGATTAGTTGATACTCTTCACTTTAGCGTAAGAGTGAGAGTGAGAAATTTTATTTTTATTAAATTATTTTTGTCTTTAGATGTTATATTTAAGTATAATGACTCGTTATGAAGTGCGCATGATCCGGCGGCGAGCGTAGAACTTAAGCGCAGATAAGCTAAACGCGGTCGCGGTCGGATATGAGATGGGTGAAAATTTCATGCGCGTTTCATGCTTCGGAGGGCACGTTAAAGCTGTCGGTCCCGATTGTTGTCGATAGATCACAGTCAATCAAATTAAATATAAATATAAATATCTTTGGACAATTATTCACACAACGCCATTCCAAACTAAGCAGAGCTTGTACTATGGTAATCAGAAAGCTGATAAACATACATTATATAATCCTAAATACATACTTAAATAGATAAATTAACACCCAGACACAGAACAAATAATCTAAAGTACGCATTTTTTATTTAGTTCAGTTATTAAACATAGAACTATAGGGGTAGTGTATTTTTGTTACAATTCTGACAGCCTCACCGTTTATTGTTAGGAAGTATTTACAAAAATTTGAATACCAGTTTTATTACAATATTATTTAAATTTCCAGCATTTTGGCAAATTGTCGCCGAAAAGATACCCAGAATATTTTCAGGCTGCTGTTATCGGAATAGTGGTCCCCGCTGAACGCCACTGATAAGCATAATCAATAAAATAAATACTGCACTAAATCACCTGCCAATGAAAAGATAAACAATTCGTTCCATATTTGAATCCACCGCGACCGTGTTTAATTTTAATCCGAGTACGAATAAATTTATTCATTATTCCCGATGTTCACGGATGACCGAAGTTCTGAAATTTTATTGGTATTATGGAAACGGTTGCCATTGTAGTGTTGAAGCCATATATTATCGTTATTGTTTTGTGGATATCGATACAAATTATTAATACCAAAGTATTCATGTATATTGTGTGTCGCTGAAAGGGGTGGTTGTGGGACAGGCTTACATGGAGCGGTGGTATCAATTAGAAAAGGCTTTTTTCTTTCTAAGGTTTCGTAACCTTTGCAAAGCATTCCATATTAAGTTTTGACTGAAGTTAAACAATAAGCAGTGTATAAGTATAAAAAAGCAGAGTTGAAATGCTCAAATTTCACGGAATCATTTTCCGAAATAGCAGTAATTACGGCTGCAGAGTACTTGGTTAATCTACTCTGGAGTGGCAGCCAGTACTTTGGGGAAGCATTCAGTTCAATACTCCGGAGTAGCAGCTACTGCTTTGGAGTAGAATCAAGTAAGTACTCCTAAGTAGCAATAAATACTCCAGAATACCAACCAATACTCCGGAGTAACAGTAATTAAACTGGATTAGTAGCAATTGCTATGGAGTAGAATTCAATACTCCGGAGTAACTGTAGCATCCAGCGGCCCAGGGTAGTAGCTCGTACGCCGTAGTAGCAACAAGTGCTCTGGAGTAGAAGAAACACTCCGGAGTAGCAGCTAATACTCCGAAGTAAGCAGAGCACCAAAGCTTGAATTTTGTTATTCATAGCGCAACGTTCTATAAATTCAAGCACTTGGTACCTACCACGCAATATGGAAACCTCAAGAAAGTTACCTATAACAGATCATTACGGAAAGACCCCGACACGTAATCACGTTACAACATGATCGAGTTGCCGTCTTGTTGCGGGGAGCGCGGACAATGTTGAGGGAAAGTATTTTTATGGGGAGACTAAAAATTTTATGGGTTTTCACCAAATTATTCAGAAGAATTCACTTTGAAACATGTTGACATTCACTTCTATTCGTGGTGTATTATTTAGAGCGTAAAAAGAAATTAATTATATTTTCCAGTGGAAAAATATGGTGAGGAGGTGTGCCGCCAAATGCGCAAACTTTGCCATCAGGGAATACATACTTTGCGCAAAACACTGTTTCTAAGGTAATCATTATCCAGATAATATAGAAAAAAGTTAAAAACTTACGGCAGCACTGATAACATCGATAGAAAATAGATTATAAGTGTGGCAAAAATAAGTAACGCTCGGAATGCTTCCAACTTATATATCTCAGTTACCTGTCAGCATCTTTCAAACAGACAGTATATTTTTGCAGGCCAAATACATACTAAGACTTACAGCACATTGTGCGTCATGGTGAAATCAAACGTAAGTTTTATGAAAATGAAAATGAAAATCCCACCAAAATATTCTGTAAAAAACTAGCCAAGTCTCGATGGAGCTGCTTGTTTATCTCTAAAAAGTAATGAAATCTAGAGAAAGTCGTGCCAAGTCTAAGGTTCCTTACTGCGATTTCTTTATTATTATAGTTAACGTTGTGTGACTTGGCCGTTGAACATTCTTTTTGTTTACACGTAATGTTATATCTGTTTTAACTACCTATGTTCATGTACGTACCATGTATGTACCATGTTAAGCGAGATAATAGCCCATACTGGTATTGGTAATTGGACGCTAGTGTCTCATTTTAGGCTGTTGTTGATTGTGCTCACTTCTTTTTGGAGCGTCAAATCGACCACCTATCTAACATAACCACCTAACATACCATCTAACATAAACTATCTAACATAAAATAACACTTGTGTATCCTTCAACGGCCAAGTCACACAACATTAACTATAATAATAAAGAAATCGCAGTAAGGAACCTTAGACTTGGCACGACTTTCTCTAGATTTCATTACTTTTTAGAGATAAACAAGCAGCTCCATCGAGACTTGGCTAGTTTTTTACAGAATGTTTTGGTGGGATTTCACTTCTTTTTGTAGAAACGTGGGCATATTGATTTATTTTATTAGATTTTCTTATTTGACACAGTTATTTTCTTTTTATTCGAAGTACTGCCTAACTGTAAATTAAACCTAGAAAACTAAGAGTACTAAATAAGTAACAATTAAATAAAGCATTCAATTAAAACTTCTTTCAAATCTAATAATTAAGTAATAATCAGTAATACGTCACTAATCTATACGTTATAATAACAACCTGCTAATTAAGGGCATGCATAAAAAAGGAGTAGGTATTGTAATTGAATATGTTTCATTTTGTAGAAACGACTGGAGAATGGTTTTTACATAATCTGAATTTTCATTATATTTACTAAGTTTTTATGCACAGAAAACACGATGCCATAAAATTTTCTCGATAGATTTATTATTCAAAATTAGGACAATATTTTCAATTTTTATGTCAAAACGAGTTTGAATGTAAGTATTTATCATTATTTTTTTACAACAAGCTAATATTATTATAAAGCTTTCTATGCAAACAGTTTTCTATGTTTTGTTTTAATTTTTTAACGAAAAATGTTTTTCGATTTGGCGCTTACGACATTCAAAATAAGATGATGCTTTCTTTTCCTCGCGAGCGCTGAAGTAACGCATGCTATCACTCTCTTCTCTTCGCCACTCCCATCCCATCCCACCATGAATCATGATACCACCCGTGACCACTGTCAACGATGGACGCGTACTTTTTACTTTTTTGTTTAGTTTTTGAAAATATATTTTGTTTCTTAGTAAGTAAGTATTAGGTATAAGTTATTATTTTTAGTAAGAATTAGGTAATTTTAAAGTTTAGAAAATGGGAAATATTTACAATTCAAACGACAGCAAATAGCTTATATGAACGAAGAAAAAAGGTAAGTAGAACTCTTGCACTTGTATATTTAGTAAGAAACAATACCCGATATATTGATTACATCGATAATCGATTTACAATAATTTTATTCGTAATATATTTTATTTTAGGCTAGCTGTCTATGAGCAAAGAATATTTAGGTTACTCGGTAGTCACACTTGGTCCTTATTTCACGATTTGGAAAGTAGCGTCTGTAGTCAAGTTTTTGAAGTCTTGTTTCACTCACGTTTGCAATACGACTCAGGTTCGATCCCCAGCGTAGCATATGTTTTTTATATTATATAAATTTATGCTTTTTTTTACTATTTTAAAATTACAAATAATTTTTACAATAAAAAAGCTTATAAAAAGACAGACTGAAAACATAAATATTTGAAATTCTTACGGCCGAAAAAAGTCTACATGAACAAAAGAAAAGTACGTATAACGTAAGTAACCTAGGTACAAAGCTATGATTCATTATATACTTTAGGTGTTTATTTTTTTACACCGTAATCAATTTTGTTTCATAAATAAAAACCTACAATAACACTGCCCCTATCTATATCGACTCAGTCGATAGACTGACGACAACGAGAAATCCTTACGTAATGTGTAGCCATACTGATCCTTTATTTCACTTATTGTGAAGTAGTGAGCGTAGCTCGTAATAAAATCTCGTGCATTACGTAGGAATGTCCTGGGTTCGATTCCCACTTGTATAGTTTTTGTAAAATTAGTCCTCAACCACAAATATATTTTTTACAGTGAAAACGTTTTTCCGTTTCTGATTCATTAAAAAAGTGAACAAAATTGTGAATTTATTTTAAGTATCGATTTTTTTACTCTACTTATAATTTTACATATGAGCTGCGGTCCACTGTACAATCGTAGAACAGTCGAAACTGTACATTCGTATTTTTTGCAATGTTTAAGTACTGTAGGTACTAAGTACTTATAATAAATATCAGCAAAGGTGACGAATTTTTTTACTTAATTATTAGAATTTAATTTATCTTTGTCTATCTATGTGTAGGTATATCTGTTTGCCTGTGCGCGCATCACGCAAAAGCTACTAAACCGATTTATTGAAATTTGGTGTGCAGCTTCATAATTAGCCGGGTCAACATTTAGGATTTTATTTATACCGGGAAAGTGTAAGGATAATAAAACAACTGCCACAAATCTGAAATCCACATGGACGAAATCGCGGGCAGAAGTCAAGTCTCCGCGTTGCTGATATTATTATACGTATTTTGTTCAAAACTTTGTTACTAAATGACATTGTTGCAAGACAGTTATTTGAGCTTCTTCGTTGTTCCGCTAGGTGACGCTGGCTCGTAATTTAGAAATCAACTTATTTTTACTTAAAGTCACCGATAGATGGCGAATCCCCGCAAGGGGAGCATGACCCCGCCGCAGGGTAGAAAGACAGTTATTTGAGCTTCTTCGTTGTATCAGAGCTTCTTCGTTGTTCCGCTAGGTGACGCTGGCTCGTAATTTAGAAATCAACTTATTTTTACTTAAAGTCACCGATAGATGGCGAATCCCCGCAAGGGGAGCATGACCCCGCCGCAGGGTAGAGGCGTGGCTTGTGATTAGGTATTTCGCATTGATGCATGCCCTAAACCTTAGCAAACCTCACGAAATAATAAGCGAAATCAACAAAATGCAAATAATCCCTCCTAATCCATAGCAAACGTTTTCAAGCGCAGTAGAAGAATGTCGTAAACGAGTCGACTGTAACGCGGCCGCAAGCGCGTTTTAAAATACAGTCAGCGCCATCTAGCGACCTCACTATCACCGCCACTCTTAGTCCAATGCATTATATTTTGACCAAATGAGCGAAATTAATATTTTAGTGTAATTTGTTTATTTAATTTACCTATGTAATGTTCGAGTAGAATAAAGTTAATCGTTCGACTGTTTCTTCTTGTATACTTGTAAGTATAAGTATAAAAGCCAATCTTGTCTTATCCAGAGTTTTCCTTTAATTTTATTTATATGCGTATTAAAAGCAGAAGGGGAGGCATTCGCCCAGCATTGGGACGCAATAGGCTAGATTAAATTAGATATTAATAAAAAAAACTCAAAGAAAATAATACTGAACCTACTCAATCTATACAAACTATAAACATACCGTTAACTCTTTATCTTTATTATTAGACAAGTGTTAATTATAATTAATAATAATAATTACATAACAAAATCAATGAACTTTCTACCAAAGGAATTACCTACTGTCCTGCCTCCTGGAGGACTCGAGGAGAGGGGGTTGAGGTTCGAAAAAACTTCGGGTCACTTATTCTCGGAGTCGAAGAAAGGATGTGACTTCGAGCCCCATTTATTTGCGATTGCTTTAAAAATTTTCATACACTGGGTCTTATATACAAGTTTGACAATCCACCCTTCAAACAAATAACAATGTCGATAATTATGAAAGACCTCTATAAAAATTTCGTCAATAAAATTAAAGCTTTCTTGGTCGAATGGTTACGAAAGCCGACTACGGAGCTGGAGACCCGGGCATAAGAATAAATAATACTACTATTTATTCTTATGACCCGGGTTCAAATCTCAAGTAGGCAAGCTGCAATTTTTATTTTTTGTGACAATTTTTTTTTTAATTGGGAGCTAGGTATTTCAAAAGGATTTGTAAAGTAACACTAAGTCAATGAATGTTTTGCTTAAAAATAAACCAAGTAAATAAATTGTTTTATTCCGAGCAACGCTCGGGCGTCCAGGTACTATCTAACTAAATAAACTGACAATCCACCCTTCAAACAAATGACAATGTCGATAATTATGAAAGACCTCTATAAAAATTTCGTTAATGGAATTAAGGCTTTCTTGGTCGAATGGTTACGAAAACCGACTGCGGAGCTAAAAACGCGGGTTCAAATCTCATGTAGGCAAGTTGCATTTTTATTTTTTGTGACATTTTTTTAAATTGGGAGCTAGGTATTTCAAAAGGATTTGTAAAGTAACACTAAGTCAATGAATGTTTTGCTTAAAAATAAACCAAGTAAATAAATTGTTTTATTCCGAGCAACGCTGGACGGCCCCAGGTACTATCTAACTAAATAAACAAAATTTTGCTTTCGCTTAACTTCGGAACTAAATGATCTACAGACTTGTAATTTTGGATTTTAAGTATGTGATTATAGCTTACTGGATGATGAAAATTTCAGCGCTCTGGTCTTATCCAGAGGTTCTCTAATAGGGGCCTGAAAATGTGGCGAAATGGTTCTAGTAAAGGATGGACCAAGAGTACTAAATAATCCTAGTTATCCTAGTTTTTATAGTTTTCCCTTTATGTGGCCATTAAACCCTAACTCTGTACCAAATTTCAGCTCTCTGAGTTTATGGGAAGTACTAGTTCTATTTTGATTTTATGAGTGAGGTGAGTGTCGTAAATGCGACGAAAAATGCGAAACTTTGCTTTCCCTTAACTTCGGTACTAAATGACTTACAGACTTGAAATTTTGGATTTTAAGTATGTGATTATAGCTTACTGGATGATGAAAATTTCAGCGCTCTGGTCTTATCCAAAAGTTCTCTAATAGGGGCCTGAAAATGCAGCGAAATGGTTCCAGTAAAGGATGGACCAAGAGTACTAAATAATCCTAGTTATCCTAGTTTTTATAGTTTTCCCTTTATGTGGCCATTAAACCCTAACTCTGTACCAAATTTCAGCTCTCTGAGTTTATGGGAAGTACTAGTTCTATTTTGATTTTATGAGTGAGGTGAGTGTCGTAAATGCGAACGAAAATGCGAAACTTTGCTTTCGCTTAACAGCGGAACTAAATGACCTACAGACTTGAAATTTTGGATTTTAAGTATGTGTTTATAGCTTACTGGATGATGAAAATTTCAGCTCTCTGGTCTTATCCAGAGGTTCTCTAATAGGGGCCTGAAAATGTGGCGAAATGGTTCCAGTAAAGGATGGACCAAGAGTACTAAATAATCCTAGTTATCCTAGTTTTTATAGTTTTTCCTTTATGTGGCCATTAAACCCTAACTCTGTACCAAATTTCAGCTCTCTGAGTTTATGGGAAGTACTAGTTCTATTTTGATGATCCATGAGTGAGTGAGTGTCGTAAATGCGAAACTTTGCTTTCGCTTAGCTTCGGAACTAAATAACCTACAGACTTGAAATTTTGTATTTTAAGTATGTGATTATAGCTTACTGGATGATGAAAATTTCAGCGCTCTGGTCTTATCCAGAGGTTCTCAAATAGGGGTCTGAAAATGCGGCGAAATGGTTCCAGTAAAGGATGGTACGGCAGTGTTTGCTTTGCGCTCGACTTGGCGGGGCACTGACGTGCCATCCAGATAATTTATTTGCACCAATATGGGTATTACAAAAGTTGTTTTATGTACATTTATTAGTTCGCCATAGTTACATCAGCGAGGTATGCAAATTTGGAGGACAGAATTAAAACGTAAGTTAGCAGTATAACTAAAATTACTTATAACTAAATGTATTATAATTGAAGTTGACTGCGTTGATTTTATTTTAACCCATATTTTGCGGTTTTTATTGCGATGTTTTATCAATTCTGCTTTAATTATAAAAGGTGTTTGTTTGTATGAGTTATATTTTTATCCGGGCCATCGGCTTTGGACACCCAATTTACTGGGTTTTTATACACTGAGAGGAAAAAAAGGAAAAAAAACCTCGCAGGTTTTTAGTCCCGTAAACCCGAAATCCCTCACGAAGTTAAAGTTAGTCGTTTAAAAACCCGAAATCCCTCACGAAGTTAAAGTTCGTCGTTTAAAAATTCAGATACCGAATAGTACGCTTTTGTAAATAAGAACGTTTTAAGTGCTCGTTTAAAATCACAAATTGTTTTAGATTTGAAGGATTCAGTTAAGTTTTTATATTTTTGGTCCCATGCAAAAGACGCTTTTGTGATATTGTTTTGTTTTTGATGCAATTGAACACAATTTTTTAGTATGTCTTTTTGGTTTTAGAGTTTCGTAATTATTTAAAACTTTTTTTTACCATTAGGGATATTTCATACATGTATAGGGAGGAAGCGTCATTATTTTTAAATCTCTAAAGTGCGGTTTACAAGAGTCTATTTGATTTATTTGACATATTATTTAGAATTTATTTGTGTCATATTGTGTTAAAGAATATTTATGCTGAGCATTTTGATGATTATTTCATTTCCGTAGCTCGTATACTGCAAAAGTTATGAAGAGTGGCAAAGTTTCACAGTAATGTAGAGTCTATACTTGACATCATTACAACGAAAAGTGTCAACCCTAAATATTTTTTTGAATTTTTAGGGTTGACACTTTTTGTTTCCTTCTTACTAAACCGACTGCATAAAAAAAGTATCAATTTTTATGGCTCATCTATTGATGTGACTGATTTTATCTCACCGCGACTGGAAAATACACGATGTGTAGTTAAAATCTCATCACCCTAAATAACACTGGCTATGCTTTCTTCCAGTTTTTAATTAGTTTTTAATTATAAAGTGTTATATTTTTTATTTTTTTATATATTTTTTTTTTATAAATAAACCTAACAATAAGGCAGACGGGCCGCGTGATGTTAAGCGATCACCGTCGCCTATGGACACGGGCAACCCTAGGGGAGCCGCCCGAGCATTGCCGGCTTTGAAGGAGAGCTTTTTTTACAGCTTTCTTGAAGAACCCCATGTTATAGTCCACTGGGAATGCCTCAGCTGGAAGGTTGTCCCATAACCTACACGTCCGTGGTAAAAAGGAGCGTGCAAAGCGGACTGTGGAGGACCGCCACGAGTCCAGATGGTGCCGGTGGAACTTTAACCTTCGTCTGGTGGTATAATCATGGAATGGTGATGTAGGCATCAATTTGAAGAGTTCCTCGGAGCACTCACCATAGTAAAGTCGGTAGAACACGCAGAGCGAGCCTATGTCTCTTCGCAAGCTAAGCGGTTCTAGCCTGTCAGTCAATCTTGGGTCGTTGACGATTCGGACTGCGCGCTTTTCAACGGAGTCAAATGGGTGTAGCTGGTACTTCGGTGCTCCTGCCCAGAGATGGGAGCAGTACTCCATGCGGGGTCTGACCTGGGCTTTATACAGCGTCAGGAGTTGCCCCGCAGTGAAGTACTGCTTCGCTCTGTTGAGGACACCAAGCTTTTTTGATGCTAATTTGGCTTTGTACTCCAAATGACTCCGGTACTGCACTTTACTCGTAATGTCAACTCCCAAGATACCGACACTTTCACCGATGGTGAGCGCGGTGCCCTTGAACTGGGGCGCTATAACAAATGGGGCTTTTTTAGCGGTAAACGCGCAAACTTGTGTCTTCGTGAGGTTAAACTCGACAAGGTTAAGTCGACCCCATTCCGAGACCCGCTCCAGAGAGTTCTCGACTTCAGACACAAGTTTGATTCTGCTTTCCTCCACTTGTGACCTAGAGGCATTGGCTCGACAGGTGTATAGTGCGTCCACCGTACTATCATCTGCATAGCAATGTATACTGCGTGATTGTTGCAGCATGTCATTGATATGCAGAATGAATAGTGTAGGGGACAGCACTGAGCCTTGGGGAACACCGGCGTTAATGGGCTTCATATCTGAGCAGCATCCGTCAACAACGACCTTAATCTGCCGCTCAGATAAAAAGCTAGCCACCCAGTTGCATAGCCTCAAGGGAAGACCGTAAGATGGAAGCTTCGCGAGAAGGGCCTTGTGCCAGACCCGGTCAAAGGCCTTTGCGATATCCAGGCTGACTGCCAAAGCCTCCCCGTTACCCTCGATGGCTTCAGCCCAGCGGTGTGTGAGGTACACCAAGAGATCACCGGCCGACCGGCCCTGGCGAAAGCCATACTGACGATCGCTGATCAACCGATGTCTCTCGAGGTACCTAAGGAGCTGTGTGTTTATAACACGCTCCATCACCTTAGAGAGCAGGGAGGTTATCGCAATAGGCCTGTAATTGGACGGGTCACTGCGGTCACCCTTTTTCGGAATTGGGTGTACTAAGGCTACCTTCCACGAAGACGGTACTTTACTTGTGGTGTAGGAAAGCGAGAATAAGCGCGTTAAGACGGGAGCCAACTCGGGAGCGCACGTCTTTAGTACTATCGCGGGGATATCATCCGGCCCGCTCGACTTCTTGACATCGAGGGCTTGCAGAGCTCGTCTGACGGCCTTTTGAGTGAAACGCACGTCCTTCATCGAGCTCTCACACTGCCTGATGGTCGGCGGTGCGGCGCCTCCGTCGTCCAGAGTCGAGTTTGAGGCAAACAGGGTACCCAGGAGATCGGCCTTCCCTTTTGCCGTGTGAGCCAGAGTATCGTCCGGTTTCCGTAAAGATGGTAGAGACGACCGACAGAAGTTACCTTCGACAGCCTTGGCCAGCGACCAAAAAGCTCGACTCCCGCAAGACAGTTTAGTAGGTAGCTAGGTAATCGTGATTTTTGTCTCGTTTTTATTAATTAAATTGTATATATTTTATTAGATAGACATATTAACATTATTGAAAATTTTGCCCGTGGAATTACCCTAGCGATAAGGAAGCATTACCATGAAGTGAATATGCATCGCAATCCACCCCAAAATATCGGTCCAAATTACCTAAATGCTAAAACAGGTATCCCATCATTTTTCTCAAGGAACTCTTACCCCAAGTTTAAATTAAATCGGTGGGATACAAAAAGTTTTTTGACGCAAACTTTCATCTCTTACTTTCCCCTCTCTGCCATCAATATCGATTTCTATGAAGTATTTTGTTTGCTATAGTCCTTTTTGACATTTTATGCGCATTTACTTATACTTACATAACGCAACTTCGTGACTCGCGCATAGCCTAGCGGCTACGCTTAGAAGTGAAATTGGCGTGGTCGAGTGTGAGATGGTTGACCGCTTTAGTTACAAAATGCGTGCGCGTTTCCGTACTTCGAAGGTAACGTTAAGCCGTCGGACCCGGTTGCTGTTGTTATATAGCTTTTGTAACATCTTTGCGGAGGCCTTATGGGGGTAATGAAAACATCCGACAGCGGGTTGGCTACTAAACCGCATCTCAACAAACCCGAATTGGAGCAGCGTGGTGAAGTTATCTTCAGACCTTCCTAATAATGGGGAGAGACCCGTGCTCAGCAGTGGGACGCAAAAGAGTTTGCAGCCATGTATATAATATAGACTTTAGATCATATTGTGAGGTAATAATATGATAACAAACATGGTTCAATTATGGTGAAACGTGTATGTACCCCTTCAATTGAAATTTGATTATGATTTATGATCCCATGTTTAAGCGTACCTTTGGGGCTTACACTTAAATAACATAAGTATAAAGGCCTTGTCTCACACTCTAGGGTTAAATAGTTTATAAGATAAAAATAAAACTTAGCAAACATATTTTTCAAGAATAGCATTCTTGCTACTTAAGATTAAACACCTTTTACAATATATGTAGTACGTTTTTAACTAAATTTACACATTTTTTTCTCAATCACGCGATTTCAAATGAACGAATCACACCCAAGTACGCACACAAGCACGCATATCGCAGCGCGATCGCGTGTTTCTGTAGAGATATGAGCGTTGCTCATATCCTTGGCACGTCTGCCCCGCCCACAATTCCATTCTAACCTCTTTAATATATTCTGTGGGTATTTATAGTAGGTACATACTTATTTTACACCCGCTTACCTTCTCACAGTGGGACCTGTAAGTTAAGCGATTGTCACACCAGCCCGTAACGAGGGTGGACGGTAATTTCTGCAGTCGGACGCGTCCCAACTTGACAATGCTCTTGAATTTCCAAATGTAGGGGCGGCAGGTAGGGAAATTTCATATTATAATCGCTTTATCGAGCTTTTGTTATGATAATCCCGGTGGGTTTTCGAATTTACCGTTTTGGGGTTTTGATAGATGATTATTGAAATTTTGAAGCAGTTTGGGTGGTAGGGAATACGAGTTTTTAGAAAAAGAACGTGAATATTGAGTGCAATTCGAAGACATTGAACATAGAGAAATTAAACACTATGACATTGAATTTGTACTCTGTGGTGCATAGAAATACCTTGAAAGATAGTAGTGCTATCTACCGGGAGCTAGAGGGAACATGAATTAGAAGAGAAACACGCGGGGATTGTGTATTGTTTTACTTAGAACAACATATATAAAAATATTTTATTTTTATGTTTTTCTTTACAATAAATCTGCATTACGAAATAGTTAAAAGGCAAATAAATAAATAAATATTAATTTGAAAAATAATCATCATTATTACATACACACGACGCATTGGGCAGAAAAAAATGATTCTTTATTTATTTATTGTCCTAATATAAAAGTATATAATTTTGAAGTTTACAAAATTACATCATTAAATTTTATATTATTTAAAAAAAAATAACATACGTATAAACTATGATCAAATTCATTGCTGTAAATTTATAACAAACTAATTGAAATAAAACTATTTATTACATTCCGAATTCCGACTAAATTTTACAGTTCACTTGTTATGAAAAATTCGATGCGCACATTTGTCAGATCCTAGAAGGTTAGATGTTTCAAATTCCTTATACCTAAAACAAGTGTAAAGTTTGCAGTTTATTTGTACTTATCATATCATACGCACAGTAAACACCAGCATTGAGAAAATCAAATTATTAAGAGCTTTCAGAGTCACCTACGAAAACTTACTACATGGCAGATAGATTTAATATCTATATTTCAATTTAAACGTCACCGTCACTGAGGTATACACAACTAGTTCATACAAAGTTTCAATTCGTGATACCTGTCTGCGAAGTTTGTCCGTATTTGTATCCTGTCAATTGTCAAGAAGCCATACCTACATCAAACATAAAATATTTGAGAGTGAGATCTATTAGAAAGTACCTGAATAAGTAAGTATTCGTTGTAGGAGAACATATTTAACTTTTTTGTTCAAAGGCACAATGTTTGCCAATGTGCACCTCGGATCAAACAAAAAAGTATAGATGGAACTCTGTCAACAACAATGTGAGTCCGGTTTTGTAAACATGTGTGCGTGCGTCACCGACCTACGCACACATGCTGCGATCATAACTCAAATTACCACATTATTGTTATAATTATTTATTGATACTATTCATTACACTCTCTCACAACACAATTCGACATTTTTTTCTTGTGAATTTTTATAGTTTTAACAAAATGATTAGCAAAACCAGGTGCAATTTCGTTGTACGTGTTTGCGTGTCAATCGCATGTACACGGCTAGGTGCAGTTTAAACCGGCCACACTTCGTTGTTTGCAGCGTTCTATCCATACTTTTTTATTTGATCTGAGATAAGTTTAAATTTCTGTTCTCGGTCTGGGTGTTTGTGTTCCTGTCTTTGTGTGTGTTCGTGATACCCACGACACAGGGTATATCTGCCATACTGTGGGGCTATGAGTGGTAAAAAAAAAGAAGGCTATATAGTGACCCTCAGCACACTGAGGTCGCATGCAGAAGAAGCCGCTACTCCAAAGGCCTCTTGTAAGTCCTACAGTCTTGACCTGCGTTTGCGAGATATTAAAAAGGGATTGGAAAATAAAATTATATTCTATTGCGATCATGAAATAATTAAAGCTATTCTTGGCTGCAATCCTTTTTTGCGTCCCACTGCTGGGCACGCGTCTCTCCCCATTATTGGAGCTTACGCCACCACGCTGTTCTAATGTGGGTTGGTGGAGATGCGGGTTAGTGGCTAACCCGCTGTCGGATGTTTTCAATCCGCCCATAAGGTCTCCGACTAGGTTTAACGACTGTTATCTATCGACAACAACCGGGACCGACGGCTTATTGTGCCCTCCGAAACACGGAAACGCGCATGATTTTTTTTGCCACTAGCGGTCACTCATCTCACACTCGACCGCTCCCGTTTGGCTTAGCTGCATGGACCGCTTGCGTTCTACGCTAGCCGCCGAGCCATATGCGCTTCGACATGCGAGCTATTCTTACGATAATATATTACCACAATATGTACTTTTCAAATGCCTTTTTGAAATGATAACTACATTTTTTTCCACTTTTTTTTCAATAATTTGGGATAGCTTCCCTTGTTCCACGAACATCAATATAAGAAGTTTTAAATTATTATCGATTGTATTTTCAAAAAAGTTTTATGCAATGCCATTCATTACTCTCTTTGTAAAACATCGATCGCATCTCTTTAACGAACACTTCAAGCTCTTTTGACATTTTATAATGCAATAAAAGGATCTCCTTTAAAAGGATGAAGTTACGGCGGAGTGATTACACCAGATTTAATGCCTTTCAAGCCTTTACAAAGAACCGTTGTGGCGTTTCATTAGGATTTTTTCCTTTTTCCAACTTAAAGTTCAGTAATTTTCAAAGCAAAGAGCGTAACTTTATTTAAAATCCGTTAAAACTGAGGCGAGAAAAATTAATAGATACAAAAATTATAAAAGCGTTTTCATGATACTTTTTGTAATTATTGTTAATGGAAAAGGTTTCATACATAATGAATATTAATAATTTAAAAAAAGTTTGAACAAAGTGTCGGTGTGAGCTTCTTGTTGAAAATATTTTGCTTAGTTACACAATGCAAGGCAAGGCAAAATGCAATAGTTCATTTCTAGTAATAATTCCTATGAGATTATAAGTAAGTAAATTTCGTGTCTATTTTGAAGGAATTAACTTGCAAGTTAACTGAACTAAGTTCACCATTTCCAAGTGAAGTGTTGATGAGTAACGTCCCAAGTAAAGTTAATTGGCAATTGGCAAAGTTAAAAGCTTTGAGTACGGGTCCTTACCCATTTTCCCGTAGGAATGAAGCATTTTCCCGCGGTAAAAAGTAGCCTACGTTCGTCAGGGATAATGTCGGCTTCTGATGGTAAAATAATCTTTCAAATCACTCCAATAGTTTAGGACCCTATTCTATACTAACAAACAAACAATCAAATCTTTCCGCTTTGTAATATTTATGAGTATAGATAAAAAAATCTTTGTTGAAAGGATGAAGTTACAGCTGTGTGCTTACACCAGATTAAATGCCTTTTACGCCTTCACAAAGAACCTTTGTGGCGTTTCAATAGGATTTTTTTCCTTTTTCCCACTTAAAGTTTAGTAACTTTCGAAGCAAAATGCGTTACTATATTTAATTTTAAAACCCGCTAAAACTGAGGCGAAAAAAATTTGGTGTAATTATTCGTAACGGGCAATCTTTCATACAAAATGAATATTAATTAATTATTTTGAAAAACTTTCTTGCATAAAGCAGTGTTGTTAACGGTGATAACTTCTTTTATAATATGTTTTTTTTTCTTTGGTTACATAATGAAAGCCAGGTCTGATGTTTACACGGTAAATTGGAGTTAAATTGCTACAGTTAAAACCTATAAGGTTCCAGAAAATAGTTTTACATTTGTTTATTTTAGCTACGATTGCTCGAGAAGATGTTTGTCGAAATCTCGTATAACCCGGTAGTTGATTCGTATCAAGATACATATTAATTAATTGCATATCTATTATTAAAAAATGTACCCGTACCTAAGCATTTAATATTTTGGTGCACTTTTTAATAAAAAAAGGAAAAGAAAAATGATTTATTTGCGCAAATATGGGTATTACAGAACTTGTTTTCTCTATTTAAAGTCCACCATATTTTCTTCATTAAGGCATGCAAATATTGTTAAAGAAAAAAATTACTATTGATAAATTAAAGAAATAAAATAAAAAATGCACTTCAATCTACCTACTTATATAACTTTTTGACTAAAATCTTAATAACTAATTTATTTAATATGTTTATAAACCATGTTATTTATTTATTTATCCCATATAATAATACTTTACAATCAACAAACTGGACGCGTAACGCGTGCTTCTTTTGAAAGAATACATACATTACAACGACTCATTACTTACATAATGAAATAAAATTTCAACAATTATATTATATTTCAAATATTAAGGTAGAAATATCCGAATGGAACATTTTTTTTCGCAGACCCCTAAAAAAGAGAACAAAATAGCGCAAAGCAACGGTATCCTGTTTCAAACTACGCGAACAGTTTCAAACGGGGACTTGCGACACAATTATAAACGCGCACGCGGATCGCAATTAAACTTGTTACGCTTGTTTTTGTGCCTTTTTGGGACTTTTTGTGCCTTTTATGTCTTTTTGTGCCTCTGCACGGCACCCGAAATTGGAGGTTGTTTGATAAGCACGTAATTATTACGCTCGGAGGTGTTCTATGACTCGCTTTGGTTTTCGTGTTACGGTGCGGTTTCCAGTTAAAAGTTGGTTTAGCTGAGTGTGAGTCAAAGTTATTTAAAGTTATTCCTGCAAAAAAAACGTCCTTGTAAAATAATAAGTGTTGGTAGTTTTTAAGTTATGAGGATATGAGATGTATTTATTTATAATTTCGATACCTGTGGTGTCGAGGGTAGATTCAATACTCACAACTCGATTATCTATAAAATGTGGGTAGTCTCTTGACTACTCTGGCTATCGTTCGTTGGCAGTCAACCAAGCAACACGTACCGATTTTTGTGCTGTACGTCACAATACCCACTAACACCATGAATTCCGAATGCGTAAAAATAGAATGAATTTTCATGAATTTGAACATAATATCCAACATTAAGGAAGAAATGTCATGATGGTATATTTTTATTTGCTGACTTCTAACAAACAGAACAAACCCACCGTATCTCGTTTCAAACGCGCACGCGAACCGCAATTAAACCTGTTACGATTGTTTTTGTGCCTTTTTGGGGACTTTTTGTGTCTTCGGTATCTTTTTGTGCCTCTACACGGCATCCAAAACTGGGAGGTTGTTTGATAAGCACGTAATTAGTACGCTCCGAGGTGTTTCATGACTCGCTTTGGTTTACATGTTTCGGTGCGGTTTATAGTCAAAGGTTGGTTTGGCTGAGTGTGAGTCAAAGTTTTGTGAAATGATTTCTGTAATAAAAAGCATACTTGTGTAACAGAAGGAGTGTTATTGTTTTAAAATGTTTTTCTAAAAAGTGTAGTTTTTAAGTTATTGTCGCTCTAAAAATGTGTTTAAATGTGGTGCACGATACATTTGCCGTATATGTTTTATTTGCTCCTACGTTTAATTTTCGGAACTTTTCAATGTCTAATGTCATTATTTTTCGCGATTTTGCGCTATTTTTATGTTTGTTTCGCAGTTTTTATATATTTATTTTTGGTTTAACTGAATACCCGTTGTCTTTTAAAGTAAGAAAGCTTATTATTGTATACCTCATATTTTAAAACAGGGCTGAAGTTTTTCTCCGTCTGCTCTTTTCTTCAGCTCAGCATTGCCTAAGCGCACCCAGCGCAGACAGAACAAAAAAATAACGTTCACTAAGAGTTTGTAAATGAACCGTACAGTGAATAAAGAATATTTCATTTCATAACATTTTGTAGGTAATATGAAAGTTCTTAAAACATCAGAGTGTACTATACTACATGTTACTTGTTTTAAAACTTGTAACTAATCGCAAAAATACAAAACGTACGTTGTTATTAGCCTACACTATAATCATTAAGTACCCTGTTATTAAACTGAACTGTTATTGAACGGCAAACCGATATTAATTTAAAGGAGAGAAATAAGTTTTGCGCTACATTTAAATAATATAGAATGAAAGAATTCATTAATATATTTGTGGTTATATGAAATTAATAATACCTAGTTCACATTTCCCATGATATGGCGTTCAAGCAGAGAGTTCCAGCAGTGGACTACGAAAGGCTGAAAAGCAGAAGAAGACGGCGTTTAAAGTTTTTGCTTGAGCTGATAGTAGAATTCATACAATAGAAACAGAAATATATTTAAGAGGTATCGATTCAAAAACTACTGAGCCCTCTAGCGTTACTCATTCATTTGTTGGTGTTTTTTTCATACTCTGGTATTATTAACCCGAGGACCTCACGAAGGAAAAATATCACAGTTCTTTGTGAGAGTGATAATAAAAAAAATATTTAACGCATACGTAGTGATTGCGAAATAAATAATTGTCATACAGCCGAAAATAAATTTATCAATCATTACGATATTTACCATAAATCTAATACTAGTTTAGAAGAACCGAGGAAGGTTAAAAATAAATCTCACTAGATATCACCTATTCCAATTGATTGTATAAGATGGTACTCGTAGTATATCCGACTAATATTATAAATTCGAAAATTTTGAGGATGGATGTAAGTATGTATGTTTTTTTGTTATTTGTTATTCTGAACGGCTGTACGGATCGGAGCGAAATTTGGCTGTAATGTAATAAATATAAATATAATAGAATAAATATTCCTGTTGCTTAAAAGGGGCTCGTTTAGATAGAAGTTTATTACCAGCAATTTCAAAGAAGAAAATACAGCTTCAATATGAACAAAGTACCGTTTATTCATAGTTACAAAATTACAAAAAAACTGCCTCGAAATTCACGCGAACTATTGCATAAATTTGTTCAGCTCCATTCATTGCGACGCCAATAAAATATAAATGGTAAATACGAGTTTTTGCTACATTTTCACAGAACGAATAAAACGATCCGGCTCACTAGTTCTCGTTATAGTTTATTGTCAATTTTTATTATAAATTTTAATGTATGCCTTTTTTTGGAAAAAATAGTGAAATGTTTTGGTTGTATGCAAATTTAATTAAGTACCCTAATATTTTGATATTGAAAATGTGTGTATGTATGTTTGTTTGTTATTCTGAACGGCAGTATGGTTCGGTACGTTTGGCACAGATAATATAATGATAAATATAATAGAATAAAATATTCCTGTTGCTTAAAAGGGGCTCGTTTTAATAGAAGTTTATTACCAGCAATTTCAAAGAAGAAAATACAGTTTCAATTCGAACAAAGTACCGTTTATTCATAGTTACAAAATTACAAAAGAACTGCCTCGAATTTCAGCCCTATCACGCTAGCAAGGTGAATTCAGCAAAGTTTCAAAAAAAATATACCTGAATTTGTTGCTAATTTGTTGCTAATTAGTTGCCAAAACGACGATTTTGTTGCTCGAGCCGATCACGAGATATCGCGCATAATGCTACCTTGATATCACGGTAGCAAGGTCACTCTATAAATTACACACTTTTCCTTTGACCATAATGGCAAATTTTGTTGCTAATTTGTTGCTATAAGTGCGATACGGAGAAACATGTTTTTTTTTATTTTTTTGCATTTTTCGTGTTTCTGCTACCTTGAAACTGATTTCCTGTCCGACAAAGAGTGCCTCGAATTTGTTGCTCAACAGGAGAGTACTCATTTAGACATAAAGAACCAGCAACAAAATAGTCGGAGCCGATCGGCCGTTTTTGTTAACTTTTATTTTTCAAATCCTGCTATCTTGAAACTGGTTTGCTGTCCGACAAAGAGTGCTTCGAATTTGTTGCTCAACAGGAGAGTACTCATTTAGACATAAAGAACCAGCAACAAAATAGTCTGAGCCGATCGGCCGATTTTTGTAACTTTTTTTTTCAAATCCTGCTATCTTGAAACTGGTTTGCTGTCCGACAAAGAGTGCTTCGAATTTGTTGCTCAACAGGAGAGTACTCATTTAGACATAAAGAACCAGCAACAAAATAGTCGGAGCCGATCGGCCGATTTTTGTAACTTTTTTTTTCAAATCCTGCTATCTTGAAACTGGTTTGCTGTCCGACAAAGAGTGCTTCGAATTTGTTGCTCAACAGGAGAGTACTCATTTAGACATAAAGAACCAGCAACTAAATAGTCGGAGCCGATCGGCCGATTTTTTTAACTTTTTTTTTCAAATCCTGCTATCTTGAAACTGGTTTGCTGTCCGACAAAGAGTGCTTCGAATTTGTTGCTCAACAGGAGAGTACTCATTTAGACATAAAGAACCAGCAACAAAATAGTCGGAGCCGATCGGCCGATTTTTTAAACTTTTTTTTTTCAATTCCTGCTATCTTGAAACTGGTTTGCTGTCCGACAAAGAGTGCTTCAAATTTGTTGCTCAACAGGAGAGTACTCATTTAGACATAAAGAACCAGCAACAAAATGGTCGGTCGGCCGGTTTTTTATATTAATCAAACATAGCTAAGGACCACCGAGCAGAAACTGGCTTTCAAATAAAAAAAACCTGCAAGGAAATCGGTCCATTCGTTTGAGAGTTACTATGCAACAGACAGACACACACACAGACAGACAGACAGACATCGACGTCAAACTTATAACACCCCTCATTTTTATCGGGGGTTAAAACAGGTATAGTCACAGATTGTAACAAAATTGTCGCAAAATCGACACAAACCGTTAACGTCATCTGCCCTTACGTTTAGCGGTCCTCAACGCGACGACGCTTGGAAAATAAAAATATTTGAACTTACATTATATATGTGAAGATAATAATTATAATAGGTTTAAAATATTATTTGTTAGTTTGTAGAGTTTATATTTTGGGTCAGGGGGTTTTTAAAATTTTTAAATTTTACTTTTACTATGGGTTGCCTTAATCGAAAACTTGATAATCATTACCGAATAAATATCGGTAGTCTCTGGCCGGTAGGACAGGTCTCGATCGGTAGGACAGCAGTCGGTAGCGTCTACCGTTTTTATTTTTCGTGTAACGGAGAAAAAAATATTGAAACGTTTCTTAGAATTAAATGAAATTTCATCCTATAGGATTAAGGAAGTATTCCCAACAACTGCTAGGAAATATTTACATAATGATTCTAATAGTTCATTAGATATAGTTCGTTAATTAGTTATAGTAATTTGGATAACAGTTCCCATATTTATTGTCTTCACAGTATTGGAATGGTTCCTTTAACTATCGGCATTGTTCCTATAACTGATTGACTGCCCACAAAGTTGAACAAACTTACTCACACACATGTTAAGAGACACTAATGTGATTTTTTCAAGTAAAAGTAAAAAAAATAAGTAAAAAGGTATCTTTCTGAAGATGGTGATTTAATTACGTAAAAATGAAATTAATAAAAAGGGTATAGCAGGATAGCCTAAGAAAAATTGCTCCCAGCGTTTTTAGGTTGAAACTATAATCAAACGATGCCTTTTGAGGAGTTTATACCCTACACAAAGTTTCATCATTATGTTACCCCCTGGGGGTGAAAAACACCCGATTAACCCCAAAACTGTTTTATTTATTTTTTCCTAAACTATGAAAGTGACGTATTTAAAATTTTGTACAAATATTAATGAGACTAAAAGCTATATGTTAAAAAAATATGACCCTCCTTACCATTTGAATTCTTGTAAAATAAATAAATAACGATAATTAATCATCCTGTATAACAAGTTCGGCTCATGGTACACACACCATTTTTTTATCAAATATGAACCAATTCATATTCTTCATCATACACAAGTTTCATCGACCTAGCCAAGATGGAACATTACGAAATTAATATGAATAAATTAATAGGTAATCTTCTTTTAGATTTGTATTTGTAATAAAAATATAAAAGTAAATCATCATTTTCTTATTCCTCCAATAGAAGTTCTACTACTTGATTTTCCATTATTTCACATAAACACAACGGACTCCTTCGACAGACTCTCCGACACCAGAGGCACACATGTCGTGCCGTGGTCTCGGCCTGCCTACAGTACATGCAGAACAGCCTGAGACACTTGTCGTGGCGGTCGCCGGTCGCAGTTTCCTGTCTCGGACTCCTGTCTCTGTCGTGACGCGAACCGCCACCTTTAGGCTATCCCTTTCCAACTATCAAACTTGTATATATTTTTGTTTTTTTGGCCGTTATACGCTTAGTTTAGTTTTTTCTGTAATTATTTATTTTTAAAAACTTCATAAAAAGGCCAATGTGTCAAATCGGCCGTTGTACTCGTATAACGTTTATTTGTAGAAATGCAAATGTTTTTATATATATGTAGTAAAAACCGACTTCTACTAAACTTAGAATAATAATTAGATGTGATCTTTCATTAAATTAGATAATAATATTACGTAATAATACAGTAACACAATTTTTCAGTTGACACAACGAGATTGATGTAAAAGTGTCTAACCGACCATTGGCCGACAACATAAAAATAACGCGCGGTAATTCTCCGTGTGTAAGTCTCGAACTGTCCTTTGGCCCTTGTACGTTTAAATTTATGCTACATTTGCCGTTTTTCTCCAACAAAAAATGTGTTCTCGTGCAGATATTACTGTTTTTTTAGTTTACCGTATTAATTGTACTAATAAGATGCATTTACCATAAAAAGCTCAAAATTACTTAAATATTTTTTTAATTTTAAACTACACAGATACACTTTCTACTTGATATATTTAAGAATCAATTAATTCAAAAAAATCGGTGACAACTATTAGAATAATAAATATTATGTTTTATGAAAACCATATTATTTATACCCTTCTGGACACATCTATTGGCCCACCTTAGAGTTTAGGTTTCTATGGCCCCTACTTAAATATGATTGCTAGATTGAATAAAAACTATTGATGCAGTTTTAAACCTGATACATTTTACCATCTTTTTCGATCGTATTGCTTTAAATTTGAATTCAGAATACCACACGATATGGACACAATACAAGGAGCGCCTGCCTTGTGACATGGAGCTACGCCTAACAAGTCGGGTATGCGCTTTGATGAAGGCACTTGATTTTTGAATAAAAACATGTTTTATTAAATAAAGGTTTAATTTAATAACGCGTGTTGCTCCATGGGCATCTACGACAGCTCTCATACGATTAGGCAGAAAATTTGCCATTATGGTAAAGAAAAAGTGTGTAATTTATAGAGTGACCTTGCTACCGTGATATCAAGGTAGCATTATGCGCGATATCTCGTGATCGGCTCGAGCAACAAAATCTTCGTTTTGGAAACTAATTAGCAACTATTTAGCTACAAATTCAGGTATATTTTTTTTTTTTAAACTTTGCTGAATTCACCTAATCTCAAGATAGCAGGATTTGAAAAAAAAAAGTTAAAAAATCGGCCGATCGGCTCCGACTATTTAGTTGCTGGTTCTTTATTTCTAAATGAGTACTCTCCTGTTGAGCAACAAATTCGAAGCACTCTTTGTCGGACAGCAAACCAGTTTCAAGATAGCAGGAAATGAAAAAAAAAAAAAGTTTAAAAAATCGGCCGATCGGCTCTGACTATTTTGTTGCTGGTTCTTTATGTCTTAATGAGTACTCTCCTGTTGAGCAACAAATTCGAAGCACTCTTTGTCGGACAGCAAACCAGTTTCAAGATAGCAGGATTTGAAAAAAAAAAGTTAAAAAAATCGGCCGATCGGCTCCGACTATTTTGTTGCTGGTTCTTTATGTCTAAATGAGTACTCTCCTGTTGAGCAACAAATTCGAAGCACTCTTTGTCGGACAGCAAACCAGTTTCAAGATAGCAGGAATTGAAAAAAAAAGTTTAAATAAATAATGTAGTTTAAAAAACTAAAAACACGCTTTTGTGAAAATACGAACTAAAAAGTAAAAAAATAAGAAGAAAATGTATTTTACTGTAAAAAAAAGCGTGGGGTGCATGGTGTCAACAGTAACAGTGGTAAAAACCACCCCCCGCTTTTTTTTTACAGTAAAATACATTTTCTTCTTATTTTTTTATTTTTTAGTTCGTATTTTTACAAAAGCGTGTTTTTAGTTTTTTTAAACTACATTATTTATTTTTAATTTTTTAGTTGGATTTTTATTCTCAAATTATTGCATTATCATCGGCCCTTGACCCCTATGCAAATTTTCAAGTTAACCAGACGCTTAGACGTGTTAAAGTACCTTAGGCCACGAACTTATCAGCCGCCCCTCGTATATTTTATTTTATCCTGATGATCCTAGTTACGACTTTAACATAAAGTTATGAGATTATTGTATTGTCATCGGTCCTCAATAAATCTACAAAGTTTGAACGAAATCTGGCCGTTTAAAGTGGGTCAAAATCGCGCCCAAAGAAGTCGGTTACAAACAAACATACAAACATACAGGTGAAGCTAATAAAAAGCGTGTAAAAATCGGCCGATCGGCTCCGACTATTTTTTTGCTGGTTCTTTATGTCTAAATGAGAACTCCCCTGTTGAGCAACAAATTCGAAGCACTCTTTGTCGGACAGCAAACCAGTTTCAAGATAGCAGGATTTGAAAAATAAAGTTAAAAAAATCGGCCGATCGGCGCAGACTATTTTGTTGCTGGTTCTTTATGTCTAAATGAGTACTCTCCTGTTGAGCAATAAATTCGAAGCACTCTTTGTCGGACAGCAAACCAGTTTCAAGATAGCAGGAATTGAAAAAAAAAAGTTTTAAAAAACGGCCGATCGGCGCAGACTATTTTGTTGCTGGTTCTTTATGTCTAAATGAGTACTCTCCTGTTGAGCAACAAATTCGAAGCACTCTTTGTCGGACAGCAAACCAGTTTCAAGATAGCAGGAATTGAAAAAAAAAAGTTTTAAAAAACGGCCGATCGGCTCCGACTATTTTGTTGCTGGTTCTTTATGTCTAAATGAGTACTCTCCTGTTGAGCAACAAATTCGAAGCACTCTTTGTCGGACAGCAAACCAGTTTCAAGATAGCAGGATTTGAAAAAAAAAAGTTAAAAAAATCGGCCGATCGGCTCCGACTATTTAGTTGCTGGTTCTTTATGTCTAAATGAGTACTCTCCTGTTGAGCAACAAATTCGAAGCACTCTTTGTCGGACAGCAAACCAGTTTCAAGATAGCAGGATTTGAAAAAAAAAAGTTAAAAAAATCGGCCGATCGGCTCCGACTATTTTGTTGCTGGTTCTTTATGTCTAAATGAGTACTCTCCTGTTGAGCAACAAATTCGAGGCACTCTTTGTCGGACAGGAAATCAGTTTCAAGGTAGCAGAAACACGAAAAATGCAAAAAAATAAAAAAAAACATGTTTCTCCGTATCGCACTTATGGCAACAAATTAGCAACAAAATTTGCCATTATGGTCAAAGGAAAAGTGTGTAATTTATAGAGTGACCTTGCTACCGTGATATCAAGGTAGCATCATGCGCGATATCTCGTGATCGGCTCGAGCAACAAAATCGTCGTTTTGGCAACTAATTAGCAACAAATTAGCAACAAATTAGCAACAAATTCAGGTATATTTTTTTTGAAACTTTGCTGAATTCACCTTGCTAGCGTGATAGGGCTTCGAATTTCACGCGAACTATCGCATAAATTTATTCAGCTCCATTCATTGCGATCGCAATAAATGTAAATGGTAAATAAGAGTTTTTGCTACATTTTCACAGAACGAATAAAACGATCCGGCTCACTAGTTCCCGTTATAGTTTATTGTCACTTTTTATTATAAATTTTAATATATGCGTTATTTTTGAAAAAAATAGTAAAATGTTTTGGTTGTATGCAAATTTAATTAAGTAGGTACCCTAATATTTTGATATTGAAAATGTGTGTATGTATGTTTGTTTCTTATTCTGAAAGGCTGTACGGATCGGAGCAAAATTTGGCTGTAATGTAATAAATATAACTAAATAAAAGAATAAATATTCCTGTTGCTTAAAAGGGGCTCGTTTTGATAGAAGTTTATTACCAGCAAATTCAAAGAAGAAAATACAGCTTCAATTCGAACAAAGTGCCGTTTATTCATAGTTACAAAATTACAAAAGAACTGCCTCGAATTTCACGCGAACTATTGCATAAATTTATTCAGCTCCATTCATTGCGACGCCAATAAATGTAAATGGTAAATACGAGTTTTTGCTACATTTTCACAGAACGAATAAAACGATCCGGCTCACTAGTTCTCGTTATAGTTTATTGTCACTTTTTATTATAAATTTTAATGTAGGTATGCGTTTATTTAATGTAAAAGATAGTGAAATATTTTGGTTGTTTGCAAGGTACTAAGAAATAAGGACTGACTGAGAGTGTTTATATGCCATGTGTATTTTTATTAAAACCTAGTGAATCTGGAACTACTATTTCCATTTTAATAAGAAAGTATTCCTTAAAAGAGGCAGTTTCAGCCACATATTTTAACTGAGATGCAGAGTTGGTCGAAGTTAATTCAGGAGCTGGCTCTACCTGATATCTCTGGCTGGAAGAGATCGCTATTAGCGATAAGGCCGCCTGTTGTTACACTATTTTCAATAAGTTTGTTTTTGTATGTTACTATTTTAATTCGGTGTACAATAAAGCATATTTGTATTTGTATCTTTTGCACGGCGTAAATATAAGTATAATTATGCACTCGTCTTGGCAACATTTTACGTGAAAACAGGTTAGTGTGATTATTATTTACTAGCGGCCGCCCGCGACTTCATCCGCGTGGACTTTATTTTCGATTTTTTCTAAAATATAAGTAGCCTAAATTATTCTATATTACATCAGCTACCTGCCAGTGAAAGTCCCGTCAAAATCGATGCAGCTGTTTCAAAGATTAGCCGGAACAGACAAACAGACTGACATACAAAAATTGTAGAAAATGCAGTTATGGTATATGTACCGTTTATAATTTCATATGCATGTAGTAAAAGGCTGTTTTTTCAATATTACAAACAGACACTCCAATTTTATTTATGTGTATAGGTAGATATGTATATATTATAATCACACCAAACCATTTTATATTTTATTACGATAACAAAGAAAAACGAAATGTCAAAGACAATTTTCCTTTAAGCTTCCATTATTATTCTTACATAGTTTCATAGTAATTTCTTTACTGCTTTCTTTTATATTTTAGTGCTGTACAATAAAGAACATCTATACTGTATAGCACTTTTTATGTATCTTACTAATAGGAACATTACTGATGCAATTAAAATTATGCCCTTGCTGCAGAATTGTCCAACTATTGGTTGGATGGCCCATTACAGTTAGTTAAGGAAACCCGTAAAGGGCAGTTTATAGCTAACAGGGGTTTAATCGAGCGATGTCACGCGGTACCTAAGTTTATGACCTTCAGTATTAGCTTTAGAGGATGTAATATTTTACTTTTTATATAATTCTTTTCTGCAATAAATATTTTGTTTTTCCAATAATTATTAGAGTATGTTTAAATATATACTTCATTAAGTAACTCATAGGTGCATGTGGTAGTCCTTGTAGCTTTGGGATTAAGAATAGAGCTACGGTATCCCCTGTCTGATCGTAAGAGGCGACTAAAAGGGGGTTTCCGGGGTTGTGTAACGGTGTGAATGGGAGCTCGATCCGCCCAGCCAGCAGCCCCGGGAAGGACGGTGATGTGTGCGTGGCCGCATGCCGCTGTAAGCATCGGAAGGTGCAGGAGAGCACATTTGCTCTCCCGAAGATGGGCCTATTCTGGGCGCCTCGAGTGGAGGAAACCGGTGCGTTACACTGGAGATCCCGGAGTCCTCCCCAAGCGAAGAGGTAGGCCACTGAGGGGGTTTTAGTGCGGTCAAATAACACATAACCCGGTATTCTCTACCAAGGTATACTAAGTACCAAGGTACGGGTACCTTTTGAAGGTTTCCTCCCAATACCATAAAAAAGGCTGCATGTGGTAATAGAAAAAATCTAAATAAAATATTGCAATGTTTTTCTTTACCGCGGAACAGCGATAAGACACACATAATAAATTCCTTAATCAAGTGATGCGGTTGATGAGGTTGATGAGGTGTCATGAGGTTTTAATCTACCCGTCGGAGACTGGAATCTTAACTACTCGTCTATCACTGCTATTTTAATTAATATAAGTTCAGCGCAGCGATGGCCGAGTGGTAAAAAACCGCGGTCTTCGACGCGACCGATCCCGGGTTCAAATCCTCGGCGCACACCTCTGACAAAGAAATTTGTAATGTGCGCATTTATCGCTGCTCCACGGTGATGGAAAATATCATGATATTTAATTAATTACGATGTTCTTCATCGCCGTGCATGCCTGAGAGAAATTCATAATTTCTTGAAAGCATGACGTCCACCAATCCGCACTTGGCCAGCGTGGTGGACTATGGCCTAAATCCCTCTCACATGTGAGACGAGACCTGTGCCCAGCAGTGGGACATGAAAAAGGTTGAAAAAAAAAAAAAAAAAAGTTCAGTTATTTTGAATTGGCTAGACTTAAGCAACATAAGAAATAGAAAGTATGGGCTTAGATAAATAAATAAATAAATAACTTTTCATACTCATAGCCCCACAGTAGGGTAGATACACACAGGATATGTGTCGTGCGTAACATGGACACACACAGAGAGAGAAACACAAACACCGCTGAGGGTCCACTTTGTACGCCCGTATCCGAAAGTTAGTGAATTTTTGGGCCTAATTTTTGGATAAGACTGAAGAAATTCTAGCATTCATTCAGTATCTTCATGTCATCAATGATAACGCTAATCCTATTAATTCGTGAAAAAAGTGATCTGAGTATGCCAAAAAACGATTCCGCTATCCGACGATAGAGTGGACCTTCTGGTCATGGGTCTCTTGTCATTACTAACGGAAACTGTAGCTTATTCCACCACTCTGCGTCATTGCGGTTTGGTAGAAGTGGGGAGTAGAGGCCAACTCGCTGTCGGATGTTTTCAAGCTGTCCATAAGGCCTCCGACCTGGTTTAACGACTTTTATCTATCGATAACAACCGAGACCGACGGCTTTACGTACCCCCTGAAGCTTGGAAACACCCATAACAAATTTGCCAATACCGGTCACCCGTCTTACATCGCACCGTGCTCGTTTCGCTTAGCTGCGTAGATAAATAATAAATAAATAAATAACGATTCACACTCATAGCCCCACAGTAGGATTTATATTTATATGTATGGATATATTTTGTCGTGGGTACCATGGACACACACAAAGACAGAAACACAAACACCCAGACCGAGAACAGAAATTTTAACTCATCATTCAAATTTCTGTTTCGCCGGGAATCGAACCCGGGACCTTTCGATTGGCAGTCCGGCATGGTAACCATTGCGCCACGCAGGTCGTCATTTGATAGCTTGCGTTTTTCGCCTGCCGTTGAGCCATGTGAACTTTAGGTGTGTCCTGACTAATTTTAGATGACAGAAAACCACCATATCGTACAAAAATGGCTGCAACCCTTTTTGCGTCCCACGTCCCGTTTTTTTCCGCCCGCTTTTTTCTCCTAGCCCATATACATTAGTCTTATCGCACCCAAAGCGGATGACGGTCAGCCGATGGCCGTACAACAATGACAAACATCAAGTGTATATTATTACCCAGGATGTTAATAAACTATTTCATTTCATTTCACTGCTGGGCACGGGTCCCTCCCCCTTCCTCCAATGCGGGTTGGTGGGAACAACAATAATATTTCAAGGTAAAATTATTTCGCTGGCAGAATTCGGTAATTACCGAAGCTTATAACTCCATACCCTTTAACTAAATGCTACGAATTTAGTTTGTCAACCCCACTTATGTTATTCCCAACAAAAGTTACCTGCAAACATAAGTAAGTGGTTATATTATATTGTGAATAGTCGTAAGTCCCCAAGAGTCGAGTGGCGTTCTGAAATTATTAAGGTATTTAATATGCTGCTTTGGAGTGGATGCTTGAATGTCCTTGCAATCGTCAAAGGATTTTTCTTCACATGTACTGGAAATTTGGTTAGAGGTTTGAGCGTTTTCGTTTTCTTTGAAACTTGTTTATTGTTATTTTTATGCGTACCTAATTATTATGCGTAACCCAAACGTTATATAAAGTTATTAAAGTGCTTATCAGATGTATGAAAAATAAAATTGTAACTGGTTGCTTGCTGAAAAAACGTTACAAAATATAATCGTATATTTCTGAACTCAATAATCAAATTACAACTACAAATACAACCATACTAATAGAATACGCAACCGATCCGATCCATCAATCTGCACTTGGCCAGCGTGGTGGACTATGCCCTAATTCCCTCTCACTTGTGAGAAGGAGACCTGTGCCCAGCAGTGGGACATAAAAAAGGTTGAAAAAAATATTAGAATACGATCAATCCGATATAATTATAACAACACAAAAATAACACATTGTTTGTTATAGTTCAATTTACAGTGCTACTTTACGGTAGGTACTACACAAGTGCAGAACGAAAAAGAAATAATAAAAAATGGGGAAGACGTTGGGTTGCTTTCTATATTGCTTCGATTTTTTTGGAACGTCGCTTTATAATTAATAGAATCAGGCGTTACTTTGCCAACTCCATTGTTAAAAGAACGTATGATGGTGTATACTTTTTTCATGCAATAGCACCTCCCTCCCTCCCACATAGGATACATGCACATGCAATTCTGCCAATCGAGGGGCCCCGGATTCGATTCCGGGCGAAACAGAAATTTAAATGATGAGTTTAAATTTCTGTTCTCGGTCTGGGTGTTTGTGTTCCTGTCTTTGTATGTGTCCATGGTACCCACGACACAGGGTATTAATTTCCTTACCGTGGAGCTATGAGTGTGTAAATGTAATTATTACCCAGAATGTTAATAAACAATTTGATTTAATTTAATTTCAATTGATTCACTGCTAATTGATTGTTCGTATGCACATGAAAAAATACATACTTTTCTTTGCACAATTTGGTTCTTAAAAAAGTGGGTACTATACGATTGATTCGCCATATTAACCTGTGAAGTAAGCAAATATTGCAAAGATATAACTTAAATTAAAAATATAAAAATGTATTTTCATTTGTTCCCATATTGCCCTTTTTATAAATTATTTTTTTATTTATTTATTCTTTTTCGGATCGGATCCGATCGCCGGCTTTATTAAAACAACTTTCTTACTTTAGGAGCCAAATGAATTGGTATGTAAGCGTTGGAGCCATCCATACAGTTTTCGGAAAATTGGTCTGGAATTTGTCATATGACATATCACATATTGCTCTCTTTATTTGTCAAAAATGTACAGAGAGCTGCACGAAATGAAATCAAATAACGTTTGTACGCCGTTATTGCGCTAGGCTGAATTGCACTTGTAAAAGCAATTTTATTATAATTTCGTGGAAATATCATAAACGCCGAAATCCCGCAAAGGTTGCATAATAATATGAATTCATATTTCGTAGAAATTCAGAAATATGGAAATTTTATATTTATTTGCCAAGGAAATATAAAATAATTATGATATGTGCAATGGGTTAATTTGAAAAGATAAAACATCTTGAAGCTGCGATAGCCTTGTGTTTAATACACTGAAATCACATTTGATTAGAATCCGGTCTTGGAATACCAAGTCAATTGAGATACTTTTAATGAGCTGTCAAAATGTGACATCCCCATACATTTTGTATGAGAAAATGATAAGTGACGTCACTTATCATATATAGTCAATTGACTTCATTATTATTGATTTAAGCGGTAATAAAAATCGTGTATAAAAAAATAGCAATTATATTGCTTTCCAAGCGTGATTTAGTGCAACCTTTTTAAGGTAAGAATTTTGAATTTTTTTGTGCGTAGTGTCCAAGACCCTATTCTGCCGCGCACTATACAATAGTTGACAAAACTATGGATAAGCAGAGAAAGTACCACTGCATCGCTTCCATAGGGGAACATAGTTTTGTAGCGACCTTCCGCTACTTATCAAGAGATGGCGCCACGGGTATTCTGAATCACGCTATCGAAGTTTTCTGAATACCCTACCATATATACAAGCTCCGAATTGAGTCAGTTAGAGCGCGGCCGCTCCCCGGGCATGACCACCTCGCCCGGCGGGAGATCTCCCTTTGCCAAAGTTTCCCGTCCACCCTCCCCCAAAATAGGTAACGCGATTATCGGCTGCCAGAGTAGCAGTACAGCTCGTAAAATACTCAAGTATACAAATAGTTGGGTCTGTAGATAGATAGATCACTTAATCAATTAAAGCAAGCAAGGAATAAATAATAATATAATAACTATCTTAAACAATTAATTATTCACAGAACACCATCTGATTCCAAACAAAGCAGAGCTTGTAATCAGAAAGCTGATAAACATACTTATATACTTATATAGCTGATAAACATACTAAATACATACATTATATTAACTTAACATTAAGAAGAACAGAACTAACATTAGTGTATAAGTCTCACCGATTATTTGTATATCACCTACCTTATTTGTTATGCAGAACATATTTACTGAGTGTTTTGGGGAGGGCGTAATCTGCTGCGACACAGTTTTTACTTTTGTAGTGGATTACGATCAATAAGTTGTGTATATCTTAATTTTATTACCTATGTTCAATAAAATCTTTGAAATCTTTGAATACTTAAATAGATAAATTAACACCCAGACATAGAACAAATAGTCATGTTCATCACACACATATTTGTCCTGGGTGGGAATCGAACCCACGACCTCATGTTCCGCAGCCGGCTCATCATCACTACGCCACAGAGGCTGTCATCACGGAGGAAATCAGATACTTACTGTTGTAAAATGGACTATGATCAATTGTGTACAAAAACTAGTGCCCAGTAGTGGGGAATTGAAAAGGGTTTATGATCGTAACAATATGAAAGTCTATTCATTGTTATCCAAGTAATCCAGATAGTAGTTATAGTTTTACTCGCAACATAGTTATAAGTTGTTATTCACGGTGATGATAGGAAGCGCTTTCAAATAGCGTCAACTATACGGCGACAACTAATAAACTAACTTCATTAAATAACTACCAACTTGTACGCCGGGAACGAATTCGGATGCACGAAGGTAACTGCGCACAGTGTACGTGGACGTGGCAAGTGTTATTGCTCTATTAATAGTAGCTTTAGGGCCTCGTTCACCATTTCCAAGTAAAGTGTTGATTAGTTACGTTCCAAGTAAAGTTAATTGGCAAGTAAAAGCTATGAGTACGGGTCAGTTTATCATATGATTAGTGCTACTCGAACATCGTGAAATTGAAATTGAAGTTACGGGTGACTTTAACCGACTTTTGAAGGCTGTGGAATTACGAATTGAATGGAACGCATAACGTGCCAAAAACTTGATTTTAAAATATTGAAAAATAAAGAAAGACTGTCTACGGCCTTCCAGATACACTAAAATACCTTGGTTATACAGGAAATCTAGAAATGAGAACTTATGGCTTGTCGATCAGGAACAGATAAAGAAAAAGAGGTCTCTTGACGCTGGACAGATTTAAAGAAATCTTACCACAACCAACCCCTACAACCACAAATTATGTAAAAAAGACGATGGCGAAGTTTTGCAAGAGTTATTAGTTCGAGATAGATGAACGACTAGTATTTTTGTCATGATGCCACTACCACTGTCAAGGGATATAAAGAAATATAGAGGGATACAACTATTGAAAATTCATTTATGGTTTTCTAAATTCTTTACGCTTTTTGAGCCCATAAAATAAATGAAGCTATTTAGAAGCGTTTATTGCTACAAGATCAAAATATCTTGTTGATTTTTTGAATTTTCAGTAGTAAGCGAGCTAACAATTAACACTGACACAAATAAATGAAAATATCTAAAACTATAATAATGCATACGTATATGGTAAAAACACTCACACTTTTCAGTTTATTTGGTGTTAAATACATTAATCTAAAGTTGCCCTCTCCATTTACTAAAACATTTCTTCATACATCATGCCCACTTGGTATATTTTGTTGTGTGGGAACAACGCCACCTGAAGTTCGGCAAACTTTAACGGAAATTAAATTTTATTAACACACTGAGTATTATCATAATTATCGTCCGACAAGCTCAGGTATTCAGTTTGACGGGTAATGTTTTATACGTGACGGTAATAGATGGTAGAACTAACATGGTTTAACCGGGGAATAATCACTGCTTTACATAATGTCGGGATGGCCTGACTTAGTTTTGGACCATACGTCGTTTCTTCGTCATACGTCATTCCTTAAAAGCTCCCGCTCCGAAGAATCATTCTTTATCGGGGATGGACCACATAATGTTCCGAAACTGGTTAAGCGATAAAGTAAATTATCATCAGTTTTAGTCAGTATACCGGTACTCGTTGTCCATAGAAAAAAAGCATAACTTTGACCGACTTTTTGACTATTTTCTATGGATTGACAAGTACTAGAACGCTGACATTTGAAAGAAAGAAAGAAAGAAAAAATATTTATTTCATATTAGGAATACAAAATATTCGCTTAATGAATGTCATTTTTTCCCGGTCATCGCCTTTAGGTGCCCGTTTAGGCTAAATGTTGAGCTGAGAGAAAAAAGGTGACGGAAAAAAACTCCCAGCACTCTTTTAAAAAAAAAAAGTACATAATAATATATTTGAGATAACAGAATGGCTATGGGTTGATAATGGTCACACGTGACAGCTGATCGTGTGAGACACTATCATTATGGTAAACGTCCGTATTATCGTCAGTTCAAATAAAAAGGAAAAAGGAATACTGACGGTATTTCAGTACTCTTTTTTTTCCATAGAAAAAGTATAACGTTGGCTGCTTTTCAATGGAGTGGCGAGTAGTATGCTAATGACATTATAGACGTACCTTACTGATAAAAAAACTGAGAGGTGTTTGCCTTTCAGTACGTTCGTACGTCTTCTGAATCCGTCGGCATGCAGCTGTCTTTTCAGGTCGTCATCTACCTGGTTGGAGGAAGGTATGTCCTCCTTTTGCCGAGACGTGGTCGCCATTCAAAGACCTTTTATTTCCCCTTCGGTTTTATCTATGCTCGAAACCATTATGGCTTATCCATAGCTTTAAAGATACATTTGTTTTCCATGGCTTATTCCATGGCAAACAATGTACCTACAAAGATACAATCACAATACATTTTATGTTAGGCATATGAAATCTAAGAAGAAGATAACATTTTCTCCAAACTATTTTTCACTGTTGAGGCTAAAATCTACATAAGCAATCTATGGAAAGAACCGTAGCGTAGGTCCTAAACATTTTTTAAGCCTTCCCAAAATATTAGCCAAATGTATTAGACTATTTTTGCGGGTTTCGGTCTGAACAAGGATTAATTTCAACCTCTACGGTATTTCGCGAGGGTTCGGTTACTAAACATGATGGATTTCAGAATTAGCGAAGTTAGTTTACTAAAATTAAATACTGGTCGACTTATTTTCATGGAAAATATCTAAACCTATATATATATCTTACAACTACGTAGGAATGAGTAATTATTAAAACTTAACAAATTACATTACCTAGGTACTAGAATAAGAAGTCCCTGTAGCTTCGGGAGTAAGAATAGAGCTGCGGTATCCCCTGCCTGATCGTAAGAGGCGACTAAAAGGGGGCTTCCGGGGCTGCGGGCGGTGAGAGTGGGAGCTCGACCCGTCCAGCCAGCAGCCCCGGGAAGGACGGCGGTGTGTGTGTGGCCGCATGCCGCCGTAAGCATTGGAAGGTGCAGGAGATCACATCTGCTCTCCCAAAGATGGGCCCTTTCCAGGGCGTCGCGTATGTAGGACACCGGTGCGTTCCATGGGAGATCCCGGAGTCCTCCCCAAACGCAGAGGAGGCCACCGAGGGGGTTTTAGTGAGGTTCAAATCCCACATAACCCGGTGTCCTCTCCCAAGGTGCTGGGTACCTTTTGAAGGTTTCCCCCGCGATACCAAAAAAAAAGGTACTAGAATAAGAAGTGCAGCAGTAGAGGCGCGGTTAAGAAGCCGGTTTCCTGCACCCTAGGTCCCAGTTTCAATTTACAGGGTGCACTGCATTTCTCTTTAAACTTTACAGGAAAAGACTGATTAGTAGTGAATCTTTAAATCGTGAAATCTTTACCATTCGGCTTTCGCTGTTCAGAAATACTTTACTCATCATTATATTTCATAGAAGGGGTATGTATATACACACTCTAACAGCGTTTCACCCACGGAGTTCCAAATAACATTCGTTTTCTCTGTGGTTTCACCCAATACAATATACAGACCATAGCGTAATTTCCTCGGAATTGCAAGGATATTGGACGGATTCAACATCCTATTGTCGCCAAATTTGCGGCGACACACTAGATGAGATTCAAACCTATCTGATTGTAATCACTAACTATTGTTGTACCGCAAACTGTTTACCTGGTTCAACTTCGAGTAGAAAATCGATTTTCCAGAAAGAAGTGCTTAAATAATGTTTACCAGCAACAACAATTTCTTAGTTTGATGATTCTTACGGTGCAGGTCACCACGCCGGTATGCCGTGCAAGAGATTCCAGGTTCGATTCTCAGGGGAGATATCTCAATGTACAATATGAAGTAGGTTAGCGGCAGACCCGCTGTCGGATGCTTTCAAACCGCCCGCGCCCATTAGGACAAAATATTCTATCAACAACAATCGGGACCGATCGGTTACCCAACTCACGCACTACAAAAAATTCTGAAAAATATTTTTAAATCTTTGTAGATATAGCATGTAGCCATTACAACAACATTTAATATTGAATTTCCAAAATAAACCGTTCTGTGCAGTTCGTACGCAACCTATGAAATAGACCCAAAACCATTGGAAACGTTATAAAACGGTGTATCGGTAAACGATGTAACAGTATGAATAATTTCCGCAGCTGGATTTCACAGTTTTGTGGGATTATGAGTTTTATCAGTCCGGTTTGGCGCAAGTTGCAGGGGACGTGTTCTTTTGAAATTGAGTTATTGAGCATTCTATAGGTATATAAATGTTACACTTCTATCGACCATAAGTTGCTCTTAATTTATAGGTATTCCGAGAGGTAACGAACCGAAAATCGCAATTCTTTTCTTAAACTTGATTATTTAGATACCTGTGCAAGCGTTAAGGAAATTATTTCACTAAGGAACTTTCTGAAAATCGTTACAGTTTATGATCCCACACCTTTCGCAGATAAAGTGATAAGATTTTTTAATTTTTTTATAGAATTTAGTTTTATTTAGTTTAATACCATTAAATTACCCTACTCAGTCATAAGCTTCTACTAAATCCCTGTGGCATGTGTACCATGGATAAATATAAAGACATGAACACAAACACTAAGAGCAAAAATTTAAAACTCATCGAAATTGCCCCTTGATTGGCAGATCGATTTTGTACTGTAGTACAGTTTAGCATTTTACTATTAAGGCAGTCATTAGATTGAATTGAATAAAGTGTCGTGGGTACCATAGACACACACAAAGACAGAACCACAAACACCCAGACCGAGAACAGAAATTTTAAACTCATCATTCACATTTCTGTTTCGCCGGGAATCGAACCCGCGACCCTTCGATCGGCAGTCCGGCGTGGTAACCATTGCCCCACACGGGTCGTCACTGTTCATTTATTCGTGTTCAATAAAGTTTGGCTCAACAACTTAAGAACATTTTTAATTACTCCGCTTCCCGCGTATTTCTTAAAGCTTGTAATAGCAGTGTATCGTAGTAACCATAAAACTCAGCTTTGGTATGTTTCATCTACATGTGTGCGGGCTGAAAGCTGTTCGATGGCACGGACTGTTGTATTGACTATTGCAATTGTCGACTATTATACAGGACTGTTGACAATTACACTGAACGCTATTTTAGGCTCTGCCGATTGTTACAATGTGACTATATCAAGCCCGTGTAGGCTATCAGCGGTTCTTAATTGGCATGTTTCTACGATAGTTGCGTTCCTCCTTTCGCGTTGGTTTTTGGCGTCATGTAGAACGTTAAAAATCCAATTAAAGTATTGGTAGGGACTGCTATATGTATTTTTTGTAATGACTTATAAAGTTATCAGCGTTACTCAAGTGGCTTAGGAGTTTTTATTGGCGTCATGTCATTGTAATGCGTTAAAATTCAACAATAGTACCTAATTAGAAATCAATGCAATATTTTTTTTGAATTAAAATTGGAAATTGCAAACCAATTAAGTACTGTGTATATTGTATGTTGTACTATGTATTTGTTATTCATGATATATACGCTTATCCATTGACTGTCATTGTTAAATAAAAATAAATAAATATCTTTGGACAATTCACAGAACACCATGTGATTCCAAACTAAGCAGAGCTTGTACTATGGTAATCAGAAAGCTGATAAACATACTTATATAAATCTAAGTACATACTTAAATAGATAAATTAACATCCAGACACAGAACAAATAGTCATGTTCATCACACAAATATTTGTCCTGGGTGGGAATCGAACCCACGACCGCACGTTTTGCAGACGGCTTATCACCCACTATGCCACGGAGGCATTGTTGGCAGTAATATTTTATTGTTTATTCGTAAAAATGATAAATGGGTAGGTATTGTGGATACAAGTCACTGACTTTTATCAGAAGTTATTTATAATTTTTTTTTAAATAATATAGTTTTAATTTATAAAGTACCTGAGGCTGCAGCGAATATATCGCTAAATGAAAACATTGACCCTTTAGTATTAAACAAAGTACAATAATACCAAAGTCATGACTGTATAACCGCAAAGTGAAAACATTTTGAAAGTTAAAAGTAGTTTCGGCATTCAGACTACTCCACAATGCAAATTGTTCATGACGCAGGAGCAGAAGGAAATTCACTTCTTCCTCCACTTGCCTTTCATTCCGAATCGAAAACCGTATTTCGCCGCAAGTTGCAATATAAATTTTATTTCGATTTGAGACGTCTCTGTCAAACTAAGCCTCGGATATACCGCCTGATCGCCGCGGGTTCAGTGTGTAGAAAATTGTATAGTCTGCCCTTAAAAAGAGTAGATTTAAAAGTTAGTGTCTTGTCGCTTATATTTCAGAGTTACTTTTTTTATTTTCATATTCGTAGCTCCTTACAGCACTAGGATTCCGTTGGTACTATTGGCTGCAACCCTTTTGCGTCCCACTGTTGGACACGGGTCTCTCCCCATTATTGGGGAGGCCTGGAGCTTACTCTAACACTCTGCTCCAATGCGGGTTGGTGGAGATACAGGAAAACAACCGGGACCGACAGTTTAACGTGCCCTCCGAAGCACGGAAACGCGCATTTTTTTTTACCACTGACCGCTAGTGGTCCCATCTCACACCCGACCGCGCCCGTTTGACTTAGTAGCATTGATGTTTTCCGTTCTACGTTAACCGCCGGGCCATGCGCGCTTCATTGGTACACGTGTTGGTACTATTAGCACACAAGAATGCAAGGGCGGCGTGATGATTATACCGTTATACCGTATTATAAGAGCCCTACGTCAGTTGAAATAAAGTGTTGTGTAAACGATGGAGGATAAATAGATTTTAAGAATAAAAATGAAGCAGAAAAATATCCCTGGTCATTCATTGAACATTACCGGACTTATATTTTTACTTACCTACTAATAATTTTTACATACTTATATAAGAGTCAATTTTAAGTACACTTCCGACTAACTTACGTAGTAACCCGCACATTTATTTCATCAATACACTATTTTCATTTCATTTTGAAGTGAATTATGCCCATTTTCACAGAAGACCGGGCTTCACAAGCAGTGAATATGGGTTATAATTCTCAATACATATTGATGGGATCAACGATTGATTTCTACGATTCAGGAACATTTTGAAAAGCCTTTAATGTTGTTGTACATTTATTCGAAGTTAAAAGTTGATTCAATAAAGCATATTAAGTGGTTGAGTTTTAAAAGCGCTCTGAAAATAATGTGAATTTTAGTGTGACTTAATATTTAAAGCAACGAAGTAATGGTGTTCATACGAACAAGAGGTACGCGCCCCGCGCCCCGTGCCCGCGATCGTCTATGACACATTCGCCATACATCATCTGTGAGCAACGCCACGCGAACGAAGTGCATTACAAATTACAACTACTCATATTTAAATACATAAAAAGTTCATGTACTTGCATTGAAAATAAAATCATTAGAAGCAAAATTTGGAACTTGTTTATTTACAACAAATGGTACTAACGTTTAGGAGCCTGTGGGTAATGTTTGTGTGTTTCTATGCATTTTTATAACTTCAATTAAGTTTTCTAGATCTTCCTGGGTCTTGGAATTCGAGTACCTAATTGATATAAAGATTAAAGAAGGTATAAATCGAATTTCAATCCTGAACTACTTTTATTCTGATTGAATTAAATTTAGTCATTAAAAAGGGTTGAATATCTTTTTTTTTAGTTTTTGTTTTAAAGTAAAGTAAGTAAAGGTAGTTTAAAGAAAGATCAAAAATGAGTTTAAAAAACTGCTTAAAACAAAACTAAAAGCGTATATAAGAGGAAAACTCGAATATTTTTCTTTTATAACTTTCATTGGGTTCTTGTAGTACGAGTACCTTAATTTTTGTTGTGTGGCGTCAACATGAAAATGCATTTGTGTGAGTAATGTCCGCGCGTAAGCTTCCATTAATAGAGCTTTGAGGTCCGCCTCTACACCAAAAGTTAAGGAATTCTAATGACGTATTATTTTACCACATTATGCGACAATAATTATAAAAAATATACTGTACAAAACTCCTACAACGTAGTTGCAATTTCTGGTCGTTTGCCTCTCAGAATAAACACCTTGATCATATCGTATACACATATTATTATAGGCATGTTATACTAATACTGTCAATTTCCATCTGTCGGTTGATTCGTTCACCTCGAGCCATCCCTCAATGAAGGCAATCAGAGGTTATTGACCCGGTGGGATCAATATTTCGGCTCTTCATTCCAATTGACAGGCTATAAGTTATGGGTCACGTCTGTTATCGTTCCGCCATTAAATATTTGTAATGTCACTCGTAAAGGGCGTTTTAATCGTCGACCAGTAATTGTTGGTAAGGGCTGTTAGGGTGCTAAGGTACTTGTGATTTTATTTCTTCACATTTTTTTGGTGACAGCTGATGACGGCTCGACTGTCTATACTTGTAAAATTCGTTTATATCAAGTATTTAAAATATAGACATGGAACAAAGTGCCTCCATTAATGAAAAAAGTGACGAAGAAAAAGTGAAAGAAAATGAGTGAGTACTTTATGAAAACTAGTATACTGAAAAATATACTAGATGAAAAATAATACTGATAATAAAAGCAATTCGTGCGAATTCTTATTCCCTAACCATTCCAAAATATCAAAAATGCACAACGTTAATGTTCAAGTTTTCACTTCTGCCGGCACTACCAGAGTGCAACCCGTTCCTTTTTTGTAGTAAAGGATCAAATTTGGTCTGACGTAAGAATTGAGAGGATCTGTAAGGATTCATTTAAATTCTATTTATTTAGGATAATTGATCGTACAAATAATCTTTTGACTCCCAAAGCCAAGCTCATAATGAACTTACTGGTAGAACGATATCAAATCCCATAAATAACCATGCAAGGTCCTCGACTCTATAATTCTAAATCTACATATAGGTATACTAACTATAGTATGGTTGATTATGGCGGCGTAAGAAGTGTCGCTAGCAATGGTTTTTCAGCAAGTAATTAATGAAAATATCTTCTTATAATTTCCTCATAATAACTCCAGAATAATTTTATATGAAGTGAACTCGATAATCACCATAATCGAACTTTCTGGTTTGAAGTTCATAACTGAACTTTAATAACTAGGACAATATAACATTCATAGATTCCGAGTAATTATGAAATTATAGTAATTTCAAACAAATAGTTTGTCTACAATGCCCAAAATTACCGCGCCCTAGGTTAGTACAGCGGTAGTCCCTGAAGCTTCCGGATTAAGAACAGAGCTACGGTATTCCCTGCCTTATCGTAAGAGGCGACTAAAAGGGGGCTTCCGGGATTGTGGGCGGAGAGAGTGGGAGCTCGATCCATCTGGCTAGCAGCCCCGGGAAGAGCGGTGGTTTGTGCGTAAGTATCGGAAGGTGCAGGAGACCACATTTGCTTTTCCGAAGATGGGCCCGTTCTGGGGCGTCGCACGTGGAGGACACCGGTGCATTCCGCTGGAGATCCCGGAGTTATCCCCAAGCGCAGAGGCAGACACCGAGGGGGTTTTAGTGCGGTCAAATCCCACATGACCCGGTATCCTCTCCCAGGGCGTCGGGTACCTTTTGAAGGTTTCCCCCCGATACCAAAAAAAAAGGTTACTAGAGCAGTAATAGAAACGTAAAAAATTGATACCTTCCAAACGTTTCTTGTTATTGATAATTTCATACTAACAGCCCCGTTTGTATCGTTGTCAATAGGTATATAAATTAAAATAATACCAGACTTTTTTACGCATCGAAGTACAATTAATTTATCCATGATTCTTAAATTTTAATATGTATACAATCATCCAAGGCATAAAGAAACAAGGCGAACACAAGCCACGTGGAGCTAGGTGGTGTAAACCATACACCCCTAACCTCAAGCAAGGCAACCGAAGCCTCATGTGGTTGCCCTTCTGGGATGGCTGCAACCAAAGACGTTTAGTTAGATTAGACGACATGGAATGTAATGATACTGATGTAATGTTTGAAATTTTGAATAATTTCGTTAAATATAACGGTGAACCACGTACGGTTAAAAAAACAAAATAAATTTGTACAAAAAGCACAAAATTGTTAATTTAACTAACTAAAGTTAGGTAAAAACTACTTTGCAAGAAACTGCAAAACTTTGCGGGTAACCGTCGTAGAGTCAATAACCCTGATGATGCTCTGTTTTGGGGCGAAACATGTGTTGGTGGTGGTAAGTATGTTGGTGTATACTTTTTGTTGTTGCATTTGCATGTGTCCTATATGGGAGGGAGGTGCTATTGCATGAAAAAAATAAACACCATCATACGTTCTGATTGCGGATTGTTGCAAAGTAGTTTTTACCTAACTTTATAACAATGGAGTTCCGCAAAGTAACGCCTGATTCTATTAATTTTAACTAACTAAATGATAATAATGTAGAATTATTTAAGTCTACTGTATTTTAGTGCTTGCGTGCGTATTTAAGTGTTTATTGTAAACTAGCTGTGCCCGCGACGTCGTCCGCGTGAATAAAGACTTCTATAAAAGGGATTGATTAAAGATTAATATTTATTTGCATTGAATAAGTAGTAGGTAGATTATTCTTACATATTATAGTGAAATCACTTATAATAAAATGTTCATATGTTCAGAAGACACCTTATTTATTTTTTCTAAATCCTTCAATCCTAAAACAGTAAGGACTGCTTATTGTACTCAGATCTTACTATCCAGTTTTCGCTTTTTTGCTTCGCTTTTCTCACGTAATAAGATTCTCTTTACAAATATTAAAGTTAAGAGATACGTAATACTGCTGTGCCCGTGGCTTCATTCATCTATGTTAAAAATAGTATCCTAAGTAAATTGGGTGAATTTATACTGCAAAGAATGCATAGGCTCATTCTATATACATAGCTTTAACCTACTGCAGAAAAGAGGTGCACTATACAACTACTTGTAGTTGGGAGATAAAATTTCTAAATCTAAACATACATAGGATTAAACAGTCGGAAAAATTATAAGGCCAATTAATAGACTAAAGATTTAAAACCTGCGGACAGCAGTTTGGTCATAAGTCTAACACAGTGAAAACTAAAGCAGAAGGCAGGGTCTCTACACAGTGTACTATCTGTATTTGGAAATAAAGAATCTTTAATATCTCCATTAACCACCGTGTATGGATGAGCCCCTACGCAATAAAGAGACGCAAAAAATTAGTAAAGTTTTCATTGGTCAGTTATTTGTGTTAAGTGTATGTTCAGCATCATACGTATACCCAACGACGGCACAACCCGCGTGGCGCAATGTTTACCATGCCGGACTGCTAATCGAAGGGTCCCGGGTTCGAATCCCGGCGAAGCAGAAATTTCAATGATGAGTTTAAATTTCTGTTCTCTGTCTGGGTGTTTGTGTTTCTGTCTCTGTGTGTGTTTATGGCACCCATGACACAGGGTATATCTACCCTACTGTGAGGCTATAAGTGTGAAACGTTATTTTTTATTTTTTAACACTATGTACTTACTTTTATTAGACTTTAGACTTTTATTTAAAATTAACTCCATCGATTCACTTTGGAGAAGAAATGAATATTTCTCAATAACGCCATCTACCGTATGGTATGAAAATTTAGTGGTTGACAAATCGAATGTCAAATTAACAAATAGGTAGATATTGAGATTAACAGTTGGTTCAGTAAAAGTTTAACTATTCGTCACCTAGATGTCTGCAGTAGTCTCGTTTTGTTAAGGCTTTGTACATTCTGTATGAAGGTTTAGAGCATTGAGGTTGTAGGATTTGGATTTCGGTTAGTCGGAGCTCGAGGCCTCCTCAATATTAGGAGAGCTCCATGCCCAGCAATGGAACGCTAAAAAGGTTGCAGCCTGATATAATGTAGCGACAACAGTCGTTTCAGCTGCAGCCTGTTCATAATCTTCCACCCCAAATGAAGACTAATAAGCTGAGCAAACTAACTTAATGGAGCCTGTGATGTAAGGTTCGGCGGCGGTGAGGCTCGCGATGCGCTCTTTAGGTACCTACCTATAGTTTAGCCATACTCGGCCAACGAAAGAAAATACAGTAAGCTGATCTAAGTATATTTATTTTAATATGGTCGATCATATTAATGATAGTTCAAAATAATTTTACTTAAATTTAAACTTTTACTTATGGTTTTGAAACGGCTATTAACGAATCTTTCATCTAAATTCCCCAAAGTTTCTTTTAAGTTTATGTCGCGTATTGTTTAAATGAACATAACGTTTTTGTTTATGACCCGATTGATATGAAATACACACTAATGTTATGGAAATTAATTCAACAATATATCAGTAAACACATCATTCAAAGAAGGGAAAAGAATTTGAGAATGAAATATTAAGTTAAGGTTAATTATGGTACGCTTGAGACACCAACTTTAGAATTCATTTTATTTGCTATTGAGGAGTAGTTTTGAAAAAAGCTTAAATATGTTTCTTACTATGCTAGTAAAGATTACAAATACAAAATTATAAGTAAAATACTCTGCACAAAAACATTCTGTACATCAAGTCTCGACACTCAATTTTCAAAGAGTTTCAAAGAAAATTGACATTTAAAGGGTGAATTTCGAGAAATGCTGAAACACGTATTTTTTTTATTTTGATTAGAAAATATTTATACCAAATTTCAAGAAAATATATTGAAAAAAAACCAAGTTTTCCATACAAATTTTCATCCCTCATTTCACACCCTTAAAGGGTGATTTTTAAAATTTTCTATAGCCTAAATGTTAGCGAGGACCAATATATATAAAACAAAAAAGTTTCATCAAAATCCGTCTAGTAGTTTTTGCGTGAAAAGCTAACAACAGACAGACAGACAGACAGACAGACAGACAGACAGACAAAAATTTCAAAACTTACTTTTTTAGTTTCTGTTACTCATAAAAAGACCCCTAGAAGTATTTTTTTTAATTTCTATGCAATGTACAGAATTGACCCTGCTTACAGTTTTATTATATGTATAGATAATTAGTTTATTATTTTTAAACATATTACTTATAAATAAAATTTGTACACTCTAATGTTTACCACATGGCGATCTAAATATTTTTGTAAAGCTTTTTTTGTTACCCATATTTGTGCGAATAAAATATTTTCTTTTCTTTTCTTTAAGTAATAAAAAATAGTTGTCAAAACGAGAACTTAGTGAACAACCGCGATAGTAACAGTGTATTGCGTTTTACACCAACCCCAAGGCTATGCGCGCTTTGGCTACTTTTTACCTAGGGAAAATATCTTATTCCTATGAAAAAAACATGTAGTCCACGTGGGCAGAGTCCTACTTAAATATACAAGTATAAACCAGCTCTAAGTCCTGAAGCCACGGGCTCGAAGAATGACATCATTCAGTATAATTTTATTTAAACAGTCTCGACACTGAAGCCGTTTGCTTTTACTCAGCTTCCAAGACCTGATTACTGCTTTGATTGAACACGAATCCAATCTAAGGAAAAAACCTAAGCACACGTTATCAGCTAAGTGCGTCCGCAAATATTGCCTTGGCACACACTTTTCTTCGGTACCAAACAAGTCTAGCAAAGTCCAGTGTAAGAAGAGCTGTGTCAGATTTATTTGGAAATTCTGTGCAACTTTGATGAAGGATAAAACGATGTTAACTTTTGCAGTCAGAATATAAGTCTACAAAATATTTTAACAGTGTTTTAAATATTTTGTAGAATTTTATAGTTAATTTGGTCAAAATAAAAATATTTTGTGTGTCAGATGTGACAGCTGTAGAAATATATTTAGTCCTTCAATTTTGACAGCGCGCTTGTATGAAGACACTCATTCTATACGTATTTATTCTAAGCTTACAGCTTTAATAGCAGATACCTTTAAAAGATACCCCAAGTATCTGGCTTTACTAAAATCTCATTAGGCTCCACCTTGGTACCCTAGAGTACAGCTTCTAATTTAGTCGCCTCCAATGATAGGCAGAAAATCGTAAAATATATTTTGGCCTCACTTTCTTACTTAACATTTTGATCGACACTTATTTATAGATTTGGGAGCTCAACAAATTTTGGTCATCGACAAGCGACAAGGGTGCATTCAGATTAACCGGGAGATGGACAAAGAAATGCAATTAAATGTAAAATAGGGACTGTTTCACACGACTGTTGACACGGCGTGACGAATGGGGTGCGGATACGCACTTGTCAATTGCAATTTAGAGATTTTTTCGCGCTCACGGCGAAATTGGAAACTTTCGGAATTTGTACAATTTGTACTTAATTGAAAGCATCTGTTCGGAAAAAAGAGTTTGAGGTTTTTAATTGTGTTGCGCTACGGAAATACGTTGTTTTCAATTACGATTCGGAAAGTTGAGAATGCTCTTTGTTGGAATGTGTTTTTCGTTACGTATTTGTAGTGTGTGTTTTATGAAATGAAATGAAATGAAATGAAATGAAATGAATGAAATGAAATGATTTATTTGCCAAAATGTGGTACATGAATAGTTGGTTTGTAGGTTATTACAGTCTCTCACATTAACCAAAATTGGTATGCAAATTTACAAAAAAGGGAAAACAAAAAATTACATGAATATTGGTACGCAAAGTTACTATAAACATTATTTGAAATTGCATTATTACAAAATTATATAAAGTAATAAATTTGCATTACATTTGCCTCATCTCATAAACATAAACATTCACTAATAATTTTTTTATTATAATTAGTAATCATATTAAAGTATTTTACAATGTCAGCATTAGTAAACATATTTTAATGTAAAGTTTATTCTCACTTGTAAGAGTTAGCTTTTGTCAATAAAGCTTAAGTCAAATATAATAATTCCATTTGATGTCAAAATATTATAATTACGTTTAATTAGAATTAGTCAATTTATGAACTCTCTAAGAGTATAAAAACATTTTTCAACAAGCCACTGATATAACTCTTTTTTAAAATTATACAAAGACAAGTTTTTAAACTTATCTGGTGTCTTATTATATATTTTCACACACATATGATATGAATTCCTTGAGCGCAAAGCTGTCCTAGAAAGCGGTAGGCACAGCTTTTCTGGATACCGTGTCAAGAAATTGCAATGTTCCCTTTTCTTTTCAAATAATTGCATGTGGGTTTTTACAAAAACACATACTTCGTAGATGTATATGCTGGTTAAAGTCAATATTTTAAGGCGTTTAAAAAGAGGCTTGTAACTTGTTTCTGGGGGAACTCCACAGATTGCACGAATGCAGCGTTTTTGAACAATAAAGGCTTTACCAGAATCCACTGAGTTACCCCAAAGCAATATCCCGTATCTCAAATTTGAAGCGACATAACCATAATAGGCTGTGAGCGCGGTCGATAAGTTACCAATTTGTGGAAGTCGCCATAAATGATAAATAAACCGACTTAATTTAGAGCATAAATGATCTATGTGTTCTTTCCAGTTGCAACAACGGTCTACGTGTACTCCGAGGAATTTAATTGAATTAGTCTCGGCTATAGTTTCATTTCCATGTCGTACATCTAAGTCTAGTTTCTTTGTTGCGTTATTACCAAATTGGATATATTTCGTTTTTGTAATATTAATTTGCAAATTATTATCTCTGAGCCATGTTATCATTTTGTCAATCGTGCGGTTTATTATGTAATTATAATTGTCTTTTAAATTATCTGGTATAACTAAAGCAATATCGTCTGCGAATAAGGAGCTTCTCTCGGCGAACAGTTGTGATTTGGTGGACGTAACGTGTCTTTTCTTTACAAATTATTTGTATTATCTCGAAGACATGTGGTCATGTGGTCGAAAATATGGTAATATTATAATGTTTTACTTCACTATAAATCAGGGATAAATACGCACATAAGGATTTGTGTCAAAAGTTTCACACTCATAGCCCCACAGTAAAGTAGATATTCCCTGTGTCGTGGGTGCCATGGGCGTACATAAAGGTAGAAACACATACACTATTTTTAAACTTTTTTTTTTAATTTTAAACTCATCATTAACGTTAATCCAGGAATCGAACCCGAGACTCTCCGATCGGCAGTCCGGCATGGTAACCTACACACTATAATACTACACCTACTCGTCGTCAAAATACTTTACTTAGTAGATACCTAAGGTAAAATCTTGTAGTTAATATCGCGGTAAAACCATTTTCCCAAACCTAATACCAAAAACCCGTATCGCATCAAGTATTTCCTATTCATAAAAGGAAAAGTTAAAACCCGCGGGAACCGGTTAGACCGGCTGAACCGGCGAGATTTATGCATTTTAAATTATACCTGAAATTCAATATACTTGCACGATTCACGATTCGACTATGAAGTTGTTTTATTTATTTTTAACGGTTCCGTATATCTGCTCAAAAACTAGAACTCTCGTAGATGAGGTCAGTGGCTGATCTAGGATTTCAGTTTGGAGGGGGCTTGACTGAAATGGAGGTCAAAAATTTTGTCAACGGGGAGCACAGAACATATTATTAAAAGAGGTTAGAACGGAAATGTGGGCGGAGCAGACGCGCCACGGATATGAGCAACGCTCATATTTCTACAGCAACATCGATCAGCAGCGATCGCGCTGCGATATGCGTAATGGAGTTGTGGGCGGGCAGACGCGGCAAGTGCTTGGGTGGAATTCGTTCATTTGCGGCGCTAAGATTAGCTAGATTTGAAATTGCAAATATGTGCATAAGCTTCATATTTATTTAAGTACAGATGTAGTGGAGGTTAAAGGTGGGGCTAGATTGGCGACACCGGTTTTTAAACGAACGGCGCATTATTGCCATTCTACCTCTTATAATATATTCTGTGGGGGGGGGGGGAGGAGCCTGGTTTGGGGGGATGAGGGGGTTGATTTGTTGATTTTACTTTACGAAATTAGGGTAAGTCAAGGGTGAAACCGATTGGTTTTTTGCGAGGCCTGAGCCCCCTAGCCATTTCAGAATTAGCTAGAGGGTGAGCTTGTATATTTGTCTTCCAGTTTGTATGACGGTCACGACTATTTTTGTTTAATATTACAGTCAATAAAACAACGATAAATTAAATTATAAAATTACATGCGTGAAAATATGGTACTGTCACAAACTCAAGAAAAGTCTTGAGGTTATCTAAGGTCATAATTATACAGTAACGCTGCTACTGCACTGCTATTATGATTGTTATGACAATAAATTACCTATAAAATAAAAGAGCAGCACTACTCAGTAGTTTTCCACTATTTTAACCTATTGTTAAAGTAAGTAAGTGGTAAATTTAACAAAATCAGATCAGTTCCGGCCCTTTTCTACCGAAACTCGTAGTCGTGAGACCTAAATAGCTCTCAGCTTTATATCGGAGTTCGAAACTAAATACGATAACGATTAACTTTGATTGTCTATTTAAATGTCATCGGGAAGTTGTATCTCATGAATTTTGAACAAAGTCGATTTACATCGTAATATTTTAGATGATGTTTGATTACGAGTTTCGTCGCTAAGCGATTTTGTAGCAAGTATGATTAATTTTACAATAGTTTTATTGGTTGAATAACTGCTTCTAGAAGCCCAACAGGTGTAAAATGCGAGCGATATACTCAGCTAAGCAAAGCGGGCATGGGCAGTTGTGAGATGGGTGACCGCTAGTGGCTAAAAGTTTCATGAGCGTTTCCTTGCTTTGGAAGGCACATTGAGTCGCCAATCCCAGTTATTATATCAATAATATAGATAGCTAACAGTTATAAGATATATAACATATATAGCAGTGATCAAACCTTGTCGGAGGCCTTATGATGAGGCGGTTTGATAGCAGGTTGGCCGGTAACCCGCATTTCCACCAATCAGGAGACGCTTGGTGGAGTAAGCTTCAGGCCTCAATAATGAAGAGAGTCTCGAGCCCAGCAGTGCAACGCAAAAAGGCTTGCAGGCAGTCAGCAGCCAATTACTTCCTGTCTGTTATGGATTTCCTCTTTGAAGTGAGATGAAAAGCTTTTAAGAAAAGGGGTACCTACCTTAGAAGTTCACTTCTCTTTTGTTATACCTACCTACTTAGTCCATACTTAATATTATAAATTCGAAAGTAACTCTGTCTGTCTGTCTGCTACGCTTTCCCGCTTAAACTACTGAACCGATTTTAATGAAATTTGAAACACAGATAGAATGGACCTTGGGAAAGGACATAGGATGGTTTTTATCCTTCGGGAACCGTTAAAACGGATCCACGCGGGCGAAGCCTCTAGCACAAGACTAGTATTAAATAATTTACAACATTTTCTTCTTAGTATTAAATAATTTACAACAACTTTTTCGCGCTCTTACTCAATTTTTTTAACTACTTATGAACACAGAAAAATGTTACAGTAAGTAATGAACATTAAAAGAAAATGGTACATTTTTGTAACACAATATGGTGTTAAAAGTCTACAGTTAAAATACCTGTGATACCTAAATACTATAAATCTATTGTCCACTTTATTCAATTAAGAAGACATTAAATAAATAATATTAACATAGGTACTTAAAACGTAGTTATAGTAAAAATATACTAATTATATACCAGTAGAATAAAAAGAAACCTGTACATAAATGGTAATTACAAAAATAAATATTTATAAATAAAAAACTTCCTCTAAAATGTCCGTATTAGGCATGGTGCTAACGAGGCTAACCCTTTGGGCGAAATACTCGCCAGCTCTCAGATCACCACATGCGAGAACAAGCTTGGATGACATTTCTGACATGAATTTTATAAAGACAACGGGCCCAATGTCTCTACAGCAAGCGAAGCAAAAAAAAAAAAAACGGCAAATTGTTTGTAAAGTAGGTTTACGATCGAGATGTTTACGTGATAACGTCCGCACGAGAAAATCTCCATTCGTTTGTATGCCGCTAGAGTGAGAGAGACGGAAGATCGGTCCACTCACTCGAACGCTATGCCAGCCTCCGCTCGTGAGGATTCCGCGTGACAAGTTGCACGGAATGACTGGCAGCGCTCGAGATGAGACGGGAGATCGGTCCGTCTCTCTCTCGTTATACCTGCGATCGCGCTCGTGAGGTTTTGGTGTGACACAAGTTTCTGAACATGTCACCCGACTAAAACGATTTTAAAGACGTTATCACGTCAAAAAAAAAAAGAACTTTTTATCGAATCTTTTCCGGGTACTTTCTGGAAATCGAGTTAAGTACAGTGATCCGTTAAGGAAAGCATCTCAAGACCTCTCAATTACTAATCCGATCCTTCGCCAACTTGACCTAATTCTTACCAGGAAAACGATTTTTTACAAAACCGTGCCTTTTTTATCACGCCAAGTGCATTTGAAAATTTATTCATGCACGTTAACGGAAGAAGTGATTAAATATCACAATGTTTGTCCATGGAGCAGAGCATAAAATGCACATACTTTATCAGAGGTGCGCGCCGGGGTTTGAACTAGGTATCTCCGTGTCCGAGACCGCGGACTTCATCGCTGGACCACTGCTGCTCTAATTGACTGAAGTAGAATTCCTATTTAATTGGACAGTAGACACAATGATGGAGAAAAGCCTACAATACCATTTAAAATGTCAAGTATAAAATAACGCATCTTTTCTAGGTTACACACTAACACACACAGATACAACATACACATAGACATAAAAACACATTAGATAAAACTTGAGCGTGTATCAGTTTTTGAAAAAAAATCCTACTTTTCGGTTTTCATATTGCTTACGATCAGCCCGGTTTCAAACCAACGTTTTTTTTCAGCGCGTTCGCGCATCTTATGTTTGTATTTAGAAGCGCGTAAAGCCGCGAAAAGATTTTACATTTTCCGGTACAAAAAAGAAGCACGCGAGTAAGCGCGTTTTCCGAAACTACCGTATACGCGCCGAAATATACGCTACTTTGAAACCACAATAAATGTGCTACTCACATACACACCCAAACCCACACATATACCCACATGAAACAAAATGCAAACTTTCTGAAAATAGTGTTTTGTTACAGATTAATATCATGTTCGATTTTAAATTTGAAGTCAATAATAAAAATAAATTACCAAATTTGGTTGAAGGACAAAACAACTGTTTGAAGGACAAAAAACAATTAAATCTGACTAACTAATAATTTACGACGTAACACATCGTAACATAAGAAATAAATACTCTAATCAGTGCGGAGAGCTACTCGGCTCAGATTGTATAGCGTGTACACTACGTTAGCTAGCAGGGTGGCGTACAGTGACGGATGATGGTGGAGAGCGATGTTCCTCCGCGCGATCTTCGCCCTGCCTGCTCTGTCATTCGCCGCGTTACATTAATCCACTTTTGGCGTATAGATTTTCTTCTTACTATACAAAATAACCTACCTACACTACCACGTGATAAGAAAGCAAATACCCAAATCAGCGTAAAGAGCCACTCGACCCAGATTGCACATCACCTTAGCAAGACGGTGTATAATGACGGATGATGGTGGAGAGCGATGTTCTTCCACGCGACCTTCGCCCTGACTGCTCTGTCACTCGCCGCCTTATATTAATCCTCTTGTAGCGTAATGGTATAGATTTTCTTCTTACTATTACTTACATTACCACGTGATAAGAAAATAAATACACAAATCAGCGTGAAGAGCCACTAGACTCAGATTACACATCACCTTAGAAAGACGGTGTACAGTGATGGATGATGGTGGAGAGCGATGTTCCTCCGCGCGCTCTTCGCCCTGCCTGCTCTGTCACTCGCCGCATTACATTAATCCACTTGTAGCGTATTGATTTTCTTCTTACTATATATTATAATCAACACTACCACGTGATAAGAAAATAAATATACTAATCAGGAGCCGCTCGACTCAGATTACACATCACCTGAGTAAAACGGCCTACAGTGACAGATGATGGTGGAGAGCGATGTTCTTCCGCGTGACCTTCGTCCTGCCTGCTTTGTTACTCGCCGAGTTATATTAATCTACTTGTAGCATATAATTTTTTTCTGCCTATACAGTATAACCTACTCCACAATTTAGCAAAAAGAAGTACTCTAATCAGAGCAAAAAGCCACTGCTTAGATTACACAGCACCTAAGTAAGACGGCGGACAATGACGGAGGACGGCGGAGAGCGATATTCCTCCGCGCGACCTGCGCCCTGCCAGCTCTGTCACTCGCCGCGCTACATTAATCTACTTGTGGATAGATTTTTTCTATATACTCTACTATTTAGCAAAAATATATACTGTAATCAGTGCGGAGAGCCACTCGGCTCAGATTATACAGCACCTTAGCAAGATGGCGGACAGTGACGGATAGGTAGCAGCGGAGACCGATGCTTCTCCGTGCGACCTGTACCCTGCCTGCTTTGTAACTCGCCGCATTACGATACGAAAAGTGTACGTTACATCATGTGTTATGTGAATAACGTTTGTGAATGAAATGAAATGAAATGTTCTTTATTCACTGTACGGTTCATTTACAAACTCTTAGTGAACGTTATTTTTTTTTTGTTCTGTCTGCTCTGGGTGCGCTTAGGCAATGCTGAGCTGAAGAAAAGAGCAGACGGAGAAAAAATTCAGCCCTGTTTTAAAATTTGAGGTATACAATAATTAGCTTTCATACAGAATAGCTATGGGCAGATAAGGAACATACGTGACAGCTACCGCATGTGTCAATGTCGTCCCACAGCCATTTGTTAACATTGGCAGTTTTAGTCATAGAAACAGCCTTGTGGGACTACAGCTCAATCCCAAGCTTTTTTATCAATTAAATAGTCCTTAAGATCGTAATAAGCCTTGCGGCACAGGACTTGTTTGACTTTCTTTTTAAATCTGTGCAAAGGAAGGGATTGAACACTTTCCGGGATTTTATTATATATTCTGATCGACATCCCGAAAAAAGAATGGCTCTTTTTGCGGAGCCTACACTTGGGGAATGCAAGTTTGTGGCCATTCCTTGTCGAAACACAGTTCGAACTATGTAAATCCAAGAAGGTCATAAATTCGTGTTTATTTTTACGAACATACATTATATTTTCATAAATATATTGCGATGCAAATGTTAGTATATTAGTCTCCTTAAATTTTTCTCTCAGAGACTCTCTAGAATTTAATTTATAAATTGCGCGAATAGTCCTCTCCTGCAAAATAAATATTGTGTCGATATTAGCAGCATTTCCCCACAGTAAAATACCATACGACATTATACTATGGAAATAACTAAAAACGACCAGTCTGGCTGTATCGACATTTGTAAGTGATCTTATTTTTTTTATTGCAAAGACGGCAGAACTAAGTCTATTCGCTAACCAAGAGAAATGGGGTCCCCACTGAAGCTTAGAATCAACAGTTAATCCAAGAAATACAGCTTCATCAACAAAGCTCATTTCCTCGCCATTCAATTGTGGTTTTACAATAATTTCTTTAACATTAGGTGGTGAAAACTTAATACAATTGGTCTTTTTATTATTGAGTAGTAAGTTATTTACATTAAACCAACCACCACCTCAAAGAGAGCGTTTTTCACATCGTCATAATCATCAGTTTTTCTATTAGTTTTGAAAATTAAGGAAGTATCATCTGCAAACAATACTATCTCGTGATTATTCTCCACCATATATGGCAAATCGTTAATATATATTAAAAATAAGAAAGGGCCGAGGATTGAGCCCTGTGGGACCCCAAATGAACTACAGACCATTTTGACCTTTTACCGTTCACTTCAACCTTCTGGATCCTATCACTCAAATAAGACTCCAGAAGCCTGAGCGCGGTTTCTCTGATGTCACAGTGATTGAGTTTCCTGATTAATGTTTCATGTTGCACACAGTCAAATGCCTTAGATAAGTCACAAAAGATACCTAAAGCATCCCGTGACATCTCCCGAGCATCCACTATGGTCTTAAAAAGCTCTACACCGGCATCTGTGGTTGATCGAGTCCTCGTAAAACCGAATTGATTTTTATGTATAAGTCTATTGTTAGTAAAGTGTTTTAGAAGTTGTTCTAAAATTATTTTCTCAAAGATTGAAGGGCAGAATTGAAACAGGTCTAAAGTTGGAGGGATCTGAAGTACTGCCCGACTTAAATAAAGGTATCACTTTACTATGTTTCATTAGATCAGGAAAGTCACCACTTTTAATACAGTTATTGAATATTATAGCTAAGTGGAGTGCTATTAAGTCAATTATTGAACTAAGTTTTTTACAGAGATACCCTACGACTAAGTAGTCGTCGAGACTGGAATGTCAGCAAAGTATTTTTCAATTGTTTTTGCTACAAGTTCGTCTGATTCAATGACGGTACCATTAAAATTACCATTAAAATATATTCTCTACAAATATAGTATTTTTTGCAAATCAGATAACAACCATTTTCGACGTTCAATTTTTAAATTAGCAGGATTCTTAACAAAGAGTGGAGAAATATACCTTAACCCGACTAAATATTTTTAAATGAGTTCTCTTATCAGTACAAAGAGCAGTTGCTCTGACTACAGACTGTACAATTTCAGGATAGGATGTGTTTTTTTATACATTAAGTAAGTTTATATCTGTTTGTGCAAATTTTCTGTCACATGTAATGCTTTAGGGTTAACCTGTTAATTACATGTATTTGTAAATAAATAAATAAATAAATAGCGGACAGTGGCGGATTGCAGTGGAGAGCAATGCTCTTCCACGCGACCTGCGTCCTGCCTCCTCTGCCACTCAACGCGATTAATTAATCTACTTGCACAATATATTAATAGAATAGCGGCTGCCCGCGACTTCGTTAACGTGGATTTTGTTATTAGTCAAAGCATGATGTTATATAGCCTAGTAGTAACTGAGATAAGCGCGTTCAAACAAACAAACTCTTCAGCTTTATATATCATATAGATGGCTGCAACCCTTTTTGCGTCCCACTGCTGGGCACGGGTCTCTCCCCCTTATTGGGGAGGCCTGGAGCTTACTCCACCACGCTGCTCCAATGCGGGTTGGTGGAGATGCGGGTTAGTGGCCAACCCGCTGTCGGATGTTTTCAAACCGCCCATAGGGCCTCCGACAAGGTTTGACGACTGTTATCTATCGACAACAACCGGGACCGACGGCTTAACGTGCCCTCCGAAGCACGGAAACGCGCATGAAATTTTTTGCCACTAGCGGTCACCCATCTCACACCCGACCGCGCCCGTTTGGCTCAGCTGCATAGATCGCTTGCGTTCTACGCTAGCCGCCAGGCCATGCGCGCTTCATATAGATATTAATATTAAATTAAATATTAAATTAATATTGATAGATTTTGCTTCTTAGATCATACACATTTGACTGAAGTTGGAGCGAACGCTAAAACGTCTCTCGGCTCGCTCCAACTTCAGTCCTTGTGAAAAAATGGGCCATGGCGAATGTAGATGTCGCTAGCGTTAACACACATAGTAGCACAAACACTTTGACTGTAAATAAAAACTAAAACTCATCATTTTAATCTCTGCTTTGCCAAGAATAGAGGCCGGGGGCCCCGAATGACAGTCGCAGGTGAGCCACATGGGTCGTCTGTTTCACATTTACAAGGTAAGAAATCATCTACATCATACATCGAGTTTATTTCTGATTTTACATTTCTATAGAATCTATCGAATTTAATTTCGCTTGCCTGTCAGACTATGCTTCACACATTATTATAATAACTATACACGCACACATATTCATGTGCATGAGACAAGGTCGTTAATAAAATTATGCTGCTACTCTGGAGACTGATAATCGCCTCATGAAAGTTAGGCCACTGCATTTTCTGCTGAAAAACAATAATTATAATTAATTAGCTATCGTACCTATGGTTGCAGCAGTGGTACTTCCCCGGTTGAACCACGAACAATCAACTACCTAAATTTTATATTAGAACTGAGATCGCATTGAACAAAATGTTTATAAACGATGACGATATTACAATAGATATTATTTAATGTACAAGTTAGTTATAACTAAGTGCAGGTACTTTTACACAAGTAAGGTAATCCGTCTTATCGTCAGTTTTTGACAGTGTCCCATTACTCGTCATTCATAGAAAAATTATATCTTTTATAGCCCTTTTCTATGAAATGGAGGGTATTATTCAGCTGACGATATTATGGACGTTTACTTACATACTACTCTATGTAAGCGATCTACGCAGTTAAGCAAAACGGGCGAGATCAAGTGTGAGATGGGTGCCACTAGCGGGCAATAATTTCATGCGCGTTTCTGTGCTTCGGAGGGTACGTTAAACCATCGGTCCCGGTTGTTATCGTTACATAACAGTCTTTAAACCTTGTCGCCGGCCTTATGTGCGATTTGAAAACATCCGACAGCGGGTTGGCCACTAACCGCATCTCCACAAACCCGCATTGGAGCAGTGTGGTGTAGGAAGCTTCAGGCCTCCCCAATAATAAAGAGGAGAGACCAGTGCCCAGCAGTGGGGCGCAAAAAAGGTTGCAGCCAGCCTACATTACTAGAAATCTCGACATGAGTTTGATTGAGCGGTAATTCAAAATGTTCCTTATTTATTTTTCATCACATCTTTTAACAACTTTACCTAACTTTATTTTTTCGTACTTATCTTTGCCAATTTCAAAAGCGTTTATAGGCGTAACAGCATCTAGAGCTTTTGAATAAGAAAGATTCGTTTGAGCGCCCCGAAAATTGGATCTTGTTACGCGCTGTGCAAAGATCAATTCCAATATCATTTCCCTTGTACTTGAGAAAAGCAATTAGAAAAGGAAAAATTGAAGGTGTATTTTGAGAGAGGAAGTGATTTCGCTTTTGAAAAAGGTGAGGGTTTGAGGATGCACCCCTGGTTCGTCTGCTTGGGTGATATTAAGCGAAGTGTGCGGTGGATAGTGTTATATGGATAAGACCGATAAAAAATAGACGCTTCTTATTTTTTATCCATCTATTGTTATGGCGTGTACACATATGTGAGTTCTTGGCATAGATTTATTGCTTTTATCAGTGGCGCTGCTTAAGTTATAATTAAAACTCTCTAATAACATAAGGTTTTTAAAGATAGTTAATATACCTACTTCAAATACGTTAAGAAGAATTATGTCTGGTAACTATAGAATTAATATTTACTACTTGTGGGTTAACTTTTTTTTTATAATGAGTAGAAATCTTCTAAAGGTACCTAGGAATTTAGGGAGAGATATCAGGTGTTCAACCCTATAAAACTCAACCGGGAGGTCTTCTCAAACCCCAAGGAGGACTGGGATCTACTATGAAACACAGTGGCACCACTTATGTACTAATTGTTATACTATTTGACCGAACACTTAGGTCTGCATATATGTGTCATGTACAATGTTGAAAGTAGTTGATAGTAACAGTTATCAAACTTTGTCGAATGTATTTTAGTGGTAGAAGGTGGTACTATTATGGTTCTCCCGGGGAAGTACCAACGCTGCACCCATTTCTGCCGTGAACAGATTCTATTGTGTTTGGTGCAGTTGCCGGCCACACTTACATGAGGTGACCACCAATCTTCGGAGTAGCAGCGCAACTTTAATGACCTCAGACAAGACTTACCTATGCTTGCTTGAGGTTGTACGTAGATTTCCATGGGCTGCAGCGACCACTTGGCCCCACCACGTGGCCTTCATGCTCGTCTGCTACTCCATTCAAATAAAAAAAAATTGGTGGTTTTAGATCTTCGCGATTCTTTTTGAAAATACATTATTAAAGTGATGTTATAGAAGAATGCTGCATATTGAAAATATTAAAATAAACAGTCTTATCCACAAGACTCTCCTCCTATAGGTGGGTAATGCGGCCAGAATGACAGTTTGATTCACTTAGCTCGCGTTACACAGTGTAAACGTGGCTAGGGGTCGTCGGCACGGGGGTGCTTCACAGTGTTAAGGTGACTGCTAACTGATGTGCGAGCATTATAAATTGTTGTCTTTTTATAAACCTCTTTAGTGTTTGACAGATATCAAACATAATTACCTAAAGCACTTAAAATATTTTTAAATAACTCGGGACCTAGTTCTGAATTTTAGAACTAGATGATTTTTTGGAGAGACAAAAAAAAACTTCAAAGATAAAGACAAAGACTTTTATTTGCACAAATATGGGTGTAAGGCGTTTTTATACATTTGGTTCGCCATATTTACCTTTATGAGATATGCAAATATTACAATAATTAAAAATTTAACTAACTACAAATTACAAATTTAAAAATGTACATTGAAATAGTGTTATTTATTTTGTTATATTTATACAAATTTTATCATTAATTGTACCCATATTGCGCCTTTTAGTTTATTAATTTTATTTATTTTTACTTTTTGGATCGGGTCTATCATCGGCTTTGGGTACCCATATTGCAGGGTTTTTGTACACTGAGAGGAAAAAAAGCCGGCGGAAAAAAACCTCCCAGGTTTTTATGGAATTCATTTATGCCGCTTTATCGTTGTTTGTCCTAGCTCTGAAAATATGAAATTAATGTAACACTGTAATTTTTTGCAAAAAGACTACCTACCTATGTGCCATGAAATCTATTTTCTCTTCTTGTTATGATAATTAAAGTATTAATAAATTTAATTACTTAAAAATATTTCTGAAGCGCGTATAGCACAGTGGCTAGTGTAAAACGCAAGTGATTTTTGTCGCTTAGCAAAACGGGCGCGGTCAGGTGTGAGAAGGGTCACCGTTCTAATGGCAAATTACATGCGCGTTTCCGCGCGTGCTTCGGAGGGCACGTTATGCCGTCGGCGCTGGTTGTTATCGTTACATATCAGTCAGTTAAGCCTTATCGGATGCCTTATGGATGGTTTGGAAAGGTTTTTATAAGGGATGGCCACTAACGTGCACCTCCACCCATCCGCAGGGAGTAAGCTCCAGGTCTAAAATTCCAACCAGGTTATCAATTATAAGGGATACTAGATTCCGCCAGCGGCTTCGCCCACGTGGACTCGTTTTATAGGATCCCGTAGGATAAAAACCATCCTGTCCTTTCCCAAAGTCCACTCTTATCATTGTTCCTTAAAATTGGTTCAGTAGTTTAAGCGGGAAAGCGTAGCAGACAGACAGACAGAGTTACTTTCGAATTTATAATATTAGTAGGGATCACAGCAGCCTGCAAATGCTCGTGAGGTAAAAAAGCCGTATGAGTAACTATGGGTTAAGTTATGTACAGTTCTTTGCTTACGTACTGTAAATGTATATATATAGGTATATAATGAAACCCTTTAACATCCTACACCCTACACCCGGCGGTCACAATATCGGCGGTGCGTCGCGCGGTTTCGCAATTTCGCCGCCAGCCGCGCTGTCCACAGGCCACCACCGCCCTCGCCTATTACGTGTAGTGTACTTGCTATTCGATTCTTTTCGCGAATTTTAACACTAAAATTCAAAAAAACTGCAAGAAAACTAGACTAACTACGTTCTAAATATTTTAATACAATCTGATATACCTATAGTATTGGTGGGGTGCTGGTGACCCCGCAACAACCTAGGCCTGCCTAGGAATCAGCGTCGTTTACGCAAGCATGCCTTTGCAGCTTTGAGACGGTCCTTGAACCATCTCACTCGCTCGGCGCAGGGGATTGGAGTACATAGGTACTCCTCGCATAGGCGTGGCCCATAACCCTTTCTTACTGACGGCGAGGTGGTCATGCCCGGGGAGCGGACGCGTTTCAACTGACTGTTCATAACTTTATGTATGTATAGTCGAACATTTAGAAACCTTCGATAGCGTGATCCAGAATATCCGTGGTACCGTCTCTTGAATAAACTTGCGGAAGGTCGCTAAAATTGAAATTGCTTTAACTTGAGAAAAGGTTAAATATCGTACGAGACAGAAGCATCTATCTGAAATACGGCTTACACTGTAGGTTAGAGTGAGAAAGTAGGAGCCTGCCTACCGCATTTTCATGAAACTAACAAGCATTAACTTTCAACATAAACTACATTTTACATTCATGGCAATTTTACATTCATGGTCACCCCGGACCTAAATGCAATTTGAGCCCACTTGTTTCAACACGTAATAACGTCCAGTGAGTGTCCGCAGGCGGATCGTTGAAATCCGTCAGCCGTGAAATCCTTTGGCTCAAATCGCTTAAGTGCTTAAGCAACGCCTCATCACGCCACACAGCCTTTATTTGTAGCGCTTTTTGCGCGCGTGTCGAATGAAACCTTGTGAAAGTGGCTTTAGATACTGCGCGAACCTGAATACTTTACGGTCGTGAATTTTTATAAACACCAATAAATTAGTCATAGCGATAAATTCCGCTTTATGTCAAATGAAATATAGCTTTAAAATCAGTGACCACTCTCATTGTAATTATTTATAACCACAGTACTTGCTCGTAAAGACAAACGAAACCCAATGAAGTTTGTGACGTTATATTTCTGTGTTCCTATGGTCACCTTTAAACTTCTGAGACTTCAGCAAGCCCCGGAGTTACTGCCAAGATAAATTAAACGAATCCAAGCACGTACGAGCAGCGATGGCCGAGTGGTAAAAGCCGCGGTCTTCTACGCGACCGATCCCAGGTTCAAATCCTCGGCGCGCACCTCTGACAAAGAAATTTGTAATGTGCGCATTTATCGCTGCTCCACGGTGATGGATGCATGCCTGAGAGAAATTCAAAATTTCTCGAAAGCATGACGTCCACCAATCCGCACTTGGCCAGCGTGGTGGACTATGGCCTAAATCCCTCTCACTTGTGAGAAGGAGACCTGTGACCAGCAGTATAAAAAAGGTTGAAAAAAAAAACACGATGGTACTGCAATGTTTTAGTACTTACATTCCCCTGGCTGCCTCCCGCCTCCTTGATTAGAAGAGCTCGGTGGAAACATTACCTATATTGAATTGATATCCTATATGTATGCCAAATTTAGCTCGAACAAATATTTACGCATAACGAGTGCTCTTTTATTTTTATTATTATTATTTTTATTATTTGACTTAGTATGCGCCTACCACAAGCTCTACTCGTCACCCAGGGTTGGCTGGTAGAGAATGCCATTTAGGCATTAAGCACGCCCTTGTGTTCCTTATTTTTAAGGTAATACTTTAAGTTTAATAATGTAAGTTTAGTAATGTAATATTTTCGATTTTACCCAAAATTTTTAAATGTAATTTAGATGGAGGTGCAGACGAACATGTAGGCCACGTAGTTTTAATTGGTCGCTGCTGCCCATGGATATCAACACACAACCTTTAGCAAGCCTAAGTCTTGCCTCTGGTCTTGTGGATTTGCGCTGCTACTCCAGAGGCTGGTCGCCTCATGTAAGTGTGGCCGGCAACTGCATCTTTCTACTTTTTTTATATTTGAATGGAGTAGCAGACGAGCATGCAGGCCACGTGGTGTAAAGTGGTCGCTGCAGCCCATGGACATCTACATACAACCTCAAGCAAGCATAGGTAAGTCTTGTCTGAGATCGTATGCAGTTGCGCTGCTACTCCAGAGACTGGTGGTCGCCTCATGTAAGTGTGGCCGGCAACTGCACCTTTCCACCGAAACACAATAGAATTGGTTCACTGCAAAAGTGGGTGCAGCAGTGGTACTTCTCCGGGCGAACGATAATAGTTCTACCACCTACTGCTACTGAAACACAACAGAACTGGCTTTTAGGGCACTATATAAATTAGCAAAAATGTGTATTAAATGTAGACCATGAATGATAGAGTAATATAATTTTATATGTTTTTGTATTATTTGAACGGAAAAAAACAATATTGTAAGTGCATTGAATTAACTAGATATGTATTAGTATAAGAATTAAATTACAGAACGACATTGCCTATAAAGGTAAAGCTCTCTAAATAAAGATTTAAAAAAACTGGCTTTACGACAGAAGTATTGTAAGTTTAATAAAATTTGTACATGTAAAGTAGCTCTGTTTGTGCATCGCCTTCACACTCTGTGCCCTTTCAAATGGCGGAATGTAATATAATCGATGCCCAATGTGGTTTAATTTTAGCATCTAATTTAAATTTGGTTCAATAGATTTGTGTTTCAAAGGGTTTAATAGATTTGATTGAAACTCATAATAGATTTGTATTATTTGATCGTGGGAAAATTCATTACGGATTTATAATTTCTCGTGCGGAAATACTAAATTAATGACATTATTTATGTTGAATATTGTATTTCGTCTGAACTAAGACAAGATCGCAGGTTATAAGGCGGATTTTAAGATAAAACCTTTTCTTAAAATTCTTTCGTAGAGTAGAATATTTTTTATACTTACAGAATGGCTAAAATCGTTCTACCGAAGAAGTACTTACGAGTTACTGTGGTTGCCCATCATAACCTCGTGCCGTCAAGCGAGTATGCCAGTAGTCCGTTACGATGATGGTGTAAGTAACCGCATACGTACTCGTAAGTAATCTTGGAAGGATGATCGAGGGACTAATGATTGACCTTTGGAAATTTCTAGGTTTCTAAGTAATTTAATCGTAAGGACAGAAAACGGTAGCAAGAAGGACACCGATCTTCACTGGGTATTCCAAAGCCTAATTACAATATAAATAACCTTAAATTAATAACGTTTCACACTCAGCCCCACATTAAGGTAGATATACCCTGTGTCGTGGGTACCATAGACACACACATAGACAGAAACACCCAGACCGAAAACAGAAATTAAACTCATTATTCACGTTTCTGCTTTGCCGAGAATCGAACCCCGGACCCTCCGATCGGCAGTCCGACATGGTAACCATTGCGCCACATGGGTCGTCAAAATATTTAAAACTACAACAGAGATGCATTAACAGTGTACGTGTCCCACATAAACGGACCACCGGTAGTCGTTCCTTGTATGAGACCGTACAAGATGGTAACGGCATCATACAAGGAACGATTATCCCGTCGATTATTAACGATTATCCGAACGATCTCCCGTTTGAAACTCTGAGAATATTTAGGACTTGACTTTATTACTTACCTGATAATTATTTTTACCGCAATCCTTTATAAAATTGTAATACAAGCAATAGTTGTATAACGTATATTTAGGGTTCTACCGCAGTCTGTTGGCCCATTTTGCCACGATCTCGGCAGTTGGCAGCCGTTCAAATACTTCGCTCGGTCGGATTCACCTCGTTCAGGTGAGATGAGGAATGCCGTCTTATGAGAAATGTAAGTATTTTATGGAGGTGAAGTGAGATGCAAGCTTGAGAGGCACTTAAGAATTTAAATGAGATAAAACAAATTTTTATGTGGTAGTGAATGATTTTTGCTTAAGATGCTGTGTAGAGCGATGGTGTCCAAGCTGATAAGAAGCTTTTTTAACCGACTTCAATCAAAAAAGGAGGATGTTATCAATTCGACTGCATGTTTTTTAAGTGAAAACTTCTTTAGCGGCGTTGTGCACTTTTATGTGGATAATAAATGTAAACTCACGTCAGGACACGTGGCCTGATCGAATATTCGTAAGACGGAGGGGTGACAGCTGATGACGGCTCGACTGTCTATCTATACTTGTAAAATTCGTTTATATCAAGTATTAAAAATATGGACATTGAATAAAGTGCATCTATTTGAAAAAAGTGACGAAGAAAAAGTGAAAGAAAATGAGTGAGTACTTTATAAAAATACTAGATGAAAATCTACTGAAAATACTAGACGAAAAATAATACTGATAATAAAAGCAATTCGTGCGAAATTATTCCCTAACCATTCCAAAATATCAAATGCTCAAGTTTTCACTTCTGCTGGCACTACCGGAGTGCAGACTATTTTGTTGCTGGTTCTTTATGTCTAAATGAGTGCTCTCCTGTTGAGCAACAAATTCGAGGTACTTTTTGTCGGACAGGAAATTAGTTTCAAGGTAGCAGAAATACGAAAAATGCAAAAAAAAAAAAACATGTTTCTCCGTATCGCACTTATAGCAACAAATTAGCAACAAAATTTGCCATTATAGTCAAAGGAAAAGTGTGTAATTTATAGAGTGACCTTGCTACCGTGATATCAAGGTAGCATTATGCGCGATATCTCGTGATCGGCTCGAGCAACAAAATCGTCGTTTTAGCAACTAATTAGCAACAAATTAGCAACAATTTCAGGTATATTTTATTTGAAACTTTGCTGAATTCACCTTGCTAGCGTGATAGGGCTTTAATCTTCATGTAGCACAATAGTAAAATTATGTACAAGGTGGACTTAATGCTATAAACATTCTCTACCAGTCAACCTGGGGTAGTTTTACTACCCATACACTACAAGTACTACAACTATCACATTAATTAAAAAAGTGTCCCTTGGGACAGTGTACGCCTACCATCAAAATTTGTTCAGCGATTTAGAAGTTTCGGTACAATAAAGAAACTCACACTCATATTATGTAGACATTCAGTATATACTCGTACATAGATAAACTAAAACAACGTTAAGTACGCGTTCTAGCGTTGTCTCATAAAAACCGCAAACATCAGCACACCAGCAGAATCCACTCACACTAATGAATTACCGAATGTCTCACTACCTTATGCTCATACACTATTTTATGTCCGCAATAAAAATGTTTTCGGCAATATTAGTATCCCAAAAAGTGAAACTAAAAAATATGAGTTGCGTCACCCCATAGACATCACTACACGGGGCTGGTCCCAATGGGCTGGATGCAATTTAAAACCCATCAATATGGACTAATGGACATACTTTCCGCCTTGCATCGCAATTACACTAATGTGATTATTTCTTCGCGCTTGTACACACGGAGTTGTAGGCTTACGAATTATACTGTCATAAAAAGGTTTAGACATAATATATCTTCAAGAGAAAAGTTCGAAACGAAGCGCGTATGGCTTGGCTGCTAGCGCAGAACGCAAGTCTATGCACTTCAACTAAACGGGCGCGGTCAGGTCAGGCGCAACCTTCAATTTAGGGGGGCGGGGTCACCAAGAAATTGGGGAGGGGGTCACTAAGAAATTCGGCAACAAAATGACTGATGGATTTTGGGGAAGGGGGAGGGGGCATGTCCCCCCCTGGGACCGCGCCTGGGTCTGGTGTGAGGTCTCTACCAACCCGCATTGGAGTAGCGTGGTGGACTTCCCAATAATAATAGAGAGAGACCCATGCCCAGCAGTAGGACGCAATAAGGGTTTGTAGCCAACAGATATGTTAAAGAAGACCCTTTTTTATGTCACTTACTTACCTTCTTTTTTACCATTTTTAAATTGCTTGACTCAACTCATTATTTTAGTTATTTTTTAAACTATTATGAACAGTATCTGTGTGTAAATTCAGTAGTTCTGAGAATATAATGCAAATTATTTTTCATGCCGCCAGTATATTTGAAAAAAAAATGCGCCGGGCGATCAGCTATTTGCGTATTATATTAAAAAGTATAATAAATACTGTTGTTTGAATAACATCTGTTCACCGACTTACTTGCCCGTGTGTAGCAGTAGTAAAATCAAACATATCCCTTCTGCGGTCGCAGGTTCAATTTCACGTGACACTTGTAAATGGGGAAGTTGGTGAAGACGGGAAGGGGGTTCGGATTCGCAACTAAAATAAAGATTAATGACTTTTGAATTAGATTGTCTCGAAGTACAAGTTTTGACGTAAATGATGTATTATTTGCATGCTTGAAGTTTGTCCTTGATTGTATTATATAATAGTACCTTTTATAGTAGGAAAATACGTTTTTTAAATATTTAACTAATATTAATTACAGTACTATCCCTCTCACTTGTGACTTGTGAGAAGGAGACCTGTCCCCAGCAGTGGGACATAAAAAAAAGGTTGAAAAAAAAAATGCAGTACTAAAATATGGTTTCTTAACATATGCACAGAAAATGTGTTTAGAGAAACTCCACATGAAAATTTTGTGAATTAATGAAACTTTAATATAAATTAAACGAAATACTAAATCCCAAAATCTTATAGATTGATGTATTATGTATTCTATGTCAAACAGATTTAATAAAATAATACAGAATAGTACATATATCACGATTTATTATATGTTCAGCAGCAGCAGTGATTAAGGGCCTGAAATAAAAATCAAGATTGTATTAATTCAAACAAATACTCAGTTCATTTCAAAATTTGCAATAACTCAAACAATTTCCTCTAAACCCTACCCATCGATTTTCTAATACAGCTCTACAGAGAACAAACCAAACAAAACAATGGCTGAGGCGTTTATAATAATTAACAGAACGCGCCACCACCATAGAGCAACTCGGTTGGCGGGTGGTAGCCGTTAGAAGACAGTCTAAATTTGATGAATTATTTTTCTGCTATTTTTTACGCAATCGCAAAGTTATACATCAAATTTAATAAGACTGAAAAAAAGGATTGTTTAATTATAATTATTTGTAAAGATTGTGGCACAACACCAGGATCATAGAGCAACGCAGTCATCTGTTGCCAAAAGAAGAACGTAGGAGATAAAAGCGTAGTTTAAAAATGAAAATAACTAAAAATATGTTTAAGCCATATTGTTGTATGCTTTTGTTTGTCACTTATATAACGGAGATTGCTGGGATGATGACGAATTCTGGATTTCCGTTTCCCATATTGAATTTCTTATTTAATCCCAATGGTTTTATAGAAGTAAGATAAATATTGATTAATTTTATTCTACGATAGAAAACTACAGAACTTTGACGCATCTAACTTAATTTAAAAACGTGTGCGTTTAAGGAAATAGAAAAATTGCCGCAACTTACCCGTTTATGATTAACTTCTCTGAAGGCTACTTTCCGGCGGCCGCGTTGCTCTAAGCGCCTCGATTAACAATAAGATATTAAATTGCGATGTGCCCCAAAGTAAACAGGAATCAATCATCGAGCGAGAGGGTTAACTCTATTCAAATATCTCGGGATCGGGATGTTTGGCGAGAAGTGGGATGAGACTGACGTTGTATTTTGGGTAGTGAATAGCAATGGCCGAGCGGTAAGGACCACGGTCTCCAAAACGAAGATTCAGTTCAAACCCTCAGCGCGCACTTCTGACAAAGAAATTTGTTAAGTGCGTGTTTACAGCTGCTCCACGGTGACTGATAAGCATTGTGATATTTTAATTAAGATGTTTTCCAACATCTTGCATGTGTGAGATTTACTCAAAATTTCTCGAAGGCATAATCAATCCGCATTTACCCAGCGTGGTGGACTGTTGCCTACATTCTTCTCACTTCTGAGAGGAGATCTTTGCCAAGCAATGGGAAATAAAAAAAATTGATAAAAAAAAATTTTTGGCGCTGGCCGAGCGATAAGCACCGTGGTCTCCGACACGGATGTACAGTTCATATCTGAGCTCACCTCTGACAAAAAATTGTTATCTAAGCGCGTGATTACCACTGATCCACAGTATGGGAAAAATTTTGAAATTGAAAAGGGGAAGCGGGGAAGTACCACCGCTGCACCCACTTCTGTCGTGAACCAACTCTGTTTTGTTTCGGTGGAAAGGTGCAGTTGCCGGCCACACTTACATGAGACGACCACCAGCCTCCGGAGTAGCAGCCCAACTGCATACGACCTCAGACAAGACTTACCTATGCTTGCTTGAGGTTGTATGTAGATGTCCATAGGCTGCAGCGACCACTGAACACCACGTGGCCTGCATGCTCGTCTGCTACTCCGGACTGTTATTTATTAGTTACAGCAGGGACCGATGGTTTAACGTGCCCTCCAAAGCCTTGTCATCTATCTAACACCCGACCACGCCGGTTTGGCTTAACTACCTAGATCGCTTGCGTTCTACGCAAGCCGCGCCACCGCAGGCCATGCGCGTTTCAAAGTTTAATTATTAGAACTTCACAAAATTTTATTTGGCTCAGTCAAAAATCCATGTGTCTACATAATATGAGTCATTGTTTCGAGGTACAGCGTGGTGCTAGTAAAGAGTAACAAAATTATAATATAATATTATTATACATCGTTCTTGGTACAAAATTTGCAGCACAAGTTTGTAGGGAAACACTACAAACTTGTATCAGCAACCTTATATTACGCAATAATCTTTCAAAGTGTCGTAACTCCCACTAACTTAAATCCACACAAGAGCTGAAACTTCACATTAACTTATTACACCAGTTAAGGAATTCTAGGCTCCGTACACTTACCGTAACGTAAGTATTTAATGCGTTTATCTTAGAAATTTGAAGCGAATACTAACTACTTAAGATGACTTAAGTTAATATTCAACTGAAAGTTTTAATGGAAATTTTGTTGGTGTTCAAAATTTTGTAATACTCTAGAAATTTAAGGGTATAAATGTATCTGAATTTAAGTGATGCTCAGTTTCTAAATCGACTAAAATGTTCATGGTAAAATAGATCTTATTACCTAACTGATTTAGGTTTTGAACTAGGCTCAGAGCATCAAGGTATGACAGGTATGACACCCGAGTACCTTTAATGTTCTAAGGAGCTAGGACATACCTAAGTATGTCCTAGCTCCTACCTAAGTAGTCGACGCCTATTTTATACTCGCAATATTCAGATAAAGTATCTCCATTGGGGGTTGAAGAGTGAAATAGGGTACTTTATTACCTTGGAAAAATATTTCATTCCTAATTAAAAATGATCTGTTATTTCACGCGTATTTGTCGCTGCTCCACGATGACGGAAAATATTTCTATATTTCCCATCACTGTGCATGATGTACACCGCATGAAGACGTAATGACTACCAATCCACATTTTGCCAGCTTGGTGGATTATGAAAAGAATACCTGTGCCCAGCACTGGGACATGAAAAAAGGTAGAAAAAAAAGATAGTTAAAAAGATTCTCGAAAGTTCATTACGCGGTGAGACGCTAAGTGTTGGCTTGTCTAGGATTTCTCTAGCGTAATTAGTTAGCGGGGAAGTTTAAGATTTGTGAGAGTTTGCACTACGCCCTAATCTGAACCAAGTTGCTTAATAATATTGGAATATAAGAAGCACGCATGGCTCGGCAGCTAGCGTAGAACGTAAGCAGTCTGTGCAGCTAAGCCAAACGGGCGCGGTCAGGTGTGAGATGGGTGACTGCTAGTGGCAAAAAATTTGTGCTCGTTTCCGTGCTTCGGAGGGCACGTTAAACGGTCAGTCCTGGTTGTTGTCGACAGATAACAATCGTTAAACTTTGTCGAAGGCCTTATGTCGACGGTTTGAAAACATCCAACAGCAGGTTGGCCACTATCCGCATTTCTACCAACCCGCATTGGAGCAGCGTGGTGGAGTAAGCTCCAGGCCTCCCCAATAAGGGGGAGAGACACGAGTCTCCCTCTTATTAGAGGATTTTTTGCGTCCCACTGCTGGGCACGGGCCCAGGAAAAGAAAAGGTTTGCAGCTCATTAGAAGCTTATTATTTTTTAGGTGGGAGAACCTACATGATTTGACCGGGAAACTATCACCACCGTATTCATTTTGGACTGTTGTTACATGTAAGGTCGGACTTTCTAAGCCTTCGAATCTAAGGCATCTATCAACCCCTGAGATAGCTATGCCCTTAAGAAAGACTCAGTCTTGCTTGAATTTTGTGTTGATGTCTATGGACTGCACTTCATTTAACTATTTCATTTTCATTTCATTTTTCAAATCTAAGTAATCCAGGTGCGATCTATTTTTTTTCCACGGCGAGGGTTAATTTTATTATTTCATTATGTTGTTTTTGTTGTTTAATCGTATTTAGTGATGTAAATATATAAAAAATAAGCTAAACAAAAATGCAATGAGCTTTATCAATTTAGATATATGAAATTCTAGTAAGTATCATACTTTCTTAATTCATATGAAAAAAAAAAACAAAGAATTTACACGCCTTGAAGTTAATAAAAAGTAAAAAGATTCCTTTACAACCAACCTATAGAATTGTGTAAAAACTTTGAAATTAACCGTGTGAGCAAATGTTTGTATCTGCTTGGCTCTATTAATAATAATAATAATAATAATAAAAATAATAATAGCCCTTTATTCTGATACTTAATAATATACATATTAAATTACAATTTATTATTGATTTTATAATTGAATTCTAATGATATCATTAAATTTTATCGAATATTATATTATAACAAATATTAAACCTATTTTTAATTCAATTTTGAAATATTAATTATTATTTGTATATTCAATATTATTTGACATCGGTAACATCTGTATCAGCTTGCCTTTTGGCATAGGCCTCCCCTAGAGCCTGCCATATTTTCCTATCCCTTGCTTTTCTTGTACATGTTGTTCCAGCCATTGTTTTAAAATCATCTTCCCATCTCTTTCTTTGACGTCCTCTTTTTCTTTTACCATCACGGGGGTACCACATTGTGATATCTTTTGTCCACTTGCTTCTCTTATTTCTTATCATGTGACCCGTCCAATTCCATTTTAGTTTTCTTACCATATAAGTGACACCAATTACCTTAGTTTTGTTTCTTATTTTGTGTAGTTTGATTCTGTCCTTAAGTATGATATTTAAGATACTTCTTTCCATCTTATTTTGACATATTTCAAGTTCTTTTCGGTTTTTTTCAGTAAGAACCCAGGTTTGTGATCCGTAGGTCATACATGGTAGTACACATGAATTAAATACCTTAGTCTTATCCCTAATTGGTATTTGTGGATTCTTCATTATTTCTTTTAGGGACCAAAATCTGTTCCATCCACTACTTATTCTGGTGGCTACTTCTTTTTGCATCAAATTTTTTGGTGAAATAATTTGGCCTAAGTAAGTGTATTCCTCAACATATTGTATTTGCTTACCACTTAACAAGATAGGTATTTTTATGTGGTTGGTCATGAGTTTAGTTTTCTCAGTGTTCATTGTTAAGCCTACTACTTTACTCTCATTTTCCAACTGGATCAACATTTGCTCTAAATGTTTTTGGTTTTCACTAATCAATATTAGGTCATCTGCGAATCTTAGATGGTTCAGGTTTTCACCATTTATGTTTATTCCAAATACATCCCAATCCATTTTCCTGAAAACTTGTTCCAATACTGCAGAAAATAGTTTTGGTGATAGAGGGTCACCCTGACGTACACCTCTTTTTATTTTGAATGCTTCTCCTTTTCTTTCTGTCCGAATTGTTGCAGTGGATTTGTTATATATATTTTTTTTATAATTCTTATATATTTGGGATTCACTCCTTGTAGTCTAAGAGCTTCCCATATGTGAAAATGTTGAAGCGAGTCAAATGCTTTATTATAATCAACAAATGCTATGTAATATGTCTTTCCATATTCATTGCATTTCTCTGTCACTTGTTTTATGACATGAATGTGATCAATAGTAGAGAAATCACTTCGAAATCCTGCTTGTTCTTTAGGCAGGTTTTCATCCAATACTGTGTTTAATCGTTTCAGAATAACTTTTGAAAATATTTTGTATAAGTTTAATATTAGACTAATAGGTCTGTAGTTGTTTATGTCATCTTTGCTACCCTTCTTGTGGATTAAAGTTATAGTGGACGCTGTCCATTGTTTTGGTACAGTTTCAGTAGTAAGTATTTCATTGAAAATGCTGGTGATAGCTTGAATGATGTACTCTAAACATGAGTTTAATATTTCGTTCGTTATTTGGTCCTCACCGGGTGTTTTATAATTTTTATGTGAGAGTATTGCATTCTTTACTTCACTTTCTAATATTGGAGGTACCATTTCATCACTGTCTTCTGATGGATATTCTATATCAATATAATTTGGATCATCATATAAGTTGCTATAAAAATTTGTAGCTATTCTCATTATATTGGAACGTATAACCTCATTTTTTCCAGATGTTTTCTGTTTGATATGTGGTATCCAGTAGGAACTTTCTCTTAACTCCTTTAAAGCTCTTTTAATGCCTCCTGAAATTTCAATGTGGTGATGTATAGTCTTATTTCTTAAATCTTTTCTGTGTTTTCTAATCTTCTCATTTATTTTTTTACTTAGTTCAGATATTTCTTTTAAATGTTGTTTTTTGTTTTCTAGTAGAATTTTCCTTCTTTCCATAAGCAACCGTGCTTCCTCTCCTATTTTGTACTTTTCCTTACATATGTTTGATGTTAATTTAGTGGATATTAATTGGAGTCTCTCCTCCAAAACATTGTATTTCTCCTGGGTAGAAGAATGCATGTTGATTTCTGAGGCAATACTATTAAGCATTACTTGCAAGCTTTCTGGGATGTGAAGTAGGATCTGGTTTCTTTGAATTACTTTTCTGATATGGGATCTACTTTTTTTTGGCTTTTTTAAAAAAATTGTTCCTCTCACCATTCTGTGATTTGTATTAAAATTCAAATTGTTAATTGTGTCTATATCTTTGAAAATTTTTGGTTTATTGGAGAGTATGAAATCTATTTCGTTTTTCACTTGCCCATCGGGTGATAGCCAGGTCCATTTTCTACTTTTCCTTTTATTGTAGTAGCTATTTAGGATCTTCAAATTATGTGTTAGTGCTAGGTTTACTAACCTTTGCCCATTATTATTTCTTTTGCCTGAGCTAAAGTTACCTAATATTAAGTGTTCAGTAGGTAATCTTTCACCTATCTGTCCATTAAAGTCACCCATGATAATAATTGACTTGTGTGATCTGCAAGTGTTCTCTCTAGGTCTTGATAAAATTCATCTTTTAATTCCCGTGATGCAATCTCTGTTGGTGCATATATTTGGATAATTGATATAGGTTCGTATCCTGGCAGGTTAAAGTTTAACTGACAGATTCGTTCTGAAATTCCTGAGAATGACTGTATGTATTTGCAATATTGTTTTTTGATTATAAATCCTACTCCATGTAATCCGGGTGTTGATCCAATATGGTAAAATATGTAGTTTTCATGTTGCTATAACTTCTCATGCATTCTCCGAACTTCACTTAGTCCAATTATGTCCCAATTTATGTAATTTAAAGCATGTTCTAATTCTTGGAGTGACTCATCAGTTCTTAATGTTCGCACGTTGATGGTTGCTATGTAGAAGTTTTCTTTTTTAATAAAGTGTTTATTTAAGCAATTCTTTGTACATTCCTTTTTTGGCAAACTTAGGGGGCTCTGGTCGCTAACCCCACGGTGACCAGCCGGCTTGGGGTGAGAAGTTTTGATGGTGTAATTATTGTTTATAATTGCTGTTGTTTGTCTATTATCGATGTCTACATTGCTTGGCTCTATTACTGATGTTTTAATATAATTAGTATATTATTGTAAGCTCAAGTAAGAAAGCGCAAAAGCTAAAACAGAGAAAAATAATAAAAAAAACTCACATACCGCATCTATCCGCTTGCTGCCAAAAACCTATTAACAATTTTTCCAATTATTATTGTTCTCTGACGTAATACTTTTCATATTTCAAAATGGCACTCATCATTTCCGAAACAATTTCATTTAAATGCACGCCATTTTTAATTTCAGTAATTGGTCTCTGCCGCGTTTTAAAATTACGCGTCATTTTGGGTACGCCTCGATCTCAGGTAAAATCTGTCTGTCGAAATTTGTACTGAAAATGTCTGTTGAAATTCACTCCTGGATGCTATTTCTGCATTTAATTTTTTGATGAAGTTACGTGTAACTCAAGTTAACATTGACGTTGGTGTGAAAATGTTTATCGTAAAATGTGAAAATGTTTATGTATATTATGCTCGTATGTTACATTTTTAAAATTTTGTAAGTTTAGAGAGAGACTTCTAATTTCTTGTTATTTATTTTATAATATTTTTGTGATAAAAAACCTATTTAATATGGCGCTAGGGATGAAAGGTTTGGTATTCATTCGTATTTTAACTTGAGGAAGATTTTTTGAATACTATGATTGTAGGGAATACAAGGGAATACCGAAAATAAGACACGTCGTACTTGCGAAAAGTCGAGAAGCGGACTGCCGCCTACCCTCTTCCGTTTATTTAAATTTAAAATTACTTTTTTTTACAAAAGTTGTTGCCAGCATTATGAAAAAAATGTAACTGACACAAAACAGGTTTAAACCATTTAGATTTAAAATATTAATAATAAAAGTATTGATAAGGCCCTGTGTGCGTAGGGAAAGCGTGTGTCGCCTACAATGATTATTTTATTTCTAATTATAGTATACAATATACAAATACACTAATACATAATATTATTATAATTATACTATTAAAATAAATAAATAATGTAGTTTAAAAAACTAAAAAACACGCTTTTGTGAAAATATGAACTAAAAAGTAAAAAATAAGAAGAAAATGTATTTTACTGTAAAAAAAGCGCGGGGTGTATGGTGTCAATAGAACTTTAAAAACCACCACACGCTTTTTTTTACAGTAAAATACATTTTTTTTCTTATTTTTTACTTTTTAGTTCGTATTTTCACAAAAGCGTGTTTTTTAGTTTTTTAAACTACATTATTTATTTTTAATTTTTTTGTTGGATTTTTATTATCATATTATTGCATTGTCATCGGCCCTTGACCCCTGTACAAATTATAGTTAAGTTAATCAGACGCTTAGACGTGTTAAAAATATAAAACTTTATATTTGTTTCATTAAGTACCTTAGGCCGCGAACTTATCAGCTGCCCCTTGTATTTTTTTATCCTGATGATCCTAGTTAGGACTTTAATATAAAGTTATGAGATTATTGTATTAAATTGTCATCGGCCCTTGACCCCTGTGCAAATTTTCAAGTCAATCAGACTCCTAGAAGTATGTGAAAATGAAGTTAAGATTCCGTTACATACATACATACATACATACATACAGGTCAAGCTAATAAAAGCGTGTTAAAAACAGTGTACTCAATAATTTTCTGTACAAGGCACATGTTCTTGAGCGATATCTCTCAATTTTAGTAAAATAATCACGAGCTCGAATAATTTATTATTCTAAATTTAATATACATTGTTGTTATGTAAAACTCATTACATGACGAATTCGTCTCATTATTGAGACCTGATAACACCATTGTCATGTCATCTCGTGGATTATGTAAATTAATCGTTTTGCATTAAGTGTAACATGACTACCAGTGACACGTGGTATAATCGAGTCCACAATGTATAGATACGAGTACATTCGTTGGGTAACCGCTGAGATGCGTGGCGTCGACAGCTCGACCACAGTGTCTGTGGCAACGAATTCATGTCAAAAAATACGTATAGCGAAATGTAAAAGGATCAAATATATTTTAATAACAGAAAACGTGGCCTTGTTTTGAAAGACGCCCATGTTATTTATATTGCACCCACTTCTGAGGGCCCACTCTGTACACCCGTATCCGTAACTAAGTGAATTTTCGGGCCTTATTTTTGGATTAGATTGAAGAAATTCTAGCAATATTATTCATTCAATAGCTTAATGTCATCAATGACAACGCTTATCTTATTAATTTATGAAAAAGAAGCGAACTGAGTGTGCTAAAAATGATTCCGAAAATGTTAGAACTTACGGGCAGATGCTTACAGCGTGGGCTCTCTGCCGTGAACCAATTTTGTTGTGTTTCGGTGGAAGGGTGCAGTTGCCGGCCACACTTACATTAGGCGACCACCAGCCTCCAGAGTGGCAGCGCAACTGCATACGACCTCAGACAAGACTTACCTATGCTTGCTTGAGGTTGTGTGTAGATGTCCATGGGCTGCAGCAACCACTTAACACCACGTGGCCTGCATGCTCTACTGCTACTCCATTCAAATAAATATGTAACACGCATTTGCCCGAAATAATTTAATTTTATATTGCTGAAAATATAACACGCCTAAATATTTATTTCAACGTCCCACTGCTGTCCACAGATCTCCTCTTGAAAGACTCCCTTCCTCTCCCTTACTCCCTCCCTTCAAGACTCGGAATTTGTCAAGTTTGTAGGGTAGTTATTTAGACTTCTAGTAACTTTGTTTGTAACTGGTCTAATAGTAAAAAAATACCTCATCATGGAGCAGCAATAAATACGCACATAACAAAGGTGTATTCTGGTGTTTGATTTTGGGACATCCGCGTAGGAGCCCGATGTTTTGAAAAAATCTATGAGTTTTAATAAAACTTTGTTTTATTATTCCATGTCAGATTCCAAGTATGGGCTGAATATCAACTTTCTCTAAGCTGAAGGATAATATCGTGACAAAATCTTGCTTCATTCTTTATTTGTTAACCTAACTTTTCCTTAGAAAATTTGAAGTCAACCACTATACAAAAAGTTTATATGTCACTAGTTTTCCACCAGCGGCTTCGCCCGCGTGGACACGTTTTATAGGTTCCCGTAGGATATAAGCCATCCTATATCCTTTCCCAATGTTTACACCATATATTATGTTCCAAATTTCATTAAAATTGGTTCAGTAGTTTAAGCGAGAAAGCGTTACAGACAGACAGAGTTACTTTCAAAATTATAATGTTAGTATGGAAGTATGGATTCAAAATAAGATTTCTAATAAATTCTAGACAACCTCTCATTCCGTGTTACGACAAAGGATAGGGTAGACAGCAGACCGCATACATTATCTGGTAATAGATGCAGTCAACGAAATGTTAAGTTACTTTAATTAAAATATTATTTCCAACATTCGAATCGAAAATGTAAATTTTACTGCCGGCATTGCGGCGACTATTGGCAGAACCGTTATAGCTCAAAACAACAATAAATACTACTACGCCATGTGTCGATGCGGCTTTAAGGTTCTAGTTAAAATAATATAGGTGATAATGACCATATTTTCAAGGTATAACGCTTCACACTCATAACCCCACAGTAGGGTAGATATAGTGTCGTGGATACCATCTCATCATTCAATTTTTTTTTCGCCGGGAATCGATCCTGGGACCCTTCGATTGGCAGTCCGGCATGGTAACCATTGCGCCACGCAGGTCGTCAATTTTCAAGCTATACTACTTAGCGATATTAAGATGTTATCTCATATTAATCTGATTTCTAATAAATTCCAGATTTTTTCTCTGCCTCTGCAGGGTAACCACAGGAGAAGCGGTACTGATAACGGAGATCGCAACGAAACTGGCAACATGGGGTCCACAAAATATTGTAGCTGCAGCTTTTTAAATTATGCTATTCAATTCCAAATTATATGCCATTTAATTTCAAAATTATACTCTAAAAAGTAAATTGATGTTAATAAAATCGTGTCATGTCGAGACAATTCACTTGTAGGTAAAAAATTTACGTTCTACTCACAGCAACATGGCTATATCAATACCATTCTGGCCCTAAGTATCTACTCAGAATAATATCCTTCTTACTAAAAAGAATTAATTAAAAGTAGCATTAAATGTAAAATGGATTTATTGATAAAAAAGGAAAGAAAAAAGAAAAAATATTTATTTCATATGGTTTAACATCTTTATTATTCCTTCTTGAGAATTAAACAATTCACTTACAAAGGAAACAGTTTAACAAACATAAATTAATTGGTATAGAGTGCGTACAAAACAAAAATATTATAATATACAAGCAAAAACACTTTTAAATTATCTACACTATCGGAACACTAAATTGCGGGTAGATGTTACTAAATAAAAGTTAGTAAGTTAAAGTTACACAGGATTGCACAGATCTAAATTATGGTCGTAATTTCATAAAATATTAGGAATACAAAATATTCGCTTAATGAATGTCATTTTTTCCCGGTCACCGCCTTTAGGTGCCCGTTTGGGCTAGAGGTTGAGCTGAGAGAAAAAAGGCGGCGAAAACTCTCAGCAGCATTCTTTAAAAAAAAGTATATTTATATATTCTAAGATAACAGCATGACTATGACAAATATCAAATTAAATCGACAATAGGCACATGTGACAACTGATCGTGTGACACACTATCAACTCACTTCCACCTGCTTACAGATGGGAGTAATTACTAAAACTAATAGTAATGATGATAATTAATGACGAAGAAGTATTTTTGAGTCTGGTAATTATATGAGTCAAATTTCTAGTTAAAATTCGTATCTCTCATCCTGTGCAGGCTAACCGCAGGAGAAGTACGGTGCTGACAGCGGAGACCGCACGCAATGCAGTGGCAACAGATGCAGTCAAATAATCAAGAAATATTATAGCTGCAGTGGAACTGGAACGTTTTAATTAAAATATTCATTTCTAAATCCCAAATATTTAAAAGTTCGAATATGAAAATTTAAGTGAGTGTTATAACGAGTACCCAAATAGGTACAATTTTATCACAATCTTAATATTAATCTTAATATGTTAATCTTAATATATATATATAAAGTAAAGGGTTTTCTTTGTACGTAAAGACACGGTTTTCTCTATTATCATTAACTCCAATAAACTTCCCGTTGGGGTGGTAAATACCCCTTAGTACGTAGATGATAGTAAGGGAGTTTGATCGCGGTGGGTGGAAGTGGGTGGAAAAGTCTGAAAAAAAAACTGTACTTTTCTAACCAATAGGGACTTCTGGGTGGATCTCAAAATTTCTGGGATGATCTAGCAAACTATTTTAATTTTAATTTTATTGAGAAAGTTCCAGAAACTTCTCGAATAATTTAGGATTTTTTTAAATAATTGTAAACTATTTTAATTTATTTTAACGAATCATTTGGAGAATCCTACTTGCTACTAATATTATAAATGCGAAAGTTTGTAAGTATGGATGTTTGTTACTCTTTCACGTAAAAACTACTGAATGGATTTTAATGAAACTTTACAATAATATAGCTTATACATCTGAATAACATATAGGCTACAATTGATAAAGATATTATGTGAATGTCAAAAATATGACGATGAGTGTCAAGTAAGTAGGAAAAAATCTAATCTAAAATCTAATAAAATATAATCTATAATCTATCTCTAACCCGGGTGAAACCGCGGGGCACAGATAGTTGAAAATGAGTAGTGACGTCACAAATCATTTTCTCATATAAACTGTATGAGAATGTCACGTTTTGACAGCTCATGAAAAGTATCTCACTTGATTGGGTAGTAAAAGATCGGATTCCATTCAATAGTAAAATTTATTGGAAGCTTGAAAGTGTACTTGGATTTAGGCCGATTTTATTTGAAATTTCTTTAGGCTCATTTTTAGGCATAGCTCGTGTCACTCAGCCAATTTTTCAGAATCTGCGGAATATGAAAAATGTGATATTTTGATAGTCAGGAGCTGAAAGGTCTAGATTGAAGTCTTCCTGACCCGGGAATAACGAGCTGGCACAGATTACAGAAACGCTGGCCTGAATTTAAAGTGTCTTGAGATATTTACACAGTGAGAGATTTTTTTTAAAGAAATCATCTTTTTTAAAGTATTTACCATAAAAGAAATAAATATAATAGAATGTAGTTTGATACACCACTAATAACTTTACGATCCGGTCTTGGACTACCAAGTCAATTGAGATACTTTTAATGAGCTGTCAAAACGTGACATCCCCATACATTTTGTATGAGAAAATGATAAGTGACGTCACTTGTCATATATAGTCAATTGACTTCATTATTATTAATTTAAGCAGTAATAAAAATCATGTATAAAAAAGAATTAACAATTATTTTGCTTTCCAAGCGTAATTTAGTGCAACCTTTTTAAGGTAAGGATTTTGATTTTTTCTGTGCATAGTGTACAAAGTACAAAGTAGGTACAAAGGTAAGCATGACAAAAAAATATTAGTCATTTTGGAAAATGATCTTGCAAGTGGGGTTCGGAGCCATAATATTCCAGCCAAACTAGGCTTACCAGGCTATGACAGTTACTTGCATATAACATAGCTGGTGCGAAGACAATTTGGGAATAGACCCTTTGTTTGCTTCATGTTGGACATTACAGTATACGAACCTTGAATTACTTTACGCATAGTATAATTACACTTTTACATTCCACTGAGACCCTGGAAACAGATCCACGCACAGCGTTTAGCCAAAAAGTTGTGAAATATACGATTCCCCATAAACTTGGCTAGGTGGTAGATACATATTATATCGCAGAAATAATTCTAAGAGGGTGTTAGCGAGCAAAGCTCTTGTGTCCCATATTTGTCGCAAACCTGTCTCGCGATCAAACAACATATCCGATGGAAATATTTGCTCGCGTCGCTCCACATTCCTCTTCTAGGCCTGTCCAAGTTTCGAGCGAGAAATCCCGTTAAACTTTTCACAGTGCAAAATATAACTCAATTTTGTATGACCAAGTATTTGAGTAAGATCAAACCTGAGTCTTACTTGGTCATATGCGCTGCTACTTCCAAGACTAAGTGTCACCTCGTACAAGGCTGGCCAGCAACCATATCTTTCCACCAAAATGCAATACAATTACTTTACTGCCCAAAACATGAAAGATCTACCGTCTATAAACTTGAGACTAGCTAACAGACTACTTAACACAAGTAGTCATATTATATAGAATAGCTACAGTTGTGTTGCTACTATGATGACGTCAGTTCTTTTCAGTAAAGTACAATAAAATTACTTTATAAATTAAGTTTTTAACAAAAAAATAGAACCGACTTCAAACGGTAATAAATTAAGTTTATAACAAAAAAATAGAACCGACTTCAAACGGTAAAAAATAAAATTGTTCAGTACCTACTTCTTCTTGCTTATGGTAATGACTCTTAAAACTATTTTTGGAGTCGGGCCCTTAATAAAATGTCGTACCATTCGTTCTAAATGGGCACCGACAGTACAAACAGTGGGACAGTACCTACTTCTTCTTGATTATGGTAATGACTGTTAAAACTATATTGGAGTCGGTGCCCATTCAGAACGAAAGGTACACTATATTTACTAAGACAGGACATTTTACTAAGGGCCCGACTTCAAAAATAGTTTTAAGAGTCATTACCATAAGCAAGAAGAAGTAGGTACAGAACAATTTTATTTTTTACCGTTTGAAGTCGGTTCTATTTTTTTGTTAAAAACTTAATTTATTTCACTCTTTTTAGTAATTTTAATAATTCTGCACATATGTATAAGCATAATTGGAATTTTTTTCAGTTAATTTCTAAACGTTAAAGAGATACCTTTTATAATCATTTTTATCTAATAGCCATCTTATACCCTGAAATAATACTACTATAAGTCCACCTGAACGTATAAATTAATGAAAGAATTTGCTCTCAGCTCCAAACCGTTGAGGAGTTGTACCTTCAATCATCAGCTTAGCAACATGAGGTGATAATTACCGGACACAAATATTTGTATTATGTTAAAAAATATGACTAAAAGAATGTGTGTGTGTGCCTATTAAGTTTCAGTGTTTCCCTCGATTTCCCTAGTATCACATCATCAGATTTTGCCATGGTGACAGTTGGACCACCTCAGGAATGTAAGATTTCCAACAAAAAACCATTTATTGAAAGAATTTGCTCTCAACTCCTAACCGTCATAGTACCTTCCATCATCAGCTCAGCAACATGATATGATGATAATTATACACAAATACCTGTTTTGCTTTAGTAAAAATATGAAAATTATTTGTTGTGCTATAAAATTTGAATGTTCCCTTCGATTTCTCTGGGATACCATCATCAGACTTTGACTTGGTGACAGTTGGACTACCTCAGAAATGTAAGATTTCGAACAAAAAACCATTTATTGAAAGAATTTGCTCTCAACTCCTAACCTTCGTAGTACCTTCCATCATCAGCTCAGCAACATGTTATGATGATAATTATACAAAAATGCCTGTTTTGCTTTAGTAAAAATATGAAAATCATTTGTTGTGCTATAAAATTTGAATGTTCCCTTCGATTTCTCTGGGATCCCCTCATCAGACTTTGACTTGGTGACAGTCGGAACACCTCAGGAATGTAAGATTTGCAATAAAAAACTATTTATTGAAAGAATTTGCTTTCAACTCCTCACTGTTGCAGTACCTTCCATCATCAGCTCAGCAACATGAGATGATGATTACTATGCACAAATATCTCTTATGCTTCAGAAAGTATAAGAAAATCAATGTGTGTGCCTATAAAATTTGAGAGTTCCCCTCGATTTCCCTGGGATCCCATCATCTGATCCTGATTTGGCGACAATGGGACCACCTCGGGAGTATAAGCATACGAACAAAAAAAGAATTTTGAAAATCGGTTCACAAACGGCGGAGTAATCGGTGAACATATATAAAAAAAAAAAAAACATACAGCCGAATACAGTACCTCCTCCTTTTAGAAGTCGGTAAAAAAATAAAATTGTTCAGTACCTACTTCTTCCGGCTTATGGTAATGACTCTTAAAACTATTTCTGGAGTCGGGCCCTTAGTAAATGTCGTACCATTCGTTCTAAATTGGCACCGACAGTACAGACAGTGGGACAGTACCTACTTCTTATTGCTTATGGTAATGACTGTTAAAACTATATTGGAGTCGGTGCCCATTCAGAACGAAAGGTACACTATATTTACTAAGACAGGACATTTCACTAAGGGCCCGACTTCAAAAATAGTTTTAAGAGTCATTACCATAAGCCGGAAGAAGTAGGTACTGAACAATTTTATTTTTTACCGTTTGAAGTCGGTTCTATTTTTTTGTTAAAAACTTAATTTATTTCACTCTCTTTAGTAATTTTAATAATTCTGTATGTATTAGCATAATTGGAAAAATTTTCACAACTTCTAAACTTTAAACAGATTTACCTTTTATAATCATGTTTATCTAATAGCCATCTAAAAGTCTGAAAGACATACTATCAGTCCACCTGAACGTATAAATTAAAGAAAGAATTTGCTCTCAGCTCCTAACCGTTGAGGAGTTGTACCTTCAATCATCAGTTTAGCAACAGCAGGTGATAATTACCAGACATAAATATTTGTATTATGTTAAAAATATGACTAAAAGCATGTGTGTGCCTATTAAGTTTCAGTGTTTCCCTCGATTTCCCTAATATCACATCATCAGATTTTGACATGGTGACAGTTGGACCACCTCAGGAATGTAAGATTTCCAACAAAAAACCATTTATTGAAAGAATTTGCTCTTAACTCCTAACCGTCGTAATACCTTCCATCATCAGTTCAGCAACATGATATGACGATAATTATAAACAAATGTTCGTTTTGCTTTGTATAAATATGAAAATCATTTGTTGTGCTATAAAATTTGAATGTTCCCTTCGATTTCTCTGGGATCCCCTCATCAGACTTTGACTTGGTGACAGTTGGACCACCTCGGGAATGTAAGATTTCGATTAAAAAACTATTTATTGAAAGAATTTGCTCTCAACTCCTCACTGTCGCAGTACCTTCCATCATCAGCTCAACAACATGAGATGATGATTTCTATGCGTAAACATCTCTTATGCTTCAGAAACTATAAGAAAATCAATGTGTGTGCCTATAAAATTTGAGAGTTCCTCTCGATTTCCCTGGGATCCCATCATCAGATCCTGATTTGGTGACAATGGGACCACCTCGGGAGTATAAGCATACGAACAAAAAAAGAATTTTGAAAATCGGTCCACAAACGGCGGAGTAATCGGTGAACATATATATAAAAAAAAAAAATACATACAGCCGAATACAGTACCTCCTTCTTTTGGAAGTCGGTAAAAAATAGAAGTAAGTGAGGGTAGCAGGGTTTTTTCGGCCGAGAAATGCATTTTTTTACCAAGAACTTGGTGACACAGAAAATTATGTCATCGATCTGCATCGATTAAAAATTTTGCCTTTTTCTTTTATTGAAACTAGACATGTACTGTGAATTTTTAGAGAGCATACATGATGATACATGGTGAAAATAAAAATTTCTCGTCCGTAGTACAAAAGGACGGTCCAAATGATTGTACCACGATAGTAGTGGCCAAATGATGAATCGCTGCATCTAACGACTTAATAGTCGATCGCCGATGCCGAAAGTAGATAGTGTGGCTTGGCCTTAAAATGTTGACGGAAAAAATTCAAACAAATAGTTAAAAAAAAACCATGATAGTATCATCTGTATAAACATTATTTAATGATATAGTACCTTTATACTTGAAGACCCGTGTAACCATGCCGGACTGCTGATTGGAGAGTCCCGGGTTCGATTCCCGGCTTAAAAATAAACCAAGAAAATAAATTGTTTTTATCCGAGCAACGCTCGGGCGTCCAGGTACTTATAATATGAAACACACCATTTTGTCTATTATTGGAAACGCTTTGATTGATCGACAAAACGCTATCCGTTTCTCTCTTACAACCGTGTCCCAAGACCGGAGTGTAGTATTCAGAATGTTTTCACTTTTCTACGCCGTTGAGCCAAATACCATGAATACATACAGGAAACTTTAAAAGTGGGAATCATCCGGGCGACGGTAGTTTGAAATTTTAACATCGCGTTTCTTTACTTTTCCGGTATGAATAATGCTCTCTCAGCTGGAAGTTTTCGAATTGCAAATTCGAGTTAGACGGCGATAAATGCACGTAGAGCAATATTTTGTGTGCATTTTATAAAGTACATGACAGTTACCGTGGGTCTGACGTCTGCTAGTTCAAGTGGTGAAATTGATTCGGAAATGTAAAGGTATTTCGCGAGTATAAGATAGGAGGATGTATGTTGGTGCTTAGTCGTTCTCTCAAAAATAAAGTTCAACTCTTAAATGAATGTTGTTTCTTTTAAAATCTGTATAGACTAAGATACTAGAATACAGGAGTACTATTTGGACATTTCTTAGGGCCTCTTTTACCACCTTCAAGTAAAGTGACAAGTACGCTAATTGTCGGTTAAATTCACCCGTAAATTCAGTTTCAATTTTACGATGTTCGAGTAACACTTATCATATGATAAACTGACCCCTACTCATTGCTTTTACTTGCCAATTAACACTTTACTTGGAGATGGTAAATGGTGAGATGGTGAGAAGTCATTGGTTTTAACAAGAGGTATAATTGCTCACGCATGATCTTTATAGGTATATAGACTAAGTGATAAGATTCAAGAGAAAATGGACATTAGTAGATAAATTAAGTTTGCATTTTTGCGTGTATTGTTTATCACAAATAATACACTATTCTACATTAAGCAGTACAGCAAAAGTGTTTCGAGTACGCCCCATTAGAACTAAAATTGTACCAGAAACACTTTAAAAATTATTCATATTTTACGATAATTAACAAATTTTTCAAAGAGAGCAGACAAAAGTAAAATAATGCTCATCACGGAACAAAGAGACGTTGTCCCTGTTTGAAAGTGCAGCGAGTTCCGCAGTTTTACGCCAGAGGACACTATCATTTATTACGCGCCAGTTCCTCGCGACAGTTAGTTAAGTTGAGAAGCAATCGCACGAGAAACAAGTGAAATGGGCGTCTCAGTCTTTTTATTGCGTACCTACTTAAAGTTATCTTTTAAAAAGTTCTACATTTTTTTTAAATATACATTTCAATAATTATAAGCAATCTATAAAATTCAAGCAAGCAATCGCTAAATATGAAACCCTTAAATCAAAAAGGAATAATAGTAAATAATGTTCAATCGGGTTTGCGGCATTATTACAATTAATAATTGAATTGTTGTGTTTATTGCGCACATTCAGGTTTGTTTATTACAAATTTTATCGAAGATAAGTAAAGTATATTTGCGTATATTGTTCGTCACAAATAATTACACGATTCTACATTAAGACATTACAGGAAAAGTGTCTGAGTATACACCATTGGAACTAAAATTGTACCATTAGCACTATACACATTATGATATTTTACGAATTTTTTTCAAAGACTACAGACAAAAGTAAAAAAAATGCTCATCAAGGAACAAAGAGACGATGTCCCCGTTTGAAAGTGCAGCGAGTTCCGCAGTTTGCCGCCAAAGGACACTATCTCCTCTTACGCGCCAGTTCCTCGCGACAATTAGTTAAGCTGAGAAGCAATCGCACGAGAAACAAGTGAAATGGGTGTTTCGGTCCTTTCGTACTAAAATTTGCCTTTTAAAAAGTTCTACAATTTTTTTTTTCAATGCGCATTTCAATCATTCAAGCAATTTTCTAGGGTTCCGTAGCCAAATGGCAAAAAACGGAACACTTATGGATTTGTCATGTCTGTCTGTCTCTGTTCGTCCGTATATCACAGCCACATTTTCCGAAACTATAAGAACTATACTGTTGAAACTTGTATTACACTAAGATTTTCACACAAAAATAGAAAGAAACAAACAATAAATTTTGGGGGTTCCCCATAATTAGAACTGAAATTCAGAAATTTTGTTTCATCAAACCCATACGTGTGGGGTATTTATGGACAGGTCTTTAAAAATGATTTTGAGGTAAGTATTTGAATTTTTTTCTAAACTGAATAGTTTGCGTGAGAGACACTTCCAAAGTGGTAAAATGTGTATCCGCCCCCCCCCCCTGTAACTTCTAAAATAAGAGAATGATAAAGACTCTAGAAAAAAAAGTCCAAAGACTTTGGTCGCCAACACATTTGCAGCTTAAATTAATGACCAAAATGTAGATAATATGGACCAAAAAAGAATAAAATATATTGAACTTAATCTTTTGCCAAATCGCATACATAAAGTGGTCTGCATTTAAGGCAGTAAGTACTTTCAAAGCTCTGCAACATTGATAGTTTCGACGCAACTTCCATTTACACCACGACTACAATGTTGTATGTCAGAGTAGGTACTGTATTAGATTCTTGCAGATCAACTTTGTAATAGTTTTGTTTTGGAGTAATAATAGTATATATAATAATCTTAAAATAATATATATATTACCTGTCACGTTGTTTGTCCGCGATGGACTCCTAAACTACTTAAGTCAATGAATGTTTTGCTTAAACATAAACCAAGTAAATTAATTGTTTTTATCCGAGCAACGCTCGGGCGTCCAGGTTCTGTAGTATAGATGTAGTTAACATAAAAGTGATTGCACTTTCAAAGTCCAAAAAATTTAGTATTTAAAACTTAACCATAATGTTGTCAAGCATTAAAAAGCCCTTTGCCTATGTATCTAACGTAACTATAAGTAAATCTAACCATAAATACATAAAATAGTCTAGATCGAAGCCAGTGAGTACTTTCAAAGTTTTGCAACATTGATAGTTCTGATGCTAATGCCATTTACACTGTGACTACAATGTTGGAGATAATACCTCTGTTATAGTAAACGTTGCCTACTTTGTATGCATTTATTTATATTTTATTTAAGCATTGAATTTTATTAGTACATTCAGTACTAGCTTCCCCCGGCGGTTTCAAGGGCTATACGATTTCCCCGTAGGAATGAGATACTTTCCTCGGGTAAAAATTAGAGCATATCATTCTCTAAAACCAATATAAAAATGCCAATCCGTAGACTTTCCGACGTGAAAAAAGGAAATATAAACAAACAAACACACACTCACATTTTTTATATTAGTATGGATTAGATACGTTTGTAAGTGCTTTTTTATGCCTTTTTTTGGCACGGCACCGAGAGAGGGTACCGGGTTATGTGGGATTTGACCGCACTAAAACCCCCTCGATGGCTGCCTCTGCGCTTGGGGAGAACTCCGGGATCTCCAGCGGAACGCACCGGTGTCCTCCACGCGGGACGCCCCAGAACGGGCCCATCTTCGGGAGAGCAGATGTGCTCTCCTGCACCTTCCAATGCTTTAGGCGACATGCGGCCACGCACACACCGCCGCCCTTCCCGGGGCTGCTGGTTGGACGGATCGAGGGTTTTTTTATGCTTAGACCATAATTTAGCGAGAATAACAAACTAAATTATTTTGAAGTAAAATTGTAATGACTGTTACCTCTATCATCCCGCATTGGAGCAGCGTAGTGGAATAAATTCCAGGCCTACATTTTTATATAGAAGGCATGCCCAGTAGTGGAATGCAAAAAGATTGATAGAATTAATTATTAAAGGATGACTTACTCTGCATAATCTCTGCCCCTATTCTTGACAGCGTCAAAGTAACTTCTCGCCTCTACGTTTCCCACTAAAATGTCCATAAACTTTAAACTTTAACTTTTATACGAGTTCGCTGGTCCAGAAACTATTAAGTAAAGATTTTTATTCGACTCGCTCGGAACTGGATTATGTTAGCGATGTGGATTTGGTCAACTCTGTCGTATAAAGTAAAGATGAAATATTGAATGAGTTTGTTCTACATTGTTATAGTTACGGAGGTGTTCCAAATAAAAAAAATTACTTATCTCTTTTACGTTGTCTTACACAATCGGCTGTCACGTGTACAGCATACCTACTTTTTTGTTTTGCAATCACTTCTATATCCCCCTCTGCCATAGGTATGACTCCGCTAGGAAATCGGTCGTTACAATCGTTAAATAAAAATATTTTCAAAGAGGAATAGCGACAAATAAGCAGTGCGCCTGTCACATTTATTTGTTACCTTAGCTGCAACTTTTTTTTGCATCCCACTGCTGGGCATGCGTCACTACCCATTATTGGGGAGGTCTGGAACTTACTCAACCACGCTGTTCCAATACGAGTCGGTAGAGAGGTTTGACTGTCAGATGTTTTCAAACCGTTCACAAGACCTGCGAAAACGAATATTATCTATCGATAACAACCGAAACCGACGGCTTAACCCGCTCTCCAAAGCATGGATATGCATATGAAATTTTGAAAACGTAGATCGCTTGCATTCTACGCCAGCTGTCGGGCCGTGCTCGCGTTACCAATCAATACTAAAATCTAAAAGCTGCCTTCTAGATACTTCGTTTATGATTCCGACTGTGCAATTTCCTAAGTACTGAAAAACATTAGCATCGGAATGTGCTGCAAGACATTGTTTCAGTTTCAGCAGAACCCCGGTCGAGTGGAAAACTTGGCGAATAACAAAGTTTAATTTTACTTAACATGACGCGGAAACTTAATTTAATTTAACTTCTGGCTAATTTGATTATGACTTTGATGCTTTAAGTTGGTAGGCACTTTACATATTAAAACCTTTGAAGTAAACGCAGTCCATTTTTAGGTAACTATTGGATACCGACTTTAGAAATGAAAAGGAATGGCCATAGTGCGACAGGCTGGTCTACTGCGAGTTGAAAACATGATTGGTAATATTTAATTAGCTTAGCTGTAACCATTTTTGCATCAAACAGCTGGGCACGGGTCCCCATGCTTGGAGAGGCATGGAGCTTACTCCATTGCACAGCTCCAATGTGGATTGGTGAAGTTATGTGTTAGTGGTGAACCTACTGTCAAATGTTTTCAAACCTCCAATAAGGCCTCCCTCTAACGATAGCAAACGGGATCGACGGCTTAACGTATCCTCCGAAGCACCGAAACACGCATGAAATTTGCCTCCTAAGCGCTCACACCCCACTTAGCTTACGTTTTGCTTAGCTGCATAGACCGATTGTGTTCTATGCTAGCCCCTGGACCATGCGCGCTATGATTACTATAATCTTGAATGTGCCTTTAAAATACCTGATTAACTAACATGTTTTTGTTCCCACTGTTCAATTTCATAAGTACTGAAAAACATAAGCATCGGAATGCGCTGCAAGACATTGTTTCAGTTTCAGTAGAGTCCCGGTCGAGTGGAAAACTTAGCGGATTAACAAAGTGTAATTTTACTTAACATGACGCGGAAACTTCCTTTAATTTAATTTCTGGCTAATTTGATTATGACTTTGATGCTTTAAGTTGATAGGTACTTAGCATATTAAGAGTCTCCAAGTAAAGTGTTAATTAGTTACGTCCCAAGTAAAGTTAATTGGCAAGTATGGCTCAGTTTATGGTATGATTAGCATCGATATAATAAAAGTAGGTGATTAGTGCTACTCGTGCTACATCGTGAAATTGAAATTGAAGTTACGGGTGACTTTAACCGACAATTAGCATACATGTCACTTTACTTGAAGGTGGTGAAAGAGGCCCTAAAACTTGTAAAGTAAAAGCAGTCCATTCTTTGGGTAACTAACTATTGGACTCTCATTTTAGAAATTATAGAAATTAGGGGACTTGGCCATAGTTTATCAAGTCAGTCTACTGCGGGATGGTGGAGGTTGGTGAGAGTTGGTAGTGTAGAGGAGGACTGGAGCTTGCTCCATACGACCCGCGTGGCGCAATGGCTAATCGCAGGGTGCCGGATTCGATTCCCGGCGAAACAGTAATTTGAATGATGAGTATAATTTATGTTCTCGGTCTGGGTGTTTGTGTTTCTGTCTTTCTATGTGTCCATGGTACCCATGACACAGGGTATATCCACCCCACTGTGGGGCTATGAGTGTGAAACATCATGAAACGTATTACGCTGCTCCAATGTGGGTAGAGACGTGAAGATACAAGTTAGTGGCGAATCCGCTGTTGGATGTTTCACCGTCCATTACTCCTCCGACAAGGTTCAACGATTGTCATTTATCGACAACAACCAGGACTAACAGCCTAACGTGCCATCCGAAGCACAGAAATACGCATGAAATTTTAGTCACTAACAGTCATCTGTCACACAACCGCACCCGTTTGGCTTAGTTGCGTAAACCGCTTGCATGCACGCTTTAATAGGTATTTAATTACGTACTATAATACATAAAAGTGTACGTCAATCAGAATCTTTTAGAATTTCAAAACATTTTAAAAGCTTGCAAGTATAAAAGACTTCACAAATTAAATTAAAAGAAATTTAAAAGCGCAACGGAACTTTAATGCTCGAAGACGTTGACAGCTTTATTTGCGTGCGATAAAAATAAAACTTATGTAAAAGCGTTGAGTAGAATTTAAAACAATGAGTATGTGTGTTCGTGGTATCTTTTTGCTCGAAACTATGGAAGATTTAAGCGTTGAAGATTTAAGTGTTGTTAGAAAAAGCGTTGAGTGGAATTTAAAACAATGAGTATGTGTGTTCATGGTATCTTTTTGCTCGAAACTATGGAAGATTTAAGCGTTGAAGATTTAAGTGTTGTTAGAAAAAGCGTTGAGTGGAATTTAAAACAATGAGTATGTGTGTTCGTGGTATCTTTTTGCTCGAAACTATGGAAGATTTACAACCTACTAAAAGTTTAATTATAAAACCTATTGAGCAATATTTTTTTACTAAGCTTTATAAAGTTACTAGTGGATCCCGCAGACGTTGTCCTGCCTTAAAAGTTTTGTAAGAGGATTAGTTTCTTTATCATCTCAAAGGGTTTTTATGTTACTGTCAAATAAAAAATTAAAAACGAATAGTGACAGACTGTTATTCAGACTATGTCAAAATTTTGGACGAAGCGCGAAGAACCAATGTTTGACAATTACTGTTACTAACTGTTTATATAGGAAAATAAAATAAGTTATTTTCCAATGAATTTCACAATGCTCCCAAATTTTCTCACCGTTTAAACCTTCCCTGGACTTCTACTAATATTTCAAGACCAAAATTAGCCACATCGGATCAGACGTTCTTAAAAAAAATATTTTCATTTAATATTGAATGGCTAAAAGGATTTTTATACAATGCCGAAAAATGAATTTAAAAAATCAGTAACATAAAAGTCAGACATGACCATTTTGATAGCTGCGTTAAAATGTAAATAAACAAACACCGAAATTAAATAATTTTGTAAAGAAATAATAAAGGAAAAGTAAAGTATAAGAATAAAACAACAGAATATAAGTTATAAAATATGATAATGGACGTGAATGAAGTAAGTAATAACATGTAGTGTATTTATAACAGTACACGGCGCATTTCATTCATTCCATTTGCTTCCCGTGGTAATGAGATATTTTCACGCGGCAAAAAGTAGCCTATGTTCTTTCTCAACGTCCTTTCTATGTTTATGCCAAATTTCATCAAAATCGGTTCAGTGGTTTAAGCGTGAAAGAGTAGCAGACAAACAGACAGACAGAGTTACTTTCGAATTTATAATATTAGTATGGATATTTAATAACATCCAACCAGGTAGACTGAAGACCTAAAGAAGACAGCGGGAAGCCGCTGGATTCAAAGGGAATGGCGAATCTTAGGGGAGATCTATGTCCAGCAGTGGACTATAAAAAGCTGATGGACGAATAATAGATTTTTGTCTGTCCTTTTGTAGCAAAACAAAGCTTTGCTATAATTTGTACTAGCGGTCCCCCGCGACTTCATCCGCGTGGACTTAAGTTTTAAAAATGTTCTAAAATAAAAGTACGCCTAAGTTACTTCTTATCATATTGACTACCTGCCAATAAAGTCTCATCAAAATCGGTCCAGTCGTTTCCAAGAATAGCCGGAACAAACAGACAGACAGCTAAGATTAGTAAAAAACGTTATTTTAGTATATGTATACATACATATTTATATGCATGTAGTAAAAAGCGGATATTGTAATATTACAAACAGACACTCCAATTTATTTTATTTGTACAGATAAACCGGTGATGGATTTATATATAAAACATACGATTATGATGGAAATACCTGCCTATATAATAAGCTACTCGTTATTTAACTTGTGGGTTAGTGGTCGAATGTGAGTGTGCCCATGGGCGTACCCAGGTTCTTGGCCAGGGGGGGGCAAAGTCTTGGCCAGGGGGAGGCAAAGTCTTGGCCAGGAGGGGGCAAAATTTTGGTAGGGGGGGGGGATTTTTAGGTTGTTGGTCAGGGGGGGCAAACTTTTTCAAGCTGGATACCGCGCGTATATTTGCCTTTCACGTTATAGACCAGTGTCGATAATTTGTGAGACCAAAAAAAAAAAAAGTAGGATGAAACGGTAGAGAATATGTAAAAGGATTTTTTTTACGCGCGATCTGTGATCGGGAAGGGGGAGGGGTGAGTTTTTAAGGGTAACTAACGGTTTATGTCGATTTCAGGAAAAACTAAAGTTCTATAAAAAAAAAGGTTAAATGGCAAAGTTGTAGATAGGTAATAAAAAGATCTATTTACAACTTTTGTATTTACACTTTTTTCAAATAACTTCAAAATTTATGTGGAATATTCAAATAACTAATTTTATGATTTTTTATTTTTATCTTTTGCTAAAAAAATATTTTTTCACAAAATTTGGTGATAACCTACCTTTTTATGAACCAAACACACAGTATTTTTTTCGGTTTAAAATATTTATGTTTTTCGCCTCATTTTGAAAAATCACCCTAGTTTTCAATGGAAAATTGTCACGTCAAATTATCTGCTTTTTTAACACGCTTGTAATAGCTTGACCTGTCTGTATGTATGTATGTGACATAATCTTTTAACTTCGTTTTCACCTACTTCTAAACATCTGATTAACTTGAAAATTTGCACAGGGGCCGATGAAAATGCAATAATATGAAAAAAAACCAACTAAAAAATTAGAAATAAATAATGTACTTTAAAAAAACTAAAAAAACATGCTTTTGTGAAAATAGGAACTAAAAAGTAAGAAATAAGAAGAAAATGTATTTTACTGCAAAAATAAGCGTGTGGCGCATGGTGTATCTTAAATAGTATTTAATAGTATCTTAAAAACCACCCCACGCTTTTTTTACAGTAAAATAGGTACATTTTCTTTTTTTACTTTTTAGTTCGTATTTTCAAAAAGCGTGTTATTTTGTTTTTTATTAAAAAGGTCGGTGTGCTTTTTGTTCGATGAAATCTCTACTTTCTGATGGTAAATTAAATTTAAAAATTTAAAAACCCCCGACCAAAAAAATAAACTCTAAAAACGAACATATAATATTTTAAACCTATTATAATTATCATCGTCACATATATATTATTGTGAGTTCAAGTATTTTTATTTTACAAGCGGCTTCGCGTCGGGGGACCGCTAAGTGAGAAAAACAGGTGTAGTCACAGATTGCAACAAAAGAATTTACTCCGAAAAAATCGCAAAATCGACTCAACCGTAAACGTCGTCTGCCCTCACGTTTAGCGGTCCCCCAACGCGACGACGCTTGGAAAATAAAAATACTTGAACTCACATAATATATATGTGACGATGATAATTATAATAGGTTTAAAATATTATTTGTTAGTTTTTAGTTATTTTTTTTTTGGTCGGGGGGTTTTTAAATATTTAAATTTAATATTTTTTAAAGTTTTTTAAACGGAACTGATCTACTGTACATAAGTTACAAGGAACCACAGTTGAAAAGGCTGTAGTATATTTGGGCAAAAAAATTTTTGCAAAAGGCCAAGCCTACGTGACTTTAGGCCGCGTAAAAAGTTTAGATAGGGTCGCTATATGCGATCTCGACCAAAGGAAGCTGTTTAACAATACTCATGTCATGACAAACTGGCTTTGGGAGAATTGCACAGATTGAGAAACAATAAAGATTAAACTTTGGCCCTTCTAGATTTTCAGCAAAAATATAAATCGGTTTATCCATTTCATTTCGGCATTCCAGGGTTTCATCCGCCACATCTCATTTCCAGCATCAGGTCCTCGTCAATTAAAAACATGAAGAGAACTAGTCAAGGCAAATTCAACGAGCCCAAACTCGATGGGTTTACTAAAAGGTAGACCAGGGTTACATCTCCTACCTTCGAGCCCTATCATCAGACCAGCTCAGAGATTCCAGATTTCCAGCATCAGGTCCTCGTCAATTAGAAACATAAAGAGAACTAGTTAATACAAATCCAACGAACCCAAACTCGATGGGTTTAGTAAAAGGCAGTCCAGGGTAACGTCTCCTATCTTCGAGCCCTAACAGCAGACCAGCTCATTGGTTCCAGAAGACATTAGTGTTTCAAATGTCAGATCCCACATATGCTTGCAAGTAAACTGAGCGTGTAACATTCCTATCACACCTAACAAACGACCTGATGACCTTGAAGACCTGAACCGATTTCCACCAAACATAGGTAAGAACACTCTCGACTGATATACCTTTCAATAAAAAAAACCGCATTAAAATCGGATCATCCGTTTGGGAGCTACGATGCCACAAACAAACACGGACACATTTACATACACACACAGACACGTCAAACTTATAACACCCCGTTGTTTTTGCGTCGGGGGTTAAAAATATACAATACTACAGTAAATATTCTCAGAAAATACAAATAATGAAAACTCGAATCCAAATTTCTTTTGAATCATTATGTACAATTTTGGGCTATTTATTTTAATAATTTTAATTTATACATATATTACTCGAAAAACATAAGATTTTATGTTATATTGTATACTTATGTGTTTCGTAAAAATTTTCCTTTCATTTTTGTTATATTCCCTGCCAATGGCTTTCTTTCATCTTACTATAAATTTTTTTCACTTTTTACCATTTTCAAAATTATCGACCCTGGTCTATTATACCAAGACACGCATACAAATATTAAATATACAAAAGAAACAACAGGAGGTGGCATATTATCTAGCGTACTCTTTATAGGTTTCTTTTTTAGTTTAGAAGATCATTTGGGATTTTTGAATCCCTGAATCTGGACCTTGATCCAGGGGGGGGGCCGCTGCCCCCCCCCTGCCCCCCCTGGGTACGCCCATGAGTGTGCCTGTACCAACTTACCAATATTAGAAAAAGAATGATTTTAGTAAAACTTTATACAGCGGTAGAGAAGAGGAAGTAGGAAGAAAGATACAGCGTAGACAGAAATGAAGAATGTAATTTGTAAAAAGAATTAATAAAAGATTTGTATTTCGGTAGCAGCTAGTACAATATCAGATTTTTTCCAATTCACATAGAACTAATGTCAGAAAAACAAAAACGCATAGGTACCCAAAAGAAATTGTTATATAAAAGGTTGTCATAAAAAATTAAATACAAAATAGAGGTTCGCTAACTTGTCTGATGTTAACGTAAATATGTATACACATAGGTATAAATTTACTAGAGGCCGCCCGTGACCTCGTCCGCGTGGACTTTATTTGTAGAATTTATCTAAAATAAAAGTACGTTAGTAAAAAATTAGTATTTCTGCTTACAAACCACTAAAATATCTGATAATGTTTATATCAAAGAACGAAGAAGTAGCATCTAAGTTTATTAAAGTACTATTCAACTAAAAGAAAACGAGAACAGCAAAAAGTTTATTGTTTTGCTTGAAACAGTTGGTGTTGAAGTTAGCCGAACGCCGCCAAAATTTATCGAAGTTACCTACTCGTTTCTTCGGTAGATGCCTGAGCATAATTCGAACTTCTTGTATCGGAATTGTTTGAACTTCGATAGAATGGGAGCTTCAGCTTTGGGCTGAACTCGAGTTGTCGCTAGTTTGATAGCAGGTAGCTCATTATTGCTAAAACTTGCCGTGTGAAATGCAGTAGTTTGAGATTTGCTGTTCAAGACTGGAAAATTAGATTTCTTGGTTACATGAGTGCTGGATATAATGTGCCACTCTGTGAGGCATGCTGTATTCTTTCCCAATGAAATCAAAACTTCTTTGGGTTAAACTTGAGCAGTGGTGAGTTGGATAGCAGATAGATCCGAATTTCTGAAATTCGCCTTCGACTTTGCAGTTAGAAGTAACCGCACCGCAAACTTGAAGAAGTTTAATAATAATACTATTAGATAATTATAACGCTCCCTTTGGTTTGACCGTAGTCTGGTAAAAATAAGATTACGTGTGATTACGGCTCCAAAAAAATCTGTATTTATTATGTTTCACAATATCGTTATTTTATATTTGTACTGTTTTATTATAATCATTTCAATTTTTAGTGAAATTACATATTATTTCACACACACACACACACACACACACAAACATACATACACACACACACACACACAGATCACCCAGCCTTTGGTGTGACCAAATGACTGTCTTTTACTGGTCTCCCCATAACAGCTGCCTTGAAAGAGGCTGATAACCGGACGAGACGGAAGCGGATAATTCACCAAAGCATGAAGTACTTTCATGTACACGACCTTCAGAAATGAAGAAGCGATCAAGAAGAAGGGTATTCGTTTTTAACTTTCTTTTTATTTTGCATTTCAAGCAGTTATTTCAAATGTAGAAACTGCCACTCATCAACCACACAGCTGCCACTACTTGAAAAAACACACAGGCAATTGAAACAGCTCAATGGATGCATTGTGTTGCTCTGGCGTTCAAACAGTCAGTGTTGAAGTAAGCCTAACGCCGCCAAAATAGATTGAACTTCCCTGACTATAGTCCGAGCTTACGAGTAGTTCGAACTTCTTGTATCTGAATTGTTTGAACCGCGATAGTTGACTAGAAACCTCGGTTCCTAACTTTGGGATAAACTCGAGTTGTCGTGAGTCTTATAGCAGGTATCTTCGTATGGTTAAAACTTGCCTTGTCGATTGCAGTTGTTTCAAGTTTTCGACATTCGTTTCAAGTTTGAGCAAGTCAAGTTACCATGCCGGACTGCCGATCGGAGAGTCCCGAGTTCGATATCCGGCGAAGCAGAAAGAATGATGAGTTTAAAATTTCTGTTCTCGGTCTGGGTGTTTGTGTTTCTGTCTCTGTATGTGTACCTTATTGTGGGGGCTATGCGTGTGAATCGTTATTTTTTTGAAGGGAAGCTAAATGATTTCATCTGCTGTAATAGTATTGAACTGGGGAGGGAGGCCGATTAGAAGTGGTAGTGGGATGCAAAAAAGGTTGCAGACAGCCAAGTAAGATAGATTTGACGACCCGCGTGGCGCAATGGATGCCATGCCAGACTGCCAATCGAGGGGTCCCGGGTTTGATTCCCGGCGAAACAGAAATTTGAATGATGAGTTTAAATTTCTGTTTTCGGTCTGAGTGTTTGTGTCTGTCTTTGTATCTGTCCATGGTACCCACGACACACGATATTAATTACCTTATTGTGGGGCTATGAGTGTGTAACGTTTATTTATTATTTCGATGAAATTTTTTCCAGCGGTCACCCATCTCACACCCCACCTCGCCCGTTGGCTTTTCTGTGCAGGTGGGTTCTACTCTAGAAGAGACGAAAGAAGGACGAAAGACGAAGGGAGGGATAATCTAAAAGTTAATTCACTTTTGTATTCCTTACATAATCGTGAAGGCTTAGTAAACGAGCTTTGTAACTCTTACTGCATTCACACAAACTACGTAAAGTAAGACTAATAATGAATTAAGTAGGTACAATAAAATAATCATGCGACACGTTTACCTGTTCATATTTCACTGCTTAGCGCGTCGTTATAAAGTCATAAACCCAGAAAGCTGGGTTAATATTGGAACTCGTGTACGGTGCAAGTTAGAAGCTATTATGATTTATGACTTAAAAAATGGGACAATATTTGGTATGTCCGGTTCGATTAAGGAGTATTCCGTGTATACTTATATGGCTGCAACCCTTTGCATCCCACTGCTGGGCAGGGGACTGGAGCAGTTCAGAGGTTACTCCTCCACTCTGCTCCAATGCGGGTTGGAAGAGGTGAAGATGAATACTTATATACAGGACTATTGTTATTGTTATCTTGTTATAGCCAAGTGGTTAAACACCGGTTTTTGTTTTGTCCCTAGTTCCCGGTGCACACTCACTCGTGTGTATTTGTCGATGCATCGCGTTGAGAGAAAAAAGTTTTTTTTAAATTTAATGCGATTTAAAAAAATACTAAAATTCACGCATTTTGGTTTCTTATTGGTTCAGATATTTATTGGTACCAACTTTTACATGTATTGCACATCTTTACTTGGTATTGATTTCATTACGCATTGTATGAAACATGCTGCCTAAACATATTACTCGTAAAGTATTTGACTCCAATTTTTTTTTCCAACCTTTTTATGTCCCACTCCTGGGTACATGTCTCTTCTCACAAGTGAGAAGGATTTAGGCTATAGTCCACCACGCTGGCCAAGTGCGGATTGGTGGACGTCATGTTTTCGAGAAATTATGTATTTCTCTCAGGCATGCACGGCGATGGAGAAAATCGTAACCAATTAAATATTACGATATTTTCCATCACCGTGGAATAGATTTCTTACCTCATTATTAAATATTCGCACGTTCCCAAAAAAACGTTTAAATAGAAAACACAGACACGCAGACGGACAGGCAGAGAAAAAAAGAAAAAATCTTTAATTTTTAAGGTTTCTTCTTATCCATTATCCGCAGCCGTGCCGTAGTATGTAATTTCACATATCTCTTAACCTGAGCCGAATACTCACACTCACTAGCTTTGACGATTCCGTACAAAAAGAAGAAACAATAATTCAGATAAAATCTTACTTAATATTTGTAATAATACTCGCAGCTTCTTAATAAGATCTAAAACGTGTAAAGTTGTATTGCCATATCAATATACATAACATACCTTAATTGTCGTGTTTGCCTCAAATATTTGCAGTAGCGAAGGAAATTTAATAAAGTCTGCAAGTAAATATAGATTTTACTGACTGAACTAATGTTTGTGGGCGAGGAAAGGCGTACTCAAAATTGAGTAAGTTACGAGTATGCTTCTGAATCAGGATGTGGTTAGAAGCCGGTATGAGCTTTCGGGCTATGAGTTTATTAGTTACGATAAGGGATTGTAATACTCCGTTTTTTAATAATAGGAAAACGAAAATTTGTTTAAATGTTAAATAAACGTTTGTACTCAAAACCTTTTGTTTTGTTTCTATCTTATTAGCTACTTATACTAGCTTTCCTTCCGCGGCTCCGCCCGCGTGGACCACATCCGTTTTTCTATAAGAATGAGATATTTTCCCTGGGTAAAAAGTAGCCTAGGCTTTCCCTCAGTCCCTATACTTCGGGATTAAAAATAGAGCTACGGTATCCCCTGCCTGATCCTAAGAGGTAACTAAAAGGGGGCTTCCGAGGTTGCGGGCGGGAGCTCGATCCGTCTAGCCAGCAGCCCCGAGAAGGACGGTGGTGTATGCGAGGCCGCATGCCGCCGTAAGCATCGGAAGCTGCGGGAGAGCACATTTGTGCGTTCTACTGGAGATCCCGGACTCCTCACCAAGCGCAGAGGCAGGCCACCGAGGGAGTTTTAGTGCGGATAAATCCCACATAACCCGGTTTCCTTTCCCAATGTACTGGGTACCTTTCAAAGGTTCCTCCCTGCAGACTGCAGACTGGATCCCGACTACAATTTTTTTATATTAAATAATATTATTAAATATTCATTAAGCTTCTTTTCCATAATTTACTTACCCCTATTAGTCGATTTTTAAGTAAAGCAATCGGGTATGACGACTTTCTTGTTTTAGGGTTTTTGCATTTCCAAACTACACAGAAACGCAGTCGGGTTTTTCAGTTTTTTAAATTATATACCAGATCGTGTTCGATGGAGTTTTGGAGACAAGTTGAAAGAAATATGTTTTCGCACTGTTATTTTATTTTACAACACTCTTTCACTGTTATTAACCTATATGTATGTCCTCAACAAAATGCTCTCAACTTTATCCTATAACTTTATATATATAACTCAATTATATCCTTAACTTTATATTATAACTCAAAAATACACCAAGGAATGGAAAATTAAACAAGTGTACCTTGTCTTTTTCGACTTTCCGCCATGTATATTAAACAACTATTTTGTTCGGAGTATCTTCTATTCTTAATTTGAACTTGTTTTTTTTAAATAAATTCAAACTTGAACATGATAAGCACACATCACCGACTAAGTACCTACAAGAGTTTTTGCGGGAAGTCGAAAAAGACATACCTATTGTGTTATTGTTTTATTTTTATTTTCTTGGTGTATTTTTCAGTTATATCGGATAAATTAGATGGCATTTTGTTCGATATAGGTTAATTATAGTGCACGAGTGTTGTGAATTATAATGACAGTGCGAAAACATGTTTTTTCTGCTTGCCTCCAAAATTCCATTGGTCACGTTCTAGTAAAGAAGCCATCGCTTTACTTAAATGTCTGACTGACTTGACTGACTGCTTACTGACGACCATAGAGAAATTAAACATTACGCTGACGATAGTGATGACTTACTGACTTTACCTAATATTACTCGTTAAGTTTTACCGAAATGGCAAAAACGTGATGCAAAAATTATACTTGACGCTGGCAATATATAAAGTTTGCGATGCCATAATTGAAGAAAAAAAACTACAAACAATTTATGATGATTTGTGCTTGCATAAGTTCATAATTTAAACCACAACCAAAAGCGCGGATCAAACGGTGGACAGTCATGCGAGTGGTCACCGTTCGGCTAGCATGATGAGCGACCATAAACTTGGGAGTTAATATTTCCAAATGTCACTCTCCGCGCTCACACGTAAATCAAGCTTTCCACCACGGAAACATTTTCAGCACGATGTAATTTATATAATCTGTACAATTAATAATTGGATTAAATCATAATTTTGTAGAGAAAATAAAGTAATTATGCGTTATTATTAAGTAGGTTAGTTAAAACTCATTGTAATCTATACTAATATAAAAGCTGAAGAGTTTGTTTGTTTGTTTGAACGTGCTAATCTCAGGAACTACTGGTTCGAATTGAAAAATTATTTTTGTGTTGAATAGTCTATTTATTGGGGAAATCCATAAGCTGTATAATATAACAACATCATGCTATGACTAACACCAAATTCCACGCGGATGAAGTCGCGGGCGGCCGCTAGTAATATTATAAATGTGAATGTTTGTCAGGATGCACATATGTATGTTTGTTATTATTTCACGCAAGAACGACTGAATTAATAGGGATGAAATTTGGTACGGAGACAGATTAAAGTCTGGAATAGCACATAGACCGAAAAATTGTGGGTAGTAGAACATTTACGGTTTGCCTCGGGTACCAGTACTATCACTGCAAAAACTTCTGCCATATGCAAATTGTATTGTGTTTCGGTAGAAAGGTGCAGTTTCTTGCCAGACAGACTTAAATGAGGCGACCATCCGCCTCCGGAGTAGCACAGCAACTGCACACGACCACAGGAAAACACAGAGGCTTGCTTGAGATTACAAATCTCAACGCATGTACACAATTGACGATCCGTGTGGCGCAATTGTTACCATGCCGGACTGCCAATCGAAGGGTCCCGGGTTCGATTCCCGGCGAAACAGAAATTTGAATGATGAGTTTAAATTTCTGTTCTCGGTCTGGGTGTTTATGTTTCTGTCTTTGTATGTGTCCATGGTACCCACGACACAGGGTATATATACCCTAATGTGGGGCTATGAGTGTGAAACGTTTTATTATTATTCATTTAAATAACAAAACATACCCAATGTATGGGTACTATATCGGTATTTAATCAAGCCATGCTGTTGATGACAGCCACTTTATAAACTGCGGGAATTTGGCAAGCAATTTGTTTGCCAATCATGCGAATGAACTAATAATAGCGCAAGCCAATAACCGCCAATATGTAACTGAGTTTCATGTTACTATTCTCATCAAGTTTCTACACATAAAGTACTAGTGATCCGTCCCGGCTTCGCTTGGCTGATTTTAGTTTATCCATCCCACGAGAACAGTATATTTTATACTTAAACGGAGTAGCAGACGAACATGCAGGCCACGCTCTGTTATGTGGTTGCTGCAGCCCATGGACACGTGATATAACATGTGAAATACTTGTTTTATTTTGATTTTCTTGGTGTATTTTCCAGTTGTATGCTGGGCACAGGTCACTCCCTATTATTGCGGAGGCCTGGAGCTTACTCCACCTCGCTGCTCCAATGCAGGTTGGTGGAGATGCGGGTTAGTGGACAATCCACTGTCGGATGTTTTTAAACCGCCCATAACGCCTCCGACTACGACTGTTATCTATCGACAACAACCGGTACCGACGGCTTAATGTGCCCTCCGAAGCACGGAAACGCGCATGAATTTTTTGCCACTAGCGGTCACCCATCTCAAACCCGACCGCGCCCGTTTAGCTTAGTTCCATAGATAGTTTGCGTTCTATGCTAACCGCCGGGCCATGCATTTCTGAAACTTAAGAAAAATTTGACATAACTAAAATTGGACATTAATGAAAATAAAATTACATTGGTAATTTTCGCAGTTTGTCATTAAATTCGGGCAAATTCCCGCAGTTTATGAAGCGCTGATGTCAACAGGGTTGGTAATGCAGATTGCAGCTTTGCGCAAAGTGTGTTTAAACAGAATTATAAATCAGATTCGTTATGCGTTGCGGGTTACGCTAGCTTCTAATTATTTCATAAATGTAGGTTTACTTTGGCTTGCTTTTTTAACGATAAATTTTAGTAATAAACCGATTTTCTACTACAGCTTTTATCTGTTTATTTTAAAATAAACTGGCGCGGTCGGGTGATCAAGATGAGAGAGAAAGATGAGAGGCAAAAATTTCATGCGTGTTTCCGTTATTTTCCACAATAATACCAATTTTTGTTCATTATTATTTCTCTTTTTTAGTTTGATGTGTTTCAAAAGCGTGTTTTTTTAGTTATTTTCTACTATATTTATTTACGTCTAAAAGAAAATAAGATAGAACAAAAGAAAAAATATTTAAACATTATTATTATTAGTTTATTAACAAACAGTATCTAGCATATGAATAAGTAAAGAAAAACCTACCACATCTAATCTAAATATTCTAAAAATAGTTTTTTAGTAAACTTTGCTATCGTGGTAAATTAATATTTCGAGAGCTTTAATCGTAATTACATTTCAATATTATTCATAAATGATCCTTCAGTTAAAACATGGTGGATCATTGCGTAAAAATGAAAGCTCGAAAATAACTAATTCAACCTAAAATCCCCATTACCGGGTCGTCCAGAACGGGATATCCGTGAGTACACGGGTAACTCGAGAGGCTGAAGTATCTTCCTAACAGAGATTTTGGCCAATATTTACTTGGGAACCGGCCGAAATATCAGATAATGTATTTGGATTGCAATATCAGCAAAACGAATTATACGTAGCCACGGCCGGGTATAACAAAATTCGGGATGGATTTTACGGTACCTAAGTTTGGGATGAAGTGTAAATAAGTTTGATTGTAGTTGGTGATCTATGAATTTCGATTAAATCATACTTGGAATAAATCGACTCGTCGACCAATCGGTCGCAGTTGGTGTTATCTGAGCAAAGAAGTTACAGCTCAGCTCAACTCATCGCCCATTAAGGATTGACGTTCATTAATATAAATTCCAATGAGTAAAATATTTATTTTTTGTATTTTGATAATAGGTATAAAAAACAACGAGTTGCACTCCGCTAATGCCGACAGAAGTGAAAAATTGAACATTAACGTTGTGCATTTTTGATATTTTAGAATGGTTAGGGAATAATTTCGCACGAATTGCTTTTAATATCAGTATTATTTTTCATCTAGTATTTTCTGTAGGTCTAGTATTTTTATAAAGTACTCACTCATTTTCTTTCACTATTTCTTCGTCACTTTTTTCATTAATAGATGCACTTTGTTCAAAGTCCATATTTTAAATACTTGATATAAACGAACTTTACAAGTATAGACAGTCGAGCCGTCATCAGCTGTCACCCCTCCGTCTTGGTCTAAGAGCCGGTGAAGATCGACCTTCACCGAACTGATATTTCGATGAGACATATATATGAAGGTCAATCTTCAACGTCTCCTCTACTATCATACGAATTTCGACGAGCAGGCCACGTGTGTTGATGCGAGTTTAACATTATTTACCCATTCCAAAAAAAAGTGTAGGTACAACGCCGCTAAAGAAGTTTTCACTTCAAAAATACATAGGTATTTTAAGAATATTTTATTTTATTTGAAAGTTTGTTGCATTTATCTACTTGAAGTTCAATATTATTTCAATTAGGATGATTTCCATATGAATATACATATATCTACATCTATCTCCTGCTATCAAAACAGGAATTTATTGTAACCCTGCTCATGGCGGCGGCTATTATACAAACACATCTAATATCAATATCCGTTCCGCAAGCCGTCTCCGGAGATTATCATAAAACATCTCAAGCCATCCGTTGTTGAGATCATGTTTGTTTTCGTCAAACAAATATTTTCAGCTTGTAAGTAAAGTAAAGGAAGAACGCAAAGTGGACGTACGACAAATTTTCTCTAGTACGTTTGAAACTATGTTTCTGTAAAGGATAAGAACTGTTAAGTATTATAACAAAAATATAAATTCGACTATTAAACTGCTTATGTGTGACTACTACTGCTTTTTACGATACTTCTCTTAACTCAATCACACTAACATAGAATAGGATTAAAAACAGAAAATTGTGGAAATATAATAATATGTTCCATGTCACGAAGTCCGTTAATTTATGACTGTTGTGAGACGTGCACGTGCACATTGTTATAGTGTGCGTAACCTGGAGAGCGTTCAGTATCGAGAAACGTAATCATGACAACTAAATGTAGAAGATTTGTGTGAGTAAGGTAATATTTTTAATGTTTTTGGGGTTCCATACCTCGAAGGGAAAAAACGGAACCCTTTTAGGATCAGTTTGTTGTCCGTCCGTCTGTCTGTATGTCAAGACCCTTTTTCTCAGGACACGTGGAGGTGGACAGAGTGGAATTTATATCAAATACTCAAGTCTACTGTCCCTTGAAGCTGTGAAAAAATGAAACTTCTAAGCCCGCTCAATCAAAAGATACAGTCGTTTATGCCGCAAATTTCCGCAAATTTTCGACACTTGCAAGGGAATCAAAACCTACAGTCTACATACTTCCTGTGAACTCAGAATCTAGAAATTTGGTACGAAGCAACGTCTTATAGCACAGATAAAGTAAAAATCGCGAAAACCGTAAATTTTTAGTTTATATTAAAAATATTTAACGGAACACTCGGTGCGCAAGTCCGACTCACACTTGGCCGGTTTTTCTGTTAATGCCAGACTGATGTTCACATATCTTTGCTAGTGCTTCAAAAGCTTACGCGCTCAAGCGCACTAGTCCGTACACCTCACTACTGCAACCAGAGTCTTATAGCACAGATAAAGTAAAAATCGCGAAAACCGTAAATTTTTAGTTTATATTAAAAATATTTAACGGAACACTCGGTGCGCAAGTCCGACTCACACTTGGCCGGTTTTTCTGTTAATGCCAGACTGATGTTCACATATCTTTGCTAGTGCTTCAAAAGCTTACGCGCTCAAGCGCACTAGTCCGTACACCTCACTACTGCAACCAGAGTCGATCGGACTATGGAATAGAATACCTATTACTCTGAATGAACACGTTTATCCTACGAGCCGTGTATTTTCGGAGATTATTATAAGACACCACAACAAGCCATCCGCTGCCGGAAGCTCGATGTTTGTTTACATCGAACAAATATTTTCAGCTTTTAAGTTAAGTAAACGAAGAACGCAAAGTGGACTTACGGCGAATTTTCTCGAGTCTAACATAGTTGTTCCTAATTTTTTTTTATCTAAAGTAAATAATATGGTAGTAACAGTTTTTGTCCAATAATATTTGATACTTAAATCATTTTATTTCGTTTAGTGAAAATTGGATGAATTCACTTAAGTCAAATCGATCTCGGGTATGCGTAAAAAATGGGACTAAATTACGAAATCTATACTTTATCAATTGCCCAGTTCCATAAACGATCATCTCTCATTTGATATAATTTTCTACTTATTGTTTTACAAGCTGTTGAAGCAACCATAGTAATTGGAAAAAAGTAAACAAAAAATACAACACAACTTTGGAGAGAGTCGTATATTCAGGTGGAAATCAGTAACAAGCGTCATTGTGCGACGCGGTTGTAAAATAAAAATACCACGTTTTGTATGATCTTACTGTGGGCTTACTATTTTTACGGTTTGCATAAATATTGTCTGTTAGTGAAATAAAATAGAATAAATGATTAAGTTTCTATGCAGTAAAGTTTTACAATACAGCAGCTATGGCCGAGTGGGTGAAAAAATAAAATAAAAAAATAAACGTATTGCCAAGATAAACATAACATATTAAATAATAAACATAAAAAACACAATACAATTCAACACACAGATATTTTTTTTGGCAAAAAAAAGTTTAAGTAACAGTCACCTGTCTGTGCCCAGCAGTGGGACGTAAAAAAAAAGCTTTACAACACAACAGTTTTAAATTTCAATAGAGATTTACAAACTATGATGTCACGATTTGCTCTTTGAAAATATTTAACTAATCCGTGTCATCAAAATAAAATAAGGAAGATGCATACATTTTACCAGCTTTACTCAAATTTGTATACACCTATTTATATTAAACATTTAAGATACAATACAGAAATCTAGTTTTTGCTGCCTGTTTCGTAATTTTTAAGTAAATTCTAGTTTGTATAAAAAAACGATGAATATTTTAAATGCATTTTCCACCACCAACGTTGGTCCTTTAACATTATTTGAACTTTAACTTCGATACGATTACAATGTTGCACTATGCAAAAAATGAGAGCACATTTCAAGAATCTTATCCTACGGGGGTTTGAAAAGAAACAATAAAACAAACATGTAATAAGTTTGTTTTAATTGTACTGTGTTTGGTTTAGATGGAAAGTTTTCATTATGTATCCATCAATTCCCATTATGTATCGTTCCTCCATATTCAGATGGAAATCAGTAACAAGCGGTATTTGGGACGCGGTCGCAAAATAAATTTGCCGTGTTTTGTTCGCACCGACAATGATCGGTAAATGTGGCATGTAGGAGTACACTCAAAAAACAACGGGCTTACTATTTTTACGGTTTGCATAAATATTGTCTGTTGGTGAAATATAACATTATGTAGTTCTATAGAAAGCATAATTCAGTTTCTATCTGTAAAGTTGTAATAAAGTGTGACAAACTATTATGTCACAACTAACTCATTATTAATATTTAGCTCCTTGAAAAGGCTTATATGTACCTACATATAAGGTTATGAAAATACCCACAATTATTGTTTTTGTAAAAAAAAATAAGTATGTAAATTCTATTCTGTATACAAAAACTCCACCAATCCGCACTTGGCCAGCGTGGTGGACTATGGCCTAAATCCCTCTCACTTGTGAGAAGGAGAGCTGTGCCCAGCAGTGGGATATAAAAAAGGTTGAAAAAAAAATACAAAAACTAAAAATATATATTTCAAACACCAACGTTACTCCTATTAAATTATTTGGAATACTTGCGTTACAATTATTTTAAAAGGTTGCCTTACGAAAATTTTGAGAGCATCTTTCAAGCGTTTTAGAGAGTTTGAAAAATTAAAAATGAAACAACCAATAGTATCAATATTTTTTAATGTGCATACCAATTTTAAAAGGTAAACAAAATAGTAGAACGCAACTTTGAAGGTACTCGTATATTCACATGGAAATTCGTAACAAGCATTATTGTGCGACGCGATTGGAAAATAAAATTGCCCCGTTTTGTTCGCACTGACAATGATCGGTAAATGTGGCATGTACACGCAAAATTTAACAACTGTGGGCTTACTATTTTATGGTTTGTATAATATTGTCTGGTGCTGAAATAAAACATTTGTTTTATAGAAAACATGATTTAGTTTCTTTAAATAAAGTCGTCAGTCAATGATTAACTCAGTATCAAATATTTTGTCGTTCGACAAGGCTTAACAACTCCTAAGCATAGCTTCCATCACCGATGACTTATCAAGCATTCTTGCTACAAATAGACAATTTGTAAAGTGCACTAATTCGGTATAACTAGAGTTAATCTTTTTAAAATATCTATACTTATTTAATAAACATTGTGAACAAAATTTAGAATTTCTGTTTTCCCTGCTCATCCCACCTTTACAAAAACTACTGATATTTTAAAATGTTTTTCGCAGCATAGACTCAAAATGTATGCATGTATTGTATAAAATGTTTAATATCTATGCTAATATAGTAAAGAGGAAAGATTTGTATTTTTTTATGTTTGTAATGAATAAACTCAAAAACTACTGTTCCGATTTCAAAAATTCTTTCACCATTAGAAAGCTACATTCACCCTGAGTAACATAATTATGCTACTTTTTACCGCGGAAAAATGTTTCCTTCCTATGTGGAAACGGGTAATAGGGTCAACGCGGTTGAAGCAACCGGCTAAACACCTATGATTTTAATATAGCAATGAAGCCTGGAATAGCACATAAGTACTCTATTTTTATCCTACGGGGACCCATTAAACGGGTCCACGCGGGCGAATCTGCTGGCGGAAGGCTAGTTATTAATAACTGTATAGGCACTAGTGCCAATTTCGACCTTAACTAGCTAGCTTAGGTATTTATATAGTAATATGCTAAACGTACTCTAAAGACGACTAAAAGGAAAGGCAGACGGGGCGTAAAAAGCCTAACAACTCCATGTCTGCAAACTTCTGCCAACTTACATATTTCCAGATACAATGTTAAAAAGAATTTAGAAAATATTAACTATGCGACATAGGAACTTTTCACACGAGAACTTGTCAATTTTATTATTTAGTAGGCGATCATAAATTATGAATAATATTTATGCAAGTAATATTGCTATTATTAAATTAGTTTACGGAATATTCCGCTAGAATGCGTTAAGGACGCTCAAAGAAGCAATTGCCGGGATGAAATAGTACTTTTTCTATAATGATATAACGTCTTGTATTTTGTTTTTAGTAGAGACTTCCTTATAATAATAAGTTATAAATATAGCTACATAGTTAATGTCTATTTAATAGGTTAGAATATTTATTTTTTTATCTTTATTCTCCTTAACGGGTTCGATTCCCAGCGTAGCAGAAATTTGGATGATGAGTTTAAATTTCTGTTCTCGGTCTGAGTGTTTGTGTTTCTGTATTTGTGCGTCCATAGTACCCACGACACAGGGTATAACTACCCTACTGTGGGTCTATGATCGTGAAACTTTATTTACTTATTTATTTAATATCGATGGTTGTTTCGCAGTTTTCTGTGGTTTAATGACTAAAAGCTGACATGTCTTGTCTTGTACAGTCACAACTATCGTGGAAAATTCTTACTGATTTACGATTAAAATCGGGTAAAATAGGGTTAGAATTCGTACCATTCATTATTCTAGAAAGTATTGTACTTTTTGTGTCAAAAAGTATTTTAAGCCAGCGTGACTGCTCGCAATTGATAAACATCTTGAGTCACTAAAACTTCTAAAAACTATAAAAGTCTGTTCAAGAAAATCGAAATAAAATCCAAAGTCAAGTTAGAAACGCACTGGAAGGATTTCGTACCAATCAGGTATTTAACAGTAAAATAAATGTATTTTTACAACTAAAAAAGAAGCAGTTTTTAAAATGTTATCCTTGAAAAATGATTGCATGGCATTGAATTTAGATTTGATCAATATCCTACTAATATTATAAACGCGAAAGTGTGTAAGTATGGATGTTTGTTACGCTTTCGCGTAAAAACTGCTGATTTTAATGAAACTTTACAATAATATAGCTTATACATCAGAATAACACATAGGCTACAATTTATAAAGATATTGTGTGAATTGTCCAAATTATGACGATAAGTGTCAAGCAAGTAGGAAAAATTCTACCACTTGCGAGCTATTCTGGCGTGCGCTGCCAAAACTGCTACAGTTACATATAAATGTTATGTATGATGGAAATGTTTGTCTTTAATAGTCCTATTTTTTTATTTGAATAAAGGGGCTCGGGCTGTATCAGCCCAGGGTACCTCAACCTATAAAGATTGTTTGTATCCGTAGTCAGGTTACAGATCACCGTCCAACCCGATAGCCTTGAAGAAGGCTAGGATTTCATGGACGGTGATTTGTTTGGCTTCATCTGGCAGCAGAACGTGCCTCCCAAGATGAATGCTACGCTTGTGGTTTAGCGCACCACAATTTAAAAGAAGGTGGCGTGGTGTCTCGCTCTCCTCCCCACAATATCTGCACGTGTCGGTTGGACTTAGTCCTAAAAGCGACATGTGTCTTCCGAGCTTACAGTGTCCAGTAAGGACTCTGGTTACCGTGCGGATATTTGTTCTGTTGAGCTTTAATAGCTCTATCAGCATAACTCCCACTCGTATCAGAGCTTTGGAGTGGCTGTGCCCTGGTCCTTCAGTCCAGTCCCTCGTCACCTCCTCCCTGCACTGAATGAGAATTTTTTGTCGGAGATGTTATAAATAGTCTTACAAAAAAGCCAGTCCAGTGGCACTTCAGAAGGGACTTCGCTTTATGCTAATGATCCTCTCTAACGCGGGTGAAACCGCGGGGCACAGCTAGTCTAAAATAAAATAAAGATATTTTTTTCTTTAAAGTTAAAACAGAATTTCGTCTATTCTTATAATGAGATTCTACGATGAACTTCTCTGATAAAAGGCTTATAAGAAATAAACGGTAAATATATTAAAGTCACTAAATAAGAGTTTCTTTCTTTATTTTGAAGTACTGAACCCTAAAAATTAAAACCCATGCTATTACGCACCTTCTCGACCTCTGTCGAGGGGACAGAGGGAGGTGTGTGGGACTCCCCCCTGCCGTTACGAGGCAGGGGTATACCCACTAAACCCTACTGCGCTCCTCCATCGCCATCGTGACGATGTCGTGGGAAATCGGCAGAGCCTTTGCTTCCACAACATCGTCGGCGACTGCCTGCCTATCTTGGCAGGCCCTACACGCTCCCCTTATGGGGAGGCTACAGGAATGACCGGGAGCGCCGGGTCATTCCTGTCCATCAGTGATGGCCTGTGCAATGCAGGTGGAGGCACCCCCGTACCTCCAACCTGCAGGCCACCACCGGGGGGAGGGAGAGAACGGTCGTATTGCCGTCTTCTCCTTCCCCTTCTACGTTTGCGGAGCGGGGGTTGGGACGGATCGTCCTCTCGCTCCCGCTCCGCCGCCTCCTTATGCGAGATGACTTCCTCGCAGAAGGAGGCAACGGCTTTCCAGCCTCTTTCGCTTCCGAGCATGGCCCTAACGATGCTCGGCAGCGAAAGGTCCCGGCCGACAACGGTGCACAAGACTCGGCGCTGCTCCTCCCAGCCCCGGCAACTTTCAAGGCTGTGCTGCGCCGAGTCTTCCGCCGCGCCGCAATGGTGGCACGACGGGGACTCCTCCCTTCCGATTCGGTGCAGGTAATTGCCGAAACATCCGTGTCCGGAAAGTACCTGCACCAGGCGGAAGGTGAGGAACCCATGCGGCCGCTCCTCCCACGCCTCGATCACAGGACCGAGGGCGTCGAGAGTGCGGCGTCCAAACTGCGCGGAGGCTAGGTCCTCCTTCCACAGTTGGACCATAGCCTCGCGCGCATCCCGCCTCACCGCGTTGCGCTCTTCAGGGGCTGGCCACTCACCCAGCGCCTTTTGCGCTGCCGATTAAAACCTAGCGCTTCTCCGCAGTACAGAATTAACCAAGTTTTCCGCTACTAAGTATTCCGCTTATTAAGTAAGTAAGCACATCCATCAGTGCTAGCGCAGGCCACGATTATTTATACATTCTCAACAACTAATCTTAAACAGCGCCCTTAAAGAATCTTACAGATCATTTAAAATCTAAAAACTGCCACCCATACAACTTTAGACAGCTCCTGACATCGCTTAGCTTTATAGATCACTCACAATCTTCATAAGTACAAAATAAAATTAATACTCATTTTTTAACAGCCTTTTTGACAACAAAGTAAATCAAAGTTTACTTGAATTTGTTGTTGTCTTACTACAAATTGTACAAATATCCATAAATAAATTGCTAAAATGCTATCCATCTTACTTTCAACTAAGACTAAGAATGCCGTTTATTAAGTAAGCACATCCATCAGTGCCACCGCGGGCCACGATTATTTATACATTCCCAACTACTAATCTGAAACTCTTAAGGAAACTATTGCTGTTTTGATGAATTATCTGCTTAAGAAACACCTCATATAATATCTAATACCTTTAAACGAGCAATTCTTGTTTAAATCTAAATATATTTTTTGAATCTCTGAAACGGCTCCAAAGATTTTGATGAAATTTAGTACCCTGGTTTCGGGGATGATAAATAGATCCAGCAAATTTTTATTGATAGAAATTGTCGTTTTATTTAATGCTTATGCCGTTAAATTTGAAATTACTCTTACTGACATCTATTGGAGAATATTAAAAATATTGTGGTGTAGAAAGCCGTCAAAATAAATGTCGACCGTCAATCCGCCCTTCAAACAAATGACAATCCCCATATGAAACACCTATATAAATATTTCGTCAATGGAATTAAAGCTTTCTTGGTCTAATGGTTACAAAAGTTGACTACGGACCTAGAGACCCGGGTTCAAACCTCAAGTAGGCATGTTGCGTTTTTTTATTTTTTGTGACAATTGTTTTTTTTTTAATTGGAAGCTAGGTACATAAGAATAAATAATACTACATAGAACGGAATCTCCTTTGACCGCCATCGATACGCCGCAATTTATATACCTACTTCCCTCTTCACCCCGTTACGCCCCTCTGTCGCCCAGGCGTGTTGCCAGGGTTGTGAACTGTTAGTAATGCTTATGTCTAAAGATTATTATCTTTATCGCAAAAATATAAGTTTTTCTTTACTTAAAAATCACTATTTTAGTTTAGTATTACAAAATATGAGAATGATAAATAGTTACCTACTCTATAAATACTTATAAATAATATTACTTAATAAGTACCATACCAAATGAAGCCATTTAAGTAAGTATTACTTACCGGTAAGTAATACTTACTTAAATTTATTTTAGCCATTTAAGTATTACTTACCGGTAAGTAATACTTACTTAAATGGCTTCATTTGGTATGGTACTGGTTTAAAATAAACAAATTACGTATTAGTATAACATGCTTGCGCCAGTGCCGCGGCGCCGCAATCGCGAGGCAAAACAGTCGAGAAAGGTTCAATGACCGATGGCGGGGGCTATTAAAAATATTTTGGCGACATGTTAAAATGCTGTAGTTATCTAACTTTTTTTTATAATTGAGTGAAAGTGAAACAATTGGCTACACAAAAAGAACTGGTCATATCCTTTTGATAAATTAGGTACGGAAAAGGAATAATATTTAAAAAATATTACTTATCTCGCATCATCTTTGGGCAAACTAAAAAAACTTAAGTTTGGCATTGTTTTAGAATTGTTTGTACAACCAAACACACCACATTAACTTGGCGCCGTTATTGTAATTGACGCGCCCGTCCGAGACAGCCCGACTTCAGTATTCTGTTTAGCCGAAATTAACGTGTAGGCTAATATCGTGACCTTGAGCCCGTTCGGAGCGGGAGTTTCCGTTCTATGTAGTATTATTTATTCTTATGCTAGGTATTTCAAAAGGCTTTGTTAAGTAACACTCAGCCAATGTATGTTTTGCCTAAAAATAAACCAAGAAAATCAATTGTTTTTATCCGAGCAACGCTCGGGCGTCCAGGTACTACAAGTGGAATAGAATAAGAGCGGTTTCAAACTAGCGTATATCTCTGCGCGCATACCGTCGTTCGTAAGAAACGATTACACGCGCGCTAGTTTTTGAACCGAAAAATGTCAAGGTATACCCTGTTTCGTGGGTTCCATGAACACGTAGAAAGACATGATGTTAGAGCCAATAAATATGTACCGTGTAGGCACTTCCTTAGTTTGTATAGATATTACAATTTGGCTACGCGTTTTTATCTGTATGTAATCTTTACTTTTAAGGTTCATAACCATAGAGCATCAAGGTATGACAGGTATGACACCCGTCAGAGAGGAGTGGCCTTTACAGGCGAACCCCTCGTCCCAGCGTCCATGCACAATGTGCCTTCTAGTTAAACAACTAGTGTGTGTCGGTTTAATTGAACACAAACATGAACACGGGTCTCTCACTGTTGGGGAGGTCTGGAGCATCCTCCACCCCATTTCTCCAATGCGAGTCCAATCACATAGAGCAAGTAATAATAGTAACTACGTACATACCTATGTAATTTTGTTTGTCAGAGGTGCAACGACGATATACTCGCAGAACCCAGCGTACGACAGTTCTTGGTTTCGCCAAACCTATAACTGCTTGGGAACATTAGAGATAATAAATAAAAAAAATTGCCAGGCATTACTTTTAAAAGGCTGTAAAGTGGACCGAGAGGACTCATTACGGTATCAATTAAAAATAAATTCAAACCTTTGGCACTTAATAAAAGAGGACGTAATTTCGTTAGTGCTCTGCGAGTGGGCCTAAGTGGGATGACCGAGTTAAAGAGAGAAATTAGGATATTGATTTTATTTTACTTTATCACTTGTGGCAATTCTATCTGATGTAGAAACTAGGTGACCTATTTTGCGGTTTGCTTTATGATTAAGTTACAATAGTCATTCTACTCGGCAGAGGCCTCTTATGAAAATAGGGTCTTGGACACTATGCACAAAAAAATTCAAAATCCTTACCTTAAAAAGGTTGCACTAAATCACGCTTGGAAAGCAATATAATTGTTAATTATTTTTTATACATGATTTTTATAACCGCTTAGATCAATAATAATGAAGTCAATTGACTATATAAATATGATAAGTGACGTCACTTATCATTTTCTCATACAAAATGTATGGGGATGTCACGTTTTGACAGCTAATCAAAAGTATCTCAATTGACTTGGTAGTCCAAGACCGGATTATATAAGGGATAAAAAAGACTTAACACACTTCATGAAGTAATCATCAGAATAATAAGTAGTAGACTTAGCTTTATATTCATAACTCCGCTTGTAGTTTACAAATTTAGTAAGAAATATAGTGAATAAGCAGATTTAAACCTAAAAAAATGACTTTTTATATGCAACTTTGGAAATTGTGTGATACTATTGGCAACCCGTAATGGTTACCATGCCGGACCGCCGATCGGAGGGTCCCGGGTTCGAATCCCGGCGAAGCAGAAATTTGAACGATAAATTTAAAATTCTGTTCTCGGTCTGGGTGTTTGTATTTCTGTCTTTGTACGTGTCCATGGTAGTCACTACACAAGGTATATCGACACAGGGTTATGAGTGAGAAACTATGACTCTATTTTTTTAGGTTCAGGTTCTGAGGTAATCACATAACACTTTAATTTTGCAACGAAATATGTAGCATTTTATGAAGACAGCAAAAGCCAGTCATACAAATGTCATCGTCTCCCTATGCGTCTAACTTCAAAAATATATATTTTAGTAGTCAGTATTTATTAGTTATCATGCTACATATGGCCTATTTAACATTAATGAGGGATAAATATACTTTATTCCTAGTTTATAGAATCACAGTTCCCTCTCCGTTCAAAACTCATGGCCACCATAGCCTAATGCAAAACGGAAACGCTCTCCCTTGAGACAAATTCAATTAATACCCTTTATAATAGCAGCTTCGATACGAGCGATGAAAGCCTTTAATTTTTAACACACTTCTTGCAATATTAACTAGCAAATTTTATTTTATTTTCTATAAAGTTTTTGTTTTTCTTAAATTCCGAGTTATATTTTAAAACTAATGCATACATAATTTTATCAATTCTGCTTAGTCACTTTGGCTGGCTGCAACCCTTTTGCGTCCCACTGCTGGGCACGGATCTCTCATCATTATTGGAGAGGCCTAGAGCTTACTCCACCACGCAGCTCCAATGTGGGTTTGTGGAGATGCGGGTTAGTGGCCAACCTGCTGTCGGATGTTTTCAAATCGCCCACTAAGCCTCCGACAAGGTGTAACGACTGTTATCTATCGACAACAATCGGGACCGACGGCTTAACTTGCTCTCCGAAGCACGGAAATGCGCATGATTTTTTTTCTCTTTTTTGCAAATTGACTAGGAGATATTAATGGATATACATACATACATACATACAAAATCGTAATATACATGTGGATGAAATCTTTCAACCTTGTTTTACTACAATTGTATGAAATAACGCACCTTCCTTTCATCCTGTTTTAAAACACACAGTCAATGCATGCTAATAAACTTTCATTTAAATCAAGATTCATATTTTTATCTTTCACCTTACTTATTTTTTACATACTTCATCATAAAAATACGTCTCGCTATATTTGTAAATTCAAACCACAAGGAAACCCAACTAGAATTATTTATAGTTTACGCTAGTAACGACTACGGAACAAGCAATATATCAAAAACGTCAACGCTACTCTGACTGTTATCTCCCCATCTTAAAAGGGATAAAATCGCTTGCTCCAATATGACACCCGAACACCTTGGTGCAAAAGTGGCGGTTCACACTAAGGCATGGTGTTAAGTGCGCATGTCAGCAACTAACTTGTTGGCTCGTAGTATCCGAACGTGTAGCAGTGCGACGCGGGTGTTAGGGTGTCGCGGGCGCTCTACGCGACCCCTTTGCGACTACGTGTTTCCGAACGAACGAATTCGAAATTCGAAAGCGAAATCGGGCATACGACAATTGTTTCTTTTTTCTATCTGAATGTACGTTTCGTTTCACTTTTTTATTGTGTTTTGATCGTGTTTTTTTTTTATTATTTATTTACGTTTTGATTAGTGTTTTTTATTTTTTTTTTCTTTGAAGTATCATAATAATAATTTTTATTAGTAAAATGTATTTTTATTTAAAATTTGCAGTTTGAACATTTGTAAAATTTGTTTGAAAATGGATACAACATGAACATTATAGGAAATAATAGGAAAGTTTAAAATGACAAAAGTGAAGTTGAAATGATTGAACAGTGAAGTTAAATTACTGGACAATGGCGTCCAAAAGACTCGTTATTGCCTGGACAGTCTGGCTGGCGTTGCCCTTGGCAACGGGCCATCTCAACGTGCTTATCAGTCAAGCCGAAGTTATGAAGCTGCTAGGTAAGATAATTTATCGTAATGCGAAAAAAACTTGTATAAAAACAAAATACACTAGATGTATGCATTTTGATCGGAAGCTGTTGTAGACAATCAGTGATTTTTTCCCTTGATTTTCAGAAATATACTGTATACATATCACTGTGGCAATCTGTACTTAATCATGTGTAAATAAAGTATAAATGATAAAATAGATACCTAATTTAAATCCCTCAAAATATTCACTTATACTTTTGTTTCCAAAGCTTGAAACTTATTCACTAACAAGTTATCATATCTTAAGAAGAACCGCAACTCTCTAACTCGACAATTTCTAGATCCTAAACAAATACTACGTTTTGGACACACTTCCTTGGTTATGGTTATTTATATAGTATTATTTATATATTTAATGTGTCATATAATAATTTTAAGAAATTGTCAACCCATATTTTTACAAAGATACCTGGATTGGATTTTTAAACATGGAATGTAACTACCATTTCTTTATTTTATAAACTATTCAACATGTTTGTAATCTAATAACAAAATTGCTCGATTTTGTAAATATGTGATTTGAGTTTCGGAAACGGCTCCAACGATTTTCATGAAATTTAGTGCCCAGGGTTTCGGGGGTGATAGATTGATCTAGCCATCCAGGTATTTATTAGATATAATTTTATTATTATATATTTTTCAAATTTGTCGATTTATTCGAATTTTCAGATTTTTGGCTCTTATTGACATCTATTGGAGAATTTTAATAATATTGTGGCGCAGAACGCTGTCAAACGTCATCTGTCAATCCGCCGTTCAAACAAATGACAATGTCGATTTGAAAGAGCTCTATAAACAACTCGTCGATGTAATCATAGCTTCCTTGGTCGAATGATTACGTAGGCTGACTGCGGAGCTAGAGACCCGGGTTCAAACCCAAAAGTAACACAAAGTCAATGAATGTTTTGTTTAAACGTGTCCCCCTTTTTCCCCCAATTTTTTCTCAAACTATTCTATAAATTATTAAATAGGTAATAAATAAACTAAATTATAAAGTACATAACTGCGTAAGCATTATAACATAAAAGGTAATTCAAAGTTGGAGAAAGCAGTAGAAGACGAGCGTACAGGCCACGTGATGTGCTCGCTGCAGCCCATGGACATCTATAACAACCTCAAGCAGGCGTCTTGCCTGTGGTCGTATGCAGTTGCGCTGCTGCTCCGAAGGCTGATGGTCACCTCACGTATGTCTGGCTGGCAACTGCAGTTCTCCACCGTAACACAATAGGCTTCATGGCAGAAGTGGGTGCAGGGGTAGTACTTCCTCGGTCGAGCCATTAAAGTTATGCCACCTTTTTTGTATTGTATTGTATTGGTGGGAAATCTTCAAAAGGTACCCGCCACCTTGGGAGAGGATACCGGGTTATGTGGGATTTGACTGCACTAAAACCCCTTCGGTGGCACGCCTCTGTGCTTGGGGAGGACTCCGGGATCTCCAGTGGAACGCACCGATGTCCTTCACGCGCGGCGCTCAGAATGGGCCCATCTTCGGGAGAGCGAATGTGCTCTCCTGCACCTTTAGATGCTTACGGCGGCATGCGACCACACACACAATGCCTTCTTCCCGGGGTTGCTGGCTGGACGTATCGAGCTCCCACTCTCACCGCCCGCAACCCCGTAAGCTCCCTTTTAGTCACCTCTTACGATCAAGCAAGGGATATCTTAACCCCTCTTCTTAATCCCGAAGCTACAGGGACTAAAGTTCTACTTACCACCTACAGTAGAGTGATTGACTCTGGTCTCTCAGAGAGAGCTTATATTACATGAATTCATAGACTTATTTTATTTATCATGTATCATCATATAAACCGAGTGTTATCTTCAAAAGCTGTACACGGTTTAAATCGTCATACCACAAACAATCTTTTCAAGTTTGCAACGCCCGTTGCCAATTGGATGGTTAACCGCGTGGGTAATTATCATGAACATTTTCGAGGGGCACAACTAACTTCGGTGATGGTAAGGTTTCGTCTCAGTTGTTGTCAAGACATTCATTCGTAATTCATTTATTTTCTCTCATAAAGTCGGAATATAATACAAATTTATAGCATTGTAGGTAAAATTTAGATCTTACTGTTTGAGAACTGGATGCCTACTATGCGTTAAAAATAATAGTTTTGGGAATAAATAAAAAATAAGTACAATGATAGAAAGAGTTTAATGGGCTCAAACAGAATTGGCACTTTTATTTACTTTTATTTTGGTCTTTATGTTTCTATATTAATATTTTCAATGTTCAGCGTAGTAAGCCTTACAGACCTCATCCCTTTAGAGCGAACTACTTAATCCTTTGCTGTTGTAAGGGGCGACTTCCTAGGGGCTTTACATACGATATACAATATTCAATCCCGAAACATTGTTATCTTGGTAGCCGAATATTGTTGAGATCCTCGGCACTAGGTAACTAGTGTCACGTCGAAAATCAAATCAGATAAAGCATTATTTAATCTGCGACGATCCAGGTTTATGACTGATTTTGTCATATTTTGGGGCATCTTTGTCCTTTTGCTTATCCCCGCCAATACAATTATTGAAGCAACCTATAATTACTCGTAGTTAGAACTTATTGGATCTAAGGACTTAATGAGAAAGATTCGTGCCTAATAGTTGACGTAATAAATATCGTTTAAAAAACTTAAAACGCTTTTAAAGCACGTTAAACTAAAAAGATAAAAATATTTTTAAATAAACTTAAAAAAATAATAAACGAAACTACCAGTATTATTGTAAAAAACGCGTGGGCGCTTTGTGCCATATTTTTTGTATATTGAGCGCCCTACGCTTTTTTCACAATGATACTATATTTTCGTTTATTATAGTTTTAAGCTTATTTTAAAAATTATTTTTAAATTTTTAGTATGATATGCTTTAAAAGTTTTTTAGTTTTTTTTTTAATTATATTGATATTTCCCTTTTTAGTTTCATGTGCTATGAATGATTTAAGTCCAAAGAAGAGCTACAAACAAGCTCACAAACATACAGGTGAAGCTAATAAAAGCATGTTAAAAATTATTGCAACTGCTCAAGCGTTAAATATGAACTACTTCTTTGCATTCCCGGATACTCTGAAAACCTTACGCATGAGACTTACATCATATTAACTCTCAGGCGATTCAATACATTGTTTTGCCACCACAGCTTTAATAAATATGGTAGATTATTTATTTTTTATGTTCACGAGGTTTAAAAGAGAAGTACATAAAAACCAGGTACCTTTAAAAATTAAAAAATAAAAGCACCTACATAAATTTTAGGTACAAAATGTTTAAAAACCTTTTTATAATTCAACAGAATAGTATAGTTTCCAAATACATCATGGGAGTTTGACATGAACGTTATTTTAGGAACAGTTGAATAAAGATAATGTTTTTCTTAAACCTAAGCTGTTTCAGGATATTCAGTTTACTTTAGCTTTCGATATCTGCTACTACAATATGAATATAATTTCCCAGAATTGTTTTATTGGAAGTATGGGGCTTCACGAACTTGAGATCAACATGGATTGAAGCCAGTCTAGAATATATTGACTTTCAAAACAAAGTTGTCTGTATGTATCGGAACGTACGTACATTATCGAATATGTAAAGTTGTGTTGTTGTGTTTAAACATTAACACGGCACCACATACATCAGTACGTACTCAACTATATTTACAAGTAGAAAAATGGTGGCCACTGAATAATGAAATGAAACAAAAGGTATTTGCGCAGCTACTGGTAAAAGAAAAAGTGGTTACAACGGGAAATAGACCCAATTAATTAATATGTTTAGTGACTACTTTAATTTAAGTATGGGACAGCGTCCATTACGTCATTATTCGATGACGTAGTGTTGATATAAAATGTACAATGCTATGGTACACATTATTTATAATGGCCGCAACTCTTTTTTGCTCTCTCAAACTCTCTCATTATTGGGGAGGCCTGGAGCTTACTCCACCACGCTGCTCCAATGCGGGTTGGTGGAGATGCGGGTTAGGGGTCAATCCGCAGTCGCATGTTTTAAAACCGCCCATAAGGCCTTCGACAAGGTTTAACGATTGTTATCTATCGAAAACAACCGGGATCGATGGCTTAACGTGCCCTCCGAAGCACGCGGAAACGCGCATGATTATTTTTTGCCACTAGCGGTCCCACCTCACACCCGACCGCGCTCATTTGGCTTAGTTGCATAGATCGTTTGCGTTCTACGCTAACCGCTAACCGACAGCGGGTTGACCACTAATCTGCAACTCCACCAACCCGAATTGGAGCAGCGTGGTGGAGTGAGCTCCAGGCCTCCCCAATAATAAAGGGGAGAGACTCGTGCCCAGCAGTGGGACGCAAAAAAGCATTGCAGCCAAAACAATGTGAAAGTGCACGCTTCACTACATTCATAGCTAGACGAACTTCGTAACATAGAACATCTGTAGAAATATATAACAACATGAGTCATGTGTGACTGTAATATATAAATGTTACTTTGAGTTGAGCTATAGAGTCTGAATCAATGTTCGCTGCACTGCCCTGCGCACAAAATAAATAACATTGGGTCCTCATAAAATACTCATTTGTTATATTTATACACGTCACTACTTTGACACTATCGAAACACTTCCAATACAAACGACAGCGCGACATTCACGTCATCCCCCGCTTCGGAAGATCAAAAAAATGTAATTATCTACCCCCGATCTACCCTCAACCATTTATATTTGTTCTACAAATTCGACGTATTTCGTATACGCAATTGGATACGAGTCCATTGTTTGGTACGACACGTACTAATTCACTAAGTTCTAATTCTTCAAATCATCGTAGGTATTTCATTCACAAACAATCGAATTGATTGCTATTAGAGTATGTACATCTCTTGGCACGATGCAACACCACATTCTTGAAGAACTTTTTTATAAGTATTCTTATTTGTTAAAACCTTACTCATTGGTAATGGGCATGATGACACTATTAAAGAATCAGAGAATAAACGGTTTTACAGAAAAATATATGCTAAAAAAGTTTTAAAATATGATCCCGTTTTAATATAAACATTAAGATTAATAAGATTTTCAATAAAATAAAAGTATTAAATACAGCAATCGGCCATGTTATCTGAAACGCCAATCAAAAGGAATGACATCACGCCTCAGTAAAAGTCATCGTGTTGCTTGAAGTTTGACGAGCAAGCCGACGCCATGACACCTACGAGCGTTTTTGCGCTTAATACGAGTTACATAGCAGAAAATACATTAATTTACGTTAAAACTTAAGTTTATTGCTGAAATAAACTTTTTTTCGCAACTAGGAGACGTGTACCTACAATAAGGAAAGGTATTTAAAAATCTGTCATCATGCCTATTATGTATAAAAGAAATACGTGAACTTAAAAATAAATGTTAAAGCCAATATTATAAATTTAATTACAATTATATGTGAGAACATTGTAACTTGAGACACGATAGGTTTAATAAATAATTCATTGAAGGTAATAAAAAAATTACAAACAACAAAATGAATAAAATAATATTATATTAGATATGCAAAACATTAATACTTCCAATGTAACATTATTTTAAAATAAAACAATATTATAATTGTAGCCTTTGAAAAGTAAATAAGGTTTGAAATAAACAGGATAAAAGCGCAAATCACATTTTTCGCATTATTACAAAGATTCAATTTGAAAAGTAAGAATTAAAAAAAATAACTAAATAATTGAAGACTGAAAAATCGTATTAAGTAAAAATCTCTAAAGCGTACCGTTGTGACATCGTATAGTACTGTCAGCTACAATGGAAACGAAACTATGCGCGTCTCCAGTAGTTTATTACTTTAGGGAGTCACCGACATCACAGTATCCGAATTGGGATCTTATTAGAGATAAAAGGAACTTGCTCTCCGCAATGCATACTGAGCATTGCCGCCATTCTCGTAAACGTAGCTGTCATAGAGAAAATGAGATGGAGAAATAAACTGTGTGCTATCGTACAAGATGTATGAAAGTAAAATTACCTCTAAAATTATACTTTGATGCAAAGTGGAAACTTATCTCTAGATATTTTTATGTGTATATATGTATATGCGTGCATGGCCCGGGCGGTTAGCATAGAACGCAAACGATCTATGCAACTAAGTCAAACGGGCGCGGTCGGGTGTGAGATGGGTGACTGCTAGTGGCAAAAAAATTCATGCGCGTTTCCGTGCTTCGGAGGGCACGTAAAACCTTGTCGGAGGCCTTATGGTTTGAAAACATCCGACAGCTGGTAGGCCACTAACCCGCATCTCCACCAATCCGCATTGGAGCAGCGCGGTGGAGTAAGCTCCAGGCCTCCCCAATAATGTCTCCGTGAACTTAGCAGAGCATTTGTAAGAAGAGCAAAAATAAATTTGTGTTCTGATGGCAGGCGCATGAGTTCTAGAGATCCGTATAGTTTTCTTGAATAGTTCTGCCGTAAATAAAAAGATATAGGCAGTATAAGATATTCATGAAATGCGCTGCTAACTTCCCATAGCCGTAGCAGAGCATTTCTAACGGAATAATTGGGAGAGACCCGGGACCAGCAGTGGGATGCAACGGGTTGCAGCCATATCTGTATCAAAAATGTCAGTATAGTTTAGTTTTTAAGTTCTAATATAAATAAAATAAAAGTCTTTGTCTTTAATAACTTTTATAGTGTAAATGAGCGTATGATAAATAACGATTATTTCTTTCTGTGTGTATCGTTTTTCTTGTATTTCGAAGAAAATTACTTAATAAGAAATAAAACAGCGTATTTTTGGTACGAATATGATGATAAAAGTCTTTGTCTTTAATAACTTTTATAGTGTAAATGAGCGTATGATAAATAACGATTATTTCTTTCTGTGTGTATCGTTTTTCTTGTATTGCGAAGAAAATTACTTAATAAGAAATAAAACAGCGTATTTTTGGTACGAATATGATGCGAATGAAAAAAATATATATTTTATTTGACAACGTCTAACATCGACAATGGGCATGATGACAGATTTTTAAATACCTTTCCTTATTGTAGGTACACGTCTCCTAGTTTCGAAAAAAAGTTTATTTCAGCAATAAACTCAACTTTTAACGTTAATTAATGTATTTTCTGCTATGTAATTTTAATTAAGCGCGAAAACGCTCGTAAGTGTCATCATATCACCTTGCTCGTCAAACTTCAAGCAACACGATGACATTAACTGAGAGGTGACGTCATTTCTTTTGATTGGCGTTTCAGATAACATGGCCGATTGCTGTATTTAATACTTTTATTTTATTGAAAATCTTATTAATCTTAATGTTTATATTAAAACGGGATCATTTTTTAGAACTTTTTTAGCATATATTTTTTTGTAAAACCGTTTATTCTCTGATTCTTTAATAGTGTCATCATGCCTATTCTATATACAAAAATGAAATCAAATTAGTACTACTAAGAAGGTTTTCATCCTTAACATAATAGTTTGACCTGAGAAGTACAACCGCTAAACTCGTCACTGCCGTAAATTAATTCTATTGTATTTTGGTGGGTATAAATGACGGTCAGAGTTAAATAAGGGGATGCCATCAGCCACCATTCTAAAACCAAGGTTCGGATACTTCTTCGAATCGAATTCGGATACCAAGCCTGCATTCTTTGCATTTGCAAACTTTGTTAGTTAGACCGCAGAAATCCCACCGCTAAACCCCTTCTTACTGGGAAGCAATTATCTACATCTACACTAAAATTATAAAGAAGTAAGGTTTGTTTGTATTGAATAGGCTCCGAAACTACTAGACTGATTAGAAAAATTATTTTACCATTAGAAGCTGAAATTATCCTTGCTTAATATAGTAGTATACCTTTTACCGCGGGAAAATGCTTCATTTCTGCAGGAAAACGGGTAATAGAGTCCACGCGGTTGAAGTAACTGGCTAAAAGCCTAAGATTTTAATATCGTCTTACGACGTATTTCAAATGAATGGAAGAAAATCAGAGATATAAAACGAGCGAACACGGGCAAAGTCGCTGGCGGAAGGCTAGTACGCGGTACGTAGTAGTGCGGTTGGCGGTTGCCGCTCATATTTACTTGTGGTGACCATCAGCCATCGAATAAAACCATAAATGATCATTTAACACCACGTGGCTGTTATGCTCATCTGCTATACCATCTAAATAACAAAACATAAGCTAAGAAAAACAAGCTAAGAAAAAAAACAGTATTTTTATAAAATATAATTTTTGATCGCAGTAATATCACATCACGCATAAGCTGAGATTTTTCTACTGTGTGCACTATACATTAATAATAAATATAATAATACCTATATGCTTGCTTCCTACAATGCATACTAAGCACTGCCGCCATTCTCGTATAAACTGTCCTGTCATCGAGAAAATGAGATTTAGAAATAAAACGCACATTCCATGAGCACACTATTCTTGGAATTATACTTTAATGCTAAGTGGAATCTTCTCACTCTACAATTTTCGTTTTGAACTAGTTTTTGAAGGTTTAGAATGGAGACAGTGGTGTGGTGTAGTTCTATGGTTAATAATTACATATGTATTTTAACGAACAAACAAACAAATCAGAAACAGAACCAGAATTTAATTTTCTTAATTTTCTTGACTGTTTGTACGATAAGGTGTAATTTTTGTTGGTTTTGTATCACTGGGATTTAGTATGTAAATTAAAGACACTTTTACTTGTTTCACGTTTTATTCTTCTCACAACTCACACCGTATGCTCACACCGTTCTCTGATGAAAAATTGACAATCTAATTTGGTATAGACTATAGAGTAAAATGGACAGTAGACATAACATAGGAAAAAAAACTATAAAGCATAAACTTTAAACAGGGCCGGATTTAGAAGTCCGGAGGCCTCGGGGTAACAAAGGAGTGGAGGCCCCTTGGCCCCAAATTATTTTCCAAATAAACTTGACATTTTTTCAGTCAGTGATATTTTACTGATTCCCTGATTGAAGCGAATAGATTATTTCTGTTAATATTTAATGTAATCATGTTTGTACAAAATAATGAAAAACGCAGATATGAAATGAAAAGTTGTTTACTTGTATGTACTAGTCTGATTCCGATTTTTTCCCTAAATCTCTATTGTGGGGGCCCCTCTTTTGTGGAGGCCCCGGGGCTGTAGCCCTGGTCGCCCTCCCCTGAATCCGGCCCTGACTCTAAAGGTTCTAGTACACTACTACAAAAGATGGGAAAGTGTGCATGAAACATTATTAAACATTGACAGTTTCTTAGAAAATTTTCAGTGGTAACCTTAACTAGGGGAAAGGGGTCATATTAGTCACTTAATCGATAAATGTCAATATTATTTTGTACGGGCAATAGAAGTAGGTATTACAGTAACATGGCGATTTTTAACGCTCGTCTCATTCGATACTTCCATTTCAGAAATACCTATATTTTTACTGTAGTATTTTATTAATTGTCTCAAGCATCATCCATCCATCAGTACTCAGAAGTCCACTGCTGAACTGGTCCGGACTGGACTGCTCCTCCTTCCTCTTCAATCATTACAGTGAATTTATTAATCCAAACTAAGCCCTAGCTTTGTATAATGTAACTACCTATACTATTGTCCTACTAGTTAAATACATTTCGTAAGAAGTCAGTTCCGGCCGCTAGTGCATGATATTTCACTGTCCAATCCCATCTCGCCCTCGGGCTGCGGGAGCACTCGCAGAACTTTATGGGAAATGGAATATTGAGCGTTCTCATATTAAAGGGGATGTAAATAAATAAAAGTGTTTTATTGTTCCCTTGCTTCCGCATCGATGTTACCTGCAGTGACTCCGCACTACATATTTATTTCTCGTTGGACTTTGTACTCGTATCTGAGGGCCCACTCTGCCTTAATTTTGGATTAGATTGAAGAAATTCAAGCAATATTATTCATTCAATAGCTTAATGTCATCAATGACAACGCTTACCTTATTAATTCATGAAAAAGAAGCGATCTGAGTATGCTAAAAATGATTCCGAAAATGTTAGAACTTACGAACGGATGCTTACAGAGTGTGCCCTCTGGTTTGTAGATTGTGTGTAGTGTAAGGAAATCTATACAAATAAATAAAATTGGAGTGTCTGTTTGTAATATTGAAATAACCGCTTTTTACTACATCCATATGAATGTATATACGGTACCAAAATAACATTTTTTACAAATTTGGTCTGTCTGTCTATCAGTCTGTTTGTCTGTCAGTCAGTCTGTCCGTCTGTTTGTTCCGGCTAATCTCTGATATGTCTGGACTGATTTTGACGGGACTTTTACTGGCAGGTAGCTGATGTAATGAGGAGTAACTTAGACTACTTTTATTTAAGAAAAAATCTACAACGAAAGTCCACGCGGACGAAGTCGCGGGCGGCCGCTAGTATTAAATAAGAACTTATGCAATGATACAAGATGTACCTTGTTCTTTGATTAATATGGAATATATTGAAAAATTCTTAATTTATATTGTTCTTTATTATTTTAATATTCAAATTGATTGCCTCGTGAAATATAATGCCATTTTTCGCATATTGCGATTGCGATTGCGATTTATATTTCGCGCTGTTTTTTACTTTTTGCTATGAAAATTGTGGGAGTGGGCTGATGGCGACATGGTTAATCTTCATAGCTTTCGATTGGGCAACAGAAAGTCATCGAGACTAGCGTTAATTTTTATTTGGTAACGACGAGTGGAGATGGCTTAAAACTATTTTAGGTTTGCACTGAATTTAACAGATTCTATTATTAAGCCTTATAGCTAATTAATTCGATTATGCGCTAATAACATAACAGTGAATTCACTGCAATCATGAGATAAGGATGTTTATTATTTGTACTCCTAATAATCTAGTGAATAACAGATATTAACGTCGTCAGATATTGTTATATAATATTTATTTATATTTGTGCAGACTTTAAGGTACGGTACAGAGTACCGAGAGTATCATATTATTATATTGGTCGAATAAAATAGAGAAGCTGGAAGTATACATATATACGAATGTTTTTAGAAGATAGAAGTAATGTTACATTATATGTAAATCATAATATGAAAAACTCATTATTTGAGTATTATATGAATATGTATTTAATTTAAAAATATATTAGTATAATGTACTTTTAACTAAAAATGTTTTACGTTTAACAGTATTTGTTTTTTTACGGATGCTTCCAGAAAAAGTAAAGCCAACATTGTTTACCATACCATTACGGTACCATTTTGTTCTGTAAGTAATTTTATTCAGCAATAATTAAAAGATAATCGCTTTTTGTAGTGACTTGTCTGCTCTGAATTTGATAATCATAATGCTCTTTTTTCTTGTACTTAATTGAGAAATTTTAAGGTCAAAGTGAGTCACAAGACATTTTTAAAATAGTTCAATATAATCAATAACTCACTAAGTAACTAAGTTAGGCCTGAAATTCTACGGAATTTGAACCCGGGATTTTAGCAAGAATAGGTGGTTGTGGTGTGTGGTCAAGTAAATTTAAATAGTTACATAACATAAATAGCCTACAAAATTCAGTTCCGTCTTTCAAATACAATACAAAACATGTAATAACCCTCACAATGCACTTCAGGGGTAGTCTTGGCACCCCACGCTGCCGCGGCGCGATAAGACGAATTGTTATTTGAACTGCCATTAATCCAGGGGCAGACAGATGTCGCTGTAGTCTATTATTTTTGACACATTGATTGTCATGTTACTCTAAAGGATGATTTATATCGCTGCGTTTAACTCATTTACTAGCAGTTGGATTCAAGTTTCATACATTTATAAATAACAAACTAAGTGGTAGCCCTTATATCTTTCAGCTGACGTCGCTATAGCAGTATGGTATTTATAGGTGGTAGAACTATTAGGTTCCCCCGGGGAAGTACCACCGCGGCACCCACTTCTGCCGTGAACCAATTCTATTGTGTTTCGGTGGAAAGGTGCAGTTGCCGGCCACACTTACATGAGGCAACCACCAGCCTCGGGAGTAGCAGCGCAACTGCATACGAACTCAGGCAAGATTTACCTATGCTTGCTTGGGGTTGTATGTAAATGTCCATGGGCTACAGCGACAACTTAACACCACGTGGCCTGCATGCTCGTCTGCTACTCCATTCAAATAAAAAAATGGATTAACAGCATACTTTAATGACATAGGCTATTTTTAACCTAATTAAAATGTATTATTCCTATAAAAAAAACGAATATGTGCTTTATAAGCGTATTTTTGGTATTTTAAAGATTCTAAATGACTCGTAAGGCTAACAGTAGGTACATAGGTAGTACACAGTAGATACCATGGCGGTGTGCCACGCAAGAGGCCATTAGTTCGGTTCCCAGCCGGCAAAAATATTGAGATGATGAATTTAGAGGTCATTTCCTTAAGAAATAAAAATAAATTAAATAACGCTCCACACACATAGCCCCAAAGTAGGGTATTTAAACCCTGTGTCGTGGGTACCATGGACACAAACACAATACAAATATACAAACACAGGAACACAAACACCCAGACCGAGAACATAAATTTAAACTCATCATTCAAATTTCTGTTTCGCTGGGAATCGAACCCGGGACCCCTTGTGTGGGTGTTTGTGTTTTTTTATCTAATACCTACATAACTCAGGGTATCCTACTGCAGGCCTATGAGTGTGAAATGTTATTATTATTATTATTTTATCTAAAACAGACTAATTAACAATTGCATTCAAGACTATGATAATGTCCATAAGCAGCAGCAACCACTTAATACGATGTGGTTTGCATGTTCTACAACAGAATTTAAAGAAAATGTATTTAAATGAGCAGCGATGGCCGAATGGTAAAAAATCGCGGTCTTCGATGCGACCGATCCCGTGTTGAAATCTTCGGCGCGCATATCTGACAAAGAAATGTGTAATGTGCGCATTTATCTCTGCTCCACGGCGATGGAAAATATCGTGATATTCAATTTATCACGATATTCTCAATCGACGTGCATGCCTGAGAGAACTTAATGATTTCTCGAAAGAATGACGTCCACTAATCCGCACTTGACCAGCGTGGTGGACTATGGCTTAAATCTCTTTCACTTGTGAGAGACCTGTGCCCAGCAGTGCGACTTAAAAAAAGGTTGGGAAGAAAAAAAAACTTCTTCCACAGTAAATTTGTGAAATTTCATCCCACACTAAAACCAATTATATAAAAACGTATTACGAAATAGTATTAGTTGAACGCAATACAGATGAACTTCAAGGAAAACAACTTGTTGATATAATTGCATAAAGAAAACGTAACAAGCTACATGACGCATCCCTACGGCGAGCCTCATTGGGGGTAATATCAATAACGTTTACGGTATGACGCACTCTGTGGCTCCAACCACCCTACGTAATCCTTGAAAATAATGTCACATTTTGTTAGTTAATATTTTTATAAACACAGTTGATTTCTGAAAAAAATAAAAAAATAAACTGAAACAATTCAGTTTTTTTCGGATCAATTAATCATTTTTATTTTTTACTTTAGGTTTCTCTATGTAAGCAGTAGAATAAATTATGATAAGACAATAAACTCTTTACATTAGAAATACATTAATAAGGGCAGGGGGCATAATGTATCCATTTAAACATTGTTTTAAGAGACAAGGTTATTCTCGCAATGCAAATTGTTAAGGATGAATCGGTACATGAGATAAAAAACGGTTAAATCTGAAAGATAAAAAATATGTTCCTATTTTTTTTATGAAAAGCAGAAAAACGGTAAATCGTTTAAGTGATTGCACTTATTTTCAGGAGAATTCGACAAGAAAGAAGAAAAACCAGAAAGAAAGAAAGACAGTTTTTAGAGTTCCGTAGCCAAATGGCAAAAAACGGAACCCTTATGGATTCGTGATGTCTGTCTGTCTGTATGTCCGTCCGTATGTCACAGCCACTTTTTTCCGAAAATATAAGAACTACACTGTTGAAACTCGGTACGTAGATGTATTCTGTAAACCATATTCAGATTTTTACACAAAAATAGAAAAAAACAATAAATTTTGAGGGTTCCCCATACTTAGAACTGAAACTCAAAAAAATTTTTTTCATCAAACCCATGTGTGGAGTATCTATGGATAGGTCTTTAATTTTTATAATTTAGTATTATATATATTATATTATTTAGTATTATTTAATAGGTCTTTAAATTTAAAAATGACATTGAGGTTTCTAATAACTTTTTTTTCTAAACTGAATGGTTTGCGCGAGAGACACTTCCAAAGTGGTAAAATGAGTGTTACTAACCCTGTAACTTCTAAAATAAGAGAATGATAAAACTAAAAAAAAATATGCTGTACATTACGATGCAAACTTCCACCGAAAATTGGTTTGAATGAGATCTACTAAGTAGTTTTTTTAATACGTCATAAATCGTAAACCACAATTTACCTTTCATTCAATCTTAATGCAATGATTTCTGTGGATAATCAAAGGCAATGATGTATTTCTGTTGCCGCTATTGTTATGCATATACTAAAAATAGAATAAAATAAATATTTAAGGGGGCTCCCATACAATAAACGTGATTTTTTATAGATAATGATACGGAACCCTTCGTGCGTGAGTCAAACTCGCACTTGGCCGGTTTTAATACTTATGCCATAATTAATTAACCATACACACTACGAAGAAAACAACTTGTTGATATCATTCAATAACGAAAACGTGAACAAACTACATTACAGATCCCTACAGTGAAAGCCTCATTGGGGGTAATATCAATAAAGTTAGTGATATGACGCACTGTGTGGCTCACCCGTCGCCAATATTTCCTAAATAGGTAATACGTTTAGTTCTACTTGTTTTATTTAGAAATTCACTGTGATGTTTGTTATAACAATTAAAATATCGTAAATTAAATTATCGTAAGATTAAAATATACACTTATTTTATTGTTTATTAAATAAAATTTATTTTCCCGTTGATAGAATTCCACCGAGCTGAATTTATTGAATTAAAGCTTTCTTGGTCGAATGGTTACGAAAGCTGACTATGGAGCTAGAGACCCGCGTTCAAACCTCAAGTAGGCAAGTTGCGTTTTTTAATTTTTGTGACCATTTTTTTTTTAATTGGGAGCTAGGTATTTCAAAAGGATTTGTTATGTAACACTAAGCCAATGAATGTTTTGCTTAAAAATAAACCAAGAAAATCAATTGTTTTTATCCGAGCAACGCTCGGGCGTCCAGGTACTTATAATACATGCGCGTATTTGATGCCATGAACATAGAGTATCATAAATTGAAGTAGGTATTTGATTTTCATGAAATGAATTAGTAAATATTTTTATATCGACACTACGCATATATCAATTATCTTAATTAATTAATTAAATTAATCTTAATAATCGATCTACGCAATCGATTAACGATTAACCATCGACAATGTTGGTTCATTTGTACAAAGGAACAGCAATTTGACATTGAAGGTACCTGAAACTTTTTATCCATTGTTGCTATGACCCAAGCCTTTATACTGAAACTATTAGGTACTAGTTCCTACTAGTTATTTATTAAAAATGAAATAAATTCGATGTTTTGGTCATAATGGATCACATCTGCAACCTTTTATAGAAACCATCACTAACTTTATAAGCTCGACTTGTCCTTGAGTTACAAAACTAAAACACAACAGAGGCTACAGAGACTACAAATTTAAAACAACATGTTAGTATAGACCACATGGCTGTAATGTAACATACATACTGTCATTAATATCGACTATCAATACAAAACGTGTTTTTATTTTCCTCGATCTAAGCGTAATTACGGGCGTCCATTAGAGCTCGATAACACGCACATTTTTAATACCTCGCTTTGGTTCAAATATTCATGTGGACACAGTGTCATATTTTATGGGCGCTAGTTTTCGGTAAACGATAATTTATGACGCGTGAAAGAAAACGTTTTTTCGTGTCTATTATAATTAAATATTTAATGTGTGAAATACAAGTCAATTAATTTTACTATCTTGTTTTTTAGTAAGAGAGACTAGTTTAATAAGTGTAATAATATGTGTTCGTATTTATTTCTTTGTATGCGTCCCTATGGTACCAATGACACAGATCCTTTTCTTTTGGTACCGGAGGGAAACCTTCAAAAGGTACCCGGCACCTTGGGAGAGGATGCGGGGTTATGTGGGATTTGACCGCACTAAAACCCCCTCGGTGGCCTGCCCCTGCGCTTGGGGAGGACTCCGGGATCTCCAGTGGAACGCACCGGTGACTTTCACGCACGGCGCCCAGAATGGGCCCATCTTCGGGAGAGCAGATATGCTCTCATGGACCTTCCGATGCTTACGGCGGCATGCGGCCACGCACACACCACGTCCTTATCGGGGCTGCTGGCTGGGCGGATCAAGCTCCCACTCGCACCGTCCACAACCGCAGAAGCCAGCGAGGGACTATTAACGTGTAGCGTATTTATTTATAAAAATAAATCATACTTAAAAATTCACTGAAAAATAACGCAAGACAAAGCAACGTACACGTATATAAATTTAAAAAAGGCAAGCGTATCGTATATAATGTCGACATTGTACTAGTACTCATCATTTCATAGAAATAGGGCAAAAAGTTAGACTTTTTACTTTAAATTACGAGTACTGAGACGCTGATAAAAACTGACGATAGCACGGACGTTTACCTTATTTGAAATTTAGACAAGTATAAATACACTATGAAAACTTATGTAATGTCTAAACTACACTTCAAGACTTTCACTAAAATACTAATATAGGTATAAAAAGCTTCTTTCAGTTTTTAATACTAATTTGGGTGAATTATATTTGATCACGTTATTTCGTTGATGGAATAAACATGTTACAAAAAGTGTAACTATTTTAACTAAGTATGAAATATGAAAATCTTATTGAAATATAAATGAATCTAGGTTTGCTACTTAAAATGTGTAAAGTAGAATTTAATTTGTATCAAGTAGATTTAGTAAAATTTTATTAATTATCTATAAATATATTCTAGTTTTAGTATTACCTTAATATATTCTAGTTTTAGTAAAATTTTATTAATATTAATATATTAGTAGGTATCTCTATTATGTCTGTGACTCTAAAAGTCTCTGAAATTCTTCTATCTAGAGTAGTTTCCTGTTTAACTTATAATACTTTATATTCTTTATTTTTCTGCTTCATTGTCGCCTAAACACTTTAATAACTGACTAAAATTATTGAATAAAATTAAACACATAACATAGGTCATTTTTTTCAAGTTCCTGTAGCTTTGGGATTAAGAATAGAGCTACGGTATCCCCTGCCTGAACGTAAGGGGCGACTAAAAGGGGGCTTCCGGGGTTGACGGCGGTGAGAGTGGAAGCTCGATCCGTTCAGCCAGCGGCCCTGGGAATGACGGCGATGTGTGCGTGGCCGCATGCCGCCATAAGCATCGGAAGATGCAGGAGAGCACATCTGCTCTCCAGAGGATGGGCCCGTTCTGGGGCGCCGCGCGTGCAGGTCACCGGTGCGTTCCAATGGAGATCTCGGAGTCCTCCCCAAGCGCTGAGTTAGGCCACCGAGGTGGTTTTAGTGTGGTAACAAATCCCACATAACCTGGTAACACCTCTCCCAAGGTGCCTGGTACCTTTTGAAGGTTTCCCCTCGATACCAAAAAAAGTTAATTTTTGTTGAATCCCTCACTAATTGTTTTTGCGCCATAAAGCTACGTGCTAAGGTGCGACGCCAATCCAAATGTGAGCCATTATCCAAAAGAACATTATTGCCTTACTCTCACTACTCTTTAGATGTCATGTTTAGATGTCATGCTGAGTTTACTCGACACTTAGCGCTCTCGAAGTTACGCACACTAAAACAACGTGCACACGTTTCACAACATTCAAAGCAGAACGGACTTCGTGACATAGAACACATATGAAGAACGGTACTTTGGTGATATCAAGTTGCTTTTTAATTGTGTCGGGCAGGACATAGTTCACGTAGTCCCTGTAGCTTCGGGATTAAGAATAGAGCTACGGTATCCCCTGCCTGATCGTAAGAGGCGACTAAAAGGGGACTTCCGGGGTTGCGGACGGGGAGAGTCGGAGCTCGATCCGTCCAGCCAGCAGCCCCGGGAAGGACGGCGGTGTGCGTGTGGCCGCATGCCGCCGTAAACATCGGAAGGTGCAGGAGAGCACATCTAACCTCCGAAGATGGGCCCATTCTGGGCTCCACGCGTGGAGAACACCGGTGCGTTCCTTAGGAGATCCCGGAGTCCTCCCCAAGCGCAGAGGCAGGCTACCGAGGGGGTTTTAGTGCGGTCAAATCCCACATAACCCGGTATCGTCTCCCTAGGTGCCGGGTACCTTTTGAAGGTTTCCCCCCCGACACCAAAAAAAAAAAAAAAAAAGGACATAGTTCACGTGCGTTACATACATCACGGTATGATGGAGTGCGTAGTCGATACAAATTGCTCTGCTGCTGAGGTAATTAAAAGGTGTCGGTGCCGACTCGTGTTGGAAAGGCGAGAAGTAAAGGGTTGTTTAACATTTTGATTTTAAATATTTACTACCAGCTACCAGCCTTCCGCCAGCGGCTACGCTCGTGTTGACCCGTTTTATAGGTTTCCGTAGGATAGAAACTATTCTTAGTCGTTTCCCAAGGTCCACACTATCTGTGGTCCAAATTTCATTTAAATTGGTTCAGTAAATTAAGCGGGAAAGCGAACAGACAGAGTTACTTTTGAATTTATAATATTATAGTATGGAGTATGGATTTGGAGGTAGGTAAATAACGTTTTACACTCACAGCCCCGCAGTGGTGTCGGTATAATCTGTGTCGAGGATACTATGAGTAGAAACATAGACATGAACAAAAACATTTCAACAAACCAAGAACAGAAACTTTTAACTTATTATTTCAATCTCTGCAGTGCTCTCTGGCAGTCCGGCATAATAAACGTTGCGCAACGTGGATGTCATAATTATTAGGTTACCTAACTCTTATGTCACCTATAAAGTGATATTGAGTTGCTTTTTAATTGTGCCGGGCAGGACATAGTTCACGCACGTTACATACATCACGTTATGATGGAGTGCGTAGTCGATACAAATTACTTTTTATAAAAGGTTATATTCTAATAACACACTAACACGTTTTTATTATCCTAGCTATACTAGCCTTCCGTCAGCGGCTTCGCCCGGGTGGACCCGTTAATGGGTCCCCGTAGTATAAAAAATAGCTTATGTGCTATTCCAGGCTTCATTGCTATATTAAAATCATAGGCGTTTAGCCAGTTGCTTCAACCGCGTTGACCCTATTACCCGTTTTCACGTAGGAATGAAGCATTTCCCCGCGGTAAGAAGTTGCCTATGTTACTCAGGGTGAATGTAGCTTTCTAATGGTGAAAGAATTTTTGAAATTGGAACAGTAGTTTTTGAGTTTATTCATAACAAACATACAAAAATACAAATCTTTCCTCTTCATAATATTAGTATAGATTAATAGAGCACAGGACGTAAAATAAACATGAAAATTTTCTTGCCGCCATTTTGCGCAAGAAAGTAGGCCACAAAAAAGCATCGTAACTCTTCATTTAGTTAATCATTATAATTCGGGCGTGTCCGTAATTTATAGGTCGACATTAATCAGGGAAATATCCGATAATATCTCCCAGAGGTCCTTCGTTAGGTTCATGCAAAACGAACTGGAACTGGTATAAACGCTTCGCTTTTGGCGCGCCACCTTTCGCGTCAAGGGAGTCATTTGATTTGGCATTACGAGTTATTACCGTTCTCCGAGCAGAATTTTTCATGGAGTCGTAGATGAACATGCAAGCCATGTGATGTCAGGAGGTCGTAATAGCCAATTGACATCTAAACATAAATTCATGCGAGCTTGGGTCTTGCCTGAGGTTGTTTGCAGTAGCGCCGCTACTCCGGAGGCTTACGTAAGTCTATCTGAAGTGCAATATTGAAGAAAATTTGAATTTAGAACCATAAACAAATCATCCGTTCCCGATACTTTTCGGACTGAATATATCTGTCAATATTTTATCCGTGAATGTAGTACTTGTAAAATGAAATATCTTAGTGGGAGTGCAAAATTGTTTAAATCATTTAACAACCATTTATCCATTTGAATACATTGTGCTATATAATAATATTTAAGAATAACACACGTAGCCGTAAGGTTGTCGTTTTCCTACAAATTTATTGCGTCAACCCTTTACTCCTTGCCTTGAAATACGAGACGCGCACCGAAAACTATTAATTACTTCAGCAGCGCCAACGTAGCAATTTGTATCGACTACGCACTCGCTCCATCATCCGTGATGTATGGTAAACGCACGTGACAAATGTCCTGTCCGGTTCAATTAAAAAGCAACTCAATATAACCAAATGGATGACATTAGCTTCTTCTTCTACTTATCATCGCACCTTTTGGGTGCGGTTATAATGTATATGTAAAGCACGATAAAGAGATTAATACCTTATTCAACAAATAAGTAAAATATTATGATTATGCTCCAGCTTTTTAACAGCTTTTCTGTAACGTGTAATACACTCGCATGTAGACCAGTATTTTAGTGTTAGTCAAAATATTGCAAACCGTTTATCAGTCAATGTGCCGAAATTTTTGTCCTTACATAAGAATCGGAAAATAACTGGAGGCCTTATATATGATATGTTACGGTTTCAATTTGCCTAAAGTTGTTTCATTTAACTGTAGGTATTTTTTATTTTCAAAGCATTTAATTTTCAATGCATCAGCAAGCATTGAATTTTCAATGCTTTGAAAATAAAAAATACCTACTAGACTAAACGTAACTACAAATTTTATACAGACATTCTTCTATTTCTGTTAATAGAAAAATGTTGGGATGTTAATACCACTAACATGGAAACATTCTTCTATTATAATTCATAATACTATAAGAAGAATTATTCTATTTTTGGAGTTCCATAATGTAAGTATTTATTATTACATTAAAAGAAAACTTAACTAAGCGCTAACACTTATAATTAATCTTATAAACTGCACAAAAACTGTAATTGGAATCAAAATTAGAGGCCTAACGTAAATGTTCAATACATTGCGAGGGGCACCTAATAACAATACGACGTCCCATTTTCTCAAGATGTAGTAACATTTAATTCCAATCTCGGGTAAATTGTAGTTGTTGGGGACGAGGAGCGCCACAGATGTAGTGTTTTGGACCTCATCCGATTATGTTAAGAACTATGTTTAAATATTATTACAAGTGAGAATATAATATTATGTATTTAAAATAATAAATAACGCTTCACACTAATAGCCCCACATTAGGATTCGCTGTGTCGTGGTTAACACCCAAAGACGACACCCAGACGAAGAACAAAAATTTTACCTCATGATTCCAATTTCTGCTTCGCCAAGAATCGACCACAGGACCCTCCGATCGGCAATCCAGCATAAGTTCTATAAAAATGTAATAAAATAGGCATTAAGAAGAGTCATAGTACTGCTGAGACTTTTTCTCCTCCGGCTCTTTTCTCTCAGCTCAACTAACATCTATAAGGGTACCAAGAGCCTATGATAGTGAAAACTTTAATTATAAATATTATTAATTAAGGCAATATAGTAGAGTACAGGAGACCCGCGTTAATCGCGTAAACGGATTTTTTACGAGTACAAATCGAGCAAAAGAGAAAGATACAACCTGTCTAATCATGCGAAGATTTGCTGAAATTCCATTTACTATCAACAGTCATAGGCGTGTCAGATTGCAAGGAGTGGTAAAAGAGATGAAATCCTAAAAAAATAGCCAGTTTTTCCACTGTGTTCAAACACAGAAAAAACAAAATTGACTAGATTACGGATATATAAAAAAATTAAAACATCCTTAGTCAATTTTTTGTAAAAAAAGTACTTAAATCGGTTAAGTTTTGGAGAAGAAATCTGAGGACTACGTGTAGTTGATTTTCTTTTCTTTTAATAGGTATTTTCAGTCCAAGATGCAGCTCGCTTGGTCCGGCACTACTCAACAGTATTTTTCATTTCTTTAGCCCTTGGTGCTACCTCTTAATATTCAGTATTGTTTTGAGTGCAGAAACAATTAATTCAATCTCTGCCGTGTTGTAATTCTCGGGGCGGTTGTAGCAGATGTGCGCTGTGGACCTTGTTCGGTTGTGAGGAACTGGGTCTGTATAATGAAGTGCTTAAAGTAAAATAGATGTTAATCTACATTTCGTAGTGTTATAGTTAAGTTTTTTCCTTTTATATTTTTATCCTTGTATATTTGCATACCTCATGAAGGTAAATATGGCGAACTAAATATATATAAACAACTTTGTAAATACCCATATTTGTGCAAATAAATGTATTTGCCTGTAAGTGAGAATATGGATCCTGAATGGTAAATGGAAGACCGTAGGTGTATGTGTACAGTAATTTAGCAAAAATCGAGAGAAATAAGATTGATGATATTTTCTACGTAACGACAGTAACAAACAGACAGAACCTGGCAAATTGGAAGTAGGACTTAGGTAAGACTGATGGAGTCCCTGTAACTTAGGGATTAAGAATAGAGCTACGGTATCCCCTACCTGATCGTAAGAGGCGACTAAAAGGGGGCTTTCGGGGTTGCGGATGGTGTGTAGTGGGAGCTCGACCCATTCAGCCAGCAGCCCCGGGAAGGACGGCGGTGTTGTTATGTTACAGAAGAGCGCATATGCTCTCCCGAAGATGGACCCGTTCTAGGGCGCCGCGCGTGGAGGACACCTGTGCGTTCCAATGAAGATCCCGGAGTCCTCCCCAAGCGCAGAGGCAGGCCACCGTGGGAGTTTTATGGTTTTAGTGCGGTACAAATCCCACATAACCCGGTATCCTCTCCCAAGTTGCTGGGTACCTTTTGAAGGTTTCCCCTCCGATACCAAAAAAAGGAAAGACTGATGGAATACCTAAAAGCTGTCGCAAAAAAAATTACTATATCGTTATAGCCATGGGACACATTAAAAGATAATATACGCCCAAGAACGGAAATTTCACAACAGAAGAAATTGAACCAAGGAACACTTTGGCAGTAAGTAAATATTTTTACTCACCGTGCTTACCTAATAAAAATATTTAAACACTTCCAATTAATATTTGGGGTGAAAGCTTAACTTGTTTATGTCCACACGAGTATAAAACCTAAGTGTTCTTGCGTGACAGAGTTATTGCTTGTATACAAACAGCGTCGTAAAGTTATTATCGTACTAGTTATTTTATAACAGCGTTTATAAGGTGGGAGTTGAGCAAAATCGTCACTAACGCTATATTGCTGTAAGTGATTTTTTATGTTCGGTACCCCATGGGAAGTCAATGTTACGGTAAAGTTGTGACGCTGCAGTTTTGGGATCACTTAGAAAGTCTATCATCGTTAAACTAGCCGATGCTGAGAGTTTTTCTCCTTCGGCTCTTTTTTTTTCAATTTTGGTGTCGCAAACTCTGTGCATACTGCCAGAGTCAAATATAATATTTGCATCAAGTTTTTGCCAGTTTCGTTGAAACTGTAGGTAAAATCAGTAAGTCGTCAGTATTCAGTCAGTCAAGTCAGTCAGACATTCAAGTAAAGCGATGACTTCTTTAGCAGAACGTGACCAATGGGAATTTTGGAAGCAAGCTAAAAAATAGTATATTTCATTACAAGTGCGGAAAGGCTGTCATTGCAAGGAGTTCCGACAAATGTCTACCCGAGCCGAGGCGTAGCCGAAGGTGAGGGTTGACAGTCGGAACTCCTTCCAATGACGGTTCCGCACGTGTACTGAACATCTATTTTTAATACAGTTGCGAAAAAATGAAGCAATTTAATAAAATAATAAAAACTCGCAAAGAACATTTTTGAAAAATGGCGCCAACCGTAAAAGAATACCTATATGCAGAGATTCTTTTGTTTTCTTCACCCATTCTGGGTAGGCAAAGGGAATTATGCCCATACAGCCATTGCTGCATTGTTTTATTGATATGAAATGAAAATGTTAATGAGATGAAATGAAATGAAACCTAACCTAACTCATTGAATCAAATCATTAAATCTGATATTGAAACAAATTAGTAGCTTCTTTTTAGAAATATTTGCATGAATTATAAAAACTTTTTAAACTTCGTTGTTGGTTTTTTTCTTTTTAATAGACATTATTTTGACAGTTGCGTTGGGAAAGAAAATGCACGAGTTCGGAAAAGGTAAAGAAAAAGCACGAGTCTGTAATAGCCCACTTCCCGCACGCTATACGTCCCTGCAATACGTCACTTTTTGAGCAACTGTATTAAAAACATATTTTCGCACTGTTATTTTATTTCACAACACTCGTGCACTGTAATTAACATATATCGAACAAAATGCCATCAAATTTATCCGATGTAACTCAAAAATATACCAAGAAAATGAAAATAAAACAAGAGCACAATATGTCTTTTTCGACTTCCCGCCAAAACCCCAACTTCGGCTCTTTTCGATAGAGCCGATGACCGCGAAAAGATTGACGTTCATTAAGAGAATATTTGTACTCCAAAAATTAATAAAATATTTTGAATTTTTGAACTACTAACCGAAGCAAAAACTTTGGATTAATTTAGTGGAGACGAAGTACAGAATATTTTATAAAATAAATAACAGTTAAAAATACAACACTTTCTTGTTTGTATTTCCTTGACGCATTAGTATAGACGTATAAAGAAATTAAATTTATATCGCTGGATTTTTTTCAATCTTAATGTATTTAATTTTTATTTAAATGGATATTTTTTTTAATTTGAAGGGAATAACAAGTAAATATATTTCAATATTTTTATATTTGTAATTAGTTAAGTTTTAAATTATTTTAATTTTGCATACTTTGCGAGTAACCGTCGTAGAGTCAATAACCCTGATGATGCTCTGTTTTGAGACGAAACGCGTGTTTGTGGTGGTACGTATGTTGGTGTATATTTTTTATTGTTACATCTATGTGGAAGGGAGGGAGGTGCTATTGTATGAAAACAGTATACACCATCAAACGTTCTGATTGCGGATTGTGACAAAGTATTTCTCCTAACTTTATATGTATTTGCACACCTGTAACCACCCATATTTGTGCAAATTAAAGTCTTTGTCTTTTTGGAGTATGAGACGAGCATGCAGGCCTTAAGTGTTCATTGCAGCCCATGGACACCTACACACAAACCAAAGCAAGCCAGTCTTGCCTGTGGTCATATGCAGTTGCTACTCGGAAGGTCGCCTTATGCTAGTCCGACCGGCACAACTGCGCCTTTCCACCGAAAAATAATATAATTGATTCATGGCAAAAGCGGGTGCAACAGTTGTACTTCCCGGGTCAAACCATGAAAGTTCTACTACATACAAATTTGACGACCCGTGTGGTGCAAAGGTACATGCCAGACTGCCAATCGGAGGGTCCCTGGCTCGATTCTCGGCGAAATAGAAAGAACGATGAGTTTAAATTTCTGTTCTCGGTCTGGGTGTTTGTGTTTCTGTCATTGTATGTGTCCGTGGTACCCCGACACAGGGTATATCTACCCTACTGTGGGGCTATAAGTGTGAAAAGTTAATAAAAACAGATTCGCCCGCTATATCTATATCTCTAACCTTCTTCAATCCATTATACAACTTAAGACGATATTGCCATATTAAAGTCATAGGCTGTTAGCCAGCAGGTTCAACCGCGTGGACCCATTTTATAGGTTCCCGCAGGATTTATCCTAAGATTTTTAAACCATCCTTTGTTCTTTCCCAAGTTCCCTTCTATCTGTGTTCCAAATTTCATTAAAATTGGTTCGGTAGTTTAAGCGGGAAAGCGTTACAGATAGACAGAGTTACTTTAGAATTTATTACATTAAGTATGTGTTCGTACAAAGCTCTTTAGTATTACGTAAAAAAAGTGAATTTTACTTACTAAATTTAATCATTGTTGTGTTCCCAGACCGAATTGTCCGGGTATCCACCCAAACGGCGACTCTCTGCCGCTGGACAGATAAGTTAGTGGACTGTATTACCAAACGAAAGGTGGAAAGTCGAGTGTAAGGTGTCTAACGGTCAAGCACTCACCTATGCCGCTGATGGTCGCAGCCCCGAAGCAGGGCAGCAGGAACCTTCGGCTTCACCTAAGCTCGAGCTAGCTAGTCTTACCTCGGAGTCGCCTACAGTTACCTCTCCCTGAACACGACGACTCGGAGCGTTGATCGTCGAACACTTCACACTCTTATTTTTATTTCTATACTTATTGTACAACTAATTTAACATACAGTGGCTATTTTGCGAGAGAATACTATACGATAACGAAAGATTTGCGCATACGCGACCGAAATACGAAAAGGTGGACAAAAACGAAAATTAGCGCGTGCGCGCCCGAACGAACCACCTTCAACCTTTTTTCTTTTCGATTAGCATGTCATTCATAGACAATCTACTACTCTATGGCTACATACATCGTGTACCATTGCCATTACGAAAAATTAACTAATTAAAAACGACTAAAGTGAACATACCGCCCACCTAAATACTACGTATTTACGAAACAAACGAAACTAAATATCTAAGTTACTAACTTACGAAACGAAAACTAATTACATTATTATTGATAGACGGGTAGAGGACATACCTGAATAACTGGCCTCTTGTACTGACCCGACACAGTCCTAACCGTAACTACTCTACATACCCCATCAGAACCCGGATGTAAAGCCGTTATCCTACCAAGAGTCCATTTCAATGGCCCTACCTGTTCGTCTACAAGTATAACTAGAGTACCAATTTTGATATTCGAATAATTTTTATCCCATTTAACCCTTTGTTGTAGTGTATGCAAGTACTCGTTACGCCATCTTCTCCAAAAATCCTGATGCATCTTTTGTATGAGCTTCCAGCGTTGGATAACAGACAAATTCTGTTCGACGAAATTCTCTTCTGGAATAAGCGATAAAGGTTCTAACGTTAAAAAATGCGCCGGTGTCAGGGCAGCGAGATCATTTGCATCCGAACTAAGAGGAGTGAGAGGACGTGAATTAAGCATCGCCTCTATCTGAGTCAAGACTGTGTAAAACTCTTCAAAGGTCAACCTTTGGCAACCAACAACACGATAGAGATGAGTTTTAACAGATTTGATGCCAGCTTCTGCAAGCCCATTGAAGTGAGGACTACCAGGTGGATTAAACGAGAATTTTATTTGCTGACTTTCAGCTGCATTTTTCATGATGGTACCAAGGTAATTGCTTGCGCCTACGAAGTTTCTACCTTGATCAGAGACGATATTACTACATCGACCTCGACGAGCGACAAACCTTTTCAAGGCAGCGAGAAAAGCTTCTGTTGTAAGTTCAGACGCAAGCTCAATGTGAATAGCTTTGGTGACAGTGCAAACGAAAACGCAGATATAACCTTTATAGTTCCTAATACCACGGCCACGACTAAGAGCTATGTCAAATGGTCCACCATAGTCGACAGCAACACTAGAGAACGGTTTGATTTGGGATACACGATACGAAGGCAAATTTCCCATGAGAGGAACTGGGACTGTTTTTGGGTTAACGCGAAAGCATTTTATACACCTAGATATAACTGAGTGAATCGCACGCTTCGGCGATAGAATCCAAAAGTCTTGCGAAATCAAATTTTGAAGCGTTTGAATACCAGGATGCATAAATTTTCTATGATACTCATCGATAATTAAAACAGTTAATCTATGATTGCGAGGTAAAAGAATGGGGTGCTTAACATTGTACTCTACATCTGCGTTAGCCAACCGACCGCCCACCCTGAGAACTCCCGCATCATCGACGAAAGGAGACAGTTTACGAAAATGTTTGGGTAGAGAGTTAGGTAAACCGCTACCTAGACTCTCCAATTCCCTCGAAAACGAAACAAGCTGAACATGCTTAATTATGAACATGAACGCTTTATAAAGCTCAGATACCTGAAGCGAACCAACCAATTTATTTTTTGGATATCTCAAATTATGAGCCAAACGAAAACAATACGAAAGAATACGCTTAACTTTCCTAAGCGACGAAAACTTATCCAACAAATCATCTATAATATTATTAATTTTTGACGACAAAAGGCTAAGAACATTCTGTTCATCTACGATAGAGTAGGCGTCCTGAGCAACAGTGCATGACGGCGGCCAATTACTTTCTTCCTCAGCAAGCCAAGGGGGACCGTTCCACCAAATAGCACAATCCAACAAGTCAGTAGGAAGCATTCCACGAGAACCACAATCAGCAGGATTCGATGTAGAGCTCACATGACGCCAATGTTCTGGAGCTACCAAACCTTGTATGTGGCTGACTCTATTGGCAACGAAAGTTTTCCATTTAGAGGGACACGATTTAATCCATGCCAAAGCGACGGTAGAGTCAGACCAAGCTGAGAGCTCTTGGACTGCGTAGAATGGTTTTAATGCCTCTATGACCGAGCTCATTAAATTGGACAGCAAGACAGCGGCTAAAAGTTCCAATCTTGGAATCGACAACTTACGCAAAGGTGCAACCTTTGACTTTGCACAACAGAAGTGCACGGATATAGAGCCATCCGAATCAACGACACGAAAGAAAGTGACTGCACAGTAGCCACGTTCGGAGGCGTCACAAAATCCGTGTAACTGTAACGAAACGAAAGAATTTACCATACGACGAGGTAGAGCAAACGAAACTAACGACGACAACTGAGACTTAAATCGCTCCCAATCTTTAGCAATGTGAGGTGGGACATCGTCATCCCATGATACACCACAAGTCCACAAAAGTTGCATGAGATATTTTGCATAAAACGTAACTGGACCGAGAAACCCTAAAGGATCATAAAGCCGAGCAATGTTCGAGAGAATTATACGTTTAGTGCATCGAAAACTATTTATATTATTAACTTTAAAACGAAATTGATCCGAATGTGGATGCCATAAGAGTCCCAAAATTTTTAATGAGAGATCTGAAGTCTCTTCGAAATTTTTAAAGTCTTCCGAATATAAATCCGAAGGTGGAAGATTAACGAAAAAATCTTTACAATTAGATGTCCACTTCCTCAAATGGAAACCACCCGACGAGAGAATTTTTGTTAGCTCCGCGCGCAATTGTAGAGCCTGCTCTACTGTATCTGCTCCCGAAACGATGTCATCAATGTAAATGTCTCTACTAAGAACTGTAGCACCAGCAGGAAACTCTTTCAAAGACTCTAGGGCCAACTGAGCTATAGTACGGAGAGCCTGAAACGGAGCGGACGATACGCCATATGTAACTGTGCGAAGCCTGTAGTCTTGCACAGGATCGACAGGAGAGGGGCGCCAAAGAATACGCTGGTAATCTGCGTCATCTCTACAAACCAATATCTGTCTGTACATCTGCTGTACGTCGCTGGTGAAGACAATGGAATGCCAGCGAAATCTTAACAATAGATCAAAAATATTAGTTTGGAGCTTTGGCCCCGCCAATAGCATACTATTCAACGAAATTCCATTTACGTCTCTACAACTGGCATCAAAAACAGTGCGAAGCGGAGTGGTAATTGAGTCTGGACGCAATATACCATGGTGTGGAATGTAATAAAATTTACCTACTGTTGAGGAAGGGGGCTCTACTTTTTCCATATGACCACAATTTTCATACTCCTTCATAAAGTTAATATAAGCAATTTTAAAATCAGGATTGAGATTTAATTTTCTCTCCAATGACAAAAATCTCTTGTGAGCTATCTCACGAGTATTTGAAAATATGGGTTTGTTTGTGGGATCCACAAAAGGCAAAGGAACCACAAATCTACCATCACAATTACGATAATAATTTTTTACAAAATATTCTTCGCACATGTGCTCCTCCTTCGACAAAATACTAATAGGAGAAACCACATCTTCAATCTCCCAAAATTTTTTCAAAGAATTATCCAAATCCAAATTAGATAACTGCAAATGTGCATTTGAAACAAGGAAGCAATTCCTTGATTTGCGACAAACACCAATATCACATTCGCCCATAAGAATCCAACCAAAAATTGTATTAATAGCCTTTGGTTGTCCAGCTCTGCCGTGTCTCAGACCAGGTAAAAGGGATGCAGCAAAAATGTCTGCATTCAACAACATGTCTATAGGACCAGGACATGCAAAATCTGGATCAGCCAAATTTAATCCATTGATGTGTGACCAACTCGAAAACTCTATAAACTGTGTTGGTTGATTACCACAAATTGATAACATAACAAAAGCTTCCAATTTAAAATTAATTATGTTTGAGGTATATGATTTTATCTCACACTGCAATGATCCCCAAGACTTTGTAACTGAATCACCAATTCCGTTTATTGACTGCTTAGTGTCACTAATATTTAAACCAAGTCTTTTAGCACAAGATTCAGAAATGAAGTTACAAGCGCTGGCACAATCTAACAAAACTCGAACAGGTTGGTAATTGCCAGAACTGTCCCTTACCAAAACTTTGGCAGTAGAAAACAAAATTGTGCTTTGATTATTAACTGAAGTTAATGCTATATTATTTGATTCTTCCAATTGATTTACTGAATTTAAAACTTCCTTTTCCTGATTTGAGCCATGGCTACTGGGATCTTGTTGTGGTTTTACAAAATGCAATAAAGTATGGTGTGAGTATCCACATACACTACAACTCGTAGGCGCTCGACATCTCTTTAACATATGAGACTTTGAAAAACAACGCAAACATAATTTTTTAGATTTAACAAAATTGAACCGAGATTTGACATCCATATCCAAAAACTTATTACATGCGGAAAGACTGTGTTGGCCCGTACAAAAGTCACAAGTCATATTCGACACAACAAAAGCAGACTTGGTCTTTTTTAAGTTATTACTTGACTTTGCATTATAATTTTCAACTCTATTGCTACTGTATGTTGGTTTTGTGGTTGCTACATCTAATGCTCTAACTTGCTTTTTCACAAAATTCATAACCTGATCGAATTCAGGTACTTCATCTGAATTAAACTCTAATTGGAATGCCTCTTTAGTGTTTCTATCCAATTTCGACCAAAACAAGTGAAATAACATAAAATTTTTATCAGGTAAACTATACTTTTCCAAAACAGACAAATTTTCCGAAAATGTTCTACTAATTCTGTCAAGTTCAGAGGCTGACTTCACTTTAACAGGTTCACAAAATATCAATTTATCAAAATAAGTAGTTGCTATGTGACGCTTTTTATCATAATGTTTCGACAAAGTATTATAAACATCCAAATAACTTTCCTCTGTTAAAGGGAAATTCTTAATCAAATCATAGGCCTTGCCTTGAACACAAGACATCAAATAATGTAATTTTTCAACTTTTGGAATGTCTTTATTATGAATTAATGAATTATAAAGTTGAATAAAGGAAATCCAATTGTCTAAATTCCCATCGAAAGTTTTAATATTTATTTTCGGTAACCTTGCCGAAACCGAAACGTTTTCTGTATTTTTTATGTCGGGATTCGTAGTAACACTGTTATTTAACTCACGTAGCCGTAACAACATACCTTTAATTCTCTTTTCGAAAATAGCTGTGGCATTGCATTCCGACTGCCGCTCTGCAGCATTTAACGAGTGTAATAACTTCATTTGGGCAGAGTGGAACTGATTTGAGAGGTCTTTTAAATCTTCTTCGACATACCCAAGCAAATCAGTTCCCTCCATAAGCTCAACACGCATCATCGCATAATCCCGCGCAATCCTATTAATGTCACCATCGCTTGTATCACTTTTGCACTCAAACGACATTGTTTTACGTTAATATATTTACGATTTTAGCACCAAACAAAACGATAGGTAAGTTATTTTTATTTCAAAGTTCACGTTCAAACTATTTGTCAAACTATTGACGTTAACAAAATGACAACACTGATAGTGACAGATTTGACAGCTTATTAGTGCTACCAACAAACGACAATAATTTAGCAAAGATAAACTGCCAACCAACGAAACTAAAATAGACGCGGTAAAAATTATGTTTTACCCTCAAAATATGAATATGTTTTCGCAAAATGAAAATTACTAACTATAATGCGAAATACGAGAACGAAACAAATAAATAATCACTGTATGCCAAATCAATTCTACAAATGTACTCCAATGACCAAAAATGTCACTAAAGGCCCAAATATCGTGCCTCGAAATGATTTTAAAATGTATTTAAGGGCCAGCAATCCGGCCGCAATGACCAGAAAATGCCAGCAATCCGGCCGAAGTGACCAGAAAATGCTAGCAATCCGGCCGAAGTGACCAGAAAATGTTGTGTTCCCAGACCGAATTGTCCGGGTATCCACCCAAACGGCGACTCTCTGCCGCTGGACAGATAAGTTAGTGGACTGTATTACCAAACGAAAGGTGGAAAGTCGAGTGTAAGGTGTCTAACGGTCAAGCACTCACCTATGCCGCTGATGGTCGCAGCCCCGAAGCAGGGCAGCAGGAACCTTCGGCTTCACCTAAGCTCGAGCTAGCTAGTCTTACCTCGGAGTCGCCTACAGTTACCTCTCCCTGAACACGACGACTCGGAGCGTTGATCGTCGAACACTTCACACTCTTATTTTTATTTCTATACTTATTGTACAACTAATTTAACATACAGTGGCTATTTTGCGAGAGAATACTATACGATAACGAAAGATTTGCGCATACGCGACCGAAATACGAAAAGGTGGACAAAAACGAAAATTAGCGCGTGCGCGCCCGAACGAACCACCTTCAACCTTTTTTCTTTTCGATTAGCATGTCATTCATAGACAATCTACTACTCTATGGCTACATACATCGTGTACCATTGCCATTACGAAAAATTAACTAATTAAAAACGACTAAAGTGAACAATCATTAATTTTCTCTTACGACAGTTATTCCATTTAGAGAAAACAATTCATTCTGATTGCTTTGTTTCTCGTCGAACAATAATACGATGTTCATTAAGATAAATCATTCTCACAGTCGACGGACGCAAAGAACTCTAAACTTCTGAAGTTAGTTTCTTCTTGCTAACTTTTTACGTTTTGTCTAATTGGCGGCGACCTAGGCCACTGTTGCATTATTGGCGATATTGTAGTTAATGTTTCTTTGTCAATGTAGATTCCTTCCATACTATTTCATGTACGTATATTGGTTACTAATAAGTTATCAGATCTCAAAGCCCCCTCCAAATCAAAACTCTTCAAACCCTTTAAAATCTTTTCGGTTAATTCTTTAAAGTTCAATTAGTTCTGAATAAACGTAGGTAGGATATAGTGATATGTACTGACAAGCGCGCCTGGGTGCGTAAGTTTTTAATGCGTAAGAAAAGAAATCTGAACATCGCTGTCATTAACAAAAAAAATGTATTATCTTACTCCTTAAAGCATCAAGGTGTGACAGGTATGACACCCGTCAGAGGAGTGGCCTTTACGGGCGAACCCCTCGTCCCAACGTGCATGCACAATGTGCCGTCTAGTTATACAACGAGTGTGTCTTTGTGTGTCGGTGTCAGTGTTGACGGTGCATAGAAAATGACGTTGTTAATTGAAATTGACATATTTAGAAATGTATGCGTCTGTAGCGATGAAAGAATATTTGTGAATGTGAGACAAAATTAAAATGTGTGCGTTCTTTCCCCGCATCAGATTTGGCACAAAAATTATGTATCGAAGCGAGGCGCTATGCCGTCTCTCCTGAAGGGTGAGTCAGTAACTTTGATGCTCTAAGTCTTACTCACACAATTCTTCTACATACGCTTAGTTGTCATGCTGACGTTACTTTACAATGAGCGATCTTGAGGATACGCACACGAAAATAATGTGCATGGGCACGCCTCACAACATTCGTAGCCGTATGCCGTATACCGTATAACATTCGTAGCCGTATGCCGTATGTAAATTCGTGCCAATGAAGATCTATAAAATGTTCATTTAAATTGGCTATGATTGTTTAAAAGTAGGAGAAACGCTTCGAGAAAAGATAGCCTAGGTAATGGTGCAAAAGGTGCTTTCTTATTTTATTAGCTGGGCTAGTACCGTAGCTCCAAATACAGTAAATAATATTACGGCAATATTTATGTTTTTCTATTGTTTTTTAATCAGTGTAGTTAGAATACTTTTCCAAGATTTCCAATTACCAAACATATCCTTAAAAATTGCTGAAACAAAATAATGTTGCTCTGCTAATTAGCAAAATATCTAATTTTAAAATATGATTTTCGTTGCTTTTTCATTCGAGAGATTTCAAGGATCAGGGCTATTTAATTTTATTTATTTATTTTTTATTTATTTATTCTTTTTTGTTATGACCTAAAAAAAACTAGGATAACAATGGGCGGACTTAATGCCTAATGACATTCTCTCCCAGTCAACCCATGGTGATGGTGAGAAATTGTTGGTAGGTTGTAACAGTTTGGTGGATTGAGTCAATATATAATATTCAATATTCAATTTTAATTAAATACTTATGTCCAAATAGGTTATATGGTATATAATAAATACATATATTTACACACAGACGCATACATACATACATATATACATACATACCTTTATATATATATATATATATATATATATATATATATATAAACATAAATATATAATAAATACATATACATATAGGTGTGATAGGAACTGTGAAAAAGTTAGACCATATCAGCTGACTTTAAATAGAATTCACGGAGCATTCTCTTGAAGGTGGGTTTAGTTGGAGCTTTTCTGATATCTGCAGGTAGAGCGTTCCAGAGCGATGTAGCCTGAAGTGTGAAGGATTTCTAATAGAAACAGGTGTTGACAGATGGAATATCCATGAATAAATTTTCAGAAGAACGAAGAACTCTATTCAGGACAGTGCCACGATAGTTAAATTTTTCTTTAAGGTAGGATGGGGAGGATGGATCATTCAGAATAGAGTACAGTAAGGATAGTATTCTAGAATTACGCCTCTGACGAATAGGGAGCCATTTTAGCTGCTGTCGGTGTTGAGAGATGTGGTCGAACTTTCGGAGACCGAAGATGTAACGGATACAATTATTAAGTAGGCGTTCTAGTTTATTGAGATGTTCTTCTGTTAGATCCGGGTAGCACACATCACCGTAATCAATTATGGGTAGCACTAGTGTCTGGATAAGCATAAGCCTTGTCTTAAGAGGCAGAAAATTTTTGAGACGACCAATCGATTGCAACGCAGCAACGACTTTACGACAGGTTTCTGTAATGTGTGGTCGCCAGCTTAGAGTACTATCGATGTGCAGGCCCAGGTTCCTCACCGAGTCACTTAGTGGTATACGAGTGTTATTGTAGTAGACAGGTGGTAGTGTCTCTTTGTTAACTCTGGAAAGGAGCCCTGGGCTGCCGACAAGTATTGCCTGACATTTAGAGGGGTTCACAAGTACCCCATGTTGACAAGACCATGTGTGTAGGGTCGTAAGGCAGGCATTTATGTTGTCAAAAGCAGTTTGTAGCTGGTTAACATTCGATTGTACATAGAGCTGAAGATCATCAGCATACAGGTGATACGAACAGTTTAGGACAGAAGAAAGAGAGTTAATAAAAATTGAAAATAATATCGGAGAGAGTATACCGCCTTGCGGCACGCCTGTGTGAAGATCGGCCCAATTAGAGGACTTTTGCCCAATTCGGACTGATTGCTGACGGCCGCGAAGATAAGACGAAAACCAGCTCAAGGCAGAGGGTGCGAAATTCATGTGCGAAAGGATAGCTAGGAGTATATCGTGGTCGACTGTGTTAAAAGCATTCGAAAAGTCAACAAGCACTACTAGTGTTAGCTGTTTGTTATCCATGCCATGCCTGACATCGTCTGTAACCTTTATTAGAGCTGTAGTAGTGCTGTGACCAGAACGAAACCCCGACTGATAACTACTCAGGAGGTTATGGTTGTATAGAAAAGATGAAACTTGCTTATGCACACAGGCTTCCAGAACCTTAGATAGGAAAGGAAGAATTGAGATTGGGCGAAAATGATGGGGAGAGGTAGGATTTTGCAATTTGGGTAAGGGCTTGACATAAGCCTTCTTCCAAATTGACGGGTATTGGCCTGTTGTAAGTGAAAAGTTAATAATGTGAGTAACCATGGGGAGGAGATAATCAAGGATGGTGGAAATCATAAAATTGCTTATGTCGTCACACCCCACTGCCTTGGATTTGATTTTTAGAATCGTCTTTCTTATCTCACCCTGCGTGACAGGTGTGAGTTGAAAGCTTGAAGTAAGGAGCGGTTGCAATGACCGGATAGAAGCAAGTGTTTGTGATCGGATTATGGGGTCCAGTGTACTCGCACAAGCAAAATGTTGATTTATAGCGTCCAAAGAAAGAGAGGGACCGTAATCCGACGCTGGTGGCTTTCTAACACCAAGCCCTCTTAGAAATTTCCACACACATGCGGGAGAAGCGTCCACTATATTACTTTGAATGTATCGGCGTTTAGCCATTCGCACCACCTGGTTGCATCTATTCCTTGCGATTTTATATTGTGACCAATTGAGCTCCGTGCGATTTTTCTTAAATTTAGTGAAAGCTCTGTCCCGCCTTGCCATTGCAGCGCGAACACACTCGGTCATCCAAGGCGCAGGGGGTCGCCTCAGCCTGACTGTATGGACCGGCGCATGGGCATCGTACAATTGAGTGACTTTGTAATTGAAAAGTTGAATTTTGTCATCGATTGTACCCGCTGACATCACCGACACCATATCCAAGCGTGAGGCGTCTGCCCTAAGCCTGTTAATATCTATTCTGGAGAAACTGCGTAATTGCAAGAAGGTTGGGCAGTACTTTGGAGATTTTAACTTATACGAAACATACAGGAGGTCATGCCGCGAAAAACCAGAAGCAGGTAACTGACCATGCGTATCAACACGATCAGGACAAGCGGTAACAATGAGGTCAATCAAGGAGTCATTTTATTAATTTTAAGATGATAACTTTGAGCTAATTAGATCTGACTGAAGTAGAATCTGATCGGTATGATTAACACATTCAATGGTAACTTCTTGGCGAATTTTAACAAGCGAATATTTTGTAGTATGCCTTTTTTAATATATTAAAATTTATAATCTAAGATTAACTTTTATTACAATTAAAAACTACTTAAACATGAAAAGATAATATACAAATTTTACAAAATGTATATACATATATGCCATCCAAAAGACCTGATTGCGGCATGGAGCCCAGAACGCTGGCCGCATTCCCTCGTTGAACCAAAAGACTGATTTTTTGAGCAAAGTAACTGCCAGCCCTCTGGTTACCCGAAGCGAGGACAAGACTGAGTCTGGTCGACATATCCATGCAGAATTTTTTCATATCAGCCGACCATGGACCGAACGTCTCCATTGCAAGCGCCGCAAATTCATAATTTTCCGAAATAGCACTATATTGGCTGAGGCCCCTGCCTTATTGCATGTTCAATAAGTTATTGGTAGTTATTCCTATATGAAATGTGAATATGAAATAAATATTTTTTCTCTCTTTTTTTTCGTTTATCGCTCAGCATAGAACATCTTAAAAACAACTGAGATGGCAAGCAGTCGGACCGGAAGAAAATTATTTACGTAACGCCAAACTTCCTTACGCCACTTGTTGATGCGGCTCCCGTGAAAATATTCGTTTTAGGGTACCGTACCTTAAACGGAAAACCGAAACCATTTTAGAATCTTGAAGCGCGACTAGCAGAATTCGTGGAAGTATCAAGATGAAATTAACAATATCTCGAGCATTCTTTGCGAGCACTGAAATAAAACGCTTTTCAGATACAGCACTAGATTCTAGTAGTAGACCAGGTACCAAACCAATTCAATTCAAATTAATCATTCTATTATACTGTTTCGCCTGAAATTGAATTCGGGGCAACTGATTGACACGGGTCCTCAATAAAAATATATTGGAAATTTTACTACAGGACACAAAACTATCAAGAACATTGCGCTTTTTAAAAAGAAACAATTTCGTACATAGCTATTTGCAAAATAGGGAAAGATCTTTAAAAATGAGTAATATTTTTTTACAAAACTTTTTTTTGGTGGGTTTCTATTGCATGTAGAAAAAATCGAGGCGTTCCGGAACCCATTGGGTCATGTCGACTCACACTTGGCCGGTTTTTATTATGATTTCCTGCTCCAATTCTCCGATAAAGTATCATCTTTCAAGTTATTCGTGTTTATTTTGATTCTGTTCAGGCAAATCGAATTTCGCTCTGTTTATTGCTTACTGACTTTCCGTCGCTTCTTAAATTCAGCGTAGATATGAATTCGTTGGAACATTCATTGATTATTCGCTTTAGTGAATTGGTCTTTTGAAGATTTTGCTGTATAGCTGTTTGAGGCAAATTTATCCGTTTATGTAAGTACTCACATAATTTCTTTAAAAAGTGGGAAGTAATACTAAAAATAATTTGGATTGATACGAGTACTTTGACATACGTTTAAGAATCGGTCGATGAACTTGAAAACCAAATTCGGCAAGTAGTAGAAATTGGGACGTTGGACTGTTGGGACGTAGGGCGGGTCTGTGCCTGACCGTATGCCATTGTAATTACTGGAAGGTGCAGGAGAACAGCATTGTTCTCCAAATTATTAGCCCGTTTTAAGACATCGCGCGTGGTGGACACTGATGCTTTCTACTGGAGATTCCGGAGTTCTCCCCAAGTGCTAAGGCAGGTCACCAAAGAGGTAAAGATCGCTCATAACCCGGTATATTTCTTAAGATAACGGGTACCTTCAGAAGGTTTTCACTCTGAATTTCCACTTTATAAAAAAAAAGCTGTAGGACTTGTATGGTTTGACTGGTACCACTTCATAATGTTTTGTTGGAAGGGTGCGGTTGCCGGCCAGACTGACGACGATTCGTGCAATTTCATACGACCTAAGACCAAATAAAAAGCTTGCTTGATGTCGTAGATGTCTATGGGCTGCAAGGGTAACTTTGTAAAGTGACCGCTGTAGCTCATAGATACAAGGCCAATACTAATATGGAGTTATGCTCTGAAATAAAATATATTATATTATTATTATTATTATATTGTGATGTTTCACAAGTTTGAAAAATAAACAGTAGGAACATTCTTGACTTGCACACTAATTTCAACATAATACCGTAATCAAAGAGAAGTATGTTTCTTACAAACCAATATGGGTAATATTGTTACTTGATGACAATTTACGAATCTAATATACTTTGTGAAAGAAAATTGCGAACCGCTAAGTATTCGCGAAAATAACTTTCGTAATGTCCGCGCAATATCTGTTATCGATATTCCATCGAATTTCCGGTTAATTTCCCCACAAAAGGTCGCATCGGTCGGGACAGTGACATCATTTCAGGGTTAATTTGATTTCGCACGCACGTACGACTCGCAACAAGTAGACTTATAATATTCCCGGGAAGGAACATGTAAGGGCCGTTTACTCTTAATATAAGGCAGAAAGGGATTTGATAAGTATTTCTTTTGTTAAGATAGGAACTCTTTTGGAAGCTTTCTTTGGTATCAAAATTATCCAAGTGCTTTCTTCTGTATCAGCGATACAAGGACGTATCCACATATCCTGTAGTAATATTTAGCAATAAATCGCTTATTACTAATGACATTTTTTATCAAAGAATGGTTCCGTTCACATAAGAACCACGCAATGAAGTTAAATACATAGTATAATCAATTTTGTTGATACCGAATCACCATATTCCGATAAAAACGCAACAATTAATAAAAAAGTTATAAATAAAGTTATTATGGTTATGTATTACATATGGAAACCAAAAACATTGTACTCAATGTGTTTGGTTTCTTTTGTAAAAGAAAAATGATATTTTTTAAATCACTACCACGGATAAAAGAAACACATCTTTTGAAAATTAGCTAAAGAAAACTTCTTGTTTTTCTGGTTAATTTCCCCACAAAAGATCGCACCGGTCGGGGATGGTAACATTTCAGAGTTAGCTTGTTTCCGCACGCACGTACGCTCGCAACAAGTGGACTGACAATATTCTGGGATACTTCTATCCTTCCAACAAGTGGACTAATAGTATCCCGGCAAGAAATCAGGACTGTTTAGTTTTATTATTAGCTATGTAGGGATAGTACCTATATTATTTTGTTAGGATATAACCAACCAGATGGGGGTTGAAAGTGTCACTGGTTTCGTAGTAATTCAAATCAGGAAATTCTTCTTTATTGTTTGTTCTTCAGTAAATGTCTATGCTTTTATATTAAATCATTCTTCAATTCATTTTGGATCCCCTCAATTTAGGCAATTTAATAACATAAATCACTTTCACTTGTAAAGAGAATAATTACATAGTACTAAATATTTAGGATGGTCAAATATTTAGGAATGTATATTCACCTATTTGTACACGACATGAAACATTTTTCCTAACAATAAAAATCTTTCGTGAACCGCTATCTACAAAGACGTTAAGTGCTAATATCTTTGGCAATATGTGCTACTTACTGATATTATTTTGACTTTCCGGTTCATTTCCCCACAAAAGGTCGCATGATTCGGGGATAACAATGACATTAATTCAGGGTTAAATTGATCCCGCAAGCACGTAGGGCTCGCAACAAGTGGACTGATAAAATTCTTGGAAAGAATCAGTACTGTTTACTGCTAATATTAGGCCGGAAGGGATACAGTAAGTAAACGTGATCTTCGTTATGGAGAAATAATACGAAAAAAGTGCGTTTGATAAGAAATACAAGACAAAATTGGTGGTATGACATTATTTTTTGAAGTTTAAACTTCTTTAGCGGTGTTGTGCACTTTTTTTGGGATGGGTAAAAAATGCTAAACTCGCTTCAGGACACGTGGCCTGATCGAATATTCGTAAGACGGATGGGTGACAGCTGATGGCTTGACTGGCTTTACTTGTGAAATTCGTTTATATCAAGTATTTAAAAATTGGATAATTGGATATTGAACAAAGTGCATCTAATAATGAAAAAAGTGACGAAGAAATAGTGAAAGAAAATGAGTATAGTACTTTATAAAAATACTACATGAAAACCTACTGAAAATACTAGATGAAAAATAATACTGATAATAAAAGCAATTCGTGCGAAATTATTTCCTAACCATTCCAAAATATCAAAAATGCACAACGTTAATGTTCAAGTTTTCACTTCTGCCGGCACTACCGGAGTGCAACCCGTTGTTTTTTTATTGATACTTCCATGCAACAGCATTTCATAGTCAACTACGGGACACAGGCCTCCCGTAACGTTCGCCTCTCCATCCGGTCCTGCGCCATCAAGTCACCTCTGGTGGGAAGGCGGAATTCGTAAGTTACTACTTGCAGTGTTATAAATAATTAATTTGTAGAACAAAATTTGCATAAAAATAATGTTTGTAGCGTATAGTTACTAATTTCTAGACAGGTGGATGATTATGACCTGAGGAGAGTAGCCAGAATCGCTGGGTTTAGAGGTCGCAGGAGTAGATGGAGTGGTAAATGGTAGACCTGTGAAGGCTGGTGGATAGACAGATCTTCTCCCGACCTTTTTCTTACTATTCTGGACTTCTATTCGCCTTCCATACATCCAACAACAGGTTATATTATAACCAGTCTTTTACCCAACCTATAGTTTATCTATACAAGTAAATAAAATTGAAGTGTCTGTTTGTAATATTAAAATTACCGCTTTTTACTACATCCATATAAATGTATATACGGTACATATACCAAAATAACATTTTTTACAATTATGTCTGTCTGTCTGTATGTTTGTTCCCGTTAATCTCTGAAACAGCTAGACCGATTTTGACGGGAATTTCACTATTACACTAGCAGGTAGCTGATGTAATAAAGAGTAACTTAGGCTACTTTTATTTTAGAAAAAATGTCAAACCAAAGTCCACGCGGACAAAGTCGCGGGCGGCAGCAAGTACATATAATAATAAAGTACCTGGACGCCCGAGCGTTGCTCGGATACTAACAATTGATTTTCATGGTTTATTTTTAAGCAAAACATTCATTGACTTAGTGTACTTAACAAAAGCTTTTGAAATACCTAGCTTCCAATTTAAAAAAAAATGTCACAAAAAATAAAAAACGCAACTTGCCTACTTGAGGTTTGTACCCAGGTCTCTAGCTCCGTAGTTAGCTTTCGTAACCATTCGACCAAGAAAGCTATAATTCCATTAACGAAATTTTTATAGAGGTACTAGTGGATCCCGCAGACGTTGTCCTGCCTTAAAAGTTTTGTAAGAGGATTAGTTTCTTTATCATTTCAAGGGGTTTTTATGTTACTGTCAAATAAAAAATTAAAAACGAACAGTGACAGATGAACTGTTATTCAGACTATGTCAAACTTTTGGACGATGGCGCGAAGAACCAATGGACTTCTACTAATATTTGATTTGACGACCCATGTGGCCCAATGGTTACCATGCCGGACTGCTAATTGAAGGGTCCCGGGTTCGATTCCCGGCGAAACAGAAATTTGAATGATGAGTTTAAATTTCTGTTCTCGGTCTGGGTGTTTGTGTATCTGTCTTTGTATGTGTCCATGGTACCGACGACACAGAGTATATACACCCTACTGTGGGGCTATGAGTGTGAAACGTTTAAACGTTTATTTCAAGACCAAAATTAGCCATATCGGTTCAGACGTTCTTGAGTTTTAGCGAGACTAACGAACAGCAATTCATTTTTAGGTATAATATATATATATAAAGATTCGAAGAACATTATATTCATTTATTATATTATACTATAAAAAACATGGCTAAGCCAAAGACAATACTATAACTTTATTAATCTATAAAATGAAATAAGAAACATAAAAATTTTCTTTTCATTTAATACTGAATGGCTAAAAGGATTTTTATACAATGCCTTAAAATGAATTAAAAAAATAAGTAACAAAAAAGTCAGACGTGACAATTTTGATAGCTGCGTGAAAATATAAATAAACAAACACCGAAATTAAATAATTTTGTAAAGAAATACTATAGGAAAAGTAAAGTATAAGAATAAAACAATAGAATATAAGTTATAAAATAATGATAATGACGTCAATGAAGTAAGTAATAACATGTACCTAGTGTATTTATAACAGTACACGGCGCATTTCAATCATACCATTTATTCCCGTGGGAATGAGATATTTTCACGCGGCAAAAAGTAGCCTATGTTCTTTCTCAACGTCCTTTCTATGTTTATGCCAAATTTCATCAAAATCGGTTCAGTGGTTTAAGCGTGAAAGAGTAGCAGACAGACAGACAGACTTTCGAATTTATAATATTAGTATGGATTTCGTATCGACATTGTCATTCGTTTGAAGGGCGGATTGATGGTCGACATTTGACGGCTTTCTACGCCACAATATTATTAATATTCTCCAATAGATGTCAGTAAGAGTAATTTTATATTTAACGGCATAAACATTAAATAAAACAACAATTTCTATCAACAAAAATTTGTTGGATCGATTAATCATCCCCGAAACCAAGGAACTAAATTTCATCAAAATCTTTGGATCCGTTTCAGAGATTCAAAAAATATATTTCAATATATAAAAGAATTGCTCGTTTAAAGGTATTATAGATAGCCTTTATCATTCATCATCTGTAGTTAATATTCTAGCTAAGAGACACTTAAGATGTATCGTACGTAATATTAAAGTCATAGGAGAAGGTTTACTTAATGTGAATATTGCGAAATTGTTCAGTTACGATTATGTTAACAGTAAATACTAGGGAATGTTTAAGTAATATTATGAACTTCAATGCAAAAAGTAGTTGATCGTAAAACCGAGACTAAGTATGGCAGGCCACAGTCTACAATTATTTGAACACGACAACAATTGTATTGCATTAGGTTCTAACACTGTTTTGCTCGGTCCCAAGATTTGACTAATGGTGCTCTAGTCAGGTACATGTGGCTCTTCCCACGGACTGTTTTTGATGATTTCCACCAGTTTAATGTGGCTACGTTGTTTCCTTGTATGAACCTATGACTAATACTGCTTACACGAAATCACAGGATAACCGGATGTCACGGTGTTTGTGATTTATGATTTTTGTTAACTTGATACTTAAGAGAATCCAGAAAAAAAAATCTCAATCTGAGGCAGTGGTGAATATACAACACAGGGCGCTAAGGCTTAAATCGAATATCTGCTCTTAATGTAATTATGAATTATACATTAGGAATTTTAATGATATGATTGTTTGTAGACTTACAACATACTTGTAGCTAGATTTTGGCGGCTACATTTATATGCTGCGTATTATTTATTTATTTATCGACACACCAACAACATCGCGTACAATATTACATAATTAAACTTACGTCTAAAATATGTTTATATCATAATAATGCTATTCATATCGTTCTTATAAAAATACAATTTAACAATAGAAAACAGAGGAATGAAAAGTGTGAAATAATATAAGCTAGAGACTACAGTTTGTATAATAAAAATAACATGTCTCATACGTCTCATACTCATCTTCAGTACTATAGTTTTGTAGACTAGTTGAGACGCGTTCTATCGGCGAGACATTCGCAGATTGAAGTTCTGTTATTGGGCACGTTCCGAATAGTCCGACTCATGCTGCTAAATGAGAATATTTGCAGTGCGACTTATTCTATTCGACACTTCCAAGAATAACATAACACATGACACAGTTTAACCCTAGAAAGATAATCATATTATTTTTACGTACGTTAAAGATAATCATGCGTAAAATTGACGCATATATTTTTCTGGCTGTAGATCGGGATGTTTTTATGATATTGAATAAAATGTACGTTATTATATATTTACATACATTATTTAATTATAATATTCTAATTTAATTTATTATTTATTAATTAAGAAAAAATCTAAACTTAAACCTTTCCTAAACGTTCGTTGTTTTATCATCATAAAACATTTTCTTTACAAATACAATCAATTTATTTAATATTATTGAAAAATATAACGATATTTTAAATTCATTAGAAATATAACAGTTACAAAAAAATCAGTCAGGAATAGCTTTGACAAACATAATTATTCTCTCGGAAAATTATATGTTGCATTTGTCTTTCGCCTTATTCTTGCGACCTCAAGGACTCACATGCCTCACAGTAGGTCCATTTTTTTGGTATCGGGGGGTAACCTTCAAAAGGTACCCTATACCTTGGGAGAGGATACCAGGTTATGTGGGATTTGACCGCACTAAAACCCCCTCGGTGGCCTGCCTCTGCGCTTGGGGAGAACTCTGGTATCTCCAGTGGAACGCACCGGTGACCTCCGCGCGCGGCGCCCAGAATGGGCCCATCTTCGGAAGAGCAGATGTGCTCTCCTACACCTTCCGATGCTTAAGGCCGCTTGCGGCCACGCACATACCCGGGGCTGCTGGCTGGGCGGATCGAGCTCCCACTCACACCGTCGAATCCACAACCCCGGAAGCCCCCTTTTAGTCGCCTCAATCATCTATACCGTAGCTCTATTCTCAATCCCGAAGCTACAGGTATGGTAGGTCCTAGCGTCAAATGAAATGTCCTAAACGCTCAGCGATGGTTTCGCGCTATTGAGAAAGAGAGAGCTATGTTTCTGAAACATATGCGTAAATTTTACACAGACTATCTTTCTAGGGTTAATAACAGGAATATTATGTTCATATATGGTTTGAAAGTTTGCGTAGCTATGCGACTGGCTACTTCAACATCGCAAGTGATCACAGCTCAGCGAAACAGACGAGGATGAGATTGGAATAGGTGACCGCGAAAAGAAAATGTTACGCGCATTTCTGAGGTCATGGGTTATATATATATATATATATATATATATATATGGGTAATAGCAGAAGATCAGATTTGTCTGAAAGCTTACGACATAGGGTAACTATGAGTATCTCATGTCTGAAGGAAGTCAGGCGATGTAAGCTTTAGGCCTCGCCAATTACGCTGAGAAAGAGACCCGTGGCTAAAAATAAGTAATAATCCTTATAATAAGCAGAAAATACTAATGAACAATAAATAAAAGCGTGGGGCGCTCTGTGCCATATTTTTCGTATATCGAGCAACCCACACTTATTTCACAATAATTCCATATTTTTTGTTCATTATTATTTTCTGCTATATTAAGGATTAGTTTTCACTTTTATAGTTTGATGTGCTTTAAAAGCTTGTTTTTTTAACTACATATATTTTTCATGTTTTAGATCGATTTATTGTTAATTTTTTAACTTCTCAGAATAAGATTAACTCATAAAATTAATGTATTGCCACCGATTCTTGATAAGTGTCCAAAGTTTGAACTAAATTTGTCCGTTGAAAGTGGGTCAAAATTGAGTCCAAGGAGAGTTACAAATGGTCTAAGATACGAACTAGAAACGACCTCCACCCATCTGGTTAATGGATGAAAAGTATTTATATAAGTAGAAAAATGTGTAGCCCACGCGGGTGGAGTCACAAAGCCATAATAAGTATTATTTTAAGCAGAAGTTCACAGTAGCGGTAAGTAGGCAAATGTAATCACATTTAAATTGATGATATAATACAAAAAACTAATTACTTAGCCTGATTAATATTATGAATATAAAACGGCTACAACTTGATGAGTCATGTACCTACGAAGCTGGCGTACAATCGGTGCCTCCAAATTTTCGTAAAATATACGAGTACTTATTTTTTTGCTTTATTACGCTTCACACTCATAGGTACACCATTAATAGTCTCGGTGTCATTGGTACCATGAACCGTAAGCCATGAACACACAAGGACACATACGTCCAAACTTTTTTGTACCGGGGGACAACCTTCAAAAGGTATCTGGGATTTATACAGCGTAGTCTGCTTCAGCACTTAAGATTAACTGCGGTTCTTCATGGGCAGTGTTTCAAACGGGATCATCATGGGAGAGCCTTGTACCTCTCCTTCACAATCAGGTGGTTTAATTACAACTGACGACTGGCAGCCTCGCACAACATACCGCTGTCTTCCCGTGGCCGCTAGCTGGACGGTTTAAGCTCCAACTGTGGACGCCCGCAATACCAGAATCGCCCTTTAGTTAGAACAAAAAATTTAAACTCATCAGTTTCAAACTTCTGCCTCCCGGAAATCGAATCCTTTTACAGTCTGCATCTCATGGCAAATATTTAAAACAGTATCGACGCCGGGTTATTGTAGTTGACACTTTGACAGGTTTAATACATTACCGGCGTTAAGTCAGTAAAGTTAATACATTAAGTCGGCGTAGTTGTAGAGGATACGGTGCCCAGCAGTGGATCAATAAAAATGGTTGAAAATAAATAAGTAAAAAAAAAAAACTCAGTTCAGGCATAAGAATAAATAATACTACGTAGAACGGAAACTCCCGCTCCGAACGGGCTCAAGGTCACGATATTAGCCTACACGTTAATTTCGGCTAAACCGACTACTGAATACGGGCTGTCTCGGACGGGCGCGTCAATTACAATAACGGCGCCAAGTTAATGTGGTGTGTTTGGTTGTACAAACAATTCTAAAACAATGCCAAACTTAAGTTTTTTTAGTTTGCCCAAAGATGATGCGAGATAAGTAATATTTTTTAAATATTATTCCTTTTCCGTACCTAATTTATCAAAAGTATATGACCAGTTCTTTTTGTGTAGCCAATTGTTTCACTTTCACTCAATTATAAAAAAAAATGTTAGATAACTACAGCATTTTAACATGTCGCCAAAATATTTTTTAATAGCCCCCGCCATCGGTCATTGAACCTTTCTCGATTGTTTTGCCTCGCGATTGCGGCGCCGCGGCACTGGCGCACGCACGTTATACTTAATATGTAATTCGTTTATTTTAAACCTACACTACGTAAGTACTTACACCTATGTAGGTAAGTAATACTTACTTAAATGGCTTCATTTGGTATGGTACTTATAACTTATTAAGTAATATTATTTATAAGTATTTATAGAGTAGGTAAGTATTTATCATTCTCATATTTTGTAATACTAAACTAAAATAATGATTTTTAAGTAAAGAAAAACTTATATTTTTGCGATATTATCTTTAGACATAAGCATTACTAACAGTTCACAGCCCTGGCAGCACGCCTGGGCGACAGAGGGGCATAACGGGGTGAAGAGGGAAGTACGTATATAAATTGCGGCATATCGATGGCGGTCAAAGGAGATTCCGTTCTATGTAGTATTATTTATTCTTATGGTTCAGGTCTGATACGTATATTGTAGGTATTGTTACAAACAGGTTTCAGAAGCTGTAATCAACTTCAAATTAACGAGATAATGCAAAAAAAGTAAATACTTAACCCGATTAATATAAAAATAAAAAGCTTACAACTCGATGAGTCATCGACAACGAAAGGCGTTAAATCGGTTCCGTCCAATTTCCATAAAATATGCAAAAGAGTGTGGACTACGGTTTCCGTAGTTGACATTTTGACAGGCTTCATACGATACCCGGAACCTTAAGGTAATTGACTACAAATAGGTTATTACTACGATATAGTTACATGAAATTATAATATTCAAATGTAAAACAAGTGAATGAAATAATGTGTTGCATTTTCGTTTGTAGAAAAATCCAAAAAATTTGCGCTTTTACAAATTGATTTCCTTTCTCTGTTATGTTATTTAAAAATAAAATTTAATACTTTAATTGCCGTGCTGTTTTTGTAAGAAATGAGGATGGATTCTATGTCCACATGCAATTTTTTTATTAATTAAGTGATGTTATTTAGCAATTTTTAACCCCCCTTCCCCCGGTGAGATGTGATGAGGTATAAGACTAACCCTCCCCCTTCATAAATCACGTGTATTTTTCTCACATACATAGAGACTAGATAATTTTAAAATATTGTATATGAATACAGCTATAAAGTGTAATCTCTTTTTAGCCTACAAAATAAACTACCATGATAAAAATTTCTAGAAAGATTGAAGGGTTATTGACTGCCATAAAAACGATATTAAATAAATTGTGTAATAATGTAAGAACCTGAAAAACATAAATGCGATAAAAAATAAATACACGTGATATTACTTACTACAACCCCCTGCCCCTAGTATTATTTCATGATTTTTGCCGAAGCCTCTCCCCCATTTTTCGAGCCTCATGTGATTAATGAACAGCCCCATAAATTGTTAATTTCTTGATACCTGACAGTCTTACAAATTTTTTCTAGAGGCGTATCCACCGATTCACACTTAGTCAGTGTAGTGGATTATGGCCTAAATAGCCTCAATTTCGCAAAGAGGCTAACTTGGTGGGATATTAAAAGGGGTATATATAAATATACCATGACTTCATCTTTCTCTCATATCGTCTTCGAACTCCTAAGCTTAAATCTCAATATTTGCTTCTTCGGAATTATAAAGGCATGGATTCTGTGGCATTGAGGCGCGATGTGAGTGGTGTTAACTGGTCACCGTTGCTGGACTGTTCCTGTATTGACAAAAAGGTTTCTTTTTTCAATGACATGGTACTTGGCATCTACAATAAACATGCACCGCTTAGACGAGTCAAAGTTAAACATAACCCGGCACCTTGGATTACCTCCGAAATCAAGGTTCTTATGAGTCAGAGGGATAGAGCTAAGAAAAGATTTAAGCGTCGTCCTTCTGAGCTTAACTTATTACGTTTTAAGTCCTTACGTAACCGCTGCAGTCGTCTGTGTAAGGATGCTAAACGCCGTTACTTCCATGAATCTCTTCATAATCGAAATTCTGCTGAGGCGCGGAAATTTCTGCGGTCTGTAGGCGTGGGAAGATCTCCAGCTCCATCTTGTAAAGACGTTGACGTCAATAGCTTGAACAAATTTTTCACTGATCCTCCTTTAACCATTGACCCACATATTAAGTCAAATACCTTGCAGACGCTTCCAAGACACCCTACTTCGCTCATTCCAACATTAAATTTTCATTTTGTAACTGAAGATGAAGTTCAGAAATCTATCCTGGCCATCACTTCAACTGCCATCGGTACTGATGGACTGTGCTCGAGAATGATTATACCTATTCTACCTCTCCTGCTCCCAATAATCACTCACATTTTTAATTACTCCATATCCACTTCAACCTATCCCGCTTCCTGGAAACAAGCCCAAATTATTCCTTTGCCTAAGAATTCTAATCCCTCTACACCATCTCACTATCGTCCTATTTCTATACTTCCTTTCCTTTCAAAAGTCCTCGAGCATATCATCCATAAGCAGCTGTCTTCCTTTGTCTTCTCTAATTCTCTATTATCTCCCTTTCAATCGGGATTTCGTCCAGGCCACAGTACTACAACTGCATTACTTAAAGTCTCGGACGATATTCGTAATGCCATGGACAATAAATCCTTGACACTTTTAGTTTTACTGGACTTTAGCAGCGCATTTACCTCAGTAGATTTCGACATTCTTCTCGGGGTCCTGGAATCCATAAATCTCTCTCCATCTTGTATTACGTGGTTTAATTCTTATCTTCGAGGTCGAACGCAGAGGGTCTGCGTTGGAGATTCCGTCTCTGAGTGGTCTGACCTGTCTGCGGGCGTACCTCAAGGTGGCGTACTTTCCCCTCTACTTTTCTCCATATTTATAAACTCGGTTACGACCGTTATCTCTTCTAATTTCCATCTTTACGCAGACGATTTGCAGTTGTATCGTCACTTTGCCCTAGAAGATACGGTTACAGCGCTTGCCTCAATGAACACTGATTTGTCCCGTATTAGTCAGTGGTCTGCAGCTTTTGGTCTTATGGTGAACCCTGTAAAATCACAAGCAATAATTATAGGTAGTAAACATTTTCGCAATCAGCTGGACACCTCAACACTACCTAAACTTTGTTTTAATGGGATCCCCATAGCATACAGTAATTCCGCTAAAAATCTGGGCGTCATATTTGACCAAAACTTATCATGGACTGCTCATATTAATGAAGTTAGTCGGAAGGTCCATTACTCACTGCACGCCCTGAAATGCTTACAGAATGCATTACCTTTAAAAACCAAAATCTCGCTTGCCAACACTTTAATTACACCTATTTTAGATTATGCTGATGTGTGCTATCTGGATGCTACCGAGGGGCAGTTAAATAAGCTTGAGCGCTTACAGAATTTATCGATTCGTTTTATCTTCGGACTTAAGAAATTTGACAGAGTATCTCAGTTTCGTAAGGATCTCAAGTGGCTCCCAATCCGGCTTCGTAGGAATACTCGGATATTATGTACTCTTTTTAATATTCTCCATAGCTCTGTTTCTCCTGTTTATCTGAAAAACCGGTTTTCCTTCTCCCGTCCTCTCGATATCCCATGTAGATCAAATGTAAAATTCCTTCTTAATTTTCCTTCTCACAAAACTACTTTTTTCTCCAATTCCTTCTCTGTTCACGCGGTTAGGTTATGGAACTCACTCCCGTATAAAATAAGAGAGTCTCAAACTATCTCCATCTTTAAAAAACGCGTTTTTGAGCACTATTTAGCTACATGTACTTAGCTATATATTCATTTATTTATGTTTACCTATATATGTATGTTTACTTGCTTATTTTTCTTATTTATTATTATTATTCTATCTATCTCTACATGTATCTAATTTCTGTGTCACGTTTATTATTTATTAATATTATTATTAATTATAGGTACGCACTAAGTTCGCATTACCAGATCCATTATCCTGGGACGGGCCTACTGGAAGATATTTCATTGTGGAATAAGTAGTGCCCTTGTACAAACATTATTTGTAAGTTTTTCTTGTTTGTCTTTTGATTGTGTGTACATAAATTAAATAAAAAAAATAAAAAAAATATACACAATATTATACCTATAAGGTGCAAAGGCCCACTCCAGGCGCAAGAGGCTCGCTCAGGTCTCTCCCTATTTGGGGAGCCTAGAGCTTTTTCCACCACGCTGCTCCAATGCGGGATGCAAACCCGTTGTCGGATGTTTTCAAATCGCCCGTGCTAAATATTGTACGTAAATTTTGCAACTAGTGGTCATCCATCTCACACATTACCGTGACCGTTTTGCTTGCGTACACCGCTTGCGTTCTACACCAGCTACAGCGCTGTGCACCTCATAAAAACTAATTCAAGGTTTATTATTATGAAAAGCTAACAACCTAATGAGTCATTTAATTTTATAAATGCACACTGTTACATAAAATATTCAAGAGTATCGATATCGACTACGGGTTTCATTGTTGACAGTTTGACAGGGTTCATACGTACATACGTAAGTCCTATTAGACTTATGTAGGCCCCGGATATCACATTTTATTCATAAGCGGAACTACAAAGTTGTGTTAGTTTAATAGACTACCAATAGCTGGTTTCCGTAATATCGTTATCGTTACACTTAATTACAATATACAAACCCGCGTGGCGTAATGGTTACCATGCCGGACTGCAGATCGGCCCTGGTTCGATTTCCGGCGAAGCAGAAATTTGAATGATGAGTTTAAAATTTCTGTTCTCGGCCTGGGTGTTTGTGTTTCTGTTCTGTGTGTGTACATGTGACCCACGACACAGGATATATCTACCCTACTGTAGGGCTATGATTGAGAAGCGTTATTTATTATTATTATTATTAAATGTGTGACCGTTTTAATTTTTTTAAATTAAAACGGTCACATCACATCACACGGTCATTAAATGTTTTAATGTGAAAAAATATTGCGTATTTTTTTATTTTAGAAGGTTCTGAGTAGCGCAAAGAAGAAGCTTTTTTTAATTTAATATATTTATTAGCTTTTGGTACAGTGCTATCTTTTTCTTTTGATTAATTTATATTTAGTGATAGCGGTCTTTACTGACATCAGTGTTAACTCAATTTTGTTTATATAGCCGTAAGCTGCTACTGTTCCGCTTAAAATATCGGATTAAAAATCGAAAATTTGAAAATGGATTATAAAATTTATTTTTCCATATCAAGAACTAAAACTAACATCTTCCGAGGGTATATTTCCTCTCAAAGCTACGTATCTGAATTGTATATTTCTATATTTATTTATTCAGAGAAACATGCCCTATGCGGAATGTTGGATGTTATTCCACTTTAATTCCAATTCCAAATTTCAATTCCAAAATATTTTTCATTTACATAAGTTATAAAAACTGCAACTGTACTATCGCAATTCCAAAAACGGAAATAAGGGACTCTTGGCTGAAAACGAGGTCAGAAACAAATTCAAATTTATTACGGCGATAACAGAACTTCGAAAAGGCGGCATAAATTTTGCGTATAGTATTCCTATATTTTACCTCCAAATTTATGTGCCTGGTAAGCTTCTTCTGAACTTTAAGGAGGTTCCTAACTTTTTAGTAATGATAGGGTTTTAGGATGGCCTATGTATTAAGGTATTGAGCAGCGATGGCCGAGTGGGAAAATACCGCGGTCTTCGACGCGACCGATCCTGGGTTCAAACCCTCGGTGAGCACCTCTGAAAAAGAAACTTGTAGTGTGCGCATTTATCGCTGCTCCACGGTGATGGAAAATATCGTGAAATTTAATTGATTACGATAAATTCATAATTTCTCGAAAGCATGACGTCCACCAACCCGCAATTGGCCAGCGTGGTGGACTATGGCCTAAATCCCTCTCACTCACCCACTCCGTGAGAGGAGACTTGTGCCCAGCAGTGGGGCACAAAAAAGGGATGAGATGTATTAAGGAATTTAGTATTATCTAAAATGAATGAGGAATTTTGGACCCGTAGCATTATAATGAGTAATAGTCTAATAATATATCTTTAAAAAAAAGATCTGAATTTGAATTTAAAAAAAAAACAGTCCATGTTGATCCTTACAACATGGACTGTTTTTTTTAAATGAAATGATATATGCGCTTACAGCTTGGGAGACAGTCAATCAGATCAAACACAGTCTCCCAAGCTAACAGGATCGTTTGGTAATCTTGTTTACATTTAATGCTTTATAAAGTATCATAAACTAAGCATATTATCATTATGTGAGAGTATTTACTAGCAATATTCTCAAAGCACCTATTTGACAGAGATGAACTTTCATGGATGACGGTGAAGCTTCCAGTGCTGTAATTATTTCCACCGTGAAACAAGGGCCAGACTTACATGAGACGACATTTGTCTGTAGAACAGCAGCGCAACTGAGCTGAACTGAAGCACAACAGGCGCTCCTTGTATTGTGACTGAAGTTTCTAAACGCGCAAACGTTACGACTGCGGCTGAGTTAAAATTGGACAGATAGATGTTAACCCGAAAGGAATAAGGTCGATAATTAAATTCTTAACGCAAACGCGTTAGTACCTAACGTTTTTCGTCTTCGTTTTCGCGTGTACAGACTTATACTAAGGCCTCTGTATACAACCGTTTCAAGCTTGCTTAGGGTTGTATAAAGGCTGTAACGGCCATTTAAAACCATATGTCATAGTCGTCATGAAAATTGTAGAATTGTAAATTAATTTTAAACAAAGTTGAAAACCGACTTCAACCGCTAATCATTGATTATAGAGATTTACTGGTGACTAACCTTTGAAGTATTACCCTTTTTAACAGAAAATAATTTTCTAAATCGGTTCACGCGTCTTCGAGTAATCAGTGAACATACACTAAAATAAACCGACGATTGGTTCCCAAATCGTTTTTTGATGTTGATTGACAATTAGGTAGCGAACAAGATCATAATTTAATTGGTTTATTCAGTCTTAGGGCCGAACTCCTAATGTATGAAGGTCTTTTACCTTCTCTGTCATTTCAATTAGAAGATTTTTTCTGCTTTTTTCCGAACTTCATAAGTGCCTGAATGATGTTGTGCAGAGTAACAATTAACATAACTCTTGTAATGGTATTACTTGAATGATGAGATTTTTCAAAATTGGCTTTTCGAATAAAACATTTAAATGACGACTCGCGTGGCACAATGGTTACCATTCCCGGCGAAGCAGAAATTAGAATGATAAGTTTAAATTTCTGTTCTCGGTCTGGGTGTTTGTGTTTCTGTCTTTGTATGTATCCATGGTACCCAAGACACAGGATATTAATTATCTTACTGTGGGGCTATGAGTGTGTAACGTTTATTATTATTATTATTTAACAGTAGATGCAAATGCAAATTTTATCTGAATTCAAAAAAGTCAAGCTCAGCACTAAGCTAGCATTTGTCGCTTGCGTGTTCGCGGCAAAACAAGGAGACAATAAATAGGCCTTTATCGCCATTTTAATATGCGCGCAGAACTTTCAAGAATAAATAAGCTAGCAAAGCTATAAAAGCTTATCTTCGGGAATTCTGGGGTGCGCATGAAAAGATAGAATGCCATGCTAAAGTGCCGGGCAAACTTACGCATTATTTACATGCATGCATGCATATTTATGCGGCGTTTGTAAAATTATCTACTAGACCTCTTTATCATGCTGGCACCGGAACGGTTTATTCTAAGATATTTACTACGTACTTTGTAAAATTTATTAGTAGAGTTCTTAGCGAATATTAATCTGTTTGTGTTGAATAAACAGCTTATAAGAATGTTAATCTTTCACACTATTTCAATGTACATTTTTATATTTGTAATTAGTTAAGTTTTTAATTATTGTAATATTTGCATAGGTACATCATGAAAGTAAATATGGCGAACCAAATGTTTTCCTATCACTGTCACCGAGATATCGTCAGCAAATAAAGTACACGGTTTATTTGTAGCATCTGGCTGGAAGGTCATTGATGTAAAGCAAAAAGAGCAGTGGACCTAAAACACTTCCTTGAGGAACACCACAGTCATTTAGAAGATAATTAGATTTATTTATTTATTTATTATTTTGTAACCACCTAAAACTAAGGGCTACAGGGTAAACTTAATGCCTAATGGCATTCTCCACCAGTCAACCCTGGGTGATGGATAGAACTAAAGGTAGGCGGACGGAAAACAATGATTTAAAAATAACTATTATATTGGATATATTACGTTATTATACCTTGTCATTATGAAATATAATATGATATTAACTAAATATAAATATAGACATATACCTAAATATAAATAAATATATCATACATACATACATACATACACATACATATATTATTAATACATAAATAAATACATTATAATAATAACATACATATTTTGTGATGATAACTCGAATGCTTTTAGGGATCCATTAATTGCTTGCTATTAAATGTTTACGCAGCAATTTTTTGAATGTGCACTTAGTTGAAGCCTTCCGGATATTATCGGGTAGGGCGTTCCAGAGTAGTATAGATTGAACATTAAATGAATAACGGAAGAAATCACTATTCTGTGGAGGTGTAAAAAGTTTGAGATTACTAGTTGATCGGAGTCCCCTGTTATGAGATGAACAGAGGTACTGAAATTTTTCCTTTAAATAGTGCGGAGAAGTTGGATCATGTAAAATTGAATACAAGACCAAGAGAATTATAGAGTGACGCCTCTGACGAATAGTAAGCCACTTCAGCTGGCTTCGTTAACTTGAGATATGATCATACTTGCGCAGATTGAAAATAAATCGGATACAGCTGTTTAGAAGGCGCTCTAGCTTGTTTAGAAGTTCTTCGCTCAGGTCTGGGTAGCACACGTCAGCATAGTCTATAATGGGTAAAACGAGACTCTGGATCAAAAGAAGTTTTGTGCTGTAAGGCAGAAAATTTCTAAACCGATATAAAGACTGCAACGTTCCATTTACTTTGCGACATATTTCCGTAACTTGGACTCGCCAGTTCATAAAGCTATCTATGTACAAACCTAGATTCTTTACACTATTACTGAAAGGAATAGAATTAGCGTCATACTTTAGTTTTGGAAGATCTGCAGTATTGATCCTGGTCAAGAGTCTCGAACTACCCACTATGATACCCTGACATTTTGCGGGGTTAACTACAATACCATATCGATGACACCAAATCCTAACGGCTTCCAGATTTTTATTTACTAAGTTGATAGCATTTGGAAGATCATCAATAGTAGTGTGGACATACAGTTGAAGATCATCTGCATATAAATGGTACGAACAATCGATGAAGGAGGTAATAGAGTTTATGTAAAATGAAAATAGTAAGGGAGATAGAATACCGCCTTGCGGGACGCCAGCTGGAAGGTCCGCCCAATCAGAGCATACCTGCCCGATATGAACTGACTGCTGACGATCGCAAAGATAGGAAGCAAACCACGCTACAACTGACGGTGCAAATTTGAGTTGAGACAGAATGGCTAGGAGTAACTCGTGGTCGACTGTGTTAAAAGCGTTTGAAAAGTCGATAAGCACCAAAACTGTAACCATCCTGTAGTTCATGGCTAATCTGATACTATCAGTGACCTTGATCAGTGCAGTAGTGGTGCTATGACCTGGACGAAACCCAGACTGATATACACTCAGTAGGCTATGTTTACATACGAATGAGGAGATTTGCTTGTGAACACAGGCTTCCAGAACTTTAGATAGGAAAGGGAGAATAGATATTGGACGGAATTGACTTGCTAGTGTTGGGTTAGGGACTTTAGGAAGAGGTCTCACGAATGCTTTTTTCCAAATACTAGGGTATTGGCCTGATATCAGAGCGCTATTGACTATATCAGTTATGATGGGCAACAGGATTTCAAGGATAGGAGTTAGCATAGTTCTCCCAATGAGATCACAGCCAACAGCTTTGGACTTAAGAGACACAATTACCTTCTTAACCTCGACATGCGTCACTGGAGAAAATTGAAAAGTTGAATCATTTTGCGATGACATGTGAGGTAAAGAAGATAAAGTTTGCTGTCTCACTAAGGGATCAAGCAGTGGCGTGGATGAAAAATGCTTGTTTATAACGTCTGGGGTAAAGGAAGAGAAGTTGTCATTCGTAGGTGGTTTACCAATTCCCATGGATTGAAGAAATTTCCACACGTCAGCTGGAGAAGAATCGTGAATATTCTGATGAATATAGCGGCGTTTAGCTTTTCGCACCATTTGATTACAGCGATTCCGAGCTATTTTAAAAGATGCCCAATTTTCATCAGACCGGTTTGTCTTGAATACACGGAAAGCTCGGTCCCGCCTTCTCATCGCCATGAGGACCAGTTTAGTCATCCAAGGGGCCGAAGTCCGGAGGCCGGAGGGGAGAGATTTACCTTTTTAAACACCAATATTTGTGCAAATAAAAGTCTTTGTCTTTGTCTTTTTTCAAGTTGTTCGAGCTAGATCCCAAGAACGACAAAATTAGATTTATTTATTTTAATGAAAATAAAATCATGTTTATTTGAAAAATAAAGTTGAAAAAAATAATTACTTATAAGCTTTTGTAATTTGAGGTGGTATTAATACCGATACATAAAGAAATATTTCTCCATGACGCTGATAATGAAAATCGCAACAGGGAGCCCTCCCACTTGAAAAGTTTGTTTAGATCTTTTTGCCGTCGGAATATTTATCAATATTTTTTTAATACCAGTCCTACTTTAGTAGCTTCTAAATGCCTTTTTTGTAAGCTTTAATCATACTAAGTAAACCTTTTTCTCTATTGTCTTATTTTCTATCTGTACACGTTTTTGAACCCTTAAAGTAAGAGTAGTTTAAGACTGGAATCATTCTATGCTAACATTTTAAGGTAGATATTCTTAAACATACGAAAGGTTGTTATATTCATAGGTAGTTTCTGTACGAAAGGTTGTTATAATATACATTGGTAGTTTCTATATTTATCAGACAGTTTAATTTGCAAAACTTCATTAAGTTAAAAGCCTCTGCCAAATGACTCCAAAAGCACCTTGAATATCGTATCATGACAATAACGGACCTTGTGGAGTCGTATCGCTCGGCACGTAATGAGCTCGAAATGGCTCATTGGCGTTTAAACTCTAGAGTGGATAAAACTTAACTTGTCATTGTTAAAGGTGTATTTATTTTACTAGCGCTTTAGTTTCATAAAAGTAAGCCAGCTCGGGTTATCCAATGGACCGCAACAGCGAAATTGTTTTTATTCTGTGTTCAGCTAATTAGCTAATCTTATGTTTTATTTATTTATTTATTTAATACTTTATTGATCACACACATAAACTAGGTTCACAATGGGCGGACTTAATGCCTAATGGCATTTTCTCCCAGTCAGCCCATGGCGATGGTGAGATATTGTTGGTAGGTAGGTAGATATAATGTACATTTAAATGAGTAATTCTTGTATGTACGGTTACAATGATTTTCATGAAATTTAGTACGCAGGGAGTTTTCAGGGTGATAAATCGTACTAGGAGTAATTTTTAGAAAATTTCGTATTATCCATATCAGCGATAATCGGAAAAATATGACTCTTCTTTATCTACTAGCGGGTAGTAACATTTTTTTTCCGAGCAGCGATGGCCGAGTGGTATAAATCCGCGGTCTTCGACGCGATCGAAATCCTCGGGTTCAAATCCTCGGCGCGCACCTCTTACAAAGAAATTTGTAATGTGCGCATTTATCGCTGCTCCACGGTGATGGAAAAAATCGTGATATTTAATTGATTACGATGTTCTCCATCGCCGTGCATGCCTGAGAGGAATTCATAACTTCTCGAAAGCATGACGTCCACCAATCCGCACTTGGCCAGCGTGGTGGTCTATGGCCTAAATCCCTCTCACTAGTGAGAGGAGAAATAAGGTTGAAAAAAAAAACATTTTTTTTGATTGTGGGCTACTTCACTTGATTTCGTTGTTAAGTAACATCAAGCCAATGAGTGTTTGGTTTGAAATTAGACCAAATAAAATCAATTGTTTTTTATCCGAGCAACGCTCGGTCGTCGTGGTGCCTTCTATTTATTAAGGTACATATCAACGAAATAAAAAGGACACAATACTATTTTTAATTTATACAGCATGATAACCTTAAGTTAATCATTTTTTTACAAATAACATAACCATAGAACCTTAGTCAAAATTTGAGTTTTTCTTAGGATGAACATATGGGTTCATAAAGCCATGATAGGAACTACAACATCGTTTTTTGCACTTAAACAGAATTACACATTAAAAAAAGTTGGCAAAGTTACCTCAAAATACACGATACACAGTATCATTACAATAAAGGGCCTTTGGGAGTTATACTCTGTAACGATCTCAGAATGGCTCATTGATGTAAAAATTGGAGTGCGTGTTCTCATTACTGCTCTATTTTGGGGAAATTGCAAGTGTGGACCAAATTTTATTTTACTTCAAAAAAGAGGGCTTTCTGAGACATTTAGGTAGCAAAATCTGTGCCAAATTACTCGAAAAGCATTCTGTACGCAGTATCATGACAATTAAGGACCTTGTGGGTTTGTGCCGCTCGGTAACGTATCGTATTGTCTCATTGATGTTGAAAGCGGATTGTGTTGATACTCTATATTTCATTTGTAAGTGTTGTATTTTTTGAATAAAGAATAATCTATTAAGACATCGTTTATAGATAAATGCCTCATATTAATATCAATAGCACTTTTCTACTTTCATTTATTGTTTTGATGAAATAAAGATTATTATTATTATTATGTATCTCTCCTTGTTGTTCACGGGTCGAAGATGTTATATGACCCGGTCATTTGGAAGGCTTGCGTGGGGACATAGGTCCAACACGTAGAGGCCCCTTTGAGACACTTTAATGTTATGTGGTAACACGTGGCGGATACCATCCTCGGCCGTATCATATAAAAAGTTATATGACCCAAGGATAGTCCCCGCCAGGTGCACAGATTCTATTGCTACAAAAGGGGAGACTAATATTGGGTCTATGGGGATGAACGAACGAGGGACTGGTATATGGGCTATGGAGAACTATGGGACACCTGCCGTTCAGACTAATAAATAATCTAAAGTGAGGCAGGTGGTGACTCGCCACTCACTGAATGGGCCCCCAAAAATGGCGTAAATGCCTGGGAAGCAACATTGGCGTGAGCAGCTAGGGGTGTCGAGAGGAGCGGCACCGATTTCACCATCGCGGGGGGACAAATCCAACCCGGAGCGGGTTTCCTCGCTATTACGCCAATTACTTAGTTACACTTCCACCCCCGAGCATATAGCTCTAACAGCTCCACTCTGGACGGCCAATTAAGGCAAGCCAGAGGTGGGGACCTGTTCCTCTGGGTTATCACTCCGCCTGCCGGAGACGAGGAACAGGGGGACTTCCCCGGGAGCAATCGGGTCCGTGGTGTCGTTACTCACCAACAGCTCGCCACAAGCCGCCCTGCGGGGTTATTATTATTATTATTATTATTTTTCCTTGTTTTATTTTGCTCAGCTTACGCTGGTAATTGAATGTTGCTTACGGGACAAGCCAAGTAAGTAACATACAGGTATTATTTATATGTTTGTTTTTATTATGTGTTATGTGTTGTTTTTATTTGTTTGTGTCGGTCAGTCAGTTTCTTCTTCAATTTGCAGGAACTTTATTACAATTCTACATGTATTTAAAATAGCGGCTTTCTGAGCTGGTATGTAAGAATAAGGTAAGTCAATTAACTTAAGACTATTGTGTAAATATTTTGGGATTACGCCCGTAGTTGATATAACAATTGGTACGATGTAAACCTTCTCTTGTTTCCATATTCGGGTAATTTCCTCTTTTAGGTCAGTGTATTTATGTATTTTTTCTGCTATTGTTTTTTGTATGTTGTGTGTGTTTGGTACAGCAATGTCAATTAAGTAGGTAGTTTTCTTCTTCTTGTCTTGTAATGTAATGTCTGGACGGTTGAAATGTATAGTTTTATCTGTAAGTATGGCGCGATCGAAGTACATTTTGTAATTATTGTTGTCTAGTACAGGACTTGGCGTGTATTTGTAATATGGTGTATACTTATTTTGTATGAGATGATGTTTGAGTGCTAGATTTTGATGTATGATATTGGCTATTTGATTGTGTCTGTGTGTGTAGTCTGTTTGTGCAAGGTTAGGACAAGCTCCTGTTATGTGCTGTATATTTTCAGTATAACTGTGACATTTTCGACATCTATCGTCTGATACAGTAGGATCCTTAATTATATGTTTCCTATAATTTCTAGTGTTGATGACTTGATCCTGAATACCTATTATAAAACCCTCAGTCTCTGGAAAAAGGTCTCCTTTCGTAAGCCACTTATTAGATGCTGCAGAGTCTATATGTGATTGATCCAAATCATGTGGATGTCGGCCGTGCAAAACTTTTCTTTTCCATTGTTCAATTTTTGTTTGTTCTGATGTGTTTTCTGTATTAGGTTCTGTAACTTCAACTAAACTTAGTGCTGTATAATTATAATCTATCTGAACTACTGATTTGTGGATATTGCTGCTATTGGCTTTATGGTAGAAAAATTGCTTAAGGTTTTTCCAGAGACTATATAAATTAATAAAACCCCTTCCACCATTTTGTCTTTTGATTGTAATTCTTTCTATTGCCGATTTTGGATGAAGATAATTATGCTTAGTCAAGACTGTTCTAGTATTAATTTCGATGTTATTTATTTTATGTCCGTCTTAGTCCATTTAACTATGCCGAATGAATATGTTAAGACAGGCACAGCATATGTATTAATAGCTTTTACTAAGCTTTTACCAGTTAACATAGTTTTACAAATATTGTGGACCCGACGTTTGTATTCTTCTGTAAGAGATGATTTTAGTGAAGCATGGTCAAGAACTTTTGACTGGTGAAATCCTAGATACTTATAGAATTCGTTAGGTTCCATTGCTGTTATCTTTCCTTCATGGCCTACTGCATAATCCCCAGGGTGAATTTTACCTTTAATTATATGAATAGTTTTACATTTATCTATTCCAAAGTGCATATTAATGTCTTTACTAAATTGAACAGTTACGTCGATTAACGACTGCATTTCTTTTTCGCTCCTTGCGTAAAGTTTTATATCATCCATGTATATCAAATGTGATATACATGTATTCTGATCTTGACTTTTGAGGTGATAACCAACCTTACGGTCATGTAGCATGTGTGTTATAGGGTTAAGGGTGAGGCAAAACCATAAGGGACTTAAGGAGTCACCCTGGTATATTCCTTTTTTAATAATTATTTCCCTAGTAGTGAGATTGTCTAATTGCAGATTTGTTTTCCAGAGTTTCATTATATTTTTGAGGAATTCTATTATATTAGGGTTAATTTTGTAAATTTCTAAAATGCGTAAAAGCCAGGAATGCGGAATGCTATCAAATGCTTTCTTATAATCGATATAGGTACAATGTAAATTTCTCTTATTTGTATTGGCATGTCGATGAATTAACGAGTCTATTATCAATTGTTCTTTGCAGCCTTTGTGACCTCGTCTGCAACCTTTTTGTTCTTCTGAGAGTATATTATTTGATTCTATGTAGTTTGTGATTTTATGTGTAATTAATGAAGTGAGAATTTTGTAAATTGTAGGAAGACAAGTGATTGGCCTGTATTGTGATGGCTGGTATTATTATTATTATTTTTTGCGTCCTGATGGAAAAGATGAATTCGCATATTCTCAGCCATAAATCTCCGAAAAATCGACGGAACTGTAAATGACTTAGCAACACTCAAATAATTTGCTTCTCATTATGTATACTAAAATTTATCTGTGACATGTTCGTTTTTATATTTTATACTTATATTATAAAGAGGTTGAGAGATTGTATTTTTGTATGTTTGTAATGAATAAACTCAAAAACTACTGTTCCGATTTAAAAAAAAATATTTCACCATTAGAAAGCTACATTCACATAGGTTACTTTTAACCGCGAGAAAATTCTTTATTCTTACGTGAAAACGGGTAACAACAAAGCAACTGGCTAAACGCCTATGATTTTAATATAGCAATGAAGCATGGAATAGCTAGGCTATTTTTTATCCTACGGGGATCCATTAAACGGGTCCACGCGGGCGAAGCCGCTGACGGAAGGCTAGCTGTTATATAAAAGTCAAGGCTTCATCCGTTTCTGTAGTAGAAACTACTCTAGATAGATAGATAGATAGATAAACTCTTTATTGTTTGTAATGCACAACAATCATTATGACATAAAAAAAATACAAAATAACATTTAAACAAACAATGGGCGGCCTTATCGCTTAAAAGCGATTTCTTCCAGGCAACCCTAAAAAGCAAAAGAACAATGTATTAAAAACATACAGGTAATGCAACATTACAAGTAACATTAAAATAAAATATAATAATTATTATAATAACTTGAATACACACACCTGCAATTTTATGATAGTATTCATTCACAGAGTAGCAAGGTAATGCTCCTTAACCAAGTTTTTAAAGGAAGCGAGATTTGGTGCTTTTCGTACCGTCACTGGTAAGGAGTTCCACAAGCGGATAGCTGATATGGTAAAAGATTTATCGAAAAAGGATGTAAAGTGTACTGGAACATGTAAGATCATGTTGTTAGATGAGCGAAGCAAACGGCTGTGAGACTGATCAAGAAATTCAAATTTGTTCCGAAGATAAAATCGACCTATGCAACGAATAAGGTTACATATGTTTATATAACCAAATTGCTTTTTTTGCTTTAAACGGCTTAGACTTGTCTATATTATTATACTAATCAATAAAAAATATATATTTTTTCTTCCTTACGAAGATAGTAATCGAATAAAGGCACATGTGATTTCTTATTCCACTGAATAAAGACTCGAGCGCACAAATACCCTTATTCTTCGACGGATGCAGCGTGTTCGACCCCGCGCGCGCAGTTTCATCGACACTCGTATTCATGTTTCATGTAAAAAAAAATGGTTCTACATTCACATAGATCTTTTTGCTCTTGAACATCGGCTTCCATTAAACATATAATAAAATAGTGAAATACAAGTCTATTAAATGTATAAAAATTAATTTAAAATACTGTAATAACAACTAAAATTGTAACTGTATATCTTTATATATGACTTTATTATTCGGAAATTACGTAAAATATGTGGTCCTATAAGCACATGTAACTTTGTTTGGTGAGAAATATTACTAAATTATGAGGCTTATGTATTAATGTAACCTTATTCTTCGGTTGATATTAAGATATATCTTTGTTCCGACTGAAAATATCTATGAAAGGTTATGAAATTAATTATAATTAAAATATTAACTCTTTATAGGAATATATTCAGAACTATTGAGATCGTTATTGATTTATTTTTTGGCGTTATATAGTAATTATATTGATTTATATTTTCAGAGAATGTTGTCACAAATCGTGTAGTTTTTGTAAAATTACCAGCATACCAAGGTGCTGAAAACATACAAAAACATATGTCTGAGACACGGAAAGACGTTTTTGCCAGGAAATAACAATTTACTAACACCTTAACCACTCGAAGTACCCTCAAACTTTAAAAATTATATTCTCTATGAAGATTTTCCTTCAGTTTCTACACAATATTTTGTCTCAAATCCTTTGTTTTCTCTTTTGAATACACACAAAACTTTTCATGACACCTATTTAATACATAGTGATTTTCACTCGGCTACATCATCTTCGACTGGCCATACTTATAGTGCATATTAGGACTCCAGTGAAGAAATATGTCATGCTCCGTCCAAGAAAAGGGGATGAAACCGTTACGTCGTACTATCTGAGTGGGCAGACATGAAAAGAAAATGCCTCATGTTTTTGAGGGTCCTTACTAATCTTATTACGCGCAGGCTAGACGAAATTCAACTTCGCAAACAAGCCGTATTCCGAAAATGTTATTGTACCACCTACATAAGCTGTAACAGCTTATACAAAATACCTAGGAGTATAATCTGACACTAAGTATTTCGAATGTGGACATCGGGATAAGCTTCGATTTTATCGAAACCTAGGCAGTGCAAAAATCTGTCAACGACGCCAGATTGACAACCGGTACATCGAGGTGTTGAAGTGTTTATACAAAGCCGCAACCATGACAGCGAGAGTCCACCGCGAGAGTACTGAAGCTACAGCGCGGAGTACAATAAGAAGAGTAGAATATTATATCCCCAAAAATGTTTACCGCAGCGCTGGCAGATGTGTAAAAGCTGATGAAGCTGAAATGTTAATACCTAACCGTTGGTATTAACATCAATAATAAATACCTTTATTTGTCGACAAGAATATAGCAATCGGAATAGGTAAGTCCTAATTTGAGAGAGAGGTAACTCGTAGAATCCAAATCAGCTGGACAGCGTTCACGAAACTACAAAGTGTCTTCTCGTACAGTATACCGCAGTGCCTGAAGTGACCTACGGTGCTGAGACATGGTCCTTTACGGTCAGCCTTTTACACAGGTTCAAAGTCACTCAAGAAGCGATGGAGTGTGCTATGCGTTGACGGTATGGTTCTACGCAACAGAACCAACTTATTATAACTCTCAAAATCTGCAAGCTAAAGTGGCCATGGGCCAGTTTAGTGAAGACCGACAACCAAAGGGGAAGAAAAGACCTCGAATGGCGATCACGTCTCAATAAAAGAAGCATAGGCAGCCCTCCAACCAAGTGGACTGACGACCTAAAGAAGTCAGCGGGAAGCCCAGATTCAGATACAGATGGATGGATGGATTGATCTAGTCATTATTAGATTTTGTAATCTGCTTTTATTTCTTTAATGCGTTTTTTAAAGTCCGTATTATTATCATTTGTATGTTCTTATTATGTCATCCGTTTGTTGATTATTACTTAATTGAAAATTATGTTAAAAACTCTCATAAATATGTTTATATCTCGATTATTGTTTAGTTTAGGCTTATGGAAGAGAAATACTTTAGATAAGACGTTATAATAAACAGTAAGTTATAAGGTACCTAATTGTCAAAATATTGTAAAACAATATAAATATTACATTTAATTGTCATCATTGTCAATTGCCAATGTCATTTATTTACAAAAAATACCTCTGTTTCAATTAATATATTATACTTTATATACATACATCTTTTAAAAAAATTGCATGTCCAAAAAATAAAGTTACATCTACACATGACACATATACTTTTCCCTACAATAAAGTTACAAGAGTATATACGACGTTGAGATGTCCAACGAAAAACGTCATTTGTACACATAGACACTGCTAAATTCATAAATATTGAGTTTTCTTTCAGTTTTTTCGTAAAAAACTTTGCTTTACATAGTATCAAGTATTTGTGGAAAAAATCTGTTGTCTACAAAAATAAAGTAAAAAGTTACAGCTAATTTTGTGCATGACAAACTTTGAATCGCTCTCCTGTAAAGTTGAGTTTTTGCAAATAGAACTTTATTCTTCGGATAGGTCGAAATGGAGTGTTTGGGTTAAACAGAATGTTGTACAGAGCGGAGAGTATATGAGTATTCCGGCGAAGTCGGATTGGGAGCCACTTGAGCTTTGCACGAAATTCGGAAACGTGGTCATATTTGCGAAGGCCAAATATGAACCTGATACAGAGATTTTGAAGACGCTCAAGCTTATTAAGTTGCTCCTCACTAAGATCAGAATAACAGATATCCGCGTAGTCAAGAATGGGTAAGAGTAAGGAATTGGCAAGCGTAATTTTAGTGGACACCGGAAGGAAGTTCTTAAGCCTACGAAGACTTCCAGTTGTGGAGAATAGCCTTCTGCTGACCTCGTTAACCTGAGGAGACCACGACATCGTGGAGTCCATCAGGATACCTAAATTTTTGACAACTTGGGAATAAGGAATATGAACACCATCAAAAATTACCGAAGGAAGCTGGGGCCAATCAACTTAAACCAGCCTCGAACTGCCAATTATAATAACTTGACTTTTGATTGGGTTCACTCTAAGTCCAAATGAGCGGCTCCAGGTAGAGATTCGAGTTAGGTCCTTGTTAATTGTGTCGATAGCGTCAGAAAGCGAGTTCAGTGAGGCCTGACTATAAATTTGTAGATCGTCAGCATATAGGTGGTAGGAAGAAGAGATTTGGGAACAAATTGAGTTAATGAAAATTGTAAACAGGAGCGGGGACAACACGCCACCTTGCGGAACGCCGGCCCCCACTGCAGCCCAGTTCGAGAAACTACCCTGAACCTGGACGCGTTGCCGACGCCCATGCAAGTAATTGTGAAAACAGCGGCCGGAGATATGTTGAGAGAGCGTAATACCGCAATCAGTAAATCAAATCTAGATTCTTTTATTTTCGTTTACCCTTTGAAAATATGTGTAAATTCAAGATAGAGGTCAATACTATCGATGTTTTTAAATCACTCTACTCTAAAACATGATTTAACGGCTGATTACTGTTCAAAAATCTAAAGACCAAAGATCAATCTTAGACACGCTCTCTCTTATGCGGTTTCACATCCAACTCTCGACAGCATCCGGTATTGCTAACATTAAAAATAAAGGTTGCTCGCCTTCTAAACCAGGCTCACGCTTTTTAACGTGTATTATTCCAGTACTTCTGTTTTATTCCATGACATAAAATGCCATCCACTACAATTGAGTGGCAAAACGCTGCACAGAATTACACAAAAGAGCCACGTTACAAGGCTGGTTAGGTCGTATCGTTCTGTAATTAGAGTCAAATTGACACATTACCGTTGAACTAGTCCAGTTACAGAGGACGTAGAGAGAATAGGCATAGTACTTTTTCCGGACTATCTGAAACGTTGCCTTAATCAGTAGACAAAGTATGGTTTATTATAGTTAGTTACATAAATGTATAAATTCTGAATTAAAGTTACCTCCAGAACAAACGGAATACAGCTGAGTGCCAGAAGCCTATTTCTCCACCAATATGATGAAATTTCAAAAAAATTGTCTATAAAAGACAGTTGCAATGTTTTGTCATTTGCCTCTCGGAATAATCTATATACATATCATTTAATATTGTAAACGTGAAACTGTGTTTGTTCGTTGGTCTTTCTTCACGTCACAACACGATGCATAAAAATTAAAAAGCAAAGGGTGGTTATTGCTATATTGTTATTGTTTACTTTTGATATTGTGTCTTTCTCAGCACCATATAACAAGTAGACAGCCTCCTTGGCATAGTGGGTGATGAGCCGACTGCGAAGCGTGAGGTCGTGGGTTCGATTCCCACCCAGGACAAATATTTGTGTGATGAACATGACTATTTGTTCTGTGTCTGGGTTTCAATTTATCTATATAAGTATGTATTTATAATAATATAAGTATGTTTATCAGCTTTCTGATTACCATAGCACAAGCTTTGCTTAGTTTGGAATCAGATGGCGTTGTGTGAATTGTCCAAAAAGATATAAAGATATAGATACCGCATTTAATACTGTAATCTGTAATAATAATATTTCAGAACAAATATTTATTGATATAGTCCAAAGGACTGGAATTATAAAGTCCCACAAATTTGTTGTCCCGAATGCCTATCTTTAAAGCTAAATTATGTTATAAGTTTTATAAGGTTTGTTAACTGGGATTACAGTAAGTCATCTGAGACAAATAATTATCATTACTGGTATGGAATCACTGGGCCGTTCCGTGAAGTCGTAAATTCGTGTAAAATGAGGTGATAAAGCTTAAATTATAGACTCTGCGGAGTCGTACAGTTAGGCAATTAGGTCGTAAAAGCTCATCACCGTTGAAATCAGAGTGCGTTGGAACGACGTACTTATCTAGCCGAATTGCGCTTTAAAAGCGTAGTTTTGTTGACTATTGTCTACTCGTGTTTGGCTCTGCCGCTGGCTTAGACCTTAAGCTATCTACATAGATAAGCGAAACGGGCTTGGTCGCGTGAGAGATTTGTAGTGACAAATTTTGTGCATGTTTCCGTGCTTTGGATGGCACGTTAAGCAGTCAATCCAAGTTATCGTCTGTAGCCACATTATCGATAGACAGCAGTCGTTAAACCTTGTCGAAGGCCTAAAAAGAAGGTTTGAAAACAGCCGAAAGCGGGTCGGTCATTAAATCGCTTCTTTATCAACCCGAATTGGACAAGCAATGCTGATCAAGCATGGAGTAAGCTCCCGTCCTTCGCAACGATGGGGAGAGGCCCGTGCCCTGCATTTGTATGCAAAAAGGGTTGCAGCTGTTATATTTTTTATTCCTCTTTTTTTATAAAAAAACCGCACAAAAATACAGGCGGGTTGCGTGGTGTTAAGCGATCATCGTCTCCTCTATGGACACGGGCAACCCCAGGGGAGCTACCCGAGCATTGCCGGCTTTGGAGGAGAGCTTTTTTTACAGAAGCTCTTTAATTTCTCACAGATCTCTATATCCTTTCTCCAAGAAAAGAATATAGAATGCATACAATACGATAAATCTCAGATTGCTGTCAATCTCAAACTTGGTTTGCATATTGGTTTAGTCACAAGACGATATTATAGCTCCTATACGCGTAATGTAGGCTAGCTTCAGCTTTTGCCTTTTAACCTAAATCAGGTCTTAGGCTGCTTTGTTCCTCATACTTTATAACGCGAAGCTCTCGATTATTAAACATATCCTCGACATCATATATCAGATTTTTTTATTTCTACACGCAGATATGTTAGTTGTGAATAATCTTAGTTTTTTTACTATTCATAAAAGAAGTTTCAATTTGAATGCAAAAGACAAAGAACATATTGAAATAGGTAGGTATAAATAAATAATTTTAAACGATAAATTAATACCCACTTTAAAAATTAGAAAATAAGTATTAATTACCATGTTATTATTATACTGATTGTATATTTACTTTATTGTGAATGGTAAAATAAATTTTAAAACTATTTTAGCCCTTAGTAAAATAACTACATTTCTTTCTGAATGGGCACCGACTTCAAAGTAGTTTTTCATGTTTTCTAACTGTGGCTATTGGTAGAACTAGAATGTCGAACAAAATGAACACTTAGCAAGCACGCAGTTCAGTTCCAAGGAAACCGGGTGAAGCTCTCTCTAGTAGCAACTAAGTGCCATTCGAGCTACGCGCCAGCCTTACATTCTAGATTGGCTTAGCTGGCTGCAAACATTTTTCCACCTCACTGCTGGGCAGGTCTCTATTATTAGGGAGGCCTGGAGCTTACTCCCTCCACCACGCTGCTTCAATGCGAGTTGGTTGCCAACCTGTTGTCAGATGTTTGCAAACCGCATGTCAGATGTTTGCAAACCGCATTAATACAAAATGCCTTCAACTTTATTCGATACTAGCCCTCCGCCAGCTTCGCCCGCGTGGACCCATTAAATAGAAAAAAAAACTAAGAGTATGACTTGTCTTTTTCAACTTCCCGCCAAAACTCTAGCAAGCATTTTGCTTTTTCAACTTCCCGCCAAAACTCTAGCAAGCATTTCGTAAAGCAAGTCACTTGAAGCGTTCTCCACAGGCATTATCGTAAACACCGCCCGAGTTACGTCTTTCGTTCTAGTTTATTCCATGCTGACTGTAAGTGACTGACGCGTCTTTTAAGTTTACAGGAAAGTAAATATTCTAATTATTGTATTCTAATTGTATGTAGCTATTAGTAAAACCAGGATGACGAACATAATGCCCACTCAGCAAGTACACAATTCAGTTCAAAGGAAACTGGGTGAAGCTCTCTCAAGTAGTATCGTAAGTGCCGTTCGAACTACGTGCTCGCCTTACATTCTAGGTTACCCCGTCTTCATTGCAATACACTTTACTTTGTAGTTTTGAAGTCAAAAACTAGGGTGAAGTGCGCATAGCCCAGTGACAAGCGATTTACGCAGCTGAGCGAAACGAATGCGGTCGGGTGTGAGATGGGTGACCGGTAGTGGCAAATTCTGTGCTTCAGAGGGTGCGGTAAGCCGTAGGTCCTGTTTGTTATCGAAAGATAAATCGGTACAACTTGTGGGAGGATTTATAGGCAGTTTGAAAACTTCTGACAGCTTGGTGGCTAATAACCCACATCTCCACACACCTGCATTGGAGCAGCGTGGTGGAGTAAGCTCTAGACCCCACTAACAATGTGAAGAGGCAAGGAACTAGGGTAGGCTCATTTGGTATTACGCAACACTGTCTTGCACTGAGGAAGCGTGGAGAAGTAAGCCTAGCAATCCGGTCTAGGACTACCAAATCAATTGAGGTACTTTTTTATGAGAGATCAAAACGTGACGTCACAAACTATTTAAATCAATTGACTAGATTTTAATTGATTTAAGTGGTAGTAAAAATCAGGTATGTATGTCACAATTATCCTGTTTTCCAAGCCTATTTTTGTGCAACCTTTTTTTAAGGTATGCATTTTGATATTTTTTTTGGAGAATAATGTCCGAGACCCTATTAGTCTCAAAAAGGTTTGCAACTAAACTAATACTATAACGTTACTAATTTATAAATATTATCTGAACAACACAGGGATTAATAATGTGAATATTGCTGTTTAGCGTCATTTAAACAAGATAAAAGTTCTAGAAAAAGCTTAAAGAATAGTGCTTTTCAGTTTCTTTTTAGTTTCATGTTATATTTCTTTAAAACAAAAGACGCTAAATCGTTCATTAAACTTATACCCCAAACCTCATTTCTAATCAAGCTAACTACACGCTGTTGTCTCATTAAACAGTACGGTAAGTGCAATGAAGGGTAGGTACATAACTATCAGTACAAAGGCATCGCCGCGGGCGTTCGCACGTATTCTGTCGTTAGTGTGCTTTAATTATTAAAAGGGAGTTTCAAAGGACAAACAGGTTGGTGTTGTTACCTGAGGAGGTGCAAATGACTCAAAACATTTTTTTTGTATTTTCTACATCTGAAATTAATTGAGATCAATAATAACTTTTTTTATAGATCTTGGACTATCAACAAACACAGATCTAGATAGCAACTGTCGTTAATAATTTCTTCGAAAATATTTGATGAATATTGTCTTTTTAGTTTTAGCGCGCTCTTATATGGCAAATATTCTTTACAGTTGGTTTACAAAGCACAAAATACGTCAAAATTACTCTTTAAGAGCCTCCTCAGACACGCTGCATTTGACAAAAGCGATCGTGGAGTTAGCAACTGTATCGATGTTCCATCACGTTTGGGCGACTCTTTTCCTTGCGTCGCAATTTCAAAATTGCGCATTTTAGCGATTTTGTTATTGCATTTAGCTTCTAAAAATATCTAAATCGCCTTTACCGATGTTCAAAGGAACATTTTAGCTAAGGCCCTTAACCTATAAAACCCCAAACCTTATCTTAAATCAAGCTGAATACACCGTAGTCTCATTAGACAGTAAGGTAAGTGCAATGAAGGGTACATATCAGTACAAAGGCGTCGCCGCGGGCGTTCGCACGTATTCTGTCGTTAGCGCGCTTTAATTTATTAAAGACGAGACGAGTCTCAGCATATTGAAGTGTTCTTACCTGAGAACCTTCTCAGATTATTTCCACCAGGAAATAACTCCGAAACTAATACCACTGTGTAACGATTGTTATTAATAATAATTCCTCAGACACGCTACGTTTGACTAAAGCGATCGTTGAGTAAGCAACTGTATCGATATTCCATCACGCTAGGACGACTCTTTTCCTTGTGTCACAACTTAAATTGCGCATTTTAGCGATTTTGTAACTGCATTTAGGTTCTAAAAAGTGTCTTAATCGCCTTTACTGATGTTCAAAGGAGCACTTAAGCGAAGGCCCTTAACCTACAAAACCCCAAACCTTATCTTTAATCAAGCCGAATACACCGTAGTCTCATTAGACAGTACGGACGGTGAGTGCAATGAAGCGTAGGTACATATCAGTACAAAGGCGTCGCCGCGGGCGTTCGCACGTATTCTGTCGTTAGCGCACTTTAATTATTAAAGACGAGTTAGCCTTAGTTCTTTGACGACTTAGTTCTTTGACGACCTGTGTGGCGCAATGGTTACCATGCCGGACTGCCAATCGGAGGGTCCCGGGTTCGATTCCCGGCGAAACAGAAATTTGAATGATGAGTTTAACTGTGCTCGGTCTGGGTGTTTGTGTGTCTGTCTTTGTGTGTGTCCATGGTACCCACGACACAGGGTATATCTACCCTACTGTGGGGCTATGAGTGTGAAACGTTATTTATTTATTTATTTAGCGTCAGGCATAGTGAGGTGTTTGTACCTGAGGAGGTGGAAATGTCTCCGAATCTGATATCGTTTTGTAACGATTGTTATTAATAATAATTCAATTTAATATAATATTAATTTAATTTAGTTGTTATTTGTGTTGGGCTGTCTGCAACCCTTTTTGCGTCCCACTGCTGAGCACGGGTCTCTCCCCAATATTGGAGAGGCCTGGAGCTTACTCCACCACGCTGATCCAATGCGGGTTGGTGGAGATGCAGGTTAGTGGCCAACCCGCTGTCGGATGTTTTCAAACCGCCCATAAGGCCTCCGACAAGGTTTAACGACTGTTATCTGTCGACAACAACCGGGACCAACGGCTTAACGTGCCCTCCGAAGCACGGAAACGCGCATGGATTTTTTTGCCAGTAACGGTCACCCATCTCACACCTGACCGCTCTCGTTTCGCTTATTTGCATAGATCGCTTTTAACTTGACATCCTGATATGAAATTTAATAGCTCTTAAACACTAAATAACGGCTATTACCTATATTTGCATTGCAATAAAGGATACATAATAACAGGCGACAGCCACTGAAAGGATTTTCATAAAAAATAAAGGTTAGCACTCATATTCCATACTGATAAATCTGTGCTACAGGTATCATGAACACAGATAAATATAGGTACAAAAACACCCAGACCAAGAACAACTACTGGAAATCAGATCCAGGATCTTCAATCGGCAGTCCCATTATCATTGCACCATCGGGGTCATCGTTTCATACTATATTAATAAACGTATTCAGAATGTTTTTGTCTGATTGTCTAAGCAGTAAGAAAGTAGCGATGGCCAAGCGGTAAAGACCGCGGTCTCCGACTCGAAGATACCCAGTTCAAATCCCGGTGAGCATTAAATAGGTACTAGTTAATTTACACAAGTAAATCGCGTGACAAGCTTTTATGATCATAATAATATAAATTGTAAATGACTTATAAGTTGATAGTTAAAATTTCCACTCCACCAACTCGCATTGGAGTAGCGTGGTGGAGTAAGCTCCACGCCTCCCCAATAATTGGGAGAGACCCGCGCCCAGCAGTGGGACGAAAAAATGGTTGCTGCCAAGTTAAAATTTAAAGAATAAAAAAGTTTTTCTTCTTTTTAGAGCATTTAAATAAAAGTCTTCTTTAATTTTTTATCAAGTAATCATTAAACTTGCGAACTGACGGTCACCCTAGCCAAACATTACAAAGTTGTCTATATTTAAAGATAAAGATAAAAGATTCATTCAACAAGATAAGATACATTCAACAACTTGGCTGGTTGTCACGTAGCCAATTCATTGAATGCCGGCGTTTAATGAACGGGATAGCCTTTTATTTGAGTGGCTGATTTAACCAGATGGTTGCGACATATATACTTTATCCCTTTTACTTTCGAGAAAAGACCTGTGCCCAGCATTGGAACATAAAATAAAAGAAGTTATAAAAGAAATATTTTTCATCTTTAAAACCAACAGAAATGTATCCAAGCCATCTTTCAGGTCTTCAGTTAGAACAATGGCTGCGAGTAACACGAGCTACTATTGCTTAAAATATACCTGACGCTGAAAGAAAGCCGCATATTCAGGTCAATACTCTTGAAAAGCGTACCAGTAGAGATAATAATGATTCACAAAGCTTAATAATTATTGACACAATTTTTCTTTCCCGCTGTAACTTTTTTATGTTAAGGACCTGGATGACCTAGCTTTGCTCGGATAAAAACAATTTATTATCTTGGTCTAACCTCAAATTTAAGAAAATATACTTAGACATAATTTCGATAAAAGGCTGCCAATGTTTTTCTCAAAAAAGAAGGAACTTGTAAAAAAGGGGGAAAATAATAGATCATGCGCTATTAATAGACAAATTAGAGAAATACGGCGTTAGAGATAATGCTTCACAATGGATAAAATCTTATTTAAGTAACAGAAAACAAATAACTGAAATTAAACGAGTTGACAATGAAACAAAAACGGAGGAAAAGTACTTATCTCAACCCAGGGATGTAGTATACGGGGTACCTCAAGGAAGTATCCTCGGTCCGTTGCTTTTTTTAATATATATTAATGATTTTCCAAAAGTCATTGAGCAACCAATGGTTCTCTTTGCTGATGACAGTACAGTTATATTTCCAAATGATAATCCAAGTACATATGAAACGAATATAAATAATGCCCTTGAATTATTAGTAGGTTGGTTAAATAACAATAATCTTAAAATAAACCTTGAAAAGACAAATATAATGACATTTAAAAATCGTATATCTTATGGGAGATCTGTAAATATCAATTATAGAGGTAAAACCATATGTGAAACAGAAAATATAAAATTTTTAGGCTTGTATATTGATAATAAGCTCACATGGAGACTACACATGGAACATGTATGTAAAAAACTTAACAAATTCTCTTTCGCTCTTTACAAATTGTCAAAAATAGTAAATAAATCAGCGGTATTAAGCGCGTATCATGCGTATGTTGGTGCAACTCTTAGGTATGGTCTTGTATTTTGGGGTAATGCAACGGGTATTGAAACAGTTTTTAAAGCGCAAAAAAAATGTATTCGGTCAATGTGTCAACTACGACAGACAGACACATGCAAGCCACACTACCAAAGTTTAAATATATTGACGCTCCCTTCGTTATATATCTATGAAATATGTGTAATGGTCAAAAACGACATTTCTAAATACAACACGTTAAACTCAAAAAGACATAAAAATAAACTTTGCGCAATAGCCTCTAAAACTAAACAATATCATAATAGCGTCTTTTGCATGGGACCAAAAATATATAATAATTTACCAGACTTTCTTAAAACCAAAAGTTATAACGAATTTAAAAGGGAACTCAAAACACATCTAATTAAAAAAGCGTACTATTCGGTCACTGAGTTTATTAACGATAAATAAATAAATAAATAAAATATAAGAAAATAAAAATAACATAAATAAAATTACTAATAAATAATTTTGTCCGCGACATAAAAACCTGGGAGGTTTTTTTCGCCAGCCTTTTTTCCTCTCAGTGTACAAAACCCATCCTGGTGGGTGCCCAAAGCTGATGACGGCGAACCCCGTATGGTTCAAATAAAATAAATTATTATAAAAAGCACAAAATTGGGTTTAAGTGTAATTAATTAAAACTGTAAAATTTTAAACTACTTTAATGTTTCTTATGTACCCTTTTGTAATAGTCATTTTAAGAATTTATGTTTACATTATGTTAAGTCATTAAAATAATTATTTTATTTAATATAATAAAATTTGTACACCCTTCATTTTCATTTCATAATCGGTCGGAAAACATCTGGACTCGAACGGGGTCTTCTGGTTTCGGGTCCACCCGATTTCCCACTTAAATTGCTTTAACCTATTAGAGGGTGGCGAAATTTACCTTCGTATTCTAATGATAGTTTAGCGGTTTTCTTGCCTGAAAACATGGATGAACCGACGTTTTCCAAAAATGAAACCTAGCTAGATCAATTGATAGTCACCGAAACCCCTTGCATACTAAACTTCATGAAAATCGTTGTGGCAATTTCCTAGATTCAGATATATTATAGGTAGGTACAAACATTTAAGGATTGCTCATTAAAAATTATAAGATAGATAGATTAGACGAAGTACCCAGCGTGCACTTAAATAAAGTCAGATACATAACAACAACTTAAAGTAAATTTCATAGTTTCGGTACCTACTCATTTTTATTCTTTATCCTCTTTACAATACTTTCCGCATCACGTGTTCCGTGAGTTCCAATCTCTTCTAAGCACCACTGAACTGTCAGAAAGGAATAATCCAGGAAAGCGCCGTAAGATCACAAAAACACATCGCATTGTGTAAACAGATGTGTAAATCCAAGATAAAATATCCTTACATAAAGTAGCTGCGAGGGAGCCTCGAGGGTTGAAGGGGAACGTACTAAAAGTAGGGGTAGTGATTCATCAATTGTGTAAAGTGCCACTTCATATCCAGTCCACTGTCGACTGTCGCATCCGCTTTGGCGCCTCCAAATGAACGTTGATTGGATGATCCGCCATTTTAAATTTTTTCTGCGCGCAAAATGGCGACAGATTAAGAGCTAATATTTGACAAGTGATATCAAAGGGGATTGTTTGGAATGTTTTGAAAAGGCTATAATTTGAACGCTTTAAATTCGAATGGGATGATATTTGAAAAGATTTGCGCGCGTTCAATGGTTTAGAATTATTTATACCTCTGAAATAGACCGCTGAAAAATTCTCGTATATTAAATTTAATACCTTTCGTACTCATATCTTTCTTCGTAAAATTATATGGATATTAAAATTTAATAGTAAATTTGTACCAGATATGTTTAAAACACGTTAGCTTGTTTTCGATAATTCAAGACCTTACAAAAAATCGAGTACTTTAAAATGGTACTAAGACGACACTTTAATAGCTCGCAATTCAAAAGTTATCAATCTATTATTTTGTATCTACATAATATGTATATCTATTTTGTATCTGTGAGTCAGTATCTAAAATTACACACCCTTCTTTTGGTATCGTGGAGGAACTTGAGAGGGATACCGGGTTATGTGGGATTTTACCTTACTAAAACCCCCTCGCTGGCCTGCCTCTGCGCTTGGGGAGGACTCCGGGATCTCCAGCAGAACGCATCGGCTCCACGGGCGGCGCCCCAAAAATAGCCCATCCTCGGAGAGCAGATGTGCTCTCCTGCGCCTTCCGATGTTTACGGCGGCACAAGGCCACACACCGCCGTCCTTCCAGGGGCTACTGGCTGAGCGGATCGAGCTCCCACTCTCCTGGCCCACGATTAGGCAAGGGATACCGTAGCTCTATTCTTAATCTCGAAGCTACAGGGACTAAATCTACACACCCTTTTTTTACAAACTTTTCACCTTAGTCAAAATTCATGGCCTGGCCAGATTATAAGTAAATTGCAGACAGAGTTGATATGATCAACTATAGCATAAGTACATGTAATGAAGTCTGTTAACAAAGAAAAAAGAAAGTAACTGTTAATTTTTCATTCTTTCTTTGTTTCATATGGGTTTTGTACGATGTGTAATGACAACCCGTGTGGCACAATGGTTTCAATGCCGAACTGTCAATAGGGGGGTCCCGGATTGGATTCGCGGCAGAGCAGAGATTGAAATAATGAGTTCCTGTTTCTGTTCTCGGTCTGGAGTTTACGTTCATGTTGATGTGTGTGTCCATGGTACCCATGACTTTGGGTCTAAAACGTTATTTATTTATTTATAAACGAATTATCAAAAGGCGGCTGGCGGACACTACTCACACAATTGCATTTTTATGTTGCCACAGGCGGTCACATCACGCCGGTTGTGTAATGTGCCCTTACAGACAGAACCCGGTCACAATAATTGTCAATGTGTTGAATATAACCTAGTAAATGACGTCGCTCCATCTCTTTCGATATCATTATTCTATGAAAATACAAAAACATACATACATGGATAATAAGGTATGAAAAGAAGCTAATTCCAGAAAAGTCCATGTTCATAAAATTTTCTAGAAAGTGGAAAGAATATGTGCAAATACCAAGGGTATTCAAGCGAAGTATATTCCAAAACGTTACTTTTTGGCAAAGCAAATAGAGTTAGTTGGATAATTTGACGCAGTACGCCCCCAGGGAATCGATGCATCGGGGGTACCTCTATCCCGGGGCAGAGAAAGAATTAGAATAATAAGATTTTTTATACAAATGCATTTGAAATATTGATGAGCCTAAGTGCACTTTCTGATTGAATCAGAAAAAATATGTCAGTTAAAATGATTTTTTTTCAGGTACATTAAAAATTCAAACAGTATTAAAGTTTAAGAGATGAACGTAGATTCTAGTTGTTTATTCATTCTACAATTATAAAAACTAATAAAACTACGCGGAAAAAATTATCTGCAATACAGCACCTGAGCCCTTAGTGTAAGTTTGTAAACGCGCAAGCGTTACTACTGCATTCGAGTTAAAATTAGACAGATAGATCTTAACCTGAAAGGAATAAGGTCGATGATTAAATTTTTAACGCAAACGCGTTAGTGACGTTTTCGCGTGTGCAGACTTACACTAAGGCCTCTGTTATAAGTATACTTTACTGATGTCGCAGTGGTAAAACTAACTTTTCCCGTTTTAATAAAGTTTAAAATATGTTTAATTATTATTATTAAGAAAATGATTTCGTTTCGTTTAGCTGCGTCGATGACTTTTACGCCGGCCGCTGGGCGTTTCATGAAACTAATCCATATTGAGGTTATCCCTTCAATTCTAAAATAAGCCCTGTGCCAAGCAATATGGCAGTAAAAATGGTTACAAAGAAAATTTGAAAGAATGAATAATGTATCCTATCTTTATTACTGGCACGAGTGAAAGCTGAGTAAATCTACTAATAATATAATATCAAATATCGTATCTATATAATAACAGTAATTTTCTATTGTTCCAGGTCTTAACGCAGAGCTATATTACGTGAGAGACGGCATAGTGAACACGTACGCGACAAGCTTCATAGTGCCCGTGCCAGCTCACATCGCTGACCTCGAGTTTATGTGGCAGGCGCTCGGACGGAAACCGGTAAGAAAATATAGAATTTGATCTTACAGTCATTAAAAATGTAGGAGAAAATATTAGGTTTCCTCTTACGTAGACTGAAAATGGACAATTATTAGACTACAACTAAAACACGTACGCGACGAGCTTCATAGTGTCCGTGCCAGCTTTCATCACAGACCTCGAGTTTATGTGGCAGGCGAAACTGGTAAGGCACAAAACTGGTAAACAAATATTAGGTTTTCTCATACGTCGACTGAAAATAGACAATTCTTAGACCAGAGGCGTATTGAGCACCTACGTGATAAGCATGGCCTATGCAAGCTCCCGTCCGAAGTATATGTGGCAGGCGCTCGGACGGAAACCGGTGAGAAAATATTGGATTTTAACTTACAAAGTATGAAAATATTACGTCAAGCTTCATACTGTCTGCGCCAGCGGAGTTTATATGGCAGGCACTCGGAAATAATAATAAATAACGGAAATCGATAAGAAAATATTAAATTTTCTTTAACTAATTTTGAAAATGTGGTTGAAAGTTCTGAGTTACTTCGTACATATCTACCTAGTTCTGCTGAGAAAAGTTAGTTTAAAATATAAAGTTTACACAATGGCGCAGTGCACATGTACGCGATGAGATGATTGCACTTTCAATTACATCGATAAGAATGAATAATTCTTTGTGAACTAGTACATTGCAAACTTAATAGCCCCTGTGCCCTCTTTACATTGCCGACTTGAAGTATATAATGCTGTGTATCTTTTTGTTATGGATAAATGTACCCAGTATACTTTTACTATGGTCGTGCCAACTCACGTTACTGACTTTGAGTTTATGTGGCAGACGCCCGGTTCCGTCCGGTAAGAAATAGGTTTTTCCTTACTAATTGAAATAGGACAATACTGCGGTGTAATGTAAGGTACAGTTAAGTCTACAGTCAGGTAAATACTAACGTGACAAGCATCATACTCATCGTGCCAGTTCACATTGCTGACTTTAGGTTTATGTGGCAAGCACACAAATATAAAACAATAAGGATTAAATAATATAGTATTTCTTCTTGACACGAATAAAGTACACAGTATACTGTAGAATAAGAAAACAGAAAAGTTGTACACGACAAGCCTCATAACGTCTGTGCCAGTTCAAATTGCTGAGCGGGAGTTTATATTATGGCAGTTAAAATTGGTTTAATAGTTTGAGCGTGAAAATGTAACAGATACGCGAAAACACTCACACACACACACAAACAGAAATACTTTCGCATTTATAATATTAGTATAGTATAGTATAGATGAAAGTGGAAAATTCTTTAGTATAATGTATCGTCTAGTCTAAAAGCGTAGTGAAATTACGTGAGAAGCTTTATAATGTCCGAGCCAGCTTCCATAGCTGACCTGAAGTTTATGTAATGGGTGCTTGGACGGAAACCAGTAAGTACCTAAGTGTACTCGTGTGCCGGTATTTTCTTGTTTTTAAGAAAAGTGCAAATATTTTCAATGCGGCGTAAGATGTGACTTATTTTAGTAACTGAAACGAGGATATAATAATTATTAGTCCCGTAACTATACAGCTACTTGGATTTTATGAACTAGCTGGCACAAAAATCAGATTATGGAATTGCCTTATGATATAAATTTATCATGAGTGCGCTATTCTGCAATCGCAATATCTTAGTTTATTTAAAAAACTGCAAATTCTTAAAATTTTAATATAATAAGGTTCTATGTGCCAGAACATATATAAGTCGGAGTTTTGGCGGGAAGTCGAAAAAGACATATTGTGCTCTTGTTTTATTTTTACTTTCTTGGTGTATGTTTAAGTTATATCGAATAAATTAGATGGCATTTTGTTCGATATAGGTTATAGTGCACGAGTGTTGTGAATTAAAATATCAGTGCGAAAATATATTTTTTCAGCTTGCCTCCAAAATTCCACCATTCCATTTCCATTCCATTGGTCCTCACGTTCTGGTAAAGAAGCCATCACTTTACTTGAATGTCTGACTAACTTGACTGACTGATTACTGACGACTTACTGACTTTACCTATTATGACTCGTCCAGTTTCACCAAAACTGGCAAAAACGTGATGCCAAAATTATACTTGACGCTGGCAATATGCAGAGTTTGCGATGCCATAATTGAAGAAAAAAAAACATGTATTAGTCTTGGCATTTATGGCACGCTGCCGCATTTATGTGACGCAGATGCTCGCTCATGCGAAAACCGGGAAGGATGTGTCAGGTTTTCTTGTTCGTCAAGGTAACATTTTTCCTGTATGCAGTAAGGTGTAGTTTAGTTTTAAAATTGGAATGTTTTCGAAGTGCATAATGATGTAGGCTTCGTTTGTTGTTATTTCACAAGAATAATGTGTTGCGCAAAAATATATTTCTTTTTTATTATCTTGTAACATTTTTATTGATAAAATTAATAGGGTTATACTCGGTACAGTTTTATTTTAATGTTTATATATTGGGAAATGGAATGGAATTTCTGGTTGCATTCAAATCCTCTAAAAACAGAGTTGTTTCATCTCATCTACTAATAATGTCCCAACCAGAAGAATTCCTTTAATATAACTGATGTTACTGACAATATGAAAATTATGTTTTTAAGTTTCTGAATTGCTGAATTTCTGAATTCTAAAATTCACAAATATCATTTCTTAGTTCTACTCGTGTATATAGTGAGTGTTCAGTTGTATTTTTACTTTAAACTTGAATAAATAGAAAATGAGCTTAGAATAATAACATTATAGAAACCAAGTTCGCGAGCCCAAATTGAAGCATTTTAATTGGTGCCATTAATGGCATCAAACGCCGGGCCGCCGGCCGCTTCGTAGTAGGTATTTAAGGACTTTAAGGTTAAAATATCTATCACAACACTTTTGAAAAACAAAAGAAACTAATAACATAACTCTTCACAGTGAAGTACTCAATATTTTGTAGTATTTTATAGTTAATTTGGTGAAAATAAAAATATTTTGTTAGTCTGATGTGACATCTGTGTGAATCTATTTAGTGCTTCAATTTTGACAGTGCGATTGTATGAAGACACTCATTCTATATTATTCTAAGAAAATGAGTTATTATAAAAATAGGTACTTATCCTGTTTTGCTTTGTTATATAAAAGTAAGCAATCTTGCACGTTGGTAAGTAAATTTGTTTCCTAGAGACGTCAACGTAAAAATGGTTGTAATTTAAAATTACCGAAGCTAGCAATGATATTACCTTATTATTATATTAATATGTCATTGAAAATATTATTACAGTAGCGAACGCCAGGACAAAATATAGTAGGTAACAGAATATTTTGAGTTCTTTCTGGATAAACAGAAATGAGTATAAATTTTTCGTGGCATTGGTTTTATGGAAATCTGAGATGTAATTCGCACATAGTTATTGGCTGCAACCCTTTTTTGCGTCCCACTGCTGGGCACTGGTCTCTATCCATTATTGGGGAGGCCTGGAGCTAACTCCACCACTTTTCTTATTTTTACTTTACTTATTTTTCGCCACTAGCGGTCACCCATCTCACTCCCGACCGCGCCCGTTTGGCTTAGTTGCATAGATCGTTTGCGTTCTACGCTAACCGCCGGGCCATGCGCGCTTCACATAGTTATTACTACCAATAAAATGCTATATAAACGCTGATGTTACGGAGAATATGGAAATAAATTTACTTCAGTATCTGCATAGCAGCATAATTCACAGCTACATTGCTAGATGTCGCTTGTGCAGCACACATTTCTGACAATTTCTACGATATGAAGCTGTGTCGCAAATATTCTGTTGTAACATTGCGCCAGTCACTGTGGGTGTTTCAGCTATTTATTTGTACTCAGTGAGCTGTTATTTAATAGAAAATGAGAAATACGTACTAATAAATAATTATAGTGTATCAAGTCATATTATATTAATTTAAAACGTATCTGTAGGTGTAAATGTAGTTATAAGACATTTTAATGGGTATACTATTTGTTATCCTATCCTCCTAATATTATAAATGCGAAAGTAAGGTTATTTGTTACTATTTCACGCGAAAACTACTCAACCGATCATCATGAAACTTTGAACATATTATATTCTTGGAGTTATCAGAAGTAAAAAAGGATACTTTAAAAAAATTAACGCGAGTAAAACCGCGGGGTACAGCTAGTTGTTACATAAAGGAGAGAAATTTTGCTCGTAAGTGATTTGTTTTTTCTAGAAAAGTAAACATTAAAATGATGTTATCTAACGATAACTTAAGATTGGCGTAATAAAACTGATGTTTAATAAATGTAAATGTTAGGGACCCTCCGATTGGCAGTTCGGCATGGTACATTTCTGGAAATTTCTACGATATGAAGCGATGTTGCAAATATTCTGTTGCAACGTTGCATCAGTCACTGCGAGTGCTTTAGCTAACATTTTGTCCTAAAAATTAGAGTTAATTGAAGTATATACGCTTCACACTGAAAAACCGTTCTGTAAATATTCTGATGTTGCTAATATCGTAAGCACCCACAAATATATTTTTGTCATGTCATGTCAATAAATATACGGTTATAAAAAAGTTCTGTGAATGTAGTAACTATGTGACATGTGCCATTTCAGCTTTAAAACTATTGGGAGTTTCAAGCTATTGTATTAGTAAACTAAAGTCATTATTATTTATTTCAATGTCATTATTATAACGCGAACTGTATATTCAAATATCTCGATAATACGCTAAAGGAATAATAAAATTAACAAACATTAATGTAAAGTACGTGTAAAGTAAGTACTATTTCAATAACTTGTTTATTCAAATCCGGCTTTAGAGAGCTTTTGCTAAGGAACTTGTTATACAACTTGCGTGTAGCGAAGGTAAAATGACGCTAATACTTTTGTAGAGTTTTATGCTTTAAAAAGCTTAAATTAAAGCTTAATTTCGTCCGATTTTCTGTTCGTTTATCTGCATCAGTCTCTTATCATCACTAAATTTGTCATAAGATAAGAAAATACTTTTTCATTTCAGTTTATAAATGTATTTGAAATATAAAAATGGTAACAGAAAGCTTTCTATGCCGTTTTAATTTTTTTTATATTAAAAAGTAGATGTAAGTATAAGCTCCTTGTCTTGAAATCTAGAAAAACATAACAAAGTGTACTTTAAATAAGCAGTAATATTTGTCTTCGTGTAATCGAGTTCATGATAGATTTATTTTTAAATTCATATTTTAAGAGTTGGTTTTCATTGGTGTCTTTTAATTTCTTATTTTATGACTCAATTTTTGAATGTTTAATAATTTTCTACCTTTTTCGCTTTTACTGGCACTCGTTCAAATACTACCAGTGTAACAAGTGGTGTAGTTCGTGTTGTATACGTCACTTTCCAATTTGGCGTCAAAGCAATTTAATTTGTGAAACAAAAGGCCAGATTAAGCAGTCGTTTTTCAACACATTTCTAAAGGAGCTTAACGCCAACCGATGGACACTTTTGGTGTTCAGGGAAATACTGTTAGAATTAATAAACTGATTTGTGTAGAGACGATTAGATTCGATTATACTGTTTGAGTCTGTTAGGTTAGGTAGATCTTATTGAGTCCCTGTAGCTTCGGAATTAAGAATAGAAATACGGTATTCCTGCCTGATCGTAAAAAGCGACTAAAAGGGGGCTTCCAGGGTTGTGGGCGGTTTGAGTGCGAGCTCGATTCGCCCATCCAGCAGCCCCGGGAAGGATGGCGGTGTGTGCGTGGCCGCATGCCGTCGTAAGCATCGGAAGGTGCAGGAGAGCACATCTGCTCTCCGAAGATGGGCCCATTCTGGGCGCCGTGCGTGGAGGACACCGGTGCGTTCCTTAGGAGATACCGGAGTCCTCCCCAAGCGCAGAGGCAGGCCACCGAGGGGGTTTTAGTGCGGTCAAATCCCACACAACCCCGTATCCTCTCCCTACGTGCCGGGTACCTATTGAAGATTTTCCCCGATACCAAAAAAAGGTACCTAGATCTTATTTAATTCACCTATTTGTATTGTATGTTTGGATACGGCTAAATTGATCGGGATAAAATATACTCGTATGAACTCAAATCACGCGAGGGAAGTTCAGTAGTACAATATAATTTAGGATTATGAAAATATTTTCATTATACAACTCCCAAATCTAATTCTAATATTTATCTGATGAGGTCATATTTTAGTATTCATGCAGAGCATGCCTAAATATCATTTGTTATTCCGCATGTTTGTTTGTCATGATGAGACTAGAATAGGACAGTTAGGCGCCGTCCAGCCGCAATAATTTATATTGCACACCATTTGAGGTCAGCACTAGATGAAATATAATCAAAAAAATTGTCCTCGATAGAATGGGTATGCTATGTTCATTTATGATAGGAAATTCCCAAAATATGACGAAACTAGTCTTCCGCCAGCGGCTTCACTCGCGTGGACCCGTTTTAAAGGTTCCCGTAGGATAAAAACCATTCTATGTCCTTTCCCAAGGTCCACTCTGTCTGTGTTTCAAATTTCATTAAAATCGGTTCAGTAGTTTAAGCGGGAAAGCGTAGCAGACAGACAGAGTTACTTTCGAATTTATAATATTAGTATGGATTACGATTTTATAGAGCAATGATAGCTGTGGGCTTAGACTCCCACAACACGTTCGTTGCCCGGGTTCAAATTCAGTCACAAATTTCTGAGACTTGAAATTTTTTGTGCCCATTATTGGGATTAATTTACTCTTTACCGTTAAGACGAACACCGTGATGAAACAACGAGACGATATTTAGAATTTTTTTTGTGCCCATTATTGGGATTAATTTACTCTTTACCGTTAAGACGAACACCGTGATGAAACAACGAGACGATATTTAGAAATTTTTTTGTGCCCATTATTGGGATTAATTTACTCTTTACCGTTAAGACGAACACCGTGATGAAACAACGAGACGATATTTAGAATTTTTTTTGTGCCCATTATTGGGATTAATTTACTCTTTACCGTTAAGACGAACACCGTGATGAAACAACGAGACGATATTTAGAAATTTTTTTGTGCCCATTATTGGGATTAATTTACTCTTTACCGTTAAGACGAACACCGTGATGAAACAACGAGACGATATTTAATAATTTTCTCACACGCATAGCTTGGGGCTTAACTATTGCAGCTAAATGTAGTCGTTTTTCCTATGAATATCAATACAAAAATGTAGGCTCTTGCCTAAAGCCAGACAAGTATATTTACTTGATGTATCTTCCGGTTGAACCACGGAAAAAGCACGTCTTTTCTGAATATCCTTATAGGATCAGCTGTCACGTGTGCCCATTATCGACACATAGCCTATAATCTAAAATATATAAATGTGTTTTTTTTAAAAGAGTGCTGCTGGGAGTTTTTTTCCGACGCTTTTTTTCTCTTAACATCTAGCCCAAACGGGCACCTAAAGGCGATGATAGGGAAAAAATGACATTCATTAAGTGAATATTTTGTATTCCTAATATGAAATATTTTTTTTACTTTATTTCTTTCTTTATTTCTTTATTGTTAGCCTAGCCTAGCTAATTGGGCCATAACTTTGCACTGAAAATTGATAGAATTTCTTAATAGTAGAAACATTTGCAGCCGCGCTACTTCCCGGCTATAGGTGTAGCACCTATAAAAACTGATTTAAAACTTCTTCATAACACAATTTGTTGGTGATAAACTTTTTCATTTTCGTTTTGACCCCTCTACATATAGTAGATTTAATTACTCAATTATCTAATACCTTTAAACGAGCAATATACCATATCTTGTATATACGATACCTAAATATATTTTTTGAATCTTGGTAAAGGCTCCAAAGTTTTTGATGAAATTTAGTACCCTGGTTTCGGGGGTGATAAATCGATCCAGCTAGGTTTTATTTTTAGAAAATGAGTGCTTCGTTTGAAACTAAACCAAGAAAATAAATTATTTTTATCCAAGCAACGCTCGGTCGTCCAAGTATGTACGTAAAACTTATACCATATTTAACACATTTACATTCTTTTTCTATCGCAAGTTTTGGTGCTGGTTTCATTATCAAAAATCTGTGTATTTATTCACTTCATTCAGTTTGTATGAAAAAAAAATACTAATTTGGATAGCTTTAGCCCATTTCCGTAAAACACGAGTCCGTCCAATCATGTCCGTATAATAAACTATGTTTGTTATTCCGTCCAGCTGCCGTACGTGATGGGTATAGACTACGAGAGCCGCGGCGCCATGCTGCCGCCGCAGGTCAACATCTCTGAACGAGGGTTCGTGCCCACTACCCTGCAGACTTTTAGGTAAGCTGGTTGTAATACATAGTTAATCCTACTAATATTATAAATTCGAATGTAACTCTGTCTGTCTGCTTGTAACGCTTTCCCACTTAAATTACTGAACCAATTTTTATAAAATTTGGAACACAATTTGAGTGGACATTGGGAAAGGACATAGGATGGTTTTTATCTTACGATAATCTACAAAACGAGTCTCCGCGGGCGAAGCCGCTGGCGGAAGGCTAGTACTTAGTAATAAATTGAGAATACATCATAAACAAGACAAATCAGTTATGTACGAGTAATTGAACGATAAGACACAATAATTCGGTATCCATCGGGCTCACGTTTCGGGCTTAATCAGAATCAAAAATCTGAGTAAAACTTATTATTAGATACCTTTTTATCACTTTCTATCCGGTATAGGTTATATTTATGCAAATCATAAATTATTCCATGATCATCGCACATCATACTGCGTGTTGGCGAATACTGTAGATACACGTAGTATGATATGAAGGACTCTACTGCCCATCTCGTGGATTTGACTGCAAACACATGACATGCGCCCCACTGCTAGGCACGGGTATTATTGGGGAGGCCTAGAGCTTACTCCACCATGCTGCTACAATGCGGGTTGGTATGGATGTGGGTTAGTGGCCAACCCGCTGTCGGATGTTTTCAAACCACACATAAGGCCTCCGACAAGGTTTAACGACTGTTATCTATCGAGAACAACCGGGACTGACGGTTTAACGTGCCCTCCAAAGCACGGAAACGCGCATAGTTTTTTTGGCACTAGTGGTCACCCATCTCACACCCGATCGCGCCCGATTTGCTTAGTCGCATAGATCGTTTGCGTTGTACGCTAACCGCCGGTCCATTTCGTCGTGGATTTATTGGTGCTTAGTTACAACCACGTTTATGGACCACGAAAACGTTGATGGATAAATGTATGGATGGAGGTCAAACAGTCACAACACAGTCAAGAAATTCATTGCGAATAAACTTCCACTGAAATTATTCTATATTTCACAAGAACATTTGGAGTCTCCCAACCCGCACTGGGACAGGTTATTGTAATTTGACCTACATTATTTTTAATCCTGAAAGTAGGCTCGTGCTTTAAAATATTACCGTAAAATAAAGTGCTTTCAAATATTCCGAGAGGAAAGCGACCAAAAACTACAACTATTTAGTAAAGGCGGTTTTTTTACATAGATCACATTGGTATAGTAGAAAAATTCCCGTTCTTCATTCAACTGGATTCTTTTGCATTAGGCACAAAGGTGGTTCTTTACAAATAAAATTTTTGTCAACAAAATTACTCAAACAGAAATATACATTGTTTTTTTCTTTGCTCTGTGACACAACCTATACTGTATATTACAGAATCTATATTGTGAATCACATATCAGATAGATTTAAAGATATTAAATACTGCCATTTTATAGTAACAGACGATATACTCGTTGGTAAAGTCGTTAAAAGTGTAGTTTATATGTATGAAAGAAGACTTCGGGAGTTCAAATTTAATATCTCAATATGATTTCGTGTGATATGCACGGGTGCAATTGAGTTATTGCTTCAATTTTTTAATATCACTCTGTTCATGTCAGTATGGAATTAAATATAGGAAGCAAACTAGTTCCATATGCATAGCCCAGACAATTTCAGACGTGATATTAAAGTAAGAATTTTTAAACTTTGAGTATGTACATGTTATTTCTACACTCGTGCAACATTTTATTTCATTTTGTGATATTTTTATTATAAGAACTAGAAAACTACTACGATTAGGCTGACCATCAGGTTCTTTCTTCTTTTCCAAAAGACCATCAGGTCTTCTGAATCAAATTATTTTAGGTCGACCAAGTATTATTATAGTATTTTGGCAAGGGGAGATCTCCCGCCGGACGGGTTGTCATGCCCGGGGAGCGGCCGCGCTCCGACTGACTGAATTCGGAACTTGTTTATATGGTAGGATATTCCGAAAACTTCGATAGCGTGATTCAGGAATACCCTTGGCGCCATATCTTGATAAGTAGTGGAAGGTTGCTACAGTACTATCTTTATAGATAAGTATCAGAAATTTGGTTGATATATTTGGAAGACTAATACAATTGGTTTAAAGGCAAAGTCATTTTGAAAGCGAGATTTTCTTTTTTAATTGTAGCCCAACCATGTCTAGTTTATTTAATTTGTTTGATAACGAAAGAGGTTTTCACAGACCCACATTGGAGCAGCGTAAAGTATGGTAAAGTATGGGGAGACACGTGCCTAACACAGTAGAACGTATAAAAGGTTGCAGCCAAGTGAGAGGTGTAGAATGAGTGTAGGTACTTACAAAAGAAGATTTTAAATGACAGGGATCGTTTAATTATATAAAAATTGTTGGAAATATAAAACGAGATGATCCCTTTTCGGTTGATCTTAAAGAAGAGCGTCAGTAAAGCAATAGAAATACATACGTACGTGTCGAAGTGATAAGGACTTTTTTGAATTTGGTTAAAAAAAGAAAAATCTATACAAAGCTAGGTACTCATTTCTAAAGAAATCTCTTTCAGCAGACCTGCATCCGTAATACTTGTATCAACGTTACACACTCATAGAACTACACACTCATAGCCCCACAGTAAGGTAATTAATACCATGTGTCGTGGGTACTATAGACATACACAAAGACAGGTACACAAACACCCAGACCGAGAACAGAAATTTAAACACATCATTCAAATGTCTTTTTCGCCGGGAATCGAACCCGGGACCCCTCGATTGGCAGTTCGGCATGGTAACCATTGCGCCACGCGGGTCGTCATAATGAAATATCAACATAATGAAGTATTCTGTTATACAGGGTCCGGCTGCCGTGCACGGGGTCAAGAAGCGCGGAGATCCTGGTGGCGATGCAACTAAATATTTCTGCCCCGGACCGAGCTCATAAAGACGTGAGGCTTCTGTTCAAGAGAAACAAGATATGCTTGAAAGGTTAGTATTTGTAGATTAAATAACCATAAACAAAATTATTATGTTATAGTTATTCTATTTTACGAAATCGGATCGGCTCTGGTTGTAGTAGTGATGTGAAAAGCGCTTGTGTGCGAAGGCTTTGGAAGCGTTAGCAAAGAAATCTGAACATATCTATGTTGTCGGTCTGTTAACAAATAAAAGTTTTTTTTATTTGAATAGAGTAGCCGACGAGCATGCAGGCCACGTGGTGTTAAGTGGTCGCTGCAGCCTATGGACATCTACATACAACCTTAAGAAAGCATAAGTAAGTCTTGTCTGAGGTCGTATGCAGTTCGCTGCTATTCCGGAGGCTGGTGGTCGCCTCATGTAAGTGTGGCCGGCAACTGCACCTTTCCACCGAAACACAATAGAGTTGGTTCACGGCAGAAGTGGGTACAGCGGTGGTACTTCCCCGGGCGAACCATAATAGTTCAACCACCTACAAAGTGTTCAATTCTTGATACCTACATACTTGAAAGATTTCTTAAAATATATTCTGCGCTACAGGGTCAGTCCCTTTATCTCCTTATTTCCCTGGTTTTAGGACTTAATACAATTACAATCATTTTAAGATAAAATTAAACTTCTTTTTATAAAATCGGTTCCATGATTTATACGAAAACTTTGTTTTAAGCGACTTTGTAAAAGTTACCAATAAATTAAAAATCAACATTTGCTGGAGTTTAACTTTTCTACCATAAATTTACTTTATACACCAAAAATATTGTGACATTTTGTCACTTAACACTCGACCCGGTTATAAAATCCGCCCATCAAAGCGATATCCTACAAAACATCCGCTATCATCCGCAAGTAACGCGTCACATAAATCATCCGCGGGCCCATTTTTAATCAATCACCCCCATCGTGCCCCATACCATGAGGTTTTTGCCCCATTTCCGGCCTACAATTCCGTAGCAGGCTTCGCAATTCAATCATACTGTAATGCGGCAGCTATTGCGGTATTTTTGGAGTTGTTTTGCCAAGTTATAGAGGGTTTAGAAACTTAATAATATCAATACTGAAATAAGACGAGCTTGTTTGATTCATTTTTGTCTATAAGTATTCAAATAATGTTTTTCGCAAAAAATATTATTTATTTAGAACTGACTATTTGATTGTTATAATGTTCTAAGTGTTATTTTTTTTATTTTAATCGAGTAGCAGGCTGGTAGCAGTAGTCCCTGTATCTTCGGAATTAAGAATAGAGCTACGGTATTCCCTACCTTATCGTAAGAGGCGATCAAAAGGGGGCTTCCAGGTTGCGGGCGGTGAGAGTGGGAGCTCGATCCGTCCAGCCAGCAGCCCCGGGAAAGACGGCGGCGTGTGCTTGGCCGCATACCGGCGTAAGCATTGGAAGGTGCAGGAGAGCACATCTGCTCTCCCAAAGATGTGACCGTTTCAGGACGCCGCGCGTGGAAGACACCAGTGCGTTTCACTGGAGATCCTGAAGTCCTCCCCAAGCGTAAAGGCAGGCCGAGGGGGTTTTAGTGCAGTCAAATCCCACATAACCCGGTATCCTCTCCCAAGGTGCCGGGTACCTTTTGAAGGTTCTCCCTCCCCTCGACTCAAAAAAGGCTAGAGGCAGTGGTTTTACTTCATAGCTACAGTCCGTCATTATCTACACACAACCTCAATAGGCCTTAGTTTTGCCTGAGGTACATGATCATCTATGTCAACCTCTATTTTCCATCGAAACACAATGGAAATGTTTCACAGCAGATACATTTGGGAGTGACGGTGGTACTTCCTCGGTCAAACGAATAAATTTATATCATACTAGCTGAGCCCGCGAACTCCGTACCAAGTTTAAATGTTTTGGGCGGGCCACCCTTTTCACTTAGGGGTATGAAAAATAGATAGTAGCCGATTCTCAGACCTACTGAACATGCATATAAAATTTCATAAAAGTCGGTCTAGCCGTTTCGGAGGGGTATGGTAACAAACATTGTGACAAGAGAATTTTATACATAAGACAAGCCCCCAAAGAAGGTGGACTGATGACCTGAAGAAGATAGTGGGGGGAAGGGCGCAGGGCCTGATAGAGTGGCGAATATTAGGGGAGGCTTATGTTCAACAGTGAACTTGTAAGAAATAGATGGATGAACAGAATAGATAATACCTTCATATAAACAGTATTTGCTAATCGTTCCGTATTTTTCACGATTTCATATGACGACCGTATGTGACGCAATTATAATGTAACATTAAAATTCTTTAAGAACTTTTAGTTTCTATTGAAAACTTAACGAATTCACCTAAAGAATAAGTGGTTTTCGCAAATATGTCTCAGTTTTTAACATCAATCTTAAAACGAATAGAGTACACAGTTTGGTCAATTTATCAATGTCGAAGCGTATCCGGTAAAGCTGAAAACATGGAATTCGGATTATTTGGCGCTGGACGGAAGTTCCTTATGCAAATTTACTTAGAACTTTTGCGGTGGATGTGAGTTATTCACAGCATTTTTCATTAAATTTAAAAGCTGAAACCTTAGTTCCAACTTGAATTTTTATTTTTATATCATATATGAAAAATATGCAAAATATTGTCAGAAAGGGATTTTCATACCTAAATATTTTTTAAACCTTTTTACATGTTTCACTACTGGGAACAGAATTCTCTTCTTGAATGCATTCCACCATTCTTTTCAGATGCGAACTGGTTCTTAATTGTTATCCTGGATAAACTTTATTAAAATCTTTTTGTAGCTGGTGGTGCTTCTGGGAGGCTGAAATCCTAGAAAATTATTTGAATTGACTGCTTGTAGAAATTGAATGGATATTGAGGTCGCCTTTTTAGATCTCATTTCTTAATCTAATCTAATACCTTTAAACGAGCAATTCTTGTATGTATCTAAATATATTTTTTGAATCTCGGAAACGGCTCCAAATATTTTGATGAAATTTAGTACCCTGGTTTCGGGGGTGATAAATCGATCCACAAAATTTTTATTGTCAGAAATTTTTAACTGTATAAAAATATTTTCAATGATAATCAATTTTAATATAAACTGAAAAATACGACTCTTCCTGACATCTATTGGAGAGTATTAATAATATTGTGGCGCAAACGCTGTCAAACGGGGGAGCCCATGAGGCTCATTGTGGATTTCCTCAAGCGTCATCAGGACCTTGTGCTTTTTATAGGTTGGGTGGTAGGAAGATTAAAAGATATGACGTTTTCGTTTAACCGGTGGAGAGAGCGCCTATAGGTTTTCAAAAATTTTATACGAAAGGTACCGGAAAAATAGAATAAATTAATGCTAAGCATGCATACATGCTAAGTCATATTTCAGTAATTTAAATGCAAGGTAGGTAAGTCATATTTCAGTAATCTGATGATTTTGGTTTGAATGTATACAAAACAGCAAAATAAAAAACGGCATTTTGAAAAACTCAGAAGAGTTCGAATTTTTATTATATAAAATTCATAGTTCAACAGTAACGGGTTATTCTTGATAAAAAATACTGTACCTACATTGAAGGTATTTTTTAATTGTGGCAGTACTCAACAGGAAGCAAGGTGTACCCCATATCTTAATCTGACGCGCTCGAGTAAATCCAAAATTCCCCTCTTGGGCTCCCCTACTACCATCCGTCAATCCGACGTTCAAAGAAATGACAATGTCGATTAGAAAGAGCTCTAAGAAAATTTCGTTCATAAAATTAAAGCTTCCTTGGCTGAGTGGTTGCGTGAGCTGACTGCGGAATTAGAGACCCGGGTTCAAACCTCAATCAAAACCATATTGAGTCTATTTTTTATTTTTATGAAACTCGCGAAAATAACTTTTTTTTATTAGGAGCTATTTCAGATGGCGTAATGAGTGTTTCGTTTGAAACTAAACCAAGAAAATAAATTGTTTTATCCGAGCAACGCTCGGTCGACCAGGTACTTATTAAATACCGAACTCAGTGGTGGTCCCAGGGAGACATGACCCCCTCCCCCCCAATCCATCAGTCATGTGTAGATGAAAGGCGAAATTATTAAATACTGAAAATCTATAAACATAGAAAGGCACTTAACTTCCCACACAAAAGCTTTCAAATCTGCCTTCCCAGACAAACTACTGAACATAAAGATATTTAAATTCCTCCGATATTTTATTGCAAATATTTTCCAAGTTCGAAACGACAAAACTTGTGCTCCGTCCCCATCGACAAATCACTTTATAACAACCAATAGGTACACTAAAATCGCATAAAGCAATATAAAGGCGAAGCTCTCTCACTTATTCCAGGGCAATAATAATAACAATAAATTTCGAGACCGACGCTGGGGGGCGCCTCTATCGCTTATTCAGAATAGCTTACGATGTACCAAACGTGTCATATCTGGATGACATTACCTACTTGATAACGTCCGATTTGGTTTTCAAATTGAGGCATTGTGACGGTAAGCGACAATAAAAGTGTTTTGTGTAAATAAATAATTGAATTGTCAGCCTCGATGTTGATTTGTATGGTTTTGTTGTGACTTTGTAAGCTCTGAACTGCTGAGCGACTTTATTACTGTATTTGTAAAGTGCAAAATATTGCTGCAATATTTTGATATAATAATAATATTATGTCAAAAAGGTAGCAGGCAAAAAATATGCAGTTAGGTAAAGAATCTTATAAAAAGTAGGCATTTCAGATGCTGTGGAATTGCTTTATTTCTGTTACGTCCCTTATATTCAATATGTATATCGTGCGTTTATCTTTCACGCACTGCTGATTATTTAATATGATTGCAATGTAACTTTTATAAAAAATATGGGCATAGAAGCTTAATGTGTTTGAACGGCATTGGAAGCATTGCCACTTAATTACAGCAGAAATTACGTTACCAATTAGTTTTAAAAATAATTTTTTTGAAATCTGTTTCCCTTTCGCAAGACAGGTTCAATTATTATTTTTTCCTTTACCTTATTCAATAATTGTGTTTGCGGTGAATGCATATAGAACTGCAATACGTAATCTCTATATTATCATTGGGGTGGACAGTATGTATTTGTACAGTGTATCTTAATTAAAATCGGCAGACAAGGCCGACGCGCGGAGCTTCGGGCAATGATTGCCGATCGGAGACTCGTTATGACTTCATAACTTGACGTTATTATTGAATTTTCAAATATTACAGCAAGATTATCATAGATACCTATATTTATGCTAATAAAAGTCTTTGTCTTTAATTTTGCAATTTAATATAATTTCTAAAATTAAAAAAAATAGTTGCAAACTAGGGATAAATATATCTAGTTATAACTATGATAAATGTAGACATTTTTTATCAAAAACAGTTTTGTGTCTGTGCCAAAACATAGCTGCAACTCTTTTTGCGTCCCACTGCAAGGCCCGTGCGCGGAAGAGACCCCATTATTGGGGAGGCCTGGAGCTTACTCCACCACGCTGCTCGAATGCGAATGGGTGGAGAAATGCTAACATAACTGTGACAAATGATCACGACATTAGCAGCCACTTGTACAGTATTTACATTTATACAGGTTATCCAGCAGACAGTGCCGACGCTCGGAGCTTCGGGCGATGATTGCCGATTGAAGACTCGTAATGAGTTCATAGCTTGACACTAGTGTACTTAGAGTAGTTATTTTGTAATTCCAAAGCCCCTAAATGAGAATATATTATGTTAATTTATTACATTAAATCAGTTCTAATTTTAAATTAGATACAGTTTATGAACTTTTTATCTGGGGGCACGGAGTGCCCCCGACAAGTCGAGCGCAAAGCAACACTGCCGTACCATCCTTTACTGGAACCATTTCGCCGCATTTTCAGGCCCCTACAGAGCGCTGAAATTTTCATCATCCAGTAAGCTATAATCACATACTTAAAATCCAAAATTTCAAGTCTGTAGGTAATTTAGTTCCGAAGTTAAGCGAAAGCAAAGTTTCGCATTTACGACACTCACTCACTCATGGATCATCAAAATAGAACTAGTACTTCCCATAAACTCAGAGAGCTGAAATTTGGTACAGAGTTAGGGTTTAATGGCCACATAAAGGGAAAACTATAAAAACTAGGATAACTAGGATTATTTAGTACTCTTGGTCCATCCTTTACTGGAACCATTTCGCCGCATTTTCAGGCCCCTATTAGAGAACCTTTGGATAAGACCAGAGCGCTGAAATTTTCATCATCCAGTAAGCTATAATCACATACTTAAAATCCAAAATTTCAAGTCTGTAAGTCATTTAGTACCGAAGTTAAGGGAAAGCAAAGTTTCGCATTTTTCGTCGCATTTACGACACTCACCTCACTCATAAAATCAAAATAGAACTAGTACTTCCCATAAACTTAGAGAGCTGAAATTTGGTACAGAGTTAGAGTTTAATGGCTACATAAAGGGAAAACTATAAAAACTAGGATAACTAGGATTATTTAGTACTCTTAGTCCATCCTTTACTGGAACCATTTCGCCGCATTTTCAGGCCCCTATTAGAGAACCTTTGGATAAGACCAGAGCGCTGAAATTTTCATCATCCAGTAAGCTATAATCACATACTTAAAATCCAAAATTTCAAGTCTGTAAGTCATTTAGTACCGAAGTTAAGCGAAAGCAAAGTTTCGCATTTTTCGTCGCATTTACGACACTCACCTCACTTATAAAATCAAAATAGAACTAGTACTTCCCATAAACTCAGAGAGCTGAAATTTGGTACAGAGTTAGGGTTTAATGGCCACATAAAGGGAAAACTATAAAAACTAGGATAACTAGGATTATTTAGTAGGTACTCTTAGTTTTCCAGGTTTCATTTAGAGTTAGGCAGTACTTCGAATCGCGTTCGTGTTTATAAGTACTTTTCTAGTATTCTACACTTCGTTTATTTAGTTAGATATTACTTCGTTACGTTTAAAAATATCATTAATTTAGCTGTATTTCAGTACTATACTAGGTAGGTGTCCGACCGTGCTTTAGCGGAGCGCAATTAAAATTGTAAGTTGTAATAGTTCTGCAATATCGGGCTAGATGGCGTTAGTAATGTACACTCTGAATCACGCTGTTCTGGGTAAATTGTATATAAGACCCAATGTATGAAAATTTTTAAAGCAATCGCAAACATAGAGAAATTAAACACTATCGCAAATAAATCGGGCTCGAAGTCACATCCTTACTTCGACTCCGAGAATAAGTGACCCGAAGTTTTTTCGAACCTCAACCCCCTCTCCTTGAGTCCTCCAGGAGGCAGGACAGTAGGTAATTCCTTTGGTAGAAAGTTCATTGATTTTATTATGTAAATATTAATTATATTAACACCTGTCTAATAATAAAGATAAAGAGTTAAAGTTATGTTTATAGTTTGTATAGATTGAGTAGGTTCAGTATTATTTCCTTTGAGTTTTTTTATTATGATCTAATTTAATCTAGCCTATTACGTTCCAATGCTGGGCGAATGCCTCCCCTTCTGCTTTTAATACGCATATAAATAAAATTAAAGGAAAACTCTGGATAAGACAAGATTGGCTTTTATACTTATATGTACTTACAAGTATACAAGAAGAAACAGTCGAACGATTAACTTTATTCTACTCGAACATTACATAGGTAAATTAAATAAACAAATTACACTAAAATATTAATTTCGCTCATTTGGTCAAAATATAATGCATTGGACTAAGAGTGGCGGTGATAGTGAGGTCGCTAGATGGCGCTGACTGTATTTTAAAACGCGCTTGCGGCCGCGTTACAGTCGACTCGTTTACGACATTCTTCTACTGCGCTTGAAAACGTTTGCTATGGATTAGGAGGGATTATTTGCATTTTGTTGATTTCGCTTATTATTTCGTGAGGTTTGCTAAGGTTTAGGGCATGCATCAATGCGAAATACCTAATCACAAGCCACGCCTCTACCCTGCGGCGGGGTGATGTTCCCCTTGCGGGGATTCGCCATCTATCGGTGACTTTAAGTAAAAATAAGTTGATTTTTAAATTACGAGCCAGCGTCACCTAGCGGAACAACGAAGAAGCTCTTATACAACGAAGAAGCTCAAATAACTGTCTTGCAACAATGTCATTTAGTAACAAAATTTTGAACAAATACGTATAATATATCAGCAACGTACAGTACTTAAACATTGCAAAAAATACGAATGTACAGCTTCGACTGTTCTACGATTGTATACAGTGGGCCGCAGCTCATATCTAAAATTATAAATAAAGTAAAAATATCGATACTTAAAATAAATTCACAATATTGTTCACTTTTTTAATGAATCAGAAACGGAAAAACGTTTTCACTGTAAAAAAAATATTTGTGGTTGAGGACTAATTTTACAAAAACTGTACAAGTGGGAATCGAACCCAGAACACTCCTACGAAATGCACGAGATTTTATTACGAGCTACGCTCACTACTTCAGTAAGAGTGAAATAAAGGATCAGTATGGCTACACATTACCTACGTAAGGATTTCTCGTTGTCAGTCTATCGACTCAGTCAATATAGAAAGGGGCAGTGTAATTGTAGGTTTTTATTTATGAAACAAAATTGATTACGGTGTAAAAAAAATAAACACCTAAAGTATATAATGAATCATAGCTTTGTACCTAGGTTACTTACGTACTTTTCTTTTGTTCATGTAGACTTTTTTCGGCCGTAAGAATTTCAAATATTTATGTTTTCAGTCTGTCTTTTTATATGCTTTTTTATTGTAAAAATTATTTGTAATTTTAAAATAGTAAAAAAAAACAAATTTATATAATATAAAAAACATATGTTACGCTGGGGATCGAACCTGAGTCGTATTGCAAACGCGAGTGAAACAAGACTTCAAAAACTTGACTACAGACGGTACTTAACAAATCGTGAAATAAGGACGAAGTGTGACTACCGAGTAACCTAAAAAAAAATAAACACCTAAAGTATTTATAATGAATCATAGCTTTGTACCTAGGTTACTTACGTACTTTTCTTTTGTTCATGTAGACTTTTTTCGGCCGTAAGAATTTCAAATATTTATGTTTTCAGTCTGTCTTTTTATAAGCTTTTTTATTGTAAAAATTATTTGTAATTTTAAAATAGTAAAAAAAAAACAAATTTATATAATATAAAAAACATATGCTACGCTGGGGATCGAACCTGAGTCGTATTGCAAACGTGAGTGAAACAAGACTTCAAAAACTGGACTACAGACGCTACTTTCCAAATCGTGAAAAAAGGACCAAGTGTGACTACCGAGTAACCTAAATATTCTTTGCTCATAAATAGACACCTAGCCTAAAATAAAATATATTACGAATAAAATTATTGTAAATAGATTATCGATATATCGGGTATTGTTTCTTTCTACTTACCTTTTTTCTTCGTTCATATTAGCTATTTGCTGTCGTTTGAATTGTAAATATTTCCGTTTTGATAATTTATTTTTACTTTTATTTCCCATTTTCTAAACTTTAAAATTACCTAATTCTTACTAAAAATAATAACTTATACCTAATACTTACTTACTAAGAAACAAAATATATTTTCAAAAACTAAACAAAATGAAATAAAATTTGATCGTTGACAGTGGTCACGGGTGGTATCATGGTGGGATGGGATGGGAGTGGCGAAGAGAAGAGACTGATGGCATGCGTTACTTCAGCGGCCAGCGCTCGCGAGGAAAAGAAAGCATCATCTTATTTTGAATGTCGTAAGCGCCAAATCGAAAAACATTTTTCGTTAAAAAACTAAAACAAAACATAGAAAACTGTTTGCATAGAAAGCTTTATAATAATATTAGCTTGTTGTAAAAAATAACGATAAATACTTACATTCAAACTCGTTTTGACATAAAATGATAAAAATTGAAAATATTGTCCTAATTTTGAAAAATAATTCTATCGATAAAATTTTATGGCATCGTGTTTTCTGTTGCATAAAAATTTAGTTAATATAATGAAAATTCAGATTAAGTATGTAAAAACTATTTTCCAGTCGTTTCTACAAAATGAAACATATTCAATTACAATACTCCTTTTTTATGCATGCCCTTAATTAGCAGGTTGTTATTATAACAATTCTAAGATTTTAATAGGTATCTATGTTAGGAATATTCTGATTAGTGACGTATTACTGATTATTACTTAATTATTAGATTTGAAAGAAGTTTTGATTGAATGCTTTATTTAATTGTTACTTATTTAGTATTTATTGTTACTTATTTAGTATTTATCAGGCATGGTGGGCATCGAAACATTGGAGCTCAGACGTAAGTGTGCTCTAATGCTTCACTATTACATGCTGCTAAATAATAAAGTGGACAATCCATCCGCTTTAGCTCGCTGTTCACTCGCGGTCCCGGGGCGGGGGCCGGGCGGCGGCGCGCGGCGTGGCAGACCCACAGAGTACATTCGCAGACCGCGCGGCACGCCACACAACGTTAACTATAATAATAAAGAAATCGCAGTAAGGAACCTTAGACTTGGCACGACTTTCTCTAGATTTCATTACTTTTTAGAGATAAACAAGCAGCTCCATCGAGACTTGGCTAGTTTTTTACAGAATGTTTTGGTGGGATACTATTGTCTTGCTACACATGATGATGAGAACAATACAACGTCACGGGTAAAAAATTATAAAACCGGCCAAGTGCGAGTCGGACTCACGTACGAAGGGTTCCGTACCATTATCTATAAAAAATCACGTTTATTGTATGGGAGCCCCCTTAAATATTTATTTTATTCTGTTTTTAGTATTTGTATAACAATAGTGGCAACAGAAATACATCATTGCCTTTGATTATCTATAGAAATCATTGCAATAAGATTGAATGAAAGGTAAATTGTGGTTTACGATTTATGACGTATGAAAAAAAACTACTTACTAGATCTCGTTCAAACCAATTTTTCGTGGAAGTTTGCATCGTAATGTATACCATATATTTTTTTTTAGTTTTATCATTCTCTTATTTTAGAAGTTACAGTATAGTTCTTATAGTTTCGGAAAAAAGTAGCTGTGACATACGGACGAACAGACAGACAGACATCACGAATCCATAAGGGTTCCGTTTTTTAAGTAGAGAATATTTTTAAAATTAATACTCAATAAGTAACTAAAACTATAAAAGACTTTGTTTATTATTAATTTGTACCGTTTTGTTTCAAAAACCCTCCTAAACTGTTTGATTGTTTTTAAATTATATACATATTGTGTACATAGTCAAGTTTTCTACTGTACCTATTTAACTACAGGAACGGTACCTATAAAATATGGTCTTGGACACTATGCACACAAAAATTTAAAATCCTTACCTTAAAAAGGTTGCACTAAATCACGCTTGGAAAGCAATATAATTGTTAATTCTTTTTTATACATGATTTTTATTACCGCTTAAATCAATAATAATGAAGTCAATTGACTATATATGAAAAGTGACGTCACTTATCATTTTCTCATACAAAATGTATGGGGATGTCACGTTTTGACAGCTCATTAAAAGTATCTCAATTGAATTGGTAGTCCAAGACCGGATTGTATCTATACAACTTAATAAAATTGGAGTGTCTGTTTGTAATTTAAAAAAAAAAACAGCTTTTTAATACATGCTTATGGATGTGTGAACGCTACATATAAGTACCAAAAATTTTTTTTACAACTTTTGTCTATCTGTCTGTCGGCTTGTTCCGGCTAATCTCCGAAAAGGCTGGACCGATTTTGACCGGATTTTCACTGGCAGGTAGCTGATGTAATAAGGAGTAACATAGGCTATTTTTATTTTAGAAAAAATCTAAAACTGAAGTCGAAGAAGGCAAATAGTAGGTAATATGATTTTGATTGATATAAATGTGATTACAATCCTAGATAGCGCAATAAAATGTTTATCTTGTTTGATGAAATACACAATTTTGTAACTTTCGCAATATTGTATCTGTGCTAATTGCAAACAGAAGTGCAATAAATTTTCACGACATTACCAGCCATGCGGACAGTATGCGTATTTACACAATATCTTAATTAAAATCGCCAGACAGTGTCGACGGTAGTTGCCGATGGGAGACTCATAAAATCAAAACTTGACTTAATTATGGTAAATATATATTATAAATATCTTTGGACAACCCACACAACACCATCTGGTTCCAAACTAAGCATATCTTGTACTATGGTAATCAGAAAACTGATAAACACACTTATATCATTCTAAATACATACTGACAACTCGCGTGGCGTAATGGTTACCAAGCGAGATTGTCGATCGGAGGGTCCCGGGTTCGATTCCCGACGAAGCAGAAATTTGAATGATGAGTTTAAATTTCTGTTCTCGGTCTAGGTGTTTGTGTTTCTGTCTTTGTATCTGCGCAAGGTACCCACGACACAGGGTATATCTACCCTACTGTGGGGCTATGAGTGTGAAGCGTTATTATTATTATTATACTTAAATAGATAAATTAACACCCAGACACAGAACAAATAGATGTTGAAAGTGAGTAAAATATGTGAAAACGTATGACATGGTTGATGTGGAACAGATACACAAAGAAACTATTTAACTAAGTGATGTCAGAATTAATCTGAGTGACAACTAGTGGCATGCCTTGGTGTTTCTACCGTTTCTTATAGAAAATAATAGCAGTCATGTAAGAGTGGTAGAATTTCCATGGTTCGACCATCGAAGTACCAACGCTCCACCCGTTTCTTCTGTGAAGCAATCTATGTGTTTTGGAGAAAAATTGCGCTTGCCGGTCAGTCTGATCGCCTATCATCTTTGGGGATAGCAGTGCATTCAACCTTGGGTAAGAATCGTGCTTGCTGGAGATTGTATGTAGATTTTCATGGGCTGCATGACCACTTAACACCACGAAGCCTTTTTTTGGTATCGGGGGGAAACATTCAAAAGGTACCCGAGACCTAAGGAGAGGGTTATTTGGGATTTGACCGCACTAAAACCCCCTCGGTGGGCTCTGCGCTTGGGGAGGTCTTCGGGATCTCCAGTGGAACACACCGGTGACCTCCACGCGAAGCGCCCAGAATGGGTCCATCTTCGGGAGAGCAGATATGCTCTCCTGCACCTTCTGATGCTTACGGCGGCATGCGGCGTACGGCCACGCACACACCACTTCCTTCACGGGGCTGCTGGCTGTGCGGATTAAGCTCCCACTCACACCGTCCACAACCCCGGAAGCCCCCTTTTAGTGGCCTTTTACGATTAGGCAGGGGATACCGTAGCTCCGTTCTTAATCCCGAAGCTTCAAAGACTAACACCACGAAACCTACATGCTGATATACTCAGCCGTAAAAATAGTCAGAAGTCTGCAGCGCAGTTAGTAATCATCCAACAGTGGATTGTACCTTCACCAACAGTATGTGCACCAACACACACACCAACAGAACACAACAGTATGGTGGAGTAGGTAATATTAATGCCTCCTAATACACGGGGATTTATCCATGATCCATTGTGAGCGCATAAAATGTTGCAATTTCAAAACATATTATATTCAAACCTTTGTTTGCAGTCTAGGTTAGGATGGATGATGGAATGGTGGATAACCGTCAGCTCTGACCATCGGAATATCCTCGTATTGTCTGGATCACTGTCACTTTTTTCATTAATAGATGCACTTTGTTCAATTTCCATATTTTAAACACTTGATATGTACACGAATTTTACAAGTATACAGACAGTCGAACCATCAGCTGTCAACATCCGCGTCTTACGAATATTCGATCAGGTTACGTGTCCTGATGCGAGTTTAACATATTTTACTCATCCCAAAAAAAATGCACAACGCCGCCACAGAAGTTTTCACTTCAAAAATATTTACAATGTTAAGCTGAGGAAAAATCATATTCAATAATATGGTGATAACGAAGATAGTATTTATTTATTTATTTATTGGATAACCACCAAATTTCCAAAGTAGTAAAGAGATTCTCTATTGTACTCGCAGTATACATTAAAATTATTATTAGCTTCTTAGGATTATTGGTGGCTATTATTAAGTAAAAATTACTACGACACTAAATTAGTCAAAACTTTAAATTAATGTTAATGTCAAAAGTAAATAAATGATTTATAGGAATGTAACCACCAGACAGTATCATTATTAATGTTTACTGAACTCGCATACCTACTCAAATGCCTTTCCAGATCAAAGTACTCATGAAACGTAGGTACTATTTCAGATAGTGAATACCTACTATTCGATTAAATTCGTGGAACCAGAAAGCACCCTTTTCGATGTTCAATGTAATATATTACAATTGGAATGCTTGGGACCGAAATCAATTTGCTCGTTTGATCTTTTGTAGAAGAATTGAAGAAATTTGGGGTTTGATGGTGACATCGTTAACTTTAAAGTTAAATTTAAGTATCAGTGTCGAAAACGTTTCGGTAATTTAATAGTTGACAGCACTATAAAGTTTAAAATAAATCAAGTACTTTTAAACAAGCAATTCTTGTATATTTTCTTATAGAACGAATCGTGAGTGTGAACTAAACTTGTAAATATAAATATCACGGCTGTACTCACGTGGTTTTATTCGGGGATGCCCGACTAGTTTCGGTCCTAACCGAGGACCTTAGTCATGAGCTCTCATGAGTCGGGCATCCCCGAATAAAACCACGTGAGTACAGCCGTGATATTTATATTTACAATGTTAATTCTTGTATATACCTATATATAATCTGACTATCGGAAACGTGTCAAACGATTTTAAAAAGGGTTGCAGCTTTTTACTGTGTGTGAGTACTCTATAAAAATACTAGATGAAAAACTACTGAAAATACTAGATTAAAAATAATACTGATAATTATAGCAATTCGTGCGAAATTATTCCCTAACCATTCCACAATATCAAAAATGCACAGCGTTAATATTCAAGTTTTCACTTCTGCCGGCACTCCCGGAGTGCAACCCGTTTTTTATCATCAGCAGTAATTGCACTACTTTACAACTAATTAGAGTTTAAAATTTTCGATTATTGTTGTTATAAAAAGTACTGTACAAGCCTTTCTTATTTAGTTTGTAAATTATATTTTTAATTCCTCAAGATCTACAATTCTTCCTTCAAAATGAGACGAGTCCAAAGCCAGACTAAATTTTGGATTATGTGTAAGATAATAAATGTGAAGGTTGTTTTTGTAAATAAAAATTGAACTCATAAAGAATCTGTAAAAACTTCATATTATCATAATCTTTAATAAATAAATTATAAGTCACCTCATCTAAATAAACCTTAAGTATATATAATAATCCGTTAAGTATATATAATAAACCTTAAGTATATATAAGTTTCCGTGCTTCGGAGGGCACGTTAAGCCGTCGGTCCCGGTTGTTGTCGATAGATAACAGTCGTTAAACCTTGTCGGAGGCCTTGTGGGCGGTTTGAAAACATCCGACAGCGGGTTGGCCACTAACCCGCATCTCCACCAACCCGCATTGGAGCAGCGTGGTGGAGTGAGCTCCAGGCCTCCCCAATAAGGGGGGAGACCCGTGCCCAGCAGTGGTACGCAAAAAGGGTTGCAGCCATATATAATAATATGTTATTCTAGACGAAAAATTAAATTTTGCACCTCATATTGAACTTTTAACAGGAAGAATCCGTAAATTAATATACGTTTTCAGGCATTTACGCCATATTGCAGAACCAAAAGAATTAAAAACGGTCTACTATGCTCTCTGTCAATCATTGATAGAATACTGTATCTCCTCCTGGGGGGGAACCTGTAAAACGAACCTAATAAAACTAGAGCGCGCACAGAGAGCAGTATTAAAAGTATGTACATTTAAACCGTTTCGTTATCCTACTAAGGATCTTTAACAATATTGTGAAGTCTTAACAGTGCGTCAACTATTTGCACTTCAAATTATTCTAAGACAACATATGGATATATCAAAATCAGGCTATTTGTTTACTTCACAAGTACATGCCACACGTAGACTAAAGTTTCCAACTTCGAATAGGTGCAAAACAGCCTTTGGTCGAAGATTTTATTATTTCCTTGGATCGCACCTCTATAAGAAGGTTCATAAAAAACTATCTATTGCTAATAAAAATAAATATGAATGCAAAAAATACTTAAAGATTGGCTCTTAACACTTTCGTATGATAATACCGAGGACCTTTTGCGACCGCTTTTCTAAACGTATGTCATATTCATGTTAAATTTTTTTACACTTCACGTACATACACATATCTAAAAACACAGTCAAAAACACATACAAACACATACACGAGCAAACACGCACGCACACTCACATACACACACATACACACACACACACACACACATACACACACACATACACATACACATACACACACACACACACACACACACATACACACATGACATGACAATATGATCTGGTTTGTGTGTTCCTATTATGTTCCCTGATGGTTCCCTGTGACACTGGAAGGATAGCTGGTACTTAAGCACAAGTTCATCTTTTTTAAGTACCAGCTGACTAAAAATTGAGAAGACCAACATTTATTATGTAAATGTATTTTTCTTACTATCACTTGTATGTTTTTCGTGTGATACAATAAAGAATTATTATTATTATTATTATATGTCTAAGAACTTGCAAATAGTGAAAGAGTAGCAATAAAAACTAAGAAGTACGGCGCTCACATCTCTGAATCAGCCAAATGGATACTCACAAGTTGTTCAAATCGCTGCACAAATCACTCCCGCACTCTTTATTAGCATGTAGACGATTCTGTAACGCAACAGGATATTTGCGAGGGATGAAGACGTATTAATAGAAGTGTCATAGAGGGGATTTTTGGATTTTCTCGAGCGCGTCTGATTAAGATATGTGGTATAACTTCCACCCTGTGGAGTACTTCCATAATATAAAACGCCGCTATATGAGATCCACAATGGGATCGCTAAAGTTTTTGAATGTTTTATTTTATGCTGGTTGCTATTAGGGGCAGATTAGAGTTTCGGGTTAAAGTTTTACGAATTCTTTTTAATAAATAAATAACACAACTCAAACTCGTTTGAAAATTTCACTATATTATAATTTTTTTTTTAATCGTGGCTTTGTTTTCATCCTTCCCAAAAGGTTTCAAATTAAAATCATTGTTTAAATATTTTGACCTTATCTATTATACCTTGATTTGCTTAGCTTGGTAAATTATTATTGATATTATTTTTACTCCTACCTTTTTTATAAAAAAATTGTAAACCTTTGTTTTTGTGAAGTTGCTCGCAGCATCTTTGAAACGGAAAACATAAACAATTTTTTATATGCCTAACATCCAAAATTCCAAACTGTAAAATGTACCAAATCCTTACGCTCGAGTTAATTCACATTTAGCATCGTCGGTTCTCCTACTGAGTTGAGGGGTGCGGCATCCGTCCCTCTTTTAATGTGTTTACAAGGAAGTATCGATTGTTCTATTGTACTTTTATTTGACTTGGAAATTTCGTCTTCCCTTCCAGCGTGAAGTTTATTGTATGTCTTATCAAATTTTTATTTCGAATGGTACTCGGTAATTTGATGCAGATTGTAAATATGGCTTTTACGGGATATTTTTATTTGATTTTGACGGGTCTCTTGAGAGTATGTTTACGTTTAAACTTGCGAGGTTTTAAGTAGAAGTTAAGCGGGGTGGTGACGTAATTTTTACTTGTTTACTATTATTTCTTATAGCAGTTAAAAGCTAGCGTATTTTTCGATGCGTTCGCGTGCCTTGTGTATGAGGGTTTCCCATACTAGAAACTGAAACTATTTTTTTTAAATAAAAATCATTTGTATGGGGTATCTATGGAAAGGTCTTCAAAAATGATATTGAGGTATTAATTATAATTGTTTTCTAAACTGAATAGTTTGCGCGAGAGACACTTCCAAAATGGTAAAATGTATGCCCCCACCCCCTGTATCTCCTAAAATAAGAGAATGATAAAACCTAAAAAAAATAATATGATTTACATTACCATGTAAACTTCCACCAAAAAAGTAGTTTTTTTTAGATCGTAAATCGATTTACAGAACCCTCGGTCCGCGAGTCCGACCTCGCACTTGGCCGGTTTTTTTCAAATACCTAATTATTACTCAAAAATCTCTTATGCCCGTTTTCACTAACGACGAACAAGGGAACGCCTTACTAAGTAACTCCTAATTTTGGCCATTGCTTAGCAAAGTTCCGTTTTACCAAGTCACCAATCGATGTATAATAAGTTGGTCTTATCTTATGAGTAGCCTAGTTTTTTGACAGTTGTCCATGGTTTTGTTTGTCAATCTATTAGAGAGTTTTGGCGGGAAACCTGAAGGAACAAGTTGTGCTCTTGTTTTATTTTCATTTTCTTAGTGTATTTTTAAGTTATATTGGATAAAGTTGATGGCATTTTGTTCGATATAGGTTAATGACAGTGCACGAGTGTTGTGAAATAGAATAACAGTGCGAAAACATGTTTTTTCGGCTTGCCTCCAAAACTCCTTCGGACATGTTCTCGTAAAGTAGCCATCGCTTTACTTGAACATCTGACTGACTAGACTGACTGATACCTGACGACTTACTGATGATTTATTTATATTTATTCTATGATGCAGAAATTATACTTGACACTGGCAATATGCACAGAGTGCGATGCCATTATATAATAATGAAACGAAAATATTGAATGGCTGCAAGGATTTTATCCAATGCCGTAAAATGAACTTAAAAAAAATGTCAATCTATTATCAGTTTGAGCGACTGTCACATGTGTCAGTTTAGGGGTACCTAAGCACTACGCCCGCCATCCCAAATCGGTGTCGTAACTTTATGCCTAACATCATTAGACGTTATATTATATTGCTATATATATTATATGCCTTATATATATTGCCTAACATCATTACGGGTTAGTAAAACGTATTTTTCCTCTAGGCAACTCCTAAATATTTAGGCATCTTATTTAGGCGTATCCTATGGTTAGGATAGGATAGGAAGCGCACATGGCCTGGCGGCTAGCGTAGAACGCAAGCGATCTATGCAGCTGAGCCAAACGGGCACGGTCGGGTGTGAGATGGGTGACCGCTAGTGGCAAAAAAAATTCATGCGCGTTTCCGTGCTTCGGAGGGCACGTTAAGCCGTCGGTCCCGGTTGTTGTCGATAGATAACAGTCGTCAAACCTTGTCGGAGGCCTTATGGGCGGTTTTAAAACATCCACCAGCGGGTTGGCCACTAACCCGCATCTCCACCAACCCGTATTGGAGCAAGCTTCAGGCCTCCCCAATAAGGGGGAGAGACCCGTGCCCAGCAGTGGGACGCAAAAAGGGTTGCAGCCATTTAGGCGTATCCTATGGTTAGTGAAAATGTGTGTTAGTATATGTCTCTCTTAACGTCAATAAATATTTAAATCAGTTTAAATACTCTTACGTCGCTTTCGTTAAACTAAAGCTCCATAGCAGTTATTAACTGACATATCATTTACACATTGCACATTCAACTCAAGTAACCGACGTGTTCAAAATACAATTCTTCATTTTAAAATACAAAGGAAATAAAACCGAGAGAATCGCAGGTAGCCGCAGAGTTGTGAACGCACGAACAACTCTATTTCAAAATCCAACTAAAATTCATTTTAAATCGTCATACCGCATTTGGTATTCGTTCAAATATGCTTTTAACTTTATAAAACTGAAATTAGGAAACTATTTTAGTTGGTGAAGTTGTTTTTGGAGTGCGTTTAAATTTCATGCAAGCAGTTTGCCTGAAGTTTTTCACTTATTGCCGAACGAAGCTGAGAATTTCATTCTGACCATGCACTGGATTAAAAATGTTTGCTCTATATGATATAGTTCTTTTTTCCGTAATATTTGTTGTCATTTAAATATATATTTTTGAGGGTTTTTATTTCTTACTAGCTGATCCCGCGAACTCCGTAACTCCTACTAATATGGCTATTAAAAAGTAGGAGTTGGAGGTACGAGGGTAAAAATTAAGGACTTAAAAATGTATTATTTAATGTCACACCATAAAAAAGTTACCAAATAAAAATTTGTCTAAAAAAGAAAAAAAAATTTTAGGTTGAGCTACTCTTCACACTGAGGGGTATATGCTTACTGGATATATTAAATTTCATCAAAATTGGTCAAGTCGTTTCGGAAGAGTATAAACACTAAATCGGCGACAGAAGAATTTTATATATTAGATACGCCTTTTCGTGAGTGATGATAATGTTTTAAAAACTTTTAAAATAAGGGAAAACTGGAAATTTGAATAGTATTTTATAAGATTTTAGTTGTAAAAGCAAATCATAATATTTTGAATTCTTATGTTAAACAGAATATGCATGATTGTATATGTTTGAAATGTAACATACGACAGAGAGAGGAATATAGCACTTTAACGGCACTATGTTAATGAATAACGGTATAAAATATCAGTACGCGTTCTTTAAAGCGAAAGGGACAGACTTCTATAACTGCCTATAACTCTATTGTTTTTTATCCAATACTAGCGGCCGCCTGCGACTTTGTCCGTGTGGACTTTGTTATTAGTCATAGCATGATGTTATATAGCCTGTAACCTTTCCCAATAAACGGATTATTCAACACAAAAATAATTTTTCAATTCAAACAGTTCCTGATATTAGGGCGTTCAAAAAACAAACTTCATGTTTATATATTAAGTATAGATTTCCTTTGATTTTAGTTTTTGTTATGGCATGAACACTATATAGGTAGTCTTCTTCTGTATGTATGGTAATCAATAAAATATCAACATTCATATTTTATTTGTGAATCGTAGTGATTTGTGCATCATAAACATTGTTTGATTTAGTTCTTTTTTGATTTTACATACATTTTAAAAGATAAATTTACTTTAACTGAAAAAAAATTTATTCAAACGAGACGCTTTATCATGCTTAATGTTTATTCTTCAGCTTTCAATATCCAGTATACAATATAACGCGAGACCCTGTATTAAAATAAAATTTCAGCCTATAAATTCAGTTCGAAATATTCCGCTTTTGAAACATTATCGTTATAGCGTTCATAGCTTGCCAATAGTACAAACATTCGAAATTAATCCCATAACAGATTGAAATATATCCGCTCGATAATGGAATAGCACTTTGCACCGACGCACTTAAATCCGTTATTAATATAACGTGAAATGGATTTTTAATCGTTTATGCTCTTTATAAGCCGGTGAAACGGATAAAAAATACCATATAAATAATTATGAAAAACGCAAAATAAAAAACCCAAAATATAGGATGAATTTAAATCAATAATACGGATCGTAAATTTAATACTTAGATAATTAGATAAACTTAAAACGTATTTACTGAAAAAGGCGTATTACTCAGACAAAACGGCATAAAGGAATTCCATAAAAACCTGGGAGGTTTTTTTTTCCGCCGGCTTTTTTCCTCTTAGTGTACAAAAACCCTGCAATATGGGTACACAAAGCCGACGATCGGATTCGATCCGAAGTACAAATAAATATGAATAAATAATTAAATAAACAAACAACTAAATAAATACATACTTGAAGAAATAAAATTTAAAAATTTAAATTTTCAAAATGCGCAATATGGGATCAAATAAAAATAAAATTGATAATAATTTACATTTTTATAAATTGTGTAATTATTAAGTTTTTTCTTTTATCTTTGTAATATTTGCATACCTCATGGAGGTAAATATGGCGTACTAAATATGTATTAACAACTTTACTTTTGTAAACACCCATATTTATTCAAAGAACTTTAATAAAGTTCTTTGTCTTTGTCTTTGTCTTCGATAAATTGGTTAGTTAGATTTTAGTCAGTAATTTTATTCTTACTTACAATATTTGCATACGTTACTGAAGTTACTGAGGTAAATATGGCGGACTATTTAATGTAAAAAACAACTTTTGTAACACCCATATTTACGCAAATAAATCATTTTGTCTTTTGTTTTTGTCTTTTTTAACCATAGTAAAACATTGCAAGTAAGAATGTACATACAAAAATGTTTAGTTTTATTTTTATTTTCATGGAGTATCATGTATTCCATGTGAAATTTAGTAGTCTTTTGACAATACACAACCTCGAGGAAGCCTAAGTTTTGCCTGAGGTCATGTGCCTTTAGCCTTGAGTAAAAATAATATAAGACTTCGAGTTTACTTGCGTATCTTTTGATTTAGTTTACTCAACTTAGCTCTGGGGACTTGCAGTCCTTAGCATTCTCGATATTAAATTTGGACGACATGTATTGCCTAGTCGCAGAAGTCAACACGCCAGTGAACTATACGAGATGTCCTCTATTCGATTCCCAGTAAATTATAAACTTAATGATAAATTAATATGTTCATGTTCTCAATTTTATATGTATTCGCCCAGGAGATAAAACCCTAGTGTATATTAACCCTAAATAAAATGCAAATAAATTTAAAGGTGGAGAAAAGTCATCGTGTAGAGGATCGTGAAGTTATCTTATCGGCAGTAATAAGACCACGTTTTTTTTCTTTTGAGATACCAACCCACGTAATTAAGTGACCTATCATTTATATATAGTAAATTTAACGAAACGTTTAAATACTAAACGAGTCACACGAAATATTCAAGGCAACCGCAAATAATTATCGCTGTGAAACGAACTATTAGCTCGTCCTTCCGAATCGTTTTGCATTCACTGTGAACGAAACGACTCGTTAGGTTTTCCGCCCGACGACTCCCCGCAGGTAACAAGAGGGAGGTTTTATTAAACGCTGAATTTAAACTACTGGGGATGTCCTTCGCGAATAAATGTTAGTGTGAATACCGTTACTGTTACTGTATTTGAAACAGAATCCTGCAAAAATATCTTATATTAAGTTTTTAACAAAAAAATAGAACCGACTTCAAACCGTAAAATATAAAATTGTTCAGTACCTACTTCTTCTTGCTTATGGTAATGACTCTTAAAACTATTTTTGGAGTCGGGCCCCTACTAAAATGTCGTACTATTCGTTCTAAATGGGCACCGACAGTACAGGCAGTGGGACAGTACCTACTTCTTTTTGCTTATGGTAATGACTGTTAAAACAATATTGGAGTTGTCCATTCAGAACCAAAGGTACACTATATTTACTAAGACAGGACATTTTACTAAGGGCCCGACTCCAAAAATAGTTTTAAGAGTCATTACCATAAGCAAGAAGAAGTAGGTACTGAACAATTTTATTTTTTACGGTTTGAAGTCGGTTCTATTTTTTTGTTAAAAACTTAATTTATTTCACTCTTTTTAGTAATTTTAATAATTCTTCACATATGTATAAGCATAATTGGATTTTTTTTCACTTAACTTCTAAACGTTGAAGAGATACCTGTTATAATCATGTTTATCTAATAGCCATCTTATAGCCTGAAAGAATACTACTATCAGTCCACCAGAACGTATAAATTACTGAAAGAATTTGCTCTCAGCTCCTAACCGTTGAGGAGTTGTAGGTACCTTCAATCATAAGCTTAGCAACATGAGGTGATAATTACCGGACATAAATATTTGTATTATGTTAAAAAATATGACTAAAAGATTGTGTGTGCCTATTAAGTTTCAGTGTTTCCCTCGATTTCCCTAGTATCACATCATCAGATTTTACCATGGTGACAGTTGGACCACCTCAGGAATGTAAGATTTCCAACAAAAAACCATTTATTGAAAGAATTTGCTCTCAACTCCTAACCGTCATAGTACCTTCCATCATCAGCTCAGCAACATGATATGATGATAATTATACAAAAATGCCTGTTTTACTTTAGTAAAAATGTGAAAATCATTTGTTGTGCTATAAAATTTGAATGTTCCCTTCGATTTCTCTGGGATACCATCATCAGACTTTGACTTGGTGACTGTTGGACCACCTCAGGAATGTAAGATATCAAACAAAAAACCATTTATTGAAAGAATTTGCTCTCAACTCCTAACCTTCGTAGTACCTTCCATCATCAGCCCAGCAACATGATATGATGATAATTATACAAAAATGCCTGTTTTACTTTAGTAAAAATATGAAAATCATTTGTTGTGCTGTAAAATTTGAATGTTCCCTTCGATTTCTCCGGGATCCCCTCATCAGACTTTGACTTGGTGACAGTTGGACCACCTCAGGAATGTAAGATTTGGAATAAAAAACTATTTATTGAAAGAATTTGCTTTTAACTCCTCACTGTTGCAGTACCTTCCATCATCAGCTCAGCAACATGAGATGATGATTACTATGCACAAATATCTCTTAAGCTTCAGAAAGTATAAGAAAATCAATGTGTGTGCCTATAAAATTTGAGAGTTCCCTTCGATTTCCCTGGGATCCCATCATCAGATCCTGATTTGGTGACAATGGGACCACCTCGGGAGTATAAGCATACGAACAAAAAAAGAATTTTGAAAATCGGTCCACAAACGGCGGAGTAATCGGTGAACATATATAAAAAAAAAAAAAATACATACAGCCGAATACAGTACCTCCTCCTTTTGGAAGTCGGTAAAAATAGTAGTGGCCCGGCATGGTTTATATTATTATACTAATCTATACCATGGGTACAGTACATTTTTCCGGGATAAAAACTGTTGTACTTACTGTCCCAAGGTCCGCCCTATTTGTGTACCAAACTTCATCAAAATTTGTTTAGTAGTTTAGGTGTGAAAACGTGACACACATACACAGAGAGTGAGGCAGAGAGAGAAAGGGGGGGAGGGAGAGAGAGTTACTTTCGCATTTATAATATTACTTCGGATTGGTCGCATCTCTCACAAACTTATTGATGACACGCGGTGCAATGGTTACTATACCGGACGTATAATCGAGGGGTCTCGAATTCAATCCCTGGGGGGGCAGAAATTTGATTGATGATTTTAAAATTCTGTTCTTGGTGTGTGTGTTTCCGTTGTACCCACCACCAATATGATCACATGAAGAGTTTCTTTCTATACAAGCCATATACATAATAAATGCTGGTCAATTCGCATTTGAATCGAGAAGTTAAATGTAATGAGTCATAAATATTTTTGAGAAACTTACTATTACAAATCTAAAAAATCTAAGTCACGCTTAAAATATACCAATAACTGATTTAAATTTTGAAATCAAAATAATTTAATAATTCTTTAAACAGCTATTTTTTAAACCTTCTAAATAATAGAGGAGATGTGGAAGATCGACTTTCACGGATCTGATAACTCGATGAGACATATTTTTTATCAAATATAATTTATAAACACATGTGCTTATAATAACTTTCCTATCGAAAAGTGTTCATAGCTATTTTAATTTAATTAAATTTAATCAATTTTCTTTCATCACCGCACTCTTGTCATAACCGAATGAGTTTTATCTCAATTGATAGTAACAGGCCACAATAAAACCCATCTTTCTCACAAATATTACCAATAATAAAATATTTATCATATTAGGGTTGTACTCGTATCAATATTCATAGAAAATATTATTATAATATCTTCCATCTCCATCCAACTATTTCTGAATTTCTCTCTCGCCTCGTTCGCCGAAAGTTTTTCTATCAACCTCAATATTTCATAGAGTGGGCTTCACCTAATATCATTACGAGACGCGGCGCTTCGAGGTACGCTGTTGTTTGAAAGAAGACGAGCGAGATTGTGTTCAAAATTAATATGCGCTCAGTCAGATATTATTTTTGCATTGGTGTTGAAGAACGGGATTGCTTTTAAACTGAATTCGCTGCATTTTATTTTTATATAATGCAAAAGTATCATCGGTTTTATTGGAAAAAAATCTATTCTGTCTGAAAGTTATAGTAAAACACAATTCTAGATATAATAATGCGATAAAACAACAAAATAAACAGTGTAAATCAAAATTAGATATTATCAAGTGATTACTCTAAAAAACTCTTAATGTTTTTGGAGTACTTATTTAGTTCTCATCAAAACGTTTTCTACACAGAAAGCCTTAAAGTTGAAAGAAAGAAAAAACGTATATTTCATATTAGGAATACAAAATATTCGCTTAATGAATGCCATTTTTTCCCGGTCATCGCCTTTAGGTGCCCGTTTGGGCTAAATATTGAGCAGAGCGAAAAAAGGCGGCGGAAAAACTCTCAGCAGCACTCTTTTAAAAAAATACATTTATATTATATTTGAGATAACAGAATGGCTATGGGTCGATAATGGGCACACGTGACAGCTGATTGTGTGAGACACTATTGACGTACTAAGTCCTAGTTAACTGGCTTACATGTTTTATGTAAGTTAATTGTTAGTTCTTCATCCGTTCTTTAGTCTTGTGAATAATAGGGTCTTGGACACTATGCACAAAAAAATCAAAATCCTTACCTTAAAAAGGTTGCACTAAATCACGCTTGGAAAGCAATATAATTGTTTATTCTTTTTTATACATGATTTTTATTACCACTGAAATCAATAACAATGAAGTCAATTGACTATATATGATAAGTGACGTCACTTATCATCTTCTCATACAAAATGTATGGGGATGTCATGTTTTGACAGCTCATTAAAAGTATCTCAATTGACTTGGTAGTCCAGGACCCGATTATATAGTTCGTAAATCATAATTTCCTGTAGCTGTGTTCATTGTTGTTCTTATAGTAACAAAGGTATTGGTCACAGCGCACGTAATCATCCTTATTTCCTCAATAGTTTTCTCATATTTCCTCGTCTCCTGTTTCCTCAATAATCTTCTCTTTTTTACCTACAGGTCTATCAACAATAACAACTCGCAACGAAACAGCTCGGCTGGCTGGTGACGCATCACGAACGTCCGGCGGAGTGTTGTTCGCGGCTGGAGGTTGCGCTGCAGCAGCATTAGCTCTGCTGGCTGGTGCGGCAGCGGCTGGAACATTGTATAAGCGGGGCAGTAAAGCACGGCATCATGATTCTATACAGTAAGACTTCATTTTGATGTATTTAAATATTTTGTTCGATAGCCTGCTGACTTGTCCAGAATATAGCTTATCGAGTTGGTGAAGTACTGATCAATATCATATAATAGGCGCTGTAAAACGTAGCATCATGATTGACAAGTACTTATCTATGCTCTAAAATAAATTAAATAGCTTCATTGCCTGGTAGCGTATCTAGAACTTCAGGACGAATAGCTGTTTGGTATAGTTTTTGCGACAGAGAAGATATTATTGTGGTTTTCTTAAAGCGGTTATATAAAATTCGCTTAATTTATACAACTTACTTGCATTATTTTAATTCCTTCCAATTATTGTTATAATAAAAACATAAGTCTTTATATAATTTAATAAACATTTAGATAAATTAAATTGCAAGTTGTAAAAACCTATTTTGTTTCGGTACATTTCCCAAAACGGCCTCGAGATGTAATAATCGAGTTCACTCGATTCTCGTTACAATTTTGGAACCAACTCTCGAGGGGCAGTTCGACAAAGTTGCCCACTTAAACTCGCCAAAATATTATTTCTCGTCCATTTAAATATACGCTGTGAACTTTTAAATGCTTAACGAAAATATTTGGGCTTCAATTAATGATTTTATTGGTTGAACAATTTCTTTATGCCATTTAAAAATAGAATTTATATTTTAATATAACATAAATTCCTCATAGGGACATAGCTAATGATTTACTAATAATAATATTAATGTTATAAAAGCGTTTATTATTTATCATCCTAGATAGTAACATTATTGTGTTAGTTAGACAGCCTCCGTGGCGTAGTGGGTGAAAGAAGTAGGTAGCCGACTTCCGAAGCGTGAGGTCGTGGGTTCGATTCCCACCCAGGACAAAAAATTGTGTGATGAACATGACTATTTGTTCTGTGTCTGGGTGTTAATTTATCTACTTAAGTATGTATTTAGCATTATATAAGTATATTTATCAGCTTTCTGATTACCATAGTACAAGCTCTGCTTAGTTTGGAATCAGATGGTGTTGTGTGAATTGTCCAAGGATATTTAAAAAAATAATTAAAAAGTTGTATAACATCAAAGGCTTATCTACATCTACGCTAATGTTATAAAGAGGATAGATTTGATTGTTCGTTTGTTTGTTTGTTTGTATTGAATAGGCTCCAAAACTACTGGACCGATTGAAAAATTCTGATGAACATAGGCTACTTATTACCGCGGAAAATTGCTTAATTTCTACTGGAAAACGGGTAATAGGGTCCTCGCGATTGAAGCAACTGGCTAAACGCTTATGATTTTAATATATCGTCTTACGTCGTATTTGAAATGGTTGGAAGAAAGTTAGAGATATAGCCTGGAATAGCATAGCATAATAGAATAGGCTAACTTTTATCATAATACTCGTATCTAATCTTCATAAAATGGGTCCACGCGGGCGAAGCCGCTGCCGGAAGGCTGGTATTTTATAAAGTCATAGGTTAGCTTTAGGTCCGTTATGGTCCTTAGGGCTGAAAGAAAAAGCGGGTGAAGAAAAATCCATATAACATTAATCTGAAATTTAAATTAAGAAAAACTTAACAAAATGAGACTTTTGTATTAATTTAGTAAGAGCATAAATTAACTTACACCTAATTCATAAAAACAACGGTAGCCGAGAGGTAAAGACCGCGGCATCCAACACAGAGATAGAGATACTGCGTTCAAATACCGGCGCGCACCTCTGACAAATAAATTTTGAGTGCATATTTATCGCTGCTCCATGGTGGGGGAAGATTATTTTCCCTCGGACCGTGGGAATTTCTAAAGTCGCGAAGTCCTCCAAACATCACGGTCAGTGTGGTGGACAATAGCATAAATCAGTAGGACAAGTTGAAAAAAAAAACACTCTACTTTAAACTTCTAACCTTTACATTTGCAACAATGCCTCGCGAATTAAAAACAATATTCCGATCATTCGTTTGTGTAATGCTAACAAAAGACCTCTCGGCCTTTCTTGTAACCTTTCCTTTTTGTGAATTTTTCCGAGGGTGTAAAAGATAATGCGAGTCATATTTGAAGCCCACTGTTTGCCAATTTATATACCACCCAGTTCGTTGGCCTCATCGTTTTTGTTTTTTCCCCGTAATAGACTTGTTTTGAAATATCGGGTTGAACCGCAGAAGTGGATCAAGTCACTAGCGTTTAGTTGTAACGTTGGTATAATTATGACACAGAGAAAATGGTGCGTGTTATTTGGAACTGCGTGAATTATGATAAAATGATTAACGTAATGAATAAAATTAAAAGTTAATTTGTACATTTGTAAGGACAGTTACCAGTAGTGCATAATAGACAGTTACTAGTAGTGCAGGGAAAGGTCCCTGACTTATAGTGCTATTATGCAGCTTTCTCAAATTTGTAGTTATTTTGTAATCAGTTTTGGCAGAACTTTCGACTGCCTCGATTTGCAAACAAATTCAAAAGAACTTATAACAAAATTTTGAAAATGGATTTAAAATAAGTTCACATGAAAGAAAAATCAAAAATTGCGTTTCTATGCGGTGATATACATATTTATTTTTGGATATCATAAATTTTGCAGAAATTTAGAACTAATTAAAACAGCGGGACATAAAAAGTGTTAAACTATTTTACTCATATTTGTCCACATTTTGAATGTTGTTGATAATGAACTCGAATTAGGTATTTATTTTCCCCTCAATGGAAATCAAACCCTCCTAAATATGTTTAGTAGATATGTGTATATCCATTAAATATATTGAATATGCTAATTACTGGCAATATAATAAAATATTAGTTTTTATGCTTAATTTCACTGTTCTTCGTCCGCCTTTCTAAAGTTATTTCCAATACCCAGGTTACGAAACTGGCAGAGAATGCCATTAGTCATACGGTCTACCTTGTAACCACTCGATTAAGTTGGTTCTTAATAATAAATAAATAAAAATAACACTGTATATCGACTCTGAAACATTTGCTTAGTACTTACTTTGACCACCATATCCCGCCCGCTTTATTCCATGTTTTACACCACATATTATAGTGTACTGAAGCGACCCTTGTCTCCGGCGTGCTTGATGGATGATAGCGGAGGCTTTATCGATGGATAATAAATTATCCGCTGACGTTTAATTGTGCCCCTTAGTGTTTTACACTGAAAAATTGCGCCAAACTTGGTTTTAAGGGCCGCCCTTGTATGAAACTTGCTGAATTTTAATAGGCGGATTTAAAGTAGTCAGGTAGTCGTAGGTTACTGGTCAAAATTATTTTGTTGGCATAACAAACTTTTTAATATAGACTTCAAAGCCTTGACAATTACGTTTACAAACATAATTAAATTCATGTTATATTTTAAAAATAAACTGTAATATAATGTGAACAAAAATAATCCAATACATTGTGCTACTAGGCGATAGCCCTTCAGGCCGATAGGATCGCTTAAACTAAGTTGTAACTATTATATAGTTACAAATCAAAAGAATTATTGGACCACGCGGTTGTACGAGGCAACAAACCAAGTTTTCGACGTAATAATACCTAAGTTTTATTATTATAAATACTACAGTAATAAAGTATTCTGATTAAGGCATTTTTAGTCAAGTAGAGGCTAGTCGGAATTTTCAGCAAGTAAAACGAAATTTAAGTTGGTTTGCTAAGTAAAAATTTCCTAGAGGTAGTCATAATTCCGCAATTATTAATTTTTTCTGGAATCTATGACTAATAAACTGAAGGACACTGGTGTTATTTTATCTCTAGAAGTCGAGTTTAAGATTTCAATGAATACTTCAAGTCAACCGAAAAGCAAAATCTGTAGACATCTAAATAGTATTAAGTATTTGACTGTAAACCTGTTAAGTTTAATAATTTTGTCCCCAGCACATCCTACACAACAGCTGCGTACGGAAGTCACCAGAACGTTCTACTGCGTTTGGACACGCTCGGCCGCCCACCCAGCTCCACTGGCTCTTACGCTACGATAGCCAGCTTGCACAAATTCCCTTTCGGTAACTATATTATTATACCAATGAATAAGTTTACAGATAAAATACTTCATCTAAAAAACCCGTGTGAGGCATGGAATGATGATATTACTTTGGTACAGTGGAGTCTGGGCCGGCCTCTGCTATGGGACATCACCTGTGCGGACACCTTAGCGCCAACACACGTAAGGATGTCCGCTGAAAAGGCTGGGTCCGCGGCCAATGCCCAATGTCTAAAGCGCCGTAAATATAGTAATTTATCTGACAATTACATATTTACGGCGCTTGCCATGGAGACAATGGGGCCATGGTCTTCTGACATGAAAAAATTCATGTCAGAAATGTCGCACAAATTTGTACTGGCCTGCGGTGACCCAAGAGCTGGCGGTTACTTTGCACAAAGGCTAAGCCTTACGATTCAGCGTGGCAATGCCGCCAGTGTCTTGGGTACCATGCCTCACACGGGTTTTTTAGATGAAATATTACCAATAGTATCTCACATGACATGTTATCTATCTTAAATGACATGTACATTAATTTTTAAATTCTTCAAATATATCCGATAATATTCGAAAATTTCTTTTAAAATACTGTGTGTTAAGTGGAGTGTATAATAAAATACAAATTAACAGGGAAACTGCGTAATAATATAATTCTGGTATCTTTGAATAACAGAAATATTTCGAGACTTTTCAAATGTTCGTAGTTTTCTTCATTTGAAATTATAGAAAAAAAGAGCTGCCCGAAAGAATCGAAGAACATTCAATAAAAATGATTACAAAATGATAAACCCAAAAGTGATTTGTAATCGAGATCCCTTTCTATCATGCTGTTTATCCTACCCTACTTAAGAACCGCAGGCAACTTATTATTAGAATTTTAAGAACGGTTTATTGTGTGTGTCTTTAAACTCGACTTTAAGCTAAGCTGACTGTTATATTTGAAGACTAACGTATTAGTAAAATACATAACCAATACTTATACTAGAGTTGTAATAACACCATCTAATACTATTAAAATTTATGTAAACGCCATCAAATACTAAACTGTTATAACAGGCACACGTAGATCCCCATCGCCGTACGCTACGACGCACATCGGAGAGCACGTCTACGCGAAACCAGAGTCTCGAGTGTCGTACTACGCCGCGTCTAACTTGACTCACGTATCCCAGGTAATGTAGCTTGTGAATATTTGATAGGTGGTATAGCTTTCATGATTGAACTGAAGTACTAAGTACGACTTCAGGAAAAACTCAGGCTTCGCTGATATCGCATCGACCACTTAATACCTATTTAAATTTAAAAAATGTGTGACATATGACGTATTTGTTTTAACGACCCGTATGGCGTAATGGATACCATGCCAGACTGCCGATCAGAGGGTCCCGGGTTCGATTCCCGGCGAGGCTAAAATTTGAATGAAGAATTTGAATATCTGTTTTCGGTTTGGGTGTTTGTGTTTCTGTCTTTATATGTGTCCATGGTACCCACGACACAGGCTATAATCTACCCTACTGTGGAGCTGTGAGTGTGTGATGTTATTTTAATTAAATTTTATTATGACCAAACTATTCTCAAGGGACGTTTAATCTCGAGGAATCTCTGTGGATTTATTCTGAGACCGGCCTCGACCGTGTGTGGCCTGATTTATCTAAGGGCATGTATATGTTGAGTTGAGGTTTAGGGGAAATGTACTGTAGATAAACTGCAAGAAAACAACGACTAAATTCACAAAAATTGACGCACAATACAAAAAGAAAACTATTATACAAAATAAAGATAAGTAAAATTGTCTTGTCTCTGTGAAAGCTTTCTCTTGTAGGCAACTACTTCTTATGAAAAGCATGCATTACTATGCTTACATAAATAATGACATATTAATTACACTGACGATACCCATATGTTAATACGTTGAGTAAAAAAGCAAAATAAGCTATAGTTTGTATTGCTATATATCCTTTGTAAGAAAGTTGCTACAATATTCAGTAGGGTATCAGGTGGTGATTCCATTGGTTATTTTCTATAATGTAAAAGAGTTGACGATCATACAGGAAACGTGATCTTAAAAGATTGTGGCAACCCATGTACTTAAAATACCTTCACGCAAACCCGGGTGTGATCTGAGCTGAGGTTGTATTTAACTGACGAAATTTAAATGTCGAATTTAAATTTAGTCTCTCACTGTCTCCCACTCGCACACCCGCTTTCTCTCACGGTTCTGGCTGGAATCTGGGAGAGGATACCGGGTTATGTGGGATTTGACCGCACTAAAACCCCCTCGGTGGCCTGCCTCTGCGCTTGGGGATGACTCCGGGATCTCCAGTGGAACACACCTGTGACATCTACGCGCGGCGCCTAGAAAGGGCCCATCTTCAGGAGAGCAGATATGCTTTCCTGCACCTTCCGATGCTTATGGCGGCATGCAGCATGCGGCCACGCACACACCACTTCCTTCCCGGGGCTGCTGGCTGGGTGGATCAAGCTCCCACTCACACCGTGTTTTTCGCACTGTCTCGACCTCTGTCGGGGGGACAGAGGGAGGTGTGTGGGACTCCCCCTGCCGTTACGAGGCAAGGGTATACCCACTAAACCCTACTGCGCTCCTCCATCGCCATCGTGACGATGTCGTGGGAAATCGGCAGAGCCTTTGCTTCCACAACATCGTCGGCGACTGCCTGCCTATCTTGGCAGGCCCTACACGCTCCCCTTATGGGGAGGCTACAGGAATGATCAGGAGCGCCGGGTCATTCCTGTCCATCGGTGATGGCCTGTGCAATGCAGGTGGAGGCACCCCCGTACCTCCAACCTACAGGCCACCACCGGGGGGAGGGAGAGAACGGTCGTATTGCCGCCTTCTTCTTCCCCTTCTTCGAATGCGAAGCGGGGGTTGGGACGGATTGTCCTCTCTCTCCCGCTCCGCCGCCTCCTTCTGCGAGATAACTTCCTCGCAAAAGGAAGCAACGGCTTTCCAGCCTCTTTCGCTTCCGAGCATGGCCCTAACGATGCTCGGCAGCGAAAGGTCCCGGCCGACAACGGTGCACAAGACTCGGCGCTGTTCATCCCAGCCCTGGCAACTCTCAAGGCTGTGCTGCGCCGAGTCTTCCGCCGCACCGCAATGGTGGCACGACGGGGACTCCTCCCTTCCGATTCGGTACAGGTAATTGCCGAAACATCCGTGTCCGGAAAGTACCTGCACCAGGCGGAAGGTGAGGAATCCGTGCGGCCGCTCCTCCCACACCTCGATCACAGGACCGAGGGCGTCGAGAGTGCGGCGTCCAAACTGCGCGGAGGCCAGGTCCTCCCTCCACAGTTGGACCATAGCCTCGCGCGCATCCCGCCTCACCGCGTTGCGCTCTTCAGGGGCTGGCCACTCACCCAGCGCCTTTTGCGCCGCTGTCCAATCATAGACAGTGGCCAGCACCCTGGCCTCCAGCTCCCATGGAGGAGTTGCCGCGAGCGCACATGCGGACGCGTACCCTCCCACTCACACCGTCCACAACCCCGGAAGCCCCCTTTTAGTAGCCTCTTACGATCAGGCAGAGGATACCGTAGCTATAGTCTTAATCCCGAAGCAACAGGGACTCAAATGATGTACATCGCTTATATTGGATGGAATTTCATTTGTAGTTGTAGAATTTTGGCTTTTATATTAATTTTATTGAATTATTATTATTAAAACGAACTGCGCGAAAATGAGGGCCGCACTGAAAACCAGCAGTCGTGGCTTATACCTCGACAAAGTGCGGCGCCGTTCCATCATGTGGTTCTGCAGCGTTTCACCTTTATTTGTTTTTTATACATATTTATTATTATTACTCTTTGCGAATTGTATTAAGTATATCTTTTGTCAAGCTATGTTTAATTTTTTTATATTAGTTTATGTTTTTGTTAACTATGATTGTTTCAGAATTTACAGCATACCTAAACGTTTTCTTTCTTCTTTCTTTCTTCAAATTTATGTTCTTATTCTGGGTAATGGTGTTTCCGTTTTTGTACGTATCCATGGTTTCTATGATACAGGGAATTCTGATGTGAGTTTAAGAGCAAACATTTAGCTGTATAAACATTTAAATTTTGTACTAATGTAGCGACCTTCCGCTACTCATCAAGAGATGGCGCCACGGGTATTCCTGAATCACGCTATAGAAGTTTTCTGAATATCCGAGCATATATACAAGCTCCGAATTGAATCAGTCGGAGCGCGGCCGCTCCCCGGGCACGACCACCTCGCCCGGCGAGAGATCTCCCTTTGCCAAACTTATACCAGAATTGAATTAAATACGTATTATACAGTGCAAGAAATTTAATATTTCCACAAACACAATATTCATTATCGCTCAAATCATCAGATTCAAGGAAACATGAAATTTTAAGTAGATTTTATTACGGTATTGAATATCTCTTATTTTATTACAGATAATTAACGCTGAGTCTACGGTATAATGAAAACCGTGTCGATAATTATGGACTTTTACGTCCCGCAGCGAATTTTTAATTATTAACTAGCGGCTGCCCGCAACTTCGTCCGCGTGGACTTTAGTTTTACAATTTTTCTGAAATAAAAATAGCCTAAGATACTCCATATTATGTTAGCTACCTGCCAGTGAAAGTCCCGGCAAAATCGGTCCAGCCGTTTTATAGATTAGCCGGAACAAACAGACAGACAGAAAGACAGACAGACAAAAATTGTAAAAAAATGTTATTTTAGTATATATACCGTATAAACATTCATATGCATGTGGTAAAAAGCGGTTTTTCTAATATTACAAACAGACACTCCAATTTTATTTATTTGTATAGATGTATAGATAAACTAACAAAAACATAAAAAGTTTATTTTCGCGAGTTATTTGCGTCCCACTGCTGGGCATGGGTCTCTCCCCATTATTGGGGAGGCGTGGAGCTTACTTTACCACGCTGCTCCAATGCGGGTTGGTGGAGATGCGGGTTAGTGGCCAACCCGCTATTGGATGTTTTTAAACCGCCCATAAGGCCTCCGACAAGGTTTGACGACTGTTATCTATTGACATCAACCGGGACCGACGGCATAACGCGCCCTCCGAAGCACGGAAACGCGCATGTTTTTTTTTAAATTTATTTAAAAAAAATTAACGAACCGTGTGACGGTTGCCATACCGGACTGTCAATCCAGGTCGGGTTTGATTCCCGGCGAAGCAAAAATTGTAATGAGTTTCAATTTCTGTTCTCGGTCTGATTATCTGTGTTCATGTCTTAGTGTGTCCATGGTACAGTGAATCCTACTGTGCGGTTATAAATGGGTAATGGATTTAAGAAAATTACTGTTTATCTTTCATTTTTACTATAGATATTCCATTAATTATCATTTTTTTAACTTCAAAATAATTTTAATCACATACGATGGATAACGAAGTTTGTTAATGAGCGACATGCTCATAGTGAAAAGTTGTAAAAAATAATGAGGAAAAATGAAAATATTTGTAACTTTGTCAATGATGCAACATAATGGTGTAATAATATATCGTATTTTTTCATTCCTTCAAAGCGTATTCGTAGTAAGACTCTCGAATGGAGCTTCGTGTGGAGCCCGCTCTACGAGTTGGCGTACTATACAATTACGGCGTAGTCTCGCTCGTAGCGTACTCGTAGCAAACAGAGGCCTTAGTGTAAGTGTGCACATTCGAAAACGTTACTATCGCGTTTGCGTTTGGAATTTAACTATCGACCTTATTCCTTTCAGGTTAAGATCTATCTGTCCAATTTTAACTCTGACGCAGTAGTAACGTTTGCGCGTTTACAAACTCACACTAAGGGCTCAGAACGCTCACCGAGTTACATTTCATTAATAAATAATTTCAGTAACAATATTATGTATGCATCAGTTGGAGATATTTTTATCGTGGAATTTTGTATAAATGCATACAATGTAGCATGGGATTCTTTATAGCATCGTGAACACGAAGATAGTATGCGACATATTTCATTGATAAAATATTAGTTTAAAATGAGATATTTATTTACACGTTTAATTCAAGTTACATTTCGTTTGACCCGAGCCATATATATTGAGCATTGTCCTTTACCGCTATTACAGTATAGATGGCCCTCGTGGCCCGATAGCGTGATCAGTTTATCAAAATTAGGTCAAAATTGCGTAGTTCTTTTTTCAAACCTTTTAATGTTTAACTGCCTAACACATGTCTCCTCCTCTCGGAACTGAGAGTGATTAGGGCCATAATCCACCACACTGGCCAAGGCCAGGTTGGTGGACATGACATGCTTTTGAGAAATTTTGCATAACTTTTAGGCATTCACCGTAATGATTCACTGTGATGCAGCTATAAATACAATAACTGGACGACCGAGTGTTGCTCGGATAAAAACAATTCATTTACTTGGTTTAATTTTAAGCAAAATACTCATTGGCTTAGTGTTACTTAACAATGTCATCTGAAATAACTTCCAATTTAAAAAGAAATTGACACAAAAAAATAAAAATAAAAACGCAGCATGCTTGATTGAGTTTTGAACCCGGGTCTTAGCTCCGCAGTCAGTAACCATTTGACCAAGGAAGTTATAATTCTATCGACGAAATTTTATAGAGCTCTTTCAAATCGACATTATCATTTGTTTGAAAGGCGGATTGGCGGATGACGTTTGACGGCGTTCTACGCCACAATATTATTAGTATTCTCTAATAGATATCAAGAAAAGTCATATTTTTCATTTTTTATTTAAGTTGATTATCGCTGAAAATACGAGTAAAACGACAATTTCTAGAAATGAAACCTAGCTGGATTTAATCTATCACCCCCGAAACCCTGGGTACTAAATTTCATGAAAATCGTTGAAGCCGTTCCCGAGATTCAAATTATATATAACTAGCTGACCCCGCGAACTCCGTATCGCGTTTAAATATTAAATAATAATAATAATGGATAGCATATAAACCTTCTCCGTGAAAAAATACATATACATACCAATTTTCATAATAATCGGTCGAATAGTTTCTGAGTTTTGCGATGTCATATATACAAACATCCTCTTTTATATGTATAGAAGATATATTATTACATATATCGGTATATACCTAGAAGAATTTCTCGTTTAAAGGTATTATATAAATATTTAAAGGTATATTAAATTACCCAATTTTTCTACAATATCTGATAAAATAAAAATAAAATAAATATTTTTCAAAATACAAACCCAAACAAAATAAAAAGTCAAAAAAGCAACCCGAGTGCAATATCTGGCCAGGAGGGTCTTATTATTTCAAAATTAGCAGATCCTCTCGAACTTTCCTCTCTGAATTGCGCATGAAATGAGCCCTTTACCTCATTAGAGGTCCAATTCGAGCCAGAAAACCCTTCAGGTGATACAGTTGTCTTCTTGGATGATCGCAGAGTTAAAGAGAATGGAATGATGCCTTAAGTGGAGCTATCAGCATGCAGATTTATGCATTATTTTTGATTCATAGATAAATCTATATCTATAATAAATAATTAATCAACATTTTAATCTATACAATATCAATATTTTAATATATTCAGCTTTATGCTGAAGAATTTGTTTGTTCGTTCGTTTGTATGTTTGTTTGAACGCGCTAATCTCAGGAAGTACTGGTTCAAATTGAAAAAAATATTTTTGTGTTGAAATTATCGGGGAAGGCTTTAGGCTATATAATATCATGCATTGACTAATAATACCAAAATCAACGCAGACGAAGTCGCGGGCGGCCGCTATTTACGTATAAAAGTAATATTGTAATATTGTACGATGACATCGTCATGTAAAGTGGTTAAAATCAAGTTAATTGTTTGGGTTTTGTATAGAGAGTTATTAAAATAATGGGAATTCTATAAGTATCTTGAAATAATAATAGTTTTTAAATTATTACATAGTCAATTTCTCTTAGCAAAGTATGACTATAATTTAAAATATCAATGATATAGTGATTTGTTACATAATTTAAAATATTTCTATTATATCGAGAAAGGCCCATAAATGGATGTAAAATTCTGTTCCATTTGAAAAGTTTACAAACAAATTATGCAATAATAGTGCAAAATGGCTACGACTTTTGATAAAGGTGTACAGTTTGTGATGTACATATAAGCTCTCTAAAAGTCAAAAAAGAAAAAAATTATTAGGAATACAAAATATTCGCTTAATTAATGTTATTATTTTCCCGGTCCCGTCTCGTATAGTAAGAGCGAGTAGATTTAGAGTTTGGCTCCTCTAATGGTATCGTCTTGGCAAAACTCTCCAAAAAAAATTTTGGTGGGGTACACATATAAATATTTTAATTTACTACCAAACCACAAGTCACATCTAGCAACCCAATACATCCATTCATTATTAGGCATGGCATGGAACAGAGTTTTTAATTTGCAACCCCCTTTGTCCGTAAATTTATCGCACCGTTGAAAGTCTTCAGAAGGAAATATGAATTAGTGCTCTTTAAGGGTAAGACGTAACGAAGCCCGGTAAATAGGGTGTTCCCTGGAGCGAAAATTGGAGGAAAGCCGTGTATACTGCCGTCGATGGCGAAAATGTATAACTGACAAATTCAAGAAATGACAACGCACAACTAGCTATATTTTTTCTTCCTATTTAATTTCAATGTTAGAATGAAATGAGTTTAATCATAATATTATTTAGCACCAGTCTTATAAATTGAAGTCGTAAGAAGATTTTTATATTTTTAGCTAGCAGCCACCACCGACTTCATCAGCGTGGACTTTTGTTTAAGAATATTTAAGAAAAAAAGTTACCTAAGTTACTCCTCATTACATCAACTACCTGCCAGCGAAAGTCCCGTCAAAATCGGTTCAGCCGTTTCAGAGATTAGCTGGAACAAACAGATAGATAGACAGACAGACAAAAAATTTAAAATGTGTTATTTTGGTATATGTACCGTATATACATTCATATACATGCAGTAAAAATCTGTTATTTTAATATTACAAACAGAAACTACAATTTAATTTATTTGTATATATAAATTCATAAAAGTAATGTTTAATTACGCAAATATTTATTTTACTTGCATGTGTGTCGTACGGGCTCAATGTATTTGTATGGATTGTAAAAATGAGCATTACGTAGGACAGTAGAAGAGGTTTGCTGCTACTAGACTACCTAATTTGTTTGTGACTATAACGTCATTCTTGATCAGTATGCAACATTATAAGAAGAAAAAAAATATAATTTCATATTAGGAATACAAAATACTCGCTTAATGATTTTTCCCGGTTATCGCCTTTAGGTGCTCGTTTGGGCTAGATGTTGAGCTGAGAGAAAATAGGCGGCGAAAAAACATCCAGCAGCACTCTTTTAAAAAAAAAGTAGGTACATGTATATATTTGAGACAACAGAATGGCTATGGGTTAATAATGGGCACACGTGACAGCTGAGCGTGTGAGACACTATCATATTTATTTCAGAAATGCAAAGTAAATGGTAATACTTGTGTTAAAATTTTTACTTTAACGTAACAACGAGTTAAGCATACATAAATATCTACCGTAAAATTGATTTTTTAATACAGTTGCTCAAAAAGTGACGTATTGCAGGGACGTTTAGCGTGCGGGAAGTGGGATATCACACACTCGTGCTTTTTCTTTACCTTTTCCGCACTCGTGCGTTCTCTTTCCCAACTGTCAAAATAATGTCTATTAAAAAAAAACCAACCATGAAGTTTTAGAAGTTTTTATGATCCATGCAAATATTTCTAAAAAGAAACTACTAATTTGTTTAAATATCAGATTTAATGATTTAATTCAATGAGTTAGGTTAGGTTGCATTTCATTTCATCTCATTAACATTTTCATTTCATATCAATAAAAAAATTCTACTGAAGACTTGGCTGTATGGGCATAGTTTCCTTTGCCTACCCAGAATGGGTGAAGAAAACAAAAAAAAATCTCTGCATTCTTTTACAGTTGGCGCCATTTTTCAAAAATGTTCTTTGCGAGTTTTTATTATTTTATTAAATTGCTTCATTTTTTCGCAACTGTATTAAAAATAGTCGTTCAGTACACGTGCGGAACCGTCATTGGAAGGAGTTCCGACTGTCAACCCTCACCTTCGGCTGCGCCTCGGCTCGGGTAGACATTTGTCGGAGCTCCTTGCAATGACAGCCTTTCCGCACTTGTAATGAAATATACTATTCAATCACAATCATTAAATACACTACTCGCAAATTAATTTAAGTTGTTGAAAATTAGCTCCAAGATATAATACTATAATAATTGTAATATATATATATATATATATATATATATTACAATCATGTGCCATGCACACCATAAAAGTTTAATAATGTATTTTAAATGTTAAATGTTCAATTCTAATTTAATAATGTATTTTAATGTTGTATAATAATAAATTCTAATTATGTGTTTAAACAATTAATATTACTACGTAGAAGAAATGTTATTAATTATATTTACCGGCTGAGTGTCCTACTGAAGGGATGTGCAGACTCCTACGATACAAGTTTTATAACTTAGTGTAGGGTCTGCTTGACTTTACCAGCAATATAATACAAGCCAATTTATGTTGTTATGTTGATTATACTATTTGTGATTAATATTGTATTAATGAAATAAAGATTATTATTATTATTTATTATTTTAGAAAATTAAAACCGCTAAGAAATCCAAGCAACTGATAATATGACCCCTAAAATTTGATGTAATATTTAAAATTCCATCTAAAAATGGTTGCAATTTTGTTTCGTTCACCTCTCGAATTTGTATGCGTGAGTATTTTTTTAGAAATAGTTAGCTACGTCGTTTTTCTTTAGCATGGCTGTATAGGTGGCAGGAGTGAATAAATATAATAAGCCGGCCAGCTTATTAAATCAGAGATGTTTAAAAGAAATATGAACGCGGATTTATTAAATTCACGATTTCTTAATTATACCGTGTTTTGCTTGGCTAGTTTTATCCTTAAAATTGTAGTGAAAAAACATAAAGGACTGTCTGAGCTTCTTTGAAATTTGTTAATACACTACTCTACTTGATGTAAAGGTAAGGTATTTATGGGATGCGTCTTTATTAAGTTAATTAATTTCTATGTAGTATACAAAATATAAATGGTTATAACTGTGATAGTTTTAGTTTTATATAAAAAAAACAACAATTTATTAGCTAGAGAAAAGTTTTTGAAATTAGAGATAACGTAATCATAGAAACTAATATAAAACTAAAATAACTAAGACTTGTATTTGCAAAAATATGGGCGTTTACAAAAGGTGTTTTTATACATTTGGTTCTCCATACTTACCTTCATGAGGAATGCAAATATTACAAAACTACAAATACAAAAATGTACATTGAAATAGTTTTATTTATTATATTTTATTTATATTATTATTAGATATAAATAAAATACAATAAATAGAAGCGCGCATGGCCCGGCGGTTAGCGTAGAACGCAAGCGATCTTTGCAATTAAGCCAAACGGGTGCGGACGGGTGTGAGATGGGTGACCGCTAGTGGCAAAAAAAATTCAAACGCGTTTCTGTGCTTCGGAGGGCACGCTAAGCCGTCGGTCCCGGTTGTTGTCGTTAGATTAAACCTTGTCGGAGGCCTTATGGGCGATTTATTTTTTATTTATTTATTAAACTATCTACATCTATCATTACAGGTATTCACTCCCCCCTCCCCCTCCCCGTTTGAAAACATCCGACAACGGGTTGGCCACTAACCGCATCTCCACCAACCCGCATTGGAGCAGCGTGGTGGAGTAAGCTTCAGGCCTCCCCAATAATGGGGAGAGACCCGTGCCCAGCAGTGGGACCGTAAAAAAGGGTTGCAGCCATATATTATTTACATAATATAATACACATTATTTTATCATAATGTGTGCCTATATTGGCCTTTTAATTGATTTATTTTATTTCTTTATTTATTTTTACCTTTGGGTTTGGTCGATATTGCAGGGTTTTGGTACACTGAGAAGAAAAAAAGTGGCAGAAAAAAATCAATTATTTTTATAGAACTCCTTTATGCCGCTTTATCGTTTAAAAAATCAGTGACCGAGTATTAACGCCTTTTCCAGTAAATACGTTTTAAGTTCCTTATTAAGCTCATTGCCCGCTTTTTTTTAGGAATTCTGGTAGGTTATTATATATTTTGGGTCCCATTATGTAAATAAAATTTTATTTTGTAATACCAACATATTTTTTTTTAAAATTAATAAGTTCAATAATTATAGGCAGTTAACTGCCTATAATTATTGAACTTATCCTGCCATTGAAGATTGAAGAATTGAGTTTCTATCAATTCTGTTCAGTGAGCAAATAAAAATTAAATTGTTGATATTATTTTCTGAGTAGAACTTTTCATACTATCGGTTATTGAAAAATATATATTTCTTATTTTTATTACTCTACATGAAGACAGATCATTGCTTATTTTTTTTACGGTAGCAGAGTTACGTAAGCCTCGCTTAATACATGAATCAATTTTAAATGTTGTGTCTACAACAAATCAACACATCGTCAAGGTTTGAACTCATACGACTTATATAACATACTCGTAGTAGTGAGACGATCTTACCTGGAAAATCTCGCCTGTATCTTCACGCAAATATACAAAGATCCCTGGTTCGATTCCGGGCGAGACAGAAATTTCAATGATGACTTTCAAGTTCTGTTCTCTGTTTGGGTGTTCCTTTAACTGTTTTTTTTTGACACAAGTCCATGCTACCCACTATGCAGTGTCCTAAGTACTAAATCCTGTTATGAGGTCTTAAGTATGTTTTTACACATTATTCTTGTCCTCAGCAAACATTACCAAAAGAACGCATCACGGACCCGTCGGAGCAACTGCGGCATCTGACGACGCCCCGGTCCAACATTCGCCTGGAGATCCTAGTGCATGAAGGCACCTTCGGGAGGGTCTACAAGGGCGTATACAAGCGGGGTGATACGTATGAAGAGGTCATAGTAAAAACTGTCTCTGGTAAGTTTCTGAAGCACTAATGATCCTGATAATGATCTGCACAACAAAAAAAAACGAGCGCGGTCGGTTGTGCGATATATAACAACTCCTTTTTACCATGGACGTGTAAGTTATTGGACAAACTTCCAGCTGAGACATTTCCTGTGGACATGGGATTCTTCAAGAAAGCTGTAAAAAAGCTCTCTTCCAAAGGCGATAATACTCGGATGACTTCCCTGGGGTTGCCCGTGTCCATAGGACAGGACAGTTGCCTATGGGCAACGGTGATCGCTTAACACCACGAGGGCTAATAGTTTAAATTACCTAAAAAAAACATGCTCGTTTCCATGATTTGGAGGGCACGTTAAGGCGTCAGTTTCGATTGTTCTATCAGTTTGTCAGATTGATATATAGCAGTATTTAAACGTAGTCGAAGGCATAATGGGTGGTTTGAACACATCTTACAGCGATTTGATCATTAAACTACTGCTATACAATTGATTTGCTATTAATTTAGTTAATTTTGTGTACTAATCTCATTAATTTTAATTTAATAATGTTATGTTTTTAGCTTTTCTTACTTATTATATTGGTGCATGATGTTTGTACCTATAAGTGAAGCAACACTTAGCAATATTAATATGCTAGTGTAACAATGTATGTGTTAGTGATTGCTTCATTGGTCAACTAAATAAATAAATAAAACCCGCATTGGAGCAGCATATTGGAGTAAGCTACTCAAAGAGACTCGAGGTAGAGATTCATGTCTACCTCGATTCTCTACATCTAGTCATTTTGTCACATTTTCTGTTATTTTCACCCACCTCTTCAAACGTTAATATCAATTTTTTTATATGTCCTGAACACAGATCTTTAGGGTTTCCTTTTACTTTCGCAATAGTAAAATAACATTTTCTTGTTGATTTAATTAGTACCTACATGATATTTTTAAACGGTATTAAATGATATTATAATAATTATTATAATAATATTTGTTTACTATCAGACAGCTCATTTCTGTAGTATGAGTAAATTTTTAAACTATATTAGAGATTTATTATTATTGTTATATTCCATCCCTATTTGTTTTAATAATGTGATTTTACCTTTACTGAGCAACTGTAGCAGTATTCGGCGTCTTCTTAGGTATTTGTATGTGATGAATTATTATTTTTTTACAAATCAGAAGCAGCGTCAGCAATGCAAGCAGCATTGTTAGTAGCAGAAGGGCTAAGGCTGTGTGGTTTGGTCCACAACAACGTCTTAGCTCCGATGGCGGCGTGCGCCGAGGAGGCCAGGAAACCACTTCTCGTGTATTGCTGTGTATCGCATTCTTCTAATTTAAAGAGGTAAGCTCATGACTATTAGCGTTGTCAATACAATTAGAGGTAAAGCCTTAAAGCAAATGTCTTTAGGGTGTTCCCGTAATCATTAGGTTTATAAAAAATCTTAAGTAAAAAGAAGAGACCTTTATTAAAGCTCTCTTTTTTTGAGTCTACTCAAAAGATATGAATATTCAATACATATTATGAATCATCAAGGTTGTTTAGCATTTCCGAAATTCTTGCTGCAATAGTAAAGTGCTGTAGTCTCTACACTACTACTATAACTGGGAGCAACCCGGGAATTATAATAAAAATATATATCTGCATATCACGATTATATACTATCCATGTCTATTTTCCTGGGTTGCTAAAAGAAATTGAGCTCAATTTGGATGAAACAGTACTTGTCTATCAATATTAAATTTAGTCACACAATATTACTGTTGCATTTTTCAATGTAAATTATTATTTCAATAAATAAAACAATCCACGTTTAAAAATTGAATAGCATTGCGTCAATATCGTTGGTTGTTTGGAGTTAACTAAATTTTATTTATGCCTCCGTAACAATGTTTGTGTAGCTGTAGCACTGTAACTGTAGTATTCTGTGTTGTAATATGTATTTTTCCTACCAGGTTCCTAACATCCTGCCGTTTGGGTCACCAGGCGGCCCCAGCTACGCGAGAACTAGTGGACTTAGGGGCTCAAGTTGCGTGTGGTCTGGCGTACTTGCACGTCCAACGTGTGGTACACGCTGATATTGCTGCTAGGAATTGCATGTAGGTTTTGTTTTTTATAAATAAAATTATCATTCATCCATTCATCAGCCTTTTAACGTCCACTGCTGGATATAGGCTTCCCTTAACGTTCGTCACTCCGTCCGGTCTTACGCCCTCTGAATCAAATTATCGAAATAAAATTATAGGTGAGAGAAATTTACTGGTTCCACCGGCGAAGGACCTCTGCTGCACATACTGCTGCTGTAGAGTTGCTTCACAGCAGCAGTATGTGCATTACCGCTCAAAATACGTGAAATTGGTGGAAATGAAAACAAATCAAAGGGGCTGATTTTTAGGGTTCCGTACCTGAAGGGTGCCAACGGGACCCTATTACTAAGCCTCCGCTGTCCGTCCATCTGTCTGTCATCAGGCTGTATCTCATGAACCGTGATGGCTAGACATTAGAAACATTCACAGATGATGTATTTCTGATGCCGCTATAACAAAAAATACCAAAAATAGAATAAAATAAATATTGAAGGGGCTCCCATACAATAAACATGATTTTTATAGATAATGCCACGGATCCCTTCGGGCGTCAGTTCTACTCACACTTCTCCGGTTTTCAATATAAATAAACTCCAAACACCTACACCTTATGACGTTAGTTGCACTAAGGAGTGTGTCGTAACAATTTCTTATACGGTGTAAAATGATGGTTTGTATGTGGACCGAAGATTTGGATTGATAGAAAATACTATTTCATACGACTCATGTCCTTAATAGGTATCACTTTTGAATTATTAATAGAAATATTTGAATAAATTTTCTAATAAGAAGACAATAAACGCGTGATGACAGATCTACGTCTGAAATAATAAAAAATGTGTATTTTACTTGCATGTTTAGAATTGACGAGAAATTGAGACTGAAGGTGACCGACAACGGCTTGTCCAGAGATCTTTTCCCGGACGAATATCACTGTTTGGCTGACAACGAGAACAGGCCAGTCAAATGGATGGCGCCTGAGTCTCTCCTACAGAACCAGTATACTACGGCATCCGATGTGGTATGTTTTAATCTAAGCCGATATCATTAATTTATTACTCGTCGACAAATTAGACTCTATTTCACATATTGGGAAATTAATAAATTATTTTTTTTTGTCACTTCTTATTTAATATCAGAGAAATCAATATTAACACGACAGGCTTGCAATGTAATTAATAGTTTATTCTAGTTTATTTACAATAATGATTATAACTACTCATAACTAAAATAAAATCTTAATATATATAAATTACGTGTGATGTGTTTGTCCGCGATGGACTCCTAAACTACTTAACCGATTTTAATAAAATTTGCACACCGTGTGCAGTTTAATCCAACTTAAAATATAGGATAGGTTACATCTCAATTTATAGTCGCAATATTATTTTATTTCTGATATTTTAAGGCAGGACAACGTCTGCCGGATTCGCTCTGTTAGTAACTGTCAAACATTGATTGTTCGCGCCATCGTCCAGTAGTTTGACATTGTCTGAATAACAATACATCTGTCATTATATTTTTTATTTGGCAGTAACATAAAAACTCTTTGAGATGATAAAGAAACTAATCTTCTTTCAATATATTTAAGGCAGGACTACGTCTGCGGAGTCCACTAGCATACATATAAATTATAAAAGAAGTGTTCCTTCCAGATGTTTTCTTTAACACGATAATTTTTAATTCTTTTCATAAGATTTCCATATTATTTACTCTAATATTTCAATTGAATGCTGTAGTTTCGTAAATATTTACATTAAGTACTTGACTTAGTTTTACTGCAACCCTTTTTGCTCCCCACTGCTGGGTACGGGTCTCTTCCCGTTATTGGGGAGGCCTGTAGCTTACTCTTAGCTGCACTGCTCTGTTGCTCCAATGTGGGTTAGGGAAGAGAGATACATACCTACCTAGCCATATTTAGGGGCTATTCATAATTTCTGCTATCGTTAAATAAAATTTAAACGACTCTCACTGTCTCTCACTTATCTTTGGGCTTTAGGTCTTGACTAGGGTTATTTAGGATATTAAAGAAATTTCAAGTTTATCAAAGAAAACACGTTATTAACAGTGGTCACTAGGAATAACACTATGGGAGCTGGCAACACTGGGAGCTTCACCCCTAGCTGAGCTAGATGCTGCAGATGTGGGAGCATTCCTCGACGGTGGTTACCGGCCTTCGCAACCGCACAACTGTCCAGATGAATTGTGAGTTTCTATACATACAGAAATATAAATATACATAAATACATACATACAAATAAATAAAATTGGAGTGTCTGTTTATAATATTAAAATAACCGCATTTTACTACATCCATTTGAATGTTTATACGGTACATATCGTATACCAAAAAACATCTTTTACAATTTTTGTCTGTCTGTCTATCTGTCTTTCTGTCGGTCTGTCTGTCTGTTTGTTCCGGCTAATCTCTAAAACGGCTGGATCGATTTTAACGGGACTTTCACTGGCAGGTAGCTGAGGTAGTGAGGAGTAACTTAGTATTAACTTATATTTTAGAAAAAAAAAACTACTAAAGTATATGTTCTATTTTTTAATTGGGAGCTACTTCAGTATATGGTATTGTTAAATAATACTAAGCAAATGAGTCTCTGAAGAAAATCAATTATTTTTATCCGAGCAACGCTCGGTCATCCCGGTACTTTACGTAATATGAATTATTTTATATTTGAAATTTAACTTAAACAGTAATTTATATTTATATTACTTTAATTTGTTTAACTTCTCTTCATCAGGTACGGCCTAATGTCATGGTGTTGGACAACATCGGCCAGTTCTCGTCCAACCGCTCCACAACTTCTAGCAGCACTTCATGACTTTAGACAAGCCCTCAGTACTTATATCTAAGAATATTTCTCATATTTTCATATACCATCATCATGTGACTATGTATTTTCTACTTAAGACTTAACGTTGCTAACGTTCATTTCTACATAATCTAGAATAAAAGTATAATAAAATTTATTTTGTCTCCCTTCGTCTTTTCATCAAGCAGTCTAAAAGAACTGAAACGTACATCTTCTTTAATAATCTATAATCAAATTTCTAATCTCAGGACATTTCCAAATAGAGTCTTCATTACGATACCAAAGTGCCTATCAAAGTCCTATAAACATAAACCAAAGAATAGCCAATATGAAACAAGGGGTTATAAAATTTTATAATTTAATCAAATATTTTGTATGTAATAAAAGTCGATGTCAAGTAATTGATTGTTTTTTTTTTTGTTTTATAGCCAACAAATAAATAGTTTAACTTTAATTATTGAATAAACAAAAAAAAATTTTTTTTTTTAAAAGTGATAAATGATTTATTTTCAGAATACACCAAACTAAATTTGATGTATCAAATAAAAACAATTAGGGAACAGACTGCGTCATTGTAAATGTTTATGAAAGTGATATTTTTAATGTAAGTAAAAAATGGTGTCATTTCATGGGAATGGCTGTAATAGCTTAACGAGAAAAGTAGATAATTGTGGTAAATGGTAATTTTGTAATTAGCATCAAAGAGTTCTTGGAATTCTAGTCGTGGATCGGAGTCAATGGTACTGGAAGAAAGAGGCAGAGACTACTTAAGTACCACAAAAATTGAAAATATTCATGAATTTATTTTATAATCTCAAAAGGTCAAACTCGTAATTAAATAAGCATTATAAAAATAAGAATTGATTAAATGAATCTTATGCTACCATCGTTCAAGTCGAGTTTAAAAACCTCACGAAAAGTATGTGTACAGATAAAACAATTTTTAGTGTTAAGTAAACGGAATTTGAAAAAAATATTAAATTTAACGTCTTTATAATAAGTTTTGTACATAATACCTACTCGTGAATCAAAGCTAAAGGAATTTTATTATTTGGGTAAGTTACCATGGATAACTTAATACTTATATACAGTAATATAAATTGGATGAGCCACGGTAGTTGAAATTCAAATTAAAAAATCCTGAATTTTAAGTGATTTATGCAAAAGATTTTAATTTAAATAAAAAAAAACACAAGCAAATCAAATAAACAAGATAAATCAAATTATAGGTACGATCACATCAAATAAATATAGGAGTTAATACATTTCAATAGCAAACTATCGTGGAAGATTCTCTTTACTAATTAGGTTAAGATGTAGAATAGAGTTCCTGAGGACATGAAAGTCCGTCCAGGCCGGCTAAAAGGATCAAACACCAAATCAGTAGTTAGTCATGGATTTACGATATTACCGATTTGGCTTTAAAAAATCATTATTTCACCTTCAAAAAAGTTTTTTCACTGTTTCGTGTTCAATATCTCAAGTAACAAGTACATTGGTTTCAATACAGCTGTCCAGATAACTTATTTTTTTTTAAATGGATCGTATTTTTTTCTCCGACTGGCTTTACAAATCGTTGATTTTTTAATGCCAGTAATTCGGTTAAATCCATGAGTTTGTGTTAATTGATGTCTATTATACCACAGATTATACATACATAGATACATATTTTAAATACCTATTAATAAAATGACACTCAAATAGTGCGTTGCATGTAAATATGGATGTTGTAAGATATTTTTATTCGTTTTTTGTAAACCATGAATTTAAAACTAGGTAAGTGTACAATTTTATCGTGATTTATAATATATTCAGTATGTTAAACACTGTTGTCAGTAGACATTATTTTGTACATAAAAGTATGTAAGTTAAATTCAAATTCTGGATTGAAAATCAGTATTAAGAATTTTTTTTTAAATAGTCTATTTGTGTATCCTTTTTAAGCACATTTAGCTATGCTTTGAAGCTATGCTTTGAAGCCATGCTTTAAAGCTATGCTTTGAAGCCATGCTTTGAAGCTATACTTTGAAGCTATGCTTTGAATTTTGTTACAATTTATTTTATCTTTTTATTTTTTCAAATCATCAAATGCATATAGGTTAAAAAAGGCAAATATAATTTCATTTTAATTTGCTCTCTAGTGACGCTAAAATCAACTTTTGACTTGAAAAATATGGGATAGAAATTAAGTGAAAAATATAAAATACATTAACTCTTTTTGAAAGTTAACATACAAAATAAACATGTTTTGTGTGCTGTTAACTGTTTTGAGATTTATGCGGGCCTTATAAATGAGTCCTAAAATTCTATGGAACGTGATTAGTTCTGGACCAGTCTTCAACGGTACCACCAGGCCAGGCGCGGCCACGAGGGGGGGAGGGGGTCGCATTGGACATGCCTAGATGGAAGGCGTACCAAGCCAAATTGGGATACCTTTTCCTCCAAATTTCTTAGTGACCCCCCTAAATTTCTTTGTGACCCACCCAAAAAACTTGAAGGCTGCGACAGCGCCTGCACCAGGCGACCTAGCGCGATGGCTCATGAGGAAGAATCTTGAAACGTTCTGAAACTAATCTAACTCCACCGATATTAACCTCAAGTTAAATCCGTTGACTTTGTAACCACGTTTAGATGTCTTGACGAAATAACATTGTCATATAAATATGTAGACAAGTCTGCATATTTTGTTATTCATTTTTATTTTTATTTTCAACAACTTAAACCCTGTTTAAGATTCCATAAATCTAGTGTATCTTATGTAATCACTACTTTAAACTATATTTAAAACGCGTTATGGATCATACAGGGTGGTTAACTCTAGGCATCGTATGCATCGGTAGATCTTTTGAAAGTATTTCCTTATTTGCGCTTAATCGTCTTAGCTCTTAAGATTGTGAATTTATAAATATCGTAAAACTGAATGTCCTTACATTTTAATGCTATCTACTCGTGTTAGATTTATCAATAACTTTGATATCATAATGGTACCCCCTTATGTTTGATGAATACCAGTGCAATATATTTTTTCCTTGGATTCTTTTCATGGATATCAAAAGTATCTTCGTGAGTTTTATATCAGTGTTCATGTTACAGTATTGAAATATACATTTTTGCCATATCCATAATTGTTATCGTTTATGTTGTTGAGTTTTCGGTCGTTATTTTTTACTTTCCACAGTATACATTTTTCATCGTAATGCGGTTTTTATATTAGTTTTTATGTACTGTAACTTGTACCTACCTAGTGTCGTATTTTCATATTTGATAATGACTTCAACCATAATTGTCCATTTATAGTAGTGTTGATGTCTTTGATGTTGTCTGAATCTAGATGTATTCGTAACTTCTATTTTTATTGTATACCAAAGATTAGCACTAAATGTTTTTTTAAGATTATTTATTTCTTATCGTATTTATTCATGAATGTTTCAATATTTCTTGAATTTATTTAATCTTGTCGTTTCACGTGTTATTTTATTTATTAAATTTTTCAAAGGTCATTGTTTTATTTTATCGTAAGATCAATCAGATACAAAATTAATTGATATTTTTACCTAGGTACTTAATTTAAAAAAAAATTATATTTCGAAATTGTACCTATAATTAATGAGTGTTTTAATGGAATACAGTCATTAATATGACTTGAGTGCCAGATGAATGTGATTGTAAGTTATGTGTTACGAGTATATACGTATGTGTTAACGATAAGTAACTGTTTAATAGAATAACGTGAATGTATGTAACCAGACACGGCTTCTGTGAACAAAGAAGGAAATAAAATGTTATTTTACAATATAAGTTGAGATATTATTGAATAACAACCTCACCTGCCTTATACTAACATATTTAACAGAATTTTGTTCTTATTATAATTCATGAAATAGTGACGTAAAACGTTTTAAGAAACTGGGAAGGAAGTTATAAAGTACTTAATATTACAAAGATTAATATAACGCAATTATAATGTAATAGGTATGTCTGTGTAGAATTAGATAACCTATGGTTTTAAGGACATGTGTTCCCAAAGGAACTACTTAATAGGCGCAATAACACGGAAATGTTCACGTTATCTTAATAATTGATAAAAGGAAAGTTAACATAACAATAGTAAAGATGTTAGTTCACAACATTCGATTCCCGAACCAAACTTTCCTCTCCTACCTACATCCCAACTGTCACGGTACCTGGAGGTAGGACGAGAAATCATGACGTACAATCGTGAAATCGTGACAGTCAGTGAGTCGTCTACTGCACCGCGCCGAGTTAGGTCGAGCTACCGAAGTTCCCTTCAACTACGCTATTCAGTACGGCTATCATCAGCAATCTCAACGCTTTATCGTGTGTGTCGCATATCAAGTGCATACGCATCATCACTTAGCAAAGAAAATCAACATATGAAGGATATTGGAAGAACGGAGTACGCGCGCGTATCTACCACCAAGACGCGATTTTCTCGTCTTGGTGGTAGATACGCGCGTTCACGTATTTACGTGACCCAGGTATTTCCTACACCCATTCTTTCTTTATCCAACAAAAGATTAAAGACAAAGACAAAGGGTCTCTTTCAACACCTTCAAGTAAGTGACAAGAACGCTAATTGTCGGTTAAAGTCACTCGTAACTTCAATTACAATCTCACGATGTTCGGGTAGCACTAATTCATATTATAAACTAACCCGTATATCTTTTACTTGGCAATTAACTTTACTTGGGACGTAACTAATAAACACTTTACTTGGAGATGGTGAAAGAGGCCCAAAGACTTATGGATGTTTGTTAACATAAAATAAATGTTTACAAAATACAGCAATATTAATGTGATAAATATGTATGCCTGTGTAAAATAAAAAAAGCTACGGTTATAAGAACGAGACCATACGAACCAGTTAATAGGCACAAAAACACGGAAATGTTCACGTAACTTTCACAATAATAGCTGAAAACTTTCAGGGTCCGGGTCAAATGCTATAAATCAGATCCCTAATGGGACTTATTACCGGCAAACCATTAGGTATTTTAACCTCTATTTCTATCACTATAAGGGTGTCATTATTGGATTAATATACTTCGAAGTGATAAAATAAACATTTATTATGGACTTTATAGCAATTGTGATAGAGGCTATGGAATTGTGTTTGACTAATGTATCGTACCCGTACAACCCCATTTATTTATCGTTAAGTTAGTTTCAGCAGAGCGTGTCTAACCATAAGTTTTTACTTAACGGCTTAATAAACAGTAAGTCAATGATAGAGTATACGAATGTGACTATAGGTAAACGTATCAGATATACTTAGGGCCTATACTAATCGTGACCCCCATTTATATACTAGCTTCGTCAAACTAGCACGGCCTGTGTGTGAAAGTGCCAAGAAGTTCAACATTTCACAGTTTTCTTGACCACGAATCAATCTCTTTTTAGTCTTTCTAAGTCTCTTCTTAGCGCTGGCCAAGTCTTCACTTGGCCAGCGCTTTGAGTAGACTTGAGCTCTTGATATACTGAAAAAAAAACTTGTAAGGGTGGGCTTATAATCTGTAAGCTTTGTAATGTTCAAAAAATTGGAAGAAGTTTTATTTAAAAAATATTTTGATTAACAGATTAAATCAAAATATTTTTTATATTGGTAAAAATTGTAAATAAAAATTGTATTCCAGCGGTACTACAAGCATGCTTAAAGTCGAAAGTAGCTGATATTCGTGGGCTACATAACCATTTAACATAAGCGAGATTGAATGGCTGTTTTTAAAATACTGTAAAACACTGTAAAAACTGTATGTTGTTGACGACCCGCGTGGCGCAATGGGTACGAAGCCTGACTGCCAATCGAGGGGACCCGGGTTCCTACGTTCCGGTCTTTTTCTTCCTTCCGGGAAGATCTGAAGATTTCCTCTCTGTTCAGTATTGTATAAAATAGTATGTTGTGTGGCAAGGGGTGAAACAAGACGATTTCTGACGAGGGCGAGAGTCATCGCCCTGGTCTGAAATCGTGTTTCATCCCGTGCCACACACTGTATTTTTCATACCACATGTAATGAAACAACGAGTTTTGATTTCTGTAGCCAGTCGAAGTAAGACTATTTCAGACAAATAGCGCAATAATATATTTTATTATCTTTTGACAACGATTTGACGACAGTTGTCAATGCGATTCTGACAGACTTGAAATAAAGACGTAAATAATTAATAAATGAAGGTGCCGGGTAGAAACAACGTTGTTTCTCCCCTAGGGTACAAACAACGTTGTTTTTGACTGACCCATTCGCATTGGTTTGAAATTGTCTTATTTCGACTGGCAAAACAGAGATCAAAACTCGCTGTTTCAATTCATGTGATATGAAAAATAATTTTCCAAGTTCTTAAAACATCCATATATTTTTGAAGTGAAAACTTGGCGTTGTGCACTTTTTTTGGGATGGGTAAAAAAGTTAAACTCGCGTCAGGACACGTGGCCTGATTGAATATTCGTAAGACGGAGGGGTGACAGCTGACGACGGCTCGACTGTCTATACTTGTGAAATTCGTTTATATAAAGTATTTAAAATATGGACATTGAACAAAGTGCATCTATTAATGAAAAAAGTGACGAAGGAATAGTGAAAGAAAATGAGTGAGTATTTTATAAAAATTCTAGATGAAAATCTACTGAAAATACTAGATGAAAAATAATAAGTACTTATAATAAAAGCAATTCGTGCGAAATTATTCCCTAACCATTCCAAAATATCAAAAATGCACAACGTTAATGTTCAAGTTTTCACTTCTGCCGGCACTACCGGAGTGCAACCCGTTGTTTTATTTTCTGAAAATTAGACGAATTGAGAACACTCTTCAAATATAAGTATAGAATACATAAAATTTGTCACTCGAAGAAAATCAGCTTAATCAAATCAACTTTTTGAAGTTCATAGTTTTGGAAACCTTTTGTTGACTGTATTAGAAACTGTTCAGGAAAATTAAAAAATACGTAAAAAAATAAAAGCCAAAACTATGCAAAAAATCATACAACGCCTCCTAGTCCATTATATTTTTGAAGGTATAGTATCTAGAGGAACATTGTTTCCTCATTTTAGCGTGACAGGTATGTGATCTTACATACCTAATATACTCTATTTCCTTATAACATTTACATCATCATAACTTTATTACGATAGAGTTTGTAGTTATTTATATCACTCATATAAGTACAGAATATTGACCAAAACATGCTATGGAATTGATACTTAAAACAGTATGTCAATACCTGGTCGAAACAGCACGAGGGAAACTAGTTGAAACTACAAAACGCTTGCAGGCATAGTCTGAGTAGCGGATATTCTGCGTGCCAATAACATGTTCGATGTTCTCTGTTTTTCAATTGATAAAGATTTTGGTTTCAGTTTTAATGATTTATTTCCTTGATACTCCTTGCTTGATACCGTCAATATTATTATAATAAAATACATTTAAAATATGTAACCTACAAAGGCATAAAAGTCCCGTAAGTCTCCAGCCTTGAGGTCGTGAATTCGATTCCCACCCAGGACAAATAATTTGTAATGAACATGACCATTTGTTCTATGTCTGGGTGTTAATTTATCTATTTAAGTATTCATTTAGAATTATATAAGCTTTCTGATAAACAAAGCACAAGCTCGGCTTAGTTTGGAATTGGAAGGCGTTGTTTGAATTGTCCAAAGATTTATTATTATATTATTATTATAAGTCCACTGATTGACTAAAGCCTGCTCTAGCCTGCGGACGGACGGACTTCGATAACAATTTACAAATTTTGTGTAATTTGATGTAATTAATATTTCTGATGTATGTTTGCACATTTGAATTAAAATATTTTACATTTTAATGACGCTAGGAAAAGCTAATTTATAGAACTTATAATAAACAACGTCTGTAAAAGTGTCACAAGGAGAAAATGTTTGCACGAGGGCGCCTAATAAACATAAGCAAAAATCAGAAATGACTCATTTTAATTACTTTGATACAAAAGGAAACACCAAGAGCAAACCATTCATTTTGCTTTCGTCAAACGAAACGAATTTTACGAAAAAATTCGTCACAGTTGAAGTTTATTAAACCTTGGCAACTCACTAAGCCGGAAAACCATTTTCTTCGCTTTGTGAAACTTTAAAAATTTCCAATAGGTCGTATTTTCCTGTGTCGAGGCTAGAAAAATCGCAATTTCTGCCCGTGTATACAGCCCGCGGGAGGCGGCGGGACAAAGTGGCAATATTCTATCTCGACGGGGATCCTCAAACAAGGGGACACGAGGAGGACAGAAATATAAAACAGCACCCCGAGAGAAAGGGATGGAGCCAAGTTATTAATTGGAGGGAATTGACGGAAGTCCACGCTGAGCCGTGTTTTTGACAAATTTCGCTTTGATACGCCGATTACTTTCTCGTCGACGCTTTGAGGGTCGACTCCTAAGTGACTTCAGATAAATCATCTAAGACGCTGTTTAGGATAATATACAATTAGAAACTAAACCCAGGAGCTTTTCATTTCTCTCTCTCTCTCTCTCTTTAATCAGTTCCTCAGTGCTGAGGATCGTACTCGTAACTTCGCTGTTGTGCGTAGCGTATAGTCTCTTTCCATTTGTTGCGGTTAGTGGCCTGATGGATTGCCGCGCTTATTGGTATCTTTAGGTGTTGAGATACTTGATCTGACCATCCTTTTGGGCTGCATCTTCTTGGCTTTTTGCATTCCATCCATCCATCAGCCTCTAACTAACATCCCCTAATTCACCACCCCGTTCTCGCTGCCACCCTCAGATCGTCAGTCCACCTGGTTGGAATGTGGTCTGCGCTACTTTTAGTGTGCCTATACACTATTATTCAAGTCCTCCTAGAATTCAAACTTTTGTTAAATTTATTTATAAATAAACTAGCGGCCGACTTCGTCCGCGTGGACAACGACGCGCACACGGACGAAGTCGCGAGTGGCCGCTTGTCATAGCATGATGTTATATAGCCTGTAGCTTTCTCCAATAAATGGACTATTCAACAAAAAAATAATTGTTCAATTCGAACCAGCAGTTCCTGAGATTAGCGCGTTCAAATAAACAAACAAACCTTTCAGCTTTATATATTAGTATGGATATTACGTGCAGAAATGTTGTTCATACAAAAAAAATCTAGCCCATAAAGCCACATTGGCTAATATAAAATACATAAAAAGCCAATTAATTATAAGTATGAAGCCCCATGAGCGTATTAATTAAAATCCGTCGCCCGTTAAAATGGATTAAGGGCCAACTCGATAAACGGTTATAAAATTTTCGAAACAACTAAATATAATCCTTTCGGCCCTTGCCGTCCAGTTCGGATTGAAATTTAATTAAATTGATATGGACAGAGCAATTTTTCACCGTGACGCTCAGTTGGTTTGAGTAATCTGATTACTATGATTTTGATGGCGGCATGATGGACCCATTTAAAAATAAAAATTCAAATAAATTTAGTAGTTATTTTAACCTTCACCGGGTCATCTTTTGTTCGTTATGATCTATCAATCAGTCTGTGTGATTGTCTGTCAATCCCAATAAGATTTCAAGAAAAGGTAGAGATAGGTAATAAGTGGCAATAAATACCTTTTTTGTATCGGGGGGATACCTACAAAAGGTACCCGACACCTTGGGAGAGGATACCGGGTTATGTGGGATTTGACCGCACCCCCTCGGTGGCCTGCCTCTGCGTTTGTGAGGACTCCGGGATCTCCATTGGAATACACCGGTGTCATCCACGCGTGGCGCCCCAGAACGGGCCCATCCTGCAGATGTGCTCTCCTGCACCTTCAGGTGTTCACGGCGACATGCCACGCATACACCGCCGTCCCTCCCGGGGCTGCTGGCTTGACGGGTCAAGCTCCCACTCTCACCGTCCGCATCCCCGGAAGCCCCCTTTTAGTCGCCTCTTACAATCAGGCAGGGGATACCGTAGCTCTATTCTTAATCCCGAAGCTACAGGGACTAGGCAATGAATACCTACCGAAATCTGAGAACTGAAATGACGAAATATTAACGCAATATAAACGCATTTTAGATGAAAGTTAGAAACTCTACTTCCAATTCATCTAGAAGGTTTTAATCAAAGTCTGAGTTTTTTTTTATATAAAAAACTGAACAAAAAGGCAGACGGGCTGCGTGGTGTTAAGCCATCACCGTCGCCTATGGACACGGGCAATCCCAGGGGAGCCACCCGAGCATTGCCGGCTTTGGAGGAGAGCTTTTTTTACAGCTTTCTTGAAGAACCCCATGTTATAGTTCACTGGGAATGCCTCAGCTGGAAGGTTGTCACATAACCTATACGAACGTGGTAAAAAGAAGCGTGCAAAGTGGACTGTGGAGGACTGCTACAAGTCCAGATGGTTTCGGTGGAACTTTAATCTTCGTCTGGTGGTATAATCATGAAATGGTGATGTCATTAATTTGAAGAGTTTCTTGGAGCACTCACCATAGTAAAGTCGGTAGAAGAAGCAGAGTGCCAACGGAATCATTACTTAGCCCCTGCTGTCCGTCTTTCCGTCTGTCTGTCATCATCTCATCAGGCTGTATCTCACGAACTTGGCCGGTTTTTTATGTTAGCCATGATACATAATTGATTAATCAAGAATACAATGAGAAAGTAATAAAATCGTGTTTTCTTTCTAGCGCAAATATGTAACCACCATTTCATAAAAACTTTAATACTCGTACTGGCAAGTCCATAAAAGTTGACGAATGAACTAATGCCACAGTTTGCGCTACAAATCGCTACTACGAGCGTCATAAAGAGTTTATGAGTGCTAGCAACACTGTTTTCTAACCCAGTTATGTCCCATCGAGTGAATAGAACGTACAAAGTTGATTTTACTGCTCTCTGCTATACTCTCAGTTTGTTTGGAAACTGTATATTTTATAAATTCTTTGTCAAAGGTTTGAAATAAAGTAAAATGGTCAGACAACGCAGTCAAACGTCATCTGCTGTTCAAACTACTTCAAACAAATGACAATGTCGATTTGAAAGAGTTGTAAAAAATTTCGTCAATCCAATTAAAGCTTTCTTGTCCAAATAGTTGCGTAATCTGAAGATACCCGGGTTCAAACCTTAATTAAGCATACTTCAGTTTATTTATTTATTTGTAACAATATTTTTTTACTTGGGAGCTATTTCAGATGGCGTTGTTAAGTAACGCTAGTTGAAATTAAACCAAGAAAATAAATTGTTTTTATCCGAGCAACGCTCGCTCGTACTTTAAATTTATAACTCGATCCGAATCCGGGATATGTAAGCAGAACAAGCCGCGGCTAAAGCCAGTATAATTTGGAAGCTTGAAGTGGAAGAAGAAAGGAGAAATAATAGTAATCTGTTACGTGTAAAGTGCAGTGTGAGAAGTGAAGTTCTCAGTGCCTTGGTTAGAGGGCTACAGTGTGACTACACCGGCACAGTGACAGTGACAGTTCCATGACAGTTACTAAGCCTGGCAAGTGTCCCAGCAAAGAGAAGCAGCTGTGTAAGCAGCTAGACGTTTCTACGTGTTGGGAGCTCGACCCGTCCAGCCAACAGCCCCGGGAAGGACGGCGGTGTGTGCGTGGCCGAATGCCGCCGTAAGCATCGGAAGGTGCAGGAGATCACATCTGCTCTCCCAAAGATGGGCCCGTTCCAAGGCGTCGCGTATGGAGGACACCGGTGCGTTCCATGGGAGATCCCGGAGTCCTCCCCAAACGCAGAGGAAGGCCACCGAGGGTGTTTTAGTGAGGTTCAAATCCCACATAACCTGGTGTCCTCTCCCAAGGTGCTGGGTACCTTTTGAAGGTTTCCCACCCGATACCAAAAAAATAATAAAAAAATATCAGTTTACCCACATACCTACTGTTTTAAATAAAGGCACCATCTTATAAGCGTTTGAGTTTTTTTTTCTATCCAAGCTCGTGAAAGTATTAAAAGGGGATATGGGTTACAGCCGCCCAAAAAATAGCCCCTAGAAATCTGGCACACTGTGGCACACAAATTTTGCCTCATAAACGCGTCAGCGCACTTGCTGACAGAAGCTGCCATATTAATTTATTCGAGTGACAATAATCAAACTGAAATGTCATATTGAAGACATGTCCAAGTATAATTTTGAATACATAAGGCCAATGATCTAAAAATAAATTACAGGAACATAAAAGACTCAACATTGCTTAACTTTATTGACACTCATCCTTGTTATGACCGCACCAGATATTGCTTAGTAGCCACCCATCCTACTTTTGACTGCACTCGACATTGCTTAGCTTTGTTGACACCCATCCTTCTTATGACCGCACTAGATGTAGCTGAATGGCCACCCATCCTACTTTTGACCGCACTCGACATTTTTTAGCTTTATTGACACCTATCCCTTTCGTTATGCTGTGTTTAGTTCCTGTCATAATCTTATCTTTTATGTAAAAAGTAGTATAATAGTAAACATGTAGAAGTAGAGACTAAAAGTATGTAGTATAACAACACTGATGTCATAAAGTGTGTATGACTTTTCTACACTGTATATTTTAATCTAAAAAAAAATTAGTTGTTGACATTGCATTATGAATTTCGAAAAATTTAATAAAATAAAATAAAACTTGATTAAAATTTAGCATAACACCGGAAGAACAATACAGTATAGTGATGTAACTACGTTATAAATAAAATTGCGGTGTAATAATTGACTACCTACACGTGTGGCGCAGCGGTTGCCTTGCCCGACTGCCAATCATAGGTCAAAAATCAGGTTAGATTCCCAGCGAAGCGGAAATTGAAATGATTTTAATTTCTGTACTCGGTCTGAGTCCATAGTACCGTGGTCCATTTAAATATTACTTAAGCTTGGATTTGCTATAGGAGATAGACAATATATATGTACAGTTGCTTATAACTCTGTTGTTTTTAAGAAATAAGTATTAATTTTGATTTCATTTTTTATCAATTAAACATTAACAGTATCACTCAACTACCCAACTGTCGTATACAAATAATAGTGCGAGTGATGTAAAGGACTCCATAAAGCAAAAAGTTGATCAAAGTCTCGTTATTCCAAACCCAGGGTCGAAAGATTTATACTGTTCATTACTGACCACCAATCACGGCCACACTACAGACATAATAATATCCTTAGAACACCCTCCTTCTCACCTTTGTACCGTATGTCTTTAATGGCATGTTTTTGTTACAACTAAAACGACCTAAAAAGCTATCCAAGTCATTCAAATTTCAACTTTATCTCTTTATATTTAAGGTATATTTTATTTATAATTATAGATAATATCATATGATTTTTTTGGTATGTATGCTATTGTTTTGGCGGATTCATCCATTTTGTAGGTCTGTTTGATGCAACGTTGCGATCACACTTAAGTGCTTCGTTACTCATTCGCTATTTTATTCTTCTATTCTTCTTGATCACTCTAAATTTGGTATAGATGTTCTATGTCACGTACTCCGTTCAGCTATGAGTGTTTATGTGTTAATTGTGGTTGTTGGTCGTCAAAATGGGTTTTTAAAACTAGTGTTTAAGAATACAGAGATTTATTGACGAAAAATTGACGAATACATTTGAAATTAAATTTAAATACCTAATCTAAACCTACTGACTGGTCTCAACTACTACACGATTGAGCAGGAGTCCCAGCAGCGGAGGCGACCGCTTCCTTCCAAGATTGGATCAAGAGTGTCGATACTGTCGATCGATGGGAAGCCGGTGCAGGGCGGCGCTGGTATCTGCGGGTCCGGAAACGCTGCGTCAATCAATGCATCGAACGATGTCATGCGCAACCCTGCCTTAACCTTGAGAACGGAATGATAACGGTTAGGGGTGTAAGGGCCGTATAACATGTTCATAACCTCAAGAGCGCACAGTATCGAGTAACGTCTACATGACAATACTAAGTATATGAAGAAGACTTGTTTGAGTAAGATAATTAGTTAAAAGGTATTTTTGTTAATGACAGATATGTTCAGATTTCTTTGCTAACGCTTCCGAAGCTTACACACATGTAATTGATAATTACACAAAAGTAAGTGATGTGCGCTTGTGCTGACAAGTGTGTACTAACACAGCACTATCTATAAACAAACTAATCGAAAATATAAGAATCTTCATGACTTCACAATAAAACAAGCGTCTCCTATGAACAAAAAATTACATCTTAAAAGTATAAATATACCGAGCTGTTAAAATGTTTTCTTATGCCTTAGGCTACAAACAACTCTTACACTTTATAAAATGTGGTAATATTTGAAAACTGTGGACGCGCCCTAAGGACGCCCCGTAACAGTTGACCCAGAGTTATTTTGTGCTTTTGTCTTCAAATCGCGAAACTTTTGTCGTTTGTTTCATTGTCCACTGACCGAATAAAATGTGTCCGCGTGACACGAGAAATAATGGCCATACGTCACATACAGATCATAAAGTAATTGGCTTTGTTGGTATTGCGTGGATTTATCGCAACTAGATTCGAGTTTCATAATATTTTAACAGATTTTTTAAAGTAAAATGGTGTTACCGTTGAGCATGAAGCCCACGTAGTCTCAAGTGTTCTTTGCAGCCCATGGACATCCACATTTGACGTCAAATAAAGGTAGAATGTTGTCTAAGGTCGTATGCCATAGCACTGCTACTCCGAAGGCTGATGGTCACTTTCTGTAACAGTAACAAAGGCTTAGCCTCGCTATTCAATTTCGAAATGGACACTTTAGAGGAAAGGAAACGGACATATTAGAGGAAGTTTTTTTATCTATAATTTTATTGTTTTGTTTTTGTAATTACCGTACAGTTTTTAAACTATTGCATATCTTTTATAGTGAGCTTTGAGCGCGGCGACTGAATCAAGAAATTCCGTAACGAAAATAAACTGACAATTGTCTAAGTTCGGCAGATACGATATATGACGGCGTCGCCTTGATAACTTTGTAAATTTTAAAAAATTCGCTATAATGATTAATGTCAAATAAACAATCGTTAGAATAATAATTGTGATTTTAAGAAGGTGAATAAATTTGTGTTCTGACGTAATTTAACGTGGTTGGTGTTTTCTTTATTAAATGGAGGAACGTACGCCGATATCAGAAGTGGCGGATCCACCCCAGGATTAATCATTAAGCGGTTCAATGGTGGAACAGATGTCATAATTTTCCGCTGGTATGGAAGCAATTTTTACAAAGATCGCTAAAAATATAACCGCCTGTCGACCCGTTCAGAACACAACAGCTAAATTTGTGAATTTTGATCCGGATGAGCCAGAATCTGACATAACTGACTTAACCGAACCGATCTGATGCTTGCACTTACACACTCACTGAAAGGCCGCGCTGCTACGTGCTTAACTAAGTTACAGCCTCAACAATTATCATGGACAAATATCAAAGAAATACTAATATCGACGTTTTCTAATCCGATGACAATGCAAGACTACTTCTACCAGATAATAAAGTTTCAAATGAACACCTATAAAAAATAAATACATAATTATAATTGCATAAGTTGATAAAAAATGCTATGCAATAATAGCTTTACCGCGGCAGTCCCCGAGTGCCACTTATTTTTTTCTTATTCTTATTGTACATAGTGATCTTTTTTAAACATAAATTGTAAATATAAAGTATAAGTAACATATTTTCACCAAAACATAGGATTACCTACTTGATGACAGGACAGAGTACATCGGAGTTACTTGCCTATCCGAACCATGTAATTCTATCCAGCGGTTTAAATCCTTGATAAATAATTAAAATAAAACTTAAAAATTTAAGATGCGCCGTAAGGATAATCCGTTACCAATAACATACCTACAGCTATTTTACGATTTAATCTCAACATCGCTAATCTTTAACATTATATCCGCCGTTTTTTCCATTTTACTCCGATCGAATAAAACATGACACGAGAAATAATGGCCATATGTCACATACAGCTATAAACTAATTGCCTCGCTGGCGTTGTGCTTATTTATCGCAAATAGATAGGGTTTATCATACTGTAACGTACTTTATAATAGGCATGATGACACTATTAAAGAATCAGAGAGTAAACGCTTTTACAGAAAAATATATGCTAAAAAAGTTCTAAAATATGATCCCGTTTTAATATAAACATTAAGATTAATAAGATTTTCAATAAAATAAAATTATTAAATACAGCAATCGGCCATGTTATCTGAAACGCCAATCAAAAGGAATGACGTCACGCCTCAGTTAATGTCATCGTGTTGCTTGAAGTTTGACGAGCAAGCCGACGCCATGACACCTACGAGCGTTTTCGCTTTTAATTCAAATTACATAGCAGAAAATACATTAATTTACGTTAAAAGTTGAGTTTATTGCTGAAATAAACTTTTTTTCGAAACTAGGAGACGTGTACCTACAATAAGGAAAGGTATTTGAAAATCTGTCATCATGCCCATTGTGAAGTTACCTGCCCAGAAAATATGACACATTGTAAAATGTAATTTGATGGACACGCCGATAAACGGAACAATAAAATAACATAAATAAGACTTTTCTTATCAGTAGAGTATCTACAGCACTTTTTGCGTTCTTCTGTAGCTGGGCGTTCCATAATCAAATTGGGAAGGCGTTGAGTTCTCACCACCAGGCTGCTTTAATGGGTTGCTGGAGATGAAATAAAGAGGTTTGAATATAATAAATTGAAGAAATAATAATATGGTTCAGATGACCATTTTGCAACATTACCAAAGTGTATGATTAAAATCAAATCAAACATTTTAATAATTCTTCAGTGTATTGTTGCGGCGAAACGGAACGTTGGAGCCTACGTCACAGCCTGGTCATACATGACCAGCCATTCATATTTCATTCGCTCTCGCTAACAGTCAAGCAACCTATCACTACCATACATACCATTCAAATTCGCAGTCTGTAACGGTTTTCGAAATAAACGATTTTAATCAAATTTCAATAAAATAAATCATTGAAGAAGTTCCCTGAGGCCTCCCGCATCTGCTGAAACATATTTTGGACCTTCTGAGCCACATCATCGAGTATCCAGCGATCGCGCGACCTACTATCGACCTCCGGGACACAAAGGACACCGGTGAATTTGAAGATTCCAACGGCCATCGCAACGAACATCGCAAGCTAAAACCACCAGATCACGCAATAATCGGTACGACCAGCCTTTTTTTCTATCCAAAAACCCGTTATTTTGGATTTGTGCTAATCCCGTGGACGTTTTACATTTCAGTGTTTGAGACGCAAGGAGCTGCCCAGTACGTTTGCCAGGTATATGCCACCACTAGCATCAACTGCCGACAAACCGTGAGTACTCCACCTTACACTGAACCTCCAAAATGAGCACACAAACTAGCACTAGGTCGAAATCTCCTTGCAAAATAACCGTTACCGACGACGAAAATACAAACCAGCTAATTCGCGAACTGGTTAAAAGGCGTGCTGTTATCAAAGGACGTCTTACTAAATTCACGAATTATGTAAATTCTTACGCATCCGACAATAATTTACCAGTTCACTCTCGCATAGATTTAAAATTACGCATTCAAGGTGCAGCGAGTCTTTTTTCCGAATTTAATGACGTTCAGACAAAGTTAGAAGAATCAGTGTTAGAAGTAGATCTCGAAGAACAGTTAAATCAGCGTGAGTTATTCGAAAATAACTACTATGCCACGCTGGCTATGGCCGATTGTATGCTCGGTGGAAACGTCGATCCTAATTCCAATAAAGCACCATGTGATTCGATTAAATTGCCTACCATCTCAATCCCTACCTTCGATGGTTCCTATGAGCACTGGTTGGAATTTAGGGATACCTTTCAATCACTCATACACAACTCAGATAGCATACACAGCATTCAAAAATTCCACTACCTAAAATCGTCACTAAAGGGGAATGCTGCGTTGGTCATAGATGCACTCGAATTCTCAGCTGCTAATTACGCGGTAGCATGGGAATTATTACTCACACGCTACGATAACACTCGGTTGTTGGTGCATAATCATGTAAAATCGCTTTTTACCATTCAACCCTTGACAAAAGAATCACCAAATTCATTGCGCAATCTGATTGACAATGTTTTAAAAAATTTACGTTCACTTAAGCTGCTAGGCGAACCGGTAGATAGCTGGGATACACTAATTATTTATATAATCGCTTCAAAATTAGATAAAACTACAGAGCGCGAGTGGGAACAACATAAAAGCACATCACTAAAACAATTTGGCGATTCTAAGTCTAAGCTGAAGGTAGACGACATACTAGCGTTCCTTAAAAATAGGGCCGATATGTTGGAAACGCTGCAGGTAAATCACAGTAACGCGATCACAAACAAAACATTCAATAAGCCACAAATAAACTCAAAATTTCACTGCAACGTTTCCACTAATAAGCCGCACACTTTACGTAAACCGGGTTGCATTATGTGTAGCTCGAACCATCCGCTTTATGCATGTCAACAATTTTTAAACTCTAGTTTAGAATTAAAACTTAAAACAATTAAAGATAATAAGTTGTGCGAGAACTGTTTGCGCTCGGGACACTCCGCTACAGACTGCCGGCGCGGCCCGTGCAAAAAATGCGAGTTAAAACACAACTCATTGATTCACAAAGATAATGAAGTTAACTGCGGTGGGCCGGCTAATGCAGTGAGCGATAACAAACCGTTCTTGACTATGCACGCGTCCCCCCTCGAGTCGCAACCTCTGCCCGTATGTAATGACATGCATAACACAAAGACAGATTTTTTACGCGATCGTCACAGCGGCTTGCAGCGCGTACTATTATCTACAGCGTTAGTGGAAGTTAAAGATAAATACAATAAATATCACTTAGCTCGCGCACTACTTGATTCCGGGAGTGAAAGATGCATTATATCGCAATCATTATGTAAATTAATAGACACACCATTAATACAGTCCACTCAAGAAATACATGGCGTAGGAAATACACACACACAATCCACGCAAACTTGTTGGATTAAAATAAAATCGCGCATTAGCCCGTATAGCATGCGCATCCAATGTTTTGTTTTATCTGACATTACTTCAACGTTACCAGCGATACCTATACATCGCACACAATTTAGGATTCCTGGTAACGTACAACTAGCCGATCCAGACTTTCTAAATCCGCAAAAAATAGATATCTTGTTAGGCGCCGATGTTTTTTGGGATTTACTATGCGACGGTAAATTACGCTTACCTAGTGGTCCCTTTTTACAGAACTCACAATTAGGGTGGATCATTTCGGGTCCCATCAACGTCGCACGAACAACGGGCCACATCCTGTGTAACTTTTCTGCAGCGATAGAAAATCAACTTCGTAAGTTTTGGGAGCTTGAGGAACTACCTAAACCTTGTGATACACGCACGGAGGAGGAAAGACAATGCGAAAATCATTTTGTCACAACTACAACTCGCAACAGTGACGGAAGGTTTTGCGTTAGAATTCCCCTCAAATCAAACCCACAAAGTTTAGGCGAGTCATATCCTCAAGCCCTAAACAGATTTTTATCGCTGGAGAAACGATTACAGCAAAAACCTGCGTATAAGAAATTATACACGGATTTTATGCATGAGTACATAGCCCTAGGTCACATGACTCGAATACAATCCTTTGCGCAGCCTCATTTCTTTATGCCGCACCATGGTGTCATGCGCGACCACAGCACTACCACAAAGCTACGCGTTGTATTCGATGCCAGTGCCGCCTCTAGTTCTGGGGTATCACTCAATGACCTGCAACTCGTAGGGCCTCCTATACAAGGTGACCTGATGGCCATACTACTACGTCTTCGTATGCACAAGTACGTAGCTTGTGCAGACGTAGAAAAAATGTACCGACAGGTTGAAGTCGCCCAAGACCAGCGCGAACTACAGCTCATCTTATGGCGTGATGACCCAACTCAACCTATTGGTGTGTATCGGCATGATCGCGTAGTATACGGCACTGCAGCAGCAGCCTTCCTGGCGGTTCGTTGCTTAAAGGAAACCGCTGCAGGTTGCTCCAATCCAGAAGTAAAGCGCATCATAGCCGAAGACTTCTTTGTCGATGACATGATTACTGGGCATGACGACAAGAACACACTATTAAGGTTATGTGAAGAAACATCTAAAGTTTTACAGTCGGGATGTTTTCCATTACGTAAATGGATATTTAATTTCAATTGCGACGCGTCACCGACAAAAACGTTTAATAGTGTCAAACAATTAAATCTAGACGAAAATAATATTCACTGTAAAACATTAGGTATCGGTTGGAATAACTTAACCGATCAATTTCATTATAACACGCAAACTACAACACACAATAACGGTATTATAACCAAGCGAACTATATTGTCACACGTCTCTCAAATATTCGACCCGTTTGGTTTATTAAGTCCTACAATCATGATCGCTAAAGTTTTAATGCAGAAATTATGGATATTAAAACTAGGTTGGGATGATACACTACCTGACGATGTGATAGGGACCTGGAAGCGTTTTGCTGAAAACCTTTCATCACTTGAATGCATTCGTATTCCTCGACGCGTTGTTTGTAATGACTTTAAGTATATCGAATTGCACATTTTCACCGACGCATCCCAAACTGCATATGGCGCGTGCGCCTACGTCCGCACGATGTCAAATACTAATGATGAGGTAACTGTTAGGTTATTATGTTCCAAGGGCAAGGTCGCGCCCCTGAAACCAGTGAGCATACCTAGGCTCGAGCTCTGCGGTGCCTTGTTGGGCGCGCGGCTTTATAGTAAAATTCGTGAATCACTGCATTATAATTACAATAATATAATTTTTTGGACTGACTCGACGATAGTATTAGGATGGTTACGCATGGCACCTAATTTACTTAAAACTTTCGTACAAAACCGCACGGCTGAGATTCACGAACTTACGCAAGAATTACCGTGGCATCATGTGTGTGGAAAGGATAACCCGGCCGACATGGTGTCACGCGGGGTCACCCTTACTGATTTAGCTTCTTCGGTATCTTGGTGGGAGGGCCCGCAGTTCCTTCGTGACCCTAAGTTTGACAGTCACAAATTAACTTCGGATTTAAATATTAACACGCTACAGCACGATCTACCAGAAGTTAAATCTAATGTTATGAATGTATTGCTGTCGGAACAACACACAGAATTTTTCCCTTTCTTTAGATTTTCTCAGTTTGAACGCATGAAACGCGCATTTGCTTATGTCCTTCGATTTATTCATAACGCACGTAATAAAAATTTAAATCGTAAAACGGGTGAACTTACTGTCGACGAACTGAGAAACGCTGAATTAGGCCTATCTAGATTGTCGCAATTAGAGTCTTTTCGTGAGGAATATAATTTGATTTTAAATAAAAAATCTCTTAAATCTAAACCAAGCCTATTTAAATTAAACCCATTTATTGACAGCAGCTACGTAATTCGCGTCGGTGGTCGCCTCGAAAATTCGAGTCATTTTCATTATGATCAAAGGCATCCAGTGCTGCTTTGCTCCAAACATCACTTCACTGTGTTGCTAATGCGAAGCGAGCACCAAAGGCTACTTCATGCTGCTCCTCAGGCGCTACTATACAGCATTCGCCAACAGGTGGCCCATAAGTGGTAGAAATCTCGCGCGTAAAATTGTAAACGAGTGTGTTAAATGTAGGCGATTGAAAGGTAAAACCCTGAATCCTATAATGGGTAGCTTACCGAAAGAGCGATTAACCCCAACATACCCGTTTCTTTACTGCGGCGTTGATTATGCCGGTCCGGTGTTCATACTGAACCGGAAAGGTAGAGGTGCTAGAACGGTAAAGGCCTACATTTGTCTTTTTGTATGCTTCGTCACACGCGCGGTGCATTTGGAATTAGTAAGCGATTTATCTACTGAAGCATACATTCTAACCCTTAAACGCTTTATATCACGGCGCGGAAAGCCCGAGGTAATATTTTCTGATAACGGTAAAAATTTCGTCGGTGCTAAAAATGAACTCACGCAATTCCTGACATCTTGTGCGGATGATATTCGTGAGTACGCTACTGAACAAGCAATACAGTTCAAATTTATACCATGCTATGCAGCTCATTTCGGAGGTTTGTGGGAGGCTGGAGTTAAATCCTGCAAGCTACACTTGGCACGCGTAATTGGTAACGCTCATTTAACTTTCGAAGAGTTTACCACGGTGTTAGCACAAATAGAATCCATTCTTAACTCCCGTCCTTTGTCACCACTATCATCCGATCCGCATGACTTTATTCCCCTCAGTCCCGGTCACTTCCTGGTTGGTCGTCCCCTTACTTCGATAGTGCACCAAGACATGCGAGATGTTCGTGGACTTCTCAATCGCTACCAGAGGGTGGAGCAGATTCGCCAGCATTTCTGGGCTCGCTGGGCGAAGGAGTACGTTTCGGAGCTCCAAACCAGATGCAAGTGGATGGAGAACAATGAAAGTCTACAGCCCAATACGATGGTCGTTATCAAAGACGACAACCTTCCACCATTAAAATGGAAAATTGGTCGCATCATAAACACCATTGAGGGGAGCCAAGGTGTATCCAGAGTGGCGGACATACGCACAGCATCAGGAGCCATCGTGAGACGCGCATTTTCAAAAATTTGTCCTCTGTTCAAAGAAGATTAATTGGAACCAGGAGCTTCCAAGGCCGGGGCCATGTTGCGGCGAAACGGAACGTTGGAGCCTACGTCACAGCCTGGTCATACATGACCAGCCATTCATATTTCATTCGCTCTCGCTAACAGTCAAGCAACCTATCACTACCATACATACCATTCAAATTCGCAGTCTGTAACGGTTTTCGAAATAAACGATTTTAATCAAATTTCAATAAAATAAATCATTGCAGAAGTTCCCTGAGGCCTCCCGCAACTGCTGAAACAGTATTGTTGCGTTCGGCTCCAAATTTAAAATCTCACAAGCCTCAACTAAAACGCTTCAGTTTGGTGTAAGACAATTTAATAATTTTTAATAAATGTATTACTTGATTACGCCTATCCATACTACCATACTTTTAATATTTTAAATTCAAGTGACTCTGTCTGTCTGTCTGCTATCCCGCTTAAACTACTGAACCAATTTTAATGAAATTTAGAACACAGATAGAGTGGACCTTGGGAAAGGACACAAAATTATTTTTATCCTACAGGAACGTATTAAACGAGTCCAAGCGGACGAAGCCGCTGGCGGAAGGCTGGCGGTCTATAAATAGGTAATTGTGAATATTAACAATTGCAACAGACGACTTAGAAAGTAACACAACACATTTTTTAATTTAGCGTAAAAACTTTAATGCTCGGCACCACTGACGGGCGCTCTTTGTATTGTGCCACTGTTTCAAATTTCCCGATAAACTATTTCGTTGCATAAAAAACGCCTCCTACTCGTAGTAGTCAAGAAAGTAACGTTGCAGTTACTATTATTTTAAGTGTTTTCATTAAATAATACAACTTCAGAAGTCGTAAGACTGTCTCTCAATAATTGCATCGAAGTGAAATGAAGTAAACTTCCGAAGTTGAAATTAAACAGCCGGAGCTTTACAGTTGTATTTGCTTTACCTTATTTTTGTACAGTTTTTAAGCTATATACGATAAAAGCTATTATCATGGGCCTTAAGCGCGGCGGCTGAATCAAGAAATTCCGTAACGAAAACTACCTGACAATCGTCTAAATTCGGCAGATACGATATAATATATCGTATCTGCCGAACTTAGACGATTGTCAGGTTATTTTATGACGGCGTGGCCTTGATAACTTTTTAAGCTAGAGTTGGTTACGTACTCATTTTCGCTGTAATGATTAATGTCAAATAAACAATAGTTAGAATAATAATTATGATTTTAAGAAGGTGAATAAATTTGTGTTCTGACGTAATTTAACGTACAATTGGTGTTTACTTTAATAATGTAGTTTAAAAAACTAAAAACACGCTTTTTTGAAAATACGAACTAAAAAGTAAAAAAATAAGAAGAAAATGTATTTTACTGTAAAAAAAAGCGTGGGGTGCATGGTGTCAACAGTAACAGTGGTAAAAACCACCCCCCGCTTTTTTTTACAGTAAAATACATTTTCTTCTTATTTTTTTACTTTTTAGTTCGTATTTTCACAAAAGCGTGTTTTTAGTTTTTTAAACTACATTATTTATTTTTAATTTTTTAGTTGGATTTTTATTCTCAAATTATTGCATTACCATCGGCCCTTGACCCCTATGCAAATTTTCAAGTTAACCAGACGCTTAGACGTGTTAAAGTACCTTAGGCCACGAACTTATCAGCCACCCCTCGTATATTTTATTTTATCCTGATGATCCTAGTTACGACTTTAACATAAAGTTATGAGATTATTGTATTGTCATCGGTCCTCAATAAATCTACAAAGTTTGAACGAAATCTGGCCGTCTAAAGTGGGTCAAAATCGCGCCCAAAGAAGTCGGTTACAAACATACAAACATACAAACATACAGGTGAAGCTAATAAAAAGCGTGTAATAAATGAAGGGACGTACGCTGATATCAGAAATGGCGGATCCACCCCAGGATCAATCATTAAGCGGTTCAATGGTGGAATAGATGTCATTATTTTCCGCTGGTATGAAAGCAATATTTGTAAAAAATTACAGAGATCGCTGAAAATATAACCGCCTGGCGACCCGTTCAGAACACAACAGCTAAATTTGTGAATTTTGATCCGGATGAGCCAGAATCTGACATAGAAAACTGGTGTACGTTAACCGAACTGATGATCGAGAAGAAGAAGATAGAAGGTATTGATCTGATACTTGCACTTAAACACTCACTGAAAGGCCTCGTTGCTACGTGCTTAACTAAGTTATAGCCTCAACAATAAATCATGGACAAATATCAAAGAAATACTAATGTCGACCTTTTCTTATCCGATGACAATGCAAGACTACTTCGACCAGATAATAAAGTTTCAAATTAACACCAGTAAAAAATAAATACATAATTATAATTGCATAAGTTGATAAAAAATGCTATGCAATAATAGCTTTACCGCGGCAGTCCCCGAGTGCCACTTATTTTTTTCTTATTCTTATTGTACATAGTTGTCTTTTTTAAACATAAATTGTAAATATAAAGTAACATATTTTCACCAAAACATAGGATTACCTATTGGATGACAGGACAGAGTACATCGGAGTTACTTGCCTATCCGAACCATGTAATTCTATCCAGCGGTTTAAATCCTTGATAAATAATTCATAAAAAAAAATAAAAAAATTAAGATGCGCCGTAAGCATAATCCGTTACCAATAACATACAGCTATTCACGATTTAATATCAACATCGCTAATCTTTAACATTATTTCCGCCGTTTTTTCGATTTTACTCTGATCGAATAAAACATGATACGACAAATATAATGGCCATAAGTCACATACAGCTATAAACTACTTGCCTCGCTGGCGTTGTGCTTACTTATCGCAAATAGATAGGGTTTATCATACTGTAACGTACTTTATAATAGGCATGATGACACTATTAAAGAATCAGAGAATAAACGCTTTTACAGAAAAATATATGCTAAAAAAGTTCTAAAATATGATCCCGTTTTAATATAAACATTAAGACTAATAAGATTTTCAATAAAATAAAAGTATTAAATACAGCAATCGGCCATGTTATCTGAAACGCCAATCAAAAGGAATGACGTCACGCCTCAGTTAATGTCATCGTGTTGCTTGAAGTTTGACGAGCAAGCCGACGCCATGACACCTACGAGCGTTTTCGCTTTTAATTCAAATTACATAGCAGAAAATACATTAATTTACGTTAAAAGTTGAGTTTATTGCTGAAATAAACTTTTTTTCGAAACTAGGAGACGTGTACCTACAATAAGGAAAGGTATTTGAAACTCTGTCATCATGCCCATTGTGAAGTTACCTACCCAGAAAATATGACACATTGTAAAATGTAATTTGATGGACACGCCGATAAACGGAACAATAAAATAACATAAATAAGACTTTTCTTATCAGTAGAGTATCTACAGCACTTTTTGCGTTCTTCTGTAGCTGGGCGTTCCATAATCAAATTGGGAAGGCGTTGAGTTCTCACCACCAGGCTGCTTTAATGGGTTGCTGGAGATGAAATAAAGAGGTTTGAATATAATAAATTGAAGAAATAATAATATGGTTCAGATGACCATTTTGCAACATTACCAAAGTGTATGATTAAAATCAAATCAAACATTTTAATAATTCTTCAGTGTATTGTTGCGTTCGGCTCCAAATTTAAAATCTCACAAGCCTCAACTAAAACGCTTCAGTTTGGTGTAAGACAATTTAATAATTTTTAATAAATGTATTACTTGATTACGCCTATCCATACTTCCATACTTTTAATATTTTAAATTCGAAAGTGACTCCGTCTGTCTGTCTGTCTGCTATCCCGCTTAAACTACTGAACCAATTTTAATGAAATTTAGAACACAGATAGAGTGGACCTTGGGAAAGGACACAAAATTATTTTTATCCTACAGGAACCTATTAAACGAGTCCAAGCGGAAGAAGCCGCTGGCGGAAGGCTAGTGGTCTATAAATAGGTAATTGTGAATATTAACAATTGCAACAGACGACTTAGAAAGTAACACAACACATTTTTTAATTTAGCGTAAAAACTTTAATGCTCGGCACCACTGACGGGCGCTCTTTGTATTGTGCCACTGTTTCAAATTTCCCGATAAACTACTTCGTTGCATAAAAAATGCCTCCCAGTAGTCAAGGAAGTAACGTTGTAGTTACTATTGTTTTAAGTGTTTTCATTCAATAGTTCAACTTCGGAAGCCGTGAGACAGTCTCTCAATAATTGCATCGAAGTGAAATGAAGTAAACTTCCGAAGTTGAAATTAAACAGCCGGAGCTTTACAGTTGTATTTGCTTTTTGTTCGATCAACTTCCATGGGAACTTTGACAGTGGACCCGAGCGAACAAATCATGTGTTGGCGTTGTTTGTATGGGAATGCACTTTTTATTTGTAAATTGCATTATCAAAAAGAGTTGTGTTGTAATTTTTGGGACTTTATTGGGACCTTATTAGGGAGACAACTTACTTTTTACTGTGGAACTTAACTGTTTACTACACTTCTATGAAATCTCCTGAGTCCTTTTTTTCAGCCTTTTTTATGTCCCTCTGCTGGGCACAGGTCTCCTCACAAGTGAGAGGGATTTAGGCCATAGTCCACCACGCTGGCCAAGTGCGGATTGGTGGACGTCATGCTTTAGAAATTATGAATTTCTTTCAGGCATGCACGGCGATGGAGAACATCGTAATCAATTAAATATCACGATATTTTCCATCACCGTGGAGCAGCGATAAATGCGCACATCACAAATTTCTTTGTCGGAGGTGCGCGCCTTTAACTTCATGGTAATGATCATATTTAACGCAGGTGAAACCGCTAGGCACAGCTAGTTTGCTATAATTCTTATTTAAATACTGACTTCCTTTGAAAGCAAATGTGAAAATTATCAATGATAAATACGAGTAAATCTTTTACACCTAAACTTTATAAAGGGCTTAGGAATTATTAATGACAGATTTTTTATTTTTTTCATATATTTGTTATGAAAAAGGATATCTTAATATCTTATTGGCATACAAAAAGATTTTTTTTCTCTACCTACGTCTTCATATTCTAGAAAGAGACGACTTTAGGCCCCCTGCTATGTCTTGACGCCGTCTCGTCGCAAGTAACGAGAGCCTGTGACAAATGCTCAAAGGACGCCATTAGGCGCTAAACAGAATTGATGGCCGTGACCGGAGATACCCTCATAAATTTCCACTGCATCCTGAGCTGGGGGCGACGACCTGTGACGTCTTGATAAGTTATGGCAGCCTGGTACTCGTGGATGTTGTTTGAGTGATGATTCTGCAAAGGACAATACCAGATCTACTTATTAATTTTGAATCAGGCTATGTTACCACGTAACCAAATTAAATATTTTTATTGGGATTAATTACTGGTAACTAAACTTGCGTTTAAATTCATAAAGATGTTGCCGTTTTTGTATGCATTGCGAAAATATTGACTCAAATAAGATATTCATCCATATGCCTGTGAGACTATCATGAATGCCTGAGAGTTACATGTATTTATATCTTTGTGTACTAAATAAATAAAATAAATAACTTTTAAGTTATAGCCTATACTGTTGACACATTTTCAAATTAAGTAAGCCCACAAAAATAAGACATCGAATATCGAAAAGTATATAAATTTTAGAGGTTTACTTGCACACTTTTTCGTAATTCTGACATCTATAAATAATTCTATTCCAAAAAAATACAGTGCCAAAATGTAGATACGCAAAAAGCGCAAAAAGTATAAGCGTAGTCGCAAAGAAAAATCGAAAAAAGGAATCAAATAGCCTCTAGTTCCAAATTTAAAAGCACAAAGGAACTTCTATTCCAAAAAATACAGTGCCAAGTGTAGATACGCAAAAAGCGCAAAAAGTGCAAGCGTAGTCGCAAAGAAAAATTGAAAAAAGGAATCAAATAGCCTCTAGTTCCAAATTTAAAAGCACAAAGGAACTAAAAGCTGAATGTGTTGCCTTTTAAGAGGACGGAGTTACGAGGCAAAAGCTCTACACTGTTTCATATCTGGCTTTGAGTAATACAAAAGGATTTTTGATCACTGTGCACTTGTTTTTAAAATTTAGTCAAATCTGTAGGTACTCGTCCGGGATTGTGATATAAATGTTTGATAATGTCTGTCATGTCGTTTTATTTTGTTCTTTATTGACAATAGTACTCGGATGATCGAATGTTGCTGGGATAAAAACAATTGATTTTTCAGATACTCGTTTGCTTACTTAACAACGCAATCTACTTCAACTCCCAATTTAAAAAAAATACATAAACTCGCCGATATTGAAAACACGGATTAAAACTTATTTTCTAAAAATGAAAGAGAAAAGAGCAGATCTGATCTCCTGCACCTCGGCGACATGCGGCCACGCCGCCGTCCTTCCCGGAGCTGCTGGCTGGACGGGTCGAGCTCCCACTCTCACCGATCGCAGCCCCGGAAGCCCCTTTTTAGTCGCCTCTTACGATCAGGCAGGGGATACCGTAGCTCTATTCTTAATCCCGAAGCTACAGGGACTTGGGTACGGGTCCCTACCGTCTGACTCTATAATTTGGCAGACCTGGAGTTTACTTCACCACGCTGCTTACATGCGGGTAAGTGGAGATGCGAAAAACCGTCCCGGTTTTTCGCGATATCTAAACGTGTTCTGCGAAGTACGGGCGCATGAAATTTTTCCTAGGGGTAAATTTCCTTTCTTAATCCCTAAATTCTGTCTAAATTTAATTAGTTATAATATAATATATAAGGTTATATCATTATTATATTAATATTTTTTTTAGTTTGTATTAGTTATTTTTTTTCTGGAAATAAATACATAACATGTCTTGTAACTTAAAAAAAGTATATATAAGGTACATTCTGATAATTTTAGTGTGTATTTAATAAGTATATACGTATATAAATGTGTGTGTGTGTGGAGTTTTTTTCCGTCCGCTTTTTTCTCCTAGCCCATATAAGCCTTAGCGCATCCAAAGCGGATGACCGTCAGCCGTTGGCCGTACAACAATAACAAACATCAATTGTACATATATTATTACCCACGATGTTATTAGACTATTTCATTTCATTTCATAAAAGATATCAATCTGAAAACGTTGGTGAATTTTTCACCGAAACAAAGTTTTGACTCTGGAGACTTAAGTTCGCCACTGTCGTCATTTCGTGACACTTTTTACGTAATAACATCTGAGGAAAACGAGATCATTCAAAAAGTCCAATTTGGGACACCTCTTCCCCCAAATTTCTTAGTGACCCCCCAAAATTTCTTGGCGACCCAAATTGAATGTGCCATTGTTTGTGCTTATAATTACATCTTCAAATTACCTTTAAGACATTATAATAATATATTTGTTACAAAACTTTGAAGGGAAACTTTGATGTTTTCATACCACAAAATTAACACTGGACTTACGTATGAAAATAATAAGTAATCATTGTTTACACATGCTGCATACATTCTACTAAAGGTACCAGAAGGTAGATTCCGTTAGAAATCTATTGAACATAAATACTGTAACGTGTTCATCAAAGTACCTTCTCTTTTTGGAAGTCAGTAACAATGCAGCCTCCGTGACGTAGTGGGTGATGAGCCGACTGCGAAACGTGAGGTCGTGGGTTCGATTCCCACCCAGGACAAATATTTGTGTGATGAACATGACTATTTGCTCTGTGTCTGGGTGTTAATTTATCTATTTAAGTGTGTATTTAGAATTATATAAGTATGTTTATCAGCATTCTGATTACCATAGTACAAGCTCTGCTTAGTTTGGAATCAGATAGTGTCCATTGTCCAAAGATATAAAAAAATGCAGCCTTTTCATTATAATAATGTAAGTATAATATATTAGGCTATTGAAAAGTTTAATTTCCTTTTTAAGACAACGTCCTAACAAAAGTTATAAAAATTGTCTTGTAGATACACCTATAATATATCTGAACGTAGACGGTGCACTTAAATAAGATTTAATTTAAATGGGAAAAAATATTAACATTCAGAACATTGACAAAATTGCGTAATGCTAACGAATGATGAAAATATCAAAACCTTCCAACTTTTTTAGTTTCCTCCGATACGAAAACACCGCCCCACTTAAGAACTTACCCGATAAAATAACTCGGCGTCTTCACTAAAACTAAGAAATTGTAGGAAGTTCTGCGGAGGACTCTTTAAATTTACACACAAACTTCCGCTTTTACTTTGGTTTTAATCCCAATTACTTTTTGTGGAACGAAATTTCTTTTTTTTTTCAATTAAAGTTGGCGTGGAATTTATGGTGGTTACACTTAATAATATAAAAAGAGTCATGTAAAAAATTTGGCTACGTTTGGTAACATTTATTTAGTTGAAAATTTTTATGTATTCGATGTTCTATGTCACCAAGGCAATAACGACCTGCGTGGCGCAATGGTTCCATGCCGGATTGCCAATCAAAAGGTCCTGGGTTCCATTCCCGGCGAAGCAGAAATTTGAATGATGGATTTAAATTTCTGTTCTCGGTCTGGGTGTTTATGTTTCTGTCCCTGTGTGTGTCCATGGTACCCACGACAATGGGTATATCTACCCTACTAAGATACTATGAGTGGGAAACGTGTGGGTGTGAACGTTCGATTAGGTATGTTCTAAGGCACGCCTTAGAACATGCACATTTTTATAATGTGCGTAAACTTGACAGCGCAGTATCGATTAACGACAACATGAGAACTAAACGAAGAAGTTGCGCGAGTATGGAAATATTTTTAAAGCTTTTTGTTACTAACAGAGATGTTGAAATTTATTACTACAACCAAAGTTGATCGGACTTCGTGAAATAGAATGTCTATACTGGCACCCTAATAGTTTTATTGGCGTTTGAAACAATGAAGAGAGTCACCGATGACAAGACTTTAAAAAAATGAAAGTCGCTATTTCACGTTAATATCAATATTTTTAAGAACGGTGTACAGAAAAGTTGTTTAATGACTTAGCATAAATATTAATATTATGCAAAAAGTCTTTATGACTATTATAAACGTCGCAAAGTCCAAAGCAAGATTATAAAAACACTGAGAAAAGTTCAGCCCTCCCATTTTCTATTCCATTTCAATTTCAACTTCTTATTGTTTCAGCGTCTGAGTGATAATCGAATCTCGACGTGTAAACAGCGCGACTCGGTCTCACAATCGTTAAATCTCTATTGCTGCCGTCCGTTTACTAAAAGGCCGTTAAGTGAATAAACCTGATTTTGAGCTATGGCCTAAAAAGTGGGAAATTATGTCCCTAGAAATTGATTAGACATACAGCTATGTTTAATAGACCAAAATACTTGATAGCTGTTAAGCTTTCATTCTATGTGTTTTAATTAGTGCTAAGTGAAATAATATTGTTTTAATTTAAGGTTTTGTGTTTTTGTCATGTTTATCTATTACAATATGGGACCTCTTACAATACTAAAAAACAGTTGGCTGATATACAGCCGTGTTATAGAGTTGTAATGGAATTGTAACCGCTATAGATTTACTTTTGAGTCACAGTTCAATGAAATTTCAATGCTAAATAACAGTTAAATAGCTAAACCTTCTTTTAGAATTGTAAATTAATTGAAACTTAATGATATGCACTTGTGAAAAAACGTTATTAAACTTTAACTGTTTATGTTATTTTTTAGATATACTAATATTACACAGATTTATGATCTAAAATACAGTTTCTAAATAATCTGTGCACAATAACTGTCTTTTAGTTTAGGAATTACTGGCTAACTCATATTGCTGTAAAGTCAAATGGACAACTATGTGTTATATTTTGGGCAGGCTTTTAGTGCTTTTATGTGTGCGTGTTAAGTGTGACAGTCAGGTATTTAAAATAAAACACAAATATTTCATTCTTTTAAGTATGTGTAATCAAATAGGAAAATAAAATAAAAAAATAAATTTAAAAAGTGCGCAAATCAAATATACATTAATGAAAATAATTATAAGACAGCAGTGGTGACCAAAAGGCGGTCTTATCGCTAAAGCAGCGATTTCTTCCAGACAACCTTTGGGTAATAAAACATGGTAGTCAGGTAATGAAATAGGGTAGGGGTGTACAGACTTACAGTACAGTATATACAAACAAATATATACATAAACAATAATGATGGAAACAATTACATACATACAAGATAAATTCATTATACAGACAGACCCAAATAAAATAAGAGAGAACATAAATATACTACTAAATATTATTAGTGGGATTAATATAAAAGTCTTTAAGGTGGTTTTTAAATGTAATTACTGTCTCTGCTTGCCTTATAGAAATCGGAAGCTTATTCCATGGACGGACAGCAGTGCAAGTAAAAGATTTTTTATAAAATGTCGTTCTATGGACCGGAGTACTCAGAACGAGGCTTTTTACTGTCCGAAGTGGACGATTTGGTGCAGCCAGGTATTCAAATCGTTCTTTAAGATAGGCAGGAGCAGAAGGATAGTGCAATACACAGTAGAGAGCAGAAATAATGTGAGTATTCCGGCGAAGGCGGATTGGGAGCCACTTGAGCTTAGTACGATATTCAGAGACATGGTCATATTTGCGAAGTCCAAATATGAACCTGATGCATAAATTTTGAAGACGCTCAAGCTTATCTAATTGCTCCTCTGTGAGGTCAAGATAGCATATATCGGCATAGTCAAATATTGGGAGAAGTAGGGATTGAGCTAGCGTAATTTTAGTTGCAATTGGAAGAAAGTTCTGCAATCTCCTAAGCGACCCTACAGCAGCAAATATTTTGCGACTGACCTCATTAATTTGCGGCCACCATGAAAGTCGAGAGTCTATTATGACGCCAAGATTTTTAACCCAGTCTCTGTATGGGATATGAATATTATTCAAGTATAATGACGGTACACTGGAAAGATCTACTTTAGACAATAATCGTGCACTTCCTACTATCATGGCCTGAGTCTTTTGTGGATTTACTTTAAGGCCGTAGGATTTGCACCAGTCAGAAATACAAGTCAAATCCGAGTTGACACTATCAATGGTCGCTGGAAGATCAACTACAGAAGTAGAAGTATAGATTTGGAGATCATCTGCATATAAATGGTAGAGAGAAGATATACGAGAGGTTATAATGTTGATGAAGATAGCGAACAGGAGAGGGGACAACACGCCACCTTGCGGGACGCCAGCTTCAACAATAGTCCAAGCAGAGTATTTGTCATGAACTCATACCAGCTGCCGGCGTCCATACAAGTAACTTCGAAACCAATCAATTACGGCTGGAGATATGTTAAGAGTGCACAATATCGCCAAAAGGATGTCAAAATCGACGGTATTGAAAGCATTGCTAAAATCTAGCAGTGTCAACACGATAAGCTGTTTATTATCCATGGCACATCGAATGTCATCAGTTATTTTAAGCAGAGCTGTAGCCGTACTATGGCCTGGACGGAAACCTGATTGTAGGGAATTTAGGAGGTTGTGTTGGTACAGAAAGGAAGACAATTGGGAATAAACTAGTCGCTCGAGGATTTTGGAAAAGAAAGGGAGTATGGATATTGGTCGGTAATCTGAGGTTAATGGATTATTCTTTTTGGGCACGGGAATTACTTGGGCGTCCTTCCAAGCCGTAGGAAAGGAGTTGGTAGAGATGGAAAAGTTAAGGATATACGCAATAATAGGAACAAGGATATCGAGTATGGGAATGACCATATTACGGCTAATGCTATCGTTGCTGACAGCATTCGATTGAATGGATAGGATGCTTTCCTTAACATCACAGTCCGTAAAATGACTAAAGACGAAAGATGGGAAAGTAGGACCAGAAATCGAAGAAAAAAGATTTAATGTTTTGAATTTTTCATTGCTATCAATGACAGACGATGATGAGAAATGTTGATTTAATAGATTAGCATAGCTGCCATAGAGACCATAAAAAAACTTACGCTGTATAAATCAAGGCAAGCAAAATGCAAAAACAACGGAAGCAATAAGAATAAATAGCAATCAGTACTAGGTTACCGAATTTATTGCTTTAACATCTAAATTACTATTCTATTAGTCTTAAAAAGAATGGAAACAGGTACAGGTTACTGTATTTTACATTACGAACGGAATAAATAACAGCAATTTATTAATCTTAAAAATAATATAAACAGAACCCTTACCTCCCGTTCGTGGCCATTTTTGGCGGGAAAGCACACAATATCGCTCACAGACACATCTTACTTCTCCGCGGAGTTACGGGCACTAATTCATTAATCTGTGGTTACGGGCAACTGGAGTGTGCGAGGTGCGGGGCATACCGGGAAGGTATCTACATAAACGTTTTTTAGCGTTGGAATGTCACTTAACCGTTTTTTGTATTGTATTCGATAACACATTATTTGAAACAGTCACATCTAAATAACGGTCACTGTCTTTTAGAAGTGTATATGCTCCAAAATCAAGGTGGCTTACCAACGACTAGCCAGCTAAGTGTGAGTAACGGTTTTGTAGAGTAGTAATTGAAGATAACTGTCTTTTAGATGTCGTAAATGCCAATGCGCCTTGTATTTCTATAAATCATTAAAATACTTATAAAGTGATGTAACGGTTTAATACTGTTGTAGTTTCATGTAACCGTTTTCTAAGATTGCAAAGTGAAATAATATAAATTTTAAATAGACGGTTACAAGCGTGTAGCCGTATTATAGTGTTATAAAGTGACATAACCGTATTTAAGTGTTGAACGATCTCAAAAATGATGTAAATAGCCGTGTGTGTAGTCTCCAGATCTTTGGCGTAAATAAAGATAGACAAATATGACCCAGACTGACTGATAGAGAAAAAGTTGCTCTTTTACGTAGTATATAAAACTCAAATTTGACAAAATGTCACTTAACGGCTTTTTAGTAAACGGACGGCAGATTGGGCCTCCTTTTAGGCAGTTGTTTCACCGGATACGATAATTTTTTTAATCATAAGGTAATATTTTTATTTATACTATAGAACTTCCCATGAGGGCACGTAAATATGTTATTGATTTTTTTTAAATCTTAGTTTTTTTAATATCTCTCACTACTTGGCTAGCGTAAATTAAAAAAAATTAACATGTATTTATAAATTTTAGGTAAAATTCATTGTTCGCCCTGTTATTTGATTAGGAATAAACTTGCATTGACATGTTTCAGCTTGGCTGGAAACACTCTTTATAGGGATTACGATAAAAATTGTTATAAAATCCTGGAAAATGTTTGACCGCTTTCTATGTACTCTCTATATTAGAAAAAAATGGAATTAAGTTGCAGTCTTATGTGGCTAAAGTAATCAGACAATAGGATGATTTAGTAAAGAAATGCTTATACATATTACCATAAAATAATGATAATGATCTCACCAACGCGCATTAAAGTAGCATGGTGGAGTAATGAGACGGAAGCGTTGATACCAATGAAAATGATGAACTAGCATTTTCTTTCAATATCTCTTTTCTAGCTTATATCAAACAGTGAGTTTCTATCTTTAGGTCAACTACGATTCAATTAAACTTAAACCAACCCGTAAACAAAACTATTATTACAAGTTCAATCCAATCTCGTCTCTACTGTCAACAAAATTAAGAACAACTTGCTCTGAATCTCTGAGATGTCAATTATCGAGTGATCTTTTGTTATGAAATGAATGTTGCTGATGGGAGCGAGTTTCAAGGGAAACTTTATTTCAAAGGGCAAATATAGGACTGAATAAAACAAAGACAAGAAGGAAACTAGTGACAAGGAACTCTTTTTCAAGGAAATTTATCACTATCTACAGGAAAAATAGTCCATTCTAAAGGCAATCTTAGTTGAGAAATTTTTTGAAAGAATAGGTCGTGGGCATGTGTTAGCATATAAACGGGTAACAATCTATTTAAATTAAAAGTAATTGCTTTTCTGTTCTAAGAACACAGCCTTTGTATAAACAAAAGTCCACCAGCATTTTAAGTACTGAAAAGGGAAGAAAACGTTTTGGTTGAACCCGCTTCTTAGTTGTGGAATACCAAAGCGCAAGACTCGAATGTGGATTTCGGCTATGAAAATTCGAGATGTTAACCACTAGGCTATTACTACATTTTTTATTTGAATGGAGTAGCAGACGAGCATGCAGGCCACGTGGTGATAAGTGATCGCTGCTGCCCATAGACATCTACATACAACCTCAAGCAAGCATAGGTAAGTCTTGTCTGAGATTATATGCAGTTGCGCTGCTATTTCAGAGGCTGGTGGTCGCCTCATGTAAGTGTGGCCGGCAACTGCACCTTTCCACCGAAACACAATAGAATTGGTTCACGGCAAAAGTGGGTGGAGCGGTGGTACTTCCCCGGGCGAACGATAATAGTTCCACCACCTACAAAATATCTTGAAATATAAAACAAAATGACTTTATTCTTAACCTAACAGTACGTACATACCTATATCTGACTTATATTTGTGAATTAATATTAGTAGCACTAATAAACGCAAGTTAAAAATATAAGTTGTAATTAAAACATCCTTACGTTTTTCAAATTAAAATCAGTAACATAGAAAATAATAATCACACTGTTTTCCTTTGAAGTTCCATTTATATCACATCAATTAGTTTTACAGGTAAAGTTGAACAAAACAATCGAAGCTGAGAAGAACAAAGTGATTCAAGGAAGCGTTGTTTTCCAACAAATTAATATCGCAGTGTATCCTCGAAACTTGAGATCTTTGAGTGTTCTAAAATGTTCGGTGACCTAGCAACGTTTGATCTTACGTTGTTGGGTGGGACACGGAGGCTACGAGATAAGCGATGTAAAATTTCTTTTTAAGGTTTTACTACTATGACAGTAGCAATTGTACGGAGTTTCGTAGTAGCGAAAGACTACGTAGCAAACATACTACGATATGAGCGATTTAATATTTTACTTAGGTATTGTCACCATAATAAATTACAGATTTACAGATTACAGAGACTTTTACTGTAGAGTTTGTATGATCAGAATAAGTGTGAAAACATAGGGGGAAGATGCATATGTTTTGTTTCAGGATCATTGCTCTTTTTAAAAATTGTCCGGGAGAAACATAAGTATAAAAAAAAGTATGCACAATCTATTCTATTACTTAGTATTGCGCTCCCGCTGCGGTAATTGTACTCGAATACAGTTAAAAGTGATTTGGGAAATTATTTATATCATTATGTCGGTTTATAAAACAACTTATTGCGTAACTGCAATAAAAAATTATACTCCTACGATATGATACAGTTTTGTATACTTAATAATATATTTGTCGCAAATAAATAAATGAAACTATGATTTTAAATGCTTAAAAACAATTAATACTATAATTTTAAACGGCATTTAATTTTAAGGGTGTCTTATTTTATTTTTTTGCAGACTCGTAGAATAAATGACGAAACAAATGCCGAAAATAAATCAACAGTCACTCATAAAATTTAAGCTTTTTTGTAATAAACCCATAAATAAAAAAATATAAAATTAATTAGTTTTTGATTAGCCTATATAATGGACAGATTAATTTTAAAATGTTGATATTTTTGCTGCTAATTAGTATTGATTTCTAATAAAATACCTTATCATTAATTTTTACTGTAGTACTGTAACTGATCTGCATATTATGTGGTAGGTTACTTGTAAAAGTAATGAATAATGTTATTTGTATACAAAAAATACTGTAATAAAATCTAAAAATGAATAAATTGACTTGCGGGTGAATTCAGTTTTGCGCCAGGCATGAAATAGTATATTTCATTACAAGTGCGGAACAGCTGTCATTGCAAGGAGTTCTGACAAATGTCTACCCGAGCCGAGGCGCAGCCGAAGGTGAGGGTTGACAGTCGGAACTCCTTCCAATGACGGTTCCGCCCGTGTACTGAACGACTATTTTTAATACACTTGCGAAAAAATGAAGCAATTTAATAAAATAATAAAAACTCGCAATGAACATTTTTGAAAAATGGCGCCAACCGTAAAAATAATACCTATATGCAGAGATTAATTTTTGTTTTCTTCACCCATTCTGAGTAGGCAAAGGAAACTATGCCCTTACAGCCAAGTCTTCAGTAGAATTTTTTTATTGATATGAAATGAAAATGTTAATGAGATGAAATGAAATGAAACCTAACCTTACTCATTGAATCAAATCATTAAATCTGATATTAAAACAAATTAGTAGTTTCTTTTTAGAAATATTTGCATGAATCATAAGAACTTCTAAAACTTCGTGGTTGTTTTTTTTTTAATAGATATTATTTTGACAGTTGGGAAAGAGAACGCATGAGTTCGGTAATGGTAAAGAAAAAGGTAAAGAAAAAAAAGCACGAGTGTGTAATAGTCCACTTCCCGAACGCTATACGTCCCTGCAATACGCCACTTTTTGAGCAACTGTATTAAAAAAAACCTTTTAATCGCTATTTTTATAGCCACAAAGCGGCAAGGCTTCTTGCTCCGTATTTAAGCGGCATATTACCGCTTCTTGGTAACGCATCGATCACTGTTCCCTCTGCGTTATTTGTACTCCAGTACTATTGAAAATGGTTTGGGGAATCAGATAGAATTGGTTTGAATGGTATTTAATTATTAATAATGTTTTAAGATCAAAAACATACTATATTTTCAAACAAACGACGATATAAACTTTACGTACCTTCAACTAAAAACATAATTTTACTATTTTAATATTATTGACGCGCTATAAAAGCTCGCATGTTCCCGAGGCTGGCATACAATAGAAGTGATCTAAGAAATTAAGCAAAACATACGCGATCGGGCATAATATCGGTGACCACTAGTAGCCACATGGAAGTTCCTAACTTGGAAAATCTAGTTATGTCGACTTGAAGGGTTTTTATTTATTTATAATTTTTTAATTACTAGCAGCCGCCCGTGGCTTCGTCCAAGCGGACTTTGGTATTAGTTATTGTTAGGAATAAAATTTTATTATACTGGAAACATTAAGTAAAATTCTTTGTCATGCATTTAAAAAAATAAACAATCTGTAAGGTGGCAGCACCGGTTAGTTCCGCTCTCTCTCTGGTGTCAGAATCGTAAGCAAGCATAGATGCAATTTGTTCGTGCCATAATTAAAATAAAAGTAATAAAGTGTGTATTCAAGAAAATCTCAATTTCATTTCACAATTCCAAACCTGAACAGGTTATGGGCCCAGAAAAACGCAAAAGAAATTGAAGATCAGCAAGATACAAAGAAGTAGAAATTTGAGGTTGTACAAGTTGATTGTCAAAAACGCCGGCAAAATGGAAGCACGTGCATGGAACATCGATAAATTTGATGGAAATAACTTCCGACAGTGGAAATTCCAGCTGAAGTGCGCTTTGAAGGCAAAGGGAATTGATATCTCAATACCAAAACCAGAAAAAGATAGTATCCAATGGTCTAAGAACGACGGGACGGCAATGTTCATCATCACATCAAGTATGGACTTAAAACAAATTACACTCATAGAAAACTGTGAAACCGCCTATGAAATAATGTCTAAACTCGAGTCAATATATGAACAAAAAAGTGATCTAAATAAAATGATAATTCACGAGAGGTTTTACCAGTACAAGATGGCTCCGAGTGATACAGTTGCTCAACACATTTCAAAAGTCGAAAATCTTGCTCAACAGTTAAGGGACAGTGGTGAAACTGTCAGTGACACCGCTATTATGACAAAAATACTTGGTACTCTGCCACCAAAGTATAGAACACTTCGACAGGCGTGGATGTCCCTGGATCCATCTAAGCAGAATATCATTAATCTAACTTCTCGTCTGCTTGATGAAGAGGCCAGCATGTCATGTGAAGATGAGCAAGAAACAGCATTTTTGATTGCTAAGTCTAAAGGAATAAAGAAGCCGTTAAATCAAAATGAAGCGAGTGGAAGCGGCAACACCAAAGCCAGAATTCAAAACATCGGTTTGAATGTTATAATTGTGGTAAGAGAGGACATTTTTCAAGAGAATGCCGCGCTCCGAAGAAATTTAATCGAAAGCCAAAAGTTAACAATAATATGATGGCATTTCACATCGAAGACAAAATGATTTCCTCCCGTAATGACTATGTATGGATATTAGACAGCGGTGCTTCAGCACATATAACTTATATGAGAGAAATTTTTCAAGAATTGCATGAATGTAGTCAGAAGTCATTAACATTGGGAAATGAAGAATCTATAGAAGTGTGTGGGATTGGAAATGTCATGATACAGCGTTATGTGAATGGCCAATGGTATCCAGGCATACTGAAAAATGTATTATATGTGCCAAAAATAAAAAGAAATCTGTTTTCTGAGGGAGTACTGATGCGTCAAGGCTATTCAATCACTAAGAAAAATGATAGTGCATTGATTTTCAAAGACAAAGAAATAGTAATGTGTGCTCAAATGAAAATAAACAATCTGTATGAGTTGAAAATTAAAACTGTGGTGCCTACAAACTGCAATTTAGTAGAAAATGATCAAAGTGACATCAAGAAATGGCATGAGAGACTTGGACACATAAATCTTAAGGAGATCAAGAATATGAGTGCCAACAATGTAGTCCAAGGGCTGAAAGTGACTGATAATGATCTGAAGAACTTCACTTGCGAGGCTTGTGCTTATGGCAAACAACATCGCTTCCCATTTCGTACTTCTACTCGAGGGCAAGTACAACCAGGAGATCTTGTGTATAGTGATGTCTGTGGCCCCATTAGTCACACATCAGTGCAAGGCATGAGATATTTTGTGCTTTTTAAAGATGCAGCCACAAGCTACAGGTATGTTTACTTTATGAAGAATAAAAGTGATGTGTTGGAATATTTCAAAACATACAATGCAATGATTAAGAATAAATACATGCACAGTGTGAAAATTTTACACACTGACAATGGACGTGAATATGTAAACAAAGACTTCAAGGATTTCATTGATAAAGAGGGGATAGTTCATGAGTGCACAGCCCCCTATACACCGGAACAGAATGGCCGAGCTGAAAGAGAGCTTCGGACTATAGTTGAAAGTGCTCGGGCCATGTTACATGCCAGAGATGTGCCCTTATATCTGTGGGCTGAAGCAGTCAATACAGCTGTATATATATTGAATAGGACATCATCAAGTCAGTCTCCTAACATAACACCTTTTGAACTTTGGAATGGTAGCAAGCCTGAATTAAATCATATCCGAGTTTTTGGTAGTGAAGGGTATGTCCATATCCCTGATCAAATGAGAACAAAGTTTGATAAGAAAAGTGAGAAGATGATATTAGTTGGATATGATCACAACAACTATAGAATGTATAATATGAAGACAAGAAAAATAAAAATATCAAGAAATGTTATTTTTAATGAAAACAGGAGTCCAGAAATAAATCAGAACTTTACAAAACTTATTCTTGAAATTGGAGAAGGACAGGAAGACAGAAGTGAAGAAAACATCAATGGAACAATTTCATCAGATGATGGTGACAGCCCTGACAGAACAGAATTAACAAAAAAATCACATGATGAAAGTCTGCCAAGCTGCGATAGTGATGATCTTAATTATGAACCATCTCAAGAAATTGAAGATTTTGAACAGAGATATATAAATCTAAGACCTAGGAGAAATAAGAACCTAGAAGCAAATTACATAGAATTTTCAGTGCCATCGACTTATGAGGAGGCAATGAGGGGTCCTCAAAAGGAAATGAAATGAAATGAAATGAAATGAAAATACTTTATTGTTGACTGTTTACATACATACAGTTAGATGTTTAAAATTATTATAAGAGTTTAAACAGTCTACCATGCTCTGGCATACAATATTATATTACTAATTAAAATTAAATAGCTAAGTAGTCAAATAGTTTTATTTTAAGATCCGCTAAGAATATTCTTAACGGATCATCGGCTTTTGATGCCTACCCACCACTGGGTCAATGAGAGAAAAAAAGCCGGCGGAAAAAAAACTCTCAGGCATTGTTTAGAGTTAATATTTTACGCGGAAGCTCCCCAAACCATTTTAATGCACGTCATCAAAAAATTCGTTTATACTATAGTATACTTTTTTTATAAGCCATTGCTTTAGTTCTCTTTTAAATTTATTACCTGATAATTGTTTGAAATGTATGGGTAATTTATTGAATATTCTAATAGCAAATATGTATGTACTATTTTTGAAAATCTGACATTTCACTCGAGGTAAATATAAAGCGTCACTATCTTTCTGCCTCGTGGGTACATCTCTTATGCGCATGTTTATTTGCTTTTCAAATGAATTTATGTTATTAAAAACGAAAGTACAAATCTCCAACATGTATATACTAGTTAATGTAAGAAATTTCTCTTCGGAAAACAATGAGCGAATAGATTCATCGCTCGCTTTACCATACATTATTCTAAGACTGCGTTTTTGCAATATAAATGTTCTACTAACATTGACAGAGTTTCCCCAGTATATAATGCCATAAGTTAGAAGGGGGTAAATATTTGCATAATAAAAACTTTTAGCTACTTCAAGAGTTGACGCATCCACTAATACTGAAAGCGCATAACAATTGGCAGATATTTTATTATTAATTTTATCAATGTGACTTTTCCAGTTTAAGTGAGTATCTAAGGACACTCCTAGGAAATTAGTTTGTTCTACTTCTTCTATTTCAACTGAATCTAGTTGTATATTTAGATTTTCTAAATTCTGTTTATAATTTTTAAATTGCATAATTTTAGTTTTGTTTAAATTTACCGTGAGGTTCATTGTGTCTAGCCAAGTTTTTATAGTTAATAGTGTACTTCTTATTTCATGCCTATAATCCTCAACTGAAATACTATCGTTGTAAAATAAAATTGTTGCATCATCAGCGAACATTACACATGGGTATTTAGCTATGGCGGGTAGTTCATTTATATACATCAAAAATAATAGTGGACCAAGAACACTACCTTGAGGGACACCGATTTTACAAATTGCGAATTTTGATTGTACCTCTTCTAATGTATTGTTCAATTTGTTAAATGTTGTTAGTACCGTCGCTTGCTTTCTATTATTTAGGTAAGATTGTAATAACTTGTATGCAATACCGCGAACACCTATTCTTTCCAATTGTCGTAAAAGTATGTTATGCACAACACAGTCAAACGCCCTGGTCATATCAACAAACAGAGCAGCACATTTTACTTTATTATTAATATTAGTCCAAACCTGTTTAAGCATCCTGTAAATAGCGCAAGAGGTGGATCTATTTTGCCTGAATCCAAATTGAAAATCACTAAGTATGTTATTTTTGTTCATATAGTTAACTAGTCTACTAAAAATTACTTTTTCGAAAATTTTTGAGAAGCTAGGCAATAACGCTATTGGTCTGTAATTATTAATTATATCTTTAGGACCTTTTTTGTGAAGGGGTTTAATTAAAGTAACCTTAAGATCATCTGGAAAGCTACCGGTTTCCAGCATTATGTTGATAATATACACGAGAGGTTTGACAATTTCATTTATACAAGACTTAATTACTTGTGTGGAGATACCATCATAACCACAACTTTTTTTATTTTTTAGTTGCTTAACTATAGTAATTACTTCCCATTCATCAACAGGTTTTAGATACATACTTTTACAAGAACTATCAAACTGAGGGACATATGTATCTACAAATGAGTTATTAATATTTTGAGTTATGTAGAGATTATTGAACTGCTCTACTATCTCTGAAGCGTCCGTAATTTTTAATGTACCGATTTTTATATCTTTTATTGTTTCTCTTAGTTGGTTGCATGGTTTGGTTAAGTATTTAATGAGTCCCCATGTAGCTTTAGTTTTATTAGAGCTATTACTTAAGTATCTAGAATTAGACAGCCTTTTAGAATATCTTATTACAGATTTTAAAATTTTCTTATATGATTTATAGTAAGACTCAGACCTACTCGACCTATTCTTTATTAAGTTCAAATAAAGCTGTCTCTTTTTCTTACTTGACCTTCTAATGCCTTTTGATTTCCAATTAGACTTTTTAGAAACAGTCACCCTTACCCTTTTAATCGGTATGCAACAATCAAATATGGTTTTAAAAATATTAAGAAACGTCATGTAGGCGGCGCTCGCTTCTGTTTTTTTATATACTTCTGCAAAACTAACTTGAGACATGTACTTTAATAAAATAGGCAAATATTTATCTACTTCCCTTTTGTACACGTACCAATTTTTTATATCAAAGTTTAATTTACATGGGATTTTTTTTTTAGGATGAGTGGACAAAAGCAGTCAATGAGGAATTACAATCACATGAGGAAAATAAAACTTGGACACCTGTAATGAAAGAAAATCAACGAACAGTGACTACCAAGTGGGTGTTTACCTTGAAGCGGGATGAAAGTGGCCAAATCATAAGACATAAGGCTCGTTTGTGTGCACGGGGGTTCACACAAGTTCAAGGTATAGATTACCAAGAAATCTTTTCTCCAACTACCAGGTATGACACAATAAGAATAATTTTGTCTTTTGCAGCAAAACATAACTTAGAAATTAAACAATTTGATGTTAAAACAGCTTTTCTCAATGGTAATTTAAATGAAGATATTTATATTGAAATTCCAGAAGGTTTGCAAGTATGTAGTAACTATGTTCTTAAATTAAATAAAGCCCTGTATGGCCTAAAACAGGCATCAAGGTGCTGGAATAAAAAAATTACAGATTTTTTGAAACAGTATGGCTTTGTTCAATCTCAGGCTGATCAATGTCTTTATATTGGAACTTTTAATAGAATTAAAGTTTACTTGATAATATATGTTGATGATGGTCTTGTAATATCTTCTAGTAAAATGTTAATTCAACAAGTGATTGCCTTTTTGAAGCAAGCTTTCAAAATTAAAGAATTAAATTTATCTTATTTTGTAGGTATACAATTATTAAGAGAAAATGGTAACATTTATATTCATCAGAAAAATTACATTGAACAAATTATTAAAAAATTTAATATGATTGATGCAAATCCTGCTAAGACACCAGCCGACATTAATGTTGTTATTTCAAAAAGTGTTGAGGAAGATACAGTACAATTTCCATATAGAGAGTTAATAGGTTCTCTTCTATTTTTATGTTCTGTTTCGCGGCCAGATATTTCTTTTATTGTCAATGTATTGAGTCGGTATGTTAATAACCCAAAACAACAACATGTTAATGCTATTAAGAGAATCATAAGATATTTGATTGATACTAAAGATTTTTGTATAACATATGGAAGGAGCAGCGATCTCGTGGGTTTTTCAGATTCAGACTTCGCAAGTGACATAGACACTCGTAAGTCTACTACGGGTTACATTTTTCTTATGAATGGTGGGCCAATTACTTGGGCTAGTCAAAAACAACAGACCATTGCTCTTTCCACGACAGAGGCAGAATTTGTAGCTGCATGTGAATCTGCCAAAGAGATTGTTTGGTTAAGAAAAATTTTGTTTGATTTAGGTGAATTTTATGAATGTGTGTCTTTATATATTGATAATCAGAGTGCTATAAAATTAATTAACAATCCAATATTTCACAAAAGAACCAAGCACATTGATATCAAATATAACTTTATTCGAGAAAAGGTGGAGCAGGGTTTAATTAAAATTAAATATGTTTCAAGTAGTAATCAATTAGCAGATATTTTGACAAAAGTTTTACCTGCTCAACCTTTTGTATTCTTGAGAGATCAGATATTATCTCAATATTGATCCATTTGTATTGTGTATTTTATTAGGGTTTGGATTTGTTAATACATATTTAGATGTAATGTATAAGCTTAAAGGTAAATAAAATTTTAGAGGGAGTGTTAGGAATAAAATTTTATTATACTGGAAACATTAAGTAAAATTCTTTGTCATGCATTTAAAAAAATAAACAATCTGTAAGGTGGCAGCACCGGTTAGTTCCGCTCTCTCTCTGGTGTCAGAATCGTAAGCAAGCATAGATGCAATTTGTTCGTGCCATAATTAAAATAAAAGTAATAAAGTGTGTATTCAAGAAAATCTCAATTTCATTTCACAATTCCAAACCTGAACAGTTATAGCATGATGTTATATAGCCTATAGCCTTCCCCAATAAATAGACTGTTCAACACGAAAATATTTTTCAATCCGAACCAGTAGTTCCTGGGATTAGCGCGTTCAAACAAACAAACTCTTCAGCTTTATGTATTAAGTATAGATAATCATTTTATGCATTTTAATTTTAGTTGTGCCGTAAAGTTTTATTAGCAGTTGTTCAAAAATACACAAATTAAATTAAGGCTGATTTACAAGGTCCTGTAGCTGGACCGAACATCACTGGATTCCAATTCAATTCCATTCCATTCCAATGGAATTCAATGTAAATCAACCTTTATAGCGTAAGATCTGCTAGAGCTTCACAAAATTGATAGTTTGTTGTCAAGCTAAGTTCAAGCAAAGGAACTGGCTAGCCAGCGCCAAGACTAATATTACACGAACCACTTGGTGTCACTTTTGACCCTTCTATAATTCAAAACCTATTTATCGTAAACACATAAAACTACGTGTGTTTATTTATATCTACAAGGCCATCTAGAAGCCCAAATTTCATGAAGCTAGCTCAAACGGTTCTAAAGATATGAAGGTCAAAAAAAAAGTAAATTTTAGCACTGACTGACCGACATATTACCGGGTACCCTAACCTACTTCCAGATGACCTAGAAGGGTGAAGTTTGGAATCCAGCTCGGTAATCGTGTGTAAGCGTAGAAAAAAATCTAAAAATAGAAAAAAGTTAAAAAATAGGGGGGATTCCCATATAAAAAAAGTTTTTTAATTGTAGCGTTGGAACCGTTACAAGAAGATATTTGAAACCTTTAAATACATATTTGGATTTTGCATAGAACTTGGCACTCATTTAGATCTCGATGGTTTTTGCGGCGAAGCCCACAGCCAAGTATAATTTTTGTATTGAACTTGGCTCTCCTTCTTTACATTTATGTTTTTGGTGGGATCCAATATTCCAGATATACCGGCTTAATAAATTTAAAATAATCCACACATTTGCCACGTATAAATATTAAATTCCAAAAAGTTTATGAGATAGAAATGTAAAAAAAATATATTTACGGCGGCGTGCCAGCCCTATAGGTATCATAAAAAAATATTATCTGCAGACTTAGAATAAGCTAGTGTTCTATAAGCAAATACACTAAACCCCACCGGTGGAAATATTCCAGAAGCATTACTTTATTTTCTTGGAAGAATTTACAGTGTTGACTTTTTTGCTGGAATCATAATATCGTAAATTTACCATCGTCTACGGGACACCGGAGCCATCGTAAAATGCACAGTGCACGGTTTGTTGAATCATAAATTCGGTCCTGATTTTCAGTGTTGGAGTAAACTTAATAACCTAAACCCTCTCTATCTTTTTAGGGTTCTGTAGCCAAATGGCATAAAACGGACCCTTCGAACGGCCCTTATGGATTCGTCATGTCTGTCTGTCTGTCCTTCCGTATGTTACAGCCACTTTTTCCGAAACTATAAGAACTATACTGTAGAAACTTGGTAAGTGGCTGTATTCTGTGAACCGCATTAAGATCTTCACACAAAAATAGAAAAAAAAAAACAATAAAATTTGCGGGTTCATGGGGCTTACAACTAAAACTCAATTTTTTTTCATCAAACCCATACGTGGGTATCTATAGATAGGTCTTCAAATATGATATTGAGGTTTCAAATATATTTTTTTTCTAAACTGAATAGTTTGCGTGAGAGACGCTTCAAAGTGGTAAAATGTGTGTCCCTGTAACTTCTAAAATAATAGAATGATAAAACTAAAAAAACATACGATGACATTACCATGCAAACTTCCACAATTGGATTGAACGAGATCTAATAAGTAGATTTTTAATACGTCATTATTCGTAATTTATACATAATGGTACGGAACAATTCATGCGTGAATCCGACTCGCACTTGGCCGGTTTTTTTACAACTTTACACTCTAAGCAATAAGAATTACAAAGAACATTGCTCTAGGCTGGATTTTCCGAAAATGTAAAGTTCTGAAAAGCACCGGCTGTTCTGAATTTAGATTACGATATTGGGTAAGCCATTTCCGATGGGTACAATGTTTCCGTAACTATCATTTTCTTTTTGCACCGAATATAGTACAAAAACAACTACTAAAATAGTGTCTAATACGAGGTTGAAATCAGAAAATGACATCGATGAGGGATTAACACATGCTTTATTAATAATACATTATTTCTATCTGTTTGATAGACTTCTTTTTGATTTCTATGAGTTCTACATACTTTTTTTGTATCTGGGGGAAACCTTCAAAAGGAGTACCTTGGGAGAGAATACCGAGTTGTGTGGAATTTGAGTCGCACTAAAACCTCCTTGGTGGCCTGCCTCTGCGCTTGGGGAGGAGGGAGGACTCCGGGATCTCCAGTGGAACGTACCGGTGTCCTCCACGCGCGGCGCCTTGGAACAGGCCCATCTTTGGGAGAGCAGATGTGCTCTCCAGCACATTCCGATCATTACGGTGGTATGCAGTCACGCACACACCGCCGTCCTTTCCAGGGCTGCTGGCTGGACGGATCGAGTTCCCACTCTCACCGCCCGCAACCCCGGAAGCCCCCTTTTATCGCCTTTTACGATCAGGCAGGGGATACCGTATCTACCGTATCGCTACCTATCTATCCGTACCGCTCTATTCTTAATCCCGAACCTACAGAGACTATGACTTCTACATAGGTACTTATTGATCTACATTTCAAAAGATTCGAAATGAAAAATAATTAATTTGCACAAATATGGGTATTACAAAAGTTGTTTTATGTACATTTATTAGTTCGCCATATTTACCTCAGCGAGGTATGCAAATTTGGAGGACAGAATTAAAACATAAGTTAGCAGTTTAACTAAAATTATTTATAACTAAATTAATTATAATTGAAGACAACGTTAATTTTATTTTAACCCATATTTTGCGGTTTTTATTGCGATGTTTTATCAATTCTGCTATAATTATAAAATGTGTTTATGTTTAATACGAGTTATATTTTTATCCCGGCCATCGGCTTTGGGCACCCAATTTACTGGGTTTTTATACACTGAGAGGAAAATTCAATAAATTTTTACCAAATTTAACAGTTAATGTACAAATACAAATTTTATACAAATTATCTTTATTATACACCATTAATAATTGTAATACATTTAAATATCATATATAAATACATGTACAACAGGCGGTCTTATCGCTAAAACAGCGATCTCTTCCAGACAACCTTGTATAGTTAGAAAAGTAAAGAAAAACAGTACAGAAAAGGGTAATGTATGTAATAGTAGAACATAAACCCTAACAAATTTAAAACTATTCAAGTGTTGCTAGTAAACGCAAATACTAAATCCCACCTGTTCATATATTCCAGGTGCATTTACTTTATTCGCCTGTAAGAGTTACAGTGTTGCCTTTTTTGCTCGAATCGTATCGTAAATTTAACATCGACTATGGGACACCGGAACTATCGTAAAATACACATTGCTCGGTTCGTTGAGACATAAATTGTACATCGTTGTATCATGGTATAGTCGACTCGAGCCTAACTTTTAGTGTTTATTTATTTATTTATTTTATTATAGCATTTACATGTAATAAACAGGCTTAACCTAACACATCACATGTAACTTAAAAACTGTTTACATATATTTATAAATTTACAAAATTTATCATAAAATAGATCTGTTTCAGGTCTCTGAGAAAGCAGCTCATTAATAAGAATGGGGGCTGCACAATGAGGGGCAGCAGCGGTGCGGCGCGCGTGCACCACAGCTTCTGCAAACAGTCGTGCAGGCCTCCTACCACCATACCCACCACGCATATGGTACATTGGTATCTTAAAACCAATTTGGGAGAGAAAACTCGGATTGTCTATTTTATTATTTAATAACTGGTAATAATGAACCATAAGAGACAATTTCCGTCTTAACTCTAGGGTGTCGAGACCAACCATACCAGTCACAAATAATGACGGATATTGGAAGGGATAATACCCATATCTACACTTATATACGAAGCGACAGAATTTTCTTTGTACTCTTTCCATCATGAGAGAATATTTCTTCTCATGTGGATCGAAGACCAGTCGTCTTCGATCCACATGAGAAGTTATATTCTAACCTGCTTCTGACATAGGACGTATACAAAAGTAAGGCTAATTTAACATTACTAAAATGAGCTGCTGTTCGCAACACAAAACCTAAAACTTTATGAGACTTTGCGCAAACCTCTGTTATATGCTTTCTAAAGTTAAGCCGTGTATCCATGGTCAGTCCTAGATCATTAATAGAGTCCACCCTTACTAATGATTTGCCTGTGTTGTATTAACTTAAAAAAACATATACGAGTAATATACTTTTTACCCTATATTCAACCTCACAATACCAACCAATAAGGACTACAAGAAATTTTGTGCAAGGATTTTTTTTTTGGAAAATACATCTGGGGGCACGGGAGTGCCCCCGCGACAAGTCGAGCGCAAAGCAAACACTGCCGTACCATCCTTTACTGGAACCATTTCGCCGCATTTTCAGGCCCCTATTTGAGAACCTCTGGATAAGACCAGAGCGCTGAAATTTTCATCATCCAGTAAGCTATAATCACATACTTAAAATCCAATTTCAAGTCTGTAAGTCATTTAGTACCGAAGTTAAGGGAAAGCAAAGTTTCGCATTTTTCGTCGCATTTACGACACTCACCTCACTCATAAAATCAAAATAGAACTAGTACTTCCCATAAACTTAGAGAGCTGAAATTTGGTACAGAGTTAGAGTTTAATGGCTACATAAAGGGAAAACTATAAAAACTAGGATAACTAGGATTATTTAGTACTCTTAGTCCATCCTTTACTGGAACCATTTCGCCGCATTTTCAGGCCCCTATTTGAGAACCTCTGGATAAGACCAGAGCGCTGAAATTTTCATCATCCAGTAAGCTATAATCACATACTTAAAATCCAAAATTTCAAGTCTGTAGGTCATTTAGTTCCGAAGTTAAGCGAAAGCAAAGTTTCGCATTTACGTCGCTTTTACGAGACTCACCTCACTCATAAAATCAAAATAGAACTAGTAGGTACTTCCCATAAACCCAGAGAGCTGAAATTTGGTACAGAGTAAGGGTTTAATGGCCACATAAAGGGAAAACTATAAAAACTAGGATAACTAGGATTATTTAGTAGGTACTCTTAGTTTTCCAGGTTTCATTTACAGTTAGGCAGTACTTCGAATCGCGTTCGTGTTTATAAGTACTTTTCTAGTATTCTACATTTCGTTTATTTAGTTAGATATTACTTCGTTACGTTTAAAAATATCATTAATTTAGCTGTATTTCAGTACTAGGTAGGTGTCCGACCGTGCTTTAGCGGAGCGTAATTAAAATTGTAAGTTGTAATAGTTCTGCAATATCGGGCTAGATGGCGTTAGTAATGTACACTCTGAATCACGCTGTTCTGGGTAAATTGTATATAAGACCCAATGTATGAAATTTTTTAAAGCAATCGCAAATAAATCGGGCTTGAAGTCACATCCTTACTTCGACTCCGAGAATAAGTGACCCGAAGTTTTTTCGAACCTCAACCCCCTCTCCTCGAGTCCTCCAGGAGGCAGGACAGTAGGTAATTCCTTTGGTAGAAAGTTCATTGATTTTATTATGTAAATATTAATATTAATTATAATTAACAATTGTCTAATAATAAAGATAAAGAGTTAACGGTATGTTTATAGTTTGTATAGATTGAGTAGGTTCAGTATTATTTCCTTTGAGTTTTTTTATTAAGATCTAATTTAATCTAGCCTATTACGTTCCAATGCTGGGCGAATGCCTCCCCTTCTGCTTTTAATACGCATATAAATAAAATTAAAGGAAAACTCTGGATAAGACAAGATTGGCTTTTATACTTATACTTACAAGTATACAAGAAGAAACAGTCGAACGATTAACTTTATTCTACTCGAACATTACATAGGTAAATTAAATAAACAAATTACACTAAAATATTAATTTCGCTCATTTGGTCAAAATATAATGCATTGGACTAAGAGTGGCGGTGATAGTGAGGTAGCTAGATGGCGCTGACTGTATTTTAAAACGCGCTTGCGGCCGCGTTACAGTCGACTCGTTTACGACATTCTTCTACTGCGCTTGAAAACGTTTGCTATGGATTAGGAGGGATTATTTGCATTTTGTTGATTTCGCTTATTATTTCGTGAGGTTTGCTAAGGTTTAGTGCATGCATCAATGCGAAATACCTAATCACAAGCCACGCCTCTACCCTGCGGCGGGGTGATGTTCCCCTTGCGGGGATTCGCCATCGGTGACTTTAAGTAAAAATAAGTTGATTTCTAAATTACGAGCCAGCGTCACCTAGCGGAACAACGAAGAAGCTCTTATACAACGAAGAAGCTCAAATAACTGTCTTGCAACAATGTCATTTAGTAACAAAATTTTGAACAAATACGTATAATATATCAGCAACGTACAGTACTTAAACATTGCAAAAAATACGAATGTACAGCTTCGACTGTTCTACGATTGTATACAGTGGGCCGCAGCTCATATGTAAAATTATAAATAAAGTAAAAAAATCGATACTTAAAATAAATTCACAATTTTGTTCACTTTTTTAATGAATCAGAAACGGAAAAACGTTTTCACTGTAAAAAAAATATTTGTGTTTGAGGACTAATTTTACAAAAACTGTACAAGTGGGAATCGAACCCAGAACACTCCTACGAAATGCACGAGATTTTATTACGAGCTACGCTCACTACTTCACTAAGAGTGAAATAAAGGATCAGTATGGCTACACATTACCTACGTAAGGATTTCTCGTTGTCAGTCTATCGACTCAGTCGATATAGATAGGGGCAGTGTAAATTGTAATTGTAGGTTTTTATTTATGAAACAAAATTGATTACGGTGTAAAAAAAATAAACACCTAAAGTATATAATGAATCATAGCTTTGTACCTAGGTTACTTACGTACTTTTCTTTTGTTCATGTAGACTTCTTTCGGCCGTAAGAATTTCAAATATTTATGTTTTCAGTCTGTTTTTTTATAAGCTTTTTTATTGTAAAAATTATTTGTAATTTTAAAATAGTAAAAAAACCAAATTTATATAATATAAAAAACATATGCTACGCTGGGGATCGAACCTGAGTCGTATTGCAAACGTGAGTGAAACAAGACTTCAAAAACTTGACTACAGACGCTACTTTCCAACCAAATCGTGAAATAAGGACCAAGTGTGACTACCGAGTAACCTAAATATTCTTTGCTCATAAATAGATAGCTAGCCTAAAATAAATATATTACGAATAAAATTATTGTAAATAGATTATCGATATATCGGGTATTGTTTCTTTCTACTTACCTTTTTTCTTCGTTTATATAAGCTGTTTGAATTGTAAATATTTCCGTTTTGATAATTTATTTTTACTTTTATTTCCCATTTTCTAAACTTTAAAATTACCTAATTCTTACTAAAAATAATAACTTATACCTAATACTTACTTACTAAGAAACAAAATATATTTTCAAAAACTAAACAAAATGAAATAAAATTTGAAATTTTCGTATTTCGCGGGCGATACGGGCATAAAAAGTACGCGTCCATCGTTGACAGTGGTCACGGGTGGTATCATGGTGGGATGGGATGGGAGTGGCGAAGAGAAGAGAGTGATGGCATGCGTTACTTCAGCGCTCGCGAGGAAAAGAAAGCATCATCTTATTTTGAATGTCGTAAGCGCCAAATCAAAAAAATTTTTCGTTAAAAAACTAAAACAAAACATAGAAAACTGTTTGCATAGAAAGCTTTATAATAATATTAGCTTGTTGTTAAAAAAATAATGATAAATACTTACATTCAAACTCGTTTTGACATAAAAATTGAAAATATTGTCCTAATTTTGAAAAATAATTCTATCGAGAAAATTTTATGGCATCGTGTTTTCTGTTGCATAAAAATTTAGTAAATATAAAGAAAATTCAGATTATGTAAAAACTATTCTCCAGTCGTTTCTACAAAATGAAACATATTCAATTACAATACCTACTCCTTTTTTATGCATGCCCTTAATTAGCAGGTTGTTATTATAACAATTCTAAGATTTGAATAGGTATATATGTTAGGAATATTCTGATTAGTGACGTATTACTGATTATTACTTAATTATTAGATTTGAAAGAAGTTTTAATTGAATGCTTTATTTAATTGTTACTTATTTAGTACTCTTAGTTTTCTAGGTTTAATTTACATTTAGGCAGTACTTCGAATAAAAAGAAAAAAACTGTGTCAAATAAGAAAATCTAATAAAATAAATCAATATGCCCACGTTTCTACAAAAAGAAGTGAAATCCCACCAAAACATTCTGTAAAAAACTAGCCAAGTCTCGATGGAGCTGCTTGTTTATCTCTAAAAAGTAATGAAATCTAGAGAAAGTCGTGCCAAGTCTAAGGTTCCTTACTGCGATTTCTTTATTATTATAGTTAATGTTGTGTGACTTGGCCGTTGAAGGATACACAAGTGTTATTTTATGTTAGATCGGTGGTCGATTTGACGCTCCAAAAAGAAGTGAGCAGAAGTCAGCATTCTCAATGCTAAATGCATGTGTTGCACAATCAACAACAGCCTAAAATGAGACACTAGCGTCCAATTACCAATACCAGTATGGGCTATTATCTCGCTTAACATGGTACATACATGGTACGTACATGAACATAGGTAGTTAAAACAGATATAACATTACGTGTAAACAAAAAGAATGTTCAACGGCCAAGTCACACAACGTTAACTATAATAATAAAGAAATCGCAGTAAGGAACCTTAGACTTGGCACGACTTTCTCTAGATTTCATTACTTTTTAGAGATAAACAAGCAGCTCCATCGAGACTTGGCTAGTTTTTTACAGAATGTTTTGGTGGGATATATAATTCTGATATCACCGGCTGGTACGACATTGGATAAGTCGGTTCAAGTTTGTATGTTTCTTTCGGAAGTACTGCATATTTTTGCAAAAAACAAAAATAACCTTCTAAAATTGAATTTAAAAGACTACATTCATTGGAAATTTGGAATTTAAACTTATGAGTGATTTCAAGATAGATATTTTTAATATAACTACCTATCTCTCGATATTCATTTAACGAATACTGACTCTTTGTTGTCTAGTTAATCTATACTAATATATAAAGCTGAACAGTTTGTTTGTTTGTTTGTTTGAACACGCTAATCTTAGGAACTACTGGTTCGAATTGAAAAAAAATATTTTTGTGTTGAATAGTTCATTTATTCGGCAAGGCTATGACTAATACCAAAGTCCACGCGGACAAAGTCGCAGTCGGCCGCTAGTGATTTATAAGCCTTAAAGTAAATGTAATAGTTTATATTTCTAGCTGCCTAGCTGTACCACATATCTCATTTATAGTAAACAGAGATACTACACCACGAGGGTTTATGTATACCAGCTGCATTTACTCTTTTCGCCTGCAAGAGTTCCAGTGTACCTACGCTTTTTTGCTAACATCTTATCCGGAGCCTTCGTAAAATGCACATTGTACGGTTCGTTGAGACATAAATCTTAAGTCCCTGTACCGCGGTGCAGTGGACTATGTCCTGACTTTTAGTGTTGCAGTAACTTTAAAAACTGCACCCATTCTATCCTATTTTCAACCCAACGCACTAAGGATTAAGGATTACAAAGAATTTTGCACTAGGCTGATTTTTCGGAAAATATAAAGTTCTAATAAGCACCAGCTGGTACGAAATTGGGTGCCGATGTTTCGTAGGTCGGTTTAACTTTTTTGGAAACATTGCGACAAGTGCGAGTCGGGAATCGTCGGAAAAGTCAGACTAACGCATCAAGGATTCCGTTAAATATTTTCAATACATAATGTAATTAGAAATTTATGGTTTAGCAATTTTTCCTTTATCTGTACTATAAAACGTTGCTTCGTACCAAACAAGATTCTGAGTTCACGGGAAGTACCCTGTAGGTTTTGATTCCTTTGCAAGTGTTGAAAATTCTTGGAATTTGCGGCATAAACGGCTGTATTTTTTGATTACGCTGACTTAGAAGTTTAATTTTTTACAGGTTCAAGTATTATTATTAGTATTTGATGTAAGTTCCAGCTTGATACTTTGACGCGTTCCAAAGAAAAAGGGTCTTGAGAGACAGGTGGACGGACAACGATGTGATCTTAAATTTCCGGGATTCCGTTTCCTTTTCCTTTCGACATATGGAACCCTAATAACAGATACTAAATAGTGATTTCAGGATGTAATTGGAATGGGTAAACATGCTTTTATGAGAGATTATACTTAAAAAATAGTAAAAGTAAATAAATTATTGATCCTAGTCATTTGAAATTGCTAGTTATTACTACAATATAAAATTAATTAATTCCCATATTTAACTGCATGACGAAAATACTTTTTTTATATTTTGACGAGCTGCGTGGCGTAATGGTTACCATACCGGGCTGCCGGTCGGAAGATCCCGGGTTCGATTCCATTTCATTCCAGAAATTTGAATGATGAGTTTAAATTTTCTGTTCTCGGTCTGGATGTTTGTATTTCTGTTTTTGTATGCGTACATGTCAACGAAGACACTGGGTATATCTACCCTACAATGAGTGTGAAACGTTACTTAGTATTTATTAATTTATATTTGAATAGAGCAGACGAGCATCTGTATGCCCTGTGGCATGTGATCTACACACTAACGTCTTTATAAACACTACTATGAGGTCTCATAGTGCTTGCCAACGCATAGGGTCATCTAAACGAATTCATCTTAGAGCATCAAAGTTACTGACTCACTGACGGGTGTCATACCTGTCATACCTTAATGCTTTAAGGAATTCATAGACGGTATTTTTTTAAATTATGGCATCGCAAACTCTGTGCATACTGCCAGCGTCAAGTATAATTTTTGCATCAATTTTTTCAATGAAACTGGACGAAGTAATAACAAAGTCAGTAAGTAAGTCGTCAGTAATCAGTCAGTCTTGTCAGTCCAACATTCAAGTAAAGCGATGGCTACTTTACTAGAACGTGTCCGATGGAATTTTGGAGGCAAGCAGAAAAAACATATTTTAGCACTGTTATTCTATTTCAAAAACACTTGTGCACCTATATCAAACAAAATGCCATCAACTTTATCCGATATAACTCAAAAACACACCAAGAAAATGAAAATAAAACAACCCCCAACGGTATTTGAGTGAAACCTGCTGCTATGCGTTTGTCAAAATCGACATAAATCGATGGCTGGACACAACGAACGCACGTCAAATAGCGTTCTTTACATAGCGTTGCCTACTTACTTAAGCAAGTAAGCTTCTTGAATACAACTGTAAGTCTTGCCTGTGTTGCCTCATATAAGTCTGGCCGGCTACTTCACCTTTCCACCTAATGGGCATGATGACACTATTCAAGAATCAGAGAATAAATGGTTTTACAGAAAAATATATGCTATAAAAGTTCTAAAATATGATCCCGTTTTAATATAAACACTAAGATTAATAAGATTTTCAATAAAATAAAAGTATTAAATACAGCAATCGGCCATGTTATCTGAAACGCCAATCAAAAGGAATGACGTCACGTGTTAGTAAAAGTCATCGTATTGCTTGAAGTTTGACGAGCAAGCCGACGCCATGACACCTACGAGCGTTTTTGCGCTTAATTCAAATTACTTAGCAGAAAAATTAAATACATTAATTTACGTTAAAACTTAAGTTTATTGCTGAAATTAACTTTTTTTCGAAACTAGGAGACGTGTACCTACAATAAGGAAAGGTATTTAAAAATCTGTCATCATGCCTATTGCAATAGAATTGTTTCATGGTAGAAAGGAGAGCAGCGACGGTACTTCAATCTGAGTGTTTGATGGGGACGCTGAAACCAGCTCGTTCAGCTAATTTGATTCTTATTAGAGGTTCTTTGAAAAAACATCATTTTTTCCTATTGTTTATATTGAATGATCAAAGAATGGATGGCTGCTATCCTTTTTGCATCCCACTACTGGGCACGGGTCTCTCCCAATTATAGGGGAGGCCCGGAACTTACTCCACCACGCTGCTCCAATGCGGGTTGGTGGAGATGCGGATTAGTGGCCAACCTGCTGTCGGATGTTTTCAAACAGCCCATAAGGCCTCCGAGAAGGTTTAACGACTGTTACCTATCGACAACAACAGGGACCGACGGCTTAACGTGTCTTTCGAAGCACGGAAACGCGCAAAATTATTTTTTTGCCACTAGCGGTCACCCATCTCACACCCGATCGCGCCCGTTTGGCTTAGTTGCATAGATCGCTTGCGTTCTACGCTGACCGCCGGGTCATGTGCGCTTTAAAATGAACTAAAGAATGGATAACGTACGTAAAAGTATCATCGTCATAGATACATGGGGACATTTTTGGATTTTCGGCGGCACGACATAATATTATGGCACATTTGGTAGAGATGGATCCGTATATGATGAGTAAAATAACTTACATGTTATCGTTGATGAATAATTGAGGCCCAAAAATGCATTTTGATGACGCCAGAATCACTTAGAGCATCGGTTGGTTCCTCATTCTATCAGCCTATAAAATGTTTCCGCTTCACAGTTAACATCTTCTGGAGGTTATGCTTTTTTCTTCCTTTTCTCCCGCAGAAAATGTAGCAAATATGTTGGTAAAATATAAAAAAATATAATATGATGAAAACTTTTTATATACATAATTAAAGTACCGTACTACTAAATAAATCAATGATTAATCATTCAAACCCATTGAAATACTTTACTGACCAGAGAAACAAAAAAAAATTTTTTTCATATCAATAATGTGTGTCACAGTATGTAATAAAACAAATATATACCTTCTTTCAAAAATCATTCCACAGTTTTTCGTTTTATGACAGAAAAAATAAAACTTGTATCTTTATGAAACTGTTTTGCTATTGATAAACATATTTTGTACGTGTATCTCAGACACCTCACATCTTAGCTCTTGTTGTATCTAGAAGGTACTGTGACGCACGTCTTGACTTCTCTTTCAATTTTCGTTTTATGAGAGTTTTTTCATTTCTGGGTGTATAAGAGACATATGTTTATGAATATAGGGTTGTTAAAGCTCTACCACCTTAAGACTTCTAAAAACTCTCCCAACCCCAAAAATACTAGAACAATTATTATTAATAAAATGACATAAATTTACCCTTCATTTGTAAATCACACATTTCTTCAGCAGAATTTTTACTCAGTTAAAGATTAACAAATATTGCTGTATACACTTGCCGGCCTAAATGTTTGTCAAACGGAATTCCCTTGGATTTAATTTGTCGCGTAATAAATGAACGTCTCCGCTTCGGTGCGGTGTAATCCGGTTTAAACCGGCTTAAACCGGTTTTATCCATCATTGAGAGCGACTTGATTCCCGATCGGGATACAATTTGCATGTTATTTTGTGTTAAGACGCTAATAGTTGGAAAATGAAGTCATTTGACAACGAATTTGCATAAAGTTAAGCGTTTACAATAACATAATCCTTATTGTTTTGAAACAGGGACATAGTTTAGTAACTGTTACATGCTAGGGCGTTGTCCCTGCCTCGTACATAAATAGTGCGTAGGTACATGCGATAAGACAAATAAAATCAAAATTTGTGGTAGGTATTTAAAAATTTCCATAACCAGTACACCTAAAATATAACTTTACACTAAGATAGAGCAATGTACACATCTTAGTCTAGTGACGTCATTTTATATTTTTACAAGCTTCGTTTCTAGAAAGGAATAGACAAAAACCTGTAACTACTAATATTCTGTTGTACGGTAGGGACTTCTTTCTATATTCATATTTTACGAACTACGCAATAAAAGCGTGTTGTCAAATTCAATTAAAGTTTCTACCTACATGTACTGACAGTTAGCTATTTACATATAAATAAAATCCGTTCAAATGTAAGTTCGCAATAGTTCCAATCTTATCTTTATCCTCTTCCGTCGTGAAACAACAGTATTCTTTAAATGTCCATTAAAACTTGCCCTGGATAGCAACAAAGCTGGAACCATGTCTCCATGTCAACAGTTGAACAAGTTTAAACATTGTTTAAAGTACGTTGGAGTCGATGAAGCGAGATAGAACTGGAACTATTTAGCTATACTGAAACTGCATTCCCAACTTGAATAGCCTTAGTATCTACTAGTTTGTTATCTAATAGAATCAGCTTTATTTGGTTTGTTTACTACCAAATACCAGGAGAATTTTACTATTTGGTTTGTAATTTTATCTATAATTCTATAGCTATATCTGATGAAGTGCGCATTATGGCTTGATTCGTCTAAATTTTGTGCTTATATAATACATTTTTGGAAAGCTGAGAAAACGGAAAATTCATTGACGTTGTTTGGAAAATAAAAATAACCAAAAGATTTAGTGAATATTTTAATGTGTCAATAAATTTTGGTATTTTATTTCAAAAATCTAGAACAGTTTACTATTTTTTTCGATTCAACGACATAATTTCCAGTTAGGAATTAAGTACCCAAACTAGGTAACGCATAGGTACTATCTGACTCGACCATTTTCAATTATTTTGGTGATTTGTTAAAAATTTGTACTGTTTTAATATATTTTTAGAAAGCTGAGAAAACGGAGTTGACGTTGTTTGCAAAATAAATTCATAGTCAAAAATTGAAGATTTTTTTTTTTACATTTCCTGAAAAAATACTTTGTAGGTAACAACTTTTTAGTTTGTTATTTCAAAAATATTAAACTGTATTAATTTTATTTATTTTCCGTTAATTATTTGTCTACATTTATTACAAATCACTCTGTACAGAAAGCTCTACAGCATATAAGATTGTTAATTAAATAAAAAATAAAAAATATAACTTTGTGTTTGCTGAACAAACTGTTATAATTGCATAAAATTATGCATGATGAAACTTGTCCGTTAAAATTCTAATAAAGTTCACGATAGCGTATATTTTTACATGTCAGGTGGTCTTATGTATCTTATTAAGGTTATCAGCTGTGTAAAAAATATATAAATCTGAAAAGTACATAAGAGATCAAATCCAATTCAATAGTTTTTGAATTCAGAGGGAACCGATGAGGTAACGCAAGCCCAAACACATACCAAAACTGTTAATCTCATGAAATACATAACTATGAAAAATATAGAATAAATCAAATACAATCCAATAGTTTTTGAATCTCGGAAACGGCTCCAAGGATTTTGATAAAATTTAGTTTCCTGGTTTCAGGGGTGATAAATCGATCCCGCTATATAATTTTTTAATACGCTTGACCTGTATGTATGTATGTATGTAACGGAATCTTTTAACTTCATTTTCACTTACTTCTAGGAGTCTGATTAACTTGAAAAATTGCACAGGGATCAAGGGCCGATGACAATATAATAATCTCATAACTTTATATTAAAGTCCTAACTAGGATTATCAGGATAAAAAAAAATATACGAGGGCCAGCTGATAAGTTTGCGGCCTAATGTACTTAATGAAACAAATATAAAGTTTTGTATTTTTAACACTCTTATATTAGCTTGACCTACACTGTATGTATGTATGTATGTATTAGCGATAATCAACTTTAATATAAACTGAAAAATAAGACTCCTTCTGACATCTATTGGCGAATATTAATAATATTGTGGCGTAGAAAGTCGTAAAACGACATCCGTCAATTCGACGTGCAAAGAGATGACAATGTCGATTAGAAAGAGCTCTGTAAAAATTTCGTTCATTGAATTAAAGCTTCCTTGGCCTAATGGTTAAGTGGGCTGACTGCGGAACTAGACGCTCGGGTTCAAACCTCAATCAAAACCATATTGTTTTTATTTTTTGTGATTTTTTTAATTGGGAGCTGTTTCAGATGGCGTTATTAAGTAACGTTTAAGTAACGTAACGTAAAAGTTTCGTTTGAAATTAAAACAAGAAAATAAATTGTTTTTATCCGAGCAACGCTCGGTCGTCCAGGTAATAAGTCATTATTCACAAAATGATAAACGCATCACCATGTTAACGTCAAAAGCCCATACAGAGCAACGGAAACAGCTATCCAATTATACCGCTATGACAATAACATTGGGCGACCGACGCCATTGCGCTATTTGGGAATGTCAACCCTTGTACACAGCTTGTCAACATACATACTGTGTATTACCTACAGGTAATCAATACACATACTAGTATTCATACGTAAACCTATCGTCCATCCTATACGTATATTTTTTTCTCTATAATATTATTATATTGTTAGGAATCAATCCGTTGCAGTCAAATAGGCAATAAAATTAAAAAAGTTTGTATCACTTTTATTTATTTATTTACACTTTATTGTCACAACTTAACTATGTTGTACAAAGGGCGGACTTAATGCCGATAGGCATTCTCTACCAGTCAACCCTGGTTGTTGGTGAGAGTTTTTTTGTAGGTAGCAACAAAGACAGTGATTTATAAATATTGCTTATAGAAAATTTTCTAGAAGCTTGAAATCTACCATTTAGAATACTGTTTATATTCCTACATGTCTATACGTATTGCGCAATATAAGTGTTTCAATGCACTTTCAACGCCTTTCTATCCAATTAGGATTATCACTCCGCCGCAGTTCCAGCGCTAATTCTCTATAATGTTTTACTGGCACGTTATAAATATTTACATACATTACATACAGGTAGTTCTGACCATATGGTACCATATGTCTCGGTATCTTTAGAGTCTTTGAGGTAGAAAGGAATTGTAAGTTTTGAGGAAAGATGAAATTAAGACAATTTTGCAGATGTTAGAACTTTCATGGTCGGAATTGGGAAGTACCTATTACCATTTTCAATCACTGTAACGCAGACTGAATGTAAATAATACAGCACTTGCCTGTATGCCATGTGTGCTAACCGGTCGTCTGTTACTACATTTTTAAGAAGAAACATTTCTTTCGTAAGAATTCAAATGGAAGCACAATAATAGTATTGTGTGCACAGTGATGTGAAGTATCCGAGATACAATAATTTGAAATACAGATACAATATACGTATTTTCTTCTTGTATCTTAAATATTTTTTAGAAAGGATTTTGTATCTTGCATTAAATACTTTTGTTTAGTATCTTAGTATTTCATAAATACTTTTTTGATAAAATACTTTTAAAAAATAGAGATTATTTGGTGTCGTTTATAAAATAAATGCATAGAACTGAATGTGCCGTTCTTGGACATATACTTAGCTACTTAACAGATCTGTGGTTTAATTTTAAAACCAATTTCAATTAGTTTTAAAACCAATTTGGAACAGAAAACCATTTATTGAAAGAATTTGCTCTCAACTCCTAACCGTCGCAGTACCTTTCATCATCGGCTCAGCTACATGAGATGATAATTACTATGCACTATGCACAAATATCTCGTATGCTTCACAAAGCATAAGCAAATTAATGTGTGCCTATAAAATTTGAGACTCCTCCTCGATTTCTCGATGATCCCATCATCAGTTCCTGACTTGGTGACAATGGGAACATAAGCATACGAACAAAAAAGAATTTTAGAAAATCGATCCGCAAACGGCGGAGTAATCGGTGAACATACAGTGTGTATAGCCTATAGAGGCTACAACTCTTTTTTGTGTATTTCTGCTAAGTATAAGTCTCTCTCGACGTGTAAAAAAATGAAGTGGAACTGAAGAGAGGCATAGAGACAGGTCTATGTCTTATAGGTAGTAGTAGGTATTACAAAATGCGCCTATTTTACGAAAAAAACCATTTTACTGTATAAAACTATTATTAATAAAAATACCGTTTATATAGAAACTTCCACACACGTATCATCGCCGCCTCCCGCCACCTTTCTATCCAATTAGAGCTACCGCGTGGTCGCAGTTTAAGCGGATATTTGTGATGTATTAAAGATTAAATAGATATTATGTACTCTATGGACCTCTTTTTAACAATTCTGTAGTTACAGGACTGCTGGGTGAGATTCTTAAAGGAACATGCTGTACCTTTCTACAATATGTATTGTTAATGACTGTATCCTTTTATTTTAAGTAATTTTGTACATTAATCATTAAATTAATAAATAAACATTTTCCAGCAACTTCCAGCCTCCCAAATATTAGGCTGAGACCTTTGCCCAGCAGTGGGATGCATAAAGGGTAACAGCCCAAAAAAACATACCTTATACTATAAATGTTCATTTGATAATTGTACTAGGTAATAGCGTTTTAAGTCTCGGAGTTAAGTACTAAATTAAGTTTTAACAATAAACGACCTATTGTCTATGTCTATGTCACTCTCTAGGCGCATTTATCTCTATATGAAAAAAAAACAGGTCAATCCGTGGCATAGTTGTGACGTGAATGAAGGACAAACAAACAAAAAAGAATGAACCAAACAAATACAATATCACATTTATATGGATACGGTATATTATGGTACGTCAAGAAATAAACAATACAAAAGGGAAAACTGACGACTGAGGGTTGAACGTCTGGAATCTCGCCACGGCGTAAACTTCAATTCATATGTGGTGAGAGTCCCTACAAACCAGATGCCAACGCTCATGAATGAAGATTTCTGGACGAGAGGTGTTGTTTTCCGGCGATTCCGTGGCCGGTTACCCGACACCACGCGCAACACGACGCCTAACATTCGTGTTACTTTGTTTTATTATTTATAGAATCTATTGTTCTTATTTTGTATCGTTTTATTTGTATTTTTATGTCTGTTATGTATTAGTTTGTAATATTATCAATATTATGTTATATATCTATTCGTTTCTATGGGCCTAAGAAGCCTGAAATAAATAAATAAATAAAATAAAAAAATTCTACCTAAAGGTATGCTTATTATATTCGCTGAAACTCCGAACCTAACTTTAATGGGATCTGATCAAGGGAATAATGCCCTGTATTAGCGAGCGGCTTTTTGAAAGGTGTTCGTGATTGGTTTTTAATTATTTATCGACTGGACCCCCGACGAGGGCCCTTCGCTGTTTGTGTTTTTCAGTTATTGTGCGATGACCATGATTATTCGATTCATGAATTTCATTGGTAGTAAAATTTTACTATAGGTGATTTTTAGGTCTTTTTGCATCTTACTCTTATGGGTTTCTTCCTTAATCATGATGGCTTCCACCACGCTGCTCGGTTGCAGGCTGCTATGGATATGGGTTAGCGGCTAATCCATTGACGGATGCTTTCAAACCGCCCGTATGTCAAAGACTATACATACATACATACATACATACATACATATATCTATATACAAAGATTAACATGTGCCGATTGCATCCTATGGCTTAACATGCCTTCCGAAGCACGGAATTAAATCATTAAAAATACTTGCCAGATGTCACCAATCTTATACCCCATTTTGATCGGCATATCTGAACAGCTGGGCAAAGCAATCACTCTTGCGTTCTTTATCAACCGCCGTTCCACATGGAAAAACCAAGGATTTTGTCCTAATTCATGTTTTATATTTTATAATATTTATCTTTTATATTTATATTTCCACCTCTGTGAATCGAACCCGGGACGCTGGCGTAGTGACTATTGCTCCGTTTAGGCTCCTTGTATGTTTAGGTCATCAACTTGTTTACCTATCTATACTAATATTACAAATTCAAAAGTAACTCTGTCTATCTGTCTGTCTGCTACGCTTTCCCGTTTAAACTACTGAACCAGTTTTAATGAAATTTGGAACACAGATAGAGTGGATCTTGAGAAAGGACATAGGATGGTTTTTAGCTTACGGGAACCTTTAAAATGAGTCCACGCGGGCGAAGCCGGTGGCGGCAGGCTAGTAGGTAATAAGTCAAAGTCAATGTCAACATCTTTATTTGCACGAACATGAGTAAGAAATGGTTACAAAATTGCTTAAAGCATCAAGGTATGACACCCGTCAAAGGAGTGGCCTTAACCCCTTGTCCCCATGTGCATGTACAATGTGCCTTCTAGTTATTCAGCTGGTGTGTTTACACCGACACACATGGTGTCAATGTTGACGGTGCATAGAAAATGACATTGTAAATTGAAATTGACATATTTAGAAATGTAAGACGCATTCTTAACGATGAAAGAATATTTGTGAATGTGTGACAAAATTAAAATGTGTGCATTCTTTCCCCGCACCAGATTTGGCACAAAAATTATGTATCAAAGCGAGGCGCTATGCCCGAGATATGTCCCCCGACGCGACGACGCTTGGAAAATAAAAATACTTGAACTCACATAATATATGCGACGATGATAATTATAATAGGTTTAAAATATTATTTGTTAGTTTTTAGAGTTTATTTTTTTGGTCGGGGGGTTTTTAATTTTTTTAATTTAATTAGCCCTGATAGATGGCCCCCTATAGATATTTTTAGCCCTGTTTAACGCCAAAGCCATGCGCAAAAGCGTATTGAAAATAAATCTGTCATGATAATTTTAACACTTTTCAGGTAATCTGGTTATTTTACTATATTATATGCAGTATATATTAAAAATCATAAAAACATTAAGTCCTGAATCCTTGCAACTGTTATGAATAAGCTAGACTACTACTACTACTTAAAATGATCAAATTTTTTAGCATTTTCCGATTACTTTAAACTCTTAACATAATTTTGTCGGTTTTGCCACAAAAGAAGTGGCAAGTTAGGCCAGAAAGATCATCTACTGACTGTATGTTGTATCTGATAAAATAAAAAAATCAACTTTATTAAATTTATCGTTATTATTATATTTTAAAATTAATTATTCTGTACTATGGGATCAAACCAAAAATAGGAATGAAAATTACATTCAACTGAAATGTGTACATGAAAATTAAAGTTTGCAAAAAAGATTCAAAATAACATAATGTTTTAATTTTTTCCACGGTTTTTATAAGTACACATTAAAATTTCAAGCCTTTTTTCTTCCTTAACTACGGCTATTACGTTACAAAACGGCCGAAAGTCAATTCTATATATATTTTGATCGCATAGTACTTCAACATTACCTCACTCCAGTATCATTTTATGTAGGGGGCAAATAAATCGAATTGTCTGAACTCCACGCAACGCAACTCACAATTCAGTTAGCGCAACACAGGTCTGCACTACCGGTAAAATTTAGTATAGAGATGAAGTACTATTCGGTCAAGTTAACATGACACCTGGGAGGCTATTCTGTATTCATCCGTCCATAAGTTCTAACATTTTCGGAATCATTTTTGGCTAATTTAGACAGTTATTTTTTCATGAATTTATAAGATTAGTATTTTCATTGATAACACTAAGCCACTGAATGAATAATACCTGCAGCTAGATTTCAGTCTGTCAGTCTTTTCACTATCTAGCTATCTGAAAAGTTTTTAATTTGTAAAATAAAATGTTTGTTTCGAGGTAATCATAGGGAAACTGTATAGATCGTAATGTGGCCCTGAATCTTATATTTATAGAAAAACAACAACCCTTACTCGTTATAAATCAGGAGTCAGAGTGCTAATGAAGGTCACGATGACGCATCGATCCCGCGTGCGCTGTTAGCTAAGTATCGATAACGGGTTGCATTGCGTGCACACTCCTGCAGTCAGTGACATTTATTGCTCGACGATTCAGTTTTAAATGTGTCGACTATAGTCTGTCTCAAAATGATTATACACACCGCCATAATCAAGTTGCTTACTACATTCATCAGAAACTTGCAAACAAATACTTCTACTTCGTCGTTTCGCTCTTGACAGAGCGGTCGTGGTCATGATGATTTCTGTTGGAACGCTGGTGTTATTCGCCGTACAATTTCCCTCCATTTAGCTCTGTTGGATGTTAATCTGAAGCACTCGTTAACTGGACCTTCTACTACCCTGGACGACTCCACTCTACCCTGGACGACCAAACGCTCAATGGAGTTGTTATTTCGCCTTGAGACGTGACCGAACATCCCAAGTATACGGGACTGTACTACTTGTCCCACTGTATTGAACTATTAGATCTTCCTGACAACTGTTATAGTATATAACCATGCAAAAAGACGCTATTCTGAACACTTGTCGTAGTCGTAAATTTCTATTCCGCAGGGAATTGATCCCGGGAACCTATCCGACTGGCAGTCCGGCATGGCAATCATTGCGCCATGCTATTAGTATAAATTATTAGTATCGTAGTACAAATAGTACAAATTATTAGTATCGTATTAATCTTTGAACGTCCACTATATGTACCCCTGTGTTTACGTTGCCTTCAGAATAGGGCCAAAGTAAGGGAGGGTAGATAAATCAAATCGCCTCAACTCCACGCATCTTAAAATGAAGTTAGCGCTACACAGGTTTGTACTACCCTATTCTATTATTTAGTAGACCTTTAGCTTCCACTGGGCCTGGTAACATAATATTATAAGCTTTGACATAAAATAAACTATCATGTAAGCCTGCCAGATTATAACTGAGTGTTACTAAACAAATCAAGCGGGTACATGAAATGATCGTTAGTAGGATCCCCTCCGGGATGGCGCCAGCCCTTTGATCTCGGAACGTCCAATGAGTTAATTAAACATCAATTTGACATTTCTTTTCACTACTAGATTTTGGCGCAAATTTACCAGTTTTCGTAGAAATTCGTAAACGCCAGCCTAATTTGCGTTCAAGGTACGAAAAATCACTCAAATGGTTAACCTGTAAAGATAAAAGGTGAATAAAGCAAATATTACGTTACGAACTATAATTTAATGAATCATTTTATGAAATTTGTTATTCAATTCCATTGCACTGCATGGATATTCTGTTTTACTCAAAAATATCAGTTACCTATTATATAAAAAATATTAGTTACCTATGATAGTAACTAATACTTTTATATACTTAGGATATACGTAGTTACCTTAGTTACTTGCTGGTTACTGTAAATGTCAGCAGGGTACTGTAGAGTTGATGCTTCACATCAACCTCTATGGTGATTACTTCATAAAAAAGTTTATTAAGAAGATATTATTTTAAAAATACTAATAAGATGTCGCTCTCTTCTGTTTTGTATCTGATTGACGTACTTAGTTGTACTTTAGCTCCCAATAAAGTAATACTTAAAAAACCTAGGCAGTTTACCTCCGGTAGCTTCCCCGCAGTATAGTACTGTAGTATCCAAGTTGGTCGCTCCGTCGGTCGCTAATTACGTAGTTTTATTTCTTACACTGCAACACAAAATCCTGCTAGATTATCACTTAATTCACTTGATGTTTACTAAACAAATCAAGCAAGGATAAGGAAATGATCGTTAGGTGGATCCCCGCCGGTATGGCGCCTTTTGATCTCGGAACGTCCAATGAGTTAATTAAACATCAATTTGACGTTTGCCTTTACTCTTAGAGCAACTGCTGTATTGACACCAGTTAATATAGTTCTTTTTGCATACCGTTTCTTCAGGAAAATTTTGTGGGAAGTGGAGTACGTCTTTATTTAAATTTATTTACATATCGGCATTGTTCTATTCGTCGCCACAAGCACACACTATTAAAAAATAAGAAAACGTCATTTTCTGTGTATCGACATCATCCTACCCCTGCACTGATTGCTGTCAATCGTAATAATTTTTATATGACAGCCCTGGTTTGCCTACCATGATTTTTTCTCAATGGGGAAGGCTTGTAAAGCCACTCCTTGACAGCAAATGCTGACTGACAACCATCGTTGCTCGAATTCTTCACTACTTGATTTTGACACAAATTTGTCAGTTGTCACGGGAATTTGTAAATGCCAACCTAATTGTGATCTCGGTACGTGAGAGCACTCGACTGGTTAAATTGAGTAAAGTAAAGGTAAAGGGCGAGCGGAGCGAAAATGAAAGGTAAATTGTTTGGCTTTCACGAATTATAATATAACAAGTAATTTTCAAAAGAGCCAAACTAATATTTTTGTTTCCCGGCCCTCCGCCAATCTTGCTAAATTTATAAAAACCAAAATCACTCTACTTCCCTGAATCATTAATCTACGTCACTTTCAAATTTCGGCTTCATCGAATTGACATAAAACACTTAACTCACGCATCCTTAAATGCGAAACAACTTCTTATAAGCAGCAAACTATGCTCCGAAAGTCTATAGTCTGAGCTAGTAATTAAAACAGTTGCAACAATTTCTGCTTTGAAGCTAGAAAGATGACAAAGACAAAGACAAAGACAAAGACAAAGACAAACACTTTTATTTGCACAAATAGGTATGGGTGTTTACAAAAGGTGTTTTTATACATTTGGTTTGCCATATTTACCTTCATGAGGTATGCAAATATTACAATAATTAAAAACTTAACTAATTACAAATTACAAACATAAAAATGTACATTGAAATAGTTTCATTTATTTTTTTATATGTATACTACATTTATCTTTGTTTGTACCCATATTGCGCATTTTAATTTATTTATTTTTATTTTTGGATCGGATCCGATCGTCGGCTTTGGGTACCCATAAAATGGGCTTAAGTAAAAATTTATTTAAAAAGGGACTTTTTAGTTGCGAGGTAAGTTTACTTGCATGAGGTGGTGACGTGTATGTTCTCTATCAAATTTCGAAAAAGGTCTTTGACTTGAAACATAGTCTCCTTCTTACCCCATTAAAATATATGGCATGTGCACATATAGACAATGTACAAGTGAATACACCGCCACAACCTTAGCAAAACGCCATTCGAGAGATAAAAGAGCTGTACAAGTTTAAATAAAGACGTCCAAAGAAGATTCTTAAGGAATATTCAATTTAAATTTCAATTATTTGATGACACATATGAAGATAGATGTAAGAGACATCACATCTTACCCTTTTATAAAAGACGGGAAATAGCAGACATTATTTTTCTTGCAAAAATTGCTCAATATAAAATAGATTCCCTACATCTCCTTAGCAAATTAAGTTTAAAGGTCCCAACGTCTATGAGATCCGTGAGGACCGTGAGACAACCGCATATTTCCCTACACATACCTCTGTGCACAACTAAATATAAGAAAAACTCTTTCTTTATTAGGTCCACTAGATTTGTAAACGAGTTAAACGACTTCCCCGATCTTGACATTTTTAACACTGATATAAACAAGATTAAAATAAATATTTCAAAGAGCTGGTTTGGTGCGACTACATAAGTGTCAAAATTATTAAGTATAGTTTACTTTCTTACTGTCTTCACAAATCTCTTCATGTTTAATGTATCTGGCAAACTTGTATGTTTTATACAGTAATAAATAAGTGTAGTTTATATATATGCGAAAACATTTAAATGGTGTATAGTTTTTATAAGTAGTGATTAAGTAGATGTAAACACTGTTTGTTTTCCGAATAAAGTAAAATAAACAAATAAAATAAAATAAATACAATAATTCTTTTCTTTTCACGCATACACTGCTGCAGCGGTAGACAGTGGTTCTCAGGTGGACACTGCGTATTTTGATTTCAGGAAAGCGTTTGATACGGTTGATAATGATCTACTTCTCCGTAAATTTGCAGCTGCCGAATTTACTCCCGCCTTACTACAGTTTTTCTCCTGCTACCTCCGCAATCGGAGGCAGTATGTGCAGTACAATGGATGCGTCTCTAAGCCGTATTATACGCTTTCCGGCATAATTCAAGGCTCAAACCTCGGTCCATTGCTATTTTTAATTTTTATCAACGATTTGCCCGACACAGTTAGCACAGCTAATTGTCTGTTGTTTGCAGATGACTTGAAATTGTTCTTTAAGGTTGGAAATGCATCAGACTGCGATCACTTACAGGATGATATTAATAATGTTGCTGAATGGACTGAACGGAATAGGCTGATGTTCAATGTGACCAAGTGTTCTGTGGTATCCTTCACGCGAGCTCATAAACCTATTGTCTATCATTATAGATTAGGCACAGTTGCTTTGGATAGACATGAGACCGTGACAGACTTAGGAGTCATAGTGCGGTCAAACTTAACCTTTACTGACCATATCTATGATATCACTACCAGAGCTTACAAATCACTTGGATTTGTGTTACGCCAAGCTAGAGACCTTGAAAGTGTCGCTCCAATTAAATTGTTATATAACAGCTTCGTAAGAAGTATATTAGAAAGCAATTCAGTTATCTGGAGTCCACATGAAGTGAAATATAAACTCATGGTGGAGAAACTCCAAAAGAAATTCTTAAGGTGGCTTTATTTTAAACAGTATGGCTATTCTGTGGGGTATCCAAATATATATCCAACCTTATTCTTGCAAGGAATGTTGGGCTATGACTCACTGGAAGTCAGGCGAGAACTAGCCCTCATGAAATATATTTATCTTTTGGTTAGGGGGGATATATGCAACCCTTCAGTGCTAGAGTTAATATCGCTGAATGTCACAAAGACAAGCGTCAGACATCGCCAACGAAAATTGTTTTTCGTGCCAGTATCTAGGACGGTTTCGTTTCGTGAGTCGCCATTTGTTCGCGCCTTAACCTTGCTCAATGGTGTGCTGGCTTGGGATCCAACCCTAGACTTGTTTTCTTCTACGCCTGCTGTGTTTCGCAGAGTTGCAGAAAGATATGTACAATCTCGTTCAACTATGTAAGCGTATTGGATTTAATTCTGTAATGTTTATATAGTTGTGTAAATAAGTAAATAAATAAATAAATAAATATATTACGTAGGTATATTCGTCTACCTGTTTGGCCAGTTTCATAAATAAATAGAGTTTAGAGGATATTTTTATTTCCCGGCTCGCTGCCAATCTTGCTAACAAAAACCAAAATCCGTCTACTTCCTGGAATAATTAATCTATGCCGTTTTCACATTTTGACTTCATTGAATCGACATAATCCACTTAACTCTCGCATCCTAAAACGAAAAACAACCTCTTAAATCCAACAAACTCTTGGATAAAAGAATGCTCCGAGCAAACACAATATATCTCCATTGGAGCGAGTTACCGCGGGCTAATTAAATAATTCCCGTGTTCCGACCGGGCATTTACTTAATGACAATTTAATGCCACAATGTCCGGTACCACAGTTTCAGGGGATTTTCAGTCCCTAATTGAAGTAAAAGAATCAATGACTTCTGTTAACTAAAAGCTACAAGTGGCCAGTATAATCGGAAGATTGTAGTTTAAAGTTATAAATAAATAGTAATAAATAAATATGTAAATAAATAACGCTTCACACTCATAGCCCCACAGTAGGGTAGATATACTCTGTGTTGTGGGTGCCGTGGACACACACAAAGACAGAAACACAAACATTGGTGTTCGAACGAAAACAGAAATTTTAAACTCATCATTTAAATTTCTGCTTCGCCGGCAATCGAAGCCGGGACCCTCCGATCGGCAGTCCGGCATAGTAACCATTACGCCACACGGGTCGTCTAGTCATGTGAGTCTTAGAAATGTTGTAGGTTTGTCATTAACACCTTAAAAATCTTGAAAATGAACCAGAAAATAAATAATGTAGTTTATGAAACTAAAAAACACGCTTTTGTGAAAATACGAACTAAAAAGTAAAAAAATAAGAAGAAAATGTATTTTACTGTAAAAAAAGCGTGGGGTGGTTTTTAAGATACTATTGACACCATGCAACCCACGATTTTTTTACAGTAAAATACATTTTCTTCTTATTTTTCTACTTTTAAGTTCGTATTTTCACAAAAGCGTGTTTTTTTAGTTTTTCAAACTACGTTATTTATTTTTAATTTTTTAGTTGGATTTTTATTCTCATATTATTACGTTGTCATCGGCCATTGACCCCTGTGCAAATTTTCAAGTTAATCAGACTCCTAGAAGTAAGTGAAAATGAAGTTAAAAGATTCCGTTACATACATATATACATACATACAGGTCAATTTACATTACATTTTATACCGTTTGTAGGGTTCCTTTCACATCTCAAAATGTGTTTCGTATCCCAAACTGAAAAAAACAAACTCTTACGGAAGACTTTATTGTCTGTATATTCATCTAATCCGCACTTGGCCAGCGTGGTGGACTATGACCTATATTCCCTCACTTGTGAGAAGGTGCCAGCAGTGGGACATAAAAAGGTTAAAAAAAATTCGTCTACCTGTCCGCTTGTCCGTCCATGTCTTGTCATAATATGTCACTTACACACAGTGTGCGTCTACTTATATTATGACTAGTACCTGGACGCCCGAGCGTTGCTCGGATAAAAACAATTGATTTTCTAGGTTTATTTTTAAGCAAAACATTAATTGGCTTAGTTTTATTTAATAAAGACTTTTGAAATAACTAGCTCTCAATTTAAAAAAAATTGTCACAAAAAATAAAAAATGTAACTTACCTACTTCAGGTTTGAACCCGAGTCTCCAGCTCCGTAGTCAGCTTTCGTAACCATTCGACCAAGAAAGCTTTAATTCCATTGACGAAATTTTTATAGAGGTATTTCATATCGACCACAGAACATTATTAACAGAAGTTAGAATGGAAATGTGGGCGGGGCAGACGTCGCCAAGGAATTTTGAGCAAACGCTCAAAATTCCAAAATCTCTACAGAAACTAGCGATCGTGCTACAATATGCGTGCTTGTGTGCGTGCTTGGGTGTGATTCGTTCATTTGAAATCGCGTGATTGTGCGGCGCTAAGATTGGCTAGATTTGAAATTGCAAATATGTGCGTAAGCTTCGTATTTATTTAAGTACAGATGTAATGGAGGTGAAAGGCGGGGCTTAATCGGCGACACCAGTCTTCATACAAACGGCGTATTATTGCCGTGCTACCTCTTTTAATAATGTTCTGTGATATCGACATTGTCATTTGTTTGAAGGGCAGATTGACGGTCGACATTTGACGGTTTTCTACGCCACAATATTATTAATATTCTCCAATAGATGTCAGTAAGAGTAATTTTATATTCAACGGCATAAATGATAATAAAAAGACAATTGCTATCAATAAAAATTTGCTGGATCGATTTATCATCCCCGAAACCATGGTACAAAATTTCATTAAAATCTTTGGAGCCGTTTCCGAGATTCAAAAAATATATTTAGATATATACAAGAATTGCTCGTTTAAAGGTATAAGATTATGTTGAGAGAGAGATACGTGTACATTGGGGATAAATCTCTTTGCAAGGAATCTTTATAAAGTTTATTTTATAAAGTGTTTTTTTTATTTATTTGAGCATTTTAATACTGCTTTGACTCAAAGTTGTAAAGAAAGAGAAATTCTTCAAACGCAGTAATTCGTCACTAATTGACAACCGTTGTAAATTCGTGTAATCATTCCGGTATAAAATAATTACTAACGATTCCACGGGCTGCTTCTCATTAAAAATGTAAGGTATTTTCTATACCACAAGCGAATTATTTCCTTGTTATAACTCAGTCGTAAAATCACCAATCCAAAAGATTTTAGTAAAAAATGCAATCAGTACTAAAAAAAAATTAACAGATAGAGTAGAAAACGGTTCTTTATTGTTTATCAAATAATGTATTGACCAATTAAAGAATAAATCTAAATTATTAAATCCTACGAATATTAAGTGTGTTTTGTTTATTTAATTGTCCTTCTTTCAGATCGCAACGGAGCTTTTGATTGACCTGATTTTTTGTATAGAGATAGTTCCTTTCGGACAGAGATACTTTTTGGCCTAGGAAATTTTCCTATGTAAAAAAATGTGTAGCATACGCAAAGGAAACCGCTAGCGAGAAACTATTGGATTATATTATTAAAGGTTTCATTTTATGAATGATAAATCATTCTGTATTGTTGTAGTCGACAAAAATGTTATGCTGAAAATTTTATACAATCACATTTTATTATTTGCCATTTTAAATATAATTTATTTTCGTCACCACCCGTCTTCCTACTTTTGGTAAATTCTATATAGGAAACTCCAATTTTCTTTTGATTATCACTAATTACAACCAGGCGGGTCGTTTGTGTAATTTTTCAGGGGTAAAGACACGGTTCAATGACCTGAAATGGGTCGACGTGACGAGGAAATGACTGCGACACTTTTTAAATGACGAGGGTTATTTTTAGGGGTTACGACATTTTTCGCCATTCTCAAAAGAAGCCATATTAATGGTTGCAGGATTCTAGTCTCGTTTCTTGCATATGATAAATTGTAAAGGTTTATGTGTTTAGTTCCCTGTAAAATACGGTTATTGTGCATGCCCTTTAATATAATATCCTAAAGGTATGTATTTATTGTGTTGTATTTAGGAGGTGCTGGAACTTGCTTCGTTCAGTACCACATAATTATGTTCCCTTTTCTACCGTATGTAATGGGCCTACTAAAATTTTACTCACACTACAAATTTCTATAATAATAAAAAAAATATAAATTTTAATCACAAAAAAAAATGTTAAATATTAAATTAGGAAAAAAAGGTTCTGTATTAAATTAGTAAATATAAAACGAAATTTAATGTAAACATAAAATATTTAAAGAAAGAAAATAAAATCAAAATATTAAAATAAATTTTGTAGGTATGTAAAAAGGTCAAACAGTCCGAGTTCTATATATTACGTCGCACGCGCATGTCCAATTCATAGAATAAAATCGTCCTTAAACGTGCCTACGCTTTCGCGTCGCTTAAATTATTTTTTTCTGTATGTGAACTTTCCGAACTTTTCCTGTCGCTTGCTTAGCTTTTCGCTTGTCCTTCTGACAGTGGTTTTTTTATGGTGTACGGCGTGTGTGCGAAAAATAACTTTTGTGTATCGTGCCTGGACAATTTTCATTTCAAAACCTGCATACGAACTCTACTGCACACCACCAACGAAAAGTATGAATTTATTACGGTGAAAAGGTGCAGTGAATAATTACAGACGGTTAACCAAGTAGTTATTTTATTTTATTTTATTTTTTCTTCAAAAAAGAAGATTATTAATCCCACCAATATACACATTTTCGTGTAAAATCTTGCTAAGAGGAAACCATATGGCTAAAAGTGGTCAGATCTCATCTAGAGCCAAGATTTCTTGCCTACACGCCCTTAATTTACAAGCTCTCTCTGGACACCTTAGACCAAATTATTATAATTATAGGTCTTATAACATTCTGATGTGTATATTGATATGTTGATGTGTAGTGATGATTTTTCTTTCTTTCAAAATATGAGAAGGTAGCAAAAATGTAAATTTTGTGATATTAGGGTCTGTAGAGTTTGGTTTTACATGAGCCCTGATAACTTTTTGACAATGTGAGACATATCGACTCGTCTTGGCAAATTTTTACATGAAAATGTTTGTATATCCTCGGAATATATTATTATGTATATCCTCTTTCCACAGTGATGTAAAATATCGTGATATTTAATTAATTACGATGTTCTCCATCGCCGTGCATGCCTAAGAGAAATTCATAATTTCTCGAAAGCATGACGTCCACCAATCCGCACTTGGCCTGCGTGGTGGACTATGGCCTAAATCCCTCTCACTTATGAGAGGAGACCTGTGCCCATCAGTGGGACATAAACAGGTTGAAAAAAAAATCCTCTTTTATTGAAGCCAATTGAAATAAAACTATTAAAATCTTTGACCACTTCAGTGGTCAACATTAGTATTTTTATAAAGTTATATTTTTTATAAATTCATAAACAAATACCTAAAAGGAACCAACAGCCACAATCTGGGTCAAACCCATTATGCAGCGATCGCAGTAAATTCTAATTTATAAACAATTCTAACAAATTATGCTTTTCTTAGAAAAGTTTCTTTGGCAATATTTTGGCGAATGAATTTCGGAGTAACGATGTATTTCGTTTCAGTCTTAGTGCGGAATATGAATAGTTTTTGCGAACTATAAAACTCAATGTAATATCGTGTCTTCAACATGTAGGTATTATACATACTTAACAATTTAAAATGCTTCCTACATAAGCTTAAACAAGTCTTAAATATAATGCAATCTTATTTTCATGACCCGTGTGGCGCAACGGTTACAATGCCGGGCTGCCAATAGGAGATCCCGGGTTTGATTCCCGGCGAAGCAAGGATTGAAATTTTGAGTTTCAGTTTCTGATCTCAGTCTAGATGTTTGTGTTCATATCATGTAGACACCCACCACACAGAGACTACCCACGATACAGAGTATAACCACCCTTATGTGGGGCTATGAGTGTGAAGTGTTATTTATTTAATAGGTATTGTGAGTTTTCGTGCATTAGCGTAGAACGCAAACGATCTATGCAACTAAGCAAAACGGGCGCGGAGGGGTGGGAGATGGTCAAGCCGAACGCTCAAGCCTCAACGTAACGTTACAAGTGTAACATTAAAATGAGCGTAACGTTACAATGAGTAACACTTTTCGTGCGTGCAACCTGCCTTCATCGATTTATTAGGCGTTGTCACGTCAAAAAAACACTGTACTTATTGTTTTTGAAGGCGTTTTGATATCACAACAACTAAACTAGCTATTTTCGTTTCTATTTAGGTCAAACCTGTAATAAATGAATCAATCGGAACGAATTCGAACAAAACACTGTTAACAACTTATGCTTTCAGCAAGCTTTCGTTCCACGTGTTTCCGCGGTGGAATTTAAAAGAAATGCTCACATTTTTAAGTAGGTAGTTTAAATAAAACCTATTCGAAAACAATATGGAAATAATTCAACATTCATGAATTAACAACTTAACTTCGCTCTAGTTCGTATAAGCTCATGAAATGTCGTTCTATATTTTAGTTATACAGTATAAGTGTTTTGTTGTCTTTACTAATATTATAAAGACTTTGACGACCCGCGTGGGGCAATGGTTATCATGCCGGACTGCCAATCGGAGGGTCCCGGATTCGATTCCCGGCGAAACAGAAATTTGAATGATGAGTTTAAATTTCTGTTCTCGGGTCTGTGTTTGTGTTCCTGTCTTTGTATGTGTCCATGATACCCAAGACACAGGGTATTAATTATCTTACTGTGGGGCTATGAGTGTGTAATGTTTATTTATTTAAAAAGAGGAAAGATTTGTATGTTTGTGATGAATAAACTCAAAAACTTCTGTTCCGATTTCAAAAACTCTTTCACCATGAGAAAGCTACATTCACCCTGAGTAACATAGGCCGTTTATACTGCGGGAAAATGCCTCATTTCTACGTGAAAACGAGTAATAGGGTAAACGCGGTTGAAGCAACTGGCTAAACGCCTATGATTTTAATATAGCAAAAATATCGTGAAAATTATTTAATTACGTTGTTCTCCATCGCCGTGCCGCCTGAGAGAAATTTATAATTTCTCGAAAACATGACGTCCACCAATCCGCACTTGGCCAGCATGGTGGACTATAGCCTAAATCCCTTTCACTTATGAGAGGAGACCAGTGCCCAGTAGTGGGACATAAAAAAGGGTTGAAAAAAAAAATGTCGTATCATGTCGAGACTAATAAAATGATATATCTATATTTATTGAGCTATGGCTACATCACGGTGGCATATCAAACAAGGGGTTGTGATGAATCACCTTCTACCCCTTGGAGTATCCCTAGGGAAGTCAGTTTACTGACACCTGATACGGGACGGTAATGCAATAATTGTGTGCGGTTTTGGTTGCAATTTTATAAATGGGTCGTCTTTCCTGACCTAGCCTAATGCGTTAACTAATGTTTACTTCTCATTTAGTTATAGGGGTATAAAAGTTATTAAATATGGTATTAAATTACCCTTTTTTAGTTTGGGTATATAAGTATATATATGGCTGCAATCTTTTAGCAGTCCCACTGCTGGGCACGGGTCTCTCCCCATTATTGGGGAGTCCTGGAGCTTACTCCACCACGCTGCTCCAATGCGTGGAGGTGGAGATGCGGGTTAGTGGCCAACCCAATGTCGGATGTTTTCAAACCGCCCACAAGGCCTCCGACAAGGTTTATCGACTCTTATCAATCGACAACAACCGGGACCGACGGCTTAACGTGCCTTCCGAAGCACGGAAACCCGCATGAATTTTTTTGCTACCGTTCCGTTCCGTACCATTATCTATAAAAAATCACGTTTATTGTATGGGAGCCCCCTTAAATATGTATTTATTTCATTCTATTTTTAGTATTTGTATCACAATAGCGGCAACAGAAGTGGTGGAATTTTGCATCGTAATGTACATCATATATATTTTTTTTAATTTTATCATTCTCTTATTTTAGAAGTTACAGGGCGGGGAAGACACACATTTTACCACTTTGGAAGTGTCTCTCGCGCAAACTATTCAGTTTAGAAAAAAATGGTATTAAAAACCTTGATATCATTTTTAAAGACCTATCCATAAATACCCCACATGTATGGGTTTGATGAAAAAAAAATTTTGAGTTCCAGTTCTAAGTATGGGGAACCCTCAAAATTTATTGCTTTTTTCTATTTTTGTGTTTAAATCTTAATTTGGTTCACAGAATACATCTACGTACCAAGTCTCAACAGTATAGTTCTTATAGTTTCAGAATAAAGTGGCTGTGACATACATACATACAGACAGACAGACAGACATCACGAATCTATAAGGGTTACGTTTTTTGCCATTTGGCTACGGAATCCTAAAAAGGATAGATAGAGTACCAACTGACAACAAGAAGGATAAATTGCGATACACAACATTTGTGTGGCCGATTTAAACTGCACCTAGCCGTGTACACACACATGACACGCAAACACATACAACGAAACTGCACCTGGCTTAGCCAGACGAATATCGCGGTACATTAGATAAAACTTTTGTCAAAAATATAAATATTGTGAAAAGTTATGACTAATAGTATTTATAAATAATAATTATAATAATGAGGTATGTAATTTGAATTATGATCGCAACAAAACCGGCTTCACATTGTTGTTCGCAGCGATCCAACTATCCTTTTTTTATTAATATGAGGAATAACAATAAACTTATGAAACAATTAGCAACTAACTAAGATCTTATTGTCGGAGACCAAGACTCATTTTAGAGCCAACCAACTCACTAACTAAATCTACAAAGACAGAGTCGAAAGGTGATCTTTATTTATTAATTAAAACTCACGGCGTGTCATTTAGGTATATAAATAGGAATATACATGAAATACAGAAATTTCTCAAACATTTTTTAATAAATGCTGGAAATTATTATATTGTTAAATATCTATTTTTAAAGTCCTAATAATAGTAAACTAATTATTTCGATAATTACACTTCATTCGATCACCACTAATTTATAAAAAATCAATTCAGAACTGTGAGTAAGGTTTGAAAACTTAAGCAATTATTTCCTGTAATTTAAAGAATAAAAATAAAACCAAAATAAGCTTTAAGACTTACTTTCAAATCAAATCCGGTCTCAGCGTTAACTTTAATTTAGTCTTTTAATGGATCTAGCCGTCAGAATGAATTTCAAACAACTAAATTGTGAAGTTCTTTCTAGAAATCTCATAGTGAGGAGTGTTTTGAGGATAGTTTTAGTTTTTATTTTGAACTTTAATACCAAGAGGAAAGCTTTAATTTTTCTTGGCAGATTTGTGAAACGCGGAACGTTTTAATAAAACGCCGTGGTCAAAGTAAATATCATTACGGTAGGTCCACAACAGCCGTCCACATTTAAAAGCCACTTAAATATACACTCGTAAGAAATATATTCGAGTCTAGAAAGTCTAAGTACCGTCTTTCTAGCAACTTGTGTGCCAGTTAAAGTTGTTGATATAAGAAAATGTTGACATCAGAAAGTTTGTGCTGATCAATATTACTTTCGAAGAAGTAGCGCGCATGGCCCGGTGGTTAGCGTAGAACGCAAGCGATCTATGCAATTAAACCAAACGGGCGCGGTCGGGTGTGAGATGGGTGACCGCTAGTGGTAAAAATAAAATTCATGCGCGTTTCCGTGCTACGGAGGGCACGTTAAGCCGTCGGTCCCGGTTGTTGTCGGTAGATAACAGTCGTTAAACCTGGTCGGAGGCCTTATGGGCGGTTTGAAAACATTCGACAGCGGTTTGGCCACTAACCCGCATCTCCACCAACCCGCATTGGAGCAGCGTGGTGGAGTAAGCTCCAAGCCTTCCCAATAATGGTGAGAGACCCGTGCCCAGCAGTGGGACGCAAAAAGGGCTGCGGCCAATATTACTTTCTATCCATGGTAATAAAAGTCAAATGTAGTGCTTAGGGAAGCGTGCATGGCCTGGTGGCGCAACGCAACGCAAGCTTTCCATGCAGCTAGTGAAACAGGCGCGGTCGAGTGTGAGATGTACAACAGTATTACAAGTTCATAGTTTTAGAGTTTAGTTTTACCTTTAATACACTTAATTAATTTTATTAAATTTATTCAATCTTGTGATTGCTTCCTAACTGTAAGCAAGATGTTGACAACATTAATAATAATAAATAAAATATTATAGGATGCAAACAGTTCACACATCATCTAACAGAATAAAAATTAGCGGTCAAAGTAATTGGGTTTTGTAGTATTATGGCACAGATATCAAACGTTTGGTGCTTTTCGATGAAACAGAATCAGAAAGGACGAAGGAATGTGAGTGGCTCACATTCTTTCGTTCGCTGCAACAGACTGGGCTGATGACCTGAAAAACAAGAAAAAGAAGAAGCCGTCAGATCCAGAATGCGCTGTATCCAGAAGTGGACTTCCCAAAGGCTGACGGATAGATGCCACGAGTTTTTGTCCTCCTATCACACCCGAAGATTCTCAGGGGACAGTAATATACACAATAGATATAATATATATTTATTTGGATGAAGTAATAGACGATCATGCTACAAACAACCTCAGACAAGTCCAAATTTTGCCTAAAGTTCGCAGCGTTCCATCTATACATTTGCGCTGCTATTCGAAAGGTTGGTTGCCTTGTGAAGTGACCTTACATGAGCTCACTTTTATAATATTTTTTTTATTTTTATTTGAATGGAGTAGCAGACGAGCATGCAGGCCACGTGGTGTTAAGTGGTCACTGCAGCCCATGGACATCTACATACAACCTCAAGCAAGCATAGGTAAGTCTTGTCTGAGGTCATGTACAGTTGCGTTGCTACTCCGCGTTGCTAAGTGTGGCCGGCAACTGCACCTTTCCACCGAAACACAATAGAATTGGTTCACGGCAGAAGTGGGTGCAGCGGTCGTACTTCCCCGGGCGAACCATAATAGTTCTACCACCTACTAATAATAATTTTCAAAAATCTCTTAGCACACGTTACTTTAAGACTCAAACTAAATTATCATTATTACTAAGCTTGTTCGATAACGACTAGAAACAAGTTATCAGCCTATACGTAATGGCATTATATTATGCATAATGAAATTATCAAATCCGGTACGGACGCTTGTCCTGCCAGCGGCTAATTCACTTAACATGATATTAATAGCTCGTGTCATCGAGACTGTTTGAACGAGTACGAGATCCACATATTGAACAAAACTCTACGGAAATTATATTAATTGTTGTATGTAAATTGTTAGTGCAATTAACAATTTACACATAACAATGTGAGTGATAGCTGAGTGGTTAAGACACTGGACTACGGCGCTGATTGCAACCCTTTTTTGTGTCCCACAGCTGGGCAAGGGTATCTTACCAATATTAAAACGCCTGGAGCTTACTATATCACGCTTTTTTATTTGAATGGAGTAGCGGACGAGCATGCAGGCCACGTAGTGTTAAGTGGTCGCTGCAGCCCATGGACACATACAACCTCAAGTAAGCATAGGTAAGTCTTGTCTGAGGTCATATTATGCAGTTGCTACTCCGGAGGCTGGTGATCGCCTCATGTAAGTGTGGTCGGCAACTGCACCTTTCAACCGAAACACAATAGAGTTGGTTCACGGCAGAAGTGGGTGCAGTGGTGGTACTTCCCCAGGCGAACCATAATAGTTCTACCACCCACTAATAATAATTTTCAAAAACTCTTAGCACACGTTACTTTAAGACTCAAACTAAATTATCATTATTACTAAGCTTGTTCGATTACTTTTAAGAATAGAAACAAGTTATCAGCCTATATGTAATGAAATTATTATTATGCATAATGGAATTATCAAATCCGGTACGGACGCTTGTCCTGCCAGCGGCTAATTCACTTAACATGATATTAATAGCTCGTGTCATCGAGACTGTTTGAACGAGTACGAGATCCACATATTGAACAAAACTCTACGGAAATTATATTAATTGTTGTATGTAAATTGTTAGTGCAATTAACAATTTACACATAACAATGTGAGTGATAGCTGAGTGGTTAAGACACTGGACTACGGCGCTGATTGCAACCCTTTTTTGTGTCCCACAGCTGGGCAAGGGTATCTTACCAATATTAAAACGCCTGGAGCTTACTATATCACGCTTTTTTATTTGAATGGAGTAGCGGACGAGCATGCAGGCCACGTAGTGTTAAGTGGTCGCTGCAGCCCATGGACACATACAACCTCAAGTAAGCATAGGTAAGTCTTGTCTGAGGTCATATTATGCAGTTGCTACTCCGGAGGCTGGTGATCGCCTCATGTAAGTGTGGCCGGAAACTGCACCTTTCCACCGAAACACAATAGAATTGGTTCACGGTAGAAGTGGGTGCAGCGTCGTACTTCCCCGGGCGAACCATAATAGTTTTACCACCTAACTACTATATACGCTGCTTTAATATGGGTTAAGTAAAATTCTAATCAATAGTAAGTAAGTTAGTAATTCTAAATGAAATTATTTAAATTAAGTTCTTTAACAGAACTTTAAAGCTACAAGTAGGTAACAACATATAATAACAGTAATCTAACAGTAAAAAAGTTAAAAGCTTTTGTAACAAAAAATAAATCGAGAAACCATTTGTAATAACTACTTAGCGCTGGTTGCTTTGAGCGCAAACGTTCAGCCATAATAAAGTTTGAGCGTAAAAAAATTAAAACATTAGCTCTTTGCGGCGACCGTAAAGTGAGTTAGTGAAGCGTAACCTCATTTCTGCAAGGAAACTAGGAATGTAAACAATTTTCTACATATTAACGTGAAAAAGTTTTTTTTTCTTATGGTTATTTGGTTATATGGTTATTTTTCTTTGTAGGTTTGGTAGGTGGTAGAACTATTATGGTTCGCCCGGGGAAGTACCACCGCTGCACCCACTTCTGCCGTGAACCAATTCTATTGTGCTTCGATGGAAAGGTGCAGTTGCCGGCAACACTTACACGAGGCGACCACCAGTCTCTAGAGTAGCAGCGCAACTGCATATGACCTCAGACAAGAGTTACCTATCCTTGCTTGAGCTTGTGTGCATAAAAGTGCATATGTCCATGGGGTGCAGCGACCACTTAACACCACGTGGCATGCATGCTCGTCTGCTACTCCAATGAAATAAAAAAAAAACTAAGAAATTAGGTATGGTATGTTTCCTTACAAGTGGTTATTAATCTCAGATAAATATTATTGAAAGTTGAGCAATGCGTGGTGCCATTAGAAGTTTGATGGCCAATAGCAGTCAATATTGGCAAATTTTCTCCATAATTTCAGGTTTATGATGGCTGCAATTGAAATAAATCGACAGTATCCCCAGCGAGTCGAGTAGCATGGTTAAGTGAAATTCATGCCTTCTCAACTACGGGAAATACAATGTGCATTGCTGGGATGCATGAAGATTACAGCGGGACAAGAATAGGCAGCAATATGTTAAACAAGAAAGGTTTTTATGTTATGTATTTTCATAGCGTGCATGGTCCGGCGGTTAGCGTAGAACGCAAGCGATCTATAAAGCTAAGCCAAACGGGCGCGGTCGGGTGCGAGATGGGTGACCGCTAGTGGCAAAAAAATTCTGTCTATGCGCGTTTCCGTGTTTCGAAGGGCACGTTAAGCCGTCGGTCCCGGTTTTTATCGACAGATAATAGTCGTTAAACCTTGTCGGAGGCCTTATGGGCGGTTTAAAAACATCCGACAGCGGGTTGGCCACTGAAGCGCACATGACCCGGCGGTTAGCGTAGAACCCGCGTCTTCACCAACCCGCATTGGAGCAGCGTGGTGGAGTAAGCTCCAGGCTCCTCAATAATTGGGAGAGACCCGAGCCCAGCAGGGGGACGCAAAAAGGGTTGCAGCCATGTATTTTCATACCACACGCACATACTACTGACACATATACTTGAGATAGAGAATGACAATGGGTCGATAATGGGCACACGTGATAGCTGATCGTTTAAGACACTATTAATTACTAAAACTAATATATTCTATGAAGAAATAGCCTTGTGTGAGCGAGATTCATTCCCACGCTCCTTTATCATTAAGATATTCTTAGTGTTACGATAAGCCTTGCGTCAGAGGACTCGTTTGACTGCCTTCTTAAAAGGTTTTAAAGGCAGGGATTGAATAAATTTTTTTCGAATTAAAGGTATTGGATGTAGTACTAAAATATAAATTTGACTACCTTTTCTAGAAATCGTTAGTAACTGAAAAACACAAGCTCGTCATGAAACTATCAAAAAACAGTAAGAAACTCACAAAGCTTCACGTGTTCGAGTTCAAAAGTTCCAGTGAAGGCTTATCCCGACATTAGCATTCTAAAAGTTGTGGAAGAAAATGTTTAGAGGCGCCATGTGCGTCTTCTTTACGATGAGGGAGTTGTGACCCCATCAAAATCAAATTTGGGACAGCGGCTCAAGTTACATATTGGATCAATCATAGGCTTAAGCTTTAAAAATTGATTTTTTTTAATCTTGGAGCAAATTATACTTATTTATAGTGGTATTTTTACACATTACGCGAAACTGAATAATAAAAATAAATAAAGCTTCACACTCAAAGTACCACATTTGATTTTCTATATCGTGGGTACCATGGACACACAATCACAGAAACACCAATCAGACCAAGAAAAGAAATTAAAACTACTTATTCAAATTTCTGTCTCACCGGTAATCGAACCCAGGACCCTTAGGACGGATGTTTTCAAGTCGCCCATAAGGCCTCCGACAAGGTTTAACGGCTGTTATCTATCGACAACAACCGGAACCGACGGCTTAACGTGCCCTCCGAAGCACGGAAACGCGCATGAAATATTTTGCCACTAGCGGTCACCCATCTCACACCCGACCGGGCCCGTTTGGCTTAGTTGCATAGATTGCTTGAACCGCCGGGCCACGCGCGCTCAATTCGATTCAATATATAATAAGACCCAAACAACATCCACAGGAAGATCATAATCTTAAACTCATCATTCACATTTCAGTTACGTCGGGAATCAAACCTGGGATCCTTTTATCTGCGCTCCAGCATGGTTATTAAGACACTTCCCTACATGATATACTATCACGAAACTATCAAAAAATAGTTTAAAACCTCTACACACAAAGCCATCTCGCGTGTTCGAATTCAAAGTTCTAGTGAAGGCTTATCTCGACGTTAGCATTCTGAAAGTAGTGAAAGAAAAATTTTAGATGCGCCATGTGCGTTATCTTTATGACGAAGGAGTTGTGACGCGATCAAAAGCACATCCGTTACAGCGGCTCAAGTAACATATTGGATCATTTACAGGCTTAATTTTTTGACGTGATAACGTCTTTAAAATCGTTTTAGTCGGGTGACATGTTCAGAAACTTGTGTCACACCAAAACCTCACGAGCGCGATCGCAGGTATAACGAGAGAGAGACGGACCGATCTCCCGTCTCATCTCGAGCGCTGCCAGTCATTCCGTGAAACTTGTCACGCGGAATCCTCACGAGCGGAGGCTGGCATAGCGTTCGAGTGAGTGGACCGATCTTCCGTCTCTCTCACTCTAGCGGCATACAAACGGAGATTTTCTCGTGCGGACGTTATCACGTAAACATCTCGATCGTAAACCTACTTTACAAACAATTTGCCGTTTTTTTAATTTGGATTTTTAAATTTCGGAGCAAATAATGTTTATGGTAGTTTTTACTCGTTATACTCTTTACGCAATTGAAAAAAAAAGACTTCACACTCATAGCCCCGCAGTAGGATTCTCTATATTGTGGGTGCGATGGAAACACACAAAGACAGAAACAACATCCACACGAAGAACATAATTTTAAACTCATCATTCACATTTCAGTTACGTCGGGAATCAAACCTGGGATCCTTTTATCTGCGCTCCAGCATGGTTACTAAGACACTTCCCTCATCATCATCATCATCAGCCTATATCAGTCCACTGCTGGACATAGGCCTCTCCCAAGGCGTGCCACTGAGCCCGATCTTCGGCTCACACTTCCCCACAGACACTTCCCTACATGATTTTTTTTTCAACATTTTATATGTCCCACTGTTGGGCACAGGTCTCCTCTCACAATTGAGAGGGATTTAGGCCATAGTCCACCACGCTGGCCAAGTGCGGATTGGTGGACGTCATGCTTTCGATATATTCCATCGCCGTGGAGCAGCGATAAATGCGGACATTACAAATTTCTTTGTCAGAGGTGCACGCGGATTTGAACCCGGGATCAGTCGCGTTGGAGACTGCGGTCGTTTACCACTCGGCCATCGCTGCTCTATGATGATACATGATATACTATCACGAAACTATCAAAAAACAGTTTGAAACCTCAGTTTGAAACACACAAAGCCGTCTCGCGTCTTCTAGTTCAAAGTTCTAGTGAAGACTTATCCCGACATTAGCATTCTGAAAGTTGTGAAAGAAAATCTTAAGAGGCGCCATGTGCGTCTTCTTTTTGATGAGGGAGTTGTAAGGTCATCCAAAACGGATTTGGGCTGAGGCACAAGTGACATATTGGATTTTTTATTAATTTAGAGGTTATAATGTTTTCAAATTGCTGAAAATTTTGAAGAATTTAGTGTGTTTGTAAGACAAAAAAAACAAAGCAACACTGTATCGCATAAGTCCAATTGCAACTGATGATTTGGAAAAAAAACCTTACCGAAATTTAAAAAAAACAACTCTCGTGACGGACATGGGCCTAATATGACACAGCAGTTAGTATTTATTTTAATAAAATCTAGGATACCTCAATTTTAATTCTAAAATAATTTACTACAAGTGATGTTGGCCAAATAACTGCTGTAACGATACCCTTTTCATTAAAAAAAAAAAACAACTACCTGTACTTGCCAAACGTCAAAGCCAGATGTTAATATAATATCAGTCGGTCCGTCAAGTACAAAAACTAAAGACAAACAATGGTGATTTACAATTATTTAAATGTAAAACAAGTATGTTATTATATGTGGAAATCCAAAGCAAAAAAGTAAGTGTTAACAGTGGTGTAAAATACAGTGTTACAGTACATCTCCCGTTGGAAAGAAAAATTTTATTTTGAAGAAATAAAATTTTTCGACAAACTTCGACCCGACAAAATACCAAGACAAGGTTAAGCCCAAATGAAAGAAAATTTAATCCACTGTTAAAAAAAAAAAACTTGACCCATACCTAACTATGAGTAAGTCCCTTAGCATCATTGGTGGACAGAAGGCCCACCAATGCATCTAGGCCTACGGGAATTACTACGCGAAGGACAAACACAGACACAAAAACCTAACCTAGTGACCCAATGCTCTTCAGTACAGCTGCTACCACCTTCTACGCCGATTCCTCTTCCCTATTCCTGTCCACAAGATCTTTGATGTGAAATTGACCCAAAGATTTCCCATCCAAAGACTTCAAAGAATAAACTAATGGAGAAAGTTTCTTGCTAATTATACACTTTTCAAATTTCGGAGACAATTTGGAAGAAAAGTACTTGGGAGCACTGGATAGGGGAAAACATCTTTTATAAATTATTTGCCCCTCCTGAAACTCCACTGGTCGCTTCCGCAGGTTATAGTATTTGGCGTTATGTTCATGAGCCTTTTCAAGATGGGAATGAACTTTGCCAAATATCTCCTTTAACTTCGGCAATCCCTTCGGAAAGGTCTCGGAATCCACTCGTACGGCTTGCTTATCTATCGGGGTGTTCAAATTATATAAAGCTCCATCCAAGACTATCTCCCTACCATGGTTCAAAAAATAAGCTGAGAATTTGGTGCTATCGTGAACAGAGGTGTTCAAGGCACACTGGATCTCAGGAATGTTCTGGTCCCAGTTGCGATGATCAGAACGCACATAAGATGCAACAGCCCTAACAATATCTCTGTTCACTCTCTCTGTTTGGTTTGTCTGAGGGTGATAGCGAGGATTATAAAACAAATTAGGCACTCCAAATTGAGTGATAAGATCCCTAAACTCCTTAGAAGTGAATTGAGGTCCGTTATCAGTGTATAAAAATTTGCAAACTCCATGAACTAAGAAAACCTTTTTATGAAGAATATTTACAATATTTTTAGCAGTAGCAGTACGCATAGGAAATATTAAAACATATTTTGAAAAATAATCAGAAACTTCAAATAAATATTGGTTCCTAGAATAAGATGGAGGAAAAGGTCCAAGTATATCACAAGAAATAGCTTCCCATGGTTGTGAAACTAACTTGGGATTTCCCATGAGTCCGGGGCGTGCTGTATTAACAGGCTTGTAACAGCGACAAGTTTCACAAGAATCCACATAGGCCTTGACATCTTTAAATAAAGAAGGCCAAAAGTAATACGTGGAAATCCTCTTGTGGGTCTTAGCCACACCAAAATGTCCTGCCTCGGGGTCATCATGGTACCTCTTCAGAATGTCTGGTCGCTTCTCCAAAGGAACCACTAGCTTCCAGTCAAACTGAGACGTTAGGTTATATTTGTTCTTAGACAACCGGTACAACTTTCCCTCAACCATACTAAAATTTGGAAAATGGTTAGGATTCCTATTACATCCATCAAGTAACTTAAGGTACCACGGGTCAGAGACATCCTCTGGAACAATCTCGATAGAGTCAATCTTGATTCGGGATAAAGTGTCCGGAATAACATGTTCCTTCCCTTTCCTATGGGTGATTTCAAAATCGAATTGACTCAACCGACATGCCCATCGGTTAGTCTGCCCGTTGGATTTTTCAAATTATAGAACCACAGAAGTGAGGCATGGTCAGTCACAACAAAACACTTCTTGCCCTCTACATAGGAACGGTACTGCTCTAGAGCATAAATGACGGCTAGTAACTCCCGTTCCGTAGCAGTGTAATTTGTTTCAGGGGCAGAAAGTGTCCTACTGCAGTAAGCAATTGGATGATCCACGCCCTCATGCTTCTGGGTCAAGACACCACCAATAGCATAAGAAGATGCATCAGTATGGATGTAAAAAGGTTCCTCAAAATTAGGACACCTAAGGATAGGAGATGATACAAGAGCAGATTTCAATTGTGAAAAGGATTCCTCGGCATCAGCATCCCATACAAATTTCACCTTCTTACTAGTAAGCCGGGAAAGGGGCCTAGCCACTTTGGAAAAATCCTTTATAAATCTACGATACCAACCTGCCATACCTAAAAATCGCTTAACCTCCTTCCCGTCTGTAGGAGTGGGAAAATTCATGATCACATCAACTTTTGACGGATCAGTCCTAAGACCAAAGCAATCTACAACATACCCCAAATATTTTAATTCACTCCTACAGAACATAGATTTCTCCATGTTGATGGTGAGGTTAGCAAACTTAAGTTTGTCATAAACCCGTTTTAAAATATTTATATGTTCCTCAAAGGTACTAGTACAAATAATTATGTCATCAATATAACAAAATACTTTATTGTCAAATTCTGCACTAAAAAGACTATCCATCAACCTTTGCATGGTTGCAGAGGCTCCCATGAGACCAAAGCACATCACCCTATATTGGTATAACCCTCGTCCTGGCACTGTAAAAGCCGTCTTCTCCCTCGAAGACGGAGAGAGAGGCACCTGGTGATATGCCGCACTCAGGTCCAGGGACGTCAGATATTTGGCGTCCCGAAGGTTGTCCAATATATAATTAATATAAGGTAATGGATAGGCATCAGATTTAGAAACGGAGTTGACCTTCCTGCTATCAAGGCAAAGTCTCGCCTCACCATTGGACTTAGGCACCATAGTAACAGGTGAATTCCAAGGCGAAGATGAAGGCTCAATAATTTTAAGTTTTAGCATTCGGTCTAACTCACTGTTTAAATGCTTAAGTTTCTCCAGACTAAGGCGATAGTACTTCTGCTTAATTGGTTGGGCTGACCCAGTATCAATATTGTGTTCAATTAAATGTGTAAGACCCAAACCAACAACATCAGTATTAATGTTATTAAACAAAGTCTTGATTCGCTCTAACTGAACTTTTTGGGAAGCGGTTAAGGAGTCCAGGCTCCTTAAGCCATCTTCCTTAATATTACTGAGATTAAAACTATTTTATTATATAACGAATCGTGAGTGTAACTTAACATGATTATTTACTTCCGGCACTACTCACGTTGCATAATTGATGATGCTCAACTAGTTTCGGACCTGAACGAGGTCCTTCCTCATGAGCCGTCGCGGGCGGTCGCTAGGAGGTGCGCGCGGAGACTGCGGGCGGCGGCGCGTGCGGCCCGGCGAGATGGTTCGGCAGTCATCGGATCTCCTCGTGAGTCGTCGTCTACCGCGTCCGCGCTAAAGGTGGTACTAGACGGGGCGCATACCACGCTAACTGTGTCGCTCTCCAAGTTGTCAATATTACCAGACGTAGTGCGAAGTACTGGTTTCCAGGCTGAGGGCACAGTCCAACCACTATCTCTGTTGTAATTAGGGTGACGGTTTATCTCAATCGCTTCACGTACTTTCCGGGGTACTAGAAATTTTTCCCTCGCCAGAACTGCTACCTTATCGAAGCGAATGAAATGCGCCGTCCCTGAATTATGGGCATGTTCCGCGACTGCGGACCCTTTGCTGTCCATGTTCTTCACACTACGTATATGCTCAGACACCCCGGTAGCGATGTTGCGTCGAGTTTCGCCAATGTAACTCTTGCCACAGTCGCAAGGTATCTTGTATACACCCGGTACGCTCAGCGGATCCCTGTCTTTTGGTGAGCGAGGGAAAAATTTCTAGTACCCCGGAAAGTACGTGAAGCGATTGAGATAAACCGTCACCCTAATTACAACAGAGATAGTGGTTGGACTGTGCCCTCAGCCTGGAAACCAGTACTTCGCACTACGTCTGGTAATATTGACAACTTGGAGAGCGACACAGTTAGCGTGGTATGCGCCCCGTCTAGTACCACCTTTAGCGCGGACGCGGTAGACGACGACTCACGAGGAGATCCGATGACTGCCGAACCATCTCGCCGGGCCGCACGCGCCGCCGCCCGCAGTCTCCGCGCGCACCTCCTAGCGACCGCCCGCGACGGCTCATGAGGAAGGACCTCGTTCAGGTCCGAAACTAGTTGAGCATCATCAATTATGCAACGTGAGTAGTGCCGGAAGTAAATAATCATGTTGAGATTAAAACTATTAATATCAGATGTAGGTAAACAGGATAAAATATCAGGACCTAAATTAAAAGCTTTCCAAAAATTAATACCAAAATGAATAGGCAATTTAATTTGTGGCTGAACATAGAAAGTAACTACTTGCACCATTCCATTGCATTCTACCGGAAGGTTCATATAAGATTTACAAACTAGTTCATTTCCACTAGCTACTCTCAGCACTCTGGGCTGGTCAAAGTTTAAAAGTGGAACCTTTAATTTTAAAAACAAAGTGTGAACATTGTCACCTAAAATAGAACATGAAGCACCACAGTCCAATAAACCACACACCTTTTGTCCTAAGATGGTAACTGACAAATATGGCCTACAGTCCTCAGCTGGTGGTGAGAATAAGGGTTCTACTGAGTGGCTGTGTTCAACAACTGACCCTTCCGGTTGCTGCGACACCTTACTTGGCAGAATCGAGCGCTTCTTACGCTTAGCTCGCTTCGACTCAGGCAGTGCAGGGGAAGCAGAGACTGGTGTGCCGGACTTAGTAGAATGCCCTTTAGATAATTTAACATTAATATCAGGAGCTAAATGTGTCTCCGGAACCCTGGCATTCACGGAGACAGGCCTATTCAGGTTTTTTGAATGGGAGCACTTAGGGCAGTTAACTACTCTCACACCCTTTTCTCCACATTTGTAACAAAGTATCTCCCCAGTAAGAGTGCATTCCTTAGTAAGGTGCCCTGTCTCCCCACAACGGAAACACTTATGGTTTGCCGATCGTGATACAGAGGATACCTGAGAGAGTTTAGGTGGCTTAGATGTGGTTTCAGCCTTAAAAGGTAAATTAAAATCTGGAGCCAAAGATTTCTTTACAGGTGGAGGTTCAACAAAACTTTCCATTCTGTATCTTATTAATTCACATTTTTTCCAAGTTCTAATAACTGAGATATAGATTTTATGTCTAATAATATAAATTCTCTACTATATTCGGGGCGGACATTCCTCAGAATAATTCTGAGTTTATCCTCCTCAGACAAAGGAACCGAGAGCTGGGACATCATTCCTAACATTATAGAGGTATAGACAGCAATGGATTCCCCTTTTGCTTGCGTGCGAGAATGTATCTCTTGCAATAATCTATGGTCATAGTCAGGCAGATCAAAATCATTCCGTAAAGCGGACAAAAGGCTTGATAAACTAGAAAAGTGAGACTTATTGGCACGGAACCAGCACAAAGCCGGACCGGACAGTAAGTCAGAAAAACCATGAAGAGCCTCCTCTTCATTAATGCCCCTAGCCACTCTGAGCTCATCTAATCGATTAATGAATGATCGAACACAAGTTTGCCCATCAAATTTTAAGTTTAAACTATTTAAATTCACCTTGTGTTCTACTTTATGGAGGATACTGCGCACTACCTCTCTTTTACTACCGCAGCTCCCCTCTGATTCGGAACTAGAGCTATCCGGATCTAAGATGGAAACACTTTTGACCAAGGAATCCCTAAGTTTACTCGTCTCCCCCTCATACTTTGAGTCTGAGATTCGGTTCAACCTTCTTAACAAATAACGGCACCGCCCTAACAAACGCATATGAGTGGATTCCGATGAGGTCTCTTCCGAAGCCAAAACCGAAGCTAAATCACTAACCTTTGCGGAAATTACCTTCAACTCTTCACCCGCATCACCGTCGGCCTCCTCACCAGACACGTTAAGGGTACCTCCATGGGTGAGCTTCAGAGTTGAGCGAAGCTTCCTTCGGAGCTCCTCCAGTCGACTCTCCGAAGAAACTGAAATTTTCCGGATAGACAGCTCATAAATAATTTCATCTTTAGTTAGGAATTTAATGTTGCAACCTAAACCTGCCATATTTAAAATAAAGATATAAATTGTTAATTAATTTAAAATAAAGATATAAAAAAATTAAGTTTTTAACAAAAAAATAGAACCGACTTCAAACGGTAAAAAATAAAATTGTTCAGTACCTACTTCTTCTTGCTTATGGTAATGACTCTTAAAACTATTTCTGGAGTCGGGCCCTTAGTAAATGTCGTACCATTCGTTCTAAATTGGCACCGACAGTACAGACAGTGGGACAGTACCTTCTTCTTGCTTATGGTAATGACTGTAAAAACTACATTGAAGTCGGTGCCCATTCAGAACGAAAGGTACACTATATTTACTAAGACAATGCATTTCACTAAGGGCCCGACTTCAAAAATAGTTTTAAGAGTCATTACCATAAGCAAGAAGAAGTAGGTACTGAACAATTTTATTTTTTACCGTTTGAAGTCGGTTCTATTTTTTTGTTAAAAACTTAATTTATTTCACTCTTTTTAGTAATTTTAATAATTCTGTATGTATTAGCATAATTGGAAAAATTTTCACTTAACTTGTAAACTTTAAACAGATTTACCTTATATAATCATGTTTATCTAATAGCCTTAAAGAATACTACTAGGTATCAGTCCACCTGAACGTATAAATTAAAGAAAGAATTTGCTCTCAGCTCCTAACCGTTGAGGAGTTGTACCTTCAATCATCAGCTTAGCAACATGAGGTGATAATTACCGGACATAAATACTTGTATTATGTTAAAAAATATGACTAAAGGAATGTGTGTGCCTATTAAGTTTCAGTGTTTCCCTCGATTTCCCTAATATCACATCATCAGATTTTGACATGGTGACAGTTGGACCACCTCAGGAATCTAAGATTTTGAACAATAAACCATTTATTGAAAGAATTTGCTCTCAACTCCTAACCGTCGTTGTACCTTCCATCATCAGTTCAGCAACATGATATGATGATAATTATACACAAATGTCTGTTTTGCTTTTGTAAAAATATGAAAATCATTTGTTGTGCTATAAAATTTGAATGTCCCCTTCGATTTCTCTGGGATCCCCTCATCAGACTTTGACTTGATGACAGTTGACTCGGGAATGTAAGATTTCGAATAAAAAACTATTTATTGAAAGAATTTGTTCTCAACTCCTCACTGTCGCAGTACCTTCCATCATCAGCTCAGCAACATGAGATGATGATTTCTATGCGTAAATATCTATTATGCTTCAGAAACTATAAGAAAATCAATGTGAGTGCCTATAAAATTTGAGAGTTCCCCTCGATTTCCCTGGGATCCCATCATCAGATCCTGATTTGGTGACAATGGGACCACCTCGGGAGTATAAGCATACGAACAAAAAAAGAATTTTGAAAATCGGTCCAAAAACGGCGGAGTAATCGGTGAACATATATAAAAAAAAAAAAAATACATACTGCCGAATACAGTACCTCCTCCTTTTGGAAGTCGGTAAATAATTGTTAATTAAATTAAGTTTCAGTTCTAAAAGGAACACTTCAAAGATTTAAATAACCTGATTGTAAACACAAAAGTTCAATTTAGAATTAACAATTAAAATAACATTTTAAATTCAAATTGTCACAAAGTAAATTCAATTTGGAAACAAAAAAAGTTAAGGTTATAATTTACAATATTAATTGAAATATTAACCTCCTGAAAAGTTTACAAGTACAATTTACTTCACTAACAAACAAAGTTGTAAAAGTGAACCAACTGTTTTCCAGGCCACACGTTGGGAACGCCACTGTAACAGTCCACCTCGGCTAGGCTCTGTAAGCGGTGAGCAGGGTGCACCAGATGTTAGCGTGCACCGGTGTGTGTGAGGGTGCGTGGGTGTGTAGGCCTGGAGGACGGTGTGGTTAAAAAAAAAACTACAAAGAACAATAAAAAAATAATGGGCTTTTTATTAAATGTTTTGCAAAGTTTAATTAATTAAATTGTTGGGCGCCTTACCACACTATCTCAATCAAACAGTTGGTTCAAATTAGTTTATCTAATTTAACTTAAATAAAAACACCAGAAGTTCTTATTACCTAATACAGGTAAAATACCTAAGTAATAAGTCTAAAGTTTAACAAATTCTTCTTATTTGTTCCCTTTATATAAATAAAAAGTAAAATAATATAAGATAAAAAGGAAACTAAAGTTATGGAAATGCTCCTACTTCCCTCCTTCAAGGAGTCCGGAATAATCCCTGGAGAGGCAGCGTAAGATTTCTGGATGAAGACCGCCGATACCAACACCCACAGGGCGTCACGCTCCGGATGGGGTTGAGGTCTCCGAGACGGTTCAACCAATTCAACCCTCAGGAAGATTCCAACGCGATGATGACTACCACGTGGATGTAGAATGGGGTTGATGGAGTTGACGTCTCGTGAAGTAAAAAAGAAGAACGAAGAACGGGTAACGAAGAAGAAGAACCAAGAAATGAAGAACCCTGGAACACAAAGGAACACGTGGTTAACCTTTGTGTTTGACAATAGGCCCACCAAATAAACCTAACCTTTTTAAAAAAAATGGTTCAAAACTTACCAACAAAGGTTGGGTTCTTCCAAAAATAAATAAGGTGAGGGAGTTCGGCGAGGGTCAGGCGCTCGAACTCAACCCCAGGAAATGGCAGCTAAAAACAAAAGGAACGCACATCTTAGCACCAAAACACTGCAAAGCACTAGGAAACACTTTTTAAAGAAAGAAGAACTACAACAAAAATCCATCAGATTCTCACCAGCTATACTGAAGGATAGCACGTGGTCTAAGAACACGGGCTACACGCGACGACTCTGCTTCTAATCGACGCCGGCTCCGGAGAAAGAAAAGGCGGAGGCCTACCCCTCCAGTCCTTATATACGTTTGCGAACGCCGAAAGTTCGCGAAACCCATTTCTTGCATCGTAATGCACAATGTTCACAGACAAAAAAAAACAAAGCAACACTGTATCGCATAAGTCCAATTGCAACTGATGATTTGGAAAAAAAAACTTTACCGAAATTTAAAAAAAACAACTCTCGAGACGGACATGGGCCTAATATGACACAGCAGTTAGTATTTATTTTAATAAAATCTAGGATACCTCAATTTTAATTCTAAAATAATTTACTACAAGTGATGTTGGCCAAATAACTGCTGTACCGATACCCTTTTCATTAAAAAAAAAAAACAACTATCTGTACTTGCCAAACGTCAAAGCCAGATGTTAATATAATGTCAGTCGGTCCGTCAAGTACAAAAACTAAAGACAAACAATGGTGATTTACAATTATTTAAATGTAAAACAAGTATGTTATTATATGTGGAAATCCAAAGCAAAAAAGTAAGTGTTAACAGTGGTGTAAAATACAGTGTTACACCTTACCATTATCTAAAAATATAACGTTTATTGTATGGTAGCCCCTTTAAATATTTATTTCATTTTATTTTAGTATTTGTTGTTATAGCGGCAACAGAAATACATCATCTGTGATAATTTCTAATATCTAGACATCACGCTTCGTGAGATTCAGCCTGATGACAACCATTATTTTATGTTCTCCTTTAAGTGGTTGTACATTAATTGCTTGAATATGTTATGTTATAAAAACTTATAGTATATCTATTAATGTAATAACCGTTGGTGAACTTAAATAAATAAAGTATTTTTAAAAAGTCACGTTTGTTTTATGGGAGCCCCCTCAAATACTTATTTTTTTATTATTTGTTGTTTAAGCGGCAAAAGAAATACATCATCTGTGAAAATTTCTAATTGTCTAGCTATAAAGGTTCATGAGATACAGCCTGATGACAGACAGACGGACAGACGGACGGACAGCGGAGGCTTAGTAGTAGGGCCCTTCGGATACGGAACCCTAAAAAAATAGCAGCCACCTTCAATATTTTGAATCTAAAAACTGAGTCAACATTTTAAACCAAATTTAAAATTAAGACATTTAAACTAGTAACGAGTAAGTAAAATTATATTCTTCAGACACGCAGGCTTGTACCTGACTCAAACTTTCCTGAAGTTTGCAGTTATTCCCTTGATACATTCACTGCAGTAAACGCAATGCAGGAAATACCCACGAGCTGCTGAATATTACTTTTACTCTTTTTAGGGTTCCGAACCTCGAAAGGAAAAAACGGAGCACTTATAGGATAACTATGTTGTCCGTTCGTCGGTCTGTTTGTCTGTCAAGACCCAAAGGAAAAAACGGAACTCTTATGGGATTACCTTGTTGTCCGTCCGTCTGTCTGTTTGTCTGACAAGACCCTTTTTCTCAGGAATGCGTGGAAGTGTCAAGCTGGAATTTATATCAAATACTCAAGTCTACTGTCCCTTGGAGCTGTGAAAAATCAATCTTCTAAGCCAGCGCAATCAAAAGATACAGCCGTTTATGCCGCAAATTTTCAACACTCGAAAGGGAATCAAAACCTACAGGGTACTTCCCGTGAACTCAGAATCATGAAATTTGGAACGAAGCAACGTCTTATATAAGCACAGATAAAGGGAAAATTGCGAAACCAGTAAATTTTTAATTAGATCATAATAATATATTAAATATATTTTACGAAACCCTCGGTGCGCGAATCCGACTCGCACTTGGCCAATATACAATGGCGTTATACAATGAATAGCAAACGCAACGCATCGCAAACTAGAATGTGGTATGAACATTTATGCAGATTCTCTGCTACTCCGAAGACTGGTAAAAAAAAAACATTTTATAAGTGTAGCCGGCAGTAATGTTTACTTATATTTAAGACATGTATATATATTGTCCAAAGGCGACGATGATTGTTAAACACCACGCGGCCCGTCTGCCTTTTTGTTCGGTTTATTTATTTAAAAAAAAATTGCGTTATTGCCACGTGCTCATAATGGGAGCATTGGTGGTATTTCCCAGTCGGGTACTGTATTCTCACATTTAATAATATTACCTTAACTGAGGCCTTAGTGTAAGTCTGCACACGCGAAAACGTTACTAACGCGTTTGCGTTAAGAATTTAATTATCGACCTTATTCCTTTCAGTTAAGATCTATCTGTCCAATTTTAACTCGGACGTAGTAACGTTTGCGCGTTTACAAACTTACACTAAGGGCTCTGTTACAAGAATCCTACTACTATTATAAAGGCGAAAGTTTGTATGTATGGATGTATGGATGTATGGATGTATGGATGTATGGATGTTTGTTACTCTTTCACGTAAAAACTACTGAATGGATTTGAATGAAACTTTACCACAATATAGCTTATACATCAGAATAACATATAGGCTACAATTTATAAAGATATTGTGTGAATTGTCCAAAATATGACGATAAGTGTCAAGTAAGTAGGAAAAAATCTACCATCTGCGAGCTATTCTGGCATGCGCCGCCAAAACCGCTAGAGGTACACCTATGTAATGTATGATGTTAATGTTTATCTTATATAGTCCTACAAAAAAGCCGGTCCACGGTACTTCAGAAGGGACTTCACTTTATGCTAATGATCCTCTCTAACGCGGGTGAAACCGCGGGGCACAGCTAGTATTCATATATTCTTAAAAACGTAATAAACGCGTCTTTAAGTTTGGAATTTTAATCCACCTTAACTATGAGTTTCCCGTACCTAATACAATATTCAGACATATAAACTAGGACTCAAAATTTCCTGAAGTTTGCAACTAATCTCGTAATACATTCACTGCAATAAACGCAATGCAGAAAATATGCACCTGTAAAGTGAATATGCAATATGAATTTGCGAAAACTGAATGTCGCTTTAGGAGAGCTACATTTTTCGTTAGCACACTTTTCATATGGTGTTAAAAGTTTGCCATGTTAAGTCTTATTCGGAGTTTCTTTTTTCGTATTGCTTAGACAGTAAAATGTAGCCTGTTTTCATAGTGAAATACTTCTAATATGGTCAGTTTTGGGATTATCGTAATCTGAGAAACTGTATGGGTATTTGTGTTTATGTCTTTCTGTGTGTGTACATGGTACCCACGATATTGAGGGTAGATACCCTACTGTGGGGCTATGAGTGTGAAACGTTGACGTACCTATATGTATATAACAGTCTTTATAGATAAAGTTGTATATAGGTTTTTTTGCAGTCTTTACAATACAAGTTCTACATCAGCGTTATTTTTAATAATAATAATAATTCATTTATTTCAGACCATTAGTCCATACAATAGGTTAGTAAAATACAAGTGCTTACATAACTATGTTAGTAAATAAAAACAGAAAACATAATACATTTTTGGGTTAGTACACAAACTTATCCTATGTTAGTATGTATTTAAAAATAAAGCAACTATATACACACACGCCTATTCGGGAGCGTGTGTGTCCTATTCCAGGCGCCCCAAAGAGGGCTGTCTAGCTTGTACGCCAATGTGCTGAGGATAATTAAACAACATTTAGCGTAGTATAGTATAGGTACTAGAACTTATTGATATGCTACGTAAATTTACGGCATCGTAATCGATCGTGATATTATGTTACTGCTATCGGTCTTTATACACTTCCTAAATGTTATTAAGAGATAAATCAAAACAAGACCACAGTCAAAACTACATTAAAAAACAAAAAAAAAACCTGAAACTCTTACTCACACTTACCTACTTATAAGAATGAAAGAAAAACCGGCCAAGTGCGAGTCGTACTCACGCACGTAGGGTTCCGTACCATTATCTATAAAAAATCACGTACCATTATCTATAAAAAATCATGTTTATTGTATGGGAGCCCCCTTAAATATTAATTTTATTCTATTTTTAGTATTTGTATAACAATAGCAGCAACAGAAATACATCATTGCCTTTGATTATCCATAGAAATCATTGCATTAAGATTGAATGAAAGGTAAATTGTGGTTTACGATTTATGACGTATTTCAAAAAACTTCTTACTAGATCTCGTTCAAACCAACTTTCGGTGGAAGTTTGCAACGTAATGTACATCATAAATATTTTTTAGTTTTATCATTCTCTTAATTTAGAAGTTACAGGGGGGGGGGGGCACTCATTTTACCACTTTGGATGTGTCTCTCGCGCAAACTATTCAGTTTAGAAAAAAAAATGATATGAGAAACCTCAATATCATTTTTGAAGACCTATCCATAGATATTATAGAGATAGTTTCAGAGTATGGGGAACCCTCAAAATTTATTGCTTTTGTCTTGTTTCTACAGTATAGTATCTACTTATAGTTCCGAAAAAAAAATTGGCTACGGAACCCTGAAAATAGTATGCAACATACACTTTTATCAGATTAAAAGTGTGTCAAAAAGCAGATAATTAAACGAAACAATTTATTTACCCACCTTATCCATAAACTACGCGGCTATTACGCCGTCACGCGTCGGAAACTTGCCCTAACCGCCGACGTAGATTGACACTGGAAATTTCATGTTGCAATCTGACATATTATGGTTTATTATGGACATTTGTTAGTTTCCAATTCTTCATCATTTATAGATGATATAAATTATTAATAAGTCGTAAATCGGTGAAGCTAGCCAAAACTTCAATAAACATACGGAATATATATATGTAACAGAGAAATTTATTTGTAAAGGAGGGAAAAGATATCGGGATAGATATATTCAATAGATATAAGAGGTACTACGTTATATGAAAATCCACCTCTGCCTCATTCCCCCTTACCCTTATCCCCTCAGTGGGTTTCTCGGAGTTTGTTTAGCACTCTGGATAACAAAACGACTGAGCCACGAATATGGCTACTACTCGGTCAAGCTAACATGACACCTGGGAGGCTACTCTTTAAACGCCCGTATCCAAAACTTCGTGAATTTTCAGGGCTCATTTTTGAGTAAGACTGACGAAATTCTAGCAATATTCTTTATTAAGTGGCTTAATGTTATCAATGACAAAACTAATCTTATTCATGAAAAAACTTCTAAAATGCCAAAAATGATGCCGAAAATGTTAGAATTTTCGGACGGATGCATACAAAATAGCCTCGCAGGTGTCATGTTAACTTGACCGCGTATTAAAATATAGAATTTGTGCCAGTAAGACCATAGCTTACATGGTATTCTAGTATTATTTTTTGATGGTTATTTATAGATTGATTGATGACCAACGAGCCAATTATTCATCGATCGAATGTATGAAATAAATATGAAGCAATTGCAAAGCTATAACCGCGTCTTGCGTCGATAGCTTACCCGAGCCATTTCCACCGACATCAACTGACAATGAAATTTTCATGTGACAAGCAGACATACCGTTTATTATGTACGTTATGTTCAAATTCTTGGTACGAGTAATTTATGAATTTTATGTGGCATAGACTTTACGTGAGTATCACACATAACTTTTTACTCCGAAATTTGTAGTAACTGTTATAGTGCCTTTTAATTGAAGACTCGTTAAAGGATATTATTTTTATACTTATCATGTTAGGGACGTTATGAAAGCACGTTAGATTTTAAACTCTGGTGTATAAATATGTATTTTTTTTATTTGTCATCGTATTCTGTTACCTTACTAGTCAGAAAGACGCTGGTACTGCTACATGTAATGTGTCATGTTTGAAACATAGATACGATAAATCGGCGTCGTGTTAAAAAACCGGGCAAGTGCGAGTCGGACTCGCGCACCGAGGGCTCCGTAAAATATATTATGATACAACTAAAAATTTACAGTTTTCGCAAGTTTTCCTTTATTTGTGCTATAAGACTTTGCTTCGTACCTTTCATGATTCTGAGTTCACAGGAAGTACCCAGTAGGTTTTGATTCCCTAGCAAGTGTCGAACATTTGCGGAAACTTGTGCCATAAACGGCTGTATCTTCTGATTGCGGTGGCTTAGAAGATTGATTTTTTTACAGCTCTAAATGACAGTAGACTTGAGTATTTCATATCAATTCCAGCTTGATACCTCCACGCGTTCCTGAGAAAAAGGTACGGTCAAATCCAACTTAACCCGGTGCCGGGCCAAGGTGTCGAGAACCTTTTGTAGGTCCCCCCCCTCCCCAGCAAGACACAGGCTTGCTTGAAGTTGTGGTGGCCGTGGCATGCATGCATGCTACTTAATTCAATTAAAAAATAATACGCAACACACTCATAGCCACACACTAAGATTAACTTATTTTTTTGAAAAGAAAAGAAAAAGAAAAGAAATTGAAACTCAAAATTCCAATTTCTATCTTGCCGGGAATCAAACCCAGGCTTTGATTTACAGTCAAGTCAAGCCAAGCATCGTGCAAAACATCGTCAACTTCTACAATTTGGCACTAAACTTCCATTACTTGCTCACCTTGTCCTCAGACAATTATGAGATCTCTTCGAAAGATCTCAAGCCAGGCTGTGGGTACTCCATATGAAACACTTTATTTAATACTAGTGGCCGCCCGCGATTTCGTCCGCGTGGACTGCAATGCGGTATCAGTCATAGCATGATGTTATATATAGCCGTCGGGTGGCTCCCCTGGAGTTGCCCGTGTCCATAGGCGACGGTGATCGCTTAACACCACGCAGCCCGTCTGCCTTTTTGTTCGATTTATTTATAAAAAAAGCCTTCCCGGATAAATGGACTATCCAACACAAAAAAAAATTTTCAATTGGAACCAGTAGTTCCTGAGATTAGTGCGTTCAAACAAACTTACAAACGAACGAACGAACGAACTCTTCAGCTTTATGTATAAATTAAATTATTGATTAATTATTGTCGACGTGGGGGAACTGTACGAAAAAGCGTGAACCCTATATCGTACAGTTTACAATATTATTGCCAGTTCATCTTATGTTGTTTTTTTTCTTCTATGTATTACCTATTTTTCTTTTCATTTATAAGTTTCATGTTATCATTTAAGGGACTGTAAATTATAAAACTTCAATACATTAACTGAAGTTTTCGATAAATCCACAACGATACTTCCAAACAATGATCGATAAATTCTTGAAATGGACGTAACATTTTTATTTGTGAGCTGATTTAAATAAAACAAACACTGTTAATCCAAAAAAATACCAATACATCAGTGAAAACCGCATCCTTCTACGTTAAGTCGTTCCTGAGATTAGCGCGCACAAACGAACAGACAAACAGATAAACAGACAATAATCTATTACGCTAATAAATAGCCCTAGTGACAGTTTTTCTCAAATATCTTCAATGTACAGAAACCGACATGTTATAGATTTATTATATGTATATATAGATATAGATATAGATAATAGCTTAACCAGCCATAATGCTCTTTTACTCTTCAACTTCTTAATAAGCTGCTGCTTATTAAGCTGCTTCAAACCGATTATTAAGCTACTAGATATTTCTCCAAAAGTTTTCAAAAGGACATGTAGGTATAACTTTAATCTTTAGTCGCTCTAGTTTCGGAATTGAGAATAGGGCTACCGTATCCCCTGTCTGATCGTAAGAGGTGACTATAAGGGAGGACCGCGGCCTCTGACGCGAGAGACTGCGGTCTGAATACTGGGTTTAAATCCTCGGCACGCACCTTTGACAAAAGAAATTTGTAATTTGCGTATTTCATCGCTGCTCATGTGATAAAAAAAATTGTGAAATTTAATTGATTACCATAAAATAGGTTGGAAAAAAGGGGCTACTGGCATTACGGATTACCATACCGAGAGCTCGAACCGTCTAGTCCGCGGTCCCGCGAAGGACGGTGGTGTGTGCATGGTCGCAAGCTATATCAAGCACTAAAACGTGCAGGAGATGAGCACGATGGGTCTGTTTTGGACACCGCACGTGTAGGAAACCGCTGCGTCCCCCTGGAGATCCCGGAGCTCCTTCCAAGCGCTGAGTTGGGACACCGAGGGAGTTATAGCGATAAAAAACTCACATAACCCAGTATCACTTCCACACCTATTGAAAGTATCACCTCGATACAAAAAAATAAGTATAATTTTAAACATACCGAAATTTTTTCATTATGACAAGTTTAATTTGCAAAAACTTCTAAATTTCTGATTATATTAAACCAAAGTCTTCCATTTTACTTAGCAGTTGTGTTTGTGTCGGGAATCATTAAAGTTTCAAGCACAAATTATTCAAAACGTTATTTCGGGGCACCTTGAAAGCATTTTCAGTTATTACAATGTCATTTTGGAGTGAGAAGTTTTTAGATTTGTTTATTCATTAACAGGAAACAACTTTGGATTTCCATTGCGATGTTTTTTATACAACAAGGTGAACCATAAGAAATTTATTTAGTATGCGCAACGAGAAATTAATATTTTTCCTACGAACTGTCAGGATGGCGCTCCGTGGGTTCTTTTAAAAAAAACACTCTTACTGAAAAGATGTTCAATCAATTCGACGGGTTATTTACAACAAAGATTTTAGAATCGACTGCTGAGGAAACCGCGTGCAATCGGTTTTTATGAACAGGGCAAGCCACATGGCGTTGCTTACATTGCAATTTACTCCAACATAGAAAGATCATAACAGAACGATGAGGTGTCATGTGTGCCTATTATCGAACCATTGGTATTCTGTTATCCCAAATGTTAGGTATTAACTTTTTAAATTTTTTGAGGCTTGTGCCCAATAAGCAAAACTCCCAGCAGTTCTTTAAAAAAAGTATCTACATATTTGAGAAAATAGAAACATTTAAAAGCTTAAAGAAAACAGTGCAAATCCATGCATTTCTGATATTATCTACGATTAACTTAACCTTAGCAATTTTTAAATTAATAATTTATTCCTATTTGCCAAGTCGGTCCCGGTTGTTATCTATGGATAAGAGCCGTTTAAACTTATCAGAGGCCATATGAGCGGTTTGAAAACATCCAGCAGCGGGTTGGCCACTAACCCCCATCATCCCCAATCAACATTGGAGCAGCGTGGTGGAGTAAAACATCAAACAAGCTACCCAAGCTACCCAATACTTGGAAGATACTTGCAGAAAAGGATTGCATCCATTTGCTAGTTCTACGTTGTGATTCTACCCAAGAATTAATTTAATAGGCTTTTTTTTCTGTGAAGTGAGGGTTCATTTTATCTTTTGAATATCAAAATAGGATGTAATAATTTTCTAAACGAATAAATACAATTTAATAAACACGACTTAGAGGAAAACTGTTGTATAAAATTTCATTTAACAGTCACAAGTAAAAACGCTACGTACCGCACCAATAAACACAATTTTATTATGCGGTCTCTCTTTAGCGAAGCTGGGTGTTTGAAGAGTCTTTTGGAATCTCCCCGAGTGTGAAATTTCTATTCATTCCATTTACTTTCTGCTTAATGAAATTTTCGATACAGTTCAACCGCGGACGGTTGTAAGACGCTTGTTTGATGTTTCACGAAACTATAATTTTAATTTTTAAAACATTAAAAATTAATAAAGTAAAAAAAACTTTTACAAGTGACATTCTGCGAAACAAGAAAATTAATGCAAAATTTAATAAATGTAAGCATAGTAGATACCGAATTTTTTTTTTTGTTGTATGGTGGTGTTTATCTTTTAACTTTAGGATATACATTACACAATTAGTAATTTAGTGTTACTTTTGAGATAAGCCACAGACATAGACTTAGTCAACAAACTACAAAAAAACAAAATTTAATACCTTTAAACGAGCAATTCTTGAATATACCTATTTGTATAATTTGATTCTCGGAAGCGGCTCCAACGACTTTCAAGAATATCAATATATCAATCAATATATAAAGCTGAAGAGTTTGTTTGCTTGTTTGTACGTATGTTTGTTTGTATGTTTGAATGCGCTAATCTCAGTTACTACCTGCAGTCGACAACTACTTCTAACAATGTTCTAACCTTATTTAAGAAGATCGCGGCCCCCAGCGAATTCGTCCGCATGGACTTTGGTTATAGATTTTTTTAAAGTAGCCTAACTAACTCTTAATTTTACCAGCTACCTGCCAGTGAAAGTCCCGTCAAAATCGGTCCAGCCGTTTCAGAGATTAACCGGAACAAACAGACAGACAGACCGACAGACAGATAGACAGGCAGAAAAATTTCGTAAAAAATGTTATTTTGGTATATGTACCGTATATATACATCCATATGGATGTAGTAAAAAGCAGTTATTTTAATATCAAAATTAAATTTTATTTATTTGTAGTATATGGTTTCGTTTACGCTATTACCCTATTACTGTATTATGCTATGACTAATACCAAAGTCCACGCGGCCGAAGTTGCGGGCGGCCGCTAGTATACAGTATGTGGGTAAAATATCAGTTCATCGCTAGCGGTTTACTCCTTCACGGCTGAATAAATTGGTAATGGGGCTACGGAATATTAAAAAAATAATATCTCTCAATTTATTCAGGCCCGATACTGATTACAATTTGCATAATTTACGCTGTGAAAAATTGAGTTTTTATTGAGTAAGTATTATTCACACAGTAGTGTAGTGCCGATATCCATATTTATAAATCAGTTTTTTCATGCAAAATTGTAATCGGAAATTGGTGCTCGAAATATTTTGCAACGTACCCATATACTACACAAGTAAAAGCATTACACGTTCATCATGTAATTTTTTTTTTCCTTTCTGTTGTAAATCAAAGAATTATTAAGTTTTCTTCTCGGAGTACAAATACAAATTATGCGTTTAGAAAATGAGAATATGTTACTGTTCTGTGTTTTACGGTTCAAATTTTTGTCTTTTGTTTTGAATTGATTTAGCAAAATAGTTTTTTTTTTTACAAAATGGGCAAAAATAATTCTCTTTCTTAACGTATTACATGGGTGAATGATTACGTATTTTACGTAATAATTAAAGGGATGAATCAATTGTTTTTAAGGAAAGAGAAACGTATTTTTTCCAGATTTATTCCCTTTGATTTCTTATTTCAAAAGCAATATCAGTGCATCCTGTTAGCAGAGGATTGGTACATCTGTAGAAACTGTACCCTTCAATAAATCTTAGATATCCAAGCAAAGGGTGGCCCTAGGCTATGTTTCTCGTTTATTAAAAACAAGGGATGCAACTGTCCTAGCACCCCTAGACTGTAAGTTATCAGGGTTGTCAAGTTTCACTTTAAATTTAAGAACAAAAAATAGCACACGATCAACTACATCATCGTCTGCTTTTTTATGTTAAGTGGTCGCTGCAGTCGACAACTACTTCTAACAATGTTCTAATCTTATCTAAGAAGATAGCGGCTCCCCGCGACTTCGTCCGTATGGACTTTCGTTATAGATTTTTTAAGAAGTAGCCTAATTTACTCTTCATTTTACCAGCTGTCTGCCAGTGAAAGTCTCGTCAAAATCGGTCCAGCCGTTTCAGAGATTAACCGGAACAAACAGACAGACAGACCGACGGACAGAAATCACAGCTTTACAGTAGAAATACTCGTAGATGCAGCAGTGGTACTTTCTACTATAAGTTTTGTCACCAATTTTTAGACATAGAGTTAAGCGTCAAGTACAAATCCTCGTATATGTAGCGCAAGAAATATTATTTTATAATTAGCTTTGTTTTGTATGAACGTTGAAATTTAAACTTAAATTAATTTTAGAGAACTCGTAAAAAACACTTCATCATCATACAACTACAAGTTTGACTAGAAAAAATATTTCTGTATTAGATATTACATTAATCTATATCAAATATAACACTATAACGAGGACAAAGCCACGGGGTACATCTAGTAAAATTATAAACCTGAAGAGTTTGTTTGAAAGCGAAAATGATAAAACAAGTAAAAAAAGTTAAAACAAAAGTAAAAAAGGATTTTTTCAAAAGTTTTTCATAAGGTGGGCAAACTAAAGCCAATAATAAATTTAAAGTAAATGTAAAGCCAATAATAAAGCGTCAACCCTGGCTTGTAATCTTGACAGGGCCCGCGGCAATCGATTTCCTGCTCAAAGATTGGAATGAAAAACAAAGATATTGGCAATTTTTATCATTGCTCCCATTACCGGTATACTTGTACTAATATTGGAAACGTTATCGTATTTACAAAGTATATTTTTTTTTACTTTTTCGTATTTTTTTCTACAATGTCATAACGATTTCAAATCTGCATTTTTTTCTTTTGTGCTGTCTACGTTAAATTGAATGTAACAATTATCGTTTTATCTCAAAAATTTTACCTTTTTTATTTTATATTGGTCTAAAAGTACTTTTGAACAAATGTTAATTGAACCGTATAAACGAATATTTTAACCACATGCGATGGCTCCGAAACATATCGGGCGCCCCGAAGTGATCCGCAAGGTAAGCCGGGACTTTATAAACTTATCCACGTATTCTTTTGTCCTGCTAATAAAAATGTTTTATTATGTTTTAGTTTAGAAAATAAATGAATAAAATAAGGGATGAAAGTTGGTATGGAATAACGTTTTGTCTTCCACCGATTTACTAGTTTTCAATTTTACTATCAGAAATTATGGAACATTTGTTTCAAACATCATTTTTGCAAAATCAAGTGCTAAAAGAAGTGCTTTTTTTAAGAAGTAGCCCAACTTACTCTTCATTTTACCAGCTGTCTGCCAGTGAAAGTCTCGTCAAAATCGGTCCAGCCGTTTCAGAGATTAACCGGAACAAACAGACAGACAGACCGACAGACAGAAATCACAGCTTTACAGTAGAAATACTTGTAGATGCAGCAGTGGTACTTTCTACTCGAACCATATAAGTTATGTCACCAATTTTTAGACATAGAGTTAAACGTCAAGTACAAATCCTCGTATATGTAGCGCAAGAAATATTATTTTATAATTAGCTTTGTTTTGTATGAACGTTGAAATTTAAACTTAAATTAATTTTAAAGAACTCGTAAAAAACACTGCATCATCATACAACTACAAGTTTGACTAGAAAAAATATTTCTGTATTAGATATTACATTAATCGGTGAAAGTTTTAGGCTACAAAATATAACACTATAACGAGGACAAAGCCACGGGGTACATCTAGTAAAATTATAAACCTAAAGAGTTTGTTTGAAAGCGAAAATGATAATACAAGTAAAAAAAGTTAAAACAAAAGTAAAAAAGGATTTTTTCAAAAGTTTTTCATAAGGTGGGCAAACTAAAGCCAATAATAAATGTAAAGTAAATGTAAAGCCAATAATAATGCAACAACCCTGGCTTATAATCTTGACAGGGCCCGCGGCAATCGACTTCCTGCTCAAAGATTGGAATGAAAAACAAAGATATTGGCAATTTTTATCATTGCTCCCATTACCGGTATACTCGTACTAATATTGGAAACGTTATCGTATTTACAAAGTATATTTTTTTTACTTTTTCGTATTTTTTTCTATAATATCATAACGATTTCAAATCAGCATTTTTTTTTTCTTTTGTGCTGTCTACGTTAAATTGAACTATTGTAATAATTTTCGTTTTGTCTCAAAAATTTTACCTTTTTATTTTATATTGGTTCAAAAGTACTTCTAAAAGAATGTTAATTGAACCGTAAAAACGTTTTTTATTAGGTTATTCGGTTCGGTTATATACTGACTGACAAAGTAACTAAAAAGAGGAAAAATACATTGAGGAAATATAAATATTTTTGAGCCCAGTGCAGTTTATAATTATCGCCCTGGATCGCACAATGTTAACTGGTTTGAAATTATCCCAGTCCTTAAATTTTTATGACAATAATCTGTAACCTCAAGAAAAAATTTTTTTTCAAATGGGTTCAAATCTTAGAGCATCACAGGTACTGACAGGTATGACACCCGTCAGTGAGACAGTACATTTGATGCTTTAAGGTTCAAACTACACTCTGTGTCATAACATAAAACTATCAGCTTTGAGACTATCAGCTTTCGGGGTAGAAGCGACGCTGCATACGACCACAGGAAAGACTTAGGCTTGCTTGAGGTTGTGTGTAGATGTCCATGGGCTGCAATGAATTAACAACGGGTGACCGCATGCTCAAATGCTACCTCCACAGAGCAACGAATATTCATATCGCTCCCGCTCTTCAGCAACATAAATTCGTTGCTCTGTGGCTACCCCACCTATTCAAGTGTTAAAAAAAAAAACAAAAATAAAATTTTCCATTCAAGAGAAAGTTTATGTGGCCGGTTTTTGAAACAATTTCCCATGACATTGAAACTTCTCCATGGAGAAATGTAAAAGATAATAAAACGTCTCTTATTCTACAGCCATTACTTTTGTACGTGAGGGCACCGTCGCTGGTCCTTTACGTTCTTTTAAATTTATTTCCAGAAAGGTACACTACGTTTTGCCTTTGAATATAAAAAGTAAGGTAGTTAGTTATAAGCATGAAGTTGAGTATCTTTTTAGTGCCCTATCTCTTAAAATTAAGTTTTGTTGGACCTAAAATGCTAGCAAGCAAGTATCTGTGGGAAAGGTAGCTAAGAACACAGAAAAACTAAACAAAATAGGAAATCACGAAATGTCGCGTCACTTAAGAGCCTTGTAATATAAAATTTGATTCACTATTTGCCAATTTTGGTTGTCAAATATGACGTCAATACAGATTTTCAACAAATAATATCTTTGCGGTGGTGCAATAGGGCTCTAATAGAAAGTTTATGGAATTTCGTAATTTATTATTTAACCTAAAAAACATAACTCCTTTTGTCCTTGTTTATAAAGTCCCGGCTTACCTCGTGGATCACTTCGGGGGCGCCCGACATGTTTCGGACCCATTTCGGACCATACCGAAGTCCTTCATCAGTCTTCACCGAGGCCACCTAGTGACCACATGCGATGGCTCCGAAACATATCGGGCGCCCCGAAGTGATCCGCGAGATAAGCCGGGACTTTATAAACATGTCCACGTATTCTTTTGTCCTGCTAATAAAAATGTTTTAATTGTTTTTTAGTTTAGAAAATTAAATCATAATTGAGTAAAATGAGGGATGAAAGTTGACATGGAATAACGTTTTGTCTTCCACCGATTTACTTTAAAATTTGTTTTCAAATTTTCCTATCAGAAATTATGGGACATTTGTTGCAGAATTTTTGCAAAATCAACTGCTAAGGGTTTGAATAAGGGATGGTAGTTTAGGGTACAACTAGGTTACAAATTCACTTCATGGTTATGATCATTTCTAAAACATAACATATAACTGCGACATTAGTAATGCCATAAAAGTCTTTATTGTATTGCTATAGAAATCACATTTACATCTTATTACATTCTACAACAAACAAACAAGCGTATGGAAAGCAATCCGGCGACTAAACAGCGGAACCAATTCTGAGCTCATCCGTGTTTGTCAAAGTACCTACTTCCTGGGACGTACTGCTAGTTCTCGATAGGAACTCATTTTGTCTTTTCTGAGGTCGCATGTAATAGGAATTCATTTTATCCTTATAAATCTCCTAAAAAGCATATCCCTCCTTAGAAGGATTTAGATTCTTCTTATTTTGTAGATGTGTTGGTTTTAAATGACGGAAAGGCTCCTTTACCACAAAAATTTTCCAAACAGTAACAAGCTAATGCCTTTAAACGAGTAATTCTTGTATAAATCTATATTTTGTATATTATATTAATAGTACTATTCTTCTTGGTCGTTATCTTCAATTCTGAAGGTCGTGTCCCTGAAAGCGCCTCGTAGCTTCTTGCACTAGTTTTTTCCACTTCATTCGGTTCTCGGCTGTTCTTAGGGCGGTTACAACAGGGAGTCCAGTGATGGTTGTAACTTGATCACACCAACGGCTAGGAGATCGGCCGCGGGGTCTCTTGCATAATAATATATATATTTATACAATACTTAATAGTACTATTAAGTATTGTATAAATATATATTTTGAATCCCGGAAACGGCTCCAACGATTGTCATGAAATTTAGTACCCAGGGGGTTTTGGTGGTAAATCCGGAAGGGGTCGATCCAGCTAGGTATCATTTTAGAATTATCGTTTTATCCGTATTTTGAGGCATAATCAACTTAAATATAAAATGAAAAATATGACTCTTCGGTGTCAACCTATTGGAGAGTGTTAATATTAATATTGTGGCGTAGAACGCCGTCAAACGTCATCCGGCAATCCGCCGTTCAAACAAATGACAATGTCCATTTGAATGAGCTCTATAAAAATTTCGTCATTCGAATTATCAATCAAAAGCATACAGCCTTTTTTGTAATGATATTTTTTTTAATTGGGAGCTATTTTCGATGGCATTGTCAAGTAACATTAAGCCAATGACTGTGAATTGTTTTTATCATAGCAACGCTCGGTCATCCTAGTACTAAATAAATTAATATATCGAAACATAGCACAAAGGTTACATATAATTATACTTTCCTGAATCACTGACTGACAGACATCATAGCAAGGCTTGATCTACTGAAACTAGCTGGTTGGTACTTCTATGGTCATAAAATACCATACCATAAAAGTTCTCCCATCTATGGATAGAATGCTGTTTCCCGGAATCAATAAAAACAAACAGGCTAGTGTTTTGTATGGTCGCATGCAATTGCGTACAGTAGAAAGCGCGCATGGCCCAGCGGCTAGCGTATAACGCAAGTGATCTATGCTAAGCCAAACGGGCGTGGTCGGGTGTGAGATGAGTGCTTCGGAGGACACGTAAAGTCGTCGATCCCGGATGTTGTCAATAAAAAAATTTGTTCAACCTTTTTTTTATGTCCCACTGCTGGGCACAGGTCTCCTTCTCATAAGTGAGAGGTGAGAGAGATTTAGGCCATAGTCCACCATGCTGGCCAAGTGCGGATTGGTGGACGTCATGCTTTCGAGAAATTATGAATTTCTCTCAGGCATGCACGGCGATGGAGAACATCGTAATCAATGAAATATCACGATATTTTCCATCACCGTGGAGCAGCGATAAATGTGCACATTACAAATTTCATTGTCAGAGGTGCGCGCCGAGGATTTGAACCCGGAATCGGTCGCGTAGAAGACCGCGGCTTTTACCACTCGGCCATCGCTGCTCCAAGTCAATAAATAATAGTCATTAAACCTTGTCGGAGACCTTATGGGCGGCTTGAAAACATCCACAACAACAATCCACAACAACAATCCACAACAGCGGATCGCTGCGCATTAGAGCAACGTGGTGGAGTAAGCTCCAGACCTCCCCAATAAATGCAATTGCGCTACTAGTAAAAAACTGATGTACCTACAATTCAGGTAACGTTGGCTTTCTTTCTAAATACAAAAAACACCAGGGAATTTTGTACGAGGCAAGTTGTACAAAGAATGCTATAATATATCATCACATTCATAATACGATGAGTTTAATTATGATTTTTCATATTTTGAAGTTATACTTCTTTTGGCGCGTTTGGATGTGAGTGAATTTGTAACTGCGCGCGCAGTAACGACATGATGAAATTAGCCACAGAATAGACATAATAAAAATATATAGTTGCAACACTGAACATAGTTACAGTACTTAGTGTTCATACTATATAGTAGATAGATATTCATTAGCTAGTCACTGGCTAGTGTTGTGAAATATAGTATAAGTAATAATCAATTTTGAATATGAATTTTAAATAATTATTACGTTAATATTTTTTTATTTATTTAAACAAAATCTTTTTGATTGATTTTGATATTTATCGTCGATTACTACTGCGTTTGACTTATTTTAAACTTTTTTCATACGCCAAAGAAGTATAACTTCTAACGCGTGTACGTAAGTACACACACTTTTTTAAAAAACACGTTGTTTTATTAAAACTCAGATGAGTTCCAGTAGTACATCCAAGACAACCAGCACCGGAAGGACGCCCCGCTGCGGCTCTTTGAAACTAAAAACCGGAAATTGCGTCGCGTCGCGTCTTCCTCGATGGCAGCAACGTCTTCATTAGCGGCGTGGATTAAGGTCTTTGAACATAAGGTTTTGTATCACAATAATGTTTAGAAAAGTGACGCTAGATGTCCCTTTTTACAGGATTTTGCAGTTGAGATTTTTCTAGAAAATAGAATTGATTCACGATAGAATTTGGTGCAGCGGTGGTTTCCCCCGGGCGAACCACATAATAATAGAGAGATACATAATAATAATAATAATAAGCCCCCCATAAATCTAACTCCACGTCCGGCACGAACACCAGTGCCACGTGGGGGGCGGACGCTGGCAGCATTTTGCTGTATACTTTACCAGCAGCTAACGGAGCAATAGTGGAACAGTAGTATGCGATGCGACTAAGAAGCGGCGTAACACTACCCCAGGCGGGTACCGGAGCGAAATGCGATGGAGAATCCCGCCCTGGGCCATCAGGTTCGGGCAGTCCTACGTATTCTGGGGGGGACACCGTATCGCAAACTTCTGCCCAGTTTTACACTGTTGCGGATGATATCGACTCCTCATCAGTCGAAAGTTTACCATCTGTCCCATCCACCAACACTTTTTCATCTTCACCAACCCATTCGTCAACAACAGCTAGTAGCATGCCAACGGAGGACGTTGTGCAAGACGCTTTATCAAGTGTCAACCTTGCACCCGCCACTGGTGGCTTAACAACGCGTAGAAAATGGAGTACAGAAATGAACGAATTTATCCTACGCACATACCTTCAGCTTACTTCAATGGAAACCGATGTAAATGGCTATTTGCCCCCACTTCATACAAAGTTTATAGAAAAATTTCCGGATATGCAGATGACGAGTAGACAAAGAATAGGGGATCAAAGAAGAGCAATAATAAATAAAAAACTACTAACACAGGCGAACATAGATAGGATATACAAAGAAGTACGAGACGAACTGACCGACTCTCAAACAAATCCTAATAGTTATTCCACCCAACACTCTTCACAGCATACATACATACCACTCACAATCAGTAGTAACGAGACCAGCAATCGGATGCGATGGACCACGGAACAGAACGAAGCAATTATTCGTGCCTACTATAAAATTACTCACCTAGAAACAAACATTACAGGTTATAGACCACAACTACATAAAGCATTTATTAATACATACCCACATCTTGACCATATAACTGAGCAAAGGGTGGCTGACCAAAGAAGACTTATAATCCGTAATCGATATATAAGTTGTGAAAGGTTACAAAATATCAAAGACGAAATAGCTCGTGAACTACAAGTACATACGCAACAAAACATTGACACACAAAGCTCTAGCAATACACAAACAGCAGTTTCTCAAGCTGAATCTATATTATATGTTGACAATATATTAGTCGATTGTACAAATAACATTGAAACAGTTAATGCACTAGACATAACAACGTCACACTTAGACTTTGAAAAATGTAAAGAAATAGACGAAACTTTCAAGCAAGCTTACAATTATTTTAAAGATACCGATCCTACTATAAGACCTTATATTCCAAAACAAAATTCTTCAAGAAAATTAGCAATAATAGTAAACCATATTAATCGTAACATTCTACCTAAATATATTGATGATAATACAGAATTTATTAATTTTCAAACTGCACTGTATTGCGGGGCGTGGACAGCAGCTAAGAGCAATGGAGCTAGAATAAGCATACCAACGAAATCTGAGCCTAACAAATGTAGGAAAAGAAAACCAAAATGGCAAATAAGGTTAGAACGACGGGTAGAGGAAATCAGAGCCCAAATAGCTAGGCTTATTCAATACATACAAGGAAACAGAAGCATTGATTTAGTTAAACATGTAAATTATATAAGAACAAAATACAAAATACATGCAACTCACGAAGCCCCTAACACACATCTATCAGAATTCCTCGACACGTTAAAACAAAAACTAACCACCTATAGTAACCGCCTAAAAAGATATAAAATCTGCACACTTCGTAAAACACAAAATGCAACATTTGCAGTTAACGAAAAACAGTTCTACCGCCAACTAAGGGCACCCAAGATGCATCCTTCAACTAGCACACATAATGAACAGGACACACAGACATCTGTTTCTTCATCAACCATGCATAACAATGTTCATAATACAAACCCCACTACACCACCTGCTGAAGAGCTACGAAGATTTTGGGCTACAATATGGGAAAACTCTGTAAGCCATAACAATGAAGCAGACTGGATTACAAGGGAGAAAAGCAAATACTTAAGTGTTGAACCTATGGAATTCCAATGCATCCCCGCCGAAGTGTTCCGTGATGTTATTAAGAAACTGCAAAATTGGAAAACCCCAGGTTCCGACAACATACACAATTTCTGGTACAAGAAATTTTCATACATTCACCCGTATCTTTATAAATATTTAAATAAATTCATAGAACACCCACACACCATGCCAGATTATATAACTTTAGGTACCACATACATGCTCCCAAAAAACCCAAATAATACATCAAATTCCGCAAACTACAGACCCATCACTTGCCTCCAAACCATTTATAAGATACTTACATCATGCTTAACACAAATAATTTACAAACATGTAGATAGCAATGAAATATTAACAGAGCAACAGAAAGGATGCAGAAAATATAGCCAGGGGTGCAAAGAGCAGCTCACGATAGACTCCGTAATATTAAAGCAGACCCAGAAACGCAAATCAAATTTATATTCTATGTACATAGATTATAAAAAAGCTTTCGATTCGGTACCCCATTCTTGGTTACTTGAAATTTTAAATATCTATCGTATTCATCCCCAAATCGTTTTATTTTTACAAAATTCAATGGCAAAGTGGGCCACAAGATTAAAACTGACTACCGACAATGACACAGTAATTACAGAACCAATTAAAATAAACAGAGGCATATTCCAAGGAGATGCACTAAGCCCTCTTTGGTTCTGCCTTTCATTAAATCCATTGTCCAATATGCTTAATTCTTCAACCGCAGGATATAATTTAAGTTACCAAGAAAATAGCATCGATCCTTTGACTAACTTTTCTATTTACAAATTAAATCATTTGTTATATATGGACGACATAAAACTTTACAGCTCAACTGAAGAAGAACTTACACAACTAGCAGAAATTACTGAAAAGTACTCAGAGGATATATGTATGAACTTTGGTATTGATAAGTGCAAAATTAATTCAATTAAGGCAGGAGAAATCTATAAACACCACTTTACTACGAGAACTGGAGAACAGATAGAACCGTTAGGTGAAACCGAAACATATAAATACTTAGGATACAATCAGTCTCAACAAATATTACATAAACACACTAAAGAGTCTTTGACTAAACACTTCAAAAGCAGATTAAACACACTTCTTCGATGTCATCTTTACTCAAAAAATACATTTAAAGCCATAAACACTTATGCAATTCCCGTTCTCACATATTCCTTTGGAATTATTAACTGGAGTAAAACTCAGCTAAAGACACTTCAAAGAACTATACACACAACACTAACTCAGAGCAGAAAACACCACCCTAGGTCTTGTATTCAAAGGATGACGTTACCGCGCCATGACGGTGGCAGGGGACTCATAGACATAATAAACCTTCATAACAAACAAATAGCGAACCTAAGATCTTACTTCCACAATAAAGAGAAAACATCCCTTTTACACAAGTCAATAGTCCAAAATGACAAAAAACTAACTCCATTAAATTTAAGTGACCAAACACAGCAACCTAATGAAATACTGACAGACAGACAAATAAAGTTAGATGAATGGGCCCGAAAATCGTTACACGGACGACATCTCCGCGATTTGAAGCAACCCCACGTCGACAATAAAGCGTCGAACGAGTGGCTCAGACGAGGAGAATTGTTCCCGGAAACGGAAGGCTTTATGATTGCTATACAAGACCAAATAATAGAAACTAAAAACTATAAAAAACATATTATAAAACAGCAAAATGCATCCGATGATTCTTGCAGGAAATTTAAATGTTCTCCAGAAACCATACAACACATTACTGGAGCATGCAGGTCAATAGCCCAAACTGACTACAAACATCGTCATGATCAAGTAGCAGCAATCATACACCAAATTTTAGCATTTAAGTACAAACTCATATCAGAAAAAACAGCCTATTACAAATATATTCCGCAGACAGTCCTAGATACTACTAATTATAAACTCTACTGGGACAGGACCATACTGACTGACAAGACCGTACATTTTAACCGACCAGATATAACTCTACACGACAAGAAAAATAGAATAGTATACTTGATAGACATTGCCATTCCAAACACTCATAATCTTTCATCCACGTATACCGAAAAAATTACCAAATACACAGATCTATCTGCAGAAATAAAAGCCCAGTGGAAGGTAGATAAAGTAGTAACCGTTCCAATAGTTCTTTCAACTACTGGGGTCATACCGTTAACACTTCATACTAGTCTTAAGCTTTTGAACGTTCACTCACAGACATTCATCAACTTACAAAAAGCTACGATACTCAACACATGTAGGATAGTTAGGAAATTTTTATCAATGGATACAACCCCATCAGCTTTTATGCTTGGCTAAGGCCCGTATAAAAGTATTGATTTACCCCTGTAAGGGAGAAAAAAAAACAAAAACCTAAATAATAATAATAATAATAACACCACGGACCCGATTGCTCCCGGGGAAGTCTCCTCTGTTCTTCGTCTCCGGCAGGCGGAGTGATAACCCAGAGGAACAGGTCCCCACCTCTGGCTTGCCTTAATTGGCCGTCCAGAGTGGAGCTGTTAGAGCTATATGCTCGGGGGTGGAAGTGTAACTAAGTAATTGGCGTAATAGCGAGGAAACGCGCTCCGGGTTGGATTTATCCCCCCGCGATGGTGAAATCGGTGCCGCTCCTCTCGACACCACTAGCTGCTCACGCCAATGTTGCTTCCCAGGCATTTACGCCATTTTTTGGGGGCCCATTCAGTGATTGGCGAGTCACCACCTGCCTCACTTTAGATTATTTATTAGTCTGAACGGCAGGTGTCCCATAGTTCTCCATAACCCATCTACCAGTCCCTCGTCCGTTCATCCCCATAGACCCAATATTAGTACCTTTTGTAGCAATAGATCCTGTGCACCTGGCGGGGACTATCTTTGGGTCATATAACTTTTTATATGATACGGCCGAGGATGGTATCCGCTACGTGTTACCACATAACAACATTAAAGTGTCTCAAAGGGGCCTCTACGTGTTGGACCTATGTCCCTACGCAAGCCTTCCGAATGACCGGGTCAAACAACATCTTCGACCCGTGACCTATAAGGAGAGATACATAATAATAATATTAATGTTTCACACTCATAGCCTCACAGTAGGGTAGATATAACCTGTGTCGTGGGACACACACAGAGACAGAAACACAAACACCCAGAGCGAGAACAGAAATTTAAACTCATCATTAGAATTTGTGCCTCGCCGGGAATCGAACCTGGGACCCTTCGGCAGTCCAGCATGGTAAACATTGCGCCATACGGGTCATTAATTTCTACCTCCTTTTTTGGTATCGCGCGGGGGGGGAGGGGGGGAGGAAATTCAAAAGGTACCCAGCATCTTGGGAGAGGATACCAGGTTATGTGAGATTTGTACCGCACTAAAACCAAACCCCCTCGGTGCGCATGGGACCCTGAGTAAAGATTATAAATACACAAAAAGGAGTCATATCATGCAGTTGCAAATTCTATAGAAACTTTATTAATAATAATAATATTACATTCTTAATTTATATAATATTGTAACTAGTGAAAAAGTACAACGGTTTAGCTCGAGATCAAACACTACACACAAAAGAAAGCCAAATTTATCATTAAGTTAGGTTGTGATTAATTTCTGTGCTAAAAAATCTCATAATCACTTGTAATCTATACTACGAGTAATATAAAACTGAACAGTTTGTTTGTTTGTTTGTTTGTTTGAACGCGCTAATCTCAGTAACTACTGGTTCGAATTGAAAAAATCGTTTTGTGTTGAATAGTCCCTTTATTAGGAAGGCTATAGGCTTTATTATAACACCATTCTATGACTAATACCAAAGTCTACGCAGTGGGCAGCCACTAGTATTCTATAAACAATCATAACAAAAAGGATCTCTCGTATGGACCAAGGCTAGACCTAAGGGTCTAGTTTTCTAAACTTTATCAAACACGTTTAAGCAAAGTAGTCATCGGTTTCATCGGTGTCTATTCGGATATATGACTGAGTCCTGATGTCTTATTGATTTTGACTATATAATTTTGTTTTTTTTTTCAATCTTTTTAATGTCCCACTACTGGGCACAAGTCTCCTCTCATAAGTGAGAGGGATTTAGGCCATAGTCCACCACGCTGGCCAAGTGCGGATTGGTGGACATCATGCTTTCGAGAAATTATAAATTTCTCTCGGGCATGCACGGCGATGGAGAACATCGTAATTATTGTTAGCTTTTCTTAAATATCTAATTATATTTTTTATAAAATCCCCATAATCATTAATATTCCGTATGATAATCAAAAGTAAAAGGATCTCGTACAAACATCTGAGGGGCTCTACTAATATAATTCCTTCTTTACTTAAACCCGTCAGAGAGCAGCGGCTAGTCCCATCCAATCCTTTTAGCAAACTTGCAAGGAAGAAGATTTTAATAACAATTCAGAGAACTAAGCGAGATCTAGCTGACTACCGCAAACAGAACCTTTTCTGCGTTTTATTTGAGGGCAGGAGTAATAAATTATACATTATATTAGTTTCGATACTCATAGGACTAACGTAAATAGGTAGTTATGAATTTACTCGTATACACGTTAGACTAAGCAGCAGAAGATGTATTAGAATTAGAATGCTGTATTTTCGTTTTATACGTTTTTATGTACTAAATTAAATGACGGAAGTATACACCGTCAATAAATTATTATTACATGAATTTTATTTTACTAGAAATATTCCATCCTTTTCTTTGTTTATTTTTGGCAGAAGTATTTAAACTCTTAACTAACTTTTAAACAAGCAAATTAAAATGATAAAACTTCAAACGACCTGAGTTTGATTTTAGGAAATATTAAATAAAATCTTCTGTACATCTCAGTCACCTGAGTTTACAACAATAAAATAACATTGGATTAAAAAGGATCTACTCCAAAGTCTACGACAGTTTCCAAGTACGCGGTGGTTATGATACAGGTATCATTTTTAATGGCGTAGGTCTACGCCATTAAAAATTTGCATGTATACCTCAGGCAAACACGGTCGTAGATAACATGAAATGTTACAAAATACAGTCATGTCCTAAAATAGTATGTTACAGTGTTGTAACATAGAAACAATGTTACAGATACATTTTCTTCCCATATAGGGTCTGTTGATTCTTATCTCCGTTTTCAGAATGGTATTAGAAGGGGTGTAGGTATTGCTGACGTCTTTAACAAGGTTCTGAGGTGCTAAGCTTTCCTTTGAAGGAATGGAAATTGTTAAGCATGAGATCAACTATACTGTATTCAATAATATACATGAATTGCATGTCATGAGGTTTTAATTTCATGTACTTACTAGCTGTTCCCCACGGTTTCACCCGCGTTAGAAAGAATGGATGCATGAACAGGGCATGAAGTGAATATTCTCCAGGGATATGAAACCTTTTTATTCACACTTTGGGTTACATTATAGAAGTTTTCAAACTTATAGTCCTAAACGTTTTTAAACACACTCTACAGTCTACTTTCATCAGGGATTCTGTAGGATTCTGATAGTAAAATATATTTTCAAATCGGTACAGTAGGTTCGAGGCCTATCCAATGCAACAAACAAATAATCAAATCTTTTCTCTTTATTATATTAGTACAGATAATTATTTACTCAATTAATTTAGAAATGAAATATCACGTTGATGGTTACACGATAAATATATAAATATATTGGAAGGTATCACCATTGCTCCCATTAATGATATAGCCATTCGCATATTGTATTTAGCGAATGTTTCCTTTTCGACTAAAAGAAAATGATGAATTCTCTCATAAAAACATTATATCGTAATAGTAAACGAAACCTAAAATAATTACTTCACAATGAACTACTACTACTATTACTACTACTATAAATAGACACTTTAATTAGAATTGACCCTATCAGATGCACTTAGCAGCATGTCTTGTCAGCACACGCTCAGAACACAAAAGTTGTTTACAGCCTCGAGCGTATAGGGCAGTTGTTGAGAACATGTCCCTGCTGAATACATTATGAACTATCAATGTAGACAAAACCGCTACCTAAGTATTTAGGATATTGGCTCTTATTGTCGGTCCTTCTTACCAAAAGTGGGCTGCCATTGCCGTTTTAGCTCGCAGGTTTTGAGAGCTATGTTGGTAAGCTGATTTCATAATTGTAAAGGATTCGGGAGGAGAAAGAAAGAGGTAAGAGTCTGTTGGTTAGAGTTCTATATTGTCTCTAAATTACACTGCACACACTCGGCTATATGGTCTATGCTACAATGGTATAAGTTTAACTATGGTATAAAACATGCGATGGAGATAGGAAAATGGTTAATGGTAATGATATACGCGGCGCCTCGGATGGCTGCTGGTCACGTACTAATTTTTCCTAAACTATAATTATTTAGGTAAAGTGATTGCGCGTCAACGCAAACTCAGCGATATTTGCAAACGCTGAGCTGTTCGGAAACCATGTTCTCGAACAATAACTTTATCACGTCTTGGTAAAAAGAGCACGGGCCGCCCTCTAACGATCTTAAGAAGAGAGCGATAAGCCGTTGGATACAAAAAGCGCAGTACCGTATTGAGTGACGAAAGTTAGGGAGAGCCTACGTCCAGGAGTGGACTATGAAACGCTGATGGATTGATGAATGGATACTACTGCAGTATTTGAAATCATAATTTAATTTTCAACTTCAGAAATAAATGAGTGTATGCAGACTTTAGTAAAATTCCTGCATTTCACTATAACAAAGAAAATGGAACTAAAATCTATAGGTACTAATATTATAAAGAAAGACGTGTATTTTTGTATGTTTGTAATAATAAACACAAAAAGTACAGTTGAGATTTCAAAAATTTTTTCACCATTAGAAAGTTACATTCACCCTGAGTAACATAGGCTACTGTTTATCGCGGAAAAATGCTTCATTCCTACGTGAAAACAGGCAATAGAATCAACGCGGTTGAAGCAAATGGCTAAACGCCTATGATTTTAATATAGCAAAGAAGCCTGGAATAGCATATAGGCTATTTTTTATCCTATGGTGACCCATTAAACGAGTCCAAGCGGGCGAAGCCGCTGGCGGAAGGCTAGTCATAGATAAAAATACTACATAGTGAGTACCATGAAAATCGATGGCTAAATAGTAAAATAAGGGATGTAAGAATGTTTTGAGAAACTCTACAAATTACTTTAAACTTGTCTAAAATCTCAAGCCGTTAGGGCAGTTCTAGAGAACATGTCTAAGCTGAATAAATGATGAACCTTAATGGCTGACAAGGTACGCTATGTGCGTTAGTTGTGAAGCGTCTTGGTTCTAGGGTAACTACCCAAACCAAATTAGTTTCGTTTGGTTTTCGATGCTGGAGGTCCCATTTCGGTTCCGGAGCACTCCAATGGATAAGAACATTTTTAATCATATATCTATATAACTATACTAACAAAAAATCCAATTCTCATAACGAACATCTATGTATATTAATGATTAAATATTATGCCTGTCCTCAATAATAAACAACTTTAGTAATAATTTTAGTATGAGCATAAAATAAATATTTATTTTAATTTATTTTAGGAAAGACAAGATGACTGCCTGTGTAATTTTTTTATGTGGTCGGTGTTTCTGTCTTCGTGTGTATCCATGGTATCCACGACACAGGGTATACTTACCCTACTGTTCTACATATTTATTTTGTATGCTAAGTGTGTCTGATCTACCAAGGGTCAGACGTAGCTACTTAGTATAATAAGAAAAAAATATTTATTTTAATTTGTTGAAGGAAAGATAAGATGAAGTGCCTGTGTAATTTCATTTGAGTAAGAATCTTGAGATGAACCGGCTTTACCAAGATAAAGAAAAAGTATGATATTTCACACGGAATTCGTCTTAAACATTAATCGTGAGAAATTCGGAAAACCTGAGAGGAACGAAGATTAACTTAAGGAGAAATTTAGAATTGTTACAGTAATTAATAAAACAGACGACTGTGCCGCAATATTAACCATGCCAGACTGCCAATCAAGGCTCCCAGGTTCGATTACCGGGGAGGTAAAAATTGAAAAAAAATTACCTTTTTTTGTTCCAATGCTGAGCATAGATCTCCTCTTACATGTGAGAGGGATTTAGGCCATAGTCCATCACGCTGGCCATATGCGGATTGGTGGTTCGCCTTCGAGATATTATGAGTTTCTCTCAGGCCTCTTGTAGACACACGTTTTTTCCTACTTTTATCTTGCATCTATTTTGGTCATCTTAAATATAAAAGACTAATGCATGTTGAGCAGCGATGGCCGAGTGGGAAAATACCACGGTCTTCGACGCGACCGATCCAAATCCTCCGGTTCAAATCCTCGGCGCGCACCTCTGACATGACAAAGAAATATGCAATGTGCGCATTTATCGCTGCTCCACGGTGATGGAAAATATCGTGATATTTAATTGATTACGATGTTCTCCATCGCCGTGCATGCCTGATAGAAATTCATAATTTCTCGAAAGCATGACGTCCACCAATACGCATTTGGCCAGCGTGGTGGACTATGGCCTAAATCCCTCTCACTTGTGAAAGGAGACCTGTGCCCAGCAGTGGGACATAAAGAAAGGGTTGAGAAAAATGCATGTTTTCACTAACAACGAACAAGGGAACGCTTTACTAAGTAAATTTAAGTAATTCCTAATTTAGGGCAATGCTTAGCATAAAGTTCCTTTTCACCAATCGATGTATAATAGGTTGGTCCTATGAGTATCCCAGGTTTTTGAGAGTTTTGTTCGTCAATCTATTATCAATTTGAGTGACTACCACATGTTTCAGTTTAGGGCACCTAAGATCTACGCTATCCCAAATCGGTATCGTAACTTAGGTTATGCCTTTTTTTCCATCAAAAGGTACCCGGCATGTTGGGAGGGGATACCGGGTTATGTGGGATTTGACTGCACTAAAACCCCCTCGGTGGCCTGCCTCTGCGCTTGGGGAGGACTCCGGGATCTCCAGTGGAACGCATCGGTGTCCTCCACGCGCGGCGCCCCCGAACGGGCCCATCTTTGGGAGAGCAGATGTGCTCTCCTGCACCTTCCGATGCTTACGGTGACATGCGGTCATGCACACACCGCCGTCCTACCCGGGGCTGCTGGCTAAACGGATTGAGCTCCCACTCTCACCGCCCACGACCCCGGAAGCCCCCTTTTAGTCGCCTCTTACGATCAGACAGAGGACAACGTAGCTCTATTCTTAATCCCGAAGCTACAGGGAATAACTAACATCGTTAGTCGTGACTTAAGGGTTAGTGAAACGTATTTTTCCTCTGGGAAACTCCTAAATATTTAGGCATCTGATTTAGGCGTATCCTATGGTTAGTGAAAATGTGCATTAAGCAAATAAAATTATAATTAACTTTAATGAAAGCAGTAAAATGTGGCGAAATATCAAAGATTTCCCTATTCCCGTACGGGAATAAAGCACGACGCAGTGTAAATTATGTGAAGATGAGCCGGCCTCGGCAAGCACGTCTTACTTTTATTGGCAAATCTGATCGGTGCGTAATCAAATGAATTACTCTTATATTGCGATCTAGATATTTATTTTAGAAAGATTATAAAAGGTTTTAGAATTGTATATTTTAAATTATGTTTAACGGAGTAACAGGCAAGCTTGCGGAACGCTAAGTGTTAGGTGGTCGTCGCTGTCCAAGGGCAAAAATAAATAAATAAATAAAAGTTTCAAACTCACAGTAAGTGTCGTGGGTGCCATGGACACACACAAGAAAAAAACATAAAACACCCAGACCGAGAACAGAAATTTACAACCTAAGAAAGCGCCTGTATCACAATGTTCTTGCCAGATACAGTCATAATGTACCTACTTAGTTGTTAAACATTATCAAAATTCAAAATGTTGGTTCTTTAGGTTATATTATTGCAATTTTCTTAAGGATCTCTAGTTTTATTTTTAGTTGAAAAATTAATTATAGCATAGCATTGAAATATTTATTAAAATCAGCCCAGTTCTTCTGGAGTCATTGCAGTATATTTAATTAAAAGAAACCAAAAATATTTCTGTTATACTTATTTGCATTAATAAATATAACCAATATTAAAATGAATAGTTTCATAGTGATATATTTTTCAACACTTTTTTTTTTTTAAATTACTCTCCATGTTTTATACAGATCCTTCCATTTTAACATGTACCGTGTAATCCGCCATCTAATTTAGATGGAACGGAAAATGTAAATGCGATGTATGCAAATGTATTCAATTAATTGGTGTTAGAGGCTCCACTGGACCTCTACAGGGGTTAATAAGAGTTAGCAGGTTTCCAATGACTTAGAAATAAAGTCTCAGTAAATATATATTACGTGGAAAATTATAACCATCGTTAGTGCTCTGTTATACATGTAACTCACTAGTATATTTTTATTATGAAAATAGTCAATTTAATAATTCACATTCACTTTCACCAAATATTTTAAGGGCATTTCAAAATTATCCAATTCCGCATCTAAATGAAACTCGATCGCAAACAAGTCCAAAGCAGATCGACATTTCTTAACTCGGTTAGTTTTCGACAGTCCTTAGTTGCTGAAATCCACAATTCAATTAAAGTTTAGAGGTTTTCTAGCCCACGTTTTAATGAAAACAGTCCTCAAGAACCAGTTTCAGATTTATATGGTGAATCAACATGATTCCTTAAATACAACCCTTTATTATAATTAATTAGTAGTTAGACTACCTGTGTGGTACAATGGTAATGCTGGACTGCCAATTTAGGGTTCGATTCCCAGCGAAGCTGAAATTGGAATGATGAGTTTTTATTTTGGTTCTTGGTTTGGTTTGTGCTTATGTCTATGTGTGCCCATAGTACCCATGACAAAGGGAATTTAATTTTAAGTGTGAGGCTATTAGGCATTGAAGTAGGTTGAAATCCCAAAGTATGATTCCAGGCCACCATATTATAAACTTTAGTGAAAAATAGATCGTTAGTTTTAAAAACTAGTGCCAACTTTTTTTATTTAGTTTGATTGCCTCTTGCATTTTTTGATCATTTCCTCTTAATATTTAAAAACCCTTAATATTTAAATAATATTTAAATAAATTGTAAACTGATCATATTAATATAATTATTCAATTTTTATTCCTGTTGAAGCTCATTTGCAAACAAGAGAAAGGCAAATATTTCTTAATACAGTTACTTACCGATAGTCGTTAATCTCTGATATCCACAACTCAATTAAGCTTCAGGCTCTTGAAAACAGTCCCCGGGTGCCAGCTTTAGGCTCTTGAAAACAGTCCCCGGGTGCCAGCTTTAGGCTCTTGAAAACAGTCCCCGGGTGCCAGCTTTAGGCTCTTGAAAACAGTCCCCGGGTGCCAGCTTTAGGCTCTTGAAAACAGTCCCCGGGTGCCAGTTTCTGATTTAAACAAAAATTTCTAAAGTCGATGCGGCGATGACCGGGTTAACGCGATGGGGTTGTAGAAGATCAAAACTATTGAGAATTATTAAGGATCTTAATTTTTTTGGAAATGGTCTTGTTTTCCGAAGATGCTATGAGTACGAATTTATTTGTCTTAGGGCCTCTTTTACCATCTACAAGTAAAGTGACAATTACGCTAATTGTCGGTTAAAGTCACCCGTAACTTCAATTTCACGATTTAATAGCTCTAATCATATGATAAACTGACCCGTACTCATAGCTTTTACTTGCCAATTAACTTTATTTGGGACATGACTAATCAATACTTTACTTGGAGATGGTGAACGAAACCCTTAGAAGTACAATCTTTTTTAATATCTAAAAATACCGATAGCAATATTTGTCGTAATCTATCTAATACCTTTAAACGAGCAATTCTTGTATATATCTAAATATATTTTTTGAATCTCGGAAATTGCTCCAAAGATTTTGCTGAAATTTAGTACCCTGGTTTCGGGGATGATAAATCGATACAGAAAATTTTTATTGACAGTTTTAGGAATGAAAACCAGAAGCAGAATATTTAGATCACCATTTAATTCACAAAGCCTTTGATACAATTTACAGGTAACGATTTAAGGTTTCTAATTAACATTTCCTTATACAACAACAATTTAAATAATAAGTAAGCACAAATACACAATTTCAGTACGCAAACGGACAGAGTTACTGCCCCTACTAGTATCAACGTTATAATGACCGCTCCATATAGGAGGGCTCGCTTTTATAGGCGTTTCCCCTACAAGGTCACAATTTTTATTCAACTACCGACGTTGATTCCCAACACGGCCTCTCCTGACAACCTGGCGTCCCCGCCAGGCGGTGAAGATCCTTCAATGTATAACACGTCTGTAGCAGTGCACTGAAAGCTTTGAGCGCCAGAAGCCTTCCAGAAGCACACCAGAGCGCCACGCGCCATACAGTGGCGGAGGCAGCAGCCTTCGAACGCATGATGACATAAAGATTAGATTCTGCAAATGAGAACAAACCAAGCTAAATACCAAACTTAAAGATAGACATGTAGTCTGAAGCACTTTAATATTTCAAGTTTCTTTGTAATAAACCTGGCAATTAGGCTTTAAATCAAAGCATGAGGTGTTCTAGTGACAAGTGCAATTTTAACAAGTGCTTCGAGATAAGAATTAAGCTTATGAGAAATTGCATTAAAGTTTTGGGACAGTCATTAAAACTAAGCTTCAGAATTAAAAGATTTTAAACAAAAATAGTAGTGGAACTATGAAGCGAAAGGTAGAACACAGTAAAATAAATAAAATAAATGACTATAAATAGAATAATAATTAACAGGTTGTTGCTTTTTTTTTTCAATGAATGTACTAGTAGCGCCATCTAGTTCAAAAGTTTAACATAGTGTACACATATATCACCGAGCTCCTTTTAACCACGATTACATCCGGCCGTCCTGCTCACACGTTCGTCCTCGATCGTGTATGGTCTGATGGAAGAACTACAAAATAAAGCAAGTCCTGTTAAAACCTTATATTTTTCTAAAAATTTTATGACTTCTTACAATACCGGCTTGCATGTGAACTTGAGTGGCCTAAACTGTTAACAAACACGGCTTGACCTAGGTGATGTTCGTATAAAATCACACTAGTCGTGTATCACCGCATTGCAATCTGTAACAACAGTGTTCATCACGGATTTCTGTTAACAATAACACGGCTTTAATTAGATAATGTTTATATAGAATCACACTAGTCTTGTATCACCGCATTGTAATCTGTAACAACAGTGTTCATCACGGACTTCTGTTAACAATAACACGGCTTTAACTAGATGTTTATATAGGATCACTCTACTCGTGTATCACCGCATTTCAATCTGTAAAAACAGTGTTCACAGATTTCTGCTGTATTATATAGTTCATAGGCACTCTTAAATGCGCAGCCGATATTGCAGAGAATGTATTAGACCATTAATAAGTGTTGAAAGGCAATCGTTTCGAACACTTAACTATATACATTAAAAAAATTACGAATCAGGTTTCATTTTATGATGATTTCAAAAATGACATGTAAAGAAAATTAATAAATCTATACTAATATTTTTTTTTCAATGTTTGAAATAAATAAACTCAAAACTACTGTTCTGATTTTTAAAACTCTTTCACCATTTCCAAGTTACATTCACCCTGAGTAACAGGCTACTTTTTACTGCGGGAAAATGCTTCGTTCCTACGTGAAAACGGGTAATAGGGTCAACGCGGTTGAAGCAACTGGCTAAACGCCTATGATTTTAATATAGCAATGAAGCCTGGAATAGCACATAGGCTATTTTTATCCTATGGGGAGCCATTAAACGGGTCCACGTGGGTGAAGCCGCTGGCGGAAGGCTAGTATGTGCATAAATTAGGACAAACTTACTTCGAAGTACTTTTAGGCCCAATAAAACTAACAAAAATTTATCAATATAGAGAAAAAAATACTGTTGGGTCAGATAGGGTGTAGAATATAAAAATGAAGTCACCAGTAAAGCCCCCGGGGTTACAGAGCCCGCGGGTTGTATGCTAGCATTTTTCTTAATATTTTCAACTTGCTGTCAATAGTACACAGTGTGTTTCTTCTATTCCTTCTATTCTATTCTGTTACACTTTGTTACAAATGTTAATAGCACCATGGTAAAAGCGTGCTTAAACCAGTAGAATGTTTTATTACAAGTTCAGCCAATATCGTCACGCTGTCATCACTAGTAATACCCAGGCATTACACAGTCTTGGCCAACAGACGACACAGTCATCTACCAAAAATAAAAATTCGATAGCAGACATAATGACAAGTTTAGTATCACGCGAAAAAAAAAACTTATTTGCATATTAAAACAAGCGTAACATTGACAAATGAAATTTTATGAACAAACTTATACCTATAGGAAAATAATTTGTTATTACGAAAAGATTTATGTAACTCACTGTCTGTTCACTATTGCTACCAGCTAGAATAACAATGTGCACAGTCAGAACTGACCAAATCACATGTCCTCGTGTTCTCCCGTAGTAAAGGTACACAGGTTGAAGCTCGGCCTACCTGACATTACTCTGCTACAACTTACAAAACCGCTTCTGGTAAAATCTTTACTAATCGCAGTCAGTAACAAATGTTGACATTGGTCAGCGATAAAGGTATGTAGGTAGTCGAAAAAAAAAACTCCCTGTACCTATTTCATCCGAAAATGGTTTAGCATTTTGTGCGTTAACAAAATGATTAACAAAGTAGGTAGGTAGTCAAAAAAGAACAATAGTATCCAGTATACACTTTATCTGTAAATACACTAGACATCAATTAAATCTGACAAACAAAACGGTTATATCACATTATACCGTTGGTTTATAATTGAGCTTGCTTAATGTCACTTATTTACCTTAAAAATTCATTAACCATAAAAAGTAATAATAGGTAAAGAGCAACTTTCTTTTTAGTACTGTTATTCTTGGTTGTCAACACTGCTTCAACCACTGATCTAGAGTGTCATTTTTAAGCTTCCATCACCCATTCTCAACTTGCTTCCTTCATTAGAGGAAGTAGTCTGAAAACTCAAGAAAAATCTCAAGGTTTTGTCCCATGTTACTTGAATAAAAATTGATAGATACTCGTAACTCTCAGCCAACAACTTTGATAGTTAATTATACGAATACTCATAGCATATGCAATCTTTATAAAATATCAACACTCACACAAGTCACTTTTAACTTTAAGATTGTATTCTGTTATGCAAGTTTGCCAAAATTTACTTTTGGTACAGACCAACCAATTCAATTTTTAAAGTAAAGATTAAACGTCTTTGTTTAATGTCTTACATTTGTAGGTATTCAGAAAAATCAGATACCAAGTTTATAAATTGACTTCTTGCTTTGAAATGACTACAAATATTCAAAAACACTGTTTCACGGAAATAATTGCGTGCACTCTCAATTCGGAAATATTTAACAAAAATGTTGCCATTACTTACTCCCCAGTGACGGTACTGTACTCGTTGGGTACAAATAAATTCTTTTGAAAAAGTAACCGACTGTAAGAACTAGGTACTCATTTTCTTCATACATAAATTTATCTCAAAAGCAAAGGATAAGCAGAGTATTTTTAAAGTAACAAAAAAATTGCTTTTTCACTTGGATTCGCAAAACTAATAAGTAACAAATCTTTTATCATGGATACGTCTCGTCGAATCTTCGATACAGAATACTACTCTGGGAAAACTACAGATTTCAATAAAGCGTTAATAGCACAAAAGAGATGTATTCGCGCTATAGCTAATACCACTCCATTAACAAGCTGAGAGACTTTTAAAAGGTTAAAAAAAAATTAAGTGTGCCCTGTCTGTACATATATGAAGCCCGTTTATTTGTAAAGCCACAACTTTTTATTTACAAGGAAAGATGAATATTGTAAATTTCTTACTTGTTTTCCTGATAAGACTATTGGTGCCTGCCAATGACCTATAAGGTCAAAAAAAATTGCTACCACATGTGCGTCAAAATTAACAATAAATTACCGACAAAAATTTAAAGCTTCACTAATTTATGGGTGAACAGAAATTTGATACTTATCGACATAAATTATAAAATTATACGAAAAATTACATATATTTGCATAATTAATAATAAAATCTATGACAACTAAATAAGCAAATGTCCTTGTAATGAAAATTAATTTAAATACCTAATTTAATATGAAACATAAAACTATACCACATTCGAGCAAATAAATATTTTCTTAAAATATTTTTTTTTACTTACGGTTTCTGACCTTACCCAACGTTTTCAAATAAGAGTACAAGTCTCACTCAAATCAATTACTTCGAGTTATCATTATCACTGAACTGGTACAGATTGTTTAATCGATACACGAAGAATGTAAAAAAAAACGTGCGTACTGATTTCTGCATTTGTTCAGGATGCAACGTTAAATGTGGGACGCGAGAAGATCCCACTTCTGATTTTAGGAATGAAAACCAGAAGCAGAATATTTAGATCACCATTTAATTCACAAAGCCTTTGAAACAATTTACAGGTAACGATTTAAGGTTTCTAATTAACATTTCCTTATACAACAACAATTTAAATAATAAGTAAGCACAAATACACAATTTCAGTACGCAAACGGACAGAGTTACTGCCCCTACTAGTATCAACGTTATCTTATTATTATCCCAACAACAGAAATTGTCGTTTTATTTAATGTTTATATCGTTAAATATAAAATTACTCTTACTGACATCTATTAGAGAATATTAATAATATTGTGGCGTAGGAAGTGTAGAAAGTCAAATGTCGATCGTCAATCCGCCCTTCAAACAAATGACAATGTCAATATGAAAGACCTCTATTAAAATTTCGTCAATGGAATTAAAGCTTTCTTGGACGAATGGTTACGAAAGCTGACTACGGAGCTAGAGACCCGAGTTCAAACCTCAAGTAGGCAAGTTGCGTTTTCTATTTTTTGTGACAATTTGTTTTTTTTTTAAATTGGGAGCTAGGTATTTCACAAGGCTTTGTTAAGTAACACTAAGTCAGTGAATGTTTTGCTTAAAAATAAACTAAGAAAATCAATTGTTTTTATCCGAGCAACGCTCGGGCGTCCAGGTACTAATCGTTAATAATCGTATAAGATACCGTGATCTCTCAATCCACAAAATAAAGTGAATGATTTACAAAAAACTTTTTTTAACATTATAATGTACCTTTTATTTTATTAATATTCAACTAAAACTATTTAATCCAAATAAAATATTTAATCAATGATTATGTATTGCTCTTACCAATAAATTTTAACCCAACAGAAATTTCTTAATTCAGTAAGTTTCCGTTAATAGTTAGTTGCTGAAATCCACAACTCAATTAAACTTCAGGCTCTTGACACAGCGTTTTAATGAAAACAGTCCTCCGGTGCCTGTTTCTGATTTATACGATATTAGTTTCTAAAATCGATTGCGCAAGGAGAAAATTAAGTTCTTAATTATTTTGATTGGCAATGTTAATTATTTTCTTATAGTAAACCTAAGACCTAAAAGTGAATCAAATACTAAATCGTATCGTGAAAGATTTCAAGAACAATTTTATTTTATTGTTGCATATAAACTGACCTTACTACGTAAAAAAATAGACACAATTATTCCATGTTCTTGGGGAGTGTATCTCTCCATGGCTTATTCACTTAAATTCTGCATCTATCTCGTCCACAGATATCAAAACAGATTTGACATTGGCGGCCATTTGCAAAAATGAGAGCATCTTTCAATAGGGTGATTTCTTTTGGCCCACCTAATATGTTCTACGTTTAAATATTTTATAATGGGTTCATAATGATAAACTAATCATGATACTATTATTAATTATAACCTGTACCTGTAGTTTTATCATGTCTATGATTGTGATTATGTGATTTCAGTAGTAAAATACTCAGAGACCTATTAAACGGCTGCACTTGTATACAAAGGATAAAAATCGATTCAAATTTATAATAAAATGATAAAAATTGCGCAAATACGTCAATTTTAAAAAGGAATTCAACCGTTTCGAATTGCCTAGTTTAAAGAAAATTAAAAATTGTCTAATTCTACATCCAGTTTGATAGAACATAAGTAAAAAGCATGAATTTATTTAGTTTACCATTTCCTTAAAATGAACAACTTAATTGAACTATAGGCTTTGACATAACACCATACTGACTATAGTTCTCACCTTTTTCTGATTTAGGTACCTACACAAAATTAATATCTTATGTCGATACAACACATTATTGCCGTAAAATCCAAGGAATGAAATTTAAATGCTTCTCTCCTACCTCATTATAATCCCTAATTAGAAACTAAATATTACCACCGTATAAGCTCCACAACTTGAGTACCAGGCTGCCATAAATAATAACACCCTCGTCAAAGAGCTTATAACACCGTCGACATCGAATAGACTCCTCGAGGCCTTTGTGTGGAGTTGGTAATTAAATGCGGATAATTTGTGAGGAATTGTAGGCTAGCGCATCTTTGACTCGTGTGTAATAATTACTGTGTAGTTCTACAAAGGCTAGTTGATAGTTTGCTGAACGTAGAAATTATGTCTGGAAACAGTTTTGCCATGACAAATCGTTGGCTGGCGTTGTTCGTTGTTGTGGGATTGTTCATCTATTTTCTATCGAAACGTAGAGACTTTCGGTAGAACCACGTAGAACATAAACAAGATAATAAAAAACAACGGGTTGCACGCCGGTAGTGCCGGCAGAAGTGAAAACTTGAACATTAACGTTGTGCATTTTTTATATTTTGGAATGGTTAGGGAATAATTTCGCACGAATTGCTTTTATTATAAGTATTACTTTTCATCTATTATTTTCAGCCGGTTTTCATCAAGTATTTTTATAAAGTACTCGCTCATTTTCTTTCACTATTTCTTCGTCACTTTTTCATTAATAGATGCACTTTGTTCAATATCCATATTTTAAATAATTGATATAAACGAATTTTACAAGTATAGTCAGTCGAGCCATCAGCTGTCACCCGTCTTACGAATATTCGATCAGGCCACGTGTCCTGACGCGAGTTCAACATTTTTTACCCATCCCAAAAAAGTGCACAACGTCGCTAAATAAGTTTTCACTTCAAGAAGAGAACTAAATATTTAAAATTTAAACTGAATATCTACCGATATTATTAACATTTATTATCAATTGTTTATTTAGCTTTAAATTGTTGCCAATTATTTTATTATAACAATATAGAAGAAAAAGAAAAAATAAACTCACTGTTAAATTAGTTTAAAACTAGTTTGCTACAGTTCGCAATCAAAACTTGTGATTCATTCTTGAAATGAAATGAAATGAAACGACTGCAACCCTTTTTGCGTCCCACTGCTGGGCACGGGACTATCCCTATTATTGGGGATCTGGAGACCTGGAGCTTACTCCACCACGCTGCTTCAATGCGTGTTACTCGGTCGTTATCAAACCGCTTTCGGATGTTATCAAACCGCCCATGAGGCCGCCCACAAGGTTTAACAACTGTTATCTATCGACAACAACCGAGACCGAGGAGGCTTAATGTGCCCTCCGAAGCACCGAAATGCGCATGAATTTTTTTTGCCACTAGCGGTCACCCATTTCACACCCGACCGCACCCGTTTGGCTTAGTTACATAGATACTTTATACGCCGGGCCATGCGCGCTTCATACTTTCCACTATAAACTTAAATAAAAAATCAAAATTCAAATTTAAATAAAAAAAATAGAGGGCTTCTTTTCAAATTACAGATATTATCTATCTCGAGTATAACCTATCAAACATCACGGCTATGATAACATAAAGTTGTTTAACTTTTAGCACTGAAAAGAGCTCTGCATTTAGTTTTATTTGGCGATAAACGCAAAATTTGGACAGAATCCAAACTCACTCTTAGCGGTTGGCAATTAAACGTCGGGATCGTTACGATTTAAGATAACAACACAGCTAAATGCTAAATATTTTTCTCAGCTTTCAAAAGCAAACTTTTCGTTTCTGGTACTAAAGATTCGTCTAAACGAGGCCAATAAGTTTCACAACAGACATATTTTTTTTCTACGAGAAATTTAAAAAATATCACGTTTAAAACGCTCAAATAAAGTAACAAAAAGCAAGTCTAAAATTACAATTTTAATGTTTAGTTCCCTTTTGTTGACATTCGTTTAATTGCTACAGATGTTTAAATATGTTGAAATTGTTTTTTTGATGGGAACGAATAGTTCTACCACCATTACACTTACAAAATATCCTTAGTAGTAAAAAAGATATAAATAAATATGAATCCCTAAAAATAAAAATAAAATATATTGAAAAAATGTGTGCAATTACACAAAAAACAAAACAAAACCATAAATGCGTTTTTTGCATGGTACCAAAAATATATAATAATTTACCTGAATCCCACAAATCTTAAGAAAAGTGTGATTTTAAACGAGCACTTAAAACGTTCTTATTAACAAAAGCGTAGTAGTACGGTTTCTGAATTTCTAAACGACGAACTTTAACTTCGTGAGGGATGACGGGATTATGGAATTAAAACCCTGAGTTTTTTTTCGAAGGCCTTTTTGCTGTCAGTGTATAAAAACCAAAAACCCAGTGAATTGGGTGCCCAAAGCCGATGACGCGGATAGAAATATCGTATAATTAATTATCAAAACAGTACAATATGGGATAAATATTAATCAATAAATGGATCGTACATTTAATATTTATATAAATTGGTTTGTTAGATTATATTTGGTAATTTTATTTCTAATCGTAACAATATTTGCATACCTTACTGAGGTAACAATGGTGGGCTATTAAATGTGTAAAACAGCTTTTGTAATACCCATATTTGCGCAAATAAATCATTTTTTCTTTTGTTTATAATATATTTTTACGGCTTACTTAAACTTTGTATAATTACTTAAAAATGGCTTACGCTAACGATAGAATATAACAATAATTGTTGACTATGTAAAATTGAATGGTCCCAAAACTTATATACATAGACAAGAAACAATCATAATGCCTGTTCAATATTTCAATCGAAAATTCTACAATAACTAGGAAACATTGTACGTAACAGATTGAATTTCAAATAAATTTTATTGGAAGGATCACTAATCATGGGACGTCAATAGAAGACACAGTTCATTGTTCGGCGTAGGTACCACCGAATGGCAGAGTAGTAAATCAATCAAATGCGCTGGACATTGTAATCTTTGGCCTTATGTTAAAAGAAAATAGTGGGCTTACAAATATTTTTTAAAACTACAGTAATTCATGCTTGCATGCTTCAAAAAACGGATGTCCTGCTTGTTAAAACATATCGGAGGCCTTATGGGTGGTTTGAAAACATTTGGCAGCGGGTTAGCCTCTAATCTGCAATTCCATCCACTCATATTGAAGCAGGACGGTTAGCTCCAAACCTCCCCAGTAATGGGGGAGTCCCGTACCCAGCAGTGGAATGCAAAAAGGGTACCAGCAATGTCTTATGAGTGGTTTAATAGCATCCTACAAATCATTGGATTTCAGGATTTAGCCACCTTTAAGCAACCAGTAAATTCTGTGTATATTTATCCAAATGAATATTATAAAAAAGAAAGTGTGTATTTTCTTTTGTATGTTTGTTTGTTCGTCCTTCTTTCAAGTGGCTACGATTTGACCTTATTTTATATGTGTATAGATATTTTAGAAAATGGAGAGTGACTAACCGACTTTTATGTCATTCCATTCATATGGGAAAAAAACGTGTAGCCCACACTAACGCAACTGCAATATTTTATATATATGGCATTAAACATCTTCGTGAAAACTCTATTTCCTATAATTTAGGCCATCTCCCGTGTCTGCTGTCCAGTAATCCTGTCATGGCGCGACAACCATCGAAGGGATTACGCGCATTGTGATGCGATGGCATTAGGAAGTAAATAAGGGTGTAATAGTTTGTGTTTAGACATGCTAAGCGGAGGTCTTAGTGTGAGTTTGCATGAACTATACGTGAGTATCCGCTAACCGGCATTGGAGCAGCAAGGTAGAGATAGCTCCAGGTCTTCGTTCTACCGGAGTACCTCAATATTTAAGCGGGCAATGAGCTTAAAAAGGAACTTAAAATGTATTTACAGGAAAAAACGTATTATTTGGTCACCGATTTTTTAAATTTAAAAGCGGCATAATGGAATTCCATAAAAACATGGGTGTTTTATTCCGCCGGATTTGTTTTTTTTTTTTTTTTTTGAGTGTACGAAAACCCTGCATTGTGGGTACCCAAAGCCGACGATCGGATCCGATTCGAAAATAAAAACAAACAAATAAATTGATTGATTTTAATCAATCTAATGTTTCTTGTATACTTATATCTAAATATATTTTTTGAATCTCGGAAACGGCTCCAAAGTGTTCGCGCCAATTAACTCATTCTTCATTCATGTGAACCACCTTCATCCTCCCTCTCTTTCCCGCAAGCGCACTATTATATAATATCGGCATCATTCGCACCTGAACGAATGTATATGGATCAGGAAGACCTATTAATCAGTCTGTCTTCTTCCGGCCGCCGACGTATACGCAAGTCCTCTCGTGACAACCGCACCGCAAGCCACCTCATGCGTGGTTAGACTTGCCGCATCGCCGCCATCGCCGCTGTCAATAGTTTGTGATTTAACTGACTCAAAGTGATAAATAGGTACCTATAGTGTAGTGTGAAGGACAACACCAGTTCCCGGGCAAGAGAAGATTGATCGAGGCTTCATCAGTACACGAGCATACCATCTGCTCCAGCCCCTGTGATAATCCAGGTTAGTGCGCTTGCTCCCTTTATCAATCCTTCTAGTTTCCACCTTTGTTTCGACACGCAACTTACAGACCACAATTCCTGCACCCGCAGCGGGGGATCATCTTCAGATCCACCACAAAGATTTTGATGAAATTTAGTTTCGGGGATGATAAATCGATCCAGCAAATTTTTATTGATAGAAATTGTCGTTTTATTTAATGTTTATGCCGTTAAGTATAAAATTACTCTTACTGACATCTATTGGAGAATATTAATAAAATTGTGGCGTAGAAAGTCGTCAAATGTCGACCGTCAATCCGCCCTTGAAACAAATGACAATGTCGATATATTATGAAAGACCTCTATAAAAATTTCGTCAATGTTAGTAAAGCTTTCTTGGTCGAATGGTTACGAAACCTGACTACGGATTTAGAGACCCGAGTTCAAACCTCAAGTAGGCAAGTTGCGTTTTTATTTCTTGTGACAATTTTTTTAAAATTGGGAGCTAGATATTCAAAGGGCTTTGTTAAGTAACGCTAAGCCAATGAATGTTTTGCTTAAAAATAAACCAAGGAAATCTATTGTCTTAATCCGAGCAACGCTCGGGCGTCCTGGTACTTATTATTAAAAGGCGCATTATAGGTAGAAATAATGATAATAGTAATATAAAAATAATATAATACATACTTAAAACTATTAATGTGCATATTAGTTAAGTTTTTAATTATTTTTATATTTGCATACATCACGAAGGCAAATATGGCGAACCAAATGTATGAAAACACCCATATTTGTGCAAATAAAAGTCTGTCTTTAACTTTGCCTTCCAAGTTATAGAACCTTGTCTTCAGCTGTGGGACACAAAAAAGGGTTGCAGCTATAGGTAAGCGGTGGTAAAACCTTCATGCTTCGACTAGGAAAGTCATCATCACCGCTGCATCCATTTCTATATTAAGCAATTCTAATGTGTGTTTGTGTTAAAAGTGTAGTTGCCATCAGACTTGCACCATACAACAGCTATCGGCGCTTGAAGTAGCAACGCAACTGCTTACGACCATGAAGAAAAATTAAGGCTGGGTTGTGGGTACGTGTAAGTGTCTATTCGGCAGCCAGGGCCGGATTTAGGGGAGGGCAACCGGGGCTACAACCCGGGGCCTCCGAAAGAGAATGGCCCCCATAATAAACTCCGAAAAGAAATCATTTTTTTTTTTCACGTTTTACATGACTTTGTACAGTCATTATTACATTGAATATTAACAGAAATCATCGGTCTATATTTGTTCAATTCGGCAATCAGTAAAATATCACTGACTGAAAAAAATACCATTTTATTTGGAAAATAATTTTGGGCCAAGGGGCCTCCACTGCTTTGTTTCCCCGAAGCTTCCAGACCTCTAAATCCGGCCCTGTCAGCAGCAACTCTTTTCAACCTTGTTTAGTGTAATTAACTCAAGTTTCTAATCTAAATTAAAAGGAATTTTGGCAATCGTGGTGGACTATGAACAAAATCCCACTTAATTTCAATAGGAGAATTGTGATGTATTTAACAAATTTTGTATTATTATCTGGCAGTTGAGATAAAACATCATAATGTATTATTTCAATGTTTTCTCTCGAAGTGGACCAATAAAAAAATTATATTACAATTTTGTTTGGCAGTAGTGTGCGCCGGGATTTGAACCAGGTCCCTCGACGTGACAGTCTGATTCCTAGCCGGTCGGCTATCACCACTCTACTGTTAGGTTATGGCCTCCATAAGTATGCATCTAATACCTTTACGAAAGTAAACTTACCACGAAATCCATAAGGCAATATCGTTTCCCGACAAATCTATGCTTGAGGTTTAAGTATCCCCTATACCAATTTTCCTTAATCCTTAAGAAACGGATGATATTTCCCGCTGCAAAGCTCTGAAAGTGCCTTACAAAATCCCGTCGGTCCAGTCCAGTATTGGATTATACGGAGTCAGATTGAATGAGACTGACTGGGGGGGAAACATACTTATCTGCTAGAGCAGGACAGTATCTTCTGTCGCCTATTAAACCCTAGAGCGTAAAATTCCATGACATCGTAAACACGTTTTTAAAACAAGCAAGATGTAACTCCTTAGTTCCCGGGTGTTGTAAAAAGGGTTTTGTTTCCTTGAAGTTAAAGTCTATTTTAGATTAGACGTTGAAACAATAGTCTTTGAAAAGGCTTAATAATTTTGAAGGCGTGCCTAGTTGGCCGTCCGAGGGATTTCGCGATTTGTCGGTGATTTTTTATTGCTATTGCAGAATTATTATCGCCGCAGGACGCTAGTAGACAAACAGTTTTTTTATAGCCTTCGTTCTCGGGGCTCAGATTAAGCCCACACACTTTGTGTTTAGTTTGTTTTGTAAGTTGTTTCGTTGCTTTTCTGTTATTGCGTTAGAGTTAAGTGCTGACCTCTAGTTTATAGTTAGCAATGAAAAGTATTTTTATTTTGTGTTGTGTGTTGCCAATCTATCGCAATCATAAAGTGAAGGAGTAAAAAGTATGGATTTACCGTTTATGAGAAAATTCTTGTGATCGATAACCACTAGATTTTTTTTGTTGCTGCACCCATTTCTACCATACAGCAATTCCAATAAATATTTTTTATGTATTTTCAATGTTACTAGAAGTCGCGTGGATGGAAGGGTACAATTCAAAGTTGCAGGAAAGTCATTTAGAACAGATTTTACCATTAGCAAGGTAGAATGCCATATGAGAATTCACAATTCATCAAATTCAGAAAAAAATCATGTCTTACTTTTTGAATAGCTGATTTCTTTATTTATTTCCATCAAAGAGTTGTGCTTTGTCAATACAATTTTCATTATTTTAAATTTAAAAAGCGATATTCTTAATTATTGATTGAATTTTAAAGGTGGTAAGGACTATTATGGTTCGCCCGGGGAAGTACCACCGCTGTACCCACTTCTGCCGTGAACGAATTCTGTTGTGTTTCGGTGGAGAGGTGCAGTTGCCGGCCACACTTACATGAAGCGACCACCAGCCTCCGGAGTAGCAGCGTAACTGCATACAACCTCAGACAAGACTTACCTATGCTTGCTTGAGGTTGTATGTAGATGTCCATGGGCTGCAGCGAACACTTAACACGACGTGGCCTGTATGCTCGTCTGCTACTCCATTGAAATAAAAAAAAAATTGCCATGGTATAGCTGAATGCCATTTTAATCTAATTTTACCTGCCAATATAACGCATATGCATGCGGTTCATTTTACTCGAGAATAATTTAAATTAAAATCACTTTTCGTACCTATACTTAATTATAATTGCTTGAGCTGTATATTTTGGCTGCCAAGTAACTTTGCAATTTGGAGGAGTTTTGAAACGTTGTTTTACACGCAGAAGTTTTCAAATAAATTCAATGTGGGCTTGATACCAAGTTGTCTTACTGTGTTGGGTAAGGGGTGATGGATACGGACGATATTTTTTTACGGCAACTACAAGACTCGTATAAGTAAGAAATTATTTACTAAATTTACATTTTTAGGGTTCATAATAGGAAAAAGAACTCCATTTGAAGTTTGATTGATTCGTTTGTCAGTCTGACAAAAATATTTATTTCATTTTATCATAAAGAAATGGCGGAAGGGCTTGCGGGGCATATATGTCGTGACCACTTAACGGTCACTGCAACTTAATGACATCTACAGAAAACTCGAGTTTTTCTGAGGTCATAATATATTATGTTAGAACGTAGAGCTGCTATACTGAAACACAACAGAATAGATCGATGATAGAATAAATTCTGTTAATTTATAACATATAATATAAAAAATTATAAATAATCAATATATCCTCATTCTCCATCATCTCAGTACATGTTAGTTTTTCTTCAATATGTAAGTATAACTTATAGACGTTCAGTAACAGTTTCATCATAAATGTTTGTATATACAAACTAATATTATAAATTCGAAAGTAACTGTCTGTCTGTCTCCTATGCTTTCCCGCTTAAACTACGGAACCAATTTTAATGAAATTTGGAACACATATGGATTGGACCTTGGGTAATGACATAGGATGGTTTTTATGATACGGAAACCTATAAAACGAATCCACGCGGACGAAGCCGCTGGCGGAGCGCTAGTAAGAATATAATTTCTAAACTCAAAAATATATTTTTCAGAGACGAATGCCGTATGAGGCAATCTTAAGAAGAAAAACTTCACTCGCTACGTGTTTATAGCTCGCTATACAACAAGATCCCTATTCAGAGTTGTTACATCAAAGTGGTACTGAATAAATCATACGTTCATATTCATTGTAAAACAAACTTGTAACAAATAGAAAAGTTTGCGCGCCAAACTTCCTAGAAATAATTGAAGAACGGAAGAAGCCCTAACTGGGCGGAGGAAATGAGGAGCGAAGTTCCTCAGGGTTTCATCAGGATTAATTTTGTTACAAAGTGTATTTTTACACGGCAAAGCTACACACTCCTCAGCGACACAGTGAGCAAGCAGCCTAAAAATTTTATAGCTTTTTCAACAGTGTCGCGTAATTCACGTATATAGAATTTTTTATTTATATATAATACCTCATAATAATTTATGCCTTTAGTGTCTATTTATAGTGTACTGTGTTTATAGTGTCTCACACGATCAGCTATCACGTGTGCCCATTATAAACCCATAGCCATTCTGTTATCTCAAATATATTATAATGAACTTTTTTTAAAACAGTGCTGCTGGGAGTTTTTTTCCGCTGCCTTTTTTCTCTCAGCTCAACATCTAGCCTAAACGGGCACCTAAAGGCGATGACCGGGAAAAAATGACATTCATTTGCGAATATTTTGTATTCCTAATATGAAATATTAATTATTATTCCTAATATGAAATATAATATAGAAGCGCGCATGGCCTGGCGGCTAGCGTAGAACGCAAGCGATCTATGCAGCTGAGCCAAACGGGCGCGGTCGCGTGTGAGATGGGTGACCGCTAGTGGCAAAAATTTTCATGCACGTTTCCGTGCTTCGGAGGGCACGTTAAGCCGTCGGTCCCGGTTGTTGTCGATAGATAACAGTCGTCAAACCTTGTCGGAGGCCTTATGGGCGGTTTAAAAACATCCGACAGCGGGTTGGCCACTAACCCGCATCTCCACCAACCCGCATTGGAGCAGCGTGGTGGAGTAAGCTCCAGGCCTCCCCAATAAAGGGGAGAGACCCGTGCCCAGTAGTGGGACGCAAAAAGGGTTGCAGCCAATATGAAATAATTTTTTTTTTTCTTTTTCTTGGAAGTTTATTATGAACGTGATAATCTCTGGTGATATTTTTTACCAAACTTTAATTATCTTACTGATATTAGTTGTATGAGCTAATCCAAATGACTATTTACACTTTAACCACCGTTATATCTTCGCCAAGAAGTTTTTCTTTTCGAGGAAAATCAGTAACTTCTTAAAAATAATTAGACACTCATATATTTTTTACTTTCATTTCGGTAATAAAATCTACACAGACGCAGAATAGATACGTACCTTAATAATTGATATAACAGGCTTCATATAAAAAATAACATATAATTATTTTACATAGTACAAATCGCAAGTCACTCATCACCACAGGGCTATACCTCATTTTTCAATACACATCCCGTGTCACATGTCGGATTTCGTTTAGTCCGCTTGTACCTTAGTATCACTCGTGCAACTAAAAACGCAAATCTCAACTCTGTGTTCAAGTTTTAAAGTCCTTTTTAGCTTGCTGAAACATTTAAGGGAATGATTTAGGGTACATACGGGTACACTCGGTTATTAGCAGCAATTTCGAAGGGTGAATATATCTGAGCTTAATTTGCTTACGGCTTCAGAAATATGTACATATATTACGGTCACCGTTGAGATGAATCACGTTCAGTGAACGCATTGCAATGAGCTGAAAAATACTGAATTAAAATTCAATTTAACAGAATGTTCCGTAAATTTTTGCTACATGCATTATACTGGCGGTTTTGTTGTTTTACACAGTGCATTTGTGTGATGATTTTTTAACGAGTACAGCGTCTTTTGGAGGAGCAGACTTACGATTTCTTACGATATAAAGTCTTTGCAGCCCATGGTCATCCACACAAAATGTCTTTACTTACACAATTTTAAGAAAACTGTTAAACAAGTCCTATGCCGCAAGGCCTATTATGAAACCAAGGACTATTTAAATGACAAAAAACAGCCTTATGTGAGTTAAGTTTAATCCCAAATTAAACTTAACTCACATAAGGCTGTTTCTATATACCATGTAATAATTGTACCTAACATTTTTAAAATTTGTGAGCGGATGGCAGTGTGATAGCATTGACACACACGATAGCTATCTCGTGTGCTCCTTGTCGCCCCACAGTCATGCTGCATAATAAATACCATTGTACGTGAAAATTTATTTAAAACAGGGCTGGAGTTTTTTTCCACCCGGTTTTTTTCTCCTAGCTCATATGAGCCTTAGCGCACCCAAAGCGGATGACGGTCAGCTGATGGCCGTACAACAATGACAAACATCAAGTGTATTATTATTACCCAGAATGTTAAATAAACTATTTCATTTAATTTCAACCTGAAACAAGCATGAGTCTTACGTGAAATCATTTTTAGTTGCGCTGTTTCTACGGATGCTGACGATCACCTTATATATAAAAATATCACCACCGAATAATAATATGACTTCATGGCGTGGGTGCAGCGAGGGTACTTTCCCGGTCGAACTATAAATGTACCAATACCTACAGAAAAGCAGTAAAAACGGTATGCATGATAAGTTATGCTTAGACTCTCTTAAATTTTCAGGATAATCCATCGGTGGAATGTACTCGTAAGTAAATGACTACGCAAACTACGTTTATGTCGTAGCTACAAGCATAATAGCTTTGTTTGAGGTCATTGTTGACTTCTTTGGAGGTTTTTTTTTTTTTATAAATAAACCTAACAATAAGGCAGACGGGCCGCGTGATGTTAAGCGATCACCGTCGCCTATGGACACGGGCAACCCTAGGGGAGCCGCCCGAGCATTGCCGGCTTTGGAGGAGAGCTTTTTTTACAGCTTACTTGAAGAACCCCATGTTATAGTCCACTGGGATTGCCTCAGCTGGAAGGTTGTCCCATAACCTACATGTCCGTGGTAAAAAGGAGCGTGCAAAGCGGACTGTGGAGGACCGCCACGAGTCCAGATGGTGCCGGTGGAACTTTAACCTTCGTCTGGTGGTATAATCATGGAATGGTGATGTAGGCATCAATTTGAAGAGTTCCTCGGAGCATTCACCATAGTAAAGTCGGTAGAACACGCAGAGCGAGCCTATGTCTCTTCGCAAGCTAAGCGGTTCTAGCCTGTCAGTCAATCTTGGGTCGTTGACGATTCGGACTGCGCGCTTTTCAACGGAGTCAAATGGGTGTAGCTGGTACTTCGGTGCTCCTGCCCAGAGATGGGAGCAGTACTCCATGTGGGGTCTTACCTGGGCCTTATACAGCGTCAGGAGTTGCCCCGCAGTGAAGTACTGCCTCGCTCTGTTGAGGACACCAAGCTTTTTTGATGCCAATTTGGCTTTGTACTCCAAATGACTCCGGTACTGCACTTTACTCGTAATGTCAACTCCCAAGGTTAACGATGACGTATTTTTTTAATGGAGTAGCAGACGAGCTTGCAGGCCACGAGGTGTTAAGTGGTCGCTGCAGCCCATGGACATCTACATACAACCTCAAACAAGCATAGGTAAGTCTTGTCTGAGGTCGTATGCAGTTGCGCTACTATTCCGGAGGCTGGTGGTCGCCTCATGTAAGTGTGGCCGGCAACTGCACCTTTCCACAGAAATACAACAGAATTGGTTCACGGCAGAAGTAGGTGCAGCGGTGGTAGGTATACCATATCGACACAAAAACCCAAAGAGTAAATTTTGTGCTTACTGATTTTTTTTGTAAACATTATTCATGTTTATTTTAAATTATGGGAAACAATGATTAAATACATGTTTTTCCTTTTACATTTTAGAAATTGAAAAAGTTCCATAATGTAAGTTGAAAAGGCTCTCTGATTCAGTTTTTTTTAATAAAATCTCTTAATTACCTGTCAAAATCGTTTCGAGGATGATTTTTCCTCGAAATTAAAGCCGAGTCCAATTTAAAAGTTTCTTTAATGACTCTTGAAAATAATGAAAGTCGATGAAATGAAAACGAAAATTCGCTAAAGGGTAAAACATTGAGATAATTAAACTTGATTTGGGTTTGACTACTCAATGAAAAAAGTTCGGGAAATAACTTTCCGACTTATAGTCTTATTTCATTTATTTCATTAACTGACTTCAAAAATTAAGGTTATCAGCTCAAATTGTATGTAGGTCAATATTTTCATATTATAAAATAAACACTACACACTACCATATTAGGATTGCCTGTGTCGTGGGTACCATGAAAACACACAAAGACAGAAACACAAACACCCAGACCAAGAACATAAATTTAAACTAATTATTCAAATTTCTGCCGCACCGGGAATCGAACCTAGGTTTGTCCACGAATGTTTCCGAAAGAAGTATACTAATTTTCGTTTTTTAGATGACTAACTTGACCGTAGGGAGGACTAAAAGTTTCTTCAAAGTTGAGTCATTAGATTTCAAAGTATGACCTAATTAATGTCTATGTAAAACAAACTTCTAGGTTATTTTACTGTAAAAAAAGCGTGGGGTGCATGGTGTCAATAGTATCTTAAAAACCGCCCCACGCTTTTTTTACAGTAAAAAACATTTTCTTCTTATTTACCGACTTCCAAAAGGAAAAATTAGTAAAATGTCCTGTCTTAGTAAATATAGTGTACCTTTCGTTCTGAATGGTCACGGACTTTAATATAGTTTTAACAGTCATTACCATAAGCAAGAAGAAGTAGGTACTGTCCCACTGTCTGTACTGTCGGCGCCCATTTAGAACGAATGGTACGACATTTTAGGAAGGGCCCGACTCCAAAAATAGTTTTAAGAGTCATTACCATAAGCAAGAAGAAGTAGGTACTGAACAATTTTATTTTTTACCGTTTGAAGTCGGTTCTATTTTTTTGTTAAAAACTTAATTTATTTTTTACTTTTTAGTTCGTATTTTCACAATAGCGTGTTTTTACACGCTTTATATTAGCTTCACCTGTATGTTTGTAACCGACTTCTTTAAGCGCGATTTTGACCCACTTTAAACGGCCAGATTTCGTTCAAACTTTGTAGATTTATTGAATCTCATAACTTTATGTTAAAGTCGTAACTAGGATCATCAGGATAAAAAAGCGTCTGGTTAACTTGAAAATTTGCATAGGGGTCAAGGGCCGATGATAATGCAATAATTTGAGAATAAAAATCCAACTAAAAAATTAAAAATAAATAATGTAGTTTAAAAAACTAAAAACACGCTTTTGTGAAAATACGAACTAAAAAGTAAAAAAATAAGAAGAAAATGTATTTTACTGTAAAAAAGCGGGGGGTGGTTTTTACCACTGTTACTGTTGACACCATGCACCCCACGCTTTTTTTTACAGTAAAATACATTTTCTTCTTATTTTTTTACTTTTTAGTTCGTATTTTCACAAAAGCGTGTTTTTTAGTTTTTTAAACTACATTATTTATTTAGTTTCTTAAACTACATTTTTTATTTTTTAGTTGGATTTTTTTTCTCATATTATTGCATTGTCATCGGCCTGTGCAAATTTTCAAGTTAATCAGACGCTTAGACGTATTAAAAATATAAAACTTTATATTTGTTTCATTAAGTAACTTAGGCCACGAACTTATCAGCCGCCCCTCGTATATTTTTTTATCCTGATGATCCTGGTTAGGACTTTAATATAAAGTTATGAGATTATTGTATTGTCATCGACCCTTGACCCCTGTGCAAATTTTCAAGTTAATCAGACTCCTAGAAGTAAGTGAAAATGAAGTTAAATATTCCGTTACATACATACATACATGCATGTATCATACAGGTCAAGTTAATAAAAGCGTGTTTAAAAGAATTTTTTTTTCATGTTTGTTTTCTATCGTGAACTGTAAAAAAATTAACTGCAAAATATATTTTACATATAAAAGTAGTGGATAAATAACTCGGGACTAAAAATAGAGGTACGGTATCCCCTGCCTGATCGTTAAAGGCGACCAAAAGGGGGCTTGCGGGGAAGGTACCCGGGTGCAACCCCGATACAAAAAAAGTTAAAAACATACTTTTGGTGTGCTGCCTAACAATGACTGACTACAAACATAGCAAAGTTTCAATCCGTACTCAAAAACCGTTGGTTTTGTAGCTGCCGCTACATTCTCAAGTTAAACTACATACTACCTATATACATTCTTAAACGTATACGCCTTCGTAATCCTTTTTAATTTTCCACCACAATTCACAAATCTATTTATCAACATTATCTACATTTATCAAATTTCACCTTCAATTCAAGGATGTGACTAAAAACGGCTTTATTATTTCTGGCAATGCCCACAATTCAAAACATAGTTTCCACCCGTACCCAGAATTCCAATGGTGGCTACATTCTCAAGCGGAGCTGTAATTGTCATTTATTGCCGGAAGGAATGCGACTCGAGCACCTCTCCGGGGTTAGCCAGTGTGTTATGTCGAACGAACTATTAGCGAGTATTTTGCGGCTTACCTACAAGTTTAAACCTACTTCAAATAGCAGGAGATTTCGAATTTTAACTTTTTTTTATTTTTTACCTCATTACTCTGTAATTTCTTAAAAGTACAAATTTAGCTTAAGAGCGGCTTCAAAGCGTACTTTTCTGTGCGTAAATGGTCGTTTTGGAAAACGCGCTTACACTTGCACAATATTTTTATTTCACTATTCACACTTATTGTGTCGGGTTCAAATCCTCGGCGCGCACCTCTGACAAATGAATTTTGTAATATGCGCATTTCATCGCTGCTTCAGTCATTAAAATACATTTATAGGGAGGAAGAAAGAATCCAAATAAATATAACTAATAGAATGTTTCTTTTAGCATAAAATTACATGTTGTTATTGTGTACCTATATAAATTTATTTTAGGAATAAAAAAGAAAGTGCTTGTAGTATTACGGAAAAAAAATATTCATGAATTTCTCATGTTCAAATAGGTGTTGCAGCGTTGTAGGCAAAAATGTTTTTAATTGCCTTAAACAAAAACGGTTCGATTATTATTTTGAGTAAAACAGTTTTGAGTAAAACAGAGCTCAATGGAGGCGACTTTATTCTCAAGCGGAGCTTCAATTTGTCATTTATTGTCGGAAGGAATACCACTGGAGTACCTCTTCGGGAAACAGTGTACGTCCCGTATGGGTTAACCGAGTGTGAGTTGTGAATGTATTTTACGACTCACCAATGACTGAATACTTGTACGGCTATTTTCATTATAAAAATATGAAAAATTATTAAAGTCCTTAGAAGATTTTCAATATAAGAAAATGAATATAGATTTAACATAATGTTCTATTCATAACCACTTAGTAACAATTTGTTACTATGAATATGAATAAAATTTATTTTAAGAAATAAAAAGAAATTGCTTGTAGGATTAGTAGCTTCGGGATTAGGAATAGAGCTACGGTATCCCATGCCTGATCGTTAAAGGCAACTGAAAGGTGGCTTCAGGGTTGTGGACGGTGAGAGTAGGAGCTCGATCCGTCCAGCCAGCAGCCCCAGGAAGTGGTGGTGCGTGGCCGCATGCCGCCGTAAGCATCGGAAGGTGCAGGAGAGCACATCTGCTCTCCCGAAGATGAGCCCGTTCTGGGGCGTCGCGCGTGGAGGACACCGGTGCGTTCCAGTGGAGATCCCGGAGTCCTCCCCAAGCGCAGAGGCAGCCACCGAGGGGGTTTTAGTGCGATCAAATCCCACATAACCTGGTAACCTCTCCCAAGGTGCCGGATACCTTTTGAAGGTTTCCCCCCAATACCAAAAAAAAGGATTACGGCGAATAAAACCTTCACAATTACTTAAGTGGAATCCTGACTAGTTTTGGATCTTACCAAGTTTACATTTTTTGATATTTCGTTTATTATCATCAGCAATTGCGTTTGGTCATTAAGTTGTACCGACGAAGACTATAAAAAAATCAGTACAAGGTTATCTCAGATTTGTCCTGATTAACTTTACTAAGTAAAATAATATCCAGCAATAGTTAAATATCAACTGTATACAAACTAGCAATATGTATACAACTATACGTATAAAAGAATAATGATGACCCGCGTGGCGCAATGGTTACCATGCCGGACTGCCAATCAAGGGGTCCCGGGTTCGATTCCCGGCGAAACAGAAATTTGAATGATGAGTTTAAGTTTCTGTTCTCGGTTTGGGTGTTTGTGTTCCTGTCTTTGTATGTGTCCATGGTACCCACGACACAGGGTATTCATTACCTAACTGTGGGGCGATGAGTGTGTAACGTTTATTTTTTCATTTTATTTATTTAATAATAAAAGCGTAGATATAGTATATTTCATTACAAGTGCGGAAAGGCTGTCATTGCAAGGAGTTCCGACAAATGTCTACCCGAGCCGAGGCGCAGCCGAAGGTGAGGGTTGACAGACGGAACTCATTCCAATGACGGTTCCGCACGTGTACTGAACAACTATTTTTAATACAGTTGCGAAAAAATGAAGCAATTTAATAAAATAATAAAAGAACATTTTTGAAAAATGGCGCCAACCGTAAAAGAATACCTATATGCAGAGATTTCTTTTTTGTTTTCTTCAACCATTCTGGGTAGGCAAAGGGAACTATGCTCATACAGCCAAGTCTTTAGTAGAATTTTTTTATAGATATGAAATGAAAATGTTAATGAGATGAAATGAAATGAAACCTAACCTAAACATTGAATCAAATCATGAAATCTGATATTGAAACAAATTAGTAGCTTCTTTTTAGAAATATTTGCATGAATCATAAAAACTTCTAAAACTTAGTGGTTGGTTTTTTTCTTTTTAATACACATTATTTTGACAGTTGGGAAAGAGAACGCACGAGTGCGGAAATGGTAAAGAAAAAGCACGAGTGTGTAATATCCCACTTCCCGCACGCTAAACGACCCTGTAATACGTCACTTTTTGAGCAACTGTATTAAAAAAGATATATTCAACTAACATAAAACCAAGTTAGTCTATTTCTCACTGTCTCATGTGGGCATAGTAAGAAAAATGGTGCTTTAGTCCTACATTCAAGCACATTTATGTAAATTTATTTCCCTCGCTATACTTATACGAAGGATCAAATGTATTAAGCATACGAATGTTGTGAAGACTTACCATGGAACGAGTGTAAGGAAGATGTTTTGGCCTTATATTATCTTAGCTCTTTACCTCGTGAATGCAAAAATGCACGTGGTGTTAAGTGGTCGCTGTAGCCTATGTATTTTTATATTAACAAGCCAAACAAAAAGTCAGACGGGCCGCGTGGTGTTAAGCGATCACCGTCATCTATGGACACGGGCAACCCTAGTTTTGGGGGCTCGTCCGGGATGAGGGATGTCGGTCGGGATAAGGCAAGGAAATCAGAATCAGTTATTTGCATAAAAAATTGCTTTTTTACAGCTTTCTTAAAGAACCACATGTTATAGTCCACTAGAAATGCCTCAGCTGGAAGGTTGTCCCATAACTTACACGTCCGTGGTAAAAAGGAGAGTGCAAAGCAGAGTATGGAGGACCGCCACGAGTCCAGTTTTTTTTTATTTGAATGGAGTAGCAGACGAGCATGCAGGCCACGTGGTGTTAAGTGGTCGCTGCAGCCCATAGACATTTACACTCAACCTCAAGCAAGCATACGTAAGTCTTGTCTGAGGTCGTATGCAGTTGCGCTGCTACTCCGGAGGCTGGTGGTCGCCTCATGTAAGTGTGGCCGACAACTGCACCTTTCCACCGAAACAATAGAATTGGTTCACGGCAGAAGTGGGTGCAGCGGTGGTACTTCCTCGGACGAACCATAATAGTTCTACCACCTACCAAATGGATAGTGCCGACATCTACACCCAAAGTCTAGTAAGCCTCTTCTTGCCTAGCTGTAGTGGTATGTGATTACGCTGGTACTCCGAAGGCTGATGGTCGCCTCGTGTACGTCTGGCCGACAATTGCACCTTTCCATCGAAACACAATAACGTTTCATACTCACAGTCCCACAGTAGGGTAGATATACTCTGTGTCGTGGGTACCATGGATACAACAAAGACAGTAATACAAACATCCAGACCGAGAACATAAATTTGAACTCATCATTCAAATCTCTGTTTCGCCGGGAATCGAACCCGAGACCCTCCGCTTGGCAGTCCGGCATGGTAACCATTGCGCCATGCAGGTCGTCAATTCACGATTAGAATTGATTTACAACAAAAGTGGGTGCAATGGTGGTACTTCCAGGGTTAACCCTTAATGTTACACCACCTGTCCAACATTAAAGTTGTACCATCTTCTACTTTGTTACAGTTTTTGATTAAATTGAACCGAGTTTTATTTCAGTTTGAAATGTAATAATATCAGTGGGAAAGGAATTCACTAACGAGTGTCAACTGTAACTTGTGAGATCGCAGTGAGCGTTCCTCGCATTCCCGAAGATAGCAGGTGCCCAGCGTTTATTGGATTTTACCTGATTCTTCCTTTCTACATTTTATTAAGCTTCGGTCTTTTGAAACTTTACACCCTTTGAGACGCTACGACTTTGTTTTTTATCTATCTCTTGTTTTCGAAGTAATATAACTAACGTAGTTTTATCGTAAGAATTATCTTTTGAAGAATTATTGTGCGTTTCTTACCATTACTAGTTTATTAGGTTTCATCGTCATTCAATGAACTATTCCAGAGCTGCAAGAAAATCTAAAATTGTGTTATTGTTTTTCTATCTCAAAACTATAGTAAATGATTACTAAATGATAGCACCTCAGGAATGACAAGACCTTACTTCAAGTTGAAGAATGTTAGCTGTTCATGGGTTGCAGCAACCGCTATTTAACGCCATGTGGCCTGATGCCGTCTAGGGTGGTAGAACTATTATGGTTCACCCAGGGAAGTACTACCGCTGCACCCACTTCTGCCGTGAACCAATTCTATTCTGTTTCAGTGGAAAGGTGCAGTTGCCGGCCACACTTACATGAGGCGACCACCAGCCTCCGGAGTAGCAGCGCAACTGAATACGACCTCAGACAAGACTTACCTATGCTTGCTTGAGTTTATGTGCAGATACCCATGGGCTGCAGCGACCACTTAACACCACGTGGCCTGCATGATCGTCTGCTACTCCATTCAAATAAAAAAATAGTATATTTAATGTTCTAAGAATAGTCTTAACACAAAATAAAAATCTCGTTCGAGAACCAATAGTAGTAGTAACTTTAAAGATGCTGGCAAACGTGAGCAGCGTGACGTAATATGTTTTTGTTTCAGCACGTTTGTTATCTTTAGACTTGAAGAATTGTCAAAAGATAAAGATGGAGAATGTATAAAAGAAAGTAGAAAGCTTCAGAAACATATGTCCGCACCAGCTTCAATTTTAATATCGAAGGAAAGAGGATTTTTCAATATCTACCTCATGCCTGGACATTTTTTAAATATCAATTCGTTTACTTTGAAGTTATACCCTCTATATCCAAATGGCACTTAATCATGGTGGCCATCAAAACTCTTACTTTTTTGAGCATATTTTACAATACTTTAGGATGGAAATAGAAACAATTGCCACATATTTGGTTACCAAATTTGACTCTTTGAAGTTATACCCTCTATATCCAAATGGCACTTAATCATGGTGGCCATCAAGACTCTTACTGTTTTGTGCATTTTTTACAATACTTTAGGATGGAAATAGAAACAATTGCCACATATTTGGTTACCAAATTTAACTCCTGGTCATGGGTCCTAAATTTGATTTTCTGTAAAACAAAAATTTTATTCGATCCATAAATTCCACCCATAACGTTCGCCACTCCATCCCGTCCCGTGTCCTTTGAATACAGCGCCTTTCAGCTGTCTTCTTTAGGTCGTCAGTTCACCTTGTTGGAGGCCAGCTTGTGCTCCTTTTATCGAGATCGAAACACAAATACCCAGACCGAGAACAGAAATTTTAAACTCTAAAACAATTTAAAAACAAACTTTGTTTTGTTGTATGAATGTTCCTGTTATGTGCCTTCCTACAACATGCTGTCTTCATCTGTTTATAGAAATTATAAAAGTTTATTCTTCCACCAGTGCCAGTGAACAGTGCTGCGTTAGCTAAAAAGTCCGACTATCGTTTTTCATATTGGCGCTGTATGAGCCGTTCGTATCAGCAGCGCCTAATGTTCGGAGCGAAGTACGCCAAATCGCCAATGACTGCGCGCTAACTGCCGAAACAACGCGCGATGCCAACATGAGAATATGTAGCGCACAGACGTTCACTATCGAATAGACTCATCGATATTTTGATGAGAATAAAATTAAATATTTTTTGTGATTTATGACCGAGTGATGATAGCGATGGCCGAGTAGTAAAAAACCACAGTCTTTGACACGACCGATCCCGGGTTCAAATCGGCGTGCATCTCTGACAAAGAAATTTGTATTGTGCGCATTTATCACTGCTCTATGGTGATGGAAAATAACGTGATATTTAATTGATCACGTTGTGCTCCATCGCAGCATGCACGGAGAGAAATTTATAATTTCTCGAAAACATGACGTCCACCAATCCGCACTTGGCCAGCGTGATAGACTATGGCCTGAATCTCTCTCACTTGTAAGAGGAGACCTGTGCCCAGCAGTGGGATATAAAAAAGGTTGAAAATTTTTTTTTTATAGATTTAAAGCGTTTTTCATGAAAGTAACTTACATAAGGCTACAAGCTACAAGCCGACAGTTTCGGAGTCGAGAGTGGCAGCGCAAACCTTACATCACCTCAAATATCAGAGTTCCGTACCTCGAAAGGAAAAATCGAGCCCTAATAGGATGACTGTTGTCCAAGTATAGTACATAAAATACTCAAGTCTACTGTCCCTTGGACTGCTGTGAAAAAAATCAAACTTTTGACACTCGCAAACTCGCAAGGGAATCAAAACATACGGGGTACTAGTGAACTCAGAATCTTGAAATTTGGAACGAAGCAACGTCTTCTAGAACAGATAAAGGAAAAATTGCGAAAACCGTAAATTTTTTGTAACATCATATATTAAAAATATTTTACAGAACCCTCGGTGTGCGAGTCTGACTCACCGGTCAAGTCCGGTTTTTTAAATAAAAGTAACTTCAACAGTTTTTTGGTAAACTTAAATGAAACATTGGTGTTAAAACAAATATAATATATTTTTTTCTAGCAATAAATAAAGGTTACTAAGACTAAATAAAATTTTGTATAAAAGTCCAACTATCGTTCTTCATATTGTATGAGATGTATGAGCCGTTCGTATTAGCTTCTAATGGTTGGAGAGAAATACGTCAAATCGCCGATGTTGCGCGCTGACTGCCGAAACAACGCGCGATGCCAACATGGGAATACGCGGCGTACAGATGTTTACTTTTATACAGTTTTTCAGTTCTGGTTCAATATTTACTCATACGCGCGACTGGTGCCAAATATTCATGTGTTCTGTTCTGGCCTTAATGAGCCCATGTGCGTCTGTATTCGTATTCCATTATGATCACGTTGTTCGATAATTTGTGTTCCTATTAGAATTGGGTCTCTTGTTTGGCGTCCAATGTGCAGTAGATGCTGCATATTGCATTGGTTTGCATTGTAATGGCATCCCACGACCTTTACTTATTGTCTGTGTCAAATAAAAAAATAAATACAAATTTTGTGTATTTCAATAAAACAAGACCAGACAGTAATATTCAGACATTAGATAGATCAGTGATCAGTCAATTGTCAATGGAAAACGATGGCTACTTTATCGGAAAAATATTATTGTTTTTACAAACAATACATAATGGTTTTAGCTGCATAATAAGTTTGTACCCACATAGAATACTTTAAGTGATTACAAAGAAGACAGTATAATATTATAATAAATTAAATAGATTTGTACCCAAGATGTTAGTAATTTACGAGCAGCAACATGAAATTAAATTTAGGAAGCTATAACCCATCGCTGTGTCATATCGGAAACAAAGTAGTCTACTCTAAAGTTCGTCGAGAGTTGTTCTGGTCCTTCGACCATATATCGGTAATTGTCACTTTTTATTACTTCAGGTGACTATTCAGGCGAAATAATGTATACAATATCTAAGGAATTTGTATTAAGAAATGAGTAATATATGATAATGTACTATGAACTCAAGCCACGAAGCCATAAACCAATCTCTACATCATATTGAAAGCGCAGTCGACTCGTAAGTCCGTTGAGTACAGTCCGTAAATTTTGCGCCTCGACGAACTTACGAGTGGGCTACGTTGTTTTCAATACGATACTGTCAATATTTTACGGCTCTCTTGATTGGAATTCACGGTGCTCTATCACAAATTACTTATTTCTTGGATTTAATATACGTTTAGTATACTCTATGTTATGTTTTTATTTTTATGGTGTACATTGAAGCATGTTTTTTTATTTGTACGTTCCTCCTAGATAGTCAGGAGAAGTAATACATGTCAATTATCGATATACGGTTGAAATACCGGAACATAAAATTAAGTACAGACCTACAGTCAGTGCCTCGACGGGCTTATCAGTGGACTGCATTATTGCTGATAAAATATGTCGATTTGTATAGCTCAGTAGTTTGTAATTCCTGATACTTCGTCATAGATTATTTATTTCTTCTGCACAAATTCATTTGAACTAGTATACGCTACTATACTGAAGTGAATCGTAGTAAGAAATGCCAATACTGAAGTACGGTTGAAGTGCCGGAACATCTAATCAATTCAAGTTTACACATCGATGGACTTACGAATGGACTATATTTCCGACTAGCCTTCCGCCAGCGGAATCGCCCGCCCGTTTAATGGGTCCCCGTAGGATAAAAAATAGCCTATCTGCTTTTCCAGGCCTCATTGATATTATTAAAATCATAGGCGTTTAGCCAGTTGCTTCAACCGCGTTGACCCTATTACCCATTTTCACGGAGTAGTATTACCCATTTTCAGGAGGAGGAATGAAGCATTTTACCGCGGTAAAATAAAGCTTATGTTTCTCAGGGTAAATGTAGCTTTCTAATGGTGAAAGAATTTTTGAAATCGGAACAGTAGTTTTTGAGTTTATTCATTACAAACATACAAAAATACAAATCTTTTCTCTTTATAATATTAGTATAGATTAGATACATCTATTGGTTTATGATTCCGCATATTCATGGCGCTCTATCATACATAATTTCTTTCTTGGACTCTAAACACCACTTACAGTTATACGGTCGAGATACCGGAATGTCGAATGAAGTACATAGGGCCTCTACAACTTAAGGGGCCGTATACGAAATTTTGCCGATTTTGCTTATTTACCCGATTTAACACATGAGATTTTGCAGATAAATTACAGTATTTCTACAAGTATCATTGCTCAATATAACTTTTCATTTCATTCATAATCAAATACATTAGACACTTTTATAGCTTGCGTCAAAAATTATAATGCGAGATTTAGGTTACTTTAAAAGATGTTTAATGCCGAATCATCATTATTAATAAGATTTTTTTTCAGGAAACGGATTGATTATAAACTGAAGAGTATTTATGTCAAATAAATTTTACGAAAGATTTTTTGCCGAAATCAAATGCAATTTCTGGCCCATTTTCTCTCAAAATTGACTAAGTCCAATGTTTTTTTACTAATATTTTTTGTATGAGAGTGCCGAAAAGTGGCTCATACACTATGTATGTGATTTTTACAGCAATACATGGCATTTTTTTCGATCTGTTTAGAATTTAAAATGATCCAGAAATATGTGATATTCTATACCGTACATTACAGTAATATTTACAAAACTATCACCGGTTTCAGGTCTATTAAGCAAAATTACGAAATATAAATTAAAAAGTGGCTCATTTAATAGTTTATTATTGAAATGATCAGTCATATTGTGCAATAAAACTTATGTAAATACTGAATTTTAACTGCAAAATCTCCTGTATAAAATGAGCTAAATCAGCGAAATCGGTAAAATTTCGTATACGGCCTCTTAAGAGTGGACTGCGTTTCCGATACGACCCATTGATTGGTTTATGGCTCTGTATATTTTAATTCATTATTATCGATTAATGATTGGCTACGCATTTCTTACACCTTATTCTGTTTGCTCTAACAGAGGCAAATGTCTTTTATAGGCGATTCAAGCAATAAAAGTCAATAATGAACAGTCGAAGCACCTGAATGTCGAATCAAGTACAGTTTGCGCCTCGACGGACTTACGAGTGGACTGTTTCCAGTTCGATACATCGATTGGTATATGATACTATGGAGTTCAGGTTATTGTTGTCCGGTTCATGGCACTTAATAATATGATGTAGAGGTCAGAATGAGTGACATGAGTAATGTGACATAAACCCGGCCGTGCGTCTGGCGTAGATCGTAAGCGATATACAAAGCAAAGCAAAATTAAGTAAAATTAAAAAACTAAAAAAGACGCTTTTGTGAAAATACGAACTAAAAAATAAAAAAATAAGAAGAAAATGTATTTTACTGTAAAAAAAAAGCGTGGGGTGTCAATAGTATCTTAAAAACCACCCCCCGCTTTTTTTTACAGTAAAATATAATTTATTTTTAACTTTTTAGTTGGATTTTTATTCTCATATTATTGCATTGTCGTCGGCCCTTGACCCCTGTGCAAATTTTCAAGTTAATCCGACGCTTAGACGTGTTAAAAATATAAAACTATTTGTTTCATTATGTACCTTAGGCCACGAACTTATCAGCTGCCCGTCGTATATATTTTTTATCCTGATGATCCTAGTTAGGACTTTAATATAAAGTTATGAGATTACGTATTGTCATCGGCCCTTGAACCCTGTGCAAATTTTCAAGTTAATCAGACTCCTAGAAGTAAGTGAAAATGAAGTTAAAAGATTCCGTTACATACATAAATACATACATACATACATTCATACAGGTCAAGTTAATAAAAGCGTGTTAAAAAGGAATACCGCTAGTGGCAAGTTTCATACATGTCTCTCTGCTTCGGAGGGTATGTTATACCGTTGGTCTCGGTTATCTATACTGTATACAAATAAATAAAATTGGAGTGTCTATTTGTAATATTAAAATAACCACTTTTTACTACATGCATATGAATGCAGAGCAGCGATGGCCGAGTGGTAAGAGCCGCGGTCTTCTACGCGACCGATCCCGGGTTCAAATCCTCGGCGCGCACCTCTGACAAAGAAATTTGTAATGTGCGAATTTATCGCTGCTCCACGGTGATGGAGAATATCGTGATATTTCATTAAAACAATGTTCTCCATCGCCGTGCATGCCTGAGAGAAATTCATAATTTCTCGAAAGCATGACGTTCACCAATCCGCACTTGGCCAGCGTGGTGGACTATGGCCTAAATCCCTCTCACTTGTGAGAAGGAGACCTGTGCCCAGCAGTGGGACAAAAAAAAGGTTGAAAAAAAAAAAAAAAAAAATGAATGTGTATTCGGTACCATACCAAAATAACATTTTTTACAATTTTTGTCTGTCTATCTGTCTGTCCGTCCATCTATCTGTCTGTATTTGTTCCGGCTAATCTCTGAAACGGCTGGACCGATTTTGACGGGACTTTCATTGGCAGGTAGCTGATAAAATAAGGCGTAGCTTAGGCTAAGTACTTTTATTTTAGAAAAAATCTAAAACTAAAGTCCACGCGGACGAAGTCACGGGCGGCAGCTAGTAGTTGATATGTGCAGTAGTTTTACCTAACCTGTCTATGTTTATCTACTTAATCCCTACTTAATATTAAAAATTCGAAAGTAACTCTGTCTGTCTGTATGCTACGCTTTCCCGATTAAACTACTAAACCAATTATTATGAAATTTGGAACACAGATAGAGTGTACCTTGGGATAGGACATAGGATGATTTTTATCCTACGGGAACCTATAAAACGGGTCCACGCGGGCAGGGCCGGATTTATGGGAGGGCAACCGGGGCTACAGCCCCGGGGCCTCCACAAAAGAGAGGCCCCCACAATAGAGACTTCGGAAAAAATAATTCATGTTCAGACACACTAGTAAACAAATTTTCCTTCTTCTTTCCGATTATATTTTATATGTTTGTTAAATAATAAAAGAACTACATAGTTTCACAATAAATCGTTAATTTGAAAACACGACTGAAAATATTTTTCCAATTTATTTGGAAAATAATTTGAGGCCTCCACTTCTTTGTTGCCCCGGGGCCTCCAGATCTCTAAATCCGCCCCTACACGCGGGCGAATCCGCTGGCGGAAGGCTAGTATTGTATAAATGTTATGGGCGGTTTGGAAATATTCGAAACTGGGTTGACACTAATCCAAACCCGTACTAGAGTAACGTGATGGAGTAAGAAGACTCCAGGCCTTCGTAATAATAATAATGAGAATAAATTATATTGAAGTGGCGCCGCTGAAAATTGTGAATAACTATTCATTATAACAACTGCCTGTTTTGTATAGAAACAAGTTTTTACTTACATCAATAAATACAGGATAAACAACGATATGTTATTATTGTGCAAATAAACGACTTTTAATTTGTATATAGTATTTTTAGATATTCTATTAATATTCCGTCCTGATCTATTTGTGCTTAGTTTTAATTTTTGGCGAAGCTTATTTACATAACAAAAGCAATTAAAATACAAAATGAGAACACAAAATTAGATATTTTCTAAAAGCAAAGCCGTAGAAGCGAGGTCGTTAGACGCAATTCAAAGAAATCTCCTTCTGAGTCGAATTATCCGTGGTATAACGAACTGGATTATGGACTACTAGATTTTAGTCCCATCTTTGTCTGTTATTTTGTAGTATCTTTGGGTAGGTATATTTAGTTAAAGGCTACGCGGGCTAATTATTTGTGTGAGATATGTATTAAAGAACCTGTATTGTGTAAAGTGTGAAGTCTTATTACGACGATTTTAACCGTTTTTAATGTACTAGTGCATAAACACGCTGGGCCCAGACTTACTTTCCGAAAAGACGGAAATTTCGAATATAAATATAGTTCACGTTCACATAGGAAGTTAAATAGTATAGTTTGGTAGACATGATATGGTATTCCCTCACAAACTCTATCATTTTCATACATTTATAAAAATGCTATATGCTCGATCGAGCTTTCAACCCAGTTTCAACTCCGCAGTCAGCCTTCGTAACTATTCGGCCAAGTAAGCTTTAAATTAAACCTTTGAAAATTTTTGTGTATTTCTTAGCCACGCACAGCGAGAAAAAAGAATTTTTAATTACAACATTTTCCATCACCATGAAGCAGCGATAAATACGTACGTCAAATTTTTAGACATAGGTAAGCGCCGGGGTTTGAACCGGGAACACCCGTGTTAGAAACCGGTTTAAACCACTCGATAGTATCGTAATCATACAAACAACTTACGATTAAGTAAAATTATCTGAAAGAAAAAGTATTTTTTTCTACCAACTCAATTTTTGAAAACGAGACCAATTCAAAAGATTTTGTCCTTAAAGGTGTCGTGAGTGTCTTTATTCATTGTAATATAAAAACGGTTCTACTCACTCGGTTTTTCGGGATCGCCCGACTAGTTTCGGACCATTCCGTGGTCCTTATTCATGAGCTGCCGCCGCTCGCCGCGAAGTGACGACGGAGACAGTCTCCGTCGAGACGTAATTTCCGTAAATTCAAAAGATATTTATCAAACTGAGAGGAACGAGGATATAATTCTATGCCCCTACATTTACCTTCTTAGATTAACCATCAAATAGTACACTGAGTGTCTAAGAAAGAAGCTCTTTGTATTGTGCTAAGTGCTTTTAAGACCTACATTATGTGCCCTTATATACAACTTGAAAATCAAAATTATCTACCGAGATTTTTGCACAATACAAAGAGATTATTTGTGGCACTAACTACTGCAGTTGTTACGAACAAATTCAATTTTGAGATATGTTTTATATTCAGTCTAAACTCTGTTAATCTTAAAATTTAGACTCATAATTTTTGTGTGATTTTACAGTGAATAGACAAACCTGACAAACGGAAGCGCGCATGGCTCGGCGGCGAGCGTAGAACGCAAGCGATCTATGCAGCTAAGCCAAACGGGCGCGGTCAGGTGTGAGATGGGTGACCGCTAGTGGCAAAAATTTCATGCGCGTTTCCGTGCTTCGGAGGGCACGTTAAGCCGTCGGTCCCGGTTGTTGTCGATAGATAACAGTCGTTAAACCTTGTCGGAGGCCTTATGGGCGGTTTGAAAACATCCGACAGCGGGTTGGCCACTAACCCGTATCTCCACCAACCCGCATTGGAGCAGCGTGGTGGAGTAAGCTCCAGGCCTCCCCAATATTGGGGAGAGACCCGTGCCCAGCAGTGGGACACAAAAAGGGTTGCAGCCAGACAAACCTGTCATCAACGTCGAATATCCATGAACAAGATCCCCGGCTTCTTTACATGCGCAAAGTACTTATATTTAATATTATACGCAAAGTATATTATCTAATATTACATAACAAACGTACCGTATTTCTACATCATAACCCTGAAATAAAAGATAAAAGTAAATTCGCTCATCCGTATTCCGGGTATAATTTGAATACATTACAGCTTGATTGTGGCTTTTTATGGATTTGGCAATCCAACCGTTAAACGTTACCGGTTAACTTAGCCAACCATCCCTTAAGCTAACAATTTTCGATTTTTGAAATTTTCTTCTAAGTCTTAAACGAGACATTCCAATAAATTAGATTTTGGAACCTTTAGATTTGTTGCAATTCTTTTTGCGTCTCACTACTGGGCACGGGTCTCTCCAAGTGATTGCGGGAAGCCTTGAGCTTACTCCGCCGTGCTGATTTAATGCAGTTAGGTGGAAGAATCTTTAAATTACCAATTCATTTACCATTAACCAATCAGTCAGTTTGATGAAATAACGGAGGTGAACATATCCAGCACTCTTAATTTTAAAGCAAAACAATTGAACGCGTATATTATTATGGCACTACGACTAGTGTAGAAAGCAAGTGATTGTAACACCGTATTTTACACCACTGTTAACACTTACTTTTTGCTTTGGATTTCCACTTATAATAACATACTTGTATTACATTTAAATAATTGTAAATCACCATTGTTTGTGTTTAGTTTTTTTATACTTGACGGACCGACTGACATTATAGTGACATCTGGCTTTGACGTTTGGCAAGTACAGGTAGTTGTTTTTTTTTTATGAAAAGGGTATCGGTACAGCCGTTTTTTTTGGCCGACATCAATTGTAGTAAATTATTTTAGAATTAAAATTGAGATATCCTACATTTTATTAAGATAAATACTAATTGCTTTGTCAAATTAGGCCCATGTCCGTCACGAGAGTTGTTTTTCTTAAATGTCGGTAAAGTATTTTTTTTCAAATCATAGTTGCAATTGGACTTATGCGATACAGTGTTGCTTTATTATTTTTTTTGTTTTGTCTGTGACCATGGTGCATTACGGTGCAAGAAATGGGTTTCGCGAACTTTCGGCGTTCGCAAACGTATATAAGGACTGGAGGGGTAGGCCTCCGCCTTTTCTTTCTCCGGAGCCGGCGTCAAATAGAAGCAGAGTCGTCGCGTGTAGCCCGTGTTCTTAGACCACGTGCGCTATTCTTCAGTATAGCTGGTGAGAATCTGATGGATTTTTGTTGCAGTTCTTCTTTCTTTAAAAAGTGTTTCCTAGTGCTGTGCACAGTATTTTTGGTGCTAAGAAGTGCGTTCCTTTTGTTTTTTAGCTGCCATTTCCTGGGGTTGAGTTCGCGCGCCTGACCCTCGCCGAACTCCCTCACCTCATTTATTTTTGGAAGAACCCAACCTTTGTTGGTAAGTTTTGAACCATTTTTTTTAAAAAGGTTAGGTTTATTTGGTGGGCCTATTGTCAAACACAAAGGTTAACCACGTGTTCCTTTGTGTTCCAGGGTTCTTCATTTCCTGGTTCTTCTTCTTCGTTACCCATTCTTCGTTCTTCTTTTTTACTTCACGAGACGTCAACTCCATCAACCCCATTCTACATCCACGTGGTAGTCATCATCGCGTTGGAGTCTTCCTGGGGGTTGAATTGGTTGAACAGTCTCAGAGACCTCAACCCCATCCGGAGCGTGACGCCCCGTGTGTGTTGGTATCTACGGTCTCCATCAAGAAATCTTACGCTGCCTCTCCAGGGATTGTTCCGGATTCCTTGAAGGAGGGAAGTAGGAGTATATTTTTTTTTAATTTTAGTTTCCTTTTTATCTTAAATTATTTCACCTTTTATCTATATAAAGGGAACAACAAATAAGGAGAAAACTGTTAAACTTAAGACTTATTTCCTAGGTATTTTACCTGTATTAGGTAATAAGAACCTCTTATGTACTTTTGTTTAAGTTAAATTAGATAATCTAATTTGAACCAACTGTTTGTTTGAGATAGGGTGGTAAGGCGCCCAACAATTTAATTTATTATTAATTACAATTTGCAGAATATAATAAATAGCCCATTTCTTTTCTTTTGTTCTTTGTAGTTTTTTTTAATCACCCTGTCCTCCAGGCCTACACACCCACACACCCTCACACACTCCGGTGCACCCTAACATCTGGTGCACCCTGCTCTCCGCTTACACAGAGCCTAGCCGAGGTGGACTGTCACAGTGGCGCCCAACGTGGGGCCTGGAAAACAGTTGGTTCACTTTTACAACTTTGTTGGTTATTTAATTTTAAGTAAATTGTACTTGTTAACTTTTCAGGTTAATATTTCAATTAATATTGTAAATTGTAACATTAACTTAAATTTTTTTGTTTCCAAATTGAATCTACTTTTTGTCAATTTGAATTTAAATGTTATTTTAATTGTTAATTTTAAATTGTACTTTTGTCTTTTTGACACTCTGATTATTTAAATCTGTTAAGTGTTCCTTTTAGAACGGAAACTTTATTTAATTAACAATTACTTTATCTCTTTATTTTAAATATGGCAGGTTTAGGTTGCAACATTAAATTCCTAACTAAAGATGAAATTATTTATGAGCTGTCTATCCGGAAAATTTCAGTTTCTTCGGAGAGTCGACTGGATGAGCTCCGAAGGAAGCTTCGCTCAACTCTGAAGCTCACCCATGGAGGTACCCTTAACGTGTCTGGTGAGGAGGCCGACGGTGATGCGGGTGAAGAGTTGAAGGTAATTTCCGCAAAGGTTAGTGATTTAGCTTCGGTTTTGGCTTCGGGAGAGACCTCATCGGAATCCACTCATATGCGTTTGTTAGGGCGGTGCCGTTATTTGTTAAGAAGGTTGAACCGAATCTCAGACTCAAAGTATGAGGGGGAGACGAGTAAACTTAGGGATTCCTTGGTCAAAAGTGTTTCCATCTTAGATCCGGATAGCTCTAGTTCCGAATCAGAGGGGAACTGCGGTAGTAAGAGAGAGGTAGTGCGCAGTATCCTCCATAAAATAGAACACAAGGTGAATTTAAATAGTTTAAACTTAAAATTTGATGGGCAAACTTGTGTTCGATCATTCATTAATAGATTAGAAGAGCTCAGAGTGGCTAGGGGCATTAAGGAAGAGGAGGCCCTTCATGGTTTTCCTGACTTACTGTCCGGTCCGGCTTTGTGCTGGTTCCGTGCCAATAAATCTAACTTTTCTAGTTTATCAAGCCTTTTGTCCGCTTTACGGAATGATTTTGATCTGCCTGATTATGACCATAGGTTATTGCAAGAGATACATTCTCGCACGCAAGCAAAAGGGGAATCCATTGCTGTCTTTACCTCTATAATGTTAGGAATGATGTCCCAGCTCTCGGTTCCTTTGTCTGAGGAGGATAAACTCAGAATTATTCTGAGGAATGTCCGCCCCGAATATAGTAGAGAATTTATATTATTAGACATAAAATCTATATCTCAGTTATTAGAACTTGGGAAAAAATGTGAATTAATAAGATACAGAATGGAAAGTTTTGTTGAACCTCCACCTGTAAAGAAATCTTTGGCTCCAGATTTTAATTTACCTTTTAAGGCTGAAACCACATATAAGCCACCCAAACTCTCCCAGGTATCCTCTGTATCACGGTCAGCAAACCTTAAGTGTTTCCGTTGTGGGGAGGCAGGGCACCCTACTAAGGAATGCACTCTTACTGGGGAGATACTTTGTTATAAATGTGGAGAAAAGGGTGTGAGAGTAGTTAACTGCCCTAAGTGCTCCTATTCAAAAAAACTGAATAGGCCTGTCTCCGTGAATGCCAGGGTTCCGGAGACACATTTAGCTCCTGATATTAATGTGAAATTTTCTAAAGGGCATTCCACTAAGTCCGGCACACCAGTCTCTGCTTCCCCTGCTCGGCCTGAGTCGAAGCGAGCCAAGCCTAAGAAGCGCTCGACTCTGCCAAGTATGGTGTCGCAGCAACCGGAAGGGTCAGTTGTTGAACACAACCACTCAATAGAACCCTTATTCTCACCACCAGCTGAGGACTGTAGGCCATATTTGTCAGTTACCATCTTAGGACAAAAGGTGTGTGGTTTATTGGACTGTGGTGCTTCATGTTCTATTTTAGGTGACAATGTTCACACTTTGTTTTTGAAATTAAAGGTTCCACTTTTGAACTTTGACCAGCCCAGAGTGCTGAGAGTAGCTAGTGGAAATGAACTAGTTTGTAAATCTTATATGAACCTTCCGGTAGAATGCAATGGAATGGTGCAAGTAGTTACTTTCTATGTTCAGCCACAAATTAAATTGCCTATTCATTTTGGTATTAATTTTTGGAAAGCTTTCAATTTAGGTCCTGATATTTTATCCTGTTTACCTACATCTGATATTAATAGTTTTAATCTCAGTAATATTAAGGAAGATGGCCTGAGGAGCCTGGACTCCTTAACCGCTTCTCAAAAGGTTCAGTTAGAGCGAATCAGGACTTTGTTTAATAACATTAATACTGATGTTGTTGGTTTGGGTCTTACAAATTTAATTGAACATAATATTGATACTGGGTCAGCCCAACCAATTAAACAGAAGTACTATCGCCTTAGTCCGGAGAAACTTAAGCATTTGAACAGTGAGTTAGACCGAATGTTAAAACTCAAAATTGTTGAGCCTTCATCTTCGCCTTGGAATTCACCTGTTACTATGGTGCCTAAGTCCAATGGTGAGGTGAGACTTTGCCTTGATAGCAGGAAGGTCAACTCCGTTTCTAAATCTGATGCCTATCCATTACCTTACATTAATTATATATTGGACAACCTTCGGGACGCCAAATATTTGACGTCCCTGGACCTGAGTGCGGCATATCACCAGGTGCCTCTCTCTCCGTCTTCGAGGGAGAAGACGGCTTTTACAGTGCCAGGACGAGGGTTATTCCATTATAAGGTGATGTGCTTTGGTCTCATGGGAGCCTCTGCAACCATGCAAAGGTTGATGGATAGTCTCTTTAGTGCAGAATTTGCCAATAAAGTATTTTGTTATATTGATGACATAATTATTTGTACTAGTACCTTTGAGGAACATATAAATATTTTAAAACGGGTTTATGACAAACTTAAGTTTGCTAACCTCACTATCAACATGGAGAAATCTATGTTCTGTAGGAGTGAATTAAAATATTTGGGGTATGTTGTAGATTGCTTTGGTCTTAGGACTGATCCATCAAAAGTCGATGTGATCATGAATTTTCCCACTCCTACAGATGGGAAAGAGGTTAAGCGATTTTCAGGTATGGCAGGTTGGTATCGTAGATTTATAAAGGATTTTTCCAAAGTGGCTAGGTCCCTTTCCCGGCTTACTAGTAAGAAGGTGAAATTTGTATGGGATGCTGATGCCGAGGAATCCTTTTCACAATTAAAATCTGCTCTTGTATCATCTCCTATCCTTAGGTGTCCTAATTTTGAGGAACCTTTTTACATCCATACCGATGCATCTTCTTATGCTATTGGTGGTGTCTTAACCCAGAAGCATGAGGGTGTGGACCATCCAATTGCTTACTGCAGTAGGACACTTTCTGCCCCTGAAACAAATTACACCGCCACGGAACGGGAGTTACTAGCCGTCATTTATGCTCTAGAGCAGTACCGTTCCTATGTAGAGGGCAAGAAGTGTTTTATTGTGACTGACCATGCCTCACTTCTGTGGTTCTATAATTTGAAAAATCCAACGGGCAGACTTAACCGATGGGCATGTCGGTTGAGTCAATTTGATTTTGAAATCATCCATAGGAAAGGGAAGGAACATGTTATTCCGGACACTTTATCCCGAATCAAGATTGACTCTATCGACATTGTTCCAGAGGATGTCTCTGACCCGTGGTACCTTAAGTTACTTGATGGATGTAATAGGAATCCTAACCATTTTCCAAATTTTAGTATGGTTGAGGGAAAGTTGTACCGGTTGTCTAAGAACAAATATAACCTAACTTCTCAGTTTGACTGGAAGCTGGTGGTTCCTTTGGAGAATCGACCAGACATTCTGAAGAGGTACCATGATGACCCCGAGGCAGGACATTTTGGTGTGGCTAAGACCCACAAGAGGATTTCCACATATTACTTTTGGCCATCTTTATTTAAAGATGTCAAGGCCTATGTGGACTCTTGTGAAACTTGTCGCTGTTACAAGCCTGTTAATACAGCACGCCCCGGACTCATGGGAAATCCCAAGTTAGTTTCACAACCATGGGAAGCTATTTCTTGTGATATACTTGGACCTTTTCCTCCATCTTATTCTAGGAACCAATATTTATTTGTAGTTTCTGATTATTTTTCAAAATATGTTTTAATATTTCCTATGCGTACTGCTACTGCTAAAAATATTGTAAATATTCTTCATAAAAAGGTTTTCTTAGTGCATGGAGTTTGCAAATTTTTATACACTGATAACGGACCTCAATTCACTTCTAAGGAGTTTAGGGATCTTATCACTCAATTTGGAGTGCCTAATTTGTTTTATAATCCTCGCTATCACCCTCAGACAAACCAAACAGAGAGAGTGAACAGAGATATTGTTAGGGCTATTGCATCTTATGTGCGTTCTGATCATCGCAACTGGGACCAGAACATTCCTGAGATCCAGTGTGCCTTGAACACCTCTGTTCACGATAGCACCAAATTCTCAGCTTATTTTTTGAACCATGGTAGGGAGATAGTCTTGGATGGAGCTTTATATAATTTGAACACCCCGATAGATAGGCAAGCCGTACAAGTGGATTCCGACACCTTTCCGAAGGGATTGCCGAAGTTAAAGGAAATATTTGGCAAAGTTCATTCCCATCTTAAAAAGGCTCATGAACATAACGCCAAATACTATAACCTGCGGAAGCGACCAGTGGAGTTTCAGGAGGGGCAAATAATTTATAAAAGATGTTTTCCCCTATCCAGTGCTCCCAAGTACTTTTCTTCCAAATTGTCTCCGAAATTTGAAAAGTGTATAATTAGCAAGAAACTTTCTCCATTAGTTTATTCTTTGAAGTCTTTGGATGGGAAATCTTTGGGTCAATTTCACATCAAAGATCTTGTGGACAGGAACAGGGAAGAGGAATCGGCGTAGAAGGTGGTAGCAGCTGTACTGAAGAGCATTGGGTCACTAGGTTAGGTTTTTGTGTCTGTGTTTGTCCTTCGCATAGTAAGTCGGGTCGAAGTTTGTCGAAAATTTTTATTTCTTCAAAATAAAATTTTTCTTTCCAACGGGAGATGTACTGTAACACCGTATTTTACACCACTGTTAACACTTACTTTTTGCTTTGGATTTCCACTTATAATAACATACTTGTATTACATTTAAATAATTGTAAATCACCATTGTTTGTGTTTAGTTTTTTTATACTTGACGGACCGACTGACATTATAGTGACATCTGGCTTTGACGTTTGGCAAGTACAGGTAGTTGTTTTTTTTTTTTATGAAAAGGGTATCGGTACAGCCGTTTTTTTTGGCCGACATCAATTGTAGTAAATTATTTTAGAATTAAAATTGAGATATCCTAGATTTTATTAAGATAAATACTAATTGCTTTGTCAAATTAGGCCCATGTCCGTCACGAGAGTTGTTTTTCTTAAATGTCGGTAAAGTATTTTTTTTCAAATCATAGTTGCAATTGGACTTATGCGATACAGTGTTGCTTTATTATTTTTTTTGTTTTGTCTGTGACCATGGTGCATTACGGTGCAAGAAATGGGTTTCGCGAACTTTCGGCGTTCGCAAACGTATATAAGGACTGGAGGGGTAGGCCTCCGCCTTTTCTTTCTCCGGAGCCGGCGTCAAATAGAAGCAGAGTCGTCGCGTGTAGCCCGTGTTCTTAGACCACGTGCGCTATTCTTCAGTATAGCTGGTGAGAATCTGATGGATTTTTGTTGCAGTTCTTCTTTCTTTAAAAAGTGTTTCCTAGTGCTGTGCACAGTATTTTTGGTGCTAAGAAGTGCGTTCCTTTTGTTTTTTAGCTGCCATTTCCTGGGGTTGAGTTCGCGCGCCTGACCCTCGCCGAACTCCCTCGCCTCATTTATTTTTGGAAGAACCCAACCTTTGTTGGTAAGTTTTGAACCATTTTTTTTTAAAAAGGTTAGGTTTATTTGGTGGGCCTATTGTCAAACACAAAGGTTAACCACGTGTTCCTTTGTGTTCCAGGGTTCTTCATTTCCTGGTTCTTCTTCTTCGTTACCCATTCTTCGTTCTTCTTTTTTACTTCACGAGACGTCAACTCCATCAACCCCATTCTACATCCACGTGGTAGTCATCATCGCGTTGGAGTCTTCCTGGGGGTTGAATTGGTTGAACAGTCTCAGAGACCTCAACCCCATCCGGAGCGTGACGCCCCGTGTGTGTTGGTATCTACGGTCTCCATCAAGAAATCTTACGCTGCCTCTCCAGGGATTGTTCCGGATTCCTTGAAGGAGGGAAGTAGGAGTATATTTTTTTTAAATTTTAGTTTCCTTTTTATCTTAAATTATTTCACCTTTTATCTATATAAAGGGAACAACAAATAAGGAGAAAACTGTTAAACTTAAGACTTATTTCCTAGGTATTTTACCTGTATTAGCTAATAAGAACCTCTTATGTACTTTTGTTTAAGTTAAATTAGATAATCTAATTTGAACCAACTGTTTGTTTGAGATAGGGTGGTAAGGCGCCCAACAATTTAATTTATTATTAATTACAATTTGCAGAATATAATAAATAGCCCATTTCTATTCTTTTGTTCTTTGTAGTTTTTTTTAATCACCCTGTCCTCCAGGCCTACACACCCACACACCCTCACACACTCCGGTGCACCCTAACATCTGGTGCACCCTGCTCTCCGCTTACACAGAGCCTAGCCGAGGTGGACTGTCACATGATCACTATGAATTGAAATAAAATGAAATATTCTTTATTCACTGTACGGTTCCCTTACAAACTCTTAGTGAACGTTATTTTTCTGTTCTGTCTACTCTGTTTGCGCTTATGCAATGTTAAGCTGAAGAAAAGAGCAGACGGAGAAAAACTTCAGCCCTCTTTTAAAATATTTTTTTTTCAGCTTTTTTTTTATGTCCCACTACTGGGCACAGGTCTCCTCTCATAAGGGAGAGGGATTTAGGCCATAGTCCACAACGCTGGCCACGTGCGGATTGGTGGACGTATACAATAAAATATGGGGTATATAATAATTAGCTTTCTATAGTTTTACGATCCTCCTACGATGGCGTAACGGTTATCATGCTGGACCGGACTGCCGATCGGAGGGTCCAGTGTTCGAATGCTGGCGCAGCAGAAAGAACAGAAGAGAAGAATGATGAATTTAAAATTTAATTTATCGGACTGGGTGTTTGTGTATTTGTCTTGTATCCATGGCACCCCCACGACACAAGGTATACTATGGGGGCTGTGAGTGTAAAGCGTTACAAAAAAATTGTTGAGCAAAGCCGATAATATGTGGTCAGGAGTAAATGGGGTGGCCAATACTAGTATTCTTGAGGTAATATAATGACTAGTCATTGCCAAACCTCAAGCTTGTCCATGGGCTGCAGCGATCACTTACTACCTGACCTGCATGCAGGACGGACGGACTGACTGACAGAAAGAGGGACTTGTCGAAGTGATCCTGTAAGAGTCACGTACAGGACAAATTACAATTAATGTGAGATTTGAATACAATCTTATTAGTTTGTCCAAAGTATACCAATATTTCGAATTTGAAATTCCATTCCATTGCTTTGAACTAAGTATACTTTTGTTGTTTATATTAACGGTTGTCATCTTTTAGACACATCCCCCTGTTCATTTCTAACACTCTGTTAACGCTTTAAACTGGCGCATTCATAAATCTAAAATCTCTGGCTCTATTTCACCATTACCTCATGATGAGTGAATAAGTGTCTGCACAATACACGCTTCCACTTTCATCTACCTGACAGTAATAATTACTGCAAACAATGGGAGCCCCGGTGTTGTTACGCCAAAACCTGCAATTTCGCATCAAAAACGCATTTAATCACAGTTTAATCTTGTAGATTGCAACACCGGTTGGTGTGTTCCACTTGGCACCTTGTTAAGTGTTTATGCTTGCGCATAATGACGTTTTTACAATTATTATTAGAATCTGTGAAAAGAAAACAGACTGCCATTTTATTAACTCGCAAAAGATCATACAAAACAAATGATAAAAGTATAATAAACTGTGAAGCAGAGTCTTACTCTACTTTCATTCATGAAACACTTCTAATATTGTGATAAAGAGTTAAAACTAGTGTTCCTAAAAATCATACAATAATATTGCAAGTTTAACAGGTACTCTGAATCGACCTTGAAAACTTTATCTGTCCTACAAATAATAAAATCAATGACGCTTCACATTCAAACCATACAAAAGGATTCTCTGTATCACTGTGGCATCTCTACCCCGGATTTTCACAGTGTCAACCACTCAGACACCACGAACAGAAGAAAACGTCTAAGCATTCGGCGTTTAGACTTCATCTCTGCTGAGAATCGATCTCAGGGTTTCTTCTCCAGCGTATCTATATGGTGACAATGATCGCCATACAAGTTGTCAAATAAAATAAAGCATACAGAGAATCGGGCATGGCTCTGCACCTAGCTTGAAACGCAAGCGATGTGTGCAGCTAAGCGAAACGGGCATAGTCGGATGTAAGATGAGTGACCGCTAGTGATAAATTTTTTGCTCGTTTCCATGTTTCGAAGGGCACGTTAAACCGTCGTGTCCGAATTTTATCAATAAATAGGAATCGTTAAATCCGACAAGGTTACTTATGAGCGCTTTGAAAATTTACGACTGCGGGTGGGCCACTAACTCGGATATTCACCAACTCGCATTGGGGCGGTGTGGCGTTGTAACTCTCCAAATTATATGAGGAAAACCACATGCCCAACAAGTTGATGCAAATAAGATATATTATAGTCAATCCTTATAGTCAAAAGTTATCATTTTACTTTCTTTTTAAATTATCCTTATTATTTCTATAAACATCAACTTAGCTGCAAGATCCAAGTGAACGAAACACTTCGTCTGCATACATATCCCTTGGGCGAGTAGTATCGGCCGAGAGTTTCGCCGACATGCCCACAGTCTAAGTTATTGCTTTTCAAATAAGCACTATACCATACCACAGTGTGTGATATACTATATCCGATTGTTTAGACCTTATGTTCATATCTTATTCTTAAACTTTTTTTGTGTCCTACTGATGGAACTCGTCGCCTCTCAGAAGTGAGAGGGATTTATACCATAGTCCATTGTTTCTAACATTTATGTTATCCCACCAAAAACATAAATGTAAAAATGTAGGCCAAGTTCTTGTACATAAAAAAAGAGTTGAAATCTAAACTACAGCCAAGTTAATAATAATCAGAACCGATATTAACCATTCCAACTTGGCGGGACTAACCTGCAATACGATACTGTGCACGACATCTTGGGATGAAATAGATTGTTTTGTTTATAGTTCATTTTAAAACGTAGTTTGTTATCTATTAAAATGAATTTTGAATATACTATGATTTTTTTTATGTTCTGATTTTTTTTTCGTGTATTATAATTTCTTTTTGCACTTGACCATTTTCTATTTTCTAAAGTTCCTTTACTTTTATGCTAACGACTACCTCGATGCCAAATTTCGGATTTGTAGGTCTTAGAGAAGTATGACCAACATTTTATACATCATAATGATAATGATTATAATCTGACTCGCACTTGACCAATTTCCAATTTTCGATGTTTTCTTTACTTTTTAAATGTAAACGACTATCCCCATGCCAAATCCCAGATTTTTAAGTCTTAGAGAGAAGTATTACCAACATTATGCACAATTTTGACTAAAACCTGACTCGCACTTGACCAATTTCCAATATTCGAATTTTCCCATTACTCTTACCCTGACGACTAGCTAAATGCCAAATTTAAGCTTTGTAGGCCTTCTAGAAGTGGTCAAACATTTTGATGATCTGTCAGTGAGTACATGAGTCAGTGAGTACCAAATTTACAATTTTCTCGAGTCTATCACTTTTTTTTTGTAATAGCTACAATATTGAAACTTATTATTCTAAGTATATTAAATGGTGTTATTATGTCCGTAAAGTTTCATCCAGATCTATTTATCAGGTAAGAAGATACAGGGGGGTCAAAAGTGGCTCGATGCACGGTGTGCGCGCGGCCTGTGCTTAGAACTTGGCTGGCGCACTTTCGTGCGCTTTGATTTAAATTAAAATATAACCGAAATAGAAATAATTATGTCCGTCTTACTTTGGAGAGACCATAATCTATTATACTGGCCAAGTGGCAGACGGGTTACCTTCGAGAAATGATGAGTAACTCTCAGACACGTACGGCAATGGAAAGCATCGCAACTAATTAAATATCCACAACAATATGCACTTACCAAATTTTTTCGTCAGTGGTGTGCCGGCGGTTTCAAGTCGATATTTCCGTGTGACTTCAGTCTTTATAATTCGGCCACCGCTGCTAAATATTACTTTCGCCCAAGGCAGTCAATAAAATGAAAAATCTCGTTCATAACCAATTGTTAAAGGATGGCAAAACACACAAGTGTAGAGTTTCAAAAGCCCCTAAAGATAATAAAATATAGGAAGAAAGAATCAGGTGAAATCCAATAAAAGTAGGCACCTGTGATATTCAGGAATGCGAGGAACTAATTGCAATTTCACAAGTTGGAGTTGGCTATATAAGTGAATTCCTTTTCGACTGATATTATTAGGCTTTATACGAAAAAAAAACTACGGGTTGTAATCCGGTAGTGCCGGCAGAAGTGAAAACTTGAACATTAACGTTGTGCATTTTTGATATTTTGGAACGATTAGGGAATAATTTTGCAAGAATTTCTTTTATTATCAGTATTATTTTTATCTAGTATTTTCAGTAGATTTTCAAATAGTATTTTTATAAAGTACTTACTCATTTCATCCACTATTTCTTCGTCACTTTTTTCATTAACAGATGCACTTTGTTCAATATCCATATTTTAAATACTTGATATAAACGAATTTTACAAGTATAGACAGTCGAGCCGTCATCAGCTGTCACCCCTCCATCTTACGAATATTCGATCAGGCCACGTGTACTGACGCCAGTTTAACATTTTTTACCAATCCCAAAAAAAGTGCACAACGCCGCTAAAGAAGTTTTCACTTCAAAAAAATCTATTAATTTATTTTAACTGAGCTTTACTCATAGCGTTCAGATTTATTAACGTTACACACTCATAGCCCCTATTCCCCATAGAAATTTGATAAGTGCGAATTTATCAGTAGGTACTCCACGGTGAGGGAAATTATTTCGGTGTTAAATTTTAAAAAATCCATCAGCGTGCTTCAAAAAATTATAACTTACTTCTGAGATATAATTTCTGGAAGGCATGATATCCACCCATCTGCACTATGCCATTTTGGCAGACTATGTGGCCTACATCCCTCGAACTGTCGAAAGGATGGATGAAAACTCAGCTGGATGTTTTTTTTTTAATTATTAAATACCAAAATATTACAAATTCCATGATCAGTGAAATCCAATAAGATCCACCTGCAATTTTCGGGAATGCGAGAAGCATCCATTTACGTTTGTCATTCGTGTTTCCTATTATTGCCTCAAAATTAAAAATTTGGAAAGAAATCTAAGTAAAACAATATTTTTCCTTTTATCAAATTTTTGTATTATCTTACTGTTTGGGACAGGTCTCTTCTCAGAATTGAGAAGTATTTTGGCTAAGAAAAGACCTGTAGTTTACAACACCATTCTGCTCCAATGATAATTATCGGAGACATGGGTGATCGGCCATCACGATGACAGCAAATTGGTTATGACAGACGAACGGACGGACACAGTCCTTAGTGTTGTTAAAAGGCTTTCGATTATTGCCTTTTGTATATAAGCCACAAAATATTTTAAAAAAATATTTGCGTTATAAAACCGTACCACAAAACGTATTTTTTTTTTACTCAAACTGATAAAAATTACAATCTTATTTTTCTTTCCAGTGCAAAAATTACAAATTCCATGATCAGTGAAATCCAATAACATCCACCTGCAATCTTTGGGAATGCTAGAAGCGGCCATTCCTAGCGGTCATTCCTATCCGCACTCAACTTGCCGCCTTTAATAGGATTTCACAAGTTGTACAGTTGCCACCGGCGGATTCCCATCTCACTGATATTGGGAAACTTGTGACGAAAGGGAAATTCTTTTCGTCTTTTCAATTCTTATTAATTTCAGAAAAAAATGTTGACTCTTAGAGACGTACAGTATTTGAAAAGAATAATGACGTAAAATCAGTTGGGCTTATTCGTTTTGCTTTTGCCTTTACGCGCGACGCATTGTTACAAGAAAAGAATACTTCGTCATCGTAAATTTTTTCACTTGATTTTTTTACTACAAAAAAATGTTCAAGGTTACCTGTCACTTAGCCAGAGGCGATTCCATTGGCACAACAAATCCCACTTCCCATTTTCTTACGCCTTGTTAAACCAGCCTACTTATTATGATTTTGACTACCCCCTAAAATTATCGCCCGAGAGAATGCCACGGCTTGACGTGAACAAAGCTCACATTCTTTAATTAACCAATGCAAAAATATATGAAATTCTATAAATCAAATCCAATAACGTCCACCTGCAATCTTCGGGAATGCGAGTAGTGGCCATTCCGATCGGCACTCAACTTGCCGCCTTTAATAGGATTTCACAAGTTGTACAGTTGCCACCGGCGGATTCCCATCTCACTGATATTGGGAAACTTGTGAATAAAGGGAAAATTCTTCACGTCTTTCCAATTCGTATCATAAGTGAAAATTAAAATAAAATACTTTCCTTAGGGCCGATTCTCCATTCCCGGTATAAAGTATTTTTTTAATAATGTTGGCGCTGGCTTCATTGTTACTAATATGACATATGGAAAGGATAGCCATTATATTTGCTGACTTTATCTGGAGATTAAGTGATAGAAAATTATGACGCATTGTAATGTAAAAAAAAACTCTTACGATGTTTTGATTATAATTTTTGTCTTACTGCTATTTGACATTTGTGTAACTATACGGTAAGATATACAGTCAAAGTTTGGTAAGGGCTGGAGCTTACTCCATCATGCTGCTCCAGTACAAGTAGTGTCCGATAACCCGCGTCACTACTTGTACTGGAGCAGTATTCAATTTTGGGGGGGGGGGGGGGGTCACTAATAAATGTTGGGGGGTCATGTCACCTAGGAGACTGCGCCTGATCACTTGCCCTCCGAAGCACTGAAACGCACATGAAGTTTGCCCGTATTTATCCAATTAAATCCTGAAGGTAACTACGTAGGTAACAATACTACGTAGATTTCTTGCGCCGAGCTTTGCGCAATAGTAAAAATAACATTCTGATAAATTTATTTATTAATTTTCAATCAAGCTCTATTAGCAATAAATGAACATCTGAAGCAGTATAAGAGTATTTAATTAACGAACAAATTTTAAAATGCAATCAAATATCGCAGGTCAATGACATTCTTAACGAGAAAAGTTCAGCGCGGTGTTGAAGCTTCTGCAAAAACCCGTCACAGTCAACGAAATTTTAATTGGGTAGTCTGATACTGTTAAAAGGTAAAGGAATTTTGTGCAACTTAAATTGTGCTCTTTTTGATGAATAGTTGTGGTAAACTATATTAGCTCTACACTTTATTCAAAAAAATGTTATATGAAATTAGTTTCTGGAGAAAATGTACTTTATGTCAACATACTGTGTTATTTTTATTAATAATTTTTACTTAAATTCAAATTCAGAATATTAAGGGGAATGTTAAGTTATTTCGTTTAAAAAACGAAGTATAGGTAACCTACCCAATAATATCAAAAATACAACCGAAGGGTTAAAAATTGATTGGTCATTATTATCGTTAATTAGACAATACTTAACACTTAAACCTAAAGCTCTTTGTATTGTGCTTAACACTATAAGTGATGTAGAAATATTTTTTACAATAAATGCTTGAACTTTACAATGTTCTAATGAAATAAATACTTCTTGTAAATTTAACAATAATCGAATAAGTGTATGTCAAGGATTGCTTCAGCTAGGCAGATTTAAATAAAATAAATTGTATAGTTTAATACGATTCAACAAACGAACAATAGATTTGCCTATATTTGCATCGCAATTCTGGTTTTTCCGAAAAATATTTTTGGGGTTTTGCTTAAATTTCTCGTATAAGCACGTGACCGTGAATCGCGAGCGATTCCGGGTTCAAATCCTCGGCGCGCACCTCTGACAAAGAAAGTAACGTGCACGTTTATCGTTGCTCCAAGACAATGGAAAAAATCGTGAAGTTTAATTTTAATATTAAATAAAAAATGGAGAACATCGTATTCTCCATCGCCGTGCATGCCTCATAATTACTCGAAAGCATGACGTCGACTAATTTGCATTTGGCCAGCGTGATGGACTATATGGCCTAAATCCCTCTCAGTCGTGAGAGGAGACCTGTGCCCCGCAGTGGGACATATAAATAGGTTGAAAAAAAGTACGTGACACTGCAGTGTGTCACGAAGTGTGTCACGAGCGAAGAAAAACGTCCTCAGAAGATAAACTACACTTTACTATTTTCACGAACTCGAAAAGCAAATCAACATTTTTAAATAATAAATAAATATACATTACACACTCGTAGCCCCACAGTAAGGTAATTAATACCCTGCGTCGTAGGTACCATGAACATATACAAAGACAGTAACACAAAAACCCAGACTGAGAACAGAAATTTAAACTCATCATTCAAATTTCTGTTTCGCCGGGAATCGAACCGCCGGGACTCCTCTAATGGCAGTCCGGCATGGTAACCATTGCGCCACGTGGGTCGTTTTTTGCTATTTACATTAGATTAAACTGCACACCGTCATTGGCCTCTTAACAAAAACAATTTTAAAACCTCAAAGCTGGAAAAATAAAAGTTTCAAACATTACATTAGGGTATTGCAGTAATTGCTTAATCCTGGTCCAAAAATTTCTCACAGAAAAGAAAAACCTAAAATTGTCTTTAAGGTACGTTCACATGTGCTTTTGCTATGTTTTTTAATAATTCTGAGTTAGAAATTTAATCTGGTGAAGTGATTGACTGAAATCCTTTTTTACATCCCACTGTTGGAGCTTACATGAAGCTTACACCAATGCGGATATTATTCTTATTACATAAACAGAATTTTACAATATGAAATAGATCTTCCACATGTTGGATACTTTTTAGCGTTCCGTGCCTTCAAAGGAAAAAACGAACGGATCACTTTGTTGTCCGTCCGTCCGTCTGTCTGTCTGTCTGTTTGTCTGAGTGTCTGTTAAGACCCTTTTTCTCAGGAACGCGTGGAGGTATCAAGCTGGAATTTATATCATATACTTAGGTCTACTGTTCCTTGGAGCTGTGTAAAAATCAAACTTCTAAGCCAGCGCAATCAAAAGATACAACCGTCCGCAAATTTTCGACACTCTCAAGGGAATCAAAACCTACAGCCACTACAACCTTTCCGTGAACTGAAAATCTTGAAATTTGGTACGAAGATACGTCTTACAGCTCAGATAAAGGAAAATGGCGAAAATTTTTAGGTTACATCACATATTAAAAATATTTTACTGAACCCTCGTTGCGCGAGTCCGACTCGCACTTGGCGGTTTTTAATTCTTTATTCGATGTAGGTGTTATTACTATACGAAAAAATACCCATTAAAAATCAGCTTTAAGCACCGCAGAAAAAAGAAATATAATGTTAAAATCAATTTTAACAACTGTGAGGCAGCGAAGAATTAGAAATTTGCCACCTGGCGCCTTTGCCATCACTGATAAAACAAAAATAGTAATTACACTCGTAAAACGGCTGCAGTTCTTTTTTAAACCTATTTTAAGTTTGACGCTAGCGGTTTATTAAGTCCCTTTTCCTCTAAGCTCTTTATCTACAAAGATTCTTCTTGATAAGGGACACCATCAGGGCTCCAAATTCATCTAAACCTACCAGAAAATGAGTCTGGATCATTCAGTGTGGACGACTCGTAACAGAGTGGTCACTTACGGGCATTGGATTTGCGCCAGCTTATATCGGACTGCGCTAGGTCTATAAGTATAATCTTGTATTAAAAAGATTATGAGTAGCATTTGCTGAACGGGACAGACCACGTTCTTTGACACGGAGATTTCGAGTTCAAAGGCCTGAGGTCATGAAGAAGGACCTTCAGTTCAGGTCCGAAACTAGTTGAGCAACGTCAACTACAACGTGAGTATTGCCGACTGTAAAAATGCTCTTTATTGTAAATAAAAGACTTTTCATTTTAGACCTTTCATTAGGCGGTAGAACTTTTGTGGTTCGTCTAGGGAAGTATAAACGCACTTTATAAAATCCGGTCTTGGACTACCAAGTCAATTGAGATACTTTTAATGAGCTGTCAAAACGTGACATCCCCACACATTTTGTATGAGAAAATGATTAGTGACGTCACTTATCATATAGTCAATTGACTTAATTATTATTGATTTAAACGGTAATATAAATCATGTACAAAAAAGAATTAACAATTATATTGCTTTCCAAGTGTGATTTAGTGCAACCTTTTTAAGATAAGGATTCTGATTTTTTTTGTGCATAGTGTCCAAGACCCTATTGTAAACTATGTATTTGATCATGTATCTCAGTATCTTCAGCAAAGTGTTGTGCTTGAGCCCACTAAGGTTTCTGAGTTGGTACGACAAATTCAATGTCTTTCCTTCAAATTTATTTTAGTAAGTAGCATAGCAAAGCGCGCAGGTTACAGCTAGTTAAAAATAAAAAAGAGAACAACAAAAGATATTGGCAGTTATTTATTTAAAGTATAAAACTTTTTCATATAAAATTGTTTTCATTGTAAATTATCAAACTGTTACGTTTCATTTAACTTTATTCTTTCACGTTTAATTGAGAATTTTATTCGCATAAAAATGTTTAATAAAACACGACGTTCAACAATGACTTCATACGACTAGAAAAAAATGAAGTTGTCAAAGAAGAGGAAAATTGCGGAGCGGCGCAAATAATGCGGAGCAAACAACACGGCAATAAAGATTTATTGCTGAGATTTTTCACAAGCGCGATTGTTTGGTACAAGTCACAAGATAGTGAAGATATCCTGAATAAAATCTACGATACTACGATATCCAAAATAACATGTGAAAGTTTTTTTCTTTCTTTCACGTCGCAACAGTCCTACAGATTGACCTGATACTTTGTACAGAGATTCGCCCGACCAGAGAATATACCACTATTTATTAGAGGAAAACATCTTATTCCTGTGGTAAAAAACGAGTAGTGCAAGCTACGGCCGGAAAACTGTTTTTTTATACATTATTTCTATCATATTTTCCAGTTACCGCCCACAATTACATAAGAAGCAATAACCTTTTTGTATTACTGTCACCTAGATACGCATAATATCTCATATGCTGCACGTATGACCATGCTGGTGTGCTGTAAATATCTAGGAAGGGAATCCTGTCGTGCGTACCATGGACAAACACAAAGACAAACCTGACAAAATTGTGCAACAGTTACTCGGGAAATGGGAATGGAATCCTTTTGGGAACAAAATCTAATTGAATAATTTTGAGGAATATTTCCTGGTATTTGTCTTATTGTCTTTGTATGAATCTATGTCCATAATATCCGTGATACAAAATATCCTACTGGGAATCGTTATTACATAATATGTAATAACGATTGAGGTAATATGTAATACATATTATGTCATTATTTACAATACGTTTGCAATGCACCGTGAGTAACAGCGACTGTTGACGTTAAGACATGCACATTCATCTGCAATGTCTATACTAAAAATAAATTATATACGAAATTGATATCCATCTTTTGTATGTGTGGGGAAAAAATTGTGGTATGAAAAGTAAGTAATATATAGAGAAAGCTCGTGTGAAAGGGTTAAGATAAACTAACAACCCAAAATTATACTGTCAGATAGCTTTTCATATTTTCATTTCATTGGTGGTAACAACAAAATAAACTCCTTAAAAATGGTTCAAATCTCCATTGATTTATCACTTGGGCCGTGATATGAAACATGCGAAAAACTTAATGAACTGACGAGAGATGGCGCGGGCGTCGCCATGGTGATCATTTTAGGGCTCGAATTGGAGGAAATTGCTGTATTTGATTAAAGTTATGACGCTGTCATGTATGACACAATAGGTCGTACGGCTAATGCCCGGCCCACACTTACTCTGATCTGATCTCTGTATAGATCTGTTTGCGCAGATTTATCGCACGTGTGGATGGTAAATCGTTGCAATCTCGGCCCCGCTTGTGTTCAGACGAGCACATCACGTAAAGCGCGCTTTATGCAATAATATGTATGTAGCGACCTTCCGCTACTCATCAAGAGATGGCACCTCAGGTATTCCTGAATCACGCTATCGAAGTTTTCGGAATATCCTACCAGCTCCGAAATGAGCCAGTTGGAGCGCAGCGCTCCCCGGGCATGACCACCACGGGAGATCTCCCTTTGCCAAATGTATGCTCCTCAACTTTTTTTCTTTAAGCACATAATTATACCCAACAGCGGAAGTGCGTCATCATCATTTTCCATCGTGGATGACATGTTTATTGTGTGAACTTCTGCGGAAATCTGACGATAGACGCAAATATCGGTGGCGTGTGGAGGCACTAGGGGCGTTCGATTTATCTGTACAGTCCAAAATCGAACGATTTCTCGTAACGTGTCGGGCGGGCATAAGGAGGTCACCTCCTCAGGACCTTAAGACCTCGTTCAGGTTCGAAACTAGTCAGGCTCCCGCGAAAATTTACCATGAGTTAAATCGGTTATGATTAACCAATTCTTAGAATATCTACTAGATCGATTATTTTCTCTCTGTTTTATTCTGTTCTTCAATATTAAGTTTACGAAATGTTTCTCCATAATCAAATGTAGTCACTGTAAGATATCAGTTCCCGAATGGAGTTCCTAAAATCGAATCGCACCGCACACCTCTGACAAAAAAATGATAATATGTGCATATCTTAGCACTGGTACCCACCAGGGTGCTTTAGTTTAGATACTAAAATTTTTTTTCAATAGCATGTCACTTCTACTTAACCCGAACTTGGATAGCGTGGTGGCTGCAACTATTTTTTCATCACACTGCTTGACACGAGTCTCTCCCTGTTACTAGGGAGGAGCTTAATCCACCACGCTGCTCCTATGTAGGTTAGTAAAGCACGTTCGACTATGACCTAAGTGCCAGTTACGAATGAAAATCTGAGCCCAGCAGCGAGACATAAAAAAGACAGAAAAAATACTCTGTTACTAAACAACACAATACAAATTTTCTTTATTGTTTAACAATAACAGCATACATAAAACATAGACTTTTCACGCAAATGTATACGTTCCAATGTTATAATTAACAACAACGAACAACATATTTATATTGCTAGATTAAGCTGCTGAGCCACAAATTCTGTACAAATGATGGCTTATTCCTCACTTCCAATATAATTCCATCCGAACAAGGATTACGGGAAAACCTGCACGCTTGCATCGTGGAGAAAATATATTATTTAAGAAATTCTAGTAAGCTCGCTGTATTGTGTTATTAGTTCGATTTAAAGTCAATTTAATTTCTCCGATTTATTTTTTTACCAATTTATTAATTGCTTCTTCAAGAAATATAAATCAGTAATCAGAACCTCAATCAGAACCTCAATGGAGTAGCTAAAGTTGTGTTATAACTTTTAGACTGATTTCTACAAATTTCTCGAGAAACTGGGAAGGGCATATGGCCCCACATTTATATAGCTTGGCTACGGAGGCCTTGTGTGTCATTTGGCGTCGAATAAACCGGTATCCTTTTTATAAGCACCTTTTGCCGCTTGAAACGTTTTTTGGACATTTAAAAAAGACCGATCGGATATCATCCGACAGTAAAATAAAATAAAAAATTTAATATTTCGGTTTTAAATTGTGCACAATACTGTTCCTTTCGAATATTTTGAATGCAAGTAAATCCGTCCGGAGTCATTTTATTTCGCAAATCCGTACGTAGGTACGCATCCTCTTTACGCACAGTGCTCTCCAAATTTGCATACAGATATCCACATTCCTATCTATATACGTAGACATACAGACAAATAGGCGTACAGAGTGCCGTACGATACGGTCTGTTGAATTCGATATTATAGTAGTTCATCTGTGGCTGGAGTAAAAAACTTATCTAATAAATCTGATATTGTAAATGTTACTTTCGCGTTCTTATTGAGTCGTAAGACTAGTGTCGCGGCATTAGAAACCGTACTGGTGGAATATTTAAGTAAAAAATTATTCAAAAAAATATAAAATAAATATATTTTCTTTCCACAAACATTTTGATGTGTAATTTTTTTTTAAATGGCAAAGACAGATCTATTCAAAAAATATCTAAAGAAAATAAACACCAAGCGTAGTGGCCAGCACTGGGCCTAAAAATATTCTCCCCCGTTGAAAGAGGACTTTCAACTTAGGGGCATTCCATTACTAAGGACTAATCTTAGAACATCAAGATATTGACAGGTATGACACCCGTCAGAGGAGTGGCCTTTACGGGCGCACCCCTCGTCCCAACGTCCATGCACGATGTGCTTTCTAGTTATACAACTAGTGTCTCTGTGTGTGTAAGTGTCATTGTTGTTGGTGCATATAAAATGACGTTGATAATTGAAATTGACATATTTAGACTTTTCTAAATCTCTAACGAAGGAAAGAATAGTGTGAATGTGTGACAAAATTAAAATGTATGCGTTCTTCCCCCGCACCAGATTTGGCACAAAAATTATGTATCGAAGCGAGGAACTATGCCGTCTACTGAAGGGTCAGTCAGTACCTATGATGCTCTAAGGGACTAATCCATTGTTGCACTGACTTCTGAGCAATATCTAGATTTCTAACATACTTTTAGATCATATATTTCTTGATTTGATAAATTAAGAATAAAATTAAATATGGAAATATAAATAACATGGACCAATGTAAACCAATCATATCAATAAACGTAACAACTGACTTCAAAATTTTAGGTGGTAGAACAACGAGTATTATGGTTCGTCCGGGGAAGTACCACCACTGCACCCACTTCTGCCGTGAACCAATTCTACTGTGTTTTGATGGAATGGTGCAGTTGCCGGTCACAATTGCATGAGGCGAGCACCTCAGACAAGACTTACCTATGCTTGCTTGAGGTTGTATGTAGATGTCCATGGGCTGCAGCGACCACTTAACACCACACCTGCATGCTCGTCTGCTACTCCATTCAAATAAAAAAATATATTTAATTAACTTGTAACGAAATTTTAAACTAGTTAATGGCATCCCAGCTACACTTCAATTTTCCTTTTTCATTTTCAAAAAAGTTCGGGAACAGTTTGCCAACAGTTAAAAATTTTTGGCGCGCCAGGTAAAAATTTTAACGAAAAGAGAGAAAAAAATCATTCTACGTTAAGCCAGACAGTCCAATCTCTTGAGAAGCTTGTGTCATGAACATCGAAAGTTTTATATTATTAAATGCGATTTCAATATCATTTGAAATTTACTTACTCTTGATTAAATTTGTCAATGCGTAGGTGTAACATTGTTGAAACGGGCTTATGAATTTAATAGCTGTGGAACATAATGTTTATGGTGTGTACTTTGTCGTGGGTACCATGGGACACATACGAAGAAAGAAACACATACACCCAGACCGAGAACGTTTTAGAACGCGGTATCTGACATTGACACTGGGTTCAAATCCCCGGCACGCACCTCCGACAAATATGTGTGATACTTCCACCACCATGCATGGCTGAAAGAAACTCAAAATTACTCGAAGGCATGATGTTCACCAATTCACAAGTGTGGTCAGCGTGGTGCGGACTACGGCCTAAATCCCTCTCACTTGTGAGAGGATACCTGTGCTGTGAGATATAAAAAAGGTTGAAAAACAGCAATTTGAACTACTTCGTTTATAGAGGTTTAGTAAGATAGTTTATGGATTTATAGACAAGTATATTCACTGGAATCTATCTTGTTATAATAATTTACAAATTTCAGAATTCTGTTCCTGAAATACTGCAATGCTGTCAACAGTGTTGTGCTTCGAATGCAGTAGTACAATTTACGCCAGATGATCTCAAACTTGTTTTATCTTTACTTAATATAAAGTTGAAGAGATTATTTTGTTTGTTTGAAGGCGCTATTCTCAGGAACTACTGGTTCGAATTTTTTTTTTCAAAATTCTAAAATATTTATTTCATATTAGGAATACAAAATATTCGCTTAATGAATGTAATTTTTTCCCGGTCATCGCCTTTAGGTGCCCGTTTGGGCTAGATGTTGAGCTGAGAGAAAAAAGGTGGCGGAAAAAAACTCCCAGCAGCACTCCTTTTTTTAAAAAAGTACATATATAATTGAGATAACCGTATAGGTCCATAATGGGCACACGTGATTTTGAATTGATAGGTTATTTTTGTGCCTAAAGTCTGTAAATCTTATAAAAATATCTTGCAGGAAAACATAATTAAAAACGAAATAACGTTTTTTTGGTGTTTACTGTAGTTAAAGTTTATTAACTATTTATTACGATATGTTTATTAATTTAAACAATAGTATATTTCTGAAATATTTCGAAATGTCTAGTATATTTTAATCTTTACTTTGCAAATGCCAAAAAGGTCTTTGGGGAGGCTACTCAATTTGAAAACTACTCTGAGTCTCGCAATGCAAGAAATAAATGAGAAAATTCAGCATTATATCCCGAGCAGCTTTCTCGGTTTGTCGATCTCACCGCAAGTTAGTCCTTTTGCTCTTTGATCGTACTACGCCATTTAGTCGTTTTCGTGGTTGAAATTTAATGTCCTAAAGATAGAACAAGTTTTATTTTATTACTTATGCCTTAAAAAGGTAACAAAGTTTTTTAAAACAGATGAAATACTAACACTTATAGTATTGAACCCTTTTTAGAGTTCCACTATTATCTCTCTTCAATTGTAGAGCTTACTCAAACCACTTTCGTTCATTCCACTGTGGGGTACGAATTATTAGCTAATCTGCTGTCACATTTCAAACTGCCAATTTCAAACTGCCAATAACTGTATTCCAACGTAAATTTCGAAGCATGAAAACGTAAATGCAATTTACCATTAGCGATCACCTATCTTAATACAGAGCGCGCCAGTTTTCCGTAAGAATGTTATAGAACCGTAGAGCATTGACGAGAGTCAATACCTTCGATGATCTAAGAATAAAAAAAAAAGAAAACTTAATTATAAAAGGGATATTATAAATTGCATATCAAATAAATAATCGCCTATCAATACATACTCATCATTTATATTCTTTTTTACATCAAATAACTTACGTCACTACAAATAAACTAAATGTTTAACAAAACTCAAACTGCAGATAATTCGAAATTTTACATCAATATGACATTACTTTTTTCCTCATAATGCAATACAGTTAGTTAGTTGCCTAAAGCCGTCCCGATAAATGGACTATCCACCATTTATCGGGACGGCTTTAGGCTATAAAACATTATGCTATGACTAATGCCAAAGTCCACGCGGATGAGGTCGCGGGCTGCCGCTAGTAGGTGTTAAACATTTTATGGTTCGCCCGGGCACCTCTCTGCCGGATACCTTCACGGCACCTACATCTGCCTTGAATCAACTCTATTTTGTTCCAGTAGAGTGCAGTTGTCGGCCAGACGCAGCATGACGCAACCATCATCCTCTGGATTAGCAGCACAACTGCAAACGTCCTCAGAAAAGACTTACCTATGCTTGCTTGAGGTTGGATGTCCATGGGCTGCAGCGAACTCTTAACACCGCATGGGTTGTATGCTCGGTTGCTACTCCACTCAAATAATAATTTAAAAAACTTTTTTTTGAGAACCCTTTGGTGCAATGGCTACCATGCTGGACTATTGGCAAATAGAGGAGTCCCGGGTTCGATTCCCGGCGAAATAGAAATTTGGATGATGAGTTTAAATTTCTGTTTGTGGTCTGGGTGTTTGTGTTCCTGTCTTTGTATGTTTCCATGGTCCCACGACACACTCTATATCTACCGTACTCTCCTGGACGTTTCTCCCAATTGTGACCTATTCGCGGATGACTGGAAGAAAATATTAATGGAGTGTCTGAAGTTTTGTGCCATGAATGCGTGATATATGTGTGTACTATTTTGCTATGACATTTGTTTTTTTGAAGTGAAAACTTCTTTAGCGGCGTTGTGCAGTTTTTTTGGGATGGGTAAATTTTTTTAACTCGCGTCAGTACACGTGGCCTGATCGAATATTTGTAAGACGGGTGACGTTTTACGGGTGGGTTTTGAAGAGGGGTAACAGCTGATGGCTCGATTGTCTGTACTTGTAAAATTCATTTATAATATCAAGTATTTAAAATATGGACATTGAACAAAGTTCATCTATTAATGAATAAAGTGACGAAGAAATAGTGAAAGAAAATGAGTGAGTACTTTATAAAAATAGTAGATGAAAACCTACTGAAAATACTAAATGAAAAATAATACTTATAATAAAAGCAATTCGTACGAAATTATTCCCTAACCATTTCAAAATATCAAAAATGCACAACGTTAATGTTCAAGTTTTCACTTCTGCCGGCACTAACGGAGTGCAACCCATTGTTTTTTTATTGTTATTTGATATTGTGTTTTTTTTATAATTTAATATTTGTGTAATTATTTTCATTACTTTAAATTATTATAAATAAATTTTTTTGACATTATTATAATAAAATTAGTGACATTGGTCTATCCGTGCCAATTAATAAAATTAAAGAAATAAATTACGAAATGATATCGTAAAATTTATTTTTATCTTGAGAATGTGGAACTGAATTAATTTAGAATTATCTTTTAACTAAATACAAAGGAAAAATTAACTTTTTTTTTAAATATTACATTAAACAAGATTAAACAAAGTTATTTGTTTAATATAACAACATTAGAAATTATTCTAGATATTATATAGAATTATCTTTTAATTAAATACTAAGGACAAAATAACTTTTTTTAATATTACATTAAACAAGATTAAACAAAGTTATTTGTTTAATATAACAACATTAGAAATTATTCTAGATAAACTTTGTTTTTTAAATTGTTTGAATATAGATTTGATTAAAAAATTAATGGCTCGTTTTTTTTTAATTTAAATAATAACAGCTCATGGGAATTTTAATGCCTACAATATTTTACATATAGGTATCAAGATAGCAGACAAATTTGATAGTAATATTGATTCCATATTCTTAATTTGAGAAGCACTGTCTCTACAGAGCGTCACATGCAACCTCATGCAGTTTCCGACACAATGTTGTTAGCACATAATTAAATTATGGCGTGCCTTCAGCTTGTATGAACAACACCTTCCTGAGTTCCTGGATGTACAGCTCTATTCAGAGATATGGAACTCTCAGGCACAAATTAGTTTGTTGCTAGACTTACGATACTATTATTTGTAAAACTTCTTAAACTGAATTTTATTATTTTCTTTCCGTTTTATTCATAGATTATTACTGACGATGCCATTCACAATAGTTAGTTAGGATTTATACATAATGTATAAATAAAAAAAAATTAAAACTTTTTTATATTCCAATCATTTTTTATATGTTAGTACATAGTAACGCTGTTTTAAATATTTCTTTACTTAATTAGTTAAAGTGATAATATTTAAGAGTTGAAATAAAAAAACCTGCAGAAAGGTACTGTTATTCCAGAATGAATAGTAATTTCAATGCTAAAAATAGAAAATGTTTTAATAATATTATCTGTGTTCCTATGCAACTTTTTTAAAATCATGTTAACTAAAGACGATTCAAAACGGAAACGCTCTTTTCATTACTAAAACACAAGAGCCTGAAAAGGATTCGTTAGGAGTGATATAAAGCCTTATGATGGGACGTCAAATATTAGAAGGGAGAAAGATACAAGGGGGAGATTTATTACAACTAGCCTTTGCAAGTTTTGCTCCAATTTGCTTAGCATTTCTAAGAGAGATTTTAATGAAACCTCCTTTACTCTTAAAGTTTGACTAGATTTAAATATTTTAATACAAAGCTAGTACATACATAATTACAGCTTTTATTTCTAGCTTGTAAATAAGCTAGCATTATTAAGCATGCATGTTAATTACTGATGCTCAAATATAGGTGCTATTCTTGTCACATGTAAGGTAATTTTTTAAATAAGTCTCCTCAATTTTATATAACAATACAACGCTACGCACACTAGGACTCTTAGTCTCACACGTGATTTCCTGTGGCATTTGTACAAGGGACACACACAAAGACAGGAACACAAACAACCAGACCGACAACAGAAACTAAACTCATCATTCCAATTTCTGTTTCGCCAGGAATCGAACCCGGTAGCCTTAATTGGATACCTACATATGTACAATACAATTTCTTTTACTATGTCACGAACTTATTTAAATCGCATTTTTAGGTATTCTATGGAAATTTTTGAATACTTTATTATCACCATGCAAAACATGCGACAGCGTAGTACGAAAACTGACAAACAAAACCTAATTTATTCATCATCACGCTCATATTCTGAACTAGATTTGCTCGTTGGACGATTACATTTTACGGTGACAGCAGACGTTTCTATGTGAAAATGAATTCTTTACCAAACCTTGATAAAACAAAGTATTTTAATTTTCAATGTAGGTCTTAGACAAAATCAACTGAACATTTGTTTACAATGTCACGAAATAATAGCTCATAATCGATTGCAAATTGTAAAATTTAGATATAGAAAAGCATTAGTAAAAGTAAATGGTCAGTTAACACTTTTCGCGTACTAAGTTTTTCGTTTATTTCTGTAGTAGGTATAGTTTCTGTAGGGTAGTCACTTAAGACGTTGATTTTTTTTTTATTTATGTTACATTACTAACTTTCCAACACACTAAATCGTCCTTCCTCTTAACTAGAAGTGAGTTAATTTTTGATGTTATTCCAAATTAACACGCGATTGGCTCACATAATTGGAAACAAATGGAAATGTCTCAGTTTGGAATGCAAATGTATTCAATGAATCCTCGCGTCCGTGGGGCTGTGATTTGCTTTACGTGCAAAGTGATTTGCGGACTTGCGTTTGGGATATGTCTTAAGCTAAAGTGTTATGGACGACCCCGCGTGGCGCAATGGTTACCATACTGGACTGCCAATCAAGGGGTCCCGGGTTCGATTCCCGGCGATACAGAAATTGAAATGATGAGTTTAAATTTCTGTTCTTGGTCTTGGTGATTGTGTTTCTGTCTTTGTAGGATACGCCGAAATCAGATGCCTAAATATTTAGGAGTTGAAGAGGAATTAATCGCATCAGTATTGTTGGGCCGTGATTGGAGTTAAGTCGAAAGTGGTTTGCGAACTTGCTATTGGGATACGTCTATAGTAGCCCAATATTAAAGTTCACAAGTCGTAATATGCACATAATTTAAAATAATTTCAAGGATCTTCTTGTATGTGAGTAGTTATAGGCATACCTATTTATACCAATTCTACTAAAAGTAAAGATTTTTTCATTCTTATTTTTAGGGACCCTTTATACATACACATGTACAAAGGAATGCTTCTGATCGATTTTAAACTAGGATCTCTACCAGTAAATACAGTGGATACAGAAAAACAAAAGCATAAATTCATACACATGCAAACAACAACAAAAAATTGCTGAATACCGAACATGGGGTAAAGTCCAGTTTAAATAAATTCAATTTTTTTGTTGCAAATATTGTTCGACCGGTGCAACTAAGATATTCACTCCTATAACTTTGAAATTAATCTACACTTAAGTTATATTACTACTCAAAACATCACTCATTAAATCGCCATTCCTCTTAACTCACTACAACTTGCACGTCAATCCAAATTAACACATGAGGTGGCTCACGTAATTGGAAACAAATGGAAATGTCCCGGATTGGAATGCAAATTTATTCAATTACACTCGCGGTATTGTCGGGCCGTGATTGGTGTTAAGTTGGAAGTGGTTTGCAAACTTGCATTTACGTTTAAAGTTATATTTGGTAATATGCTAATTAGGGAATTTTGTAGGATATTAAGATTTGGAATCTTATAGTAAGTATGTCATATCTAGCGACTTATTGCAATATGATATTAATAAGTAATCCGAATGCATAAGTTTAACTTTGAAACTACTAAGTATTCTCGTCCAGTACTTCAGTGTCTGAAATCGATAGTTTTCGAGTAATGTGATTTGCCAGTGATTATCTAGGACGCTGAGATGTGGTACTCGTATAAAAATCATTCAATAATATCAACCCATCAAGACCTGACAGAAGGACAAACAAACAAACACGCTTTAGCATTTATAAGTTTTCAAATATGAATTATATTACATAATAATATTGTTTTACGTTGCTCGTACACACAGGTTCACTAAGGGCCAAGAGAGTGACAAACCTGCTATCGGATGTTATCAAAACATCCATGAGGTCTTTGATATCTATCGATAACAACCGAAACTGAACTGACGTCCCACTATTGGGCACGGGTCACTTTCCCTTATTGGGGAGGTCTGGAGCTTACTTCACCACGCTGCTCCAATGCGGGTTGGTGGAGATACGGGTAAGGCCAACCCGCTGTCGTATTTTTTTCAAACCGCCCATAAGGCACCCGACAAGGTTTAACGACTGTTATCTATCGAAAACAACCGGAACAGACAGTTTAACATACCCTACGAAGCACGGAAACGCGCATGAAATTTTTTGACTCTAGCGGTCACCCATCTCACACTCGACCGCGCCCGTTTGGCTTAGCTGCATAGACCGCTTGCGTTCTACGCTAGCCGCCGAGCAATGCGCGCTCCATACGAAACTGAACTGCTTGACGGGTTCTCTGAAGCACGGAGACACGCATAAAATTTTCCACTAGAGTGGTCAATCATTTCACAGCCGACCGCGCCTGTTTCGCTTAACTGTGTATATTGCTTGCGTACGCCAGCCGCTGAGACATGCGCTTCAATCTTGTAATTTTATTTTTTTTCAATTAACAACGTAATGGTTTATTTATTATTTAAACAAAAATATTACATCTATGCATATGTACAATAATAAAAAAATATATAACTAACTATTTACAAGTAAAAAAAAAACTGTACATTAAAGGAAATTACAAATAAAAAAAATTATAAATAAAAAACTTCTTCTAAAATGTAATCTTGTAATTAATAAAAATATATAAATCGCTAGAAACTATAAACAAATTACAATGTCTCGGAATGAAATGCAAATGTATTCAATGAATCCTCGCGTCAGTATTGTAGGGATGTGATTGGCATTATGTCAAAAGCGGTTTACGAAAGGATAGGAATTTTGTTTGCTAATTTATTCCGGGGAGCATCTTGAGTAAGTGTTGAGTTTAGGATACGTTTATAGTGTTGTGTAACATGCAAATGAAGTAATGGTGTAGTGTACTGTACAATTACGTTAGTTGAAAATTATACTTACTCGTATTTATCTTAACCGGAAGGATAAATTTATTTAATTTTTTTGATTGAAAATAAAATATTGAAAGTATTGAAAGATCCAAAGTTCCTACAATATTATCTCAAACGGAAAATCCGTAACCCGTATCTAATAATTAAAAAAGAACGAGCTAATAACAGATATATTATAGGCACTCAGAAAATGACCCTGAGAATCTGAAAAATGACAACTTATTCTTTATAAACTTTTCAGAGCGAGCGCTGAGAGTAGCTGCCATATTCATGCATTCGAGGGACATAAATCAAACTGAATTATCATACTGTAGACACATCTACGTATTTTTAATTATATAATATATATTAATTTTATGGGTCCCCGTAGGATAAAAAATAGCCTATGTGCTATTTCAGGCTATATCTCAAACTTTCTTCTCTCTAATTTATCTCTAACTTTATGGATAGAACATTTAAGATACGATATAAGACGATATTGCCATATTAAAATCGTAGGCGTTTAGCCAGCGGCTTCGTCCGAGTGGTCCCGTTTTATGTATAGATTCTCATAAGATAACCATCCTATGTCATTTCCCAAGGTCCACTCTATCTGTGTTCTAAATTTCAATAAAATTGGTTCATTAGTTTAAGTGGAAAAGCTAAACAGACAGACACTCTGTCTTTCGAATTTATTTTATTATATAAGTATTATATATTATTGTATTATTATATGTATTATATAGTATCCATTGAAAGCATAGTCATATTTTTTTACGTTTCTCGTTAATTTAAGTAAATAGCTTGTATCTCTAATTTTCTTTTATTTGATAACGCCGTTAAGGCTCAGTCGCAAGCAAATATTTACACGAAAAAGCTCTTTTGTGCCTATATTTCTTAACTTCATCCCGCCTAATCCGGGTTAACCTGATTTAACCCGACTTAAGCCTATCGTTTACGGACGGAAAAATGCTAACAAATTATGTATAAGGCCCTGAAGGCCAAAAAGAACATTACGGGCTCAAAATAGTACCAATAGTACCAACAAAACGGCCTTATTACTATAAATAACTTTATAAAGTATTTTAAAATAGGAATAACACAAAGAAATAGGTAATTATGTTTTTGTGACGAAACCAAAAATGTTATTCATTTTCATTTTTTCAGTAATGCCAAAAATATTTACATGTTATATGTTATACATATCCTTCTAATATTATAAATGCGAAAGTAAGTTTGTTTGTTACTCTTTCACGCGAAAACTAGTCAGCCGATCATCATGAAACTTTGTACATATATTCTTGGAGTTATCAGAAATAAAATAGGATACATTAAAAAACGCGGGTGAATCCTAGGGGCACAGCTAGTCTATACTAATATTAGAAAGAGGAAAGATTTGTATTTTTGTATGTTTGTAATGAATAAACTCAAAAACTACTGTTCCGATTTCAAAAATTCTTTCACTATTAGAAAGCTACATTCACCCTGAGTATCATACTACTTACCGCGGAAAAATGCTTCATTTCTACGTGAAAACGGGTAATAGGGTCAACGCGGTTGAAGCAACTGGCTAAACCCCTATGGTTTTAATATAGCAATGAAGCCTGGAATAGCACATAGGCTATTTTTTATCCTACGGGGATCCATTAAACGGGTCCACGCGGGCGAAGCCGCTGGCGGAAGGCTAGTATGTTATAAATATATTTAACTGTTACTTGCCTTTTTTTCATTCTCTACAACATTACCCAATAGTCTCTTGTGTCCAACAGTAAGAGGTGGAAAGTTGATAGCCGGATGCTAATGGTAATAAAAAATAATCTTCTATACATATAATAAAACTGTAGGCAGGGTCAATTCTGTACATTGCATATAAATTTAAAAAAATACTTCTAGGGGTCTTTTTATAAGTAACAGAAGCTAAAAATATAAGTTTTGAAATTATTGTCTGTCTGTCTGTCTGTCTGTCTGTCTGTCTGTTGTTAGCTTTTCACGCAAAAACTACTAGACGGATTTTGATGAAACTTTTTTTGTTTTATATATATTGGTCCTCGCTAACATTTAGGCTATAGATAATTGTAAAAATCACCCTTTAAGGGTGTGAAATGAGCGATGAAAATTTGTATGGAAAACTTGGATTTTTTCAATAGATTTTCTTGAAATTTGGTATAAATATTTTCTAACCAAAATAAAAGAATACGTGTTACAGCATTTCCCGAAATTCACCCTATAAATGTCAATTTTCTTTGAAACTCTTTGAAAATTGAGTGTCGAAACTTGATGTACAGAATATTTTTGTGCAGAGTAATATACTTATAATTTTGTATTTGTAATCTTTACTAACATAGTAAGAATTCTATTTAAGCTTTTTTCAAAACTACCCCTCAATAGCAAATAAAATGGATTCGAAAGTTGGTATCTCAAGCGTACAATAATTAACCTTAACTTAATATTTCATTCTCAAATTATTTTCCCTTCTTTGAATGATGTGTTTACTGATATATTGTTGAATGAATTTCCGTAACATTAGTGTGTATTTCATATCAATCGGGTGATAAACAAAAAAGTTATGTTCATTTACACAATACGCGACATAAACTTAAAAGGCACTTTGGGGAATTTGTATGAAAGTTTCGGTAACAGCCCATTCAAAACCATAAATAAAAGTTTAAATTTAAGTAAAATTATTTTGAACTCTCAGTAATATTGTCGACTATATTAAATATACTTAGATCAGCTTACTGTATTTTCTTTCGTTGGCCGAGAATGGCTAGACTATAGGTACCTAATAAGTGCATCGCGAGCCTTGCCGCCGCCGAACCTTACTTAGCATCACATCATCATCTCAGCTTATTAGTCTTCTTTTGGGGTGGAAGATTATGAACAGGCTGCAGCTGAAACGATTATTATCGCTACATTATATCAAGCTGCAACATTTTTAGCATTCCACTGCTGAGCATGGAGCTCTCCCAATATTGAGGAGGCTCCTAGCTCCGATGAACCAAAATCCAAATCTTACAATCTCAATGCATCCAGCATTAAGGTTGTAAGATACGGAATCTAAACCTTCATACAGAATGTACAAAGCCATAACAAAACGAGACTACTGCAGACATCTAGGTGACGAATAGTTAAACTTTTAGTGAACCAACTGTTAATCTCAATATCTACCTATTTAGTAATTTGACATTCGATTTATCAACCACAAAGTTTACATGTCTTACGGTAGATGGCGTTATTGAGCAATATTCATTTCTTCTCCAAAGTGATTCGATGGAGATAATTTCAAATAAAAGCCTTAAGTCTAATAAAAGTAAGTACATAGTGTAAAAAAAATAAAAAATAACATTTCACACGTATAGCCTCACATTAGGGTAGATATACCCTGTGTCGTGAGTGCCATGAACACGCATAGAGACAGAAACACAACCACCCAGACCGAGAACAGTTTAAACTCATCATTGAAATTTCTGCTTCGACCGGATTCTAACCCGGGACAGTTCGATTAGCAGTCAGGCATGGTAAACATTACGCCACGCGGGTTGTCCCATCGTTGGGTAGGTATACGTATGATGCTGAACATTGTTAATTGGACCAATGAGAACTTAACTCATTTTTACCGACTTCCAAAAGAAGGAGGTACTGTATTCGGCTGTATGTATTTTTTTTTATATATGTTCACCGATTACTCCGCCATTTGTGGACCGATTTTCAAAATTCTTTTTTTGTTCGTATGCTTATACTCCCGAGGTGGTCCCATTGTCACCAAATCAGGATCTGATGATGGGATCCTAGGGAAATCGAGGGGAACTCTCGAATTTTATAGGCACACACATTGATTTTCTTATAGTTTCTGAAGCATAACAGATATTTGTGCATTGTAATAATCATCTCATGTTGCTGAGCTGATGATGGAAGGTACTGCGACGGTGAGGAGTTGAGAGCAAATTCTTTCAATAAATGGTCTTTTGTTCGAAATCTTACATTCCTGAGGTGGTGCAACTGTCACCAAGTCAAAGTCTGATGATGGTATCCCAGAGAAATCGAAGGGAACATTAAAATTTTATAGTACAACAAATGATTCTTATATTTTTTCTAAAGCAATACAGGCATTTTTGTATAATTATCATCATATCATGTTGCTGAGCTGATGATGGAAGGTACTACGACGGTTAGGAGTTGAGAGCAAATTCTTTCATTAAATGGTTTTTTGTTCGAAATCTTACATTCCTGAGGTAGTCCAACTGTCACCAAGTCAAAGTCTGATAATGGTATCCCAAAGAAATGGAGGGGAACATTCAAATTTTATAGTACAACAAATGATTCTTATATTTTTTATAAAGCAAAACAGGCATTTGTGTATACCTTAATTATCATCATATCATGTTGCTGAGCTGATGATGGAAGGTACTACGACGGTTAGGAGTTGAGAGCAAATTCTTTCAATAAATGTTTTTTTGTTCGAAATCTTACATTCCTGAGGTAGTCCAACTGTCACCAAGTCAAAGTCTGATGATGGGATCCCAAAGAAATGGAGGGGAACATTCAAATGTTATAACACAACAATTGATTTTCATATTCTTATTCAAAACTGGCATTTGTGTATAATTATCATCATATCAAGTTGCTGAGCTGATGATGGAAGGTACTACGACAGTTAGGAGTTGAGAGCAAATTCTTTCAATATATATTTTTTTGTTCTAAAACTTAAACTCCTAAGGTGGTCCAACTGTCACTATGTCATAATCTGATGATGTGATACTCGGCAAATCGAGGGAAACACTGAAACTTAATAAGCAAAATATTATACATATGTACAGAATTATTAAAGTTACTAAAAAGAGTGAAATAAATTAAGTTTTTAACAAAAAAATAGAACCGACTTCAAACGGTAAAAAATAAAATTATTCAGTACCTACTTCTTCTTGCTTCTGGTAATTACTCTTAAAACTATTTTTGGAGTCGGGCCCTTACTAAAATGTCCTGTTATAGTAAATAAAGTGTACCTTTCGTTCTGAATGGGCACCGACTCCAATATAGTTTTAACAGTCATTACCATAAGCAAGAAGATGTAGGTACCTACTGTCCCACTGTCTGTCCTAGCGGTGCCCATTTAGAACGAATTGTACGACATTTTAGTAAGGGCCCGACTCCAAAAATAGTTTTAAGAGTAATTACATAAGCAAGAAGAAGTAGGTACTGAATAATTTTATTTTTTACCGTTTGAAGTCGGTTCTATTTTTTTTTTGCGTCTCTTTATTGCGTACGGGCTGAGGGCTCATCCACACACGTTGATTGATGGAGATATTAAGGATTCTTTAAAGATTCTTTATAAAAATATTCTTTATTTCCAAATACAGATAGCAGACTGTGTAGAGACCCTGCCTTCTGCTTTAGTTTTCACAATGTTATATGAGTTATGACTTATGACCAAACTGCTGTCCGCAAGTTTTAAACCTATAGTTTATTAATTGACCTTACAATTATTTTTCCGATTGTTTAATCCTAAGCACGTGTACGTTTAGAAATTTTATCTCCCAACTACAAGTAGTTGTATAGTGCACCTCTTTTCTGCAGTAGGTTAAAGCTATGTATATAGAATGAGTCTATACATTCTTTGCAGTATAAATTCACCCAATTTACTAAAGATACTATTTTTAACATAGATGAAGCCACGGGCACAGCAGTATCTCTTAACTTTAATAAACGAGGTACATATTTGTAAAGAGAATCTGATTGCGCGAGAAAAGCGAAACGTGAGAAAAGTGGATAGTAAGATCAGTACAGTAATCATTCCTTACTGTTATAGGTTTGAAGGATTTAGAAAAAATACATTGGGTTTCTTTTGAACATGTGAACATTGTATTATAAGTGATTTCACTATATGTAAGAATAATCTACCTACTACTTATTCAATGCAAATAAATAATCTTTAATTTTTAATCAATCCATTTTATAAAATTCTTTATACACGCGGACGACGTCGCGGGCACAGCTATTTTAAATAAAAGCCTAAAGTCTAATAAAAATAAGTAGTACATAGTGTAAAAAATAACGTTTCACACTTAAAGCCTCACAGTAGGGTAGATATGCCCTGTGTCGTGGGTGCCATGAACACACACAGAGACAGAAACACAACCACCCAGACCGAGAACAGAAATTTAAACTCATCATTGAAATTTCTGATTCGCCGGGATTCGAACCCGGGACCCTTCGATTTGCAGTCCGGCGTGGTAAACATTGCGCCACGTGGGTTGTCCCGTCGTTGGGTATACGTATGATTCTGAACATGGTTAATTGGACCAATGATAACTTAACAATTTTTTTTGCGTCTCTTTATTGCGTACGGGCTCATCCACACACGTTGGTTGATGGAGATATTAAAGATTCTTTATTTTCAAATACAGATAGCACACTGTTTAGAGACCCTGCCTTCTGCTTTAGTTTTCACAATGTTATATGAGTTATGACTTATGACCAAACTGCTGTCCGCAAGTTTTAAATCTTTAGTCTATTAATTGGCCTTATAATTTTTCCGACTGTTTAATCCTAAGCACGTGTAAGTATGTTTAGAAATTTTGTCTCCCAACTACAAGTAGTTGTATAGTGCACCTGTTTTCTGCAGTAGGTTAAAGCTATGTATCCTATGCATTCTTTGCAGTATAAATTTACTCAATTTACTTACGATACTATTCATTTTTAACATAGATGAAGCCACGGGCACAGCAGTACTACGTATCTCTTAACTTTAATAAACGAGCTACATATTTCTAAAGAGAAAATGATTGCGCGAGAAAAACGAAGCATGCGAAAACTGGGTAGTAAGATCTGCGTACAGTAAGCAGTCCTTACTGTTTTTGGTTTGAAGGATTTAGAAAAAATTAATAAGGTGTCTTCTGAACATATGAACATTTTATTATAAGTGATTTCACTATAATATGTAAGAATAGTCTACCTACTACTTATTAAATGCAAATAAATAATCTTTAATCAATCCCTTTTATACAAGTCTTTATTCACGCGGACGACGTCGCGGGCACAGCTAGTTTATAATAATCTTAAAATAAATATCTTTGGACAATTCACACAACGTCATCTGATTCCAAACTAAGCAGACCGTGTACTATGGTAATCAGAAAACTTACAAACATACTTATATAATTCTAAATACATACTTAAATACATAAATTAACACATAAGACACAGAGCAAATAGTCATGTTCGTCACACAAATATTTGTCCTGGATGGGAATCGAACCCACGAACTCACACTTCGCAGTCGGCTCATCACCCACTACGCCACGGAGGCTGTCAAAATATTTGTTTTATATTACGGTTATAGTATAAAATTGAAAATATTTTATTTAAGACTAGCTGTGCCCCGCGTATTCAGCCGCATTAGAAAGGAGCATGAGTATGAAGTGAATAATAAATAATTCTCCGTAGATTTCATGGGTCCAATTGAAACCTAAACAACGCCCCTCTAATAAGAAGAAAGCTACCCTCCCCCCCCCCCAGCGGCCCCGCTCCAGTTGACTCAATTCAGAGCTTGTATATATGCTCGTTTATTCAGAAAACTTCTATAGCGTGATTTAGAAATACCCGTGGCGCCATCTCTTGATGAGTAGCGGAAGGTCGCTACAAACTCTTAGGCAGGAATTGTGTCCATTTTACCCAAACAGATTATTTACAAGTGTAATCGAGAACTTATACACCTATTTTCATACTTCTAAGTCCAGAAATGAGAAAAGTTCATATAAACTTCACTTCCCTAAATTCAACTTCTTACGGAATTGAATGAATGAATGATTTAATCCCTTAAAATCATTTCTTAGCGCTCATATACAACATGAAAGGAAAACTGTACCAAATTTCAAGTTTCTAGGTACAATAGCTTTGCAGATATGCGTTGATACAATATTTATAAGTCATTGCCTTTTATATATACAGATTACAATTTCTTTCAAATAAAACTCATTCTATTCTTAAATGTATAAAAACCAATACATTTCAAAGCTACAAAACACAGACTGGCTCCTTTATTAATGAATGAAGCGTAGCATCGAAGCATCGTAGCACCGTAGCCGACGTAGGAACGTAGCAACCCAAGCATTGTAAGAGATTAGATCACAATATCGATTTTTCTTAGCATCTACAATTGAATTTCAAGCTTCACTTAATACTAATTTATTTCTATTATTCTTCATACTAATTTATTGAAGACCCGCGTGACGCAATGGTTACCATGCTGAACTGCCAATCGAAGGGTCCCGGGTTCGATTCCCTGCGAAACAGAAATTTAAATGATGAGTTTAAATTTTTGTTCTCCGTCTGGGTGTTGGTGTTTCTGTCTCTGTGTGTCCATGGCACCCACGACACAGGGTATATCTACCCTACTGTGGGGCTATGAGTGTGTAACGTTATTTATTTATTTAGTTATAAATTTCTAAATACTTTCAAAGAATAATTATATTTTCTTTCTTTCTTTAAATGAAGACAGAAATCAGAGGCACAGTGGTCACTATTGTTAGAAGTTATATTTCTTAAAAATTGAGTCTTCTAACATATTTTTTTGACAGTAAGCCGATGGTGGACATCGCATCGACGGCTACGTACCGAAGTTCCCTAATGATGCGATATTTATTGTGGAGAAACATTTATCGTGGGGAAAAATAGAGTTTTGAAATTCACTGTATTGGGTATTGCACCGTTTTGAAATGAATAAGATTCAGATGTGGTTTATTCATTATGTACGTAAATATTGTACGTAACAAAAATGGAAACATATTCATTATTTTTTCTTTCATATTTACGAAAATGAAGCCTGCTGTTTCCAAAAATTTGAGCCTTCTTTCTGAGATTTCCAAAATAAAAATATTTTTACATTTATTTCACGCTAGTGATCCGGCCTGTCTTCACTCGTGAGGTCTGAGTTTATAATAATATGATTATACTAATCAGCGATTAAGCACCATAATATATACCCTACTGTGGGGCTATGAGTGTGAAGCGGTTATTTATTTAAAATAATCATGCACGTTTCCGTGTTATGGAGGGTACGTTAGGCCGGTTAACATTTATTGATTGTTCGGGGCGGTTTGAAAACATCCGACAGCAAGCGGGTCACTAACTTGCATCTCCATGCATTGGATTGCATGATGGAGTAAGCTCCCGGCCTCCCCGATAATGAGGAGAGACCCGCGCCCAGCAATGGAATGAAAAAACGGTTGCAGCCAAGGTTTGTGGTAAAATTATATTCATCTCTCATATGTTTTTATATTCGAAATTCGCTCCTTTATCGCTCATATTTTTAGCCTTGAACAACAAATTCAACGAGCGAAATTCGTTCACGCACACATAAGTCATTCTATTTCAATAAAGGCACAATATTTTTTTCTGACGTAACGATTTTTGTAAACGAAATATCGATATCACATCAGAATTCTGATCATGTCCGATTTAACAAATGTAAGGGCAGTTTCAGATCGGAGTATTATATGCACGTATTGACTCGTTTTAGTAGCGCATATAGGTACGTATCGGTGAGCTTATGCCACAAATGTAACTTCTAAGAGCTTTGACACGCTTATAAGTTCGTAGATTTCGGTCGTGACATATGTCATCTTACCAGTTCTAGTGCCAAAATGATGGAATAAATTAATTAGGCCTGAATCTTTTATTGAAGCCTTAGAGCATCAAAGGTACTGACTGGACTCACCCTTCAATAGAGACGGCATAGCGCCTCGCTTCGATACATAATTTTTGTGCCAAATCTGGTGCGGGGAGAAAAACGCTCACATTTTAATTTTGTCACACATTCACAAATATTCTTTCATCGCTACAGACGCATACATTTCTAAATAATTATGTCAATTTCAGTTATTAACAACGTCATTTTCTATGCACCGACAACACTGACACTGACACACACAGACACACTAGTTGTATAACTAGAAGGCACATTGTGCATGGACGTTGGGACGAGGAGTTCGCCCGTAAAGGCCACTCCTCTGACGGGTGTCATATCTGTCAATATCTTGATGCTTTAAGATTGAAGCGCTAATAGTACATAAGTAAGCGCGTTTGCTAAAACGACCGTACATGCGCAAAAAACGCTGGTTTGAAGCCGCTGTAAGTGGAGAAAAATACGCTGGTCCAAGAACGCTCTAAGAGTATTATATGCACGTATTGACTCATTTTAATAGCGCATGTAGGTATTTATTAGTGGGTTTTAACCACAAATGTAACTTCTAAGAGCTTTGACACGCTTATAAGTTCGTAAAGTTCGGTCAGGACAGATGTCATCCCTATCAGTTTCAGTGCCAAAAAGTTGGAATAAATTAAGTAGGCGCGAATGTTTTATTGAAGCGCTAATCCATACTAATATTATAAATTTGAAAGTAACTCTGTCTGCTACGCTTTCTTGCTTAAACAACTGAACCGATTGTAATGATTAACCGATTATAATTTAAAACACAGACAGAGTAAACCTTGGAAAGGACATAGGATGGTTTTTAACCTACGGGAACCTTTAAAACGTGTCCACGCGGGCGAAGCCGCTGGCGGAAGACTAGTAGTACATAAGTAAGCGCGTTTGTTAAAACGACCGCAAAAAACGCTTGTTTGAAGCCGCTGTAAGTGGAGAAAAATACGCCGGTTCGAGAACGCTCTAAAGCGATCCTCGATCTCCTCATTTTCTTCCCCTTGGCTGGTCGCGAGATTTCATTTAGTTGCGGATCCCCTAAATCGTTTAATGTAAGGTGGATTTTCCCTTTAAATGAGCATGAGAGGTACATTTCTGATACTAATTAAATAGGGAACGCTATTGATTGAATACTCTATCGCTTAATGTAGAGTTTTTTTTATAATTTTCAATAATAAGGAATTTAGGGGACTTTGCTTCCATAATCAGTTTTTTTGTTAAAGAAAGGGGTGATATAAGTTTAACGTGTGTGTCTTATTCAACGAGTCTGAATTCAATGCTAGGTCTGCAAAAAGATTGCATCCATACGAGGAACTAAGAAGAAACTTATATTTTCACTATTATTTTTCCTTGACAATTCCAAAAACGCCAAAAGGTACTATTTTTCTAAAATAAATAACATCGCCACCTTAGAGGTTTTCATTTATAAAAAATACCCATAATGTAAAATTAATTTAGTTTTTAACAAAAAAATAGAACCGACTTCAAAAGAAGAAACAGATCAAACACTGGTTACTAAGGTTAATAAGCATCTACCTACATGGTAGATAATATAATAATCAATACATGATATTATAAATAAATGCAAAATTTATTCTTTTGGATAAGGAGAAGGTTATTGCTCTATCATGTAAAAATGGCTGAACGGTTCATGATAAAATTTAGTAAAGACATATATTATAGTCTGCAATATCACATGGATACAATGCCAATTTTTTTTCCTGGGATAATTTTTTTCAACCTTTTTTTTATGTCCCACTGCTGGGCACAAGTCTCCTTCTCACAAGTGAGAGGGATTTAGGCCATAGTCCACCACGCTGGCCAAGTGCGAATTGGTGGACGTCATGCTTTCGAGACATTATGAATTTCTCTCAGGCATGCATGGCGATGGAGAACATCGTAACCAATTTAATATCACGATATTTTCCATAACCGTGGAGCAGCGATAAATGCGCACATTACAAATTTCTTTGTAAGAGGTGCGCACCGAGGATTTGAACCCAGGGTCGGTCGCGTAGAAGACCGCGGCTTTTACCACTTGGCCATCGCTGCTTATATATACCCTGTGTCGTGGGTACCATGGACACATATAAAGTTAGAAACACAAATACCCAGACCGAGAACAGAAATTTAAACTCATCGTTCAAATTTCTGTTTCGTCGGGAATCGAACCCGGGACCCTTCGATTGGCAGTCCGGCACGGTAGCCATTACGCCACACGGGTCGTCGTATTTTGTCACTAGAGGTCACCTATCTCAAACTGGCTTGGCTTAGCTGCATAGATTGCTTGCGTTTTACGCCAGCCGCCGGGACACGCCCGCTTCAGCGTTGGTTTCGTTAAACGATTGTCGGGGCTGTCAACCAAATTACATCACGGGACCATCCAAAGGGAAAATAAGGAGACCGGGGATCGCGTTATACTTATAAAATCGGACAAAATCACAATTCTGATGTGATATCGATGTTTCATTTACGAATGTGTTGCGTCCAAATAAAATGTTGTTTACTGGAATAGAATTGACTTATGTCTGCGAGAACAAATTTCACCTGTATAATTTTTGTTCATGGCTTATAGAGTGAGTAATAAAGGAGCGAATTTTTTTATATAACGAATCGTGAGTGTAACTTAACATGATTATTTACTGCCGGCAATACTCACGTTGCATAGTTGATGTTGCTCAAAGGAGCGAATTTCGAATACAAAAACAGACACAACATAATATTATACTATACACTTTGACTGCAATCCTTTTGGCGCCCCAGTGCTGGGTGCGATCACTCCCCATTATTGGGAAGGCCTTTTTTGGTATCGGGGGGAACCTTCAAATGTACCCGGCAACATGGGAGAGAATACCGTGTTGTGTGGGATTTGTACCACATTTAAAACCCCCTCGGAGGCCTGCCTCTGCGCTTGCGGAGGACTTCAGGATCTCCAGCGGAACGCACCGGAGTCCTCCGCACGCGACGCCCAGAAAGAGCCGGGAGAGCAAATGTGCTCTTCTGTACCTTCAGATACTTATGGCGGCATGCAGCCACGCACACACCGCCGTCCTTTCTAGGGCCGCTGGCTGGACGGATCGAGCTCCCACTCTCACCGCCCGCAACCCGGGAAGCCACCCTTTTTAGTTGCCTCTTATAATCAGGTAGGGGATATCGTAGCTCTATTCTTAATCCCAAAGCTACAGAGACTTAATTGGGAGGCCTGGAGTTTACTCCACTACGCTGCTCCAATGCAGGTTGGTGCAGATGCGGGTTAGTGGCACGCCCGCTGTCAAATGTTTTCAAACCACCGCCGCCCATAAGGCCGCCGAACAATCTATGAATAACGACCTCCATAGGATAGAAACGCGCATGATTTTTTTGCTACTAGTGATCACTTATGTATCTCAAACTCAACCGCGCCGGATTGGCTTAGCTGCCTATATCTGCGTAGCTGCTTACGTTCTACGGCAGCCGCCGGGCCATGCACGCTTGAATGTTTGTTACATTAAACGATTTAAGGGGTTCGCAACTAAATGAAATCACGGAACCATCCATGGGGAAGAAAATGAGGATATCGGGGATAGCCGTATACTTATAAAATCGGACACGATCAGAATTTTGATGTGATATCGATATGCCGTTAACGAATATGGTTACGTCGAAAAAAATATTGTTTATAGAAATAGAATGACTGATGTCTGCGAGAACCTTAGAGCATCACAGGTATTGACTTGACGGGTGAGTCAGTACCTTTGATGCTCTAAGGCGAGAATGAATTTCTTCTTATGATTTTTTTGTTCATGGCTAATAGCATGAGCACTAAAAGAACGACCTATGAATAGAAACACAGAAAGTGTGTAAATAATTTTATATTTCATAGATTTATTTCGTAGATTGAAAACTCTACAAGCATAAAACAGCGAATTGTCTCATGCTATTAAATATCCTATTTACTTTTTTGTCGAATATACTTTTTCCTACCACCTTTCACCAACCTTTAAAACCTAGTTATTAACCATTGAGTTATATTACTACGTATAGAGACGACATTCTGAACAAAATCAGTGCGCTCATCATGCATTGCGAAATGTGTAATGAACCAAATAACCAGACAAATGTGCCAACCAATAAAGACCTCTGTCAATTGGTAATAAGGTACAATACGCAAGATGGCATATTTGACGTTACTCTTTACATTCCAATGCGTTGAACAGCCTCAGACGTCCGACACTGACTGAGCGCGTTGATGCTGATTGGCTCTAACACGTGTAACAAGAAATCTAGTAGAGACGTCCACTCTATACGTAGTAATAATAACTCAGTGTTATTAACATTAGGATCTATGGCTGAAGAATTAAATTTATTCCTGTAAGCATTTCTAACTAATAACACTCGCAAATACGCCCTTTATGCTCATACTGAAAGTTACAACATACTTATCCCCAGAAGCTTGATTCGACGCAATTTACGTATGGCTATGATATGGCCGACTGGACTGAACATACCTTTATTACGTAGACGATCACCACAATGTATCGATGCTGCATCGCCGGAAGATTAACAATGTTTCATAATTTCATGGCAGAAAAAATAATTAAATATACCACATTCAATCGCAAATTAATTAATCAGAGAGTCTATTAATTATCGGCGATGAGTTTTAAAGCGCAGCGTTAGCGAAAACAACATCAATTTACATAATTAATCTCGTCACAAGCCTCGAAGCGGATTGGTGAAACTAATTGAATGATGGAAACTGCGGTCTTTATGTCAACTCGTATGATCGAGAAATTTTATACAAATTTCAGTTACGGAAAATCATGTATGAACAAAATTACTTAAGGACATTAGTAAATATGCAGTGTCTAGAATAATAATACGTATAGAATAATAATACGTAGAGTTCTGTGCAGCTAATCTAAGTCGAAAGTCGTATGTAGGATAAGGATATTGGAAATTGTATTTATTTGAAAAATCTTTATTTCTATGCGTCAAAGAACTGATTAAATCGGCGCTTTGCTTATTGTTGTTGGTAATCAATAGAATAAAATGCTATTATAAAGTGTTTTTATGTTCTGAGAGTTTTGGAAATATACACAAGAACATTCGGACAGCATAGTGGAATAATTTCCAGATCTTCTCAGCTATAGGAATAAACTATGAGCAATTTCCGACGCCTTCAGTATTTTCTTTTTTGTAGATGTAAGCAGCCACCGCATAATGTCAACACAACATTTTTAAAAATGGGTATACTGTAGGGGTTGAAAGCAGTCTCAAAATATCCATTTATCTATATCAAAGTTTAATACTAGACAAATTTAAAAAACTTCAAATTCGCATATACCCGTAACTAATAATGATATAGTTCGGCATCCAAGTAATTTTATCTGTTATGGCCGCTCCACATTAGTGCCGTGAAGCGCGAAAACTGGCATGAACGTAAATGTGGATGGTTTTCTCGGATTCACGCTGTTAATACATGATACACGATAATGTGGAGTAACTATAACGAAAATAATATTATTAACTGTTCTTCTGTCAAATGTACAAGTTATTCGAATGTATATTGTATATATGGGCGGCAAGCCATTTGTACGTTTTTAAATATTAAGAATTGTCTTTAATTTATTGTTAAATTATTATAATTAAACTAATATTATTTGTTAAAAGTTGTTTTATCAATATGTAAAATAAATTGTTGGTGATTTCTGGTAGAATTTATTATTTATTATGTTTATTATTTATAAGTAATTATAAAATAATTATATTATTTCTGATAGTGTTTAAATAATTTATTTTAAAATATATCAATGTAATTGTATTTATTAATTGCTAAACCTATTACGATTGAGTTCACGTGTTGTGATGTAAGAGTGGTGCGAGAGGGGTAGTAGTGGGGTTGTTTGTCACTTGGTACTCAAGTCCGCGCGCTATCAGAGCGGGGATGATTGTTCAATTTACCATAAGGCTAGGTTGTTACTCTGTCCAAATTACAATTAAAGTTATTTCTTATACTGAAATAGTGTAATTTATTTATTCGTTATGGAACGGAATAACTGTGGTGGTGGAGCCTCGCCGACATATACAATGTACCTGTAAAAAGCGCAAAGCCCGAAGTGTAATTTCGCACACACAAAGGCTGAGGTGCGAGAGATTTGCCGCTAAATTGGAAGGCGGCATGTAATCGGCTTACGAGGGGGTTTGTATGTGTGACCCAGCCTACTATACGGACTTAGGAAAATATAGTTACGGTTCTATTCACAAGATGGTTTTACACATAGTATGGTTTCCAACAGGGAGGTACCGAATTCAAAATCTCGGCTCGCCTACCTCCTTAAAGCATCCAGGTATGACAGGTATGACACCCGTCAGAGGAGTGGCCTTTACGGGTGGACCCCTCGTCCAAACATGCATGCACAATGTGCCTTCTAGTTATGCAACTAGTGTGTCTGTGTGTGTCAGTGTCAGTGTTGACGGTGCATAGAAAATGACGTTGTTAATTGAAATTGACATATTTAGAAATATATGCGTCTGTAGCGATGAAAGAATATTTGTGAATGTGTGACAAAATTAAAATGTGTGCGTTCCTCCCCCCGCACCAGATTTGGCACAAAAATTATGTATCGAAGCGAGGCGCTATGCCGTCTCTCCTGAAGGGTGAGTCAGTAACTTTGATGCTCTAAGCCTGCCTCTAACAAAGAAATGATGTGCGTATTTATCGCTGCTGAACAGTGATAGAAAATTTTGTATACTTAACTAATTACAATATTTTCCATTACTGTGCATGCCTGAGAGAAACTAACAGTTTCTTGTCTCGTAGACATGATGTCCACCCATACCGTAAGGTCAAGGCTATCTCTTGCGGCTGACATAAAACGGCGGCACAAGTCCCTCCATATTTGAGGAGGCCTTGGGATGACTCTATCATGTTGCAATGTTCAGGCAGTGTATAGGCCGGTGTACCTATAAATAAATAAATAATAAATAACGCTTCACACTAATAAGTCCACAGTATATATAGAAAGATATACCCTACGTACCCGAAGGATAATCTTTTTATAAGGAATATCTTAAAAAGCACCCCACGCTTTTTACACGCTTTTTATTAGCTTCACCTGTATGTTTGTATGTTTGTAACCGACTTCTTTGGGCGCGATTTTGACCCACTTTAAACGGCCAGATTTTTACAATAAAATGCATTTTAGCACTATTTTTAATTCAAATTTATTAAAATTTATTTTCTATTTTTGAAATGAAAATTTCTTTAGCTTTGTTGGGATAGGTAAACTCGCGTCAGGACACGTGGCCTGATCGAAAATTCGTAAGACGGAGGGGTGACAGCTGATGACGGCTCGACTGTCTATACTTCTAATAATAAAACTAAAGTCGTTTATATTAATTATTTTAAATATGGACATTGAACAAAGTGCGTCTATTAATAAAAATAACAGAGAAGCGGGCGTGGAGAGCTAGGAGAGTGGCCTTTACGGGCGAACCCCTCGTATCAACGTGCATGCACAATGTGCTTTCTAGTTATACAACTAGTGTGTCTGTGTGTGTCGATGTCAACACTGACATCACGGTGCACAGAAATTGACTTTGTTAATAAATTGAAATTGACATACATATTTAGAAATGTATGCGTCTGTAACGATGAAAGAATATTTGTGAATGTGTGACAAAATTAAAATGTGTGCGTTTTTCCCCCGCACCAGATTTGGCACAAAAATTATGCATCGAAGCGAGGCGCTATACAGTCTCTACTGAAGGGTGAGTCAGTACCTTTGATGCTCTAAGGTTGTCCGCCATACTGCTATGGTGGAATTGACAATAATTGTTTTTGAACCAAGAAAATATACCTCATACAAAATATTTCTTAAGAATCCTTCCATCCTATAAAATTCTATATCCAATTCCTTACCTCATATGCTTCTCAATAGTATATTTGGTCCTGCACTTTTTACCGCAATGGTCGCATATATACACAATAAAAATAGTGAAAGAAAATGAGTGAGTACTTTATAAAAATACTAGATGAAAACCTACTGAAAATACTAGATGAAAAATAATACTGATAATAAAAGAAATTCGTGCGAAATTATTCTCTAACCATTCCAAAAATGCACAACGTTAATGTTCAAGTTTTCACTTCTGCCGGCACTACCGGAGTGCAACCCGTTGTTTTTTTTTATTGGATTTCTTATAAAAGCGTGTTTTTTGTGTTTTAAACTGTTACTAAGCGAGCAACGCTAAACGTCCAAGTTCTATACGATAATACATATTTTATTACCATGGAGTTCCTAACGTTCCTAATACCTTTAAACGAGCAATTCTTGTATATAATCTAAACATGTTTTTTGAATCTCGGAAACGGCTCCAAAGATTTTATTAAATTTAGTACCCTGGTTTCGGGGATGATAAATCGATCCAGCAAATTTTTATTGATAGAAATTGTCGTTTTATTTAATGTTTATGCGGTTAAATCTAAAATTACTCTTACTGACATCTATTGGAGAATATTAATAATATTGTGGCGTAGAAAGCCGTCAAATGTCGTCAATCCGCCCTTCAAACAAATGACAATGTCGATATGAAAGACCTCTATAAAAATTTCGTCAATGGAATTAAAGCTCTTGGTCGAATGGTTACGAAAGCTGACTACGGAGCTAGACACCCGGGTTCAAACCTCAAGTAGGCAAGTTGCGTTTTTTATTTTTTGTGACAATTTTTTTTTAATTGGGAGCTAGGTATTTCAAAAGGCTTTGTTAAGTAACACTAAGCCAATAAATGTTTTGTATAAAAATAAACCAAGAAACCCAATTGTTTTTATCCGAGCAACGCTCGGGCGTCCAGGTACTCAATGAGAAATTGAGTAGGTAAATAAAGGAAAACACTATGACCCAATTAAACTTAAACTGATGCCAGACCTATTTTTACGGCTTTGGTTGGTGATCGTATCGCGTGGCCAAGCCATTTAATGGAAGGATGTGTAATGACACTTAATGGCGGAAACGTTCTCTGAACTGTTTGCCTCTAGGGAATCAAATATTTATCGGGGCTGGCTTACGTTAACTTCCAATTAGAAAGACATAAACCTTTCCGCCAAAAAAAACTTTTGGCCCAGCGGCTAGCGTACAACACAAGCAATCTATGCAGCTAAAATAACAGGCGCAGTCAAAAATTGTATGCGCTTTTCCATGCTGCAGAGGGTACGTTAAGCCATCGGTTCCGGTTGTTGTCGACAGACAACAGTCCTTAAACTTTACCGGAGGCCTTATTGAGGCCTTGAAAACATCCGACAGCGAGTTGGCTACTAACCTGCATCTCCACCAACTCGCATTAGAGCAGCGTGGTGTAGATAGCTCCAGGCCTCCCCAATAATGGGGAGAGATTCGTGCCTAGCAGTGGGATGCAAAAAGAGTTGCAACCAGCCAAGCCTTTTAAGGTCTATTGAGAATTTGAGCTTTTACAAACGTAAGTTCATACCTTCCTAAGCAGTTGAAGAGGCCTGGAGTTTACTTACAACCGCTACTTCAATGCGATTTGCTGGAGGTGTTGGCAGATGTTTTTAAACTGCCCATCAGGCCGCCGACAAAGTTTTTTTTTATTTCTTTGGAAAACTTACAGCTAACACAGTAGTATAACGTTAAAATAATATAGTTGTACCGATGATATCTATTAACGGCAATAGGATCCAATGGCTTAACGTGCCCTCTGGTGTCTCTGAAGCACAGAAGTACGCATGAAATTTGCCACTAGTCATCCATCCCACACGTGACCACAGTCATTTGGCTTAGCAGCTTCGATTGCTTGCGTTCTACATCAGCCAATGGGCCAAGAATCTCTAACTACAAGTGCAATCTTACGTCCAAACAGGGCTTTCTCAGTTAATTACAAGGCGGAACTCATTAGTCTACCCGATTTTTGGTATTGGATCTGCATAATGATACCCTTAATGTCCCCACAGAGCTTTTAATCGCGAATCGCCGATTTCAGGTTAATTAGGAAGTTAATTGTTTTGTGAATCGATGCTTGTGTTGGTGCTCCGACAATTTCACCCTTATTTTAATTAAATTTAGGACGACTTCCTCGATGTTTGCTTTGTTCAATCGGATGAAATTTTCGACTGAAGGACTGGAACATTTTGTTCATTAAGCGTTGATATTTATTAAACTGTAATGAAACTTTGCTGTCCAACTGAGTGGGCAGCGTTCGGGAAATTTCAAAGTGTCTTCTCGTCCAAAATACCCCAGTGCCTGAAGTCGAAAGTTTTCGAGCAGTGTATGTTGCCAGTGATGACCTACGGCGCTGAGATATGGTCTTTTACAGTTAGCCTTTTCCACAGGTTCAAAGTCACTAAGCGAGCGATAGAGAGGGCTACTATGCTTGGTATTTCTCTACACGACAGAATCCGTAATGATGAAATCCGCAGACGAACGAAGGTTACCGACATAGCTCTCAATATCTGCAAGCTGAAGTGTTCACATACGAGTAGCTAAGAAGACTGACAACCGGTGAGGAAGAAAGGTCCTCGAATGGCGACCACATCTCGGGAAAAGGAACAGAGGCTGCCCTCCAACCAGATGGACTGGACGGAGTGGCGAACATTAGGGGAGACCTATGTCCAGCAGTGGACTTTAAAAGGCTGATGGATGGATGGATGGAATGAAAGTTCAAAGCTCTTTGAAGACCCGTGTGACGCAATGGCTACCATTCCGGACTGTCAAATAAGGGTCTCGGGTTCATCCCCGGCGGATCAGAAATGCGAATAATGACTTTCCTTTTCTGTTTGTAGTCTAGGTGTTCATTTTTATGTCTTTGTGAGTATCCATGGTATCTACTGCAGAGAGAACTCTTGTGTGGGGCTTTCAGTATGAAACGCTATTTACTTATTCTTTATATATCCTTCTTGTTACAAATAAAACCGTCATGAGCAACTTTTGAATATCCCACTGGTGTATACAGTCAAATAAAAAATTATATGACAGTTTTAAGAAGCTGAGTGAGGATTATAATAATGAAGGTTAAAAAAAAACTTAAAATAACGCTTTACTCTCATAGCGCCATCGCGCCATCGCGCCAGTATGTTGTATACCCTGTATCGTGGGTGCCTTGGACACATACAAAGAGAAGGAAACAAACACGCAGACAAAAAAATGCACCTCTAAATTCATCATTTAGATATCTTTCCTACTGTAAATTGAACTGGGAACTCTTGCGCGGCACAGGCACATTGAGTGGTGACCACTGTGTGACCGCAATACGAGTCTTCTATCTATAGGTACATAATTATATCGTAGGTATATCAGGTTAAGTTCCTAAGTATTTTTGTATTTTTAAGGAGTATGTCTGACATATTTACTTCACACGGTAGTCTAATACCGTTGGCCTTCTCTATAGCGTATATAAAGACAGCTACAGTTATTTTTTCTCTATGCGACACTATATAAAACAATGAAATTCAAAAAAGAATGAACTGACTATATAGAAATATAAATCATACATAGCTTACTGTCATTTCACCACAAAGTCACGGTCAATGTTGTGATCAAGTTACTTTAACCAAGATCACATTATACAAAACGATGTACCTTCACTTCATTCAGATACATCCTCATCATTTATATTGACAGGGCCTATCATCGTAATTAAATTTGGAATTCATTTAAACTCAACGAAAAGTGATACGACGCAAACTAGGTATTTTCAGTTATACTTTACCGAGCAGCCCTTAGTTTCGTGTTCAAGCAGGCTGTCGTGTGATTATTAAATGTTCTAAATTTGTAGCTGTCCCTGAAGCTCAACATTAAGAATATATATGTCGCAGGGCAATGAGGATATCAGATTTCACGAAATCCCTAGGGATATCATGAAATCCCGGTAGATGTCGAATATTCTTGTTTATTACGTCTTCTTACTAACAGTATCTAGTGATATGACATAATAATAGTATAAAGTTAGAGATATGTCATTTCACTAAACTTAATGTAGTGAAATAAAGAATACTGTTGATGAATAAAGTAATCCCTTCGCCCGCTTTTCGCCTCTGCGAAAGAAAGTTAATGGTACCATGCGCGGGGTTCCTTTTTTTGTGTTAATTAAAAAAATCCCATTCATTTTAAATGACGAGTTCTTTTTGTATTATTGTTTGGCCTCCCCGTACTAGAGCGAGCGAGAGAAAAATTTGTAATATTGTTTTATTACTTTATTCTTCAACAGTATTCGTTATTTCACTAAATTTAGTTTAGTGAAACGACGTATCACTGACGGTTACTTGGTATTTTAACATATCACTAGATATTTTTAGTAAAAAGTCGTAAAAACAAGAATATTCGACATCTACCAGGATTTTCCGAAATCCTCATTTCACTACGACATATATAAGCTTTTGTATCTCCTCCTGATTGTTTTAGACGACTTAAAGGGTGTTCTCGCAATTGCTGGGGTGAGAATAGAAGTTTGAACCGTCCAGCTAGCACTGGAATTTACAGGAGAGCACCATCGTTCTCCATATATTATGATTTACACATAGTTGCATACACGTAAAACAAAAGTGTATCTCGCTTTCCTAGTCGAATATGGCGGCGCATCGAGCAAAGTGTTGTCAAAAATATCCACAAGAAAAAATGTCGCATTGCATTGTGGAAGAGTGTAATGAATAGTGTTAAATAATAATGGGGTAAATTGAATTATGATCGCAATATGTGTGCGTGGGCGATTAAACGCAGACATTTTTACTTTTAGAAAACCGGTCAAACTTTATACGATAGTTCGCAGTGTTCCACCTTTATTTTTTCACTAGCGGCCGCCCGCAACTTCGTCCGCGTGGACTTTGGTATTAGTCATAACATGATGTCATATACTCGTAGCCTATAGCCTTCCCCAATAAACGGACTGTCCAACACAAAAATAATTTTTCAGTTTGAACCAGCAGTTCCTGAGATTAGCGCGTTTAAACAAACTCTTTAGCTTTATATATTAGTATATAGATTTGATCCGAGTTCTAATATCGTTTCGTCGCGTCGTATACTGTAAACTATCTTAAATCGTTATCACTTCATTAAAACCCGTATCCGGTGAAAATTCAAAATAAACTCGTCCAATTAAAATTATAATTCAATAACATTAACCGGAGCGGAGCTGAAACAAAATATTCAAATACAATTTTTCGTTCTCGAATCCCAAAGAAAATTGTACCTTTCACGAACGATTTACAGTTTAAATTTCAGTGCTGAGAGTTCAGTTGTATGTAATTACAGAGCGAATACGTGTTATGAGATCTCTAATTAACTGCCACGCATTTGCTTCAGTTAATTTAGTTCAAATTTATAATGTAATTAACATAACATTGAGTAATAGTTGGTTGGATGGAAGTCAGAAATTACTTCGGCGAAATATACAGAGAGTATAGCGTGATATGATTACTTCTGTTATCAAATGGTGTGGCTTCAAACTCTAGACGTGAGATTTCTTAATAATATGCCTGCAGCCCTTTTTGTGCCGCTTCTAGGCAGGGCTATCTTCCCTGGAAGATCTTCACTGGAAGATCTTCACTGGAAAGATCTGAGCCTACTCCGCCACTCTGCTCCAGTGCAGATTGTAGATGCGGGTCAGAGGCCAACTTTAAAAGGTTGTTGTGAGGTGTAAAAATAAATTAAATACGAAATCGGTAGTAAAGCTTATAAGAGTTTATTCATGACAATCAAATATATTTACAAAAGTGACATAGACTAAATTTAAAAATACTAGAAAAATAAGTTCTGTATGGCCTGCGTTACAAACAAAGAACGAGAAACCTTCAACACCCCAACTTAACGCAGGTACCATAGAACACTTATATTCTACATAAGTTTATAAGTCTATAAGTCCTAATTGTTTACAAAAACTCAAATGCTTGAAACTGCCTAATGGTTTTTTGTAAATACATCAGCGATCATTATATCTGTAGGCATATACCTAAGATCTACGTTGATCCTGCTCACAACATCCCGCACAAAATGATATCAAACCTCAATGTGCTTAGACCTTTTATGATGAACTGGATTTAAGGTCAGTTGTATAGCAGACTGATTGTCACAATTCAATACAATTGTATGTTCTATCCGATGCGACCGGGTGACGCCGTACTCGCTCGAAATTTTGCACCGAAGGGGGGCAAGTGGTCGGAAGGACATTATTTTAGAAAGGTCGGGCCCAGTCTCGTATAAAGTAAAACTTGACAATGGTACCGAATGGCGTAGACACCAAGACCAACTGGCCCCCATTCGGGAAAAGAATCGGTACTCTTTGTCACGACCGAGTACGGCGGTCGAAATCGATAAGGAAGCGGTAGACGATGACGACGCCGGGGTGCCGGACGATAGGCCCGGCGACGGCGCTCCGGGGGCGGAGGGTGAAGCTCATGAAGACTCCGAGTACGGGGACGCGGAGGACACCCCTGCATCCCCAGCTCCTGTGGCGCCGGCGCCTGATGCTTCTGCGCGCGAGTGGCGAGCTTATAAACGCATAGTTAGTAAGAAATCTGTGATGTAACATAGATGATACATATTTACATATATATAACCTTTATTACTATGTCTGACGTTGATTGTCGTTGTAAGGGGGCAGATATGGAGGGTATATGAATAATAAAGTTAGTCAGCATCTAACCGGGCTTTCATTATACGTTACACTTTCTAAAACGGCGAGTCGAATCCACGAGTCTAACCACGGGTATGCCATGTTAGTACTTAAGAGGCCGTATACGAAATTTTGCCGATTTCGCTGATTTAGCTCATTTTATACAGGAGATTTTGCAGTTAAAATACACTATTTCCATAAGTTTTATTGCACAATATGACTGATCATTTCAATAATAAACTATTAAATGAGCCACTTTTTAATTTTTATTTCGTTATTTTCCTTAATAGACCTGAAGCCGGTGATAGTTTTGTAAATATTACTGTAATAGGTATAGAATATCTCATATATCTGGATCATTTTAAAGTCTAAACAGATCGAAAAAAATGCCATGTATTGCTGTAAAAACCACATACATAGCGTATGAGCCACTTTTTGCCACTCTCATACAAAAAATATTAGTAAAAAAACATTGAACTTAGTCAATTTTGAGAGAAAATGGGCCAGATAATGCATTTGATTTCGGCAAATTGGAATAATCTTTCGTAAAATGCATTTGACATATAAACTCTTCAGTTTATAATCAATCCGTTTCCTGAAAAAAAAATCTTATTAATAATGATGATTCGGCATTAAGCATCTTTTAAAATAACCTAAATCTCGCATTATAATTCTTGACGCAAGCTATAAAAGTGTCTAATGTATTAAATTATTAATGAAATGAAAAGTTATATTGTGCAATGATACTTGTAGAAGTACTGTAATTTATCTGCAAAATCTCATGTGTTAAATCGGGTAAATAAGCAAAATCGGCAAAATTTCGTATACGGCCCCTTAATAACCTATGATTATTACAAAATGGCTGTGTACCTGTATATACCTATGACCTACTTTAATAAGAGTTACGAGTATGTTCCCGTTTCACGAATGTCTCGGATCCATTTGATGTAGTTACCTTCTAACAAACCTAATATAATCTTCCTCAAGTTTCTCAAGAACTTTCAAACATGAAGCGCTAATTGGTGTTGAAGAGAATAACTTAATATTCCGTACTATATTATTGCTTTGAGACCATAAATCTTATGAACGTCAGTCATAATTATAAATAGATGCGGCTCGAAACTTATGAAACAAGTCTTCCTTGAAACTTAACAAAGTATTTTTGGGGAAAGCGTAATGAGATTACATAAATTTTGTTTTAAAATATAAGTAAATAAAGATTAGGAAACGTTGGGCACGTTTATAACTTTGTAGACACAGAAAAAAACTGAATGTCTTAATCTTTCTGGTTCCTACAAAAATGAAGAAGGTGGCACAATAAGTTTTATTTTGTGCAATTATCGCATCGCAAACTTTGCATATTGCCAGCGTCAAGTATAATTTTTGCATCAGTCTGATATTCAAGTAAAGCGATGGCTTCTTTACCAGAACGTGACCAATGAAATTTTGGAGGCAAGCCGGAAAAACATATTTTCGCACTGTTATTTTAATTCACATCACTCGCGCACTATAATTAACCTATATTGAACAAAATGCCATAAAATTTATCCGATTTAACTCAAAAATACACCAAGAAAGTAAAATAAAACAAGAGCAATATGACTTTTTCGACTTCCCGCCAAAACATCGAAAATAAGTTTGTGATAGAATTTGAAGAATTAATCGAAAATTCACCGTACACCGAAGATTTCATCGAACTGGGAAAATGTCACATTTATCTCATTTATATTTATATTCGATGTAAGTATATCTCAATACTGTGTAGCGATGTCATTTATATGAACTGAACTTTATATGAAATACACCATATGAACTGAACACACTCAATTTTATAACGTGTTAAAAGTTTTAATCTATGTTAACTTCAAGCATACTAAAATTATTATAATTATTATTTACTTATTTCATACTACAAATATAACTTAACGAATTAAATTCTAAATTTCATCCAAACTCCGTATGCAAATATTGCACAAAGCATTTGAGCGCCACAAAACGCACTTATAATGCATCAAGCTGTCGTGTTATTCCGCTAATTTCTACCTAATGGTTCATTAAGGTTCTAATTTACAGCGGCCACTGGCGTTGGCTACTTAATTTATCGACAAGGGTTGTTCGTCGATCATAAACTAACTAGTAATATCAATCACCCAACCGCGCATAGTCCTGCGGCTGCCATAAATCGCGCTTTGCCCTGTAGCTGGTGAAGAATGCAAGCAATCTACGCAACTAAGTGAAATGCGTGTCGGTGAAATCGGTGTGAAATGGGTGACGGCTAGTCGCAAGTTTCTTGCGCGTTTCTGTACTTCAGAGGTCATGTCAAATCACCTGTTGTTATCAAAAGTCAAAATATTTATTTCATATTAGGAATACAGAATATTCGCTAAATGAATGTCATTTAGCCCGGTCATCTCCTTTTGGTACCTTTTTGGGCTAAATGTTGAAAAAGGCAGTGGAAAAAATCTAGGAGTTTATAAAACATGACGTTTAATAAATTGATAAAAATAAAAAATAAAAAATTTGCATCGCCAACACTCGAACCCGGGATTCGATTGGCTGTCCGACATGATAACGCTTGCGCTACGATGATTGCGCTTTACAGGACATCCATCTTCTATTTCTTCTTTTGCATTTCAAATAATAATAATATGTAAAAGGTAAGGTAAAATTTATATTTACAGCGATATCGCTTTATTTTATGCTGAAAATCCTACTGTATAATGATACAATAGGATTTTAATAGAAACTCTATATATATATGCAAATATTGCACATAAGGCATCAGCGCGCCACAAAACGTACTTATAATGCATCACGCTGACGTGTTATTCCGCTAATTTCTACCTAATGGTTCATTAAGGTTCTAATTTACAGCGCCCACTAGCGACCACCGCTTAATTTATCGACCAAGGGTTGTTCGTCGATCATAAATTAACAATTAATATCGGGTAGCGATAATTTAGGACAGCGGTAAATGATTATGAAATAGTTGTAAAGCGGACGGTAAAGTAAATATATACTAATATTATTATAATAAATGCGAAAGATTATGTGTTTATTGGCATACTTGGATGGATGTTTATTTCTTAAATTATTATAGGATGGATTAGCTTTTATCTTAGAAAAATGTAATGTACTCAAATGTCCCGACCGATCAGCCGGACTGGATCACTAGTTAATAATAATGAATGATTAAATAATAATGAATTTGATCAGTAAAACCAGCAGTTGATAGGTTTGAAAATATTGTCGAGTTTGACTGGCCTTATCATCACACTGCCGTCGCCCCCTTTTATACTGTGAAAGAAAAAAAAATCGCAGAAAATTATCATTGGTGGAACAACTATCAGTCTTAAGAGTATCTAACACTGCATTATTTAAAAAAAACATCGTTCGAAAGCCGTAAAGACATTGTAGTCTGAGTAATTTTATAACGCAAATTGAATTGTAAAGTATAAACGGAAAATAGATTTCCGAGAATAGATACTACTATTAGTGCCGGTCGTATTCAGTTGTTATAGAATAAATCAAATATCAAACAATCAAGCAAAAAGATGGCAAATCGAGTGGAAATGATATTGAAGACTAAAAGACTTGAATATGTAGGTATAGTACCTATCCGTGACTGTTCCTTAGGTAAAGCTTATTTCCATTCATAATTTCCTGTACTTTAGGAAAAAGAAACATAATATAATCTAAAGAAAATTATTCCGACTCGCTCTTAAAAACACGAAAGAAAATACAGTATACAAAATCTGAAATGAGAGCCATCTCCTTGTAAACAACATTTACATCTAAATGAGCTTCTTATAGCGCCACAAAGAGTTTACTTGTAGAGTAATAAACTACGAACTTACCTTTCCTTAACATTTCCTTTGGGGAAACTATGCAGTTTTAACTAGCAAATGTCATTTTCTCACTCCGTATACAATGGTCGCCTTATTAGTCTGCACCCAAATTTGGACCTTATCACCTTTAACAAGAGTCCATATTTTAATGTGCGTCTTAGTGTTTATTTGCACCAACTCATTTTACAATGCTTCAAGGGAATCATTATCATGTATTCTGTCTGTTTGTGGTATGTAATTGGTACGTGTGTAAATTGCTACTTTAAAACCGCGCTATCGAGTCGCTAAAGACTCGAAGAAAATGGGAAATGATAGCTTTAAAAGCACTGAAGAAGTCGATAATTACATATCGAAACATTGAAAAATAAGTTTTAAATGAGTGAACCATTTCTAAAATTAAAGTCTCAGCTTGAGTTAGAGCTTTCAGAGAGAAAATAGACTAAGAAGCATAATCACAGAGCGAGTCCGGATCCGAACTATGAATTGAGCGTCACAGAAGACGCCCTCAGATCGGTTGTGTTCAACCCATCGCCTTCTTCTGATTGGAGCGGAGAAATGTGAACAGACTGCGGATTTCCACCTTTTCCAAGATTTAAGCAAGAACTTGAACCACTATTCACCTCTCTCTCTCTCACTCTCTTTTTTACTGAGTCCCTGGACTAACACCTAAACCAGGTGAAGCTTTCATAGCCACTTGACCCAATAGTAAATAACCCATTCAAAAAAGAGAAGGAATGGGTTTTTCATCACATCTCTCGAGAACGAACTGGAATTGATTTTTGCAATGGCATTTCTAAGGACCACTAAACTAGTATTAGCCAGCGCGATGCACCAAAGTTTAATATCTATTAAGACCAAGAGCTGAAATATAGTGAACTAAAAAGGTACTTGATATGACCTATAACATATTCCACCTATCCACTTAACTCCACTAGAACTCATAGTAATGAGAAAATTCAGTACCTGTACTGTTAATAAAACTTCCATACTTGCCAAAAAAACTAAACCTTATTTACCTGAAACACGAAAGGCAATGGCTTATAATGGACGCTACATTTGTGCAGATTTAATTTAATATATAAAACATTTTTCAAATTTAACGACCTGAAGAAAACAGCCGGAAACAACTGGATTCAGAGAGCACAGAACCAAAGGTGAATGTTAAAGGCTGATGGATAGATGGATTTCAGATTTCAGTAACAGTACTTAAAAAAATTAAACATGTTTGTTGATTGTAAAAATTGTAACAACGTTAGTGTTTGTTGTCGATAGAGACCGCTAGAGGGCAAGTGCTGAATATTCATGCGCTGCCTCACACAACAAGGTTGACTATGCTCTGCTTTCACGGTCTTTGAAATTAGACTCAGAAACTCAAACAAAGTTCCGTGAACCTTGATTTTCAAACTTATTTCTGATTTCAGTATCAAAAGATAAATTAAAATAATAGTACTATTCTTTGCAATGAAAAATAACTTACACAGTGTTATAATTCTTCATTACCTGTAGATGTGTTGTGCACTGTAAGTATTAGTGATACAAAATATAACCCAAACAGACACCTAAATATAATGACTGCGAAATGAGTTTCACACAGTGAATATTCTGTGTGCCTTATATTTAACAATTTTTTTTTGTATTTTCACACATCTTTTTTTCCTTTTTATTTGTAGTAATATCATTATTGAGTATAGGGCATAAATAAAATCTAGTGCAACATTTAAAAAATGCAAAGAGAGACTTTATTAAAATAAAATCGAAGATTCAAAGATTATCAAATTTGTAACGTTATGTTACAACCAATTTAAGAACCAAATTAACTAAATCTACTAAATCTAACTAAATCAAAATTATTCTCTGCAATTGTGGTGAAATTCGGGTTCACAAAAGGTTATATCTAGGGATGTTTGTTGTCGATAGAGTCCGCTAGAGGGCAAGTGCTGAATATTCATGCGCTTCCTCACACAACAAAGTTGATTCTGCTCTGGTTTTACCTTCTTTTAAATTGGACCCCGTTTTCAAAATTTCGAGAATTCTAATTTTAAAAAATTACTATGGTTAAAAATTACAGGGGTAATCAGGGGTAATGGTAATAAGTTCTAGTTCATACTAGTTTGACTTAAAGAGCGAGAAAAAACCCTTTATAAAGGTACTATAATTAAAACTGTATTTTTAACAACACAAACAGTCTATAATAATCACAATTACCTTATTTATTTGTAGTATAAAAGATATTCAGTAGGCAAAAAATATGAATCAAATCGAAAGTGCATCATTTTCAAAATAATTCAGAATTACTCGTATTATTATTGGTTACACATTGGATTTGAGAGGAAAAAAACTAGATTGGTTATCTGCTTAAATTAAAAATACAAGTATAAACTGTTATTTCAATTTATCAAAATGTAAAAAATTGCAGCAGCCTCATTATAAAAGGAACAATAAAATACATTTTTTGTTATTAAGTTGAATATCTAAAACTAACATTCAAACGACATTCAATTTTATAGAGATATAAAAGCATTACCGCTTAGTTATTATCAAATCAAATCAATTTATATATTATTTATACCATATTAAGAATATAAAATATTCGCATAATGAATTTCATTTTTTCCCGGTCATCGCCTTTAGGTGCCGGTTTAGGCTAAATGTTGAGTTGAGAGAAAAAAGGCGGCGGAAAAAAACTCCCAGCAGCACTCTTTTGAGAAAAAAAGCACATTATATAAATTGAGATTACAGTATGGCTATGGGTCCATAATGGGCACACGTGACAGCTGATCGTATAAGACACTATTACAATGATATAACTATGTATATTACAATTCCCTGCAATGTTAGCAAAATTCGGGTAAACAAAACGTTTGTTGTCGATAGAGTCCGCCAGAGGGAAGACACTGAATATTCATGTCCTGTCTCACACAATAAGGCTGACTCGAACTCGCCTTTGAAATTAATCCAGATTTCAAAAACCTTTTTTTTTTTGTATCGGGGGGGGGGGAAACCTTCAATAGGTACCCGACACCTTGGGAGAGAATATCGGGTTATGTGGGATTTGACCGCACTAAAACCCCCTCGGTGGCCTGCCTCTGCGTTTGTGAGGACTCCGGGATCTCCATAGGAACGCACCGGTGTCCTCCACGCGCGGCGCCCCAGAACGGGCCCATCTTCGGGAGAGCAGATGTGCTCTCCTGCACCTTCAGGTGTTCACGGCGGCATGCGGCCACGCGCATACACCGCCGTCCCTCCCGGGGCTGCTAGCTGGACGGGTCAAGCTCCCACTCTCACCGTCCGCATCCCCGGAAGCCCCCTTTTAGTCGCCTCTTACGATCAGGCAGGGGATACCGTAGCTCTGTTCTTAATCCCGAACCTACAGGGACTGATTTCAAAAACCTAGCAATAGATTAAAAACTACTTTGCAACAATCCGCAATCAGAACGTACTCGTATGATGGTGTATACTTTGCTTTTTACTTCATACAATACCTTTTGCATATCTTTGCATGCATATCTTTAAGACTTTATGGAGTTCCGTAAAGTAACGCCTGATTCTATTAATTACCTAGCATGTATCCAATACTTGCAAGGTTTTAAATGGTAACTTAATGTGTCTAACTAGCTTTTGTCGCGCTCAACCTAAGTACGTACTATATCAACCCAAAATATAGTAATAGCACTTATTGTGTTTTGTTATAGGTTTTTAATGGATCTTAGCCAAAATCTATTAATTTTCTTTAGATACAATAAATTGATTAGCACTGTATCTCTCCTGCAAAATTTTTGAATTTAGAAGCACTTGTTATGGGTTAATCTGGATCATCCAGTTTATTTATTCTATTAACGAATTTTCAAAAAAAATCTCTGCAATAATTGGATATACAAATTGCTGATCGCCGCCAGTGTTTGTTGTCAATAGAGTCTGTCAGAGGGCAGGGGTTGAATATTCATTCATGCACTGTCTCACACAACAAGGTTGACTCTGCTCTGCGTTTGCCTCGCGATCAAGCCGCCTTTGAAATTAACCTCGGTTTTCAATGTTTCGTTTATCTTAACTTTTGAAACTAATTTTGAATTTATTAAAATACTAGCCTTCCGGCGGCTTCGCCCGCGTGGACCCGTTTAATGGGTCCCCCAGCATAAAAAATAACCTATGACGTGCTATTCCAGCCTTCATTGCTATATTAAAATCAGGCGTTTAGCCAGTTGCTTCAACCGTGTTGACCCTATTATTCGTATTCACGTAGGAATTAAGCATTTTCCCGCGGTAAAAAATAACTTATGTTACTTAGGGTGAATGTAGCTTTCTAATGGTGAAAGAATTTTTGAAATCGGTACAGTAGTTTTTGAGTTTATTCATCACAAACATACAAAAATACAAACAAACAAAAATACAAATCTTTTCACTTTATAATTCTATTAGTATAGATTAGTTTATAGGATATTTAGAAATATAATATTAATAACGCAAAAATAGTAACGATTACGATACCAATTGACAAACATTAAAAAAGGCAGCAACCAGAGAAAGAAAAGTCATAACTTTACACAAAAAAATTCAGGTACTCCAAAGAGCTACAAAGGATATGACTCATGCCACTATTTATTTTTTTGAATACCACTTGGCAAACTATCAAAAAGCATTGCATAAAATCACAATATAGTAGTGTGATATTGTACAAAAACCGGGAATTTGCGTGCATCTTACGATTATTACTTCCGCGCGACACTGCAGTCTTTCGAAGCGAGCGTTTTTATTGTTTATTGTGCATGCAAATCCACGAAATAGCAATAGAACCAGTGGGCACACGGGATTTCTTTTTAATGGCTAACTACTTACTTACGTTACCTTGCATACAACTTGTAGTGTTATGAATACACTTACTTTATTCATTGAACAAACAAAGAAAAAAAGAAAATAATTAAAATAAACTTTCACCACAAGCTCCGACAAGAGATACGTCTCATTATGCCACTATTTATTATTTAGAACAGCACTTGGCGTGATCCAAATCCTTACAAAGCGTTGCATAAAACCACTATACAGCGTGGTATTGCAGCAAAAGCCGTAGTTTATTGTTTATTATTCCGACAAAAACAGAGTATTTGATATTATGATGTAAGCAGTGGCTTTTCAGGATATTGTTTTAAATAATTTTCTTTGTTCTTCCTCATATCTCAAGTAGGAGGATAAAAGTTTGGGACGTTACGGCAATTTATTTTCATGATAAAACTTTGATCATTATAAGACAGATAAATATTTTATGGAGTTTTTATGAACTAACAAGTCAGTTATTATATTTGATTGACTGAGTATATGAGTAATATCTCATTCTGAGCGCTTATACCATCAAATGATACGAAATATATTTTACAAACAAGTATATTTGTCATCCAATGATTATTAAAATGTGAACAAATAGGATATTAATGAAAATCTAGACAATCACGAATGGCAAATATGCAGCTATTGTATTGTGATCCAGCAGAATCAGATGTCATTATCAACCGCCAGATTTTAATCTTCCACGTAAGTAATGTAATAATATGCGTAATATCTCCTGCATAGCATGAATATAAACATTAATTGCGTATTTTTTATAGTGACAACATTTATAAGAATCTTATTTTCAACAAGAAGCGAGCAAATACAACCGTTTAGTGCCTCACAAGCGTATTAAAATATAACTAAACACAAAAAAGTCGCAAAATAAAATGAAAATAAAAATAAAGTTTCGGCTCCAAGCACTGACGAAGGATACGGCTCATTATACCGCTATTTAATAATTAGAATAGCAATTGGCGATCCACATTCTTGCAAAGCGTTGCAAAAAACTACAGTACCGAATGTGATTGCAGAAAAGCCATATTTATGTTGTAAGGTATATTGGTCAATATATTTCCATTATTCATGTGTGGTATTTGGAAATATTTACATTTACGTAATTTTCTGTGTTCTTCTTCACATTTAAGTTGCCTCTCTCTTTTTACACTCCACCACGCTACTCCAAGGTTATTGGATATGTGGGTCAGTGTCCAGGCAGCCTTCGGTTTTTAAACCGCTTTACTATAAGTCCTCCGATAAAGTAGTAGTACAATCGACAAACAACTAGGAACGGTGGCCTCGCATACCCTCCGCAGCATGGAACTAATGGTCACGAATGTTACATCTCTTCCAGTTCCCAATAAAGGAAATTATTATGAATTATTTATTATTTGAAACAACACTTGATGCGATCCAAATTTATAACAAGTATTGCATAAAATTCACAGAGAGAAACACTTTATGTTGTTTATGGTGTTTATTATTCTATCATAAGCAGAATATTTGAAATTGTGATGTAAACAGTGGCTTTCCAGATTGCGTAAGTAAGTGTGTGTAAGGTAACGGTTCTTATTTTTGCAGCATTTCCTTTGTTCTTAGCGATTTTTGCGGTAGTAGGATAAAAGTTTTTGCGTTACGACAATTTTATACCGTGATAAAGTTTTAAATATAATAACATGAATAAACAGCTTTTATGAAGTATGTAGTAGTACATTTCTTTTCATATTTTTGATTGATTTTAAAAAGGATGATGGTTTCAATTTGGGTAGCAATAAAACGAGTGACTGTAAATTACACTTTTAAGTGTCAAAATTAATCAATTTGCGTTATAGAATTATTAAGTGAGCGACTGTCTGCGAGTGACGAGAAATCAACAGAACAGCAACTTACAAACATTAATTTGAACTACTTAAAATACAAGTTGAGCAGCTTCATAATATTTGAGCGACCTAATATTTGTTCGAGTCAATGGTAAGTACCACGTCGACGGAACCCCGACGACGTGGTACCATTAATTTTATTTCGCTCGGGCGGAGCATGATTTAAGAAAGGGTAGTATTTAAACGCAAATCAAAAAATATCCTTTTTCTATGCAATAAGATTCCAAATTCCCATCAAAATTACTGATTGCACAGCATAATATTCAACTCAAAATATCACTAAACACACTACAATTTATTTTCGCAGCGTACAGCGATTTTTCCCATCAAAAATGGAGGTGGGAAGAAGCTCTGGCTCCGTGACTTCTCCGGCGCTACGGGAAAACCACTCCCTCCGTAATGGGAGTGTTCTCCCTCCGCGCCTCCGGCTTTTTATATACACTCTAGGGGTAGTACAGATAAGACCACGTGGATAGTGGGGTGCTCTGATTTGGTTTTGGGTATTTTTCAGACACAGAAGCAAAGGGCTTCGGAGACGCCATGGTAGTCAAACGTTGTGTGTAAACTTACAGAATGCAGAGTGGTTTTTTTTCAGTCGCTCACTTAGTAATGTAGTCGCTCGGATAAAATTTTAATATCTGAAATAGATTAATCACAATCCACTTTTTGTAAGCTCGTTCTGGATTTTATTATTATCAATATTCGTCGTTAGTTTAGTAAATTTTTAGCTTAATCTAATTCATACCGCTCAAGTTATTAAAACTGTATGTCATCATCAGTCGCAAAGTTTTTTTTTGTTCGCTCGTTTTATAATTCCCCTTTCAATTTGACTGTTTTTATGTCCCTTATAAGTGCTGATGTTTTTTTTATTTGAAGTATGATGTGTCTTGTATGTTCCCACTTGAAGTTATGTTATAGTTACTTTTTTTATGTGATAGTTACTTTTAAAATAATCTTTAACATAATTGATTCCATGTTTGTTTTAATTAAATTTTTTTTTTAATTTTTTTTTTCTTCAAAAAAGTACAATATATACTATTTTAGTATTCTGCCAAACTGTGGAGACAGTTTGTCGGCAGCGTTCCCGTGGACACGGACAATTACTGTACTTACTTACTAACTAATCTAAGTTATTACTAAGTTAATTAATCCATTGGTTATACCTTATAATGGTTGAGAATTTGTTAACGATTCTTTGTCTTTGATCTTTTAGAAAATGTAGATCTTAACTTAATACACTGTAAGCTACGGACAAAGAGACAAATAGTGTTTTATTAATAATCTTTTAAACTGTCTTAAGGTTTTTATATCTGTAAATAGATCACGAGGTAGCTCGTTTGTTAGTACCGGTGTTAGCCAACGTCTTTCTCTCTTACCAAAATAGTTTTTTACCTTAGGGACAACGAGCTTTGGGTTTTTAATTGATCGGGTTGGGTACGTGTACTCTTTTTCGATTTTATGTTCTTGTCTGTTGAATTGTTCGAGCATGAGCGTTACCTTTACTTTTAATTCAATTGGTAAAATTTTACAAATTTTGAATAGTTTATCGTACTCGCTGTTTAGTGAAATTCTAACATGTTTATTTACAAGTAGTTTAAGCATTCTAATCTGTAAATTCTTTACTTTGTTTAGATGCACTGGGAATGTGAGACCATACGCACCCAGCCCATAAGATATAACTGCATCCGCTAAGGCGTAGTACAGCATTACATAACACCTCTGCTTACATATAATTTTACATGTTGCATTTTACTTAAAATAGAACGCAATTTACTACATACATATTCGATATGTAGATCCCAGCTAAACCGTTTATCTATTATTACGCCTAGATATTTATAAGAAGTTACATTTTCGAGGTAATGACATTTACAGTTAATTTTATTTATGTGCAGACAATCATATGTATGACCTTTTATCTGAATGTGTACAGATTTATTTCTATTATATGGCGACATAATAGTCATACATTTGGTTTTATCAAAATTAATTATAATTCCATTGTCATGGGCCCACCGAACTATATTATCAAAATCCTCTTGTACAGTGTTTTGAATCGTATCTGGGCACCTGCTGCTATATATCATGCATGTGTCATCAGCGTACATAAAGCACGTACATTTTCTTATCACGTTCGGCATGCTGTTTACATGCATAATATACCCAACAGGGGCATAGACCGAGCCAGTCGGGACTCCAAATTTTATGTTACCTTTATTACTTTCGGCGCCACATACACAAACTTTAAGCTGTCTATTGCTAAGATATTCTTTAAACCATGAATTCATAGGCCCTCTTATGCCACATTCGTGCATGGATTGCAGTAATCCGTCGTGATCCAAGGTATCAAACGCCTTTTTGAAATCAATATATACTGCAAATACTATCTTTTGTTGATTAAGTGAGTGATTTACATTATCTACAAATTTTGACAAGACTGTGGCTGTACTTTTATTAGGCCGAAATCCGTGTTGCACATCGTTTATAATCTTGTTTTCTTCCAAAAAGGTTGCAATTTGACTAATTACAATTTTTTCTACAATTTTATTTATGACATTTAGAATAGCAATAGGTCTATAGTTAGTAAACTCACTGTGAGCACCATTTTTGTATATAGGTCTGATAATAGATAGTTTTAATTCTTGAGGATAGATACCTATTTTTACTGTTAAATTTATGAAGTGAGCAATTACTGGGGCAATTTGGAATTTAACCTTTTTTAAGTCTTTTATTCTTATACCATCTGATCCCGACGACTTACTGCAATCCATGTTATTAATTACCTTAATAACATCCTCAGGTAGTACTTTTTTAAATCTAAAACTAACATTACTTTTATTTACGTATGAGTTTCGGTCTAAAAATAATTTATTACATCTATGTTGATTTTTTATTTCTTCAATTTCCGTAGTGAATGTATTAGAAAAGCCTTCACATATTTCTAATTTAGTTCTATTCTTTAACATGTACCTCTCAATCACATCATCCACAGACGGTTTAATTCGTCCCAGCCAATTATTAACTGTAGTCCATATTTTTCGCATATCGCCATTACAATTTTTTAATTTACGTTGTCTTTCCTCGTTTTTAGCACGGTTTATAAGTTTATTCGTATAATTTCTTTGCTTGGTGTAATCTAATCTGAGTTTATTGTTCTTGGGATGAGATTTCCATTTCCTAAATAGATAGTCCTTTTTTCAATTTGACTTTTAAGGAATTTGTCCACCCACGGTTGTGTCTCTCTACCGTCCGTGGAAATGCACTGAAAGGTACACATTTTATAAATTTCTTGAAATATATTTATTAAACTACAATATAGCCTGACTGGGTCTTCTATGGTTAATAGATTTGACCATCTAATATTTTGTAACTTTGCAATTATCATATTATTATTAAATTTTACTCGCGAAGACTGAATAACACTAATTTAATTTAATTCATTTAATTCAGACATTGTCCATAAATTACACTCACAATTATTACATATAAACATTAAAATCAATAAAATACAATTACATTAGAATGTCAAAATACAAAAAATCAATAAATTCATAATTACTTATTTTCTAAATTACAATAATAATAACAATCAAGATCATGCTATATCATGTCAATACCTTCTACCGCGTTGTGTGACATGTAGGGTGGTCCACTGCTTTAATATTGGTCCGTCGACTCGGTCCGCCACCGTACGCGGCACACTGTTGGAACTCTCACGCACCCGTCGCCACAGAGATGCCACTCGCTTGCGCATAATTGCGTGAAAGCCATCTATGCAAAATTCTGTGAACATCCCCGATGCACTGCAGTGGCGCGGAAGTCCCATGAGTGCCCTAAATGCATTATTGTACTGGATGCATAGGACGCTGTGCACTCTTTTGGTATATGTGATCCACAGGCTGCATGTGTAAAACGACTGGCAGTATGCCCTAAATAAGTTAAGTTTTACACCTTCCGTGCATTTCGCAAATCTGCGGATCAGCATGTTACTCCTGACAGCCAGCGCCCTACGCTCCTTCTCCATGTCAAGGTCATCTTTTAGGTCCGCGGTGACCCAGTGACACAAGTACTTAAATGCTGACACTAATTTAAGCGGTGTGCCTTTTATTGTTACTGGCGGAATTTTCGAGTATGTTACTTTACTGCTTTACCTGCTTTAAAAACGAGAAGCTCGCTTTTGTCAGCATTGTATACAATACCATGGGCCTCTGCATATCTTTCACAGATGCCTAGAAGTTTTCTTAAGGCTTTGATAGAGGGGCTCAGCAGCACCATATCATCCGCGTAACTTATATTGTTTGTAGGTGTTCCATCTATTGAACAGCCTACTCCAGCACTACTAAGTTCCTCAATCAGCCGGTTAATATACAGGCTAAATAGCTTAGGTGACGTCACACCCCCTTGCCTTACACTGCACTCCTATTCTACTTGTCTTTTTCTTGAAGTTCGTACCAATTCCAACATTATTTTAGGAATTATCAAAATATATCCGGCTTTTGCGAAAATACGGATTGACACAAATTAACGCTGAAATTACTCGCAGGTAATCCCCCGTGAATAACGGTCTTGTTTGCAACCGCTAATAAATGTATTTGCAGAAGAAAATTCCGTTATTCGCTCTGGAAATTAAAATGTATGCAACTGTATGTCTTTAAGCGGAATGCGGTTCCATGGTTTTGTAAACATGTATCTACACTTTTTATGTACGAATATTCACCTTTTTTTCGTCTCGGGGGGGGGGGGGGTAACCTTCGAAAGGTATCCGGCACCTTGGGAGAGGATACCGGGTTATGTGGGATTTGACCGCACTAAAACCCCCTTGGTGGCTGCCTCTGCGCTTGGGGAGGACTCTAGGATCTCCAGTGGAACGCACAGGTGTCATCCACGCGTGACGCCCCAGAACGGGCCCATCTTCGGAAGAGCAGATGTGATCTCCTGCACCTTCCGATGCTTACGGCGGCATGCAGCCACACACACACCGCCGCCCTCCCTGGGGCTGCTGGCTGGACGGATCGAGCTCCCGCCGCACTCTCACCGCCCACAACCCCGGAAGCCCCCTTTTAGTCGCCTCTTACGATCAGGTACCGTAGTTCTATTCTATAACGAAGCTACAGGGATTACGAATATTCACCTGTATGGCGAAATTACTACCGTGCCGGAATGACGATTTCGTTCAGTTATCTAGTGCCAAATATTATCATAATGTGCGAAACTTCTTTCTGTTAAAAATATCCCCATACAATACACTTGCACATCAGCTTAAGACTAAAGAAATATTGTGTACAAGAGATTATACTTTTACAGATAGAAATTACGTGCAGCAACTGGTTCTATAACAATATCAAATTCCCTGTCTATGAAAGAACAATAAACAATAAAAGCTCCGAGAAGCGCAGCGTCGCGCGGAAGCAATAATCGTAAACTGCGCCGCACACTCACGGCTTTTGCTGCAATATCACTCTGTATTGTAGTTTTATGCAACGCTTTGTAAGGATTTGGATCGCCAAGTGCTATTCTAAATAATAAATAGTGGCATAATGAGCCTTATCCTTTGTCGGAGCTTGGAGCGCAAAGTTTGTTTTTATTCCCCTTTTACTTTGTGACTTTATCTTCTTTGGTTGCTCGCTTTGTAATAAGCTTGTGAGTTGGTAAACGGCTGTCGTTGTTTTTTCGTGTTGGAAATGTTGTTCTATTTTTTTCGCGTTGAGAAATACGACGTTAACAAAAAACAAGCATAAATAGTGACATTATAAACAGAAAACGCACACTTACACATTTATGTTTTCAGCTGATGCGATATAGTTCCCTAGAATAGGAATGTTTCCTGGAATATTATTCGAATGTGTTGTATGTTGTGAGGCGTGCGTGAACAGGAGGTCTACTCTTAAAATCGATAATCAATATATCGTGAATTTTCCAGCACATTTTTGACTCTGTTCTGAGTTTTCTTTGTAGATACATAACTCTTTAATAAAGTTATAGAGAATATGTTGCTATTAAAAGTGTAATATCCTTAATAATTTACAAACTTACTAAATGGTCACTCGAAAATACAAGTATCATATTATACTTAAATACATACTTCGGACGATCGCGCTTAGAGTAGGACCCCAGGGTCATTTGTGACTAGTGTTTAACGCATGCGGTCAATACAGCGAAGCGAAATGAACACTGTCGGGTATTGGAGCGGTTAACACATGTGCGCCCGGTTGCTATCGATAGACAGAAGACATTTAAGTTTGTAGGACTCCTTATGTCTGGCTGTTTTAAACACCGGATAGTGAGTTGTACTCTAACCCCCAACTCCACCAAACTGCGTTGGAACTGGTGGAGTAGAGTCGTGCTCGAGACAGACCCGTGCCCAACAGTGGGACACAAAAAGGGGTGAAGCATATATAGTAAAAAAATATAAGAAAACTAGACATACCTTTTTGGTAACGGGGGAAACCTTCAAAAGGTACCGGGCACCTTGGGAATGGATACCGGGTTATGTGGAACGCACGGTGTCCTCCACGCGCAGAACCCAGTACGGGTCCATCATCTGGATAGCAATTTTGCTCTCCTGCACCTTCAGGTGTTCGCGGCGGCATGTGGTGTCCTTCCCGGGGCTGGTGGCTGGAGGGATCGAGCTCCCACTCTCACAACCCGTTACCCCGGAAGCCCTCTTTTAGTCGCCTCTTACGATCAGGTAGGGGATTCCGTAGCTCTATTCTTAATCCTGAAGCTACAGGGACTGACAAGACATACATACATACAGAACCACACAACAGCCAATACATTATTTGTGTATTTCGCAAACAAGATAGGATATCGCGGATACGGATTGATACCAACACAAATGAACCCCGTGAGAATAATCCCTAGTGAGGTAATCCCTAGTGAATTGTGGCCTTGTTTGCAACCGCCAATAATTTATTTGCCGAAGAATTTGTTCCTGATATTCAAAGCAACAATTTGTCAAAGACAAAGACATTAATTTGCACAAATATGGGTGTTTACAAAGTTTTTTATATATATATTTAGTTCGCTATATTTACCTTCATGAGGTATGCAAATATACAATGATAAAAATATAAAAGGAAAAAACTAAACTATTGTTACTTGTTAGATTGTCTACTAAAGTATTGATAGGAGATTTTAAGTATTGATAGGAGCGATGGTTCTCTTCTGCATTTTCCAGTGCATGCGCTGGTATATGTAGATCGCGTCATGTAAAAAGAACGCTGCGCATTATGCGATTTAACGGTCTATTTGGTGGTATGAGGTTTTTCAATAACCTACCGATAACCAATATACGAAGTCACGAGCTAAAGGTTAATTCAAAAATAAAACCATCGGCCTAGACTTTCGTGTGCGAGTGTACCCATGCGCAAACATACCCTCCACTTTCTTCCAGTGTTCTTTATAAATGACGCGACCTGTATGCGGGCACGCATACACCGCCGCCTTTCCCTGCGCCCGCGTCGTTAACTGGACCGTTGAGTTTTGCCGGGAAGTCGGAAAATAGATAATGTGCTCTTGTTTTTTTTTTTCATTTTCTTGGTGTATTTTTGAGTTATATCGGATAAAGATGGCATTTTGTTCGATATAGGTTACCTGCAATGCACGAGTGTTGTGAAATAGAATTTTTTTTCTGCTTGCCTCCAAAATTCCATCGGACACGTTCTAGTAAAGTAGCTATCGCTTTACTTGAATGATTGACTGACTTGATTGACTGATTACTGACGATTAACTGACTTTATCTATTATCACTTCATTCAGTTTAATTGAAATTGGCAAAAACTTCATACAAAAATTATACTTGACGCTGGCAGTATGCACAGAGTTTGCGATGCCATAAATGGAGAAAAAATACTTGGGACTAATGTATACTTGGTGATATACAATTATTGTATTGCTATACATTGAAGCTAAACATTGAGTTATATGCAATAATGACATTAATGACACAATAGAGTAACACACAACAAGAGATATCTAGACAAGCCAATCGCAAAGCGGGTTAGCATAAATTAACGCCAAAGCGTTGCTACCCACAAGTGATATTAAGGTACATACATATGTGAGATATTTCCTTCTCACTATATCTTGATAATTAAATTTCTTCAGATTTGATAATAAAGATGCATCCCACCGTTCCGTGTAATGCGTTTAAATCAATACGTATAGTTTATAATAGGAAGCTTTATAATTATAAAGAACTTATGTGCTATTCCAGGCTATATCTATAACTTCCTTCTATCCATTTGAAATACGAAGTAAGATAATATATTGCTATATTAAAATCATAGGCGATTAGTCAGTAGTTTCAACCGCATGGACCCCATTACCCGTTTTCCCGTAGGAATGAAGCATTGTCCCGCGGTAAAAGTAGCCCCTGATGTGATCCCTTCATCAGGGTCTACTTTTACCTTTGTCGGCTTCTAGTGGTAAAAATCTATACAATACAAAATAGAATACTTGTAAAATTCGTTTACATCAAGTATTTAAAATATGGACATTGAACAAAGTGCATCTATTAACGAAAAAAGTGACGAAAAAATATTATTCCCTAACCATTCCAAAATATCAAAAATGCACAACGTTAATGTTCAAGTTTTCACTTCTGCCGGCACTACCGGCACAAAACAAGGAGCGCCCTACCGGAGTGCAACCCGTTGTTTTTTTTTTCTTACACCAGACACAGTTAACTGTACACAGCTACAGCGTGAGCCAATCACTAGCAAAATTCAGTCGCTGATCTACAAAGCCATTGTAAAGTCAAACGCTGGGCCCGGGGCAACGTCTGACCCATCAACTCGAAGTGAAGACACATTACCATTTTTATAGCGGTGTCACGTATTATGCAGATTGCACATCACAACCCTACGAAAGGTATCATGTGAGGAGTATGATACGAACTTTTTATGGCTTACAATTTTTTTAATGAAGTAGCAGAAAAACATAAAAAGGATAATAAAATATTTTTGAGGCCATTGGTGAAGTGGATTACACAATTACTTACCAAAAATATTTTATTTATCTAATACCTTTAAACGAGTAAAGAAACTGAATCACTAAAACAGCTTGAACGATTTTCAGGAAATTTAGTATGGTATTAAATAAGGTTTCGTCTGCTTTTTCGTAAATAATAAATTTAAACATAAATTGAAAATGTACCTCTTCCTGATATCTATTGGCGAGTATATTTATTATTATTATCTATTATTCTTTGAATTGGGAACTACTTCAGTAGATGGCGTTGTTAAGTAACACTAAGTCAATGAGTTTCTGAATAAAATCGTTTGTATTCGAGCAACGCTCATTCATCCGAGTACTCTATTATTATATTAAAACTTTAAATCTGAAATGGGTTCTGTATTTTATTAGTTACTTCTCAGATCTTTCTAATTTTTAATTGCTTGTTAGCTGTTAAAATGTTAGCGCCTTTCAATGTTGACAAATTAATATTCCACATTGAAAGATCTTGACAATGACTAAACCGACATTAATGAAACCTTATCTATTACCTATTCTGAAATAGGTTAATTAAATAAAAAAACCGCTGAAACTTCGACCGCTAGTTTTGGACAAACATCCGTACAGCTATAACATTCTTTAAGTTTGTTTTGAACCCGAACTCCTATACTTGAAAAATCCATTTTCAATAATATTTAATTCATTCGTATTTTTCTTTTCCTTTTTTCAAAGACAAAGGCAAAGACTTTTATTTGCACAAATATGGGTGTTTACAAAAATGTTTTTATACACTTGGTTCGCCATATTTACCTTCATGAGGTATGCAAATATTACAATAATTAAAAAATTAACTAATTACAAATTACAAATATAAAAATGTACATTGGAATAGTGTTATTTATTTTTATTTGAATGGAGTAGGAAACAAGGCCACGTAGTGTTAGTGATCGCAACAACCCAATAACATTTATACATAACCTCACGCAAGCCTATATCTTGGCGTATTATTATGCAGTGGCGCCTCTACTCTGAAGACTAACTTGGTCGACTCGTGTAAGTCCGGCCGCCAACAGCAGCTTTCCATCAAAATACAATGGAAGTACTTCACGGCAGAAGTGAGTACAGCGGTGGTTCTTCCCCGTCTAATCTATATTCAGAGTTGAAACATTAAATAGAAATGATTTAAGCCTTCTTTTAAAAATAGTTAAAAATAAAACTTGACTGATCATTTAAGAAAATAACAAATTACTTCCTAAGAGGTTCTCAGTTCAAGCTGGTCGCTCACTTGAAACAGGAGTGGTCAGCTCTTGAGACAAAAGGTGCAGTTTTTCATTGTTCGGGGTCACTTGGGATAAGTTGTCTAAGAAAAAGCACTAGATTACTTAAGGAAAGAAGGTAGGAAAGATCAACGAACTTTTAATGAGTGAATATCAAAAAAATTGTACATCACACAAAAGAAACACAATGGAATATTAGAATTTCTGTAACACAAAAGAATTTGTGTCACACAAAAGAATATAAAGGTATATACATACAAATTAGCATTTGACGGAAGGCTATTAAGTTTTACTTAACGTGTAGAATAGTTAGAGTAGGTATAAATATATAGGGATATTTTCGAAAATAAACAACATAGTAAAATAGTTCAGAAAATTTATTATAAAAAAAAACAAATCTGAAATGCAATGTTTTACGAGTAAAATGTATTTGAAAATTATTTAAACGTTCTGTTTAAAAACAATTTTTCTAAAATAACAGACATACTCGTATAAACATTTTACTCAAAAAACAAAAATAAACTTTTACTCACAAAATTAAACATGAAGAAACTAAAACTAATGTACTACTACGTATGTAGTAGTAAGTACCACTAAGTATGTAGTAGTACATTAGTTTTAGTTAATGTAATCGTTACTAACAATAATTTTATAGGTATTGATTCCAAGACATATTAGTAGCGACACAAGAAATTTTAACAATAAAGGGAGAATGTTTTAGATATATTTTTAAACCATTTTTATTTTAAGTATATTAATACGAACAAAATATTTAATAATCTTCAGAATATGATTAGTGAAATAAAATTATAATTTTACAATTTAAAATAATATTTTAAATGGATCTAAAATCATATATTATTATGATTAGATCCATGGCAAACAATACTAGGCAATGTTCTGGGCATCATCATATATTTTAATCGTTTATTATATTTATAATGTCAATACCTATCTTTGCTACGACTCTCAAAAAAACTATTAATGAAATGTTTATACCTAAAAAAACAATAATCATTATTAACGAAAAAACTATTGATGAAATGTTTATACCTAAAAAACAATAATAATTATTAAAATGCTTTTTTATTGAAAAGAATATTCTTGAAAAACAAAATTCCGCAATAACGCGTACTTAGTCTTAAGCTAAATAAAAAAAACCGAATCACTTTCATCGCAAAGCACGTATTCCTTTGACTCTAACTTTAAATCTATTTTTTTAACCACATTAATATTAGGGACTGTGTCTTTGTCATCTTTCTTTGGAAAAATAAATTTAAGTTTGGGCTTTCTTACAGTCTTTAAAAATTTTACAGTATAACACTTCACCAGGTTCTTATTTTGAACACTCTCTATAAATCCAACGTAATAAATCCATTTATTTCTTTCATAATACCTCACTAAGATGCTATTATCAACAGCAAAATTACATAATTCTGAATCAACACAGTCTTCTGTTTTAAATTTTTCTATTTCTTCCTGTAACACTGCATTATCATTACTATTTTTTTGTTCTTCCCCATTACTTCTCTCAGTCTCTATCTCTCTACTTTTCTGTCCTTCAATACAATTACTTCCCTCAGTATCTATCTGTCTACTTGTCTGTTCCTTAATATCATTACTTGTTATAGTGTCTATCTCTCCACTTGTCTGTTCTTCAATCCTTTTTGCCTTTTGGTTAAGTCCTGTATTAGTTAAAGCCAGGTTGTATTTGCATTTTATTTTGTCTACTGTGTTTTTCTTTATTACACTACTGTTGCTTACCTGTCTATCGATTTCATTTTTTTCAGTCTTCTTTTCTTTAGCGTCATTTTTTTCCTCTCCTGTTTTTTGATAATGTTTGGTATCATTAGTTTCTTTCTTTAGTTTAAATGTTTTAGGTATAATATACTCTTGTGTACTGTTTTGAATTTTTACTATCTCCAGGTTAGTGTTTCTTAAATCTGTATTGTCGTTGTCTATTACTGTTTTTCCTGTGATACATTTTCTGTCTTCAACTTTCATTTTAAAATCTTTTGTTTGCTTTCGTTTGATTCCCGACGTAGAGGGAACAGGATTGTCGTAAGAACTTTTCACATTTTCTTTACAACGCATAGATAATATATTTCTGTTTTTGTCGATTTTCTCAAAAGCACCATACACTAGCAAATTTGGAAAAGCTTGATTTTCCAATGAAAATCTTATATCCGACAATATCGTTACTTTTTTGGCCTCCGTTATTTTGGTTGTATCTGTAAGTTTCTTGTCTTCCACCGGCTTTGTAATTTTATTATTTTTTATGTAGTCACTATTTTGTTTAATAGCGCTATCACCTCTGAATTCGCTGTCAACTGTTTTATCTTTTACTATTATCATTGATTCTTCATTGTCTTCGATACTGTCAGTATCTAGCTGTTCAATTTCGTACATGCTATTGTCTGATTCGGCATACGTTATGTCAAGATCCGTGTCGGTATCACTGTCTTCAGCTTGTAAGTATTTTTTTGAAGAATTAAAACGTCTTCTTTTAATAGTCTTGGCTTCTCTATTGGTCATTTTTCTTTTCTGTTTTAAATTATGTTCAGTCAAATTAAAGCAATCACAAAATCCAAAATCTTCGCCAAAAAACGGGTTAATTTTCGAAATTTTATTATTTCAGTGTTTGGCGTCGAAACAACTTGATGAATAGACATGGTTTCCGGAACGGCGATTAGGTTTTTTGATATCGAATCTAACATTTTTATTGATATGTCTACGTCTTCATCAGGCACTAGGAAATAGTTGATTTTCGATGTGTTATTCTTCACTAATGCATCATAGGCCGCCTTAGCATCTGAAATATCATGGCCGTATACGACATATCCATCTAAATTTCTCTTCGTTGCTCCTCCAACACCGTCAGCGGCTCCCTTTCCATGTGATGCTTCAAAAAATGACCAAGTCGCTTTTTCAAAACCTAATTGAGAAATAGCTGTATTCATCATATAAAATTTTTTTTTTTGTCTGTATTGGCTAGTGGGCCCATCTGTAAAGAAGTGTATTTTCTTGACAGCTGGAAATTTTTCTTTTACGAATTTTAATACAGGCTTAAGATGGGCCCAAATAGCACCAGGTGTATGATTGCAATTTTCCGAAATCGTACAAAAAGATAAAGTTTGTGGGCCATTTTCGCTTCTGGCATAAATAACGCCGGTGTGTAAAGATATCTGTCGTTTAGAAGCACCGAAGTGCATTGCTTGTACTTCTTCTGTGAACTTACAGACATAATTTTCAGAGAAGTCACAATGCACAACAATTTCGCTTTCAGTGAGTTTATTCTTACAATTTGTGTACATCGTAAACTGGTGCATTATGTTGAAATGATGCGTCTTAAACATCCGTAATAGGGTACAAAATGATTGTTTTAGTGTATCTAATGAACCCGTAGTTTCTTCTTTGACTGTCCTTTTTGTAATTTTTTCTTCACTATTATGATTTGCAGTATTTTTAGAATATTTGCATTGTTTTGTAACCCACATTTTCCATGACACTGTATCGGTTCGTTCGTTCGTTTGTGACAAATCAAATTCAAAACTTTTGGAGGAGCAAGTGTGACATTCATTATACATGCATTTCTTATCATTTATGTTACACGCTATTGATGACACCAGCTCAGTTAAGTTATCTGTTTTTAATAATTGTAGTTGCTTCAATTTGCTGACCATGAACCTTAAATTTGCATGTTTAACGCATGCACAAGTATTTCTGTCTACTATTTTTGGGCTAAGAACATAAAAAGGCTTGTACCGATTAAATGTTGCGTAGGAGAGCTTGCCCCCTTCACTTTTATATTTTTTGTGTAAATTTTTCAAAGTATCTAATAAGTATCTAACCTGTTTTCTTGTTTTATGAAATGTCCTGTACTCGTTTTTTCCGGCTGTAGCGCGGCTATTATCGTCTCTCTCATAAAATTCTGTTAGTTCTTGCAAACGCTTCTTTTTATTCTTATTAAATTTTTGTCGCACTCTTAACCTTCCCTTTAGCCCTACGTATGCATTTAACTTAGTTTTCATTTTGTATTTTGCTATCATATCATTGTTGACTACTTTTTTCAGTATGTCTCGTTCGGAATTATTCGTAGCTTGGGAATATTGGTTTTGTAATGATTCTTTTATTACGAGATTTTCAAACAATATCTTCTTTACTATATTCTTCTCCGGCGTTGAAATTTCAGGAACAGTTTCCTTCATAATTTTTTCACTTTTAGAGTGTGGAGTTTCTTTTTCTTGTCTTTCAAGCTCTTTTTTTTGTCTTGTCTGCTCTCCTTGTTCCCTGTTGTTCAACATTTTTATTTTCTGCGTCAATTGTTCTATTCTCAACTTATATCTGTTATTTTTCCTGTTCAGCGTTTTTGTTTTTTTTACTAATAGAGTCACAGTAGATTTTAATATTAAATTTTCTTTTTGTAATTTACGACAATTCATTCGTTGTTTTGCTTTTACTGTCTTATCCTCTGACGTTTTGTTATCAATTTTCTCATCTTTACATTTTTGTTTTTCTCTTCTCCACTTTTCTCGTTGTAAGTTCTGTTGGGTTTCGTTTAGTTCGCTTACTTTTTTATATTTTTTCTTTGTTCTTTCTAAATTTTCTCTTTTTTGCCGCAGAAGTTTTTCCGGATTTTGTTGACTTAATTTTTGTCGATATCTTTGTTGTCTTTCTGCTCCAGTCAAAGGCATTTTATACCATTATCTGAAATCAAAAAATGTAACTAAGGTTCCACCATTAAATGCACCTATAGAGACAATTGTGTAAAATTTTCGATAACAGAATAAGCATAAATTAATAAACTACTACGGATTTTATGTAAATTTGTTTATTAATTAATGTTAGTTTTTCGTTAATATTCCAAAAGTGCTGAAAAATTATAAAAATGAGTGCTTAGGTATGTAATAGCAGAATAGTGCTCTCTACAATTAATTTAACGTAGCATTCCGTGTAGTTTTTTAGTTATTCCTCACGCTTTATACTATGCATAAAACAAGATCATAAATAAGTAATCGGGAAAAAGACAATAAGTAATTGTACAAAAAAAATGGTTGTCTGTAAAGTCAGTTTACGGACGATATTATATACACATAGAAACACGACGATAGTATATACACATAGAAACACGAAAACATGATTCGGAATGTTACGATTATTCTGGAAAAAAAATAGCCAATGTGTATGTACCCTGATATTTTTGTGTGACGTCACACAATGTCACACAATGGAAGCAAAATATAACCAATCAAAACAAGAAACCACGCACAAAAAACAAAGTATAAAGATTTTCACAATTCTTGTCTATTAAACAATTTTCTTATAACAAATACTATCCTAAGATAATATGTCTGTAATGAAATCATGTTACTTACCTGAAACTTTGCGTCACACAAGTATTTATTTTATAAAGTGACAAAACTGTAATCACAGGTCTCGACTCCAAATACATCAAAAGTAAGATGGCTGACGTTTCGTTTTGTAGGTTGGTAGTAAATCCAGTGTTGCCAGATGTAAAAAAAATACGGATGCGTTCAAAAAGTGTATAAAATGGCAAATAATTGCGTCACACAAGGGTCGTCACACAAAGAAACAAAATATGGAGACATCATTTTTATTTCAGTTTTCTCATTAACTACAACGTTACTAAAAAAATTAAAGGGTTTTTCATGTACAGTGATTATTTTCTAAGTACACTGTATGAAAAAATATTATGTAAGTTCGTTTAATAAGACGTATTATTTTTTTCTACTTAGAGTAGGCACGCGGAGACACACTATTTTTGTATGACAAAAAAAATATCACATCCTTAGATTTGGTTTTTATTATATTTCCTTAGTCTAATTCAGTTGAACTGGTGTTTATATATAAAAAGCATTGAATATTGTAGCGTCTTAATAATAAAAATATGACTTTTATTCACTACAGGATTTTTAAATTCGTTTTGGTAATGAGGACACCGGGCATTTTTCTTATGTACAACTTTTTTGATATTCACTCTAATAATACTTACACCCCGATTTGTTTTTAACACGCTTATATTAACTTCTCCTGTATGTTTGTTCGTAACTCTCCTTGGACTCGATTTTGACCCACTTTCAACGAACACAATTAATTAAAACTTTGGACACTTATCAAGAATCGGTGGCAATAAAATAATTTCATGAGTTAATCTAATTCCGACAAGTTGAAAAAAATATTTACCTATAACAATAAATTGAACGAAAAAATGAAAAATAAATATAGTTTAAAAAAACAAAAGAACACGCTTTTGAAGCACATCAAAATAAAAAGGAGAAAAATAATCCTAATTATAAGCAGAAAATAATAATGAATAAAAAGTACTAGTATTATTGTGATTTTCTCGGATTCGATTCCCGGCGAAGCAGAACTTCGAATGATGCCGTGTGTCTGCCTCTGTGTGCGTCCATGGTACCCACGACACAGGTATATTTACCTTACTGCTTACTGTGGGGTTATGAGTGTGAAATGTTATTAAAAGTAATGAAAATTTAAGTAGTAGCGGTAGTAGAACAATAGCTACGCCTAGTTTGACAAAGTATTGATAATGATTTATTAATGAAATAAAATACCATTATTACACCTTGGGAGAGGATACTGGGTTATGTGGGATTTGTACCGCACGAAAACCCCTCGGTCGCCTGTCTCTGCGCTTAGGGAGGACTCCGAGATCTCCAGTAGAACGCACCGGTGTACTCCATGCGCGGCGCCCCGTACGGGCCCATCTTCGGGAGAGCAAATGTGCTCTCCTACACCTTCAGATGCTAACGGCGGCATGCGGCCACGCACACACCGCCGTCTTTCCCGCAAGTCGCCTCTTACGATCGGGCAGGGGATACCGTAGCTCTATGCTTAATCCCTTCTCTTAATAATGTTCTGTGCTTAATCCCGAAGCCACAGGGACTTCACATGACCCCTAATTAAATTAAAGTGTTACACATTTTCGTCAGTTACATTCGAACACACTATAATTTCCACGGCTCTCATAAAGGTCTCAACACAGTATGGGGCATCAAGTAAATTTAAATTAAGCGATATAATTGTAATGGACGACATAGACCCTAATAAAGCGGTCGCTGAAATACCCGCATGTAACATCACGAAGGCTTAGGCTGAGTTCACACGGCCTTCTAATAAGGCTAAGGCGCGTCCATAAATTTTCAGAGGCCCATAAATAAGGAAAATTGGCCACCCTTGTCGTGGAGTATCAAATTGCTGAACAAATATGTCGTGTAAGGGTAAACTAGCGGAATTCGCTGAAAATGTTATAGGACCCGCGATTTTAGGCAGTAATTGGATGCTTTTCAAACTGTTGTAAAAAAAAAAAATGTAATATTAGAAGTTATGATAGTAAATCATCAACGCTCATCAGCTCACTCCATTGGGTCCGAGTTTCTATCAGAAATTTTATATTATATTATATTATTATGTAGTACTTGTATCTTGCCGTGACTTCACTTAAAGGATTCTGGGGAAGACTAGCGCTGGTTGCCCTCAGCTTCCAGCTTAATGCTGAGTAGGACCCCTTTTGTGTCGTGCACGCATACCGATTTTCATTTTAAACATTTAGTAGGTATAGGATATATTATTATATCATGTTCTATCCAAAAATTTGTATGTGTGCATTTCGCAAATAAATTATTCTTATTCTTATTTTTATTCTTATAAATTTATATTTTTATACTTACATGAAAAGCTAAGTAAAGTTAAACAAACAGAGCTAAACCAACAGACGGGTATGATGGTAAGCGGTCAATATAACCTATGAACGGGGATAAATCCAAGGGAGTTCTTTACGTTGTTGGCTTTGACATCTTTAAATGATTTTTCACAAATTGTGTGAAGAACCCCATATCATAGTCTTAAAAGCTTAAGCTGGAAGGCTGCCTCACAATTAAAACATTTAGCAAAAAGGGTGCAAAGCAGACTGAAGGACTGTTACTACTTCAGATGAGGAAAAAAGAGATCATTTTTTACGAATATTGTGCAAAACGATACTTAGTCACTTCTCCAAGATTTCGTCACCGATGTAAGAGATGTGAAATCATAATCTCTTACGTTTCGTGATATTATTTATATGAAATGACTTTAAATGAGCTATTTTTTTAACTTTTACGCGTCTTCGACTTTTGTTTACAACCAAAACTTTGAAATAATAATAGGTTGAATGTTAAAGTATTGTTTGTCTATTTACATAACCTCTAAATTGTTTTTGCGTTCCATTTCCCTCAATCTAATAAACGGTGTCCTGATTAATTCTATAATTTGCGAAACAGCCAAGTTTTAATGTTTTGCACCGAACAATAATACTGGAACGTCAGGTAAAACAATTAGCCAAATTAGAAACATTAATAAAGTAATGAGAACGAATCTCTAATTGGCCCTCGTAGTCGATAATTGTTAACATTAACTTTATTAATAGATTTGTTTCAAACGCTGTTGAATTTGGTTTGTCACTGTTTTGTTAGACAAAACGCGGTTTAAATTTCTGCGCGCTTAAATATTTAATTAAAGTTTATGTAGGTCGTTTATTCTACACTCTGTATAGATGATAATTATGGTAGGCATCGTCTCGATAATATTTTGTTGAAATTTTAAATACAGTTACTGTTTGACCTCAACACCGTTTAGTTTGATCTTAGTACCTGTTAAAAACGCAGTTTGTTACTTGTACCTCGACAGCCCTTTTCGCCTGTGTGTCACCTTAAGTCATTGTAGCGGGTTATCGATGACTTTAGCTTCACGCTCACGCTCCGCAGCCTCTTTTAGTGCGATCACCGATTCGCAAAAAGCGGCCATATTGCCGACCATCATCGTTCACTCTCCAGCATTTTATATATCTACTTAATATGTTGGAAAGTAAGAGATCGTCACCAACTATAGCAACTATAAGAAATATTTCCGCCCGGGATCGAACCGGGGACCTTCTGCGTAATAGGCAGATGTGATAACCGTGGTGTATCCATGGAAACATTAATTAATACCTGTATCCTATCATATCCATCTTTGACGCATATAAGTCTTGTATATCACCGTCTTTACTAATATTGCTCTGATTATGATATTGCGTCAGTTTATTATACCTACCTTTAATTACATTAATTATTATGTAACGTCACTGTGATAGTATCGCAACAATAAGATAATACCAACTAAAATGAACTTTATGTCTATGTATATAGAGTCCAACATTATGTAGGGGGAAGTCCCCTAACGCCGAACGGCCTGTAGTACCGAACGAATACGAAATCTATAGCATTAAACTAACGAAGACGTTCGTTTACAATGGAAAAGAAACAGACAGCGGTACTTAGTCCGCGAGTGACGTGGCAGTAGTTGGGTAGTGTTTAATTTCTCTATGGTAGTTGGTCACACTCGTAGCGCTCATGAGAGTAGACGTGTTTATTTTGCGCGAGAACTGGTACGTTACGTGTATCCTAAAAAATACTATTTGTTGCAAGATTTACGTGTGGTGATATTCCTTATAGAACTTAATTTGTGTTTGGTAAGTATTTTTTTATTATTAGTTTTTAAAACTTGTATTGCATGAATATATTTACGGTTATTTCCATTTAAATTTTGTTCTATGAGTCCCTACTACGGAACAGTATAGTTTCCCCTAAGACCGAACAATTTTTTTTTAACTTTTTTTAAATATTAAATTGGATAAAAGGCTGCATTTATTATTTCAGGTAATCTTATCTCTTAAATAATGGAGAGGTTGAAGAAAAGTCGCTGGCAACCTGAAAATTTAAAAGTTGGGATTAAAAAAGTAATCACCAAAAAGATGTCCTTTAGAGAAGCTACTTCAAGATATGGTATCCCCACTTTATATGATAAACTTAAGCTCATAAAAGAAGGAAAAGAAGTAGAATTAGAACAGATCTTAGGAAGGTTTACGAAAATCTTTTCGTCAGAATATGAAAATGTCTTGGAAGGACATATCAAACATTTGGCTGATAGATACAAGAAAATGAGAAGAAGATGAAAGAAAAAAAGTAGTTACATCGTGGTATATTTAAGAAGACGGATAAAGAAGACAAGATTAAAAAGACTATAACTTTACCATTAAAAGAAAACTGTCAACAGAGTTTCAAATCTACGCACGCTACTCTAGAGACATATTGTGTTGTTTGCTTATAAAGTCATGACGAGGACTGGATTCAGTGCAACTCATGTAAGGAATGGATTCACAAGGCATGCGCTGATATTCCAGAGTGCTCTGACCTGTATGTTTGTGACAGATGTCACCTTTATTAGGAGCATTCGATCATTATGTGCCATTTTATAACTTTGTTCGGTACTAGGTGCCACAGTATTAAAAACCATAAATAGACGTCAATATTTAGCTTTAGTTTTCGATTAGAATTTGTTTTCTGGTGATTGTTTTGTTGATTTATATACATGTCTATAATTGTTATGTAGCCAATAATGTGCAATAAATTCATACAAATTCATAAGATTTTTCATTAATGCATCCTAAGCTTAGGTGTTCGGTACTGTGGGACTTCCCCCTATGTTCTAATTTTAAATAATTGGCGCGGCTACTTTCTCTCGTCTGAGCACGTTCTCATACAATCTATACTTTTATTTCGTGTAGTAAAAATAAGTTTCCGTGGTGTAGCGGTTATCACATCTGCCTAACACGCAGAAGGCCCCCGGTTCGATCCCGGGCGGAAACATTTTATTATACTTATGATAATATATATTTTTAGAATTGCATTAAAAGTTTTTATCGTATTGTAACTTTATATCTTTACGGCTACCGTTTCCGTGGTGTAGCGGTTATCACATCTGCCTAACACGCAGAAGGCCCCCGGTTCGATCCCGGGCGGAAACATTTCTTTTACAATTTTATTTTGAAATAAAAAGAGGGCCATACTTACTTTTAACAGTTAATAAAAATATGACTTATATTTTAAAACAACTACAAAAATATTTGATGTATAAATCTGTACTTTGTATATAGAAGAAGGGTACGAAAAAATTGGTTCCCAAAGCGCCGCCATTTTACAAATATTATATTACAAAGGTACAACCGCATAGAAAACAAAATGGGGTACAACCATAGAAACGTTTGATATCGCTGCCTTATCGTTCGATATCAATTTACTACACTTTGATGTAGCGAAGACAGCAATATCAGTACCGATAATTAATTTTAATCAACGCTTAATCACAAGCCATTCAATGTCGCTCGCTTTGATAGGTATATTTTGTACTGGTAATAAACTGTTTGGGGTTTCGCGAGGTAGTATATTAGGACCCATATTATTATAAACTTCATTTCGTAAAGCCCGCGATTTATGTTTGTTAATTTTAATATTATGTCACTTTCGAAGAGCCAAATCTGCCATCAGTTAGGTTATTTTTGTAGCAGTTACCAAAAATCGCCGCAAAAATTGTGAAGTAGTTTTTAAGTTATAATTATGAATGTTAGTCTATAAGGTATTTATTGTATGGGCCTCGATGCCTGAAATAAATGATTATTATTATTATGTATCTCTCCTTATTGGTCACGGGTCGAAGATGTTATTTGACCCGGTCATTTGGAAGGCTTGCGTGGGGACATAGGTCCAACACGACCTATGTCCCACACGTCTATGGGGTTGAACTAACGAGGGACTGGTAGATGGGCTATGGAGAACTATGGGACACCTGCCGTTCAGACTAATAAATAATCTAAAGTGAGGCAGGTGGTGACTCGCCACTCACTGAATGGGCCCCCAAAAATGGCGTAAATGCCTGGGAAGCAACATTGGCGTGAGCAGCTAGGGGTGTCGAGAGGAGCGGCACCGATTTCACCATCGCGGGGGCATAAATCCAACCCGGAGCGGGTTTCCTCGCTATTACGCCAATTACTTAGTTACACTTCCACCCCCGAGCATATAGCTCTAACAGCTCCACTCTGGACGGCCAATTAAGGCAAGCCAGAGGTGGGGACCTGTTCCTCTGGGTTATCACTCCGCCTTCCGGAGACGAGGAACAGGGGGACTTCCCCGGGAGCAATCGTTTCCGTGGTGTCGTTACTCACCAACAGCTCGCCACAAGCCGCCCTGCGGGGTTATTATTATTATTATTATTAAAAATATTTAATGATACGTATTATATATAGTTATATTATTATATATACTTATATTATATTATATGTTATAAAATAACGTTATTTTTTATAATCGCAATGATCTCTGCGTACCTTTAAGCTTTATGTGTTGATTGAAAAGAAAAGAGCTACCGGATAAAAACTCAGCAAAACACTAAACAATTCAAACTGAGTATTAAAGTATCAAAATGTGGGCTGAAAAGTTTTAAGACCACTTCAGTACCTAATAGAAAAATAGAGCAAATTTTAAACAAACATAGGTACTTCCTTACAATTATGTAAAAAGAAAATAAAAAGCGCAATATTATGATGGATTAAAACAACATACTGTTATTCGCAAAGTGTACTTACTATCAAAACAACGATATTATTAGTATACACAAAGTCTAGATGTACGCTACACAAGAATTTTGCGCAACAGCTATTTTTTTCGAAACAAGTAAAAGACTTCGAATTATTTGCTGGCGGGTTAATAGGTAGCCGTCGGACGCATGAAATTCAATCGGCTCCTTTTTGTTTTTCTTTAAATTCAGAATCGATTCTTTTCCATATTTTAGGGTTTCGTTTTAGGATTTGTCTTAAAATAAAACCTTATTCTGGAACCTTTATAACTAAATGATTTTAAACAAAAAATTAAAACTGACATAGAAAAGTAAAAAATAATTATTAATTTGCATATTTATTTATAACATCAATTTTTTATTTTCTTTTAAATTTAAAAGTCGCTTCTTATATAATGGCGTCATAAGTGTTGACAATAAGTTTATTCCAAACTTTTAGGTTATTATAGTTTTATAATAGGTATTGTGAATGAATCCCTACTTTGATATAATATATATAAAAATGAATCCCTATTTTCCTTGGTCACGGCATCACGCGTGAACGGCTGGACCTATTTCGGTAATTCTACTTTTGTTGTGTTTGTTATTGTCAGGAGAGTGTTCATGAAAGAAAAAAATAAGAAAATATCGCGGAAAAATTATATAATCCAGAAAACTTATACCATATTTTTTATTTAAAATTTGAATTAAATATTCATAGTTAAGACGGCATGCCTTGCGCAATGGTTACCATGCCAGACTGCCAATCGAAGTGTCCCGGGTTCAATTCCCGGCGAAACAGAGATTTGAATGATCAGTTTATATTTCTGTTCTCGGTCTGGGTGTTTGTATTTCTGTCTTTGAGTGTGTCCATGGTACCCACAACACAAGGTATATCTACCTACTGTGGGACTGTGAGTGTGACACGTTATTTATTTATATTTAAGACAGGATAACTTCTGTCGGGCCCGCTAGTTTGATATAAATATTACACATATAAAAATGAGTTTGTTTGTTTGTTCGTCCTTCTTTCAAGTCGCAGCAGTGCTATGGATTGACACAAATGGCCCGGCGGTTAGCGTAGAAAGCAAACGATCTATGGCAACTAAGCCAAATGGGCGCGGTCGGGTATGAGATTGGTGACCGCTAGTGGCAAAAAAAAATTCAAGCGCGTCTCCGTGCTTCGGAGGGTACGTTAAACCATCCGAAACCGATAGATAACAGTCGTCCGACATCCGACAGCGGGATGACCACAAAGCCTCATCTCCACCAACCCGCATTGGAGCAGCGTGGTGAATTTTTTTAATTTTCCACGCGGCGTCGCATCGGGGGACCGCTAAGTGAGAAAAACAGGTGTAGTCACAGATTGCAACAAAAGAATTTACTCCGAAAAATTCGCAAAATCGACTCAACCGTTAACTTCGTCTGCCCTCACGTTTAGCGGTCCCTCAACGTGACGACGCTTGGAAAATAAAAATACTTGAACTCACATAATGTTAATTTTTTTTAGTCGGCGGGTTTTTAAATTTTTAAATTTTATTTTTATTTCAAGCTTTTTAAACGGAACTGATCTACTGTACATAAGTTACAAGGAACCACTGTTGAAAAGGCTGTAGTATATTTGGGCAATAAAACTTTTAAAGGCCAAGCCTACGTGGGTTTTACAATCCTGTTTAACAATCCTCATGACAAACTGGCTCTGGGAGAATTGCACAGATTGAGAAACAATAAAGATTATTTTCAGCAAAAATATAAATCGGTTTATTCGTTTTATTCCGGCATTCCAGGGTTTCATCCGCCACATCTCATTTCCAGCATCAGGTCCTCGTCAATTAAAAGCATGAAGAGAAAGCGTCAAGGCAAATTCAACGAGCGCAAACTCGATGGGTTTACTAAAAGGTAGACCAGGGTTACGTCTCCTACCTTCGAGCCCTATTATCAGACCAGCTCAGAGATTCCAGATTTTCAGCATCAGGTCCTCGTCAATTAGAAACATAAAGAGAACTAGTTAAGACAAATCCAACGAGCCCAAACTCGATGGGTTTACTAAAAGGCAGTCCAGGGTTACGTCTCCTATCTTCGAGCCCTAACAGCAGACCAGCTCAGTGGTTCCAGAAGACATTAGTGTTGCAAATGTCAGATCCCACATATGCTTGCAAGTAAACTGAGCGTGTAACATTCCTATCACACGTAACAAACGACCTGATGACCTTGAAGACCTGAACCGATTTCCACCAAACATAGCTAAGAACACTCTCGACTGATATACCTTTCAATAAAAAAAAACCGCATTAAAATCGGATCATCCGTTTGGGAGCTACGATGCCACAAATAAACACGGACACATACACATTTACATACACACACAGACACGTCAAACTTATAACACCCCGTCGTTTTTGCGTCGGGGGTTAAAAAGAGTGCTGCTGGGAGTTTTTGCTGCCGCCTTTTTTCTCTCAGCTCAATATCTGGCCCAAACGGGCACCTAAGGGCGATGACCGGGAAAAAAATACTATTTTGTATTCCTAATATGAATTAAATATTTTTTTCTTTTCAATTTGTACGGAACAGAGTGCAAATGAGACTTGCATTCGTCCATTTTTTACTTTAGTGCTGTGCGACTGAAAGGTTATCCAATATATTCGCACCTAGTACCCGACGCCGCTAAACGAGTAATCAACGTTCTTTGTCGAGTTCCTGAGACCGGAATATACTTCATAATAGATTTCTTTAGCTTTATTACGTATTCTGTTATTAAATTAACAAAGAAACTTCGTCTTTTATCTATTTTCATTTTAAAACTTTGCTTCATAATAACAGTTAGCAGATTTAAGCAAATACCCAGATTAAAACAATATTTGCTTGATTGCCATACTTAGAGGTCCGATTGGCTACAACCCTTTTTTTACGTCCCACTGATGGGCACGGGTCTGTCCCCATTATTGGGGAGGCCTGGAGCTTACTCCACCACGCTGCTCCAATGCGTGTTAGTCGCCAACCCGCTGTCGGATGTTTTCAAACCGCCCAAGGCTTCCAACAAGATTTAACGACTGTTTCTATCGATAACAACCGGGACCGATTGCTTGACGTGCCCTCCGATGCACGGAAACACGCATGAAAATTTTTGACACTAGCGGTCACCCATCTCACACATGACCGCGCCCGTTTGGCTTAACTGCGTAGATCGCTTGCGTTCTACGCTAGCCGCTGAGCCATACGCGCTTCCGAGTCTTAAAAGTCCGATTAAAGTAGCTAAACTATTATTATACACACACAGTTAGAATAAGTCATTCATTACCATGACGTGAATATAATTACGAAGGAGCAACAACCGAAACATCCGTTATTTTACAAGCTTAAGAACTCATTCACCAAAAATACAGAAACAAAATGTCCTGTCATTAAGTAGGCACACAAATTTAAAATAAATGGTTAAATAACCTTGTACGTATAAACTTTATCTCTTATTTTAACCCCATAAACTTTCTAAAGTTTATGAAATACTTATCAATAGTGGACACTAATTGTGTACTTATTGCACGTTAGTAACAGTATTCTGTAGTATTGCACTATCTGATACCTACTGACATTTGTATAAAAACCGGCCAAGTGCGAGTTGGGTTCGCGCACTGAGGGGTTCCGTAAAATATTTTTAAAATATGATGTAACTGAAAATGTACGGTTTTCGCAATTTTTCCTTTATCTGTGCTATAAGACGTTGCTTCGTACCAAGTTTCAAGATTCTGAGTTCACGGTAAGTGCCCAGTAGGTTGTGATTCCCTTGAGTATCGAAAAGTGGGAATTTGCGGCATACACGGCTGTATCTTTTGATTGCGCTGGCTTAGAAGTTTGAGTTTTCCACAGCTCTAAGGGACAGTAGACCTAAGTATTTGATATAAATTCCAGCTTGATACCTCCACGCGTTCCTGAGAAAAAGGGTCTTGACAGACAAAGAGGCGGACAACAAAGTGTTCATATAAGGGTTCTGTTTTTTTCCTTTCGAGGTACGGAACCCTAAAAAGAAAAGGGTAGTATTTTTTTAAATGAAATTTATAATAGCTGTTCAGAACATGTAAATATAACCGATCATAATGTGTGATGCGTCCTGAATATAAGGGATCTTTGAATAGGTTTCACGACACGAATACTCCTTTACCGTAAAAACAACTAACATTACATGAGTGCAAACAATCATTTCGTCAGACTGCTTATGTTGGGACTAGAAAAGAACCTTCATCCCTTCACAAAGAGTTCAGATTCGATTGGCAGGACATAAAATAAATAGGGGTGACGAGAACTGGATAATGATGTAGACGCAACATTGAGTGTTTTGCTTAACTGTCAGCTATATGACTTCATAAAATGGCAGCGGGAACCCTCGAAACTTTATATACATTCTTGTATAATCTGAAGTGTGAAAGATCGATTCGTACGTTCACACCTTGATGGGGAGTCGCAAGAACAATAATGAGAGGTTCTGACAAAGAGCCGGAATGTTAAAATTAGATCGCTTTGTACTAGATGTACTTAGTAAGGTACTGAAATCTGAATGAAGGAATTCCAGGAATCGATATACCTGGTATAATTGAAATGATAGTTGAATGTTCGTTTTGTTTATATTATGATAACGTATTTTTGTTTTTGCTATTAGGGTTTTTCAAGGAATAATATAAGATACAACTAGGTATACCGAATATGCAAAATGAAATAAAAAAAATAATTTAATACGCAGGACACTTACTTTAATTTAAATATACACACAACCACAAACAATGTAGGAATAAAATTCTATATCTATGGTCCAAATTCTAAATTTAAAAATAATTAAATAAATAAAGATAATTAAATAGATAAAGAAGCTGATGGTTGCATCATATAAGTAAGTCTGGCTACTAACCGCACCTTTCACCCGAAAGACTCCTTTACGACAGAAATCCCTGACATTCACGGTTGAACCATAAAGTTCTTCAACCTTTAATAATTTCATCTTACACTAGCCTTCCGCCAGCGGCTTCGCCCGCGTGGACCCGTTTAATGTGTCCCCGCAGGATCAAAAATAGCCTACGTGCTATTCCAGGCTTCATTGCTATATTAAAATCATAGGCGTTTAGCCAGTTGCTTCAACCGCGTTGACCCTATTACCCGTTTTCACGTAGGAATGAATCATTTTCCCGCGATAAAAAATAGCCTATGTTACTCAGGGTTAATGTAGCTTTCTAATGGTGAAAGAATTGATGAAATCGGAACAGTAGTTTTTGAGTTTATTCATCCCAAAAATATAAATCTTTCCTCTTTATAATATTTGTATAGATATTTCATTTGCTCCCTTTATACTATAGAAACATATTAAACAATTTTTTCGGAGACATTATGGGTGCTTTGATAACATCCTCCAGCGGGTATAATAACCCTCATAAGAGCAACGTGACAGAAAAAGATCCAGGTCTTCCTAGTTGCAGGGATCGGTATATGCCCAAAAGTGGGCACGCAAAAAGTTGCAGCTAGTGAACTAACTTTGACAAAGTTTTATGTTTCTTAGTTTCATTAATGTTAATGTTGTCTTGTCGACACTAAATTATTTGTTGGTACTGCTACAAATGACGAAGACAAACTCTCTTGACTCATCTCGTCTTTATTCTCCGCTAATGAATTTACCATCTTCGAAGCGTCTTTCAGCTTCATGCCTTTGTATGTAATGAAATTTTAGCGAAAATTCACACTTACCCGGCACTGACTAAATTACTTTCCCTACGTGTATACAGACGCAGGTAAAACAATTTAGTCTCTGACGTGCTAACGAAGGTAGAGTACAAACTTGTTACAGCCAGAGTAAACAAATCCCTTGCAGTGTCGCACTAAACTTTGATGTAACTTTAAAATATAGTTGATGAAACAGGCGTCTCATGAAGCCAGTTGAATGCACGAGCACAAATACAGGCGCGGTCAGGAGAGATGACGATCCTGGCTAGTGGTAAAAAAATGCAAAAGCCTTAAGTGCGTCTAATAAAATCCTCCAGCTGGTAAATCCCCGAAAAAATAGTGAATTACGGGGATAAACCTATGTCCAGAATCGGGAATTATGGAAACTGCAAACTACGAGTGTAAACAAAATTGAATGATTGTGTTTCATAAATCCATAATAATATATTCTCACAAACTCTTAGCGTTATCGAGTCTGATACAAAATAAATATTTCACTGTATTATTTGTTACTACTTTTGCAAATGACGAAGTCAAGAGACTCTTCTGACATCTTGGCTTTTGTTTCCCACTAACGAATTTAGCTTAATATCATCTAAATTGCTGAGAAACTATAAAAATTACCAAACTTTTTGAACTACAGCGAAGGAATGTACAAAGATGAATGATTGTTCCATTCATCTGTCGCACAATTTCATGTCGTAGGTCGTTTGATAGAGTTACTATTGCTCAGTAAAATCGACTCATAAAGTCAAGCTAGAAAAGTGTCTAATGTATAAAATTATTATTGAAATTTTTGACTGACAAGACATACATACATACAGAACCACACAACAGCCAATACATTATTTGTGTATTTCGCAAACAAGATAGGATATCGCGGATACGGATTGATACCAACACAAATGAACCCCGTGAGAATAATCCCTAGTGAGGTAATCCCTAGTGAATTGTGGCCTTGTTTGCAACCGCCAATAATTTATTTGCCGAAGAATTTGTTCCTGATATTCAAAGCAACAATTTGTCAAAGACAAAGACATTAATTTGCACAAATATGGGTGTTTACAAAGTTTTTTATATATATATTTAGTTCGCTATATTTACCTTCATGAGGTATGCAAATATACAATGATAAAAATATAAAAGGAAAAAACTAAACTATTGTTACTTGTTAGATTGTCTACTAAAGTATTGATAGGAGATTTTAAGTATTGATAGGAGCGATGGTTCTCTTCTGCATTTTCCAGTGCATGCGCTGGTATATGTAGATCGCGTCATGTAAAAAGAACGCTGCGCATTAGGCGATTTAACGGTCTATTTGGTGGTATGAGGTTTTTCAATAACCTACCGATAACCAATATACGAAGTCACGAGCTAAAGGTTAATTCAAAAATAAAACCATCGGCCTAGACTTTCGTGTGCGAGTGTACCCATGCGCAAACATACCCTCCACTTTCTTCCAGTGTTCTTTATAAATGACGCGACCTGTATGCGGGCACGCATACACCGCCGCCTTTCCCTGCGCCCGCGTCGTTAACTGGACCGTTGAGTTTTGCCGGGAAGTCGGAAAATAGATAATGTGCTCTTGTTTTTTTTTTTCATTTTCTTGGTGTATTTTTGAGTTATATCGGATAAAGATGGCATTTTGTTCGATATAGGTTACCTGCAATGCACGAGTGTTGTGAAATAGAATTTTTTTTCTGCTTGCCTCCAAAATTCCATCGGACACGTTCTAGTAAAGTAGCTATCGCTTTACTTGAATGATTGACTGACTTGATTGACTGATTACTGACGATTAACTGACTTTATCTATTATCACTTCATTCAGTTTAATTGAAATTGGCAAAAACTTCATACAAAAATTATACTTGACGCTGGCAGTATGCACAGAGTTTGCGATGCCATAAATGGAGAAAAAATACTTGGGACTAATGTATACTTGGTGATATACAATTATTGTATTGCTATACATTGAAGCTAAACATTGAGTTATATGCAATAATGACATTAATGACACAATAGAGTAACACACAACAAGAGATATCTAGACAAGCCAATCGCAAAGCGGGTTAGCATAAATTAACGCCAAAGCGTTGCTACCCACAAGTGATATTAAGGTACATACATATGTGAGATATTTCCTTCTCACTATATCTTGATAATTAAATTTCTTCAGATTTGATAATAAAGATGCATCCCACCGTTCCGTGTAATGCGTTTAAATCAATACGTATAGTTTATAATAGGAAGCTTTATAATTATAAAGAACTTATGTGCTATTCCAGGCTATATCTATAACTTCCTTCTATCCATTTGAAATACGAAGTAAGATAATATATTGCTATATTAAAATCATAGGCGATTAGTCAGTAGTTTCAACCGCATGGACCCCATTACCCGTTTTCCCGTAGGAATGAAGCATTGTCCCGCGGTAAAAGTAGCCCCTGATGTGATCCCTTCATCAGGGTCTACTTTTACCTTTGTCGGCTTCTAGTGGTAAAAATCTATACAATACAAAATAGAATACTTGTAAAATTCGTTTACATCAAGTATTTAAAATATGGACATTGAACAAAGTGCATCTATTAACGAAAAAAGTGACGAAAAAATATTATTCCCTAACCATTCCAAAATATCAAAAATGCACAACGTTAATGTTCAAGTTTTCACTTCTGCCGGCACTACCGGCACAAAACAAGGAGCGCCCTACCGGAGTGCAACCCGTTGTTTTTTTTTTCTTACACCAGACACAGTTAACTGTACACAGCTACAGCGTGAGCCAATCACTAGCAAAATTCAGTCGCTGATCTACAAAGCCATTGTAAAGTCAAACGCTGGGCCCGGGGCAACGTCTGACCCATCAACTCGAAGTGAAGACACATTACCATTTTTATAGCGGTGTCACGTATTATGCAGATTGCACATCACAACCCTACGAAAGGTATCATGTGAGGAGTATGATACGAACTTTTTATGGCTTACAATTTTTTTAATGAAGTAGCAGAAAAACATAAAAAGGATAATAAAATATTTTTGAGGCCATTGGTGAAGTGGATTACACAATTACTTACCAAAAATATTTTATTTATCTAATACCTTTAAACGAGTAAAGAAACTGAATCACTAAAACAGCTTGAACGATTTTCAGGAAATTTAGTATGGTATTAAATAAGGTTTCGTCTGCTTTTTCGTAAATAATAAATTTAAACATAAATTGAAAATGTACCTCTTCCTGATATCTATTGGCGAGTATATTTATTATTATTATCTATTATTCTTTGAATTGGGAACTACTTCAGTAGATGGCGTTGTTAAGTAACACTAAGTCAATGAGTTTCTGAATAAAATCGTTTGTATTCGAGCAACGCTCATTCATCCGAGTACTCTATTATTATATTAAAACTTTAAATCTGAAATGGGTTCTGTATTTTATTAGTTACTTCTCAGATCTTTCTAATTTTTAATTGCTTGTTAGCTGTTAAAATGTTAGCGCCTTTCAATGTTGACAAATTAATATTCCACATTGAAAGATCTTGACAATGACTAAACCGACATTAATGAAACCTTATCTATTACCTATTCTGAAATAGGTTAATTAAATAAAAAAACCGCTGAAACTTCGACCGCTAGTTTTGGACAAACATCCGTACAGCTATAACATTCTTTAAGTTTGTTTTGAACCCGAACTCCTATACTTGAAAAATCCATTTTCAATAATATTTAATTCATTCGTATTTTTCTTTTCCTTTTTTCAAAGACAAAGGCAAAGACTTTTATTTGCACAAATATGGGTGTTTACAAAAATGTTTTTATACACTTGGTTCGCCATATTTACCTTCATGAGGTATGCAAATATTACAATAATTAAAAAATTAACTAATTACAAATTACAAATATAAAAATGTACATTGGAATAGTGTTATTTATTTTTATTTGAATGGAGTAGGAAACAAGGCCACGTAGTGTTAGTGATCGCAACAACCCAATAACATTTATACATAACCTCACGCAAGCCTATATCTTGGCGTATTATTATGCAGTGGCGCCTCTACTCTGAAGACTAACTTGGTCGACTCGTGTAAGTCCGGCCGCCAACAGCAGCTTTCCATCAAAATACAATGGAAGTACTTCACGGCAGAAGTGAGTACAGCGGTGGTTCTTCCCCGTCTAATCTATATTCAGAGTTGAAACATTAAATAGAAATGATTTAAGCCTTCTTTTAAAAATAGTTAAAAATAAAACTTGACTGATCATTTAAGAAAATAACAAATTACTTCCTAAGAGGTTCTCAGTTCAAGCTGGTCGCTCACTTGAAACAGGAGTGGTCAGCTCTTGAGACAAAAGGTGCAGTTTTTCATTGTTCGGGGTCACTTGGGATAAGTTGTCTAAGAAAAAGCACTAGATTACTTAAGGAAAGAAGGTAGGAAAGATCAACGAACTTTTAATAATACTTACACCCCGATTTGTTTTTAACACGCTTATATTAACTTCTCCTGTATGTTTGTTCGTAACTCTCCTTGGACTCGATTTTGACCCACTTTCAACGAACACAATTAATTAAAACTTTGGACACTTATCAAGAATCGGTGGCAATAAAATAATTTCATGAGTTAATCTAATTCCGACAAGTTGAAAAAAATATTTACCTATAACAATAAATTGAACGAAAAAATGAAAAATAAATATAGTTTAAAAAAACAAAAGAACACGCTTTTGAAGCACATCAAAATAAAAAGGAGAAAAATAATCCTAATTATAAGCAGAAAATAATAATGAATAAAAAGTACTAGTATTATTGTGATTTTCTCGGATTCGATTCCCGGCGAAGCAGAACTTCGAATGATGCCGTGTGTCTGCCTCTGTGTGCGTCCATGGTACCCACGACACAGGTATATTTACCTTACTGCTTACTGTGGGGTTATGAGTGTGAAATGTTATTAAAAGTAATGAAAATTTAAGTAGTAGCGGTAGTAGAACAATAGCTACGCCTAGTTTGACAAAGTATTGATAATGATTTATTAATGAAATAAAATACCATTATTACACCTTGGGAGAGGATACTGGGTTATGTGGGATTTGTACCGCACGAAAACCCCTCGGTCGCCTGTCTCTGCGCTTAGGGAGGACTCCGAGATCTCCAGTAGAACGCACCGGTGTACTCCATGCGCGGCGCCCCGTACGGGCCCATCTTCGGGAGAGCAAATGTGCTCTCCTACACCTTCAGATGCTAACGGCGGCATGCGGCCACGCACACACCGCCGTCTTTCCCGCAAGTCGCCTCTTACGATCGGGCAGGGGATACCGTAGCTCTATGCTTAATCCCTTCTCTTAATAATGTTCTGTGCTTAATCCCGAAGCCACAGGGACTTCACATGACCCCTAATTAAATTAAAGTGTTACACATTTTCGTCAGTTACATTCGAACACACTATAATTTCCACGGCTCTCATAAAGGTCTCAACACAGTATGGGGCATCAAGTAAATTTAAATTAAGCGATATAATTGTAATGGACGACATAGACCCTAATAAAGCGGTCGCTGAAATACCCGCATGTAACATCACGAAGGCTTAGGCTGAGTTCACACGGCCTTCTAATAAGGCTAAGGCGCGTCCATAAATTTTCAGAGGCCCATAAATAAGGAAAATTGGCCACCCTTGTCGTGGAGTATCAAATTGCTGAACAAATATGTCGTGTAAGGGTAAACTAGCGGAATTCGCTGAAAATGTTATAGGACCCGCGATTTTAGGCAGTAATTGGATGCTTTTCAAACTGTTGTAAAAAAAAAACAATGTAATATTAGAAGTTATGATAGTAAATCATCAACGCTCATCAGCTCACTCCATTGGGTCCGAGTTTCTATCAGAAATTTTATATTATATTATATTATTATGTAGTACTTGTATCTTGCCGTGACTTCACTTAAAGGATTCTGGGGAAGACTAGCGCTGGTTGCCCTCAGCTTCCAGCTTAATGCTGAGTAGGACCCCTTTTGTGTCGTGCACGCATACCGATTTTCATTTTAAACATTTAGTAGGTATAGGATATATTATTATATCATGTTCTATCCAAAAATTTGTATGTGTGCATTTCGCAAATAAATTATTCTTATTCTTATTTTTATTCTTATAAATTTATATTTTTATACTTACATGAAAAGCTAAGTAAAGTTAAACAAACAGAGCTAAACCAACAGACGGGCATGATGGTAAGCGGTCAATATAACCTATGAACGGGGATAAATCCAAGGGAGTTCTTTACGTTGTTGGCTTTGACATCTTTAAATGATTTTTCACAAATTGTGTGAAGAACCCCATATCATAGTCTTAAAAGCTTAAGCTGGAAGGCTGCCTCACAATTAAAACATTTAGCAAAAAGGGTGCAAAGCAGACTGAAGGACTGTTACTACTTCAGATGAGGAAAAAAGAGATCATTTTTTACGAATATTGTGCAAAACGATACTTAGTCACTTCTCCAAGATTTCGTCACCGATGTAAGAGATGTGAAATCATAATCTCTTACGTTTCGTGATATTATTTATATGAAATGACTTTAAATGAGCTATTTTTTTAACTTTTACGCGTCTTCGACTTTTGTTTACAACCAAAACTTTGAAATAATAATAGGTTGAATGTTAAAGTATTGTTTGTCTATTTACATAACCTCTAAATTGTTTTTGCGTTCCATTTCCCTCAATCTAATAAACGGTGTCCTGATTAATTCTATAATTTGCGAAACAGCCAAGTTTTAATGTTTTGCACCGAACAATAATACTGGAACGTCAGGTAAAACAATTAGCCAAATTAGAAACATTAATAAAGTAATGAGAACGAATCTCTAATTGGCCCTCGTAGTCGATAATTGTTAACATTAACTTTATTAATAGATTTGTTTCAAACGCTGTTGAATTTGGTTTGTCACTGTTTTGTTAGACAAAACGCGGTTTAAATTTCTGCGCGCTTAAATATTTAATTAAAGTTTATGTAGGTCGTTTATTCTACACTCTGTATAGATGATAATTATGGTAGGCATCGTCTCGATAATATTTTGTTGAAATTTTAAATACAGTTACTGTTTGACCTCAACACCGTTTAGTTTGATCTTAGTACCTGTTAAAAACGCAGTTTGTTACTTGTACCTCGACAGCCCTTTTCGCCTGTGTGTCACCTTAAGTCATTGTAGCGGGTTATCGATGACTTTAGCTTCACGCTCACGCTCCGCAGCCTCCTTTAGTGCGATCACCGATTCGCAAAAAGCGGCCATATTGCCGACCATCATCGTTCACTCTCCAGCATTTTATATATCTACTTAATATGTTGGAAAGTAAGAGATCGTCACCAACTATAGCAACTATAAGAAATATTTCCGCCCGGGATCGAACCGGGGACCTTCTGCGTAATAGGCAGATGTGATAACCGTGGTGTATCCATGGAAACATTAATTAATACCTGTATCCTATCATATCCATCTTTGACGCATATAAGTCTTGTATATCACCGTCTTTACTAATATTGCTCTGATTATGATATTGCGTCAGTTTATTATACCTACCTTTAATTACATTAATTATTATGTAACGTCACTGTGATAGTATCGCAACAATAAGATAATACCAACTAAAATGAACTTTATGTCTATGTATATAGAGTCCAACATTATGTAGGGGGAAGTCCCCTAACGCCGAACGGCCTGTAGTACCGAACGAATACGAAATCTATAGCATTAAACTAACGAAGACGTTCGTTTACAATGGAAAAGAAACAGACAGCGGTACTTAGTCCGCGAGTGACGTGGCAGTAGTTGGGTAGTGTTTAATTTCTCTATGGTAGTTGGTCACACTCGTAGCGCTCATGAGAGTAGACGTGTTTATTTTGCGCGAGAACTGGTACGTTACGTGTATCCTAAAAAATACTATTTGTTGCAAGATTTACGTGTGGTGATATTCCTTATAGAACTTAATTTGTGTTTGGTAAGTATTTTTTTATTATTAGTTTTTAAAACTTGTATTGCATGAATATATTTACGGTTATTTCCATTTAAATTTTGTTCTATGAGTCCCTACTACGGAACAGTATAGTTTCCCCTAAGACCGAACAATTTTTTTTAACTTTTTTTAAATATTAAATTGGATAAAAGGCTGCATTTATTATTTCAGGTAATCTTATCTCTTAAATAATGGAGAGGTTGAAGAAAAGTCGCTGGCAACCTGAAAATTTAAAAGTTGGGATTAAAAAAGTAATCACCAAAAAGATGTCCTTTAGAGAAGCTACTTCAAGATATGGTATCCCCACTTTATATGATAAACTTAAGCTCATAAAAGAAGGAAAAGAAGTAGAATTAGAACAGATCTTAGGAAGGTTTACGAAAATCTTTTCGTCAGAATATGAAAATGTCTTGGAAGGACATATCAAACATTTGGCTGATAGATACAAGAAAATGAGAAGGAGATGAAAGAAAAAAAGTAGTTACATCGTGGTATATTTAAGAAGACGGATAAAGAAGACAAGATTAAAAAGACTATAACTTTACCATTAAAAGAAAACTGTCAACAGAGTTTCAAATCTACGCACGCTACTCTAGAGACATATTGTGTTGTTTGCTTATAAAGTCATGACGAGGACTGGATTCAGTGCAACTCATGTAAGGAATGGATTCACAAGGCATGCGCTGATATTCCAGAGTGCTCTGACCTGTATGTTTGTGACAGATGTCACCTTTATTAGGAGCATTCGATCATTATGTGCCATTTTATAACTTTGTTCGGTACTAGGTGCCACAGTATTAAAAACCATAAATAGACGTCAATATTTAGCTTTAGTTTTCGATTAGAATTTGTTTTCTGGTGATTGTTTTGTTGATTTATATACATGTCTATAATTGTTATGTAGCCAATAATGTGCAATAAATTCATACAAATTCATAAGATTTTTCATTAATGCATCCTAAGCTTAGGTGTTCGGTACTGTGGGACTTCCCCCTATGTTCTAATTTTAAATAATTGGCGCGGCTACTTTCTCTCGTCTGAGCACGTTCTCATACAATCTATACTTTTATTTCGTGTAGTAAAAATAAGTTTCCGTGGTGTAGCGGTTATCACATCTGCCTAACACGCAGAAGGCCCCCGGTTCGATCCCGGGCGGAAACATTTTATTATACTTATGATAATATATATTTTTAGAATTGCATTAAAAGTTTTTATCGTATTGTAACTTTATATCTTTACGGCTACCGTTTCCGTGGTGTAGCGGTTATCACATCTGCCTAACACGCAGAAGGCCCCCGGTTCGATCCCGGGCGGAAACATTTCTTTTACAATTTTATTTTGAAATAAAAAGAGGGCCATACTTACTTTTAACAGTTAATAAAAATATGACTTATATTTTAAAACAACTACAAAAATATTTGATGTATAAATCTGTACTTTGTATATAGAAGAAGGGTACGAAAAAATTGGTTCCCAAAGCGCCGCCATTTTACAAATATTATATTACAAAGGTACAACCGCATAGAAAACAAAATGGGGTACAACCATAGAAACGTTTGATATCGCTGCCTTATCGTTCGATATCAATTTACTACACTTTGATGTAGCGAAGACAGCAATATCAGTACCGATAATTAATTTTAATCAACGCTTAATCACAAGCCATTCAATGTCGCTCGCTTTGATAGGTATATTTTGTACTGGTAATAAACTGTTTGGGGTTTCGCGAGGTAGTATATTAGGACCCATATTATTATAAACTTCATTTCGTAAAGCCCGCGATTTATGTTTGTTAATTTTAATATTATGTCACTTTCGAAGAGCCAAATCTGCCATCAGTTAGGTTATTTTTGTAGCAGTTACCAAAAATCGCCGCAAAAATTGTGAAGTAGTTTTTAAGTTATAATTATGAATGTTAGTCTATAAGGTATTTATTGTATGGGCCTCGATGCCTGAAATAAATGATTATTATTATTATGTATCTCTCCTTATTGGTCACGGGTCGAAGATGTTATTTGACCCGGTCATTTGGAAGGCTTGCGTGGGGACATAGGTCCAACACGACCTATGTCCCACACGTCTATGGGGTTGAACTAACGAGGGACTGGTAGATGGGCTATGGAGAACTATGGGACACCTGCCGTTCAGACTAATAAATAATCTAAAGTGAGGCAGGTGGTGACTCGCCACTCACTGAATGGGCCCCCAAAAATGGCGTAAATGCCTGGGAAGCAACATTGGCGTGAGCAGCTAGGGGTGTCGAGAGGAGCGGCACCGATTTCACCATCGCGGGGGCATAAATCCAACCCGGAGCGGGTTTCCTCGCTATTACGCCAATTACTTAGTTACACTTCCACCCCCGAGCATATAGCTCTAACAGCTCCACTCTGGACGGCCAATTAAGGCAAGCCAGAGGTGGGGACCTGTTCCTCTGGGTTATCACTCCGCCTTCCGGAGACAAGGAACAGGGGGACTTCCCCGGGAGCAATCGTTTCCGTGGTGTCGTTACTCACCAACAGCTCGCCACAAGCCGCCCTGCGGGGTTATTATTATTATTATTATTAAAAATATTTAATGATACGTATTATATATAGTTATATTATTATATATACTTATATTATATTATATGTTATAAAATAACGTTATTTTTTATAATCGCAATGATCTCTGCGTACCTTTAAGCTTTATGTGTTGATTGAAAAGAAAAGAGCTACCGGATAAAAACTCAGCAAAACACTAAACAATTCAAACTGAGTATTAAAGTATCAAAATGTGGGCTGAAAAGTTTTAAGACCACTTCAGTACCTAATAGAAAAATAGAGCAAATTTTAAACAAACATAGGTACTTCCTTACAATTATGTAAAAAGAAAATAAAAAGCGCAATATTATGATGGATTAAAACAACATACTGTTATTCGCAAAGTGTACTTACTATCAAAACAACGATATTATTAGTATACACAAAGTCTAGATGTACGCTACACAAGAATTTTGCGCAACAGCTATTTTTTTCGAAACAAGTAAAAGACTTCGAATTATTTGCTGGCGGGTTAATAGGTAGCCGTCGGACGCATGAAATTCAATCGGCTCCTTTTTGTTTTTCTTTAAATTCAGAATCGATTCTTTTCCATATTTTAGGGTTTCGTTTTAGGATTTGTCTTAAAATAAAACCTTATTCTGGAACCTTTATAACTAAATGATTTTAAACAAAAAATTATAAATTAAGTTTTTAACAAAAAAATAGAACCGACTTCAAACGGTAAAAAATAAAATTGTTCAGTACCTACTTCTTCTTGCATGGTAATGACTCTTAAAACTATTTTTGGAGTCGGGCCCTTAGTATAATGTCGTAGGTAACATTCGTTCTAAATGGGCATCGACAGTACAGACAGTGGGACAGTACCTACTTCTTCTTGCTTATGTTAATAACTAATAAAACTATATTGGAGTCGGTGCCCATTCCGAACGAAAGGTACACTATATTTACTAAGACAGGACATTTTACTAAGGGCCCGACTCCAAAAATAGTTTTAAGAGTCATTACCATGCAAGAAGAAGTAGGTACTGAACAATTTTATTTTTTACCGTTTGAAGTCGGTTCTATTTTTTTGTTAAAAACTTAATTTATTTCACTCTTTTTAGTAACTTTAATAATTCTGTACATATGTATAATATTGTGCTTATTAAGTTTCAGTGTTTCCCTCGATTTGCCCAGTATCACATCATCAGATTATGACATAGTGACAGTTGGACCACCTTAGGAGTTTAAGTTTTAGAACAAAAAAATATATATTGAAAGAATTTGCTCTCAACTCCTAACCATCGTAGTACCTTCCATCTTAAGCTCAGCAACATAATATGATGATAATTTTACACAAATGCCTGTTTTGCTGTGGTAAAAATACAAGAATCATTTGTTGTACTATAAAATTTGAATGTTCCCCTCCATTTCTTTGGGATCCCATCATCAGACTTTGACTTGGTGACAGTTGGACTACCTCAGGAATGTAAGATTTCGAACAAAAAACCATTTATTGAAAGAATTTGCTCTCAACTCCTAACCGTCGTAGTACCTTCCATCATCAGCTCAGCAACATGATATGATGATAATTATACACAAATGCCTGTTTTGCTGTGGTAAAAATATAAGAATCATTTGTTGTACTATAAAATTTGAATGTTCCTTTCCATTTCTTTGGGATCCCATCATCAGACTTTGACTTGGTGACAGTTGGACTACCTCAGGAATGTAAGATTTCGAACAAAAAACCATTTATTGAAAGAATTTGCTCTCAACTCCTAACCGTCGTAGTACCTTCCATCATCAGCTCAGCAACATTATATGATTATAATTATACACAAATACCTGTTTTGCTTTAGTAAAAATATAAGAATCATTTGTTGTACTATAAAATTTGAATGTTCCCCTCCATTTCTTTGGGATCCCATCATCAGACTTTGACTTGGTGACAGTTGGACTACCTCAGGAATGTAAGATTTCGAACAAAAAACCATTTATTGAAAAAATTTGCTCTCAACTCCTAACCGTCGTAGTACCTTCCATCATCAGCTCAGCAACATGATATGATGATAATTATACACAAATGCCTGTTTTGCTTTAGTAAAAATATAAGAATCATTTGTTGTACTATAAAATTTGAATGTTCCCTTAGATTTCTCTGGGATCCCATCATCAGACTTTGACTTGGTGACAGTTGGACCACCTCAGGAATGTAAGATTTCGAACAAAAGACCATTTATTGAAAGAATTTGCTCTCAACTCCTCACCGTCGCAGTACCTTCCATCATCAGCTCAGCAACATGAGATGATGATTACAATGCATAAATATCTGTTATGCTTCAGAAACTATAAAAAAATCAATGTGTGTGCCTATAAAGTTTGAGAGTTCCCCTCGATTTCCCTGGGATCCCATCATCAGATCCTGATTTGGTGACAATGGGACCACCTCGGGAGTATAAGCATACGAACAAAAAAAGAATTTTGAAAATCGGTCCACAAACGGCGGAGTAATCGGTGAACATATATAAAAAAAAAAAAAAAATACATACAGCCGAATACAGTACCTCCTTCTTTTGGAAGTCGGTAAAAAACTGACATAGAAAAGTAAAAAATAATTATTAATTTGCATATTTATTTATAACATCAATTTTTTATTTTCTTTTAAATTTAAAAGTCGCTTCTTATATAATGGCGTCATAAGTGTTGACAATAAGTTTATTCCAAACTTTTAGGTTATTATAGTTTTATAATAGGTATTGTGAATGAATCCCTACTTTGATATAATATATATAAAAATGAATCCCTATTTTCCTTGGTCACGGCATCACGCGTGAACGGCTGGACCTATTTCGGTAATTCTACTTTTGTTGTGTTTGTTATTGTCAGGAGAGTGTTCATGAAAGAAAAAAATAAGAAAATATCGCGGAAAAATTATATAATCCAGAAAACTTATACCATATTTTTTATTTAAAATTTGAATTAAATATTCATAGTTAAGACGGCATGCCTTGCGCAATGGTTACCATGCCAGACTGCCAATCGAAGTGTCCCGGGTTCAATTCCCGGCGAAACAGAGATTTGAATGATCAGTTTATATTTCTGTTCTCGGTCTGGGTGTTTGTATTTCTGTCTTTGAGTGTGTCCATGGTACCCACAACACAAGGTATATCTACCTACTGTGGGACTGTGAGTGTGACACGTTATTTATTTATATTTAAGACAGGATAACTTCTGTCGGGCCCGCTAGTTTGATATAAATATTACACATATAAAAATGAGTTTGTTTGTTTGTTCGTCCTTCTTTCAAGTCGCAGCAGTGCTATGGATTGACACAAATGGCCCGGCGGTTAGCGTAGAAAGCAAACGATCTATGGCAACTAAGCCAAATGGGCGCGGTCGGGTATGAGATTGGTGACCGCTAGTGGCAAAAAAAAATTCAAGCGCGTCTCCGTGCTTCGGAGGGTACGTTAAACCATCCGAAACCGATAGATAACAGTCGTCCGACATCCGACAGCGGGATGACCACAAAGCCTCATCTCCACCAACCCGCATTGGAGCAGCGTGGTGAATTTTTTTAATTTTCCACGCGGCGTCGCATCGGGGGACCGCTAAGTGAGAAAAACAGGTGTAGTCACAGATTGCAACAAAAGAATTTACTCCGAAAAATTCGCAAAATCGACTCAACCGTTAACTTCGTCTGCCCTCACGTTTAGCGGTCCCTCAACGTGACGACGCTTGGAAAATAAAAATACTTGAACTCACATAATGTTAATTTTTTTTAGTCGGCGGGTTTTTAAATTTTTAAATTTTATTTTTATTTCAAGCTTTTTAAACGGAACTGATCTACTGTACATAAGTTACAAGGAACCACTGTTGAAAAGGCTGTAGTATATTTGGGCAATAAAACTTTTAAAGGCCAAGCCTACGTGGGTTTTACAATCCTGTTTAACAATCCTCATGACAAACTGGCTCTGGGAGAATTGCACAGATTGAGAAACAATAAAGATTATTTTCAGCAAAAATATAAATCGGTTTATTCGTTTTATTCCGGCATTCCAGGGTTTCATCCGCCACATCTCATTTCCAGCATCAGGTCCTCGTCAATTAAAAGCATGAAGAGAAAGCGTCAAGGCAAATTCAACGAGCGCAAACTCGATGGGTTTACTAAAAGGTAGACCAGGGTTACGTCTCCTACCTTCGAGCCCTATTATCAGACCAGCTCAGAGATTCCAGATTTTCAGCATCAGGTCCTCGTCAATTAGAAACATAAAGAGAACTAGTTAAGACAAATCCAACGAGCCCAAACTCGATGGGTTTACTAAAAGGCAGTCCAGGGTTACGTCTCCTATCTTCGAGCCCTAACAGCAGACCAGCTCAGTGGTTCCAGAAGACATTAGTGTTGCAAATGTCAGATCCCACATATGCTTGCAAGTAAACTGAGCGTGTAACATTCCTATCACACGTAACAAACGACCTGATGACCTTGAAGACCTGAACCGATTTCCACCAAACATAGCTAAGAACACTCTCGACTGATATACCTTTCAATAAAAAAAACCGCATTAAAATCGGATCATCCGTTTGGGAGCTACGATGCCACAAATAAACACGGACACATACACATTTACATACACACACAGACACGTCAAACTTATAACACCCCGTCGTTTTTGCGTCGGGGGTTAAAAAGAGTGCTGCTGGGAGTTTTTGCTGCCGCCTTTTTTCTCTCAGCTCAATATCTGGCCCAAACGGGCACCTAAGGGCGATGACCGGGAAAAAAATACTATTTTGTATTCCTAATATGAATTAAATATTTTTTTCTTTTCAATTTGTACGGAACAGAGTGCAAATGAGACTTGCATTCGTCCATTTTTTACTTTAGTGCTGTGCGACTGAAAGGTTATCCAATATATTCGCACCTAGTACCCGACGCCGCTAAACGAGTAATCAACGTTCTTTGTCGAGTTCCTGAGACCGGAATATACTTCATAATAGATTTCTTTAGCTTTATTACGTATTCTGTTATTAAATTAACAAAGAAACTTCGTCTTTTATCTATTTTCATTTTAAAACTTTGCTTCATAATAACAGTTAGCAGATTTAAGCAAATACCCAGATTAAAACAATATTTGCTTGATTGCCATACTTAGAGGTCCGATTGGCTACAACCCTTTTTTTACGTCCCACTGATGGGCACGGGTCTGTCCCCATTATTGGGGAGGCCTGGAGCTTACTCCACCACGCTGCTCCAATGCGTGTTAGTCGCCAACCCGCTGTCGGATGTTTTCAAACCGCCCAAGGCTTCCAACAAGATTTAACGACTGTTTCTATCGATAACAACCGGGACCGATTGCTTGACGTGCCCTCCGATGCACGGAAACACGCATGAAAATTTTTGACACTAGCGGTCACCCATCTCACACATGACCGCGCCCGTTTGGCTTAACTGCGTAGATCGCTTGCGTTCTACGCTAGCCGCTGAGCCATACGCGCTTCCGAGTCTTAAAAGTCCGATTAAAGTAGCTAAACTATTATTATACACACACAGTTAGAATAAGTCATTCATTACCATGACGTGAATATAATTACGAAGGAGCAACAACCGAAACATCCGTTATTTTACAAGCTTAAGAACTCATTCACCAAAAATACAGAAACAAAATGTCCTGTCATTAAGTAGGCACACAAATTTAAAATAAATGGTTAAATAACCTTGTACGTATAAACTTTATCTCTTATTTTAACCCCATAAACTTTCTAAAGTTTATGAAATACTTATCAATAGTGGACACTAATTGTGTACTTATTGCACGTTAGTAACAGTATTCTGTAGTATTGCACTATCTGATACCTACTGACATTTGTATAAAAACCGGCCAAGTGCGAGTTGGGTTCGCGCACTGAGGGGTTCCGTAAAATATTTTTAAAATATGATGTAACTGAAAATGTACGGTTTTCGCAATTTTTCCTTTATCTGTGCTATAAGACGTTGCTTCGTACCAAGTTTCAAGATTCTGAGTTCACGGTAAGTGCCCAGTAGGTTGTGATTCCCTTGAGTATCGAAAAGTGGGAATTTGCGGCATACACGGCTGTATCTTTTGATTGCGCTGGCTTAGAAGTTTGAGTTTTCCACAGCTCTAAGGGACAGTAGACCTAAGTATTTGATATAAATTCCAGCTTGATACCTCCACGCGTTCCTGAGAAAAAGGGTCTTGACAGACAAAGAGGCGGACAACAAAGTGTTCATATAAGGGTTCTGTTTTTTTCCTTTCGAGGTACGGAACCCTAAAAAGAAAAGGGTAGTATTTTTTTAAATGAAATTTATAATAGCTGTTCAGAACATGTAAATATAACCGATCATAATGTGTGATGCGTCCTGAATATAAGGGATCTTTGAATAGGTTTCACGACACGAATACTCCTTTACCGTAAAAACAACTAACATTACATGAGTGCAAACAATCATTTCGTCACACTGCTTATGTTGGCATTAGAAAAGAACCTTAATCCCTTCACAAAGAGTTCAGATTCGATTGACAGGGCATAAAATAAATAGGGGTGACGAGAACTGGATAATGATGTAGACGCAACATTGAGTGTTTTGCTTAACTGTCAGCTATATGACTTCATAAAATGGCAGCGGGAACCCTCGAAACTTTATATACTCTTGTATAATCTGAAGTGTGAAAGATCGATTCGTACGTTCACACCTTGATGGGGAGTCGCAAGGACAATAATGAGAGGTTCTGACAAAGAGCCGGAATGTTAAAATTAGATCGCTTTGTACTAGATGTACTTAGTAAGGTACTGAAATCTGAATGAAGGAATTCCAGGAGTTGAATGTTCGTTTTGTTTATATTATGATAACGTATTTTTGTTTTTGCTATTAGGGTTTTTCAAGGAACAATATAAGATACAACTAGGTATACCGAATATGCAAAATGAAATAAAAAAAAAATTTAATACGCAGGACACTTACTTTAATTTAAATATACACACAACCACAAACAATGTAGGAATAAAATTCTATATCTATGGTCCAAATTCTAAATTTAAAAATAATTAAATAAATAAAGATAATTAAATAGATAAAGAAGCTGATGGTTGCATCATATAAGTAAGTCTGGCTACTAACCGCACCTTTCACCCGAAAGACTCCTTTACGACAGAAATCCCTGACATTCACGGTTGAACCATAAAGTTCTTCAACCTTTAATAATTTCATCTTACACTAGCCTTCCGCCAGCGGCTTCGCCCGCGTGGACCCGTTTAATGTGTCCCCGCAGGATCAAAAATAGCCTACGTGCTATTCCAGGCTTCATTGCTATATTAAAATCATAGGCGTTTAGCCAGTTGCTTCAACCGCGTTGACCATATTACCCGTTTTCACGTAGGAATGAAGTATTTTCCCGCGGTAAAAAGTATCCTTTGTTACTCAGGGTGAATGTAGCTTTCTAATGGTGAAAGAATTAATGAAATCGGAACAGTAGTTTTTGAGTTTATTCATCACAAACGTACAAAAATACAAATATTTCTTCTTTATAATACAAGTATAGATAAAGATAATTATTTTGCTCCCTTTATACTATATAAACATATTAAACATTTTTTTCGGAGACATTAAGGTTGATTTGATAACATCCTCCAGCGGGTATAGAGCAGCGTGGTATAATAACCCTCATAAGAGCAACGTGACAGAAAAAGATCCAGGTCTTCTTAGTTGCAGGGATCGGTATATGCCCAAAAGTGGGCACGCAAAAAGTTGCAGCCAGTGAACTAACTTTGACAAAGTTTTATGTTTCTTAGTTTCATTAATGTTAATGTTGTCTTGTCGACACTAAATTATTTGTTGGTACTGCTACAAATGACGAAGACAAACTCTCCTGACTCATCTCGTCTTTATTCTTCGCTAATGAATTTACCATCTTCGAAGCGTCTTTCAGCTTCATGCCTTTGTATGTAATGAAATTTTAGCGAAAATTCACACTTACCCGGCACTGGCTAAATAACTTTCCCTACGTGTATACAGACGCAGGTAAAACAATTTAGTCTCTGACGTGCTAACGAAGGTAGAGTACAAACTTGTTACAGCCAGAGTAAACAAATCCCTTGCAGTGTCGCACTAAACTTTGATGTAACTTTGAAATATAGTTGTTGAAACACGAAGCCAGTTGAATGCACGAGCACAAATACAGGCGCGGTCAGGAGAGATGGGTGACAATCCTGAATAATAGAGTTAAAAAATCCAAAGCCTAATATATGCCTAATATATTTAAAAACATCCGCCAGGGAGTACATCCCTGAAAGAATAGTGAATTACGGGGATAAACCTATGTCCAGAATTGGGAATGAAAGAAACTGTAACCAAAGACAAAGACATTTATTTGCACAAATATGGGTGTTTACAAAGTTGTTTATATATATTTAGTTCGCCATATTTACCTTCATGAGGCATGAGGTATGCAAATATACAATGATAAAAATATAAAAGGAAAAAACTAAACTATAATACAATTACGAAATGTACATTTACATCTATTTTAATATTATTTTTATTTGTCCCATATTGCGCCTTTTATGAATTAAAATTAAAATATTTATTTATTTATATTTCGGATCGGTTCCGATCGTCAGCTTTGGGTACCTACCCATATCACAGGGTGTTTGTACACTGAGAGGAAAAAACGCCGGCGGAAAAAAAAAAACCTCCCAGGTTTTTATGGAATTCCTTTATGCCGTTTTATCGTTTATGAAATCAGTGACTGAGTAATACGCCTTTTTCAGTAAATACGTTTTAGTCCTTTTTTAAATTCGTTGCCCGTTTTAATTTTGAGGAATTCCGGTAGACCGTTATACATTTTTGGTCCCATGCAAAAGACACTGTTATGATATTGTTTTGTTTTGGAAGCGATTGAACATAATTTACTGTTATGTCTTTTTGATTTAAGGGTTTCATATTTTGTGATTTCTGTTTTGACCATTAAAGAGATCTCGTAAATGTATAAGGAAGGGAGCGTCATTATTTTTAAATTTTGAAAATGTGGCCTACAAGTATCCGTTTGTTGTAATTGACATATTGCTCGAATGCATTTTTTTTTAGCCTTGCATGTGCATGAACTACAAGTATAACAAAGATTAATGACTGTTTCATAAATTCATAATAATATTATTATATTCTCACAAATTCTTAACGTTATCGCGTCTGATATAAAATAAATAATTCACTATATTATTTGTTACTACTTTTGCAAATGTCGAAGTCAAGAGACTCTTCTGACATCTTGGCTTTTGTTTCCCACTAACGAATTTAGCTTAATATCATCTAAATTGCTGAGAAACTATAAAAAATTCCAAACTTTTTGAATTACAGCGAAAGAATGTACAAAGTTGAATGATTGTTCCATTCATCTGTCGCACAATTTCATGTCGTAGGTCGTTTAATAGAGTTACTATTGCTCAGTAAAATCGACTCAAAAAGTCAAGCTAGAAAAGTGTCTAATGTATAAAATTATTATTGAAATGATGCGTGATGAAGTGATGTGATATTATTGTGCAATAAAACTTATTTAAATACTGTATTTTAACAGCAAAATCTCATGTGTAAAGTCAGGTAAATCAGCGTAATCGGCAAAATTTTGTATACGACCTCTTAACAGACAAACAGACTTTCCTAAAATAAACCCAAAAACGTAATCAAAACAAGGAATTAGATAGTAACAATGTAATCTTATTACAGCTGCTGAAATTCACATATTGCCAACGCTAACAGAATCGCCAGTTCCAAGGGTTGCCACCTACGGAATAAAATAATCTTAATCGAAATGATAAAAAGTTCTCCTTTTTTAACGATTTTAATGCTTAAGCTATTGGGCAGATATATTGAGAAGTATACAATTTTTTTTCAACCTTTTTTATGTGCCACTGCTCAGATTCAGACCATATTCAACCACGCTGGCCAAGTGCGTGCCGAGGATTTGAACCCGGTATCAGTCGCGTTGAAGACCGCGGTATTTTACCACTATCGCTGCTCAAATATTAAATAGAAAGGAAAAAGTATATGGAACGACAAGGAATAACTTATGAGTTATGACGTTAAAACATGGAAAGCTTCTCCAATATGTCATAGATACATATTTTATAGCGCTCATAAAAGAGAAAGAAAGATAAAGAAAATGAAGGTTAATTCAACAACAAATTCCTAATATATATTGGTATTTTTAATTGTTCTTGTTGAATACTTCAATGTCATTGGAGGTAATGTTTACTACAACTGAACATTTACGGCCGATGTTTCCAGCTAATAAGTGTAACATGGAGTCAAACGAGAGCAGTCGGGTGTGAGATGGGTGACCGCTAGTGGAAAAAGTTTTATGAGTGCTTTGGTGGGATCGGTTGTTATCGATAGATGACAGTCGTTAAACCTTGTCGTAGGCTTTATGGGCGGTTTGAAAATATGCCAGCGGGTTAGCCACTTGCATCTCTAATAACTTTCATCGAAGCAGCCTGTTGGAGTAAGCTTCAGACCTTATTAATAATGGGAGGGGCCTGTGCCCAGTAGTGGGACGCAAAAAGGGTTGCAGTCAAGTGTAATATAAATGTAAGTACGTAAGAATAAGCCTCCTAAATTATTCATTATTACCCCAAGCTATTTGGGTAAAAGTGAATATCTGCCAACCCTGTTTACTACGTGTGTACACAGGTAAAACAATTTAGCTTCCCCGTGATGCACTAACGAAGGCAGTGCATATAAACTTGTTACCGCTAGCGTAAACTAGTCGCAATTACTCGAATTGTGCTTTGAAAGAATCTGTATGAATGAATATTTGTATCAAAAAGTGCATGTGTAAAGTTTATTGTTTTTGATCTGGTACACGTGATAGAAATTTGAAGTTTTTCACTTTTATGTCGAAATTCTTCTACTATTTTCTATGTTAATAATTGTCACCTGTTCCCGTAGCAAAGACTTTTTACTTGATTTTCGCTTGCGCTTTCATAAAAAAATAACATTTCAAAATACCATTTCATATACTTTCATATACAGTATATGAAAGTATATGAAATGGTATTTTGAAATGTTATTTTTTTCATAAGTTATGAAAATACGCTTTCAGTATTTTCATATTTTTTTATTTTCTCTTTTATTTTGATTACTTCTTTTCTTTATTCTTTATTTTAATTACCTCACTAAGTAACCGTTATTCTTATTTCCTTTCTACAAACATTATGTATTAAATCAATGGTTGATACCAATTTGATTTTGATATGTCTATTTTTAATTCTTTAAATAAGATTTTTGGTCGTCTGGAAGAGATAACTTTTAGTGGTAAGACCGCGAAACGTGCATTAATACTACAAACTAAAATGTATATTTTTAATTATCTGTAATGTTGTTTGTTTTACAATGAAGAAAATTCATATTTGTATTTGTATGCTTCTTTTCAGGTGTGTGTGATAAATTATAAAACATGTTGATACCTACTTTAAGTTTGACTTCTAAAGGGTAAGGAATTTTTCATCGCACTGCTGATATGTGTTTAGTTCCATTAAAATACCCCGTAAGATTCTAGATTTTTTGTCAAGGCTTAAAACTTACTACTTAAATATAATAGTGTCCCTATTTCATGATCATGAGATGATTTCAAAGCGTAGTAGACAGGAGTTTTATTCGGCCATAAGCTCGGAGCGCTTTCGAAAACCACAAATTTTCTCTTCTAAAAAATATAAAAACATTCAAAACTCGGAAACTGTGAATCACCTCGTAATGACTGGAACACTTCCTTTTTAATTTATTTAAGACCACAGCATACATGATACTTTTAGTATCCATCAGCTGAAAAGGTTTAAAAAAAATACTGTCGTTAAATGGTATTATTTTTAAAGGTAAAATGTAGCATTTTGATTATTTACTTATAGTTATTTTGTTTCAAGTTTCGTTTTCTTTCCATACGATAATACTTACAATAACTGAGATTAAATGAAAAATTAGATAAAAATTTGCCTTATTTTGTATTTATTTGATTTTAAGTTGTTTAAAAATAAATAAAAATATTATAGCTGCAACGCAAAGCGATAGAGTAATTTTGGCGCCTGACTTTATTAATTACTAAAAAAAAGTTAAAAGTCTCTACTCTTTCTTTAATTTAAACGTAATGTGACAAAAACCCCAATGTAAAAGTTGTATAATATCGTAGTTCGGGTCTTGACAACAATCCTTTAGAAAACACCTCTCGAAATGACGAGTGAAATATGTTGCATTAGACTACTCTGAGATATGTCGTATATCTCACTCCTAAATCACAAATTCCCAATTAATGGGCTTATGGGTGGTTTGAAAACATTGGACAGCAAACTGGATACTAACCCGCATCTCTACCAACTCGCATTGGAGCAGCTTGATGGGGTAAGGATGGCCTCGCCAATAATGAAGAAAGACTCGTGTTCAGCACTGGGACGCAAAAAATGTTGAAGCCATAAAACAGTAAGTCTGCTGTGGCCCTAAAGCAACAATTTTATGAGTTCGGTGCGTAATGAAGCAGACAGGTGTTGTAGTGTATGTACCAAAGGTGGATAAAACTGTATGATGTGGGTAGACAGGGGTTAAGTGTGCTCTCGTGTTTGCTCATATTTCACGTTTAATTTCATATGCGATGGTGCGTGCTTCCGTTTAATGTATAGACAGAACGGCTTCGGAAATGATTTAGGTACCTAAATATAAATCAAAATTATTTACTTTGATTTTTTTGTCATCCCTACTAATATTATAAATTCGAAAGTAACTCTGTGTGTCTGTCTGTCTGCCTGGCTGCTACGCTTTTCCGATTAAACTACTGAACCAATTTTAATGAAATTTAGAACACAGATAGAGTGGACATTGGGAAAGGGGATAAGATGGTTTTTATCCTACGGGAACATATAAAACGGGTCCACGCGGGCGAAGCCGCTGGCGGAAGGCAAGTCTTAATATAAAACAAAATCATGTTAATTATATTAGTAATGTAGTATAGTAACCATTTACAACTCCAGAACGGCTGGATCTGTTTTATTTTTTCATTCAACCTTGCAAGTTATAGCACCTGCCAAATTTTTTTCGTTATTGCGAAACAATAGTAATTTACCATGATAGATGATTTCCACTAAAATTCCACTGATTTAGGCCTGTAATTTTTTAATTAAGATCGTCCACGTACAATTTTTGTTTGTCCATTAGTCCCGGTGGTCCTCCGCCATTCGAACATTCATCCTTTATCTCTGTATCACTATATTATTTTTTACAAACACGAAAACATGCTAGAGAAAAATAATTCTTGCATATCATATATTTCTTCTTCAATTCTTGTATACAAATACAGCAATGATGAATGGGACAAAATCATAACAATAATATGTAAACATGTATGAAGACTTTGTGACTTCTTCGCAACATAGAAACTACTCCCATCTCCATTGAAATATTTTATAAGTTTTCACAGTTGATTTCCTTTTATTCCGCGCTATTGCTTTCTCAGCACAGAAATAGGAAAAATAATGTATCGCTACAAACTACGGAAAATTCCATTTGCAATTTTTAGAATGAAAAATGAACTGAGATAGGAATAACTGATATTTCAGAAAATTGCTTCTCTGAAACGTCTATAGGTACAAAGCAACAGGATACGACGCTATGCGTTTTCACGAGAATTCGAAAATCTACATATACGATACGATATGTATACGTGAAAATGAATCCCTATTTGCCTTGGTCACTGCACACGTGAACGGTTCTACCGATTTCGTTGATTCTTTTGTTGTTGTGTTTCTTATTAACAGAAGAAGGTTATAAGGCACTTTATATTGATTACAATCTAGTCGCCTATAAGGTATTTTATATCACAAAAAAAGAAGAAGGTTCATATGAAAGAAGAAATTAAGAAAATCGCGATGAAAATTAAAAAATTTAAGAATGCTTAAACACCATATCAATTTTTTTCATTAAATATTTGAATTTAATATTTATAGTTAAGACAGGACAACGTCTGTCAGGTCAGTTATATTTAATACTAGTGGACCCCGCAGACGTTGTCCTGCCTCAAAAGTTTTGTAAGAGGATTAGTTTCTTTATCATCTCAAATAGTTTTTATGTTACTGTCAAATAAAAAATTCAAAACGAATAGTGACAGATGAACTGTTATTCAGACTATGTCAAACTATTGGACGATGGCGCGAAGAACCAATTTTTGACAATTACTGTTACTAACAGTTTATATAGGAAAATAAAATAAGTTATTTTTACGTAAGTACATTATTCTTAGTCTAAGGTTATTTTACTATTAATTTCGCAATGCTCCCATGCTAAACCTTCCCTGGACTTCTACTAATATTTTAAGACCAAAATTAGCCACATCGGTCCAGCCGTTCTTGATTTTTTGCCAGACTAACGAACAGCAATAAGAACATTCATTATTTAAAAATAACAATTTATAAAAATTATAATATAAAAAACGTGAATAAGCCAAAGACTATACTTTATTAATCAATGAAATGAAATAAGAAACATAAAATTGTTCTTTTCATTTAATAATGAATGGCTAAAAGGATTTTTATACAATGCCGTAAAATGAATTAAAAAAAATAAGAAACATAAAAGACAGACATGACAATTTTGATAGCTGCGTCAAAATGTAAATAAACAAACACAGAAAGTAAATAATTTTGTAAAGAAATAATAAGGAAAAGCAAAGTATAAGAATAAAACCAAAGAATATAAGTTATAAAATATGATATTGAACGTGAATGAAGTAAGTAATAACATGTAGTGTATTTATAACACTACACGGCGAATTTCATTCATTTCATTTGCTTCCCGTGGGAATGAGATATTTTCCCGCGGCAAAAAGTAGCCTATGTTCTTTCTCAACGTCCTTTCTATGTTTATGCCAAATTTCATCAAAATTGGTTCAGTGGTTTAAGCGTGAAAGAGTAGCAGACAGACAGACAGAGTTACTTTCAAATTTATAATATTAGTATGGATTATGCTATTAAGACCAGATTGTCCTACGTGGTTACGTTAACAAACGTCATTGTGTAAGAAGATAATATATGACGTTGATTGCGTAGGCTTTTGAAGCGTTAGCAAAAAAATCTGTTCTTCTCTGTCAATAACGAAAAAACTTTTAAATAATATATTGACGACCCGCGTGACGTTATGGTTACTATGCCGGACTGCCAATCAAGGGGTCCCGGGTACAATTCCCGGCGATACAGAAATTTGAATGATGAGTTTACATTTCTGTCTGTCTGGGTGTTTGTGTTTCTGTCTTTGTATGTGCCCATGGTACCCACGACACAGGGTATGTATACCCTACTGTAGGGCTATGAGTGTGATTAAAAAAATGTTACCTTACTCACACAACTTTTTCATGTATAGTTGTCATAATGACGTTACTCGACACTGAGCGCTCTCGAGGTTACGCACACTAAGACAATGTGCATGCCTTACAACGCTTACAGCCGAACGGGCTTCATGATATAGAACATCTATATGCGTGAAATTTCACGCAGGGTAATAGATACTGGAATCTAAATGTATACTAGTGGGCACTGCAGACGTCGTTCTGCCTTAAAAGTCAAACAAAAGTTTAGAACAATTAATGACATACGAACTGTCCTGTTATTCTGACTGTGTCAAAGTTTAGAACGACACGGTACGAAATACAAATGTTTGACAGGTAGGTAACAATTTATATGGGAAATCATACTTATAAATAAATAAATAATTGAATATAGTATATTTCATTACAAGTGCGGAAAGGCTGTCATTGCAATTGCTGCGCCTCGGCTCGGGTAGACATTTGTCGGAACTCCTTCCAATGACGGTTCCGCACGTGTACTGAACAACTATTTTTAATACAGTTGCGAAAAAATGAAGCAATTTAATAAAATAATAAAAACTCGCAAAGAACATTTTTGAAAAATGGCGCCAACCGTAAAATAATACCTATATGCAGAGATTTTTGTTTGTTTTCTTCACCCATAGTATGGTAGGCAAAGGGAACTATGCCCATACAGCCAAGTCTTCAGTAGATTTTTTTTATTGATATGAAATGAAAATGTTAATGAGATGAAATGAAATGAAACCTAACCTAACTCCTTAAATCTGATATTGAAACAAATTAGTAGCTTCTTTTTAGAATTTTTTTTTTCTTTTTAATAGACATTATTTTGACAGTTGGGAAAGAGAACGCACAAGTGCGGAAAAGGTAAAGAAAAAGCACGAGTGTGTAATAGCCCACTTCCCGCACGCTAAACGTCCCTGCAATACGTCACTTTTTGAGCAACTGTATTAAAAAAACATTTTCCAGTGGATCAAATTGTGAATCAAAACCATTCACAAATCCCCTTGAACACACACAAAAAATTCATCATAATCGGTCCTGTCGTTTAGGAGGAGTTCAGTGACATACACGCGCACACAAGAAATATCTACCTATATAATATATAATATAATACCTTATACCTATAAATATTTCAATTTCATTTATTTGTATATTATTGAATATTTTTTTAAACTAAGTAATAATTGCCATTCAATTCTGACTTATGTACTTTAAATTAGAAGTAGAAATTGGAATGATGAGTTTCAATTCCATTTCTCGGTCTGAATATTTGTGTTCATGACTTTGTGTATGTATGTCCATGTTACCCATGATACAGGGAGCAATAGTCCCATACTAGTGCTATGAGTTCAAGCGTTTGTTTATTTCCGTATCGATTGTAAACCGTACAAAGTTCACATATGACAACCCATTGGCGTGACCCCTTGAGCACTGTGAAAAACATCCCTGAAACGTTAGAGGGTGTTAACCTAAATGGAAACCCCCGAAGCATACGTGGAACCCTTGTCAGAGGGCAGTCGTCATTTCACGGGTATCTTGTTCTTGCAGCCAATTACTGTGTGATTGACCTCTGACCAGCGGAAATGGGCCTTTACTCGTCGTATTTGCAAAGATTTCCGCAAACGCCCCAGAGATTGCTAAGGTCATTGAGAGGTCTCCGAAGGCTGGTCGGTTGTGTACGTAGCGCTTGGTCGAATGCCCCGATTGATTGGGACGCCTTCCCATCGGGTCTGTTTCAATAATGAAGTGATAGAATATGTTTATACTGGTCTCGCCTCGTTTTAGGCAGGTTTTTCGGTCTGATAGCTTTTTAATCTTCTACAAACTGGATTTTTGTAGGAGTTTCGCTCGTATCGTTCTTGGTTCGTTCTACAGGTGTAATGAACATATTAATCAGATTTTTTACTCTTTACGTAATCTCTCAATGACATTAATTTCAGGATCATTATAAAGCTAGTTCATGGCAGGATATGATGATGTAACTATATGAATTCCTTCACTGAACAAGAACTGTTGGTAAATAAAAAAAATGTTAATTAAATTATACTTATGTACCTACATTTATTTATTTTAATAACAATAATATTATTATAATCCAAAAGTGCAATATAAGTCAGTATTTTCATCCAGCGATACTCCAGTGCATATATATTAACAACGTTCTGGCCAAAACTATGCTTCAACTCATTTCAGTCTCTCTCCAAACCATCCAAGTACCTGTAACAATCGGAAAAACTTGTGAACTTTATGTAGTGAAGGGATAGTCAAATAAATATCATTATTGAATAACAATTTTTTTTTTATAAATAAACCTAACAATAAGGCAGACGGGCCGCGTGATGTTAAGCGATCACCGTCGCCTATGGACACGGGCAACCCTATGGGAGCCGCCCGAGCATTGCCGGCTTTGGAGGAGAGCTTTTTTTACAGCTTTCTTGAAGAACCCCATTTTATAGTCCACTGGGAATGCCTCAGCTGGAAGGTTGTCCCATAACCTACACGTCCGTGGTAAAAAGGAGCGTGCAAGGCGGACTGTGGAGGACCGCCACGAGTCCAGATGGTGCCGGTGGAACTTTAACCTTCGTCTGGTGGTATAATCATGGAATGGTGATGTAGGCATCAATTTGAAGAGTTCCTCGGAGCACTCACCATAGTAAAGTCGGTAGAACACGCAGAGCGAGCCTATGTCTCTTCGCAAGCAAAGCGGTTCTAGCCTGTCAGACAATCTTGGGTCGTTGACGATTCGGACTGCGCGCTTTTGAACGGAGTCAAATGGGTGTAGCTGGTACTTCGGTGCTCCTGCCCATATTTGAGTAAAGGAAGTAATTTCAGCAGCATAATAATGTAATTTAGTCAGAATATTGTTATGGCTTTTGTTGAATACAAAAGTTTTATATTTAAACCCATAGCCCATACAAATATATACTCGTGGGCTATGCAGACGTGCGCTTGCGCTATGCAGACGACACGACCTTGTTTGCATCTAGTCCTCGTCATAATATAGAGGAATTACTTTTCAAAATTGGCCATGTCTCGCGACGAGAGAATGACTCCATTGAATGACTTGTCGTTCAAGGCAAGTAGAAGGTACCAGACCACGCGGAAGGTCACTGATGCGCTGGACTGACCAAGTCAAGTCAATCGTTGGTGATCATTTATATGAGTGTACCAGGCTTACTACCAACCGAGAACAATGGCGATTGCTCGTGAGGCGTATAACATCTGCCCGCAGCAATGATACTAGATGACGACCACGACCGCTCTGACAAGAGTGTTACGACATAGAAGATACATAAGTACCTTTTTTTGGTATCGGGGGCCAAACCATCAAAAGGTACCCGGCTCCTTGGGAGAGGATACCGGGTTTTGTGGGATTTCACCGCACTAAAACCCCCTCGGTGGCCTACCTCTGCGCTTGGGGAGGGCTCCGGGATCTCCAGTGGAACGCTCCGGTGTCCTCCACGCACGGTGCCCTGAATGGGTCCATCTTCAGGAGAACAGATATGCTCCCTGCACCTTCCGATGCTTATGGCGGCACGCGTCCACGCACATACCGTCCTTCCCGGGGCTGCTGGCTGGGCGGATCGAGCTTCCACACACACCGTCCACAACCCCGGAATTTTCACAGCTCTCTTGAAGAACCCCATGTCATAGTCCGCTGGAAATGACTTAGCTTAGGTTATCCCAAGGTTTACACGTCCGTAGGCAACGTGCAAAACGGACTGTGGATGACCGTCACGAGTCTAAATTGTTTCGGTGGAATTGCTACCTTCATCTGCTTATTATTAATTCAAGACACAAGCGATTCAAAGCAACTTAAATAAATGCGAACATGCAAGCTGTTTACTTTCTGATTGCATCTATTGAGGAATAAACAAAAAGGAAAATTCCCTCTGCTCAGTTACGTATAAATTACCTTCAGTTCTTTGAAGTTATCCCCTTTTTATTAAGTTGTCCGACAAAGAACGTTTACCGTCTCGAAATTGACCCCTTTATTAGGGGAAACAAACAAGAAATCGTTTTGTCAATTTGTAAGTGAATATGTAAGAATGTACAACTGCTTAGAAGCCTTATTTACATACTAGCTGTGCCCCGCAGTTTCACCCGCGTCAGAGAGGATCATTAGCATAAAGTGAAGTCCTTTCTGAAGTGCCGCTGGACCGCCTTTTTTGTAGGACTATTTAAGATAAACATTTCAATCATACATTACAAATTATGTAACTCTAGCGGTTTTGGCAGCGCACGCCAGAAAAGCTCGCAGATGGTAGATTTTTTCCTTCTTGACACTTGTCATATTTTGGACAATTCACACAATATCTTTATAAATTGTAGCCTATGTGTTGTTCTGATGTGATTTTACAAAAATATAGCTTATATATTATTGTAAAATGTCATTAAAATCCATTCAGTAGTTTTTACGTAAAAGATTAACAAACATCCAAACTTACATACTTTCGCGTTTATAATATTAGTAGGATAGGATTTACCAACAAAGCGTTGCAAGAAATTTATGAGCATTTCCGTGCTTCGGAGGGCACGCTATCGATAGATAACAGTCGTTAAACTTTGTCGGAGGCGTTGTGGACGGTTTCAAAACATTTGACAGCGAGTTGGCCACTAACCCGCATCTCCACCTACCCTCATTGGAGCAGCGTTGTGGAGTAAGCTCCAGGCCTCCTAAATATTGGGGAGAGACCCGTGCCCAGCAGTGGAACGCAAAATTGGTTTAATTTAAGTCATTAATGAACACATTGTACTTGAGTGGGTTGCCTATAAGGTTGCTAGTCCGTCAGTCGGATCAGGTTATTATAGGTAAGTGTAACAGATAATAAAGATACCCTAATCTGCTGGTATCTTTATTATCTGTTGATTAGTAAAATTTATAAATTTCACAGTCATAGCCCCACAGTAAGGTAGATATACCCTGTGTTGGTGGTACCATGGATACATACATAGACAGAAACACAAGCACCCAGACCGAGTACAGAAATTTAAACTCATCAGTACGTCTTCTCTATTAACTTAGTATGCGCCTACCACAAGCTCTACTCGTCACTCAGGGTTGGCTGGTAGAGAATGCCATTAGGCCTTTGTGTTCCTTGTTTTAAGGTAATGCTATAACATTAAATAAGAATAAACAAAAATCAGTCAAATTTCTGCTGCGCTGGGAATCGAACCCCTCCGATTGGCAGTCCGGAATGGTAACCATTGCGCCACAGTGGTCGTTTGACTAAAAGCTTCATGTGTGACGCACACGGAGGCAATAAAGACGAGCATTAGATAAAATAAAGCTACACAAGTATAATAACTGAATTATTGGCTATTGGTTTGTTAGTAAATATCCACAAACTAACATTACAAGAGCTTTGGCGTACTGTATAAAATCGCTTTTCTGATACCTTATTTTTTTATAATAAAATACGCCGAATAACAGCACCACTAGGTATAAAAAATAACGTGTAGTTACATTTAAAGACGTAGCAGAAAAAATGATAAACAACAAATAAAAAAAGTTTATATGTCCACCAATTGAATTTTAACAGAAAAATTAACATACCCACAACTGAAGTTCCAATTTGCCTATCTTCATTAATATACCACTAAATTATATTATTATCCATACTCATACGCATACCTACTCTCTGTTCCCCTCCTGTCTGATTAGGAAACAATTAGTATTGTTATACGCCCAAACACCCTCGTCTGAGTGCCCTAACCCCTATTAGCTATGAGGATGCTTTAGAATTAAATCGATAATTATACCGTTAATGGAGTAGTAAAGCGCGCATGGCTCGGCGGCTAGCGTTAGAACGCAAGCCGTCTACGCAGCTAAGCCAAACGGGCGTGGTCGCGTGTGAGATGGGTGACCGCTAGTGGCAAAAAAAATTCATACGCGTTTCCGTGCTTTCCGGAGCGCACGTTAAGCCGTCGGTCCCGGTTGTTGTCGATAGATAACAGTCGTTCAACCTTGTCGGAAGCATTATGGACTGTTTAAAAATATCCGACAGCGGCTTGGCCACTCACCCGTATCTCCACCAACCCGTATTGGAGCAGCGCGGTGGAGTAAGCAGGCCTCCCCAATAAGGGGGAGAGACCTGTGCCCAGCAGTGGGATGCAAAAAGAGTGGCAGCCAATGTAGTAGGGCGATTGACTTCGAGATAATCGTATACGAGCACAACTGCATACGATCTTTTAACTATTTCATCACGTGCATGCATCGGCATGCACGTGATGAAATAGTTAAAAGATCGTATGCAGTTGTGCTTCTATTTCAAAGGCGATGGTTACTTCATGTAATTTTTTTTAAATAAATAACCCGTACAATAGCAGACGGGCCGCGTGGTGTTAAGGGATCACCGTTGCTGGAAACGGGCAACCCCAGTAGAGCCACACAAGCATTGCCGGTTTTGGAGGAGAGCTTTTTTTTACATCTTGAAGAACTCCATGTCATAGTCAGCTGGAAATGCTTTAGCTGAAAGGTTATCTCATAACTTACACGTCCGTGGTAAAAAGAGTGCATGCCGATGCATGCACGTGATGAAATAGTTAAAAGATCGTATGCAGTTGTGCTTCTATTTCAAAGGCGATGGTAACTTCATGTATTTTTTTTTAAATAAATAACCCGTACAATAGCAGACGGGCCGCGTGGTGTTAAGGGATCACCGTTGCTGGAAACGGGCAACCCCAGTAGAGCCACACAAGCATTGCCGGTTTTGGAGGAGAGCTTTTTTTTTACATCTTGAAGAACTCCATGTCATAGTCAGCTGGAAATGCTTTAGCTGAAAGGTTATCTCATAACTTACACGTCCGTGGTAAAAAGAGTGCATGCCGATGCATGCACGTGATGAAATAGTTAAAAGATCGTATGCAGTTGTGCTTCTATTTCAAAGGCGATGGTTACTTCATGTAATTTTTTTTAAATAAATAACACGTACAATAGCAGACGGGCCGCGTGGTGTTAAGGGATCACCGTTGCTGGAAACGGGCAACCCCAGTAGAGCCACACAAGCATTTCCGGTTTTGGAGGAGAGCTGTTTTTTTACATCTTGAAGAACTCCATGTCATAGTCAGCTGGAAATGCTTTAGCTGAAAGGTTATCTCATAACTTACACGTCCGTGGTAAAAAGAGCGTACAAAGCGGACTGTGGAGGACCGCCACGAGTCAAGATAGTGTCGGTGGAACTTTAACTTCTGGTGGTATAATCATGAAATGGTAACGGATGCATATTTTGAAAAAAGTTCCTTAGAGCACGCATCATAATAAAGTCTGTAGAATATGCAGCGCGAACCTATGTCTCTTCGCAAGCAAAGCGGTTCTAGGCTGTCAGACAATCTTGGGTCGTTGACGATTCGGACTGCGCGCTTTTGAACGGAGTCAAATGGGTGTAGCTGATATTTTGGTGCTCCTTTCCAGAGATGGGAGCAGTACTCCATGTGGCATCTGACTTAGGCCTTATTCAGCGTAGCGTAAATTTCGGCGGTATCCACACTTTTCCACTGAAACACATAGAATTATCTCAAGGCAGATATGAGTGCAGCAATACTACTTCTCCGATCTAAATTGCTAGTTAACACCTCTAAAATACTTACCATTTACTGAAATTCCAGTATGTCATATAGGTTATTTAATGCTTCTCTTAATTTTATTATAATCCACACGCTAACGCATATCTACTATCTGTTCCCCACTTGTCGGTTTAGGAAATAATTAGGTATTGTTATACACCCAAACACCTCTCGTCTGAGTGCTCTTATTAGCCTATTAGCTATGAGGATGCTTTAGTATAAAATTTATGGTTATAGCCCTAAATAGGCTTTATGGAAAACTTGCTGTTAATGTCAAATATTTCCTCCTGCTGTTACTTTCAACATAAATAAACAAAATGGATTGTGATAGCTTCATCTAGAAATAGGGATTCATTTATATACATATATATAGATAAAGAAGATTAATATTTGCATGCCTCTTGAAGGTAAATATGGCGAAGCAGATGTATTAACAAACTTTGTACCTAAACACCCACATTTGTGCAAATTAATATCTTTAAGTACTGACATTTTTACCCACATTCACAAGAGGCACCAATAGCCTACCTTTTGAAGTCCACTGCTGGACATTGGTATCCTCAAATATTCTCCGTCCATTCCTGCAATCTCTGAAAGTACAACACAATGTTTGAAGATAACCTTTCTTCCCTTTCAACCTGACCTACCTCACCATTTAAGTTTCAGTAGTTCTCTAATCTCTTTTGAAAATTATGTGACAGTCATCTTCTTCATCAGTCCAAATATTTGTTAATTTATTTGGTACATCCAAGCGATTTAATTACTGAATATACCTATTAATCGATCAGCTTGACATATCCACTTGACCCGTAATAATTACATTGTATCCAATTACCAAGCTTACATAATTATTCATGTCCATTGAACAGTGAGACAATTATGATAGATTCTGTTCAGTCGAAGAGGCTATACTGATGGTTATTACAGGAACGGACTCTATCATGACAATGAACAATGACATTTGTTTTTTTTTTTATTTGAATGGAGTAGCAGACGAGCATGCAGGCCACATGGTGTTAAGTGGTCACTGCAGCCCATGGACATCTACATACAACCTCAAGCTAGCATAGGTAAGTCTTGTTTGAGGTCGTATGCAGTTGCGCTGCCACTCCGGAGGCTGATGGTCGCCTCATTTAAATGTGACCGGCAACTGCACCTTTCCACCGAAACACAATAGAATTGGTTCACAGCGGAAGTGGGTGCAGCGGTGGTACTTTCCCGGGCGAACCTTGTAGTTCTACCACCTACCAAATAGAAATAAAATATAGTTAAACTAGATGTAAGCATGAAATTACTGTTCAATATTTCCCAGAATTTCTGGAATCGTTACGAAGTTAATCATTCGACCAGTAAAGTAAAATACATTTTTTTAAATATACAAATATTATTAAGAGCGAAAAAACAAAAGTATCTAAAGAAAAATGTACCCAGTGTCTTTATTTTAAGAAATCTGTTTAGGGCGTCTATAACCTTTTTTTGTTAATAACATCTTTGTTATACATATACCTACATACGAAATTGTGATAAAATTTTGCATCAAGATATACTTGTATTATATTTATGTGTGTTTTTCCTTCTTTATTCTTTTAAACTCAATTTTATAAATTAATATTCTCCAAATTAAATCATTAATTTTGTATTCGATACTGGCGATACATAAATTAATTTGTCATAAGTCCAGGCAAGCGCTTTTATTTTCCTACTCCGATGCGACTTTTCTTTCAATAAATAAAAAAAACCAGTTACCGGTAGAGAAGATACTTTTATTGCGACTGCATTTGCTGGTCCCAACGGATGCTCTATAAACTAAGTTACGACTCTCAAAGTACACGTGACTTGTGCATTTACTAGTGCTACCGAACGGTATTTACTTTTTTCTAGCGATATGGAATGTATTCTACCAGATTTTTTAAAATAAAATCAATTTTAAATTAAGGATAAACAGCAAAACCGGCTTCTTACTTATATCAATCGTAATTAATCTTATATCCAGGGCACCAATCCGCACTTAGCCAGATTGGTGGACTATGGCCTCAATCCCGCTCACTTGTGAATGGGGATCTAGGCCCGGCAGCGTGACAAGTAAAGATTGAAAAACCTTTTAATAATAAACTTGTTTAATATTCTTATACAAGTTACTTATTCCTTCAAAGTTACTTTTTAAAACAAGTTACGTCTTATGGGTACATAAATGTAATCTTAAGCGAATTAAAGGATGAAAGGACAGTATTGGAATTACTCAGATGCATTTTTATTTAACTTATGCGGTTCGAAGATAAGCAATTGTCCCAATATGCTAATTTTTTTTACAATTATTCAATAATTGGAATGCGTCATTTTTATTTATTTATTTATTCTGAGAACGCATTTTTCGTGTTCTTTGCTTTTGTTAAATTAAAAAAAGGTCATTACATCAAATTCCTAATTAAACATTCTTTCTTTTTGCTTATCAAAAATTTATTATTGACTTTGCTGATTAATACTACGAGTAGGTTCATCTTATTCGAAACTTATGAAATAACGAAACTTTATACATGCTATATAATATTGATATACATATATACATAATTACTAACATTAGTTAAACTTGAATACAAATTCATATTATGTTCCCAAACTTCGATTATAATGTATAATAGCTTACCAACATCGTTATTGTTATTGGAACAACTTTGAAATTGAAACAGTTTCATGACCTGAAGGCGTTGTCAAAGTAAACAATGTATCGAAGCATACTAGGGGTATGTTCACACGGAAGTGGAAATGGATTCGCTTGATTTTGAACGATTAATTTTACCTCAATATCTAGCTAAAATTAGTGGAAAGTGATAATGACATATATTTTATCATCCTTGAAAATCACACCGTTCTATTACCTTTCTTTTGGTATCAGGGGAAAACCTTTGACAGCCTCCGTAGCGTGGTGGGTGATGAGCTGACTGCGAAACGTGAGGACGTGGGTTCGATTCCCACCCAGGACAAATATTTGTGTGATGGACATGACAATTTGTTCTGTGTCTGCGTGTTCATTTACCTATTTTAATATGTATTTAGAATTATATAAGCATGTATATCAGCTTTCTGATTACCATAGTACAAGCTCTGCTTAGTTTGGAATTAGATAGTGTTGTGTGAATTGTCCAAGATATTCAAAGGATACCCGGCGCCTTGGGAGAGGATACCGGGTTGTGCGGGATTTGTACCGCACTAAAACCCCCTAGGCCTACCTCTGCGACTTTGGGCGTCGGCGATTTAGTCGCTTGTTAGATGCCAAACTCAGCGACCAAATCGCTTAAACGCGCGGTTTTAGAAAAAGCGGCAATGACCAAAAAGCGACGCAATTGCAAACTTGCCGATCGACGATTCTAAGAGTAGGTTATCTGCAGAATGAGACCTTTCTCCATGTGAATCAAAGACTAGGCGCACTAATAGGAAATATGCATAAATTTTATTTTTACGTATAATGTAGGTACATATTTCAATTGTAAAATTGCAAATAATAATGACAAAATAGAAAAAAAAATCTTAACGGAATATTGTAAGCGGATCATTCGGCTTTTGATGTCTACCCACCGCTGGGTCAACGAGAGAAAAAAGCCGGCGGAAAAAACTCTCAGGTATTGTTTAGTGTTAGTTCTCTACGCGGAACTCCCAAACCATTTTATTGTACGATTTAGCATGTTACGGATGGATGCTTAGAATGTTAATACGGCACACAGAAAAATTTTCTTCTCTTTCTCAATGTTTTGCATTACACGAAGTCAAACGGCACACAGTATAATTGACATTTTTAACATAACTGTTTTGCGTTTCGTCAATTTCCAAGTCAATACGACAAGAAAACGTGCAAATGGTCACACTCAAGTTTTTGCAACTGGCTCGAAACACCATTAATAAACAAGATACTATATAGAACTCCGCAAAGTAATAATTGGTTCACGTCATCCCTTGACGGATCGCTTGTCAAAGAAGTTTGTTGGTGACGGAAGATGCTATGAGTAGGTTATTAGAGTACCATCGTGCATTATTTTTAGCAAAATAATGCGAAACAAGAAGGTACAATTTTTTATAAAGGCGAATATTTATATAAAGTCTAGCAGACTTCATCCTATCTTTTTATAATTCGTTTTAGAGCATTGAATAAATTACTTAGATTGGATAGATTATTCAATAATGGCATCGCAAACTCTGTGTATGTTGCCAGCGTCAAGTGTAATTTTTGCATCACTTAGTAGTCAAAATCTGTAAAACGTCGTCAGCTATCAGTCAGTCTAGTCAGTAAGATGTTCAAGTAAAGCGATCCTTTACCAGAACGTGTCCGATGAAGTTTTGGAGGCAAGCCGAAAAAACATGTTTTCGCACTGTTATTTTAATTCACAACACTCGTGCACTGTCATTACCCTATATCAAACAAATTGCCACCAACTTTATCCGATATTACTCGAAAATACACCAAGAAAATAAAAACAAAACAAATGCATCACATGTCATTGTCCCTTCAGACTTCCCGCCAAAACTCCAAACATCCTATCTTTAAATCATAGTTTTTTTATTATTTGAATGAAGTAGCAGATGAATATGCAGGCCACGAACGATTAAAGTTCTACCACTTGCTAAAATAACATTATAACAATAGCAGCATATTGTTGAATGGATTGACCACTAGAATGGGCTATCGGGTATCGGAGTGCCCCTAGTAAGAGGTTACAACTAATATATTGTTTTGTACTTTTTGGCGACACATTAATTTACTCACTGTCATGACCACTTTTAACAGTCAAACTCATCATCATAAACACTCAGATAACATTCGAGGAGTGAGAAGGACACGCGTTCTTTGCAGGTTAATTTCAAGCAAGACTACTTCTCATTACTTGGGAATTCCTTTGAAGCGGGTGTCAACGCACACGGTTCTCATTTCCTTTTTAATTGGAGCTCGCAAAGAAATTCTTTGAAGACGTAACGGTCATGTTCTTTCTCATAAATATTTAAGGCCGCGTGACTAAATACGTATGAAACAGCGGGCTATGTTGTCCGCTTCAATCATGTAAGATTAGATCCCACCAAAACATTCTGTAAAAAACTAGCCAAGTCTCGATGGAGCTGCTTGTTTATCTCTAAAAAGTAATGAAATCTAGAGAAAGTCGTGCCAAGTCTAAGGTTCCTTTATTATTATAGTTAACGTTGTGTGACTTGGCCGTTGAACATTCTTTTTGTTTAGACGTAATGTTATATCTGTTTTAACTACCTATGTTCATGTACGTACCATGTATGTACCATGTTAAGCGAGATAATAGCCCATACTGGTATTGGTAATTGGACGCTAGTGTCTCATTTTAGGCTGTTGTTGATTGTGCTCACTTCTTTTTGGAGCGTCAAATCGACCACCGATCTAACATAAAATAACACTTGTGTATCCTTCAACGGCCAAGTCACACAACATTAACTATAATAATAAAGAAATCGCAGTAAGGAACCTTAGACTTGGCACGACTTTCTCTAGATTTCATTACTTTTTAGAGATAAACAAGCAGCTCCATCGAGACTTGGCTAGTTTTTTACAGAATGTTTTGGTGGGATTTCACTTCTTTTTGTAGAAACGTGGGCATATTGATTTATTTTATTAGATTTTCTTATTTGACACAGTTTTTTTCTTTTTATTCGAAGTACTGCCTAACTGTAAATTAAACCTAGAAAACTAAGAGTACTAAATAAGTAACAATTAAATAAAGCATTCAATTAAAACTTCTTTCAAATCTAGTAATTAAGTAATAATCAGTAATACGTCACTAATCTATACGTTATAATAACAACCTGCTAATTAAGGGCATGCATAAAAAAGGAGTAGGTATTGTAGTTGAATATGTTTCATTTTGTAGAAACGACTGGAGAATAGTTTTTACATAATCTGAATTTTCATTATATTTACTAAGTTTATTTATCATTATTTTTTTACAACAAGCTAATATTATTATAAAGCTTTCTATGCAAACAGTTTTCTATGTTTTGTTTTAGTTTTTTAACGAAAAATGTTTTTCGATTTGGCGCTTACGACATTCAAAATAAGATGATGTTTTCTTTTCCTCGCGAGCGCTGAAGTAACGCATGCTATCACTCTCTTCTCTTCGCCACTCCCATCCCATCCCACCATGAATCATGATACCACCCGTGACCACTGTCAACGATGGACGCGTACTTTTTACTTACTTATGCCCGAATCGCCCGCGAAATACGAAAATTTCAAATTTTATTTCATTTTGTTTAGTTTTTGAAAATATATTTTGTTTCTTAGTAAGTAAGTATTAGGTATAAGTTATTATTTTTAGTAAGAATTAGGTAATTTTAAAGTTTAGAAAATGGGAAATAAAAGTAAAAATAAATTATCAAAACGGAAATATTTACAATTCAAACGACAGCAAATAGCTTATATGAACGAAGAAAAAAGGTAAGTAGAACTCTTGCACTTGTATATTTAGTTAGAAACAATACCCGATATATTGATTACATCGATAATCGATTTACAATAATTTTATTCGTAATATATTTTATTTTAGGCTAGCTGTCTATTTATGAGCAAAGAATATTTAGGTTACTCGGTAGTCACACTTGGTCCTTATTTCACGATTTGGAAAGTAGCGTCTGTAGTCAAGTTTTTGAAGTCTTGTTTCACTCACGTTTGCAATACGACTCAGGTTCGATCCCCAGCGTAGCATATGTTTTTTATATTATATAAATTTATGCATTTTTTACTATTTTAAAATTACAAATAATTTTTACAATAAAAAAGCTTATAAAAAGACAGACTGAAAACATAAATATTTGAAATTCTTACGGCCGAAAAAAGTCTACATGAACAAAAGAAAAGTACGTATAACGTAAGTAACCTAGGTACAAAGCTATGATTCATTATATACTTTAGGTGTATATTTTTTTACACCGTAATCAATTTTGTTTCATAAATAAAAACCTACAATAACACTGCCCCTATCTATATCGACTCAGTCGATAGACTGACGACAACGAGAAATCCTTACGTAATGTGTAGCCATACTGATCCTTTATTTCACTTAATGTGAAGTACTGAGCGTAGCTCGTAATAAAATCTCGTGCATTACGTAGGAATGTCTTGGGTTCGATTCCCACTTGTATAGTTTTTGTAAAATTAGTCCTCAACCACAAATATATTTTTTACAGTGAAAACGTTTTTCCGTTTCTGATTCATTAAAAAAGTGAACAAAATTGTGAATTTATTTTAAGTATCGATTTTTTTACTCTACTTATAATTTTACATATGAGCTGCGGCCCACTGTACAATCGTAGAACAGTCGAAGCTGTACATTCGTATTTTTTGCAATGTTTAAGTACTGTAGGTACTAAGTACTTATAATAAATATCAGCAAAGGTGACGAATTACTAATTTTTTTAATTTATCTTTGTCTATCTATGTGTATATCTGTTTGCCTGTGCGCGCATCACGCAAAAGCTACTAAACCGATTTATTGAAATTTGGTGTGCAGCTTCATAATTAGCCGGGTCAACATTTAGGATTTTATTTATACCGGGAAAGTGTAAGGATAATAAAACAACTGCCACAAATCTGAAATCCACATGGACGAAATCGCGGGCAGAAGTCAAGTCTCCGCGTTGCTGATATATTATACGTATTTGTTCAAAACTTTGTTACTAAATGACATTGTTGCAAGACAGTTATTTGAGCTTCTTCGTTGTTAGGTATTTCGCATTGATGCATGCCCTAAACCTTAGCAAACCTCACGAAATAATAAGCGAAATCAACAAAATGCAAATAATCCCTCCTAATCCATAGCAAACGTTTTCAAGCGCAGTAGAAGAATGTCGTAAACGAGTCGACTGTAACGCGGCCGCAAGCGCGTTTTAAAATACAGTCAGCGCCATCTAGCGACCTCACTATCACCGCCACTCTTAGTCCAATGCATTATATTTTGACCAAATAGTGTAATTTGTTTATTTAATTTACCTATGTAATGTTCGAGTAGAATAAAGTTAATCGTTCGACTGTTTCTTCTTGTATACTTGTAAGTATAAGTATAAAAGCCAATCTTGTCTTATCCAGAGTTTTCCTTTAATTTTATTTATATGCGTATTAAAAGCAGAAGGGGAGGCATTCGCCCAGCATTGGGACGTAATAGGCTAGATTAAATTAGATATTAATAAAAAAAACTCAAAGAAAATAATACTGAACCTACTCAATCTATACAAACTATAAACATACCGTTAACTCTTTATCTTTATTATTAGACAAGTGTTAATTATAATTAATATTAATAATTACATAATAAAATCAATGAACTTTCTACCAAAGGAATTACCTACTGTCCTGCCTCCTGGAGGACTCGAGGAGAGGGGGTTGAGGTTCGAAAAAACTTCGGGTCACTTATTCTCGGAGTCGAAGAAAGGATGTGACTTCGAGCCCCATTTATTTGCGATTGCTTTAAAAATTTTCATACACTGGATCTTATATACAAGTTTGACAATCCACCCTTCAAACAAATAACAATGTCGATAATTATGAAAGACCTCTATAAAAATTTCGTCAATAAAATTAAAGCTTTCTTGGTCGAATGGTTACGAAAGCCGACTACGGAGCTGGAGACCCGGGTTCAAATCTCAAGTAGGCAAGCTGCAATTTTTATTTTTTGTGACAATTTTTTTTTTATTGGGAGCTAGGTATTTCAAAAGGATTTGTAAAGTAACACTAAGTCAATGAATGTTTTGCTTAAAAATAAACCAAGTAAATTTATGAAAGACCTCTATAAAAATTTCGTTAATGGAATTAAGGCTTTCTTGGTCGAATGCTTACGAAAACCGACTGCGGAGCTAAAGACGCCGGTTCAAATCTCAAGTAGGCAAGTTGCATTTTTATTTTTTGTGACATTTTTTTAAATTGGGAGCTAGGTATTTCAAAAGGATTTGTAAAGTAACACTAAGTCAATGAATGTTTTGCTTAAAAATAAACCAAGTAAATAAATTGTTTTATTCCGAGCAACGCTGGACGCCCCCAGCTAACCGCCCGCATCTAACTAAATAAACAAAATTTTGCTTTCGCTTAACTTCGGAACTAAATGACCTACAGACTTGTAATTTTGGATTTTAAGTATGTGATTATAGCTTACTAGATGATGAAAATTTCAGCGCTCTGGTCTTATCCAGAGGTTCTCTAATAGGGGCCTGAAAATGTGGCGAAATGGTTCTAGTAAAGGATGGACCAAGAGTACTAAATAATCCTAGTTATCCTAGTTTTTATAGTTTTCCCTTTATGTGGCCATTAAACCCTAACTCTGTACTAAATTTCAGCTCTCTGAGTTTATGGGAAGTACTAGTTCTATTTTGATTTTATGAGTGAGGTGAGTGTCGTAAATGCGAACGAAAATCGAAACTTTGCTTTCGCTTAACAGCGGAACTAAATGACCTACAGACTTGAAATTTTGGATTTTAAGTATGTGTTTATAGCTTACTGGATGATGAAAATTTCAGCTCTCTGGTCTTATCCAGAGGTTCTCTAATAGGGGCCTGAAAATGTGGCGAAATGGTTCTAGTAAAGGATGGACCAAGAGTACTAAATAATCCTAGTTATCCTAGTTTTTATAGTTTTCCCTTTATGTGACCATTAAACCCTAACTCTGTACTAAATTTCAGCTCTCTGAGTTTATGGGAAGTACTAGTTCTATTTTGATTTTATGAGTGAGGTGAGTGTCGTAAATGCGAACGAAAATCGAAACTTTGCTTTCGCTTAACAGCGGAACTAAATGACCTACAGACTTGAAATTTTGGATTTTAAGTATGTGTTTATAGCTTACTGGATGATGAAAATTTCAGCTCTCTGGTCTTATCCAGAGGTTCTCTAATAGGGGCCTGAAAATGTGGCGAAATGGTTCTAGTAAAGGATGGACCAAGAGTACTAAATAATCCTAGTTATCCTAGTTTTTATAGTTTTCCCTTTATGTGGCCATTAAACCCTAACTCTGTACTAAATTTCAGCTCTCTGAGTTTATGGGAAGTACTAGTTCTATTTTGATTTTATGAGTGAGGTGAGTGTCGTAAATGCGAACGAAAATCGAAACTTTGCTTTCGCTTAACAGCGGAACTAAATGACCTACAGACTTGAAATTTTGGATTTTAAGTATGTGTTTATAGCTTACTGGATGATGAAAATTTCAGCTCTCTGGTCTTATCCAGAGGTTCTCTAATAGGGGCCTGAAAATGTGGCGAAATGGTTCCAGTAAAGGATGGACCAAGAGTACTAAATAATCCTAGTTATCCTAGTTTTTATAGTTTTCCCTTTATGTGGCCATTAAACCCTAACTCTGTACCAAATTTCAGCTCTCTGAGTTTATGGGAAGTACTAGTTCTATTTTGATTTTATGAGTGAGGTGAGTGACGTAAATGCGAACGAAAATGCGAAACTTTGCTTTCGCTTAACAGCGGAACTAAATGACCTACAGACTTGAAATTTTGGATTTTAAGTATGTGTTTATAGCTTACTGGATGATGAAAATTTCAGCTCTCTGGTCTTATCCAGAGGTTCTCTAATAGGGGCCTGAAAATGTGGCGAAATGGTTCCAGTAAAGGATGGACCAAGAGTACTAAATAATCCTAGTTATCCTAGTTTTTATAGTTTTCCCTTTATGTGGCCATTAAACCCTAACTCTGTACCAAATTTCAGCTCTCTGAGTTTATGGGAAGTACTAGTTCTATTTTGATGATCCATGAGTGAGTGAGTGTCGTAAATGCGAAACTTTGCTTTCGCTTAGCTTCGGAACTAAATAACCTACAGACTTGAAATATTGTATTTTAAGTATTTGATTATAGCTTACTGGATGATGAAAATTTCAGCGCTCTGGTCTTATCCAGAGGTTCTCAAATAGGAGCCTGAAAATGCGGCGAAATGGTTCCAGTAAAGGATGGTACGGCAGTGTTTGCTTTGCGCTCGACTTGGCGCTTAACAGCGGAACTAAATGACCTACAGACTTGAAATTTTGGATTTTAAGTATGTGTTTATAGCTTACTGGATGATGAAAATTTCAGCTCTCTGGTCTTATCCAGAGGTTCTCTAATAGGGGCCTGAAAATGTGGCGAAATGGTTCTAGTAAAGGATGGACCAAGAGTACTAAATAATCCTAGTTATCCTAGTTTTTATAGTTTTCCCTTTATGTGACCATTAAACCCTAACTCTGTACTAAATTTCAGCTCTCTGAGTTTATGGGAAGTACTAGTTCTATTTTGATGATCCATGAGTGAGTGAGTGTCGTAAATGCGAAACTTTGCTTTCGCTTAGCTTCGGAACTAAATAACCTACAGACTTGAAATATTGTATTTTAAGTATTTGATTATAGCTTACTGGATGATGAAAATTTCAGCGCTCTGGTCTTATCCAGAGGTTCTCAAATAGGAGCCTGAAAATGCGGCGAAATGGTTCCAGTAAAGGATGGTACGGCAGTGTTTGCTTTGCGCTCGACTTGGCGGGGCACTGACGTGCCATCCAGATTATTTAGAGGAATAGCACCATTGTTTGTTTTTTTTTGCAGTTTTAAGCAAGTTTTCTATATTATTACAATGCGCGCATGGCCCGGCAGCGAGCGTAGACCACATGCGATCTATGCAGCTAAGCCAAAATGGGCGCGGTCGGGTGAGAGATGGGTGACCGCTACTGGCAAAAATTTCATGCGCATTTCCGTGCTTCGGAGGGCACGTTAAGCCGTCGGTCCCGGTTGTTGTCGATAGATAACAGTCGTTAAACCTAGTCGGAGGCCTTATGGGCGGCTTGAAATATCCGACAGCGGGTTGGCCACCAACCCGCATTGGAGCAGCATGGTGGAGTAAGTTCCAGGCCTCCCCAATAATAGGGAGACCCGTACCCAGCAGTGGGATGCAAAAGGGTTGCAGCCAGCCTCGTCTACTAACATAGCCGACTGGTACGGACCGCAGACTCCGACACGGTTTCAAATTCTCGGCGCGCACCGCTGATAAAGTTTGTGATATCGTTATATTTAATCATTAAAATTTCGATTTTTTCCGTCACGGTACAAGCCTGGGAGAAACACATAATTTCTCGAAGACGTGATATCCACCAATCCGGACTTTGTCAGCGTGGTGGACTAACTATGGCATAAATCCCTTTCACTTAATAGGAGTCCTGTTGAAACGTAAAAATGATAAAAAAAATCTACAGGTTGTTTAACTTTGCAACGCCTAGGTTTAGTTAGTTATAGGGTAACTTAGGACTACGAATATGAGTTACGATATTCCTTGTGTGATTGTAAGATTTGACTACCGATGTTAGAGTATAGACTCTAGCCTCTACAGTTACCTACACCGCTAGACTATATAGGCGGTGGGACCGCTAGCAACCCTAGGAATGACATGATTTTATAAGCAACTGAACGCGTAGAAAAGCTTTACGCGCTACTAATTTAACACCTTTAAATGAGCAATACTTGTAAATACCTACATATACATATATTACTAGCCTTCCGCCAGCAGCGTCGCCCGCGTGAAACCGTTAAATAGGTTCCCGTAGGATAAAAACCATCCTATGTTCTTTCCCAAGCTCCACTCTATATGTTCCAAATTTCATTAAAATTGGTTCATTAGTTTAAGCGGGAAAGTGTAGCAGACAGAGTTAGTTTCGAATTTATAATATTAGTAGGGATGTAATTTGAATCTCAGAAACCGCCCCAACGATTTTCACGAAATTTAGTGCCCAGGGTTTCGGGGGTGATAGATTGATCCAGCTAGGTTTTATTTTTAAGAATTTTTCGTTTTATTAAAATTTTCAGCGATATTCAACTTAAGTACACACTAAGAAATATGACTTTTACTGATATCTATTGGATAATATTAATAATATAGTGGCATAAAACGCCGTCAAACGTCATCCGCCAATCAAATTAGAATGTCCATTTGAAAGAGCTCAAAAGTTTCGTAGAAGGAATTGTAGCTACCTTGGTCGAATGGTTACGTAGACTGACGGCGTACCTAGAGATCCGGGTTTTAACCTCAAGCAAGCAAGTTGCGTATTTTTTATTTTTTGTGACAATATTTATTTTAATAGGGAGATACTTCAGATGGCGTTATTAAGTAACACTAAGGGCCTCTTTCACCACCTGAAAGTAAAGTGACAAGTACGCTAATTGTCAGTTAAAGTCACCCGTAACTTCAATTTCAATTTCAAGATGTTCGAGTAGCAGTAATCATATAATAACCGACCCGTACTCATAGCTTTTATTTGTTAATTAACTTTACTTGGGACGTAACTAATCAACGCTTTAAATAAATAATAAATAAATAAATATCTTTGGACAATTCACACAACACCATCTGATTCCAAACTAAGCAGAGCTTGTACTATGGTAATCAGAAAGCTGATAAACATACTTGTATAATTATAAATACATACTTAAATATATAATTTAACACCCAGACACAGAACAAATACTCATGTTCATCACACAAATATTTGTCCTGGGTGGGAATCGAACCCACGACCTCACGCTTCGCAGTCGGCTCATCACCCACTACGCCACGGAGGCTGTCGAGTCGGAGACTTTACTTGGAGATGGTGAACGAGGCCCTTAGCCAATGAGTGTTTTTCTTAAAATTCGCAAGCAACGATCGGTTTCCAGGTACTAATATTTATGTACTCAGTCAGGAGTACAACACATGGAGGACACAGTTAGTTTAACTGAAGCTCGCGTAGTCCTCTCGAAACTCTGATAACGAGGGATTAATAATTAGATACTTTAAGTCAGAGAAGCACGTCCGGATTCACGTAAGGTTACTTTTGTTTCTGTTTTGTATGTATGTTTCTTGATGGAAGTACAAGAACAGGCGTTATGTAGATGTTCCCAAATATTAATGAAACCCAAAGAAACTCCTTTAAGTCAAGAACAGATGCAGCACTGGTGCTCTCCTGCTTAACCGTCAAGAGTGTTAGAAACTCTGTCAGTTTTCTATCTTTCTCACACAAAAAGCTATTTCTAGTAGGTACATCTAAACAGTCAATCCGCTTACAGCTCTATCTGCAGAGTAAAGCCTATCAGACAAGGGTCCATATTACTCACGCGGCATACAAGCCTGAGTAACTGAACACCCAAAACTCGGTTACGCGCGAATGGAGGAACGCTGTTCCAAGTAAACTTATTACGTGACTTGTCACTCATTGTACGGAGAACAGATATGACCCTATTGAGCTTGAACTTTAATAAATGTTTCACACTCATAGCCCCACAGTTAGGTAGATATACCATGTGTCGTTGGTGCCATGGACACACACAAAGACAGAAACACAAACACCCAGACTGAGAACAGAAATTTTAAACTCATCATTTAAATTTCTGCTTCGCCGGGAATCGAACCCGGGACCCTCCGATCGGCAGTCCGGCGTGGTAACCATTGCGCCACAGGGGTCGTCAAGTTTATTTAAATTTTTATACAACTGCAAATAAGTATGATGTTAGACTGTGTATTTTTTTTGTGTTCATCAATTTCTCCACCAGTGCTGACCTAATTTTCATGTTTTAATTTTTATTTTAATACCAATACTAGTAAAGAATGTTGCAAAGTACTTTTTACCCAACATAGAGTTCCGCAAAGTAATGCCTGATCCTATTAATATTAATTATAAAAGATAATAAGATCTAAACTTTATTGCGAGTACCTTTAACATGAGCTACAGTTTTCTATATTATTATTTCTATAAAAGGTTGACTAAGCTTTATGCCGGGCATTCGCGATGATCATCAGTCTTCAGAGTACCTAACAGTTCATACTACCAAAAACATAATTTGAACCTAGTTAAATGTTACTTTTATAAGTCCATCCAGCCTTCGGCTTTTTTATATATATTTTTTAATTTTAATAATTACGCATATAAAAAAATGTAGTTACAAATAAATTAGAACGATTGAGAACTTCCGGTTTAATTGAGAATCATTCATCGTTTTTTTATTGAAAGAGGATGTGGAAGGTTCAAAAGCAGCTACCTTATCGGGAAAGTCGTTCACTGGGGCAAGTCTTTACAAGACGAGTTAGCGTACGCGGTAACAATGTATACAGTATTTAAGTTAAAAGTTTCAGTTATTTATACATTCATACTTTAATAAAGGTTTGATTTTGGCAACCCACTGTTCAATTCCCGACGAAACAGAAATTTGAATGATGAGTTTAAATGTTTGTATTTCTGTCTTTGTATGTGTCTATGGTACCCACGACACAGGATATATATACCCTACGGTGGGGCTATGAGAGTGAAGCGTTATTTATTTATTTATAACTTAAAAGTGTAGCCTTCAAGCTCTCTGTTTATTTCTTCTTTATTACTAACACGAAGAAAACGCTCAAATAGTTATTAGTTTCACAAAATCGTTTGCAGGTACATTTAATGTGCCTCATAAAAATGGAATCACGAACTAGAGTCGTCAGACCAAAACACGAGGCTTGATTTATACCGCGGGCAGTACGCTTTTAAACAACCTCCATTCAATTGCAAATGCAAAAATTAAAATAAATTGGTGGGGAAGTGTAGATTAATGGGAATTATTAATTACCATTTTAAAGTAACATTCATAGTTCGTCCGGTTTAAGTAATGTTTCTGTAAGATCTCCTTCTTCTTTTGAAATTTGTAATAAATAATGTAGTTTAAAAAACTAAAAAACACGCTTTTGTGAAAATACGACCTAAACAGTAAAAAATAAGAAGATTTTTTTTTATTTTACTGTAAAAAAGCGTGGGGTGCATGGTGTCAATAGTAACTCAAAAAGCACTCCACCCTTTTTTTACAGTAAAATACATTTTCTGACAGGTCAAGCTAATATAAGCGTGTTAGAAAAGACAAAGTGGCGGAAAGTGTTCATCATTGCTTACGGAGCAAAATTTAAGTGTCACCCATGCATTACTAGAATTAAAGAATCCAAACTATCTTTTTAAAAAAATCCCAGGGCATAGTCTACTAAAAACGCCTCAGAAGGGACCGCCACGAAAGTCCAAATGGTATCTATGGATACCGTGAAACCTTACTACTTTGCCCTTGGGGGACATCTTTGCCAGAACACGAAAATTAACTAAAACTACCAATAGAATTTTCATTTTAACAAATAGCAACTTTGTGTGACGTCTAGAGGAAACTAGAATATCTGTTTGGCAACACTGATTACTACAATCGCAGCTAACTTCATTTAGTTTAGTGTCAGCTGCCGTCAAAGTGACATTGTCGAAGGTGGTGCAAAAATGTTATTGGAGATTTGCGTCCGTCATTGCCAAGAAACGTTGTGCAGGTAAGATTCATTATTATTGACGTGTAGAGTATTAATTGTTGCTGCTTTTAATCATGGTATTTTTCTTACATTCGTCTTATTTAGTGAGAAAATTGTGTGGGCAATCTTGTAAGCAATTTTGTAGACTAAGGTTGACAACATTGCCCAGGTCAAAAATGTGCTTAGGGTTGGCACTATTAAAAAACAAAGAAATATGTAGGCACCTATCTATAGACAGATCTGATGCGCCCTGCAATGTTGCGGTGTCATTATAATGTAACTTTTTATTTTTGACTGATATATGTATATATATATATATATATATAACTGACTATATATACATATATCTAACTATATAACTGATTGATATATATATATATAATAGTAACATAAAAATATACATACATACATATGTATAAAAAACGGTATAAAAATAACTAGGTGGCATAGCTACTATTAACTTCTGTTCTGAAAACTAACTACTGGATTATGTAGGTATGTTTTATGATATAAAGTAATAATATATAAAGAGGAACGATTTGTTTGTTTGTTTGCATTGAATAGGCTTAAATGATTAATTAAAATTTATGCTGCAAATTAGTTTGCAAGTAATTTTCTGGAAGTACTAACCTGGGGTTTTTTTCTATTTATTTGCAGGATGGTTTTATCTAATAAAAAAGCCGAAGACACCTCAAGAAAAAGAATACCACACAAATGAGATTAGATTATAATTAGATAACTAATAAAAATACACGGGCGAACTTGAAAAACTATACCTACTTAATAAGTCAAATAAAAATTGCTTCAAAATCAGATCATTATTTTCCTGTCATCTGATACACAGCCCTAGCACCTCAAATCCCTTAGTATGAAAGTGTGACTAAATGTGATGATAACATTGCCCACCACAAATAAAACTTAAAATAGGGTTCTATTTATTTGAAAAAGTAATGGTATACAATTTTGCACATTTCCTAACAATAGATCTTAAAATCAAAGTCATAGAGCTTATAGTTGCTGAGAAATTTAGGATGGGCAAAAATGTAAGAAAGTGGAGATAACTTTGCACGCGTGTGTTTTTGTTATTTTCTCAGCATCTGTTAGAAATTATGTCACCTGGTTTTGAGAGTTTGTTCGTTTCAGAGAGCGTCATTTAAAACTTCAATAGCCATCAATAAAGAACGTATACTTATTTTTTTAATTAAAAAAGAATCAAAAATGTGGGCAAAGATGTAAGGTTTCACTGGCAATGATAACATAGATAGCATACATTTTTTCAGACGTTCTTTTTCTCTCAGCTGAAGTCAACTCACAATAACGCAACGCCCAATCGAGCAACTAAACGTGCTAGCAAAAATATATTCAAAAAGTGAAATAAATATTTTTGACGTGACAACGTCTTATAAATTCGATGGAGCCGGCTGCACGCACGAAAAAACATAACTCATGCGGCGTTACCTCGCTCTGGGGCGTTCCATTTAAGGCTTGAAGTGCAAGCGAGAGCGCGGAATCGGCTTCCGCGTTCGGCAGCGTTCGACATCTGCCTTTTAGAAATGAAAACCAGAAGCAGAATATTTAGATCACCATTTAATTCACAAAGCCTTTGATACAATTTACAGGTAACGATTTAAGGTTTCTTATTAACATTTCCTTATACAATCACAATTAAATAACAAGTAAGCACAGATACAGAATTTCAGTACGCAATCGGGCAGAGTTACTGTCACTATACGATCACAACACTAATAATCCTCCCCTTAGAGGAGGCCTCGCTTTTATAGGCGTTTTCTCCTACCTCGTCACATTTTTTATTCAACTACCGACGTTAATTCCTAACACGGCCCTCCTGATATCCTGGCGTCCTCGCCAGGCGGTGAAGATCCTTCAATGCCATTGCACTTAAGTAGCAGTGCACTGAAGGAGCGCCCGGTGCCACCCAGGAGCACACCAGAGCGCCACGCACCATACAGTGGCGGAGGCAGCAGCCTTCGAACGCATGCCGACATCACAAAGATTAGCTTCTGCAAATGAGAACAAAGCAAACTAAATCTAAACTTAAAGATCGGCCTGTCGTATGAAGCACTTTTTGGAATTTAAAGTTTTTGTAATAAATCTAACAATTAACAGCAATTTATAACAGGCGCATCTAGATTAGAATTAAGCGTATAAATGAGATATTTCATTAAAGTTTTGGGACAGCCATTAAAACCAACTTGTTTTGTGAAAGGAAAAATTATTAACATGTACGAGTACCAAAATTAATAATCAGTAAAATAAAGAATGAGTTTTGTCCAACTATTTCGAAACAAGAAAGCACTGTTGCTTTTTTAAATAAATGTACTAGTAGCACCATCTAGTTCAAAACTTTAGTATAATTATTATAAATAAAAATTTTGTATATATCACTGAGCTCCTTTTTAACCACGATTACATCCGGCCGTCCTGCTCACACGTTCGTCCTCGATCGTGTATGGTCTGACGCAAGAACTGCAAAATAAAGCAAGTGCTGTTATAATCTAATATTTTTCTTAATTTTTTATGACTATTCTTACAATACCGGCTCGCATATGAACTTGAGTAGCCCAAACTGTTAACAAACACGGCTTGACTAGGTGATGTTCGTATAAAATCACACTAGTCGTGTATTACCGCATTGCAATCTGTAACAACAGTGTTCACCACAGATTTCTGTTGCACATGGTTAACAAAAACACGGCTTTAACTAGGTAATGTTCATATAGGATCACACTAGTCGTGTATCACCGCATTTTAATCTGTAAAAACAGTGTTCATCAGATTTCTGTTTTATTTACATATATTGTTCATAGGCACTCTTTATAGGTAAGCAGATATTGCAGAAAATGCATTAGGCCATTATTAAGTGGTGAAAGGCAATCGTTTCGAACACTTAACTATATGTAGGTATATATATATAAAAATACGAATCAGGTTTCTCAAAAATGACATGTTGAAAAAATTTATATATCTATACTAATATTATAAAGAGGAAAGATTTGTATTTTCATATGTTTGTAATGAATAAACTCAAAAACTACTGTTCCGATTTTACCTTTCACCATTAGAAAGCTACATTCACCCTGAGTAACATAGGCTACTTTTGCCGCGGGAAAATGCTTCATTCCTACGTGAAAACGGGTAATAGGGTCAACGCGGTTGAAGCAACTGGCTAAACGCCTATGATTTTAATATAACAATAAAGCGTGAAACGGGCCCACGCCGGCGAAGCTGCTGGCGGAAGGCTAGTATATGCATAAATTAGGACCTTACTTCGAAGTACTTTTAGGCCCAATAAAACTAACAAAAATTTACCAATATAGAGAAAAAACTGTTGGGTCAGATAGGGTGTAAAATATAAAAATGAAGTCACCAGTAAAGCCCCCGGGGTTACAGAGCTCGCGGGTTGTATGCTAGCATTTTTCTTAATATTTTGAACTTGCTGTCAATAGTACACAGTGTGTCACACTTTGTTACAAATGTTAATAGCACCATGGTAAAAGCGTGCTTAAACCAGTAGAATGTTTTATTAAAAGTTCAGCCAATATCGTCACGCTGTCATCACTAGTAATTACCCAGGCATTACACAGTCTTGGCCAACAGAAGACACTGTCATCTACCAAAAATAAAATTCGATAGCAGACATAATGACAAGTTTAGTATCACGCGAAAAAAACTTATTTGCACATTGAAACACAAGCGTAACATTAAGAAAATGAAATTTTATGAACAAACTTATATAGGAAAAGTAATTTGTTATTACGAAAAGATTTATGTAACTCACTGTCGGTTCACTATTGCTACCAGCTAGAATAACAATGTGCACAGTCAGAACTGACCAAATCACATGTCCTCGTGTTCTCCCGTAGTAAAGGTACATAGGTTGAAGCTCGGCCTACCTGACAGTACTCTGCTACAACTTACAAAACCGCTTCTGATGAAATCTTTACTAATCACAGTCAGTAACAAATGTTCAAATTGGTCAGCGATAAAGGTATGTAGGTAGTCGAAAAAAAAAAGTATAAACCTTATCTGTAAATGCACTAGACATCAATTAAATCTGACAAACAAAACGGTTATATCACATATACCGTTGGTTTATAATTAGTCTTACATTTGTAGGTATTCAGAAAAATATCAGATACCAAGTTTATAAATTGCCTTGCTTTGAAATGACTAAAAATATTCAAAAACACTGTTTCACGGAAATAATTGCGTGCACTCTCGATTCGGAAATATTTAACAAAAATGTTGCCATTACTTACTCCCCAGTGACGGTACTGTACTCGTTGGGTACAAATAAATACTTTTGAAAAGGTAAAAGTAACAGACTGTAAGAACTAGGTACTCATTTTCTTCATACATAAACTTATCTCATAAGCAAAGGATAAGCAGAGTATTTTTAAAGTAACAAAAAAAATTGCTTTTTCACTTGGATTCGCCAAACTAATAAGTAACAAATGTAGCATTAAAATTTTATCATGGATACGTCTCGTCGAATCTTAGATACAGAATACTACTCTGGGGAAACTACAGATTTCAATAAAGCGTTTATAGCACAAAAGAGATGTATTCGCGCTATAACTAATACCACTCCATTAACAAGCTGCGAGCCTCTCTTTAAAAGGTTTAAAATATTAAGTGTGCCCTGTCTGTACATATATGAAGCCCGTTTAATTGTAAAGACAACTTTTTATTTACAAGGAAAGATGAATATTGTAAATTTCTTACTTTTTTCCTGATAAGACTATTGATGCCTGCCAATAACCTAGTCAGCTATAAGGTTAAAAAATTGCTACCACATGTGCGTCAAAATTAACAATATATTACCGACAAATATTTAAAACTTCACTATGGTAAAATAAACCAATTAATCTAAAATTAATAAATAAATAAATAATCTTTACAATTACTAATTTATGGGTGAACAGAAATTTGATACTTTGCGACATAAATTATAAAATTATACGAAAAATTACATATATTTGCATAGTTAATAATAAAATCTATGACAATTAAAATAAGCAAATGTCCTTGTAATGAACATTAATTGAAATAATTAATTTAATATGAAACATAAAACTATACCACATTCGAGCGAATAAATATTTTCTTAAAATATTTTTTTTACTTACGGTTTCTGACCTTACCCAACGTTTTCAAATACGAGTATAAGTCTCACTCAAATCAATTACTTCAGTTATCATTATCACTGAACTCGTACAGATTGTTTAATCGATACACGAAGAATGTAAAAAAAAAACCGTGCGTACTGATTTCCGCATTTGTTCAGGATGCAACGTTAAATGTGGGACGCGAGGAGATCCCACTTCTGATTTTAGAAATGAAAACCAGAAGCAGAATATTTAGATCACCATTTAATTCACAAAGCCTTTGATACAATTTACAGGTAACGATTTAAGGTTTCTTATTAACATTTCCTTATACAATCACAATTAAATAACAAGTAAGCACAGATACAGAATTTCAGTACGCAATCGGGCAGAGTTACTGTCACTATACGATCACAACACTAATAATCCTCCCCTTAGAGGAGGCCTCGCTTTTATAGGCGTTTTCTCCTACCTCGTCACATTTTTTATTCAACTACCGACGTTAATTCCTAACATGCCTTTCCTTAGTTGAGTGAGCGATGCGTCCGCGTGGACAGCTGCCATACAATAATACATTTACATGTTTTCGTCAAGTATTTTCTTATGACGTTGTCACGTTCAACTATCGTCAGTAAACCAACTTCACAGACAACCGATTTTTTTCTTTCTTTCTTTTTTTTCAAATGTTTGTGCTTTCTTATAAGAACTTTGTGTCGTCGCTTTAATTGTTAACTACAGTAATCACTGCGATTATACCTGACGCGAAGTATGTATCTAAATTTAATTAGCATTCCTAACATTGTACTTAACACATACCTAACAGCATTAGTACTCAAGAATTTGCAGGAATAAAGCAATCACATGCGCATCATTATACCGTATAACCATGCTCATTTCCTCACTTTATAGCAATTTGTGCTTTTGGTGTACATAATAGAGTCCTTATTACTTTAATAGGGGTTGATGTGGTTATTTATAGTGCCAGCTTCAGGTGTGTATGAAGGTATGGTTGTACGGAATTCAATTATTTGGAATCAATTAAGAGCGATCAGTGTTATTGAGTCGTTGTGGACATAAGCCCAGAATATCAAATTGTGTGAGTGATAAATGATATTTATTAACTGTTATTGATATTAATTCATGGACGTATTGTGCTTATTAAAATGGTTTCATTTTCATATTAGTATAATTTTCAATAATGTGGAGAGTAGGTATTAATACATTTTTTTACACCAACCCGCATTGGAGCAGCGTGGTGGAGTAAGCTCCAGGCCTCCCCAATAATGGGGAGAGACCTGTGCCCAGCAGTGGGACGCAAAAAGGGTTGCAGACAGTATTAATAAGTATTGCTATTTCTATATTTGTAAAAACTTGGAATAGATATTTAACTTTTATTGTGGGGATGACGTAAAAGGACATCCCTTTTAGAAGTTCACTTTCAAACTCAAACTCTCTTCTTTCAATTTCAAACTGCCTATAAGGCCTCCGCCAACGTTTAACGACTGTTATCTATCGACAACAACCGGGACTGAAGGTTAAACGTGCCCTCCGAAGCACGGAAACGCGCAGGTTTTTTTGCTACTAGTGGTCTCCCATCTCACAACCGACGGCGCCCGTTTGGCTTAGTTGCATAGATCGCTTGCGTTCTACGCTAACTGCCGGGCCATGCGCGCTTCAATATCAATACTAATGTTGTTGTTTTTTTCTATATACTACATCAATAGCGGTATCATGGAAAGCTATACAAAAACTTCACCAAGTAATAAACCAATTGACAACGGGATGACTTGTTTTTTTCGTCGTTCGCTCTTTTTAGGTACGCAAGTAACTCCTGTTTACAATGTCAGAAGTTCCTCTGGAGCAAGACATAAGAACCAAGCAATAAAAATAATGTATTAGGTTCTAAAATAAAAACGTTAAAGTACCTATCTACGTATCGAAAATGTCTCTTTAAATTGTTCTAATTTACTGTAAGTACATTTAAAGGTTTGTGAACCAAAAAAATGGAAATTTGAAAGTATCTGCTTTAATTTTAAATGACTACTAACTGTATTAGAGGATTGAAAACTCAGCCCTTAGTTTAATTAAAACAGCATGAAATATCAAATTTTTGGAGTCGGCCCTTAGTAAAATGTCGTACCTCTCGTTCTGAATGGGTACCGACTCCAAAATAGTTTTAACAGTCATTACCAAAAGCAAGAAGAAGTAGGTAATGAACAATTTTATTTTTTAACGTTTGTAATCGGTTTTATTTTATTGTTAAAAACTTAATTAATTTAGTTTTATATCAGTATTTCAACTCCAATAGTTATTAAAATAGACACACCTTCCTTTTAGTGAACTATGTACTCATCATTGGACTACCACTTACTCATAAAGACTCATCGAATGTCAATAAAACATATCGCTTTCTTCTCATAACTTGCGACCTCCTCGCCGCTCCCACAAAAGACAGCATTCAGAAACCACGTCTGCGTACTTCGTAAGACCAATATTTTCTTCGTAAAGAGGGGAGAACGACGATAAATTCTATCCCCATTGATGGTTAGTAGAGCATTAGTTCTCCTTTTGTACTCCACGGACTATTCGATTGAAAAAGTGGCTTAAAGCGAGCTTTATTGGCTCGTATTCAGAGTTTCGGCTACAATTTCGCTATGAAAGGTCTTTGCGACCCATCTTTATTGCTTCGGAGTATGGTGGGGTCAATGTCATTCCTTCATTTCTTATTTCATGAGAGTAAATCACTGGTTTCACTTTCACAAGCGATGACTAATACTTGAAGCTTTTGCGTTCTAAATCCATTAATTATATCCTAAGTTATTGAAGAGCCTTCTCTGAACAGAAAATAGTTCAGTCCATAGGTCACATATACATCCGCATACGCACGGCATGTTAAAGGTTCATTTATATGTGTAAATTAGATTATAATTCTAATTAGATTATAACATCGTGGTACCACTGAGCTAGGCTTGTGATGGGACTGGAATTTGGCAAATGGGACCTTGAACTGCCTTCTAGTAAATACATCGAGTTAAGGCTCATTAGATTCGTCTTAACATATTTTGTTCATGACGCTTTTATTTATTTCAACTATTAATTATTTCGTTTTTAACGGGCCTTCTTTCTGTTCCCGGTGGAGGAGTTGATGTAGAGGAGTTGCCTTATGAAAGTCCCTGTAGCTTCGGGATTAAGAATAGAGCTACGGCATCCCCTGCCTGATCGTAAGAGGTGACTAAAAGGGGGCTTCCGAGGATGTGGGCGGTGAGAGTGGGAGCTCGATCCGTTCAGCCAGCGGACCCGGGAAGGACGGCGGTGTGTGCGTGGCCGCATGCTGCTCTCCAGAGAATGGGCCCGTTCTGGGGCGCCGCGCGTGTTGGACATCGGTGCGTTCCACTCAAGATCCCGGAGTCCTCCTCAAGCGCAGTGGTAGGCCCCCGAGGGGGTTTTAGTGCGGTAACAAATCCTACATAACCCGGTAACACCTCTCCCGAGGTGCCGGGTACCTTTTGAAGGATCCTGTGTGAAAAAAGATTTATTTTAATAATATGCCATTCTTGATATAGACTATAATAATATAATATTTTTTAAACTGAATAAATCGTTTTATTTCTATAATCTACACTCTTCAATTCATCCTACCTCTTTCCCCACTAGTCCACCCTTCATCCGTGGTGTATGTAAGATGTGAGCAAAAAAAGGCCGTGTTAATTGACAAGCCGCATGGCGCAGTGGTTACCACGCCGGACTGCCAATCGATGGGCCCCGGGTTCGATTCCCGACGAAACAGAAAATTGAATGATTAGTTTAAATTTCTGTTCTCGGTCAATTTATATGATTTATCCATAGTTATTTCCTGTTATTTATTATACGTTTATTCCAATTTTGTGCAAAATATACATATATTTTACTTACAAATAGCTGGCTTCTAATTTCAAGTCACAGCTTACTTCTAAAAGTTTAAATTACCGCAGATAGCATCAGAAGAAACGATTTGTCTTCACACAAATTGAAGAAAAAAATATCATTTTTGTCTTTCACTACTTCTTAGTGGAATCTTTTGATCAAAAGAGCCTATTTATTGCGATCTCAAAGGTCTTGGTCTTGTTCCAAATTGTTCTGAACTTTCACTTACGAAGATATTAACGGATTCCCAGAAAATATATGAGATGTTCTGTCGCTATTTGTATTAATTACGAGTGGCATATTTCTTAAAGATAGTGGAAAGAAAAAAAATATATTCATAGGAAAGATAAAACGATAAGCTCGAGATAAATTCACTCTATGGTATGGCTTGACAGTTTTAGGTGGTAAAAATATTATCGTTCGCCCGGGAAAGTACCACCGCTGCACCCACTTCTGCCGTGAACCAATTCTGTTGTGTTTCGGTGGAAAGGTGCAGTTACCGGCCACACTTACATGAGGCGACCACCAGCCTCCGGAGTAGCAGCGCAACTGCATACGACCTCAGACAAGACTTACCTATGCTTGCTTGAGGTTGTATGTAGATGTCCATGTGGGCTGCAGCGATCACTTAACACCACGTGACCTGCATGCTCGTCTGCTACTCCATTCAAATAAAAAAATGTGCAGTTTTAATGTGTTTAATTGTAGATATTTATTTAAATGGAGTAACAGCTTATTATGTGACTTTGGAGTGGTAAGTATGACGAGATGATACGTCAGACAGTCGCTACAGCCCACACACACAACTTCAACTAAACCTGAATCTTGTCTGAAATCGCTTTATGCAGGTGTGCTGCTACTTCGGAGGCTGATGGTAAAACAGAACCTTCTTCGGTGTGCCATATTATCATACTTCTACAGCTTTTTGTTATTTTACTTAAAAAGGCAATTATAGTATACTAGACTTACACCAGCGGCTTCGCCCGCGTGGACCCATTTTATAGGTTCCGGTAGGATAAAAACCATCATATGTCCTTTCCCATGGTCCACTCTACCTTTGCTCCAAATTTTATTGAAATTGGTTAGTAGTTTAAGCGGGAAAGTGTAGCAGACCGACAGACAGACAGACAGAGCTACTTTCGAATTTATAATATTAGTAGGGAAGTAGGGATAGGGATAAAATAGTATTCCAAAACATCACAACATTTTCCCTCATCATAGGGGAACTGATAAATACACACAACAAACTTCTTAGTTAAAGCGACATACACATAGCTGAAGGCAGCTAAGACTCAAATCAGTGCAAACCAGACGCGGGGACACTGGGGATGAGGACATAATTATCCTATGTCCACAGTCGCAGGGGCGAATCGATCACCCCGGTTTAATAGCTTCTAATATATTATGTATAGTATGGAAGCCCAAGAGTGTGAGTTTTAATTTCCTCGAGCACGTTCTATGAATTTGTTTACTAATAATATTCAGTTAACAATATATCTAACGATATTTTATCATAAGCTAAGGGTTACGGCAGGTACGCTGAAGCTTTTTTGAAATGTCACTTCCATTGGCTATAGTAAAAATCATTTAAATTTATATTTAACTTGCTAAAAATATTATATTGCACGTTTTAGACAATGCAGATCCTAAAATAAATCAACTATTGTTTAAATGTTTACCGTTTACCAGATTTTAATATCTTATCGTGACCTAAATTGGCTGGTGCAAATAATTATGTTTATTTTTTTCCGGGATTTTTTGGAATTCTACAAATTGCTTCAACCACCACAACCATGTGAAACCGTGAAAATAATAAATATTACATTTTTTTCAACCTTGAGGCGTTTTTATCACCAGAGATGTGCGAGTATGCGTAGCGAAGAATGTGTTGAAGTTGAGTAAATAAAGGGATGAAGGGTAAAGGGATTCTATTAAATTAGTTCTTAACAAACATATTCCTCTCTCCGCATACTCGCACATCTGCAGCGTAAGCGCAGAATTAATCAACAAAATCTAGTAGGTGTCCCTACGACAACGATCGACGCTCGATCAAATTTATTTTTAGCAACTTGGACTTCCCTACTAATACCTATAGCGTTGACAGTTCAACATAGGGTGGGTTGGGGATGGGTGCTTCTTATTTTGTGATTATTGGGTGACTGAATATTCAATACGGTTTAGTGAATTGTTGATTGGTATGAATCACCTTTCACATTTTATGCTTTCACTTGAAAAGCGTATTACCCAGGGGCTAGTGTATAAGTCAAGCGCTCTATGCAGCTAAACAAAATGTGTGCGGTCGGGTATGAGATGCATGACCACTTTGGAACGCACGTTATGTCCCGGTTGCTATCGTTAGAGAGCAGTCATCATCAGCACAAGGAGGAGTAAACTGAAGGCCTTCCCAAAATTGGGAGAGACCCATGCCCAACGATATAAAATAAATGTACAATGAAACCATAAAAACATATTTAGCTGGTAGGTATACCGTCTGTCTATAAGGAAAAATATCGAAAAGGCGTTGATCGACATCAGTGGCTTCTAAAATCTTTTACATCCTGCGAGATTGTTAACTGTTTCATCAGGTTATACTCTGCTTAATCGGTTAATAGAATGCTGGGCCCTGTTATCCCACCGGACCGTTACCATGCCGGACTGCCAATCGAAGGGTCTTGGGTTTGAGTCCCGGCGAAACATAAATTTGAATTATGAGATTAAATTTATATTTTCGGTCTGGGTGTTTGTGTTTATGTGTGTCCAGGGTACAGCACATGGTAGAATATGTATATCTACTCATGGTACTATATGTATATCTCTATTTGTATATCAGGGTATATCTACTATATTACTGTGGGGCTATGAATGAGTGTGAAACGTTAAAAATAATAAAATTAGTTTTTCAAAATAGAACATCCTTCCCAAATACATTTTACAAGCGCTTGTGTAAAATAAAATACTTGTAAGTATATTTAAAACGAAACACTACGCCGTTTCACACTTTCTTAGGAGTATTTCGTATAGGTAAGCTAAACGTCCGAATTAGGTATTGTCAGTTTTGCCAGTGTCAGAATGACGAGTACTAGTACGATGACGACATTATGAACGTTTGGCTGCAACCCTTTATGCGTCCCACTGTTGGGCACGGGTCTCTCCCCCTTATTGGGGAGGCCTGGAGCTTACTCCACCACGCTGCTCCAATGCGGGTTGGTGGAGATGCGGGTTATTGGCCAACCCGCTGTCGGATGTTTTCAAACCGCCCATAAGGCCTCCGACAAGGTTTAACGATTGTTGTCTATCGACAACAACCGGGAACGACGGCTTAACGTGCCCTTCGAAGCACGGAAACGCGCATGAATTTTTTTTTTCCCACTAGCGGTCACCCATCTCACACCCGACCGCGCCCGTTTTGCTTAGTTGCATAGATCGTTAGCGTTCTACGCTAACCGCCAGGCCATGCGCGCTTCGCGCTATGAACGTTTACCTAACCTAATTTATAATAATCTTCATACGTAACTTCTCTCGAAAATTGTGGTATTACTTGTTCTATCTAATTATAATCAAAGTTGTTATTTCCTACGCAAGTTCATTGAATGTTAACCACGTTACAGCCAGTCACGCCTTGCCGCGACAGCTAACCGCAACGCTTTCAGCCTTCACCACCGAAACAATTCAATTTTCGCCACGTTTTAACTTTAAAAGCCGTGTCTTGATTATTACCAATATAAATGAACACCTAACGAGCTTTAGCCTCACCCTTATTTTCAGGCAATAAGGTTCCAAGTAAGAATTTGAACGGTTTACACAACGTTGTCGGACATAACTACAGTTTTGCCCATTTACCGAGGGCTCATTCATAAATAATGCCTGAAGGTGACGGCTCTTTGATCTTCGCACTTCTTTATATTTTTTCTAATATTTCCCGAAGATTAAGCTAAGGGAACGCTTGTAAAGCCAAATATCATCATGTGTTTGATGTTTCGATAAAACATGATTTCGTATTTACAGAGTTTCTGCTCTCGACAGATGTTTTTCGCAAGGCTTGTTTGTTGTTTCTATTTTAATATTCGTAGTTATTATAAGGGTTGTTTACTATCTTGTTTGTGTAAGTAGTCATTAATTATTAAAAAAATAGTATTCGTGGTAGTAAATAGTTTTAGAATGGAGAAAACAAACATTTCTCTTTATTCGCAGTCCGAATCGTCAACGACCCAAGATTGACTGACAGGCCAGAACCGCTTAGCTTGCGAAGAGACATAGGCTCGCTCTGCGTGTTCTACCGACTTTACTATACTGAGTGCTCCGAGGAACTCTTCAAATTGATGCCTACATTTAAGGTTAAAGTTAAAGTTCCACCGGCACCATCTGGACTCGTGGTGGTGGATGTCTTTGTCTTTGGTCCTCCACAGTCCGCTTTGCACGCTCCTTTTTACCACGGACGTGTAGGTTATGGGACAACCTTCCAGCTGAGGCATTCCCAGTGGACATGGGGTTCTTCAAGAAGGGGTTGCCCGTGTCCATAGGCGATGGTGATCGCTTAACACCACGCAACCCGTGTGCCTTTTTTGTTCGGTTTATTTATATAAAAAATATATTTTTCAGTCCTCAAATTGAAGTAGCAATTGTAAAATCTAATGAAATGCGAAATACTAGCAGATGGTAGATTAAAAGACCAAAAAAGAGAATTGTTTTCCGAAAGCATTCGTGTTCTCCGTTTTCGGTACATTTTCGCCGCTGCGTTGCCGCAAATAATTTGCATATGGCGGACGTGTTAACGGATTTTTTTAATGAAAACCGAACCGTGCTACCGGTTGTGCACATAAATTTAAATATTTTTATGTATGCTCTAGCGACGAAATTAAAGTTTTATTTAAAAGTTATGGCCATAACTAAACACGGTTATTTGTTTCATTGCCAGATAAAATTAATAACAATATTTTTCCCTTAACGAAGTTTTAAACTTTTCAATAACTTCAACAGATGTTCAATTAATTCTGCCCAAGTTGAAAATCTCATCTATTTTCTAATTTCAATAACATACATAATTACATAATATGGTCATCTCACGAGCATGGAGCATTCTAGACCGCTTAAAGCATACTCTATTCAGATCTCGGCAAATGAAAACGCAGGTAAGGTGGTTAATATTTGAGATATATGGACATTCTAAAGCGTCACCTAATGGCCTTCAACATTCCTCTCTACTCGTGGGAGGAGTTTCTACAGAACAGGTCACACAAAGCGCAAGTCTTTGAGCAGAATCGTTGCGAACAAATCGATGCTAAGCGCCAACTCCCGTTGTGCGTTTACAACATACACACTTACACTTAAAACAATGATGGCCAACTATATTCTGCATCGTGCAAAAAAATTTCCAAAACCAAATTTGAATTTGCAAGTCACATCAGGGCGCATGCCAGAAGCTGTGATAGTGAGGATATCCGCATCATGTTAACAGGGCCGTAACTGCACTTCTCCACCGAAACACAATAGGATTGCCATACGGCAGCGTTGGTACTTCCCCGGTCGAACCATTTAAGTTCTACCACCTTTTTTTGGTATCTGGAACTTCAAAAGATACCCGGCACCTTGAGAGAGGATACCGGGTTATGTGGGATTTGTACCGCACTAAAACCCTCTCGGTGGCCTGCCTCTGCGCTTGGGGAGGACTTCGGGATTTCCAGTGGAACACACCGGTGAACTCCACGCGCGGCGCCCCAGAAGGAGCCCATCTTCGGGAGAGCAGATGTGCTCTCCTGCACCTACCGATGCTTACGGCGGCATGCGGCCACACGCCTCTTCCTTCCCAGGGCTGCTAGCTGGACGGATCGATTCTCACATCGCCCAAAACCCAAAAGCCACCTTTTAGTCGCCTCATAATCCCAAAACTACAGTCTACCACCTAACACGTCTTTAATTTTTCAATGCACATTACATTAATTTCATCTCCAAATGAGATACAGAGACGAACACACAACACCCGCCCTATACACAAGAGGATACAAATTCAGACATCAAATTTTCAACCGGAACTCGGAACTGCCAGGGCGTTAACTTTAGCACCTATTTCCTCCCTACTTCGAAAGCGCTGAAAATCCAATCTCGTCTTAACGATTGTCAATCCTATTGCGCTTGTAATAAGGTCACGTTTTCGTTATGAGATTTTCGTGTTATGACGTTTTGGAATCATAATTTCAACCCTTCCTCGTCTGAAGAGTACGAGGCGTAAGGGTGGTAATTATAAAGGCTAGCTTTGATCTGGCCCAACAAGTGCTTAGTGATAACTAGTAGTAATTGCTGCTATATGGCTATTTAATGAACAGCTGCTGTGTAGTTCTTATGTCAGAGACGAAAAGGTTGAAAATTGTATGACAAAAAATATATTAGTTATTCTATAAAAAAATATGATTTTGGCTAACTGAAAGTTAGTTTCAAACGGCTTCACTGTAACTTTAAGAACTTTTATTCAGATTTGCGTAACGAGACGTTTGTTTCATTGAATATAAAAGGTTAAATTATCATTACAATAATAAGCAAAATGCTTTGCTATATTTACGGATATGCAAAACATTTTGCTTACTATGGCTCAATAACAGTTATAAGAAGTGAACGTAAAAATAAAACAAATAAACAAAAACTTTTTTTATATCCGTGCATGGTTTTATGGGAAAAATGCTATTCTTGCATCCTTATATATCCTTATATGCTTAAAATAAAGCACACCCCCCAAAGGAGATGGCACAAAGTATCGCTATCACGCTGAGCTAAAGAGCACCGCACACTCCAGGGCCGACAGTTACACTTAAACGATCATTGTAAAAACACGTCTTACTGTTGAAACTCTCAAAAGTTCCCTACGATTATGAAACCAAAGTCTAAAACTATTAAAATGTCTTGTCCCAATATGGTGAGTTTATGCTATTCGATGGCAACACTGGTTCAGGTACAAATAGTAGATTAGGGCTCCTCTACTGTCATTCGTTCTCTCAAAAACAGCAAAGGTGATCATCAGCCTCTTTCCGGGCATGGTTGCTTCGGCAAGTACCTGTGCCAAATATCCTGGAGGGAACCGACCACCACGTGTCACCATTGCAGCTGCGTCGAGGACACGGCGCAACACACACTAGAGGAGTGTCCTGCACGGGCTAGGGAGCGCCGTGATCGCATTGCAGCTGTCGGGACTGGCCTCTCGTTACCAGCTGTAGTAAAAGCCATGATTGTAACCAATTAAACATTACGATATTTTCAATCACCGTGGAGTAGAGATAAATGTGCACATTACAATTTTGGAACGAAATTCCTTATCGCGTGTTGCGAAAGGGGGCTAGACGGAAAAAATTAAGACCAAAAGTTGTAACGACACTTTTTAACTTTGTTGACTCCCATCCTTCTTATGACCGCACTTGATGTCGCTTAGTGGCCACCCATCCTACTTTTGACTGCACTCGACATTGCTGAGCTTTATTGCCACCCATCCTACTTTTGACCGCACTTGACATTGCTTAACTTTGTTGACACCCATTCTAATTATAACCGCTGTAGATGTTGCTGAATGGCCACCCATCCTACTTATGACCGCACTCGACATTGCTCAGATTTGTTGACACCCATCCTTATGGCCGTACTAGATTTTGCTGAATGCAATGGCCACCCATTCTACTTTTGACTGCACTCTACATTGCTGAGCTGTATTGCCACCGATCCTACTTTTGACCGTACTTGATGTTGCTTAGTGGCCACTATTGGCCACCCATCCTACTTTTGACCGCATTAGACTTTGCTGAATGGCCACTATTGGCCACCCATCCTACTTTTGACCGCGCAGAAATTAAAGAAACAAGAAAGTAAAAAAAAATACAACTTCGTTCCATCCGGGTGTCCCTTGACACCACTCGTTGTTTTTTTTTTGTCAGAGGTACGGGCCGAGGTTCGCTCGCGTCGAAGACCGCGGTTTTTAGCCACTCGGCCGTTGCTGCTCTAATGTTCGAATAATGAATACTAAAATTATCCGACTCCAAAAATAACAATAACTGTACCTACATTATAAATGGTAAACACAGATCGCACCTACATAATGATGAGTAGAGAATGTAAGTTGACTATTAAATTGTAGAAGGACACGCATTTCTTTTTACTTTTTAGTGCATATTAATTTGTCTTGCAATACATACATAGTTTTCTTTTGAAGTCGGTTTTTTGTTTTGTTATTTTTTTTTACTTATACATAGAATGGTATCGAATGTCGAAGCTGACACATTGACACGACGAAAAAAACGGCGTGGTATCTTGTAGCTGGTAGAACTATTATGGTTCGCCCGGGGAAGTACCACCGCTGCACCCACCTCTGCCGTGAACCAATTCTATTGTGTTTCGGTGGAAAAGTCCAGTTGCCGGCCACACTTACATGAAGCGACCACCAGCCTCCGTAGTAGCAGCGCAACTGCATACGACCTCAGACAAGACTTACCTATGCTTGCTTGCGGTTGTATGTAGATGTCCATGGGCTGCAGCGACCACTTAACACCAAGTGGCCTGCATGCTCGTCTGCTACTCCATTGAAATAAAAAAAATCTAGTGCTTAGGTAATTCAAAAGATTAAGGAAGATTTCAGTGAAGCCAAATACATGTTATTGTGTTAAAATCTCTGCTATGCAATAAAAGCGCATTTAAAGTGGCAATTCTAATTTATAAACGCAGGCTTTGTGCACATACACTTTGAAAGCTTATAATTTGTAAAGTTTAATAACACTGAGCGCCTTTTAATCGGATAAAGCAAAATCCCTTGAATGGTGCACAAAGAACGGTTATTGCGTTAATATCTCTGTGATGCAATATCCTCGTACTTAATATAGTATCTCTCAAATACAAAAGCTGTGAGTGTCTTCATGTATACACTTTTAAAGTGAATAGGTACTAGCCTTTTTATACCTAATCTAGCTAGATAGGGCTTCGTTTTTTATTAAATGCGTAAAAATTAAAAATCCCCATGATTGAAAATGGAATACAAATACCAAAATTAAATTTAAATAACATTGTACCTGAAAATTAATTGAAAACAGGGCTGGGGTTTTTTCTGCTCGATTTTTTCTCCTAGCCCATATAAGCCAGCGGACCCAAAATGCATGACGGTCAGCCGATGGTAATTTCGTTGCAACCTGAATAAAAATATATCATATAAAACGCAAGAATATTTCAGTAGACAGGTACTTTTTATCACCTACATATTTGTCAATTAATTTTGAGCTGTAGTTATTATGATATTTACTGTAAGAAATGTAAGTGTAACATTTTTGATATCCGCATTTTTAAATGAGTTAAATTATCGTTTATGTTTTAAAGCCACTATTATCTTTTTGCAAGAGTAACAAAGCAAAAGCTTTTTTGCACGAATCACAAAGGACGTTCACTGCGGTAAAATCTCTGCGCGCAATATCCGGGTACTTATCTGTATTTATTCAATTAAGAAGTTTAATATTTTTAATATTTTACATTTTAGAGGAAGTTTTTTATTTATAAATATTTATTTTTGTAATTACCATTTATGTACAGTTTTCTTTTTATTCTACTTGTATATAATTAGTTTATTTTTATTATAACTATTTTTAAGTACCTATGTAAATATTATTGTAAAGAAATAAATAATGATTTTTCGTAATATTTTTAAAGTTTTATTAATTTTAATTAATTTTTGAAGTGAAAACTTCTTTAGTGGCGTTGTGCACTTTTTGGGATGGGTAAAAAATGTTAAACTCGCGTCAGGACACGTGGCCTGATCGAATATTCGCAAGACGGAAGGGTGACAGCTGATGACGGCTCGACTGTCTATACTTGTAAAATTCGTTTATATCAAGTAATATATATAACAAATACTAGATGAAAACCTACTGAAAATACTAGATGAAAGATAATACTGATAATAAAAGCAATTCGTGCGAAATTATTCCCTAACCATTCCAAAATATCAAAAATGCACAACTTTAATGTTCAAGTTTTCACTTCTGCCGGCACTACCAGAAAACGGGTTGTAACCCGTTTTTTTTTTTGGTTATGACAAAGGAAAAGCCTTTTTTACGACGCATAAACAACCCTTATTTTGTAAAATATTTACGGTTCAATACAATACCCACGTACACACGATAGAATATGCGTGCGTGTATACTCTTTAAAATAACTGCTAAAGTATCACTTTAATTATACTTCTGTTAAGCGAACCCTTTATGTCATTGTCGTTTGTAGGTAGGAAATATTATGGTTTGCCAGGAGAAGTACCACCGCTGCACCCACTTCTGCCGTGAACCAATTCTGTTGTGTTTCGGTGGAAAGGTGCAGTTACCGGCCACACTTACATGAGGCGACACCAGCCTCCGGAGTAGCAGCGCAACTGCATACGACCTCAGACAAGACTTACATATGCTTGCTTGAGGTTGTATGTAGATGTCCATGGGCTTCAGCGACCACTTAACACCACGTTGCCTGCATGCTTGCTGCTACTCCATTCAATAAAAAAAATGTTGCATATAGAAACCTTAATGCGTTAAAATTTGAAAAATCGTGATATCCCCGCACTTTTCGTTGAAAATTCTGTTAGCTGTTGCAGTTTCTAGGTGGTTTTGTATTTAGGTATGGTGTGCAAGTCCCTGTAGCTTCGGGATTAAGAATAGAGCTACGGTATCCCCTGCCTGATCGTAAGAGGCGACTAAAAGGGGGCTTCCGGGGATGCGGACGGTGAGAGTGGGAGCTTGACCCGTCCAGCCAGCAGCCCCAGGAGGAACGGCGGTGTATGCGTGGCCGCATGCCGCCGTGAACACATGAAGGTGCAGGAGAGCACATCTGCTCTCCCGAAGATGGGCCCGTTATGGGGCGCCGCGCGTGGAGGACACCGGTGCGTTCCTATGGAGATCCCGGAGTCCTCACAAACGCAGAGGCAGGCCACCGAGGGGGTTTTAGTGCGGTCAAATCCCACATAACCCGGTATCCTCTCCCAAGGTGTCGGGTACCTTTTGAAGGTTTCCCCCCCGATACCAAAAAAAAGGTATGGTGTGCAAGTATGGGGGTACAGACTAAACGTTTCAATAAAGCCTTTTTACCCGCAACTGTATGGAGACATGCGTTTGGGGAGAAAAGATATTTGTGAAAACCAATGTTATTTAAGTACCATTTAACCCAGAACTACTAGTCCAAGTTCGATGCAGTTTTCAGCGAAAGATTTGGTTGGTAAATGTTCTTAGATAGGAATTACCGTGACAACTCAAAAGAGGGCGCTGCAGTTAGTTTTTTGTGCAAAACCAAAACTACTACTACGATTTGGATGCGGTTTTCAATGATGGAAAAAAGCAAAATTAAAATTTTATTTTTACAAGCATCTTGCTGGAACTGCCTCGATGGTGCACGGTATCCTATCCTCAATGTTCGTCAACGCTCCAATGCATACCGAGAAAGGAGATTTTTTTAATCATTGTGTTACTTTCGTTATCGTTCACCTTTTACACCAAACAGTATATTATATTGCATACAAGGTATGAAGTAAAGCCCTTTGTATAGTGCACAAAGAAGCTTATTGCGTTAAAGTCTCTACAGTGCAATATCCGCGCACTTATTATAAAGTACCTTTGTGATCTAGAAACGTTTCTATGCGCATTTTTTATAGTTAACTAGCTGTTTTCCATGGTTTCACCCGCGTTGAAAAGGATATATACAAGATTTTTTAATGGGAATGAGATATTTATTGCCGTATTTTAGAGTATGTCGCTTTCGAGCCTTCTAACGATCGTCACTGGATGAGCGGGCGCGTAATTATGGCCCAAGCCCACTGTTAGGATAGTGGAAACACCTCAATTAATGCCTACACCTCCAACATAAGTAATCAAAGTGTACTCACGGAATTCTTGAATCGAAGCCACCTCTCCTATATACAGTCACAGGATCCTGGACGTTCTTCCAGACTGCAGTCTGCTGCTTCAAGGTTCCGCTTGTAGTTTTCGACGGCTTTTAGATTATTACATAAGAATATTTTCGAACATAGCCAAAGAACGCTAGTCGACGTAAGTACCGTTCGTATGCAACCGCCGCCATACTAGCAGGCGTAGATATTATCTACTAGATAATATTCTATTTTTAATTTTTTACTAATCATAGACAAAGAGGCCTATGATACTCTTCTCCTTCATCCAATATGAAAGGAGTTCGGTAAACTGCGAATCAGAAACCGATAAGCACTCCTGAAAACATTATGCCGGTAAGCTAGCAATAATTGAGAGTGTTTTATATAGATATTAAACCTATGAAAAATGAAAGTAACATGATAATAACAAATCGCCTAACCAGTCACATACAAAAATCATTTAATAAGATCACTCCATTGCAACGAAAGGATAAACAAACATACTTTGGCACTTATAATATCATTATGGATATTACCTTCATATTTATGTTTCTGCTATTGTGGTAATGCGATGAAGAAAAGTCCCTTTGTATCATGTACGTACAAACAAAGCTTATTGCTTTGAAACGTCTGCGTAATATCCGTGCACTTAGCCGCCATGAAAATCTTCAAAGCTCTGTGTGAAAATACGTTAAAAGTTATATTGAGGTTTAAACAAAGTACAATTAATCCTTTTAATATTAAGCTCCCAGAGCTCGTGAAAATCACGGCTTACGCCATATCTTTTTTTATAGCGTTATATTGTAAATAACTTGAAAAATCATTAAATATTTTGACCGTTATTCCGCGCACTTACGGCAACGACTCTTATCTATTACAAACATTGTCAGTATTTTCGTATACACTTTAGAAATTAAATAACTTTTATACTAGTGGTGACATAGTCGTGCTTGTGACGACCCACGTGGTGCAATGTTTACCATGCCGGACTACCAATCGAAGGGTCCCGCTTTCGATTCCCGGCGAAGCAGAAAATTGAATGATGAGTTTAAATTTCTGTTCTCGGTCAGGGTGTTTGTGTTTCTGTCTCTGTGTGTGTCCATGGTACCCACGACACAGTGTTCATCCACCCTACTGTGGAGCCATGAGTGTGAAACGTTCTTATTAATATTATTATTATCAGCCGGATGTCCGAGCATTGCTCGGATATAAACAACTCATTTTTTTCAGCGATTTTGGCAGCCAATGATTGGTTTACTTTGCAACGCCATCTACTACATCAAATATTTAGCTCAGTAAACTAAAATTATTACATTTACTCGCCAACAGACATTAGAAAGAGTCATATTTTTAGTTTATGTATTATGTTAAACTGAAAGCACGGATGAAATCTACATATCTGGATCCATTTATAAAACCCCTGCATACTACATTTCATGAAAATCGTTGGAGCAGTTTCCGACATTCAGCTTAGGTACGTACATATATAATATAAATAAATGTGTGTGTGTGTGTGTGTGTGTGTGTGTGTGTGTAAAGTATTAGAGCCCGGATAACCGAGCTTTGCTCGATAAAAACGATTGATTTTCTGAAAGATAATCGGATAAGACTTAAACTGGGGCTTAAGGACCGCCCGATTTCCCACCAGACCCGGTTATAGAGCAAGATGTAGGCGATATTAACCGTCTTAGTCTAATGATTTTGTAGCAGTTTTCGTTGCCTGAAAACACGGGTAAAATGACGTTCTAAAAAGGAAATATAGCTAGATAAATTTATTGTCCCCTGAACCCCTGCAAACTAAATATCATGAAAATCGTGGAAGCCGTTTCCGAGATTCACACAAGAATTGCTCTTAAAAAGGTATTGGATATGAATACCAAACATTGCTAGTATCATAATCATAAAAAGAACTTTAAGTGCGTCAAAATGTCTCCCCCCTTCCTATATCACTGTACTATCAGGGGAGCCCAAAGATTTTCGGATTTACTCGAGCGCGTGCGCGAGGTTAGGATATGGGGTACACCTTGCATACTGTTGAGTACTGCAACGATTAAAAAAACCTTCTATATAGGTACAGTATTTTTTTATATTACTTCCGGATGTCAAAATGATCAGATTTTAATATTAATACCCCGTTACCGTTGAACCATGATTTTTAAATACTAAAAATTCGAACTCTCCCGAGATTGCCAGTATGCTGTTATTTTATTTCGCTGTTTTGTATACATTCACAGTAAAATCATAAGTTTACTGAAATATGACATACCATGCATTTAAATTACTGAAAAATGACAAATCATGTTTTTTGTTTTCTACTATTGATCGATATTTGTCGTTATTTTACCTGTACTTTTCGTATACAATTTTTGAAAACCTGTAGGTGCTCTACCCACCGGTTAAACGGAAAACGTCATATAATCTTTTAACTTCCTACCACCCAAACTATAAAATATACAAGGTCCTGATGACGTTCGAGTAAATCCACAATTAGCCCCGTGGGCTCCCCTACTGTGCAATCTCAAAGCTCTTATGTCTAAGCTTAATCTACAATCGCTATGAGTCTTTGAGTGCATACACTTTTTGAAATTCAAACGATCCTCAAAGTTATATTAATATTAAACTTTGCTAATGTGATGAAACCAAAGGCCTTCCTATGGAGCACAAAGACGCCCATTGTGCTAAAATGTCTGCGATGCAATATCCGCGCACTTACCGCAACAACTCTTTAAAAGCCAAGATCATCTTCAAAGTTATATTAATATTAAACTTTGCTAATGTGATAAAACCAAAGGCCTTCCTATGGAGCACAAAGACGCCCATTGTGTTAAAATGTCTGCGATGCAATATCCGCGCAATTACCGCAACAACTCTTTAAAAGCCAAGATCATCTTCAAAGTTATATTAATATTAAACTTTGCTAATGTGATGAAACCAAAGGCCTTCCTATGGAGCACAAAGAACGCCCACTGTGTTAAAATGTCTGCGATGCAATATCCGCGCACTTACTGCAACAACTCTTTAAAAGCCAAGATCATCTTCAAAGTTATATTAATATTAAACTTTGCTAATGTGATAAAACCAAAGGCCTTCCTATGGAGCACAAAGACGCCCATTGTGTTAAAATGTCTGCGATGCAATATCCGCGCAATTACCGCAACAACTCTTTAAAAGCCAAGATCATCTTCAAAGTTATATTAATATTAAACTTTGCTAATGTGATGAAACCAAAGGCCTTCCTATGGAGCACAAAGAACGCCCACTGTGTTAAAATGTCTGCGATGCAATATCCGCGCACTTACTGCAACAACTCTTTAAAAGCCAAGATCATCTTCAAAGTTATATTAATATTAAACATTGCTAATGTAATGAAACTTAAATCGTTGCACAGAATACAAAGAGCGTTTGTTGAGTTAAAATCTGTGCGGTGTAATATTAACGCTCAAACCCTAACAACTCTAAGCTAACTTGTAGCTTGGTCAATCTTTAGAAACTTATTATTTGTAAAGTTTTATAAAGATTAAGTAGATACTTTTAATTTCAAACAGAATAATGCCTTCTGAAATGCGCATGGCCCGGCGGTAAGCGTAGAACGAAACGATCTATGCAACTAAGCCAAACGGGCGCGGTCGGGTGTGAGATGGGTGACCGCTAGTGGACAAAAATTTCATGCGCGTTTCCGTGCTTCGGAGGACACGTTAAGCCGTCGGTCCCGGTTGTTGTCGATAGATAACAGTCGTTAAACCTTGTCGGAGGCCTTATGGGCGGTTTGAAAACATCCGACAGCGGGTTGACCACTAACCCGTATCTCCACCAACCCGCATTGGAGCAGCGTGGTGGAGTAAGCTCCAGGCCTCTCCATTAATGCGGAGAGACCCGTGCCCAGCAGTGGGACGCAAAAAGGGTTGCAGCCAGCCAATGCCTTCTTATAAATTTGGATTTTGCATATAACTTGGCACTCATTTAGATCTCCATTCTTTTTGCGGCTCGCCTTTTTTACATTTATGTTTTAGTGGGATTAGATTACCTATTAATGAAATGATCAGTTATATTGTGCAATGAAACTTATGGAAATACTGTAATTTAACTGCAAAATCTGATGAGTTAAATCAGCGAAATCTAAAATAAAATCTTAAGTTGTTGTCTATTGATAAAAGTCGTTAAACCTTGTCGGAGGCGTTATGGGCGCTTTCGAAACATCTGAAAGCGGATTGGCCACTAACTCGCATCTCTACCAACCCACATTGGAGCAACGTTGTGGAATAAGCTCCAGCCTTTTCCAATAATGGTGGTACCCGTGCCCAGTAGTAGGACGCCAATTATTTGCAGCCAAATTATGTAGAAAGCAAACACAATTTGAAATTAGTAATTTAAACCTTATGCTAAGATATAGTTTTGTGGCGAACCCGTTGGTGGATAACTATTTTTAAACGGTCAAGGATTTGGACAAGATTTAACCATGTTGGATGTTATTTGACGACCCGTATGGCGCAATGGTTACCAAGCCCGACTGCCAATCGAGTGGTCCCGGGTGCGTTCCCGGCGAAAAAAAATTGTATGATGAGTTTCAATTTCTGTTCTCGGTCTTTGTGTTTCAGTCTTTATCATGGCACCTACGACATACCTTACTGTCTATGAGTGTGAAGCGGGCGGGCGGGGCTATGAGTGAGAAGCGTATTATTTATTAATTCATTGTTATGCATATAAAATTATTTCGAACTATCCATTAGTTTATGAATATAAGATTTTTAAGGAATTTTGAATTAAATATAAATTTCTACATTGATAATAACATATTAATAGGTAATTCAAAATTTCCATATCCTGGATATGTGATTGCGGATATTATGGATCCCACATTCCTGCTGCCGACTGCGCTAGATTCACTTAGCTGTGCAGATGACTTGCATTTACACGAGCTGCAGGGCATTACAAATTTGAATTGTATATTTCTCTGTAGAAAGTGTTCTAATAATCTATAAGAAACTCATTTTTTTTAAATTTTATTGACCAAAATATATTGCATTGCTAGCGCCTATACTTATTACTTTCTAAAGGAGATGTTTCAATCTTGGCTAGGTATTGTACACCATCTCAAAAATTTGAGAAAAAACTCAAGACTCCGAAAAAAATACTTAAAATTTGTTAAAACATGTACTTTTTCGGTACAAAACCAATTTAAATCAAGTATTTTCAACATTTTTCAATATGAACAACTTTACTGATTTCACTGTTAACTGCTTGTCACAGATTAATAATTACAATTGTCAAAATGACATATTACCGCCATTTTGTTTTTCTAGTATATTGTGTTGCAATTCTTACTTGAAATTCTTGTTTTGTACCAAAAATCCCAATCGTTTATAACAAAACGCTTAATATAAAACAGCTCTATACTATATTTGTAATTTATTAATACGGTGTACAAATACCTGGCCAAAGGTCCATACATTTTGAAACATCTCCTTTCCACACAGCCTTGGTTTAAATTTATTCTAATCAAATGATATTTATGAAAGTAGGTACCTACTTCAAATCAATAGACAAACACCGAAAATTTAAAATTGCTAAAGAGCCCATCACTCCATTCGTCAGGTGTCCAAACACGTCATTCTGGGTTTAATTTCTTTGAGCCGAAACGTTCCTTTGAGGGTCTTATAAAAACAAATTACTTTGGCTGTTTAAATAAACATTTTTCTATTTCTTCCATATCAAACGATTTAGGTACGTAACATTAAATTTGTGAAGATTCCGTAAAAACGCTTAAAATCTCTTTTGATGTCGGTAAAGTCTGAATTTTCTTTCCTTTTCATCCAAGTGTTAAGTTTTACCTTAAAATGAGTGCTTTTGAATGCAAGTTTAGAGATTCTTAAGCTGGTGTCAAAAAAGTTATAAACAGGTAGAGTATACTTAGAGAGAAAATAATAAAAAAGTAGTATAGACTATATATACTCGTTAGCATTTCTTTGTGACATTAAAATCTCGTTTAAAGCTAAAGAAGAAACGAAGGAACTCTGAAAAATGACAGAACAGCGTCCTTAAACCCATACATAATAATATACTCTTTTTGAACAGACCCTAAATCATTGTGGTTCTTTCAAACGTACGCGATATCTGACTGACTGGTTTTATACTCATGCATGGGCGTATCCAGGTTTTTGGTCAGGGGGGGGGGGGAATTACTTGTTCGAGGGGGGGGGGCAAGTACTTGGTCAGAGTGGAGGGGGCAAGTTCTTAGTCTGGGCGGGAGGAGAAAATTTTTAGGTTCTTGGTGGGAGAGGATATTTCTTTTCAAACAGTTTTTTTTCTACTATTCGTAAAGGGACGTTGACGTACAATATTTTTTTCGTTTTGCTGATGGCAGCGGCAGTTTGATGGCAAGCAATATCTCTATTTTTATTATTTTCTTGGATTCTTATTCATTTTCCCAAAAAAAGTGCCCTCTAGCGAAAGTACAAACAAGTATGAAGTAAACTACTTTTCATTAATTGTACTTCGTTCTTCCATTCCCTTCTAGATGGCGCTTATACTAATTATTATAGTTTTGAATAGATTTTATTTCCCTTCTGTTCCAATAGATGTCGCTTTAATGTCATTTTTCTTGTAGTTCTTAGTTATACCGAATACAATTATAGATGACGTTACCATCAGCAAAATAATTATAATTTTCCCGCGTATCAATGATGCTATCAACGCATCAATATTATAACAAAATATAATTTATGTTTCATGATTACGATTACCTATAGGCATTTATTACTAATCTTTTAGAATCATTAATAATATTGATACTCACCTCCGCCTACCGATTCCATAAATGGTATAGAAGATGAACAATTAAACAATGTAAAATTTCAAGTTTTTTCTCCGGTTTGCTCGCTCAAGTAATGTATCCGTATTGTTTTTTATTAGACTATTATAATAAGTAACTGATGCAAAACATTTCTTTGCATCTTTAGTATTAATGCCGTGTTCACAATGCCACTAATCTCATTAATAATATTAGTAATATTGTTATATAGGTAATACCTAACTAATTCAGTTGCTTTTTCATACCGTAGGTACTTTTTTAACGTGTGTGTTTCCATGTGTCTAAAGTTTAATCTTAAAAGCTGCTTAGAACTCTAGATCGAAAGAATAGGTACCTACCATACGAGCTGTATAGTTTGTCGGTACATTTTTAAGGACATCATAACGATGTATTGTTCGACCGGGGATTCTATTGTGTTTCGGTGGAAAGGTGCCATTGCGGGTCATACTGGCATGAGACGATCATCTGCCTCTGGAGTAGCAGTGCAACTACATAGGACCTCATAACAGACTGAGCTGATGCTCGCTTTTCTTTAGATTTCCACAGGCTGGCTCAAATATTTGACTACCCCTACGGGCCCTATTACACACACCCTACTATTATTACCACACACCTACACGCGGACAAAGTCGCGGGCGGCCGCTAGTAGTGTATCAACAGAACAGTGTCACTGACACAATGAATTCTGTTGAGGTCATATAAAAACTCTACAAGCCTCGGTCTCTCACCAAAGAAAGACAAAAGTACTCGTGAACCTGAGCATAAAATTAGATCACAGAAATAGCATGTAGGTACTAGTACCATTTGCGAAGAGGCTTACTAAAACGAAACAGACAATTTCCTTAGTTTTTACTAGCTACAAGGCTAACCGCAGCACTTAGTATAGATAACTATTGGCATAAACGTTCTCTACCGAGTTTGGCTTCATATACATAAATCATTAGGATCTCACGGTTGCGAAAAAAGTAGTTGAATTCACAAGTAATTTGGCGATTCTTTTCAAGGTTTCCTTTGTTAAGTGTTATATGTTTTGCGTTTTCAGCCTTACTTTATATTCTTACTAGCTGTGCCCCGCGGTTTCACCCGCGTTAGAGTGGATCATTAGCATAAAGTGAAGTCCCTTCTGAAGTGCCGTGGACCGGCTTTTTTGTAGGACTATTTAAGATAAACATTTCCATCAATTCGGTTCAAGTGAGTGTGTGTGTATGTGTGTTTGGGTTGAATTTGAATCCAATGAAATTTCCGGAAAGTATTTTCGCTCAGCGCGCATGGCCTGGCGGCGAGCGTAGAACGCAAGCGATTTACGCAGCTAATCCAAATGGGCGCGGTCGGGTGTGAGATGAGTGCTAAGCGGCTGAAATTTCATGCGTGTTTCCATGCTTCGGAAGGCACGTTAAGTCGTCGGTCCCGGTTGTTATTGATAGACAGACAGTCGTTAAACCTAGTCAAACGCCTTATGGGCGAAAACATCCGACAACGGTTTGACCCCTAATCCGCATCTCCACCAACCCGCAATGGAGCAGCGTGATGGAATCCAATGAATAAAATTAATCAAATAAAAGGTGCAATATGGGTTCAAATAATGATAAAATAATATAATAAATAAAATTATTTCAAAGTACATTTTATATTTGTAATTCATGAAGTTTTTAATCCGGTCTTGGACTAACAAGTCAATAGAGATACTTTTAATGAGCTGTCAAAACGTAACATCCCCATATATTTTGTATGAGAAAATGATTAGTGACGTCACTTAACATATATAGTCAATTGAAAATCATGTATAAAAAATAATTAACAATTATATTGCTTTCTAAGCGTGATTTAGTGCAACCTTTTTAAGGTAAGGTTATTGAATTTTTTTGTGCATAGTGTCCAAGACCCTATTACTGTAATATTTGCATACATCATGAAGGTAAATATGATGAACCAAATGTTTTATACATTTGGTTCAGGTTAACGGGGAGAGACCCGTGCCCAGCAGTGGGACGCAAAAAAGGGTTGTAGTTTGTAGTCAATTTTCACATATAGTATCCAACGCGGGTGAAGTTGCTTGGCAAAACTAGTGTTTTGTAAAGTCAAACAAGTCTTTATTATTGCTTTAACAAGATTATGTCGTGAAGGGTGTCGACAGACGGACAGATTTTATCTGAAACACGTAACAGCGTCAATCACGACTATCGAACGTATCTCTATAAACACCATTATACTTTACTATGCTATGAATAAATGATGTAGAAATATTGTGTTTGATTATAAATAATAAATAACCACATATAAATAACGCTTCCCACTCATAGCACATATTATGGTAGGTATACCAGGATATACCTAGCACCCACGACACAGTCACACGTCACATCACAGACCTTTAAAGTCATCATTAAAATATCTCCCCGCTGGGATTCGAACCCAGAACCCTTTGCACGGCAAGCCGGCGAGGTGAACACTGCGCCATACGGCAATAAAACTACGAGTAAAAATCTTAATGAGTAAAATTAGAGCTCAGTAAATAAAATTACCTCTGCTAAAATAATAACAGGAAATCATAAACAGCGGAAAATTGGTTGTTATTGTAATTAAACACAGTTACTCACGAAATATACTCACAGCAAAAGTCAAGTATTGTATTTAGGTCCTTAGGCTCCTTTTTACCACGGACGTGTAGGTTATGGGACAACCTTCCAGCTGAGGCATTCCCAGTGGACTATAACATGGGGTTCTTCAAGAAAGCTGTAAAAAAAGATCTCCTCCAAAGCCGGCAATGCTCGGGCGGCTCCCCTAGGGTTGCCCGTGTCCATAGGCGACGGTGATCGCTTAACATCACGCGGCCCGTCTGCCTTATTGTTAGGTTTATTTATAAAAAAAAAAAAGGATTCTGAGCCTCAAAATGATAAAAATGTGTTATAGGATCATTGCTTTTTATGAAATTGTAAAGCTGTAAAAATGTTCTCCTTCAAAGCTGGTAATGCTTGATCATTGTAAATTTGCACACCAAATATATTGGTAAACGTGAGAGACTATCTTTATCTTAATACCTTAACATTGTATGCCACATTTTAACAAATAAATAATTTCATTCATTCCTTCATTCATTCAAGTGATTCTGGAATTGCTCGTGTCCATAGACAACGGTGATTGTTTTTTTTTTTTGGTATCGGGGGGAAACCTTCAAAAGGTACCCAGCACCTTGGGAGAAGACGCCGGGTTAATGTGGGATTTGAATCTCACTAAAACTCCCTCGGTAGCCTTCCTCTGCGTTTGGGGAGGACTCCGGGATCTCCCATGGAATGCACCGGTGTCCTCCATACGCGACGCTCTGGAACGGGCCCATCTTTGCCCATTCAGATGTGATCTCCTGCACCTTCCGATGCTTATGGCGGCATGCGGCCATGCACACATCGCCGTCCTTCCCGGGGCTGCTGGCTGGACGGGTCGAGCTCCCACTCTCACCGCCCGCAGCCCCGGAAACCCCCTTTTAGTCGCCTCTTACGATCAGGCAGGGGATACCGTAGCTCTATTCTTAATCCCGAAGATACAGTGACTAACGGTGATTGCTTAACATCACGTGGCCTGTTTGCCTTTTTTTCATTCATGTACATGAATCGGAATAAAATTTATATAAAATACTTAAAAGGGCGCTCTATGTATTCAACAAATACGTTTATTATAACTTAGAATTATAAGCCACATTATACCTGAATATCGGGCCTTCATAATCTCGCTTGAAACAAAGCGAATCGTGTGAAAGAGCGCACTTAATGCTGATAATGAATAATGAGTACAGAACAGATATTTTTGTAAAGCGATTTTTTTCTATAGCTATGGCAACATTACAACGTCACCGATGGAATTTAGAAGGCTGGAAATAAAATAAAAACTTTTTAACAAAAAAAAAATAAACCGCCGAAAATTTTGAAATAAATAACAAAAAATAAACTAATGTAATAATTGGCATATGAAACTTTTCTTGGTAGTGGGAAAGACTCTTAAAACTATTTTGGAGTCTGGTCATTTATTCAGAACGAAAGGTACGCCATTTTATTAAGGGCCCGATTTATCCTTACACTTTCCAATAAAAAAGAATTATCAAACTTGGACTACTCTCTAAAAAGTAATGCCTACTTACAAATAAAAAAAATCTACGCGTCGAAGAGAGAACCTCCTCCGTTTTTTTCGTCGGTCAATAAGATATTACTTAAACTCCAAGAATTGAGTTAGTCATTGCTCAAAATGTCGTATACAACACTGTTTGTCATAATCGATCTGAACCTATTGAGTACAACAAAATTCTTAACTTCTAAACTCCCTAAGCATATTTAGGTACTTCATCATAATGATCACAAATGACAAAACGCAAAACAGACTGGTCTTTCCACCTAATTCTAACATAATTTTAGGACCCCATTTAACCTAATAACAGCTTGATACTCGTCGGCAGTAAGACAAGACATTTGAACGAATTTTCAATGACAACTTGCATAACATAGTGAGATAAGTAACAACACTCACTTGAGATATTTTCACGTTTTTTTGCGACATCTCGTGGACATCTGGATGAGAACGTGGCCAAATTGTACAACTTGCAAAGACCAGAAAAAATTTGGGTTAATGGGACCAGATAAATATTTTTTATTACGTCTAATCTCAAAATCTGAAATACTGTGACTATAACACTGTGACTATTGAAGGTCAATAAAAATATGTAGTTTTATTTACGAAACTGCATGTAACAGCTTTATAGGACCTCGGAGAGGACTCGAGTGTACTGAAGGTTCGAACACTGGTACTGGGTACTGGGTTCCAGTTGCTCCAATGCGAGTTGATGGAGATGTGGGTTAGTGGCCAACTCGCTGTCGGATGTGATTACAAACCGCACCTAAGGCCTCCGACAATGTCCTATAATATCTGTCGGTAACAATCGAGACCAACGTGCCCTCTGAAGCACGGAAACGCGCATGTAATTTTTTGACACCCAGCGGTCACCCATCTCACACCCGACCGCGCCTGTTTCTTTTAGCTGCGTAGATCGTGTGCTATTTATAATAATAATAACAATTTTAAAATTTTTTTTCAGAGCATGACTCCATATTATAACAGTATAATCTTATAAGCTATATTAGTAACAATGAGTAATAATACTAATAATGCAGAATAAATTATGTTTTTACAAATTGAAATAGGTAATTTAAACATTAAAAATTAAAATTTTCAATTTTGAATTATTTAATTTAAAAAAACATTTCATCTAATTAAAAACATTTTCAAACTAATTAAATTATAAAATAAATTGAATGACATCAAAAAAAAATTATGTCAGCCACCGGGCCAAAGATTTCAAGTCAGTGTTATATCTTAATAATGTCTCGGTATTATTTTATTTGAATGGTGTAGCAGACGAGTTAAGTATGCAGGCTACGTTGTGCTAAATGGTCGCTACAGTCCATGGACATTTACACACAACCTCAAGCAAGCCTGAGTCTTGCCTGTGGTCTTATATAATTGGGCTGCTATGCCGAGGGCTGATGGTCGCCCAAATGAAATGAAAAGAAATAAAATGAAGTGAAATGAAATGAAAAGAAACGGATTGAAATTATATGAAATGGAATGGAATGGGATGAAATGGAATGGAATATAATGGAATGGAATGGAATTGAATGGAATGGAATGGAACGAAATAGAATGAAATGAAAATACTTGATTTTTGACTGCTTACATCATCTATATGATGATTAATGTTTTATGGTAGACTGCTTATGGTAGACTCCAATAATAATTTGATGTTTAAAATTATTATTGGAGTTTTAAGCAGTCTACCATATTCTGGCATACAAAATTATTAATTAAAATTAACTAAAAATGTTTTGTTTTAAGATCCGTTAATCTTAAGAATAATCTTAACGGATCATAAAGTTCTGCCACCAAAATTTTTGAATTAATCTTATACTTCATCTAAGCACTAACATTGACAATCAAAAATTATGAGGATTCCAACTAAGACAGCCAGTAAAAGTTTCTCTTCTTCCAAGAAGAATATCTAATTAATTAGGTATTTCGAACGTTGGCGTTGGTAGCCAAAACGAGGGACAAAATTACGTAAGCCGGACCGCCTATAGTTCCGATCATTATCTGAATAAAATTATGGCGTCTAAAAGCTTTACCATCGTATAATTCGAAGCTGGAATGCATTACCTAAGGTTTAGGTCTACATTCTAAGAAGTGTTCGCAAAAAGTAAGGTAATCTTTTTTTTTATTTTGAACTCACCGGACGCGGTTTTTTCTCGCGCTAAAAAGTCGTTTATCACTTTCAAGGTCGCCGGCTAGACGTACACAAAGAATGCTTGTTTGGCCGTCCGTATGTTTAACTGTTTTTTTGTCATGCGTTAGGTACTAGAGTCACGCTAAGGTCGAACGTTTCGGATTCTAATTTCATATTTGGTAGTGCAGGAAAAAAGTTGATTTGAAATTTATCGTGATTTAAGGATCGACCTCCAACGCAGCTCTGTTTTGTTTTTTTGTGGTTAAGGCTTTGTTTATCGCCTAAATTGTTTGTGGTTTATTGTCTTGTATTTATCCGTTTCGTATAACAGGCAAAATAAAGTCTTCATAACGTTACACTGTCATAGCCCCACAGTAAGGTAATTAATACCCTGTGTCGTGGGTACCATGGATACATACAAAGACAGGAACACAAACATTCAGACCGAGAACAGAAATTTAAACTCATCATTAAAATTTCTGTTTCGCCGGATCGAACCCAGAATCCCTCGATTGGCAGTCCGGTATGGTAACCATTGCTCCACGCGGGTCGTCAATGTTAATATTTATCTGTATTTTTGAATAAAGAAAAATTCAAATGTAGTAACTGACGAGCACGTAAGCCACCAGAGATTCTAAGCTGCAGCGACCACTTAAAACCACATTTGAAGGGCTTTGTAGGCAAAACCTCTCAAACGTAAATCTTGCCTGAAAGGTCGTATGCAGTTGCGCTGATACACCTGCAGGCTGTCCACGCCTGGGATTCATTTAAATAAAACACGACATAATTTTCACCAACCCGCATTTAGCTGGCAAAGGATCTTTGGCATTAATCCTTTATAAAATAAAGGCACATTAGAATTAAAACATTTATTATTTAGACTAGGTATAAAACAAAGTCCGCTTCGGGATTACGAATAAAGCTACGGTATCCCCTTGTTGCTTTATAGTAAGAGTCGATTAAAACGGGCTTTCGGGGTTGTGGGCGGTGAGAGTACGAGCTCGATGGCTCCAGCCAGCTGCCCCGACAAGGGTGGTGGTGTATGCGTGGCCGCATGCCGCCGCAAGCATCGGAAGGTGCAGGAGAGCACATCTGCTCTCCCGAATATGGGCCCGTTCTTGGGCATCGCGCCTATTATTTATTCTTATGCCTGGAGGACACCCGTGCGTTCCACTGGAGATCCCGGATTCCTCCCCAAGCGCTGAGGCAGCCACCGAGGGGGTTTTAGTGCGGTTAAATCCCAAATAATCCGGTATCATCTCGCAAGATGTCGGGTACCTTTTGAAGGTTTCCCCTCCGACACCAAAAAAAAGTTAGAACAAAAAATTAAAAGGGGTCAATTTCACTAACCGATTGGAAACCAAAGTTTTTTTAAGCGAATAAGAGCGTTTATCAATTTAATTTAATTGAATTGAAAAGGAAAAAAATCTGAACAATGATACTTTTTTATATTTGTATACAGGCAGAGTATTCTTATACTATTCATTTATAAATTTCTCAGTTTTATATAACCCATGTAACTATTAAAAATATTGTACAAGCTGACGCAAAATTACAGCTAATTAGGCAAGAAAATAAAATTAATGTATTTTATACTTTTATTATATTTATATTACTACATACATACGTATTTATTTTTTGCTTAACTGCGATTTGTTTATCTAAATTCGTTTTCACATCACAACATTCGAGTATTCAATCCGTGGGAACGCTGTGTAACAACTTGTTTGAGTACTAGTTTTTATAAATTATAATCTATATAAAACATAACTGCCTTGTTTTTGCTTACAAATAAAAAGGCAATTAAATAAATTAATAGATCCACGTTCGTTTTCTTATAGATACAGATATGTGTTTGGTACCGCTGTATGAAAAATGAAAACAGTTAAATTAATTTTAAATTACCTAGCTGTTATAAACGTTACACACTCATAGCCCCACAGTAAGGTAATTAATACCCTGTGCCATGGGTACCAGGACACATACAAAGACAGAAACACACACACCCAGACCGAGAACAGAAATTTAAACTCATTATTCTTTCTGTTTTGCCGGGAATCGAACCAATGACCCCTCGATTGGCAATCAGGCATGGTAACCATTGCGCCACGCGGGTCGTCTGTGCACTTGATTTACCGTTGCTGGTAGCCAATCCCACTGTGTCCACCAATTCGCACTTGGCCAGCGTGGTGAACTATGGCCTAAATCCCTCTCACTTGTGAGAGGAGACCTGTGCCCAGCAGTGGGATATAAATAAAAGGTTGAAAAAAAAAACCAATATCTTACCAAATTTGTAAGACCTGGGGCTCTCCACCACTTATGATAAGTTGGTGAAGGTACTCGTGAGGTTTAGGTAGAATTTTTAATAAGGTCTTGGCAAAGATTCCGATGACTGTTATTTATAGACAATTATTTATACCCACGAACCCGCATTGGAGCAGCTTGTTGGAGTAAGCTCCAGGCCTTCCCAATTATGTTACCGTAATACACCGGCCAAGCAGTGAGATGCATCAAAGGGTTGCAGATATTTATCGACAAGATCCGTTAGGTACCAAAAAACTTTCAAGTACAGGCACTAGGTCACCCATATTTCTTCCGACCTTCACTTCGTTTCGCTTGGAGAGGGAGTAATGACGACCTGCGAGGCGCAATGGTTACCATGCCGGACTGATAATCGAAGGGTCCCGGGTTCGATTTCCGGCGAAATAGAAATTTGAATGATGAGTTTAAATTTCTGTTATCGGTCTGGGTGTTTGTGTTCCTGTCTTTGTGTTTCCATGGTACCTACGACACAGGGTATATCTACCCTAATGGGGCTATAAGTGTGATGCGTTATTTATTTATATAAATCGCTTGTTTTCTAGACCAGCCGCAAATTAGTATAAAGATGTAATATAAAATTCATAGCAGATAATATATCCTAGTATATACATAACCGTGCTGGTTATGCACGGAGGCTTAATACGGGATGGCTCAAATTTCCTTGAGAAAATGTTATAAGCGACGCCGGTTTTATCACGAACGTTTTGTTTCGATAGAGCAAAAGATAAAATAAGCACGTTTCAAAACCTTAGACATGTGCGCGTCGGGATTTGAACCATAGTATGGCAAAAGGAGCACAGGTAACCTTCCAACCTGACGACTGACGAGCTGAAGAAGGCAGCAGGAAGCTGCTGGATTCAGAGGGCGTAAGACCGGACGGAGTAGCGAACATTAAGGCCCTAGGCGTGTCCAGCCAGTTTCAAAGGCTGATGGATGGATGTATGAATGGAAGTACAAAGTCCTCTAGACTGTGTATGTATATGATTACTGTTTCAGTGTGACCTCTACAAAAATCTCTACACGACTGGCTTTTGTTTACGATTAGTTTTTAAAATGTTTTTTGTTACATTTTGCATTTGACTTGCTCAGTGCAGTCAAAAGTATTGTATTTCTGATGGCAGTTCCCCAAAATAACTAATGATAGACACCCGATAAAATTTGAGCCACGCAAATATTTGTATTGTCCTTGAAAGGTGCCCAGAGAGCTTACGGCTATTTTTATTTAAACAGAGTACCTACTTACTTCGAGCCAGGCGCGGTCACAGGGGGAGGGGCACGGGGGACATGACCCTCCCCAAAATACATCCGTCATGAGTAGATGGAAGGCGAAACAAGCCAATTTGAGACACCTGTTCCCCCCAAATCTCCCCCCCCCCCCCCAAATTGAAGGCTGCGACTGCGCCTGCCTCAAGCAAGCCTAAAATTTTATACTAAATATACAGGGATATAATAAATATTCAAAACGCAAAAATATATTTATTGATCCTTTAAATTTTAGTTATTTTAAAGTATCCCTATATAAATTCAAAAGTAACTCTGCCTGTCTGTCTCTCTGTCTGTCTATTTGTCTGCAACGCTTTCCCGCTTAAACTACTGAACCAATTTTAATAACACAGATAGAGTGGACCTTGGTAAAAGACATAGAATGGTTTTTATCCTACGGGAACCTATAAAACGGGTCCACGCGGGCGAATCCGCTGGCGGAAGGCTAGTAAAGAAATATTTTGATACGTAAGCGTTGTCGCGTAAAAATTTAGATTTAAATCGATTAATCCGTTTGACTTTTTGCTACGTTGAGACAAACATACATACAGATCCACTGGCACTTTAAAAGTATTAAAAATTCTATGTAACCATCTATAAAGCAGCTAAAAGTAGTTACAAGCTTACAACATGGCGATTGCATTAAGATTACATCTTACAATTGAACGCAAACGCCCCGAGATTAGATATGAGAACAAGCTTGTAAATTATAATTCGTGTTGTTATTTATATGTCACACATTATGTAAGCCATTGTTGGTTTATGAGAGAGACGCTTGATTATTTAGCTAAGCCTGTGCTGCATTAATATTAGGGTATAAATAAATAATAAATAAACGTTATACACTCACGGCCCCACAGTAAGGTAATTAATACCCTGTGTCGAGGGTACCATGTACACATACAAAGACAGGAACACAAACACCCAGACCGAGAACAGAAATTTAGACTCTTCATTCGAATTTCTGTTTCGCCGGGAGTCGAACCCGGGACCCCTCGATTGGCAGTCCGGCATGATAACCATTGCGCCACGCGGGGCGGGTATGGTAGGTAGGGACTTCGATAATCCCGCAAAAGATTCAAAAGATTTAGTTAAAAGTTAGTCAAAGAGCACAGAAATATTAAAAAGTTACTTTATATTCTTACTCTAAAGATAGCATAAAATTCTTAGCTTCTTTGATTTACCATCATTGGAACTGTTATGATTTTTAAGACCCTATAAACTACTTTAATGTCGTCTCCTACATAATAATATATGTTAATATCACTACCATGCCAAATTTTGAAGCCTTAAATTAAGATGTCTCTATCAAAAGATTGTATGTGCCGAAGAAAGCGTCACTCTTTCGTTATTATTCCATTAACTCTGGCCGATGGTACTTAACTCGTTGAAACGTTTCCTGCTGAAAAATCTGCTAAAAGATATAATCATTTTAATTTTCTATTTATCGTTTTAAGTAATTTTACTAAAAATACTGCATTTTTCACATTAAATTAAGAGAATTTACCTATTTTATTTATTACCTCTAGAGTCTTCAATAAATAACAATCAGTAATATATTCTTTTGGATGCAATTTTTGATGTCTCGCTTTATTGCTACAAGACATATCCCAATATCTTATTTGATTGTTTTCTCTTACACAACATTATAAAACTTTAAAACATTTTTATCACTGTCCTTAATACTACGTCGTCCTTTTTCGTTTTCTTATATATACAGTTTAGATTCAGTTTTCTTCCACTCGGCGTCTAGACTCCCTTTTACTAAGAATTAGATAGTTTTTTAAGACAAGAATCAGCATTAAGTTTTATTTTTGTAGAAATGTTACTAAACTGACGGTAGAAAACAGGCGGAACCCAACTAAAAATTTGAATCAGACTTAGTACTGCACCACACCTGCAAAATGTTTCTATCTTGTAAATTCAAGTGACTGATTGGGTCACAGATCTAATCCTAACACTACTGTCATGGAATTTAGAGCAGAGAAAATGCATCAAGCATTGCTTATATTAGTATTTACAGTTAGTATATCTAGTATCTGTGTAGATTAGTAGATAAAATAAAATGTCGACAGTTTGTACCCTATTAACTCTGTACGGCAATTGTTATCTGCTGGATAGTACATAAAATGTTCTTGCATAGTACATAAAAACTTTTAATATTGCATTTAACACTCAATGTTCTATTAAAATGTGAGTAAAAGCATGGGTATTTATACTAATATTATAAAGAGGAAAGATTTGTATTTTTGTATATTTGTAATGAATAAACTCAAAAAGTACTGTTCCGATTTCAATAATTCTTTCACCATTAGAAAGCTACATTTACACTGAGTAACATAGGCTACTTACTGAAAATGCTTAATTCCTACGTGAAAACGTATAATAGGGTCAACGCGGTTGAAGCAACTGACTAAACGCCTGTGATTTTAAAATAGCAATGAAGCCTGGAATAGCACATAGGCTGTTTTTACCCTACGGAGACCCATTAAATGGGTTCACGTCACGCGGGCGAAGCCGCTGACGGAAGGCTATAAATAATAAAATCACTGTAAACCAAGCTTAGTGTATTGGTTTAACTTTGAAAGTTCCTCCATGCTTATGTTTATTTTTATCGATTTAGATGGCGCCTACTTTACAATATTTTGATTAATTCATACCTATGACTATTTTCCGCCGGGTCTGGTATTTTGAGTAGGTATTTCCTGCTAGATAAATTTACATTGTATCTATTTTCTTATTGGAGTCTTCAATAATAAACAATTAGATATTCTTCTTCTTTATCGAAATTGTTACGTTGCTCGTACTTGTTATAAGATTGGATAAAAGGCCCAATTTTGTTTGTTTTCTTTAAAAAAGATCCTGGTGAACTTACGAAACTTAATAGTATTTTTTATCTTTGCCCAAAATTAATCACTACACACTACATTTCCAAGAACATTTACAATGAAATCCATAGCACCACGCACAATCGGATCTTCAGCTCGCATGCAAGAATTCACAAAGGCGTGAAAACAGCAGCCGGCTTTGCACAAAAGGCGGCAATTAATCGGGACCTCATAACGAGGATCGTCATACATAATTCATTTAATGTTTTCCGTCAATCACCGCCATTGTTCATTTGACGCAAATTACTCGACGTGGGCTCTGGAGCTGGAATTAAGACAGTAAAGATAAACGCGTATGAAGATAATCTAGATCATTCGCTTTATTATAAAAATACAAATTGTACAATACAAGTGGTAGGGGATAGAACTATCATTGTTCGCCCGGAGAAGTACCACAAAAGCACTCACTTTTGCCGTGAATCAATTTTATTGTGTTCAACTGCAGTTACCGGGCAGACTTACATGAGGCGACCATCAGTCTCCAGAGTAGCTGAGCAACTGCATAACCACAGAAAATATTTAAATTTATTTGCTTGAAGTCGTGTGTACATATCCATGGGATGCAGCGGGCACCTAGAACCAAGTGACCTGCACGCTCGACTGCTACTTCATGCAAATAAAAAATACAAATAACTTCATTTTAAACCAATGGTATTCAAATTCACGATTGTAATAAAACAGAAAAAGTACGTACGTCAGGCAGGGAGCATTAATTAATTATCTTAACAAAGCGGAAAAGAAAGGGACCTAAAACTTACCTTGGGAGAGCCACGCAAAATTCATATCTCTGCTTTGATAGCATCTATGTACGTTTAACCTTACCGTGCACAGCAAAATCTATGAGCAAGGTCGTGTGTGGTTGCCATATACTGGATGCAATTTAGTTCATGGAGAACCTTTGTGAGCTGTGAATACGGCATTAGCGCCCTATCACTAGTCTGCCACAAAATAAATTTAATACACGCGTTTAGAACGGAAGGTCGGCTGCATTTTCTATTAGGTATCATCATTTTAGAATAGCTTCGTTCATGATTATGAATGGATTTGAATTGACATTGCTGTGCTGGAATTTCTGTTAGATGTAATGATTTGCATTCGGATCGTTTGATTAAAGAATTTTGTAGGTATCGTTTGTTGTGGGTCTTGGAATGTGATACGTTTTCGGTATCATGGAGAGTATTTGGAATGTCTAGTTTTATTTGATGTACGTTACTAGTTAGAACTCTTAACGAAAGTTAATCTGAATTTGCGGCAAACCTGTAAAGCAACAAATATTCTGGAATGGCCATCTAAAACTGAACGCCTGTGCCTTAGATAAAACCCTTGTGGCAGTAAATATTATTACGTCATATAACGTCTACAAGCTAGAAATCAGACTGAATATAAGTAACTATAAGTTCCTTAATTTTATTCATGGTTTTTTATAAACCTGATTCAAATCGCAGTTCAATATTATAATACTGCAAATGATATTCATCTATAGTTAATAATTTAATGCAGTGTATATTTATTAAAATAAACTCTACGTAAAATTATTAACTAAAGGTCATCAGACCCTTATACCAATAATAGTCACCGTACAGTGAGACAGAATTTTGAATAATGAGTTTCAATCTCTGTTCTCGTTCTGGGTGTATATCTTCCTGTCTTTGTGTACCGCCAGAATATTCATGGTACAGAGCACAGAACTGTGGCACAGAACATATTAAGAGACTTTTTTAATATGTTCTGTGGTACAGCGTATCCAAGCTTGGGATTATGAGTGTTAAGCCTTAAAAAATTTGGATTCTAAGGTTAATCCAATTTTTTATTCGATTCACCTTCATTCCAATGATATTAGTGATTTAAAGTTATTGGTACTATCCTATATATTAATAGCGCAAGCAGATTTTTATCCCAGTGATTACGGGACGATAGCTGCACATAAAAAATCTAATACCTTTAAACTCATTTTGATCAGTTCCAGTCATAGATATGCAGAAAAACAAACATTTAGCAGTAAATCAATTTAATTTTAAAAACCAACAATTTTATTTTCGCATATAATGGTTAAATTTGTTGTTAGTTCGTTCTCAAATATATGCCACTTATGAAGTATTGCTAGAGTTTTGGCGGGAAGGCGAAAAAGGCATATTATGCTCTTGTTTTATTTTTATTTTCTTGGTGTATTTTTGAGTTATATCGGATAAATTTGATGGCATTTTCTTCGAAATTGGGTTATTACAGTGCACAAGTGTGAAATATTTATTTATATGATTGTGAAATAAAATAACAGTGCGAAAATATGTTTTTCAGCTTGCCTCCAAAATTCCATTGGTAACGTTCTGATAAAGAAGCCATTGCTTTACTAGAATTTCTGACTGACTTGACTGACTGATTACTGACGACTTACTGGCTTTACCTATTATTACTCGTCAAGTTTTACTGAAACTGGCAAAACCGTGAAGCAGAAATTATACTTGACGCTGGCAATATGCAGAGTTTGCGATGCTATAATTGAAGAAAAAAAATGTATTGCAAGATGCATCTGTCATTACTTTTTTCGAACGGTGTCTCGGCATTTCGACTATTTTGCCAATGTTAAAATTGGGGTATCATTACTTAAGTACATTTTAATATTTTATTTAATAATAATATAAAAAACGCGAATGTTTCGCTGGTTCTCTCACTCGCTAGTTCGAGGTAAAAAGGCATTGAATTGCACTTAATTTTGACCTCTCAAGAGAGTCAGTGAACATTGAAATTGAAACTAATTATAGACACAATACGACATATGCATTTTAACTTTTGACCTCTTAATACATCAAGGAAAGACTAAAAAAGAACTACTTACGGACCATTAGCCAAAACCAAGGTTACCTTAGAAATTAAAGCTTGAGCAAAAACAAAAACAAGTTTTGTTTTCAAGTTACAAATAAAGGCATTTGAATTTTAGTAGCAAAAAGTTAAGATGCATCAAGTTACATTAATGAGATAGCAAAGTACTCGCACAAGTAACAAAGTTAGATGTTCAGTGTGAATGTTTAACAGCTAGTGTTGTCAAACATTTACATAAAGGATTTGTAAGAACATTTGTTACATTATCAAATTAAAATAACAAAAAGTTAAAAAGAATTATATGCGGATCGTTCTCATAAAAGTCTTAAATTACTAGTAAAAAAGTATACTAAATCTAATAACTAATCTGTGTATAATTTCTTCATTTTAAGATACATGAAAGTACCCTATGTTGACTTCCTTTTAAAATGTAATTATAATACGTTAGAACACTGACTTATTATTTAGAAATTCAATAGCTTGAGGATTTCAGATTGGAAAGTATTTTATCATTCAGGATTCAGATTGGAAAGTATCCTTTCACGAGAAAAAAATCTCTAAAAATATGACATCCATCCATCAATTTATACGGTTTTTAAAAAAGTTCTTTACAAATAAGTAATTTCAGTTTAATTTTGTGTTCTATGAATTAAAAATTTATTTTGCATGTCGAAGTACAAAAATCTCAATATACATACATTACGATACATTGAAGCTTCGTTTGAACTCTTCTTTACGTCAAATTACTTCTACTAATTTTTTTATAAACTCATTTATGATCGTGATTTGTGAGTACTTAGTCTTATCCAACTAAATGAAATTATCAAAGACAAAGATAAAGACAAAGACAAAGAACTTTATTTGCACAAATATGGGTGTTTACAAAAGTTGTTAATACATATTTAGTACGCCATATTTACCTTCATGAGGTATGCAAATATTACAAAGATAAAAGAAAAAAAAACTTAATAATAACACAATTTATAAAAATGTACATTATTATCATATCAATTTTATTTTTATTTGATCCCATATTGCGCATTTTGAAATATATGACATATCAATTTGACATTTTAATATGGTCCACTTGGTATATTTAATTTGTACATTGTATATAAATTTTTTTCACTACGTTTGACAATAATTCTAAAGAAATTAGCGGTATTTTTAATATATTAAAACGGACGGTGTGTGTTATTTCTGTAATAACGTATATTTGAGATAATATTAAAGAACATCACTATAAGTAGTCTGATGTGAAAACCGCTCGCCCCAAGGTCCTCCGTTTGTTAACTTAACCTTCCAAAAGGCATTTATGATTAGAACCGCCAATCAACGTTTCCTAACAGACCTCTATCTTCTTATTTATGTACGTATTTTTATGGTAAATAAAATCATAACCTTAAAAATGGTTGACGGAAAAACTATATATCTCTTTCTAAATGTCAGCTTGTCATATCGTTATGAATTAATAACTCGTGTGATTGCTTATATTCTTTTATAGCAATATCAACATTATGAATTTTAATGTATTTGTCCTACTAGCCTTTGAGATCAATTTTGTTCCTTAGTTTCTTTTTACTGAGATGTCCTCTTTCTGGCGGTAGAATGAAGTCTAACAATTACATGTTGGTAGTCCTCCATGTTTGGAAGTACAGGTGAATTTAAGAGTTATACATTCATACATATGTATAACTCCGGAGAATGCACGATCCACGAAAACATCTTATGCACAGGATTTCAACCTGACCTCTGATAAAAGCTGTCCTTTATTACATATTTCTACTCGCCCGGCTATCTCTGCAGCGCGATGCCTAAAATGGAGACTTATTCTCCATACAATCTATCTCGTCAATATTGTCCGTGGTTTCTGACAGTTAGTCCTTCGGATAGTTTCTGACAGTAGCTTCGGGATTAAGAATACAGCTACGGTATCCCCTGCTGATCGTAAAAGGCGACTAAAAGGGGGCTTCCGGGGTTGTGGGCGGTTAGAGTGGGAGCTCGATCCGTCCAGCCAGCAACCCCGGGTAGGACGATAGTATGTGCGATTCCACAATCCTCCGTAAGCTTCGGAAGGTGCAGGAGAGCACATCTGCTCTCCCAAAGATGGGCCCGTTCTGGGGCACCGCGCGTGGAGGACACCAGTCCGTTCCAGTGGAGATCCCAGAGTCCTCCCCAAGCAGGCGCGGATCCAGCCCTCAGATTGTGTTGTGGGCACAGCCACTCAAAGATCGGTCACGTGCGAGTCGGAGTACGAACTCATTAATGAATAATCATAGACTTACCTGAACTATTTTTTTAATATTTTTTACTCTTCAAATAATAACATTGATTACAAACTAAATTATACACCGTAGCAAAAACTAACATGTTTTTATATTTATATCAGACTATGGATCTCAACAGACCGCGAAAGTGTGACTTTTCCACTTACAGCTAGTTAATTAGTGTTGTGGGCATAGTGCCCATATGGGTGGATCCGCGCCTGTCCCCAAGCGCAGAGGCAGGCCACCGAGGGGGTTTTAGTGCGGTCAAATCCCACATAACCCGGTATCCCCTCCCAAGATGCCAGGTACCTTTTTAGGTTTCCCCCTCGAAAAAAAGGACCTTATGTTTTACGCCTTTTTTTTAGACTATTATATTCCCTTAAAAATTGTTCAAGACAGACATTGTATAGAGCTATTCATAACGCATAGGCAGAACAATATATGTAGTAATAAATCCAACATTTATGTATATTCCAAAAACACTGAGCCTCTTTTAGTCCGCAATACGAGTAGATTTTTAGTTTCTTAGTTAATTAATTTAGCGCTGCGTAGTATAAAGTCTATCATTAACCAAGTAATGACGGTAAGGATATACATAGATAGCAATTGCTATTCAAAAGGATTACACTGTTTAATTAAACCCGAGTTTGAGGAAGTGTTTGAGCAATCACAGGTGTCTATTATTATTCTTAAGAAAGCTTCTTTGTTTGCAAGAAATTTGCATTAATGAGTTCATACAATTAGATCATTGGATCAAGCGCTACATTGTCGACTGAGGAAGTAGGAAAAAATTTGATGTCATGTGAAAGTTAGAACAAAAGGAGGAAATTTTACCTTTAGTTAGTTTTATAGTTGTGACCGTCGTAAGACTTGCATGATTTGACTGGGGAAGTACCACTGGCACGTAAAAATTCAAGAGAAGAATTAGAACAAATCAAATCTAATAATGTAGTTTAAAAAACTAAAAAACACGCTTTTGTGAAAATAGTTCGTATTTTCACAAAATACGAAGAAGAGAAAGTATTTTACTGTAAAAAAGCGTAGGGTGCATGGTGTTAATAGTATCTTAAAAACCACCCCACGCTTTTTTGTACAGTAAAATACATTTTCTTCTTATTTTTTTAGTTTTTTGTTCGTATTTTCACAAATGCGTGTTTTTTAGTTTTTTAAACTACATTATTTATTTTTACTATTTAGTAGGATTTTTATTCTCATATTATTGCATTGTCATCGGCCCTTGAGCCCTGTGTAAATTTTCAAGTTAATCAGACGCTTAGACGTGTTAAAAATATAAAACTTTATATTTGTTTCATTAAGTACCTTAGGCCACGAATTTATCAGCCCCCCGTCGTATATTTTTTTATCCTGATGATCATAGTTACAACTATAATATAAAGTTATGAGATTATTGTATTGTCATCGACCCTTGACCCCTGTGCAAATTTTCAAGTTAATCAGACTCCTAGAAGTAAGTGAAAATGAAGTTCAAAGATTCCATTACATACATACATAGATACAGGTAAAGTTAATAAAAGCGTTTTGGCGGGGTCAAAAGTTCAAACACAATTCGTTTAGTACAACGTTTATTTCGCTCTTATTTTCCACTATAAAACTTAAAACATCAATATTTTCGCTATTACTTATTATAATTTCTGCTTAAACCTTAGAATATCTAACCATTGCTTTTCAATCCTTCAAAATTGTCTTTTCGCCATTCAAATATCGAATTCATTCGCATTACTTTTTAAATACATAACTTTTTAAATCAGACAATGCTTCTTTAAATAAATATGGACCAAAGAAAAATATATTTATCGTAATGAATTACAAATAATGCATTTTATAATATAGATATATTAAAGTTAGTCTTACAGTTCGGCCTTCCTGCTTACCGCGAGTCCCATCGCGGCTCACTAACAACATGAAGTATACAAGAAAAAATTCTTATAAATAAAATCAATTATAAGGACAAACTAGTAATCCTCTTCAAATATAAATTAATTCATACCTTTTTTTACTTTCTAAAGAAAATTTCAATGTCAACGTGAATGAATTACAATAATAAAAATGTGTAATATGTAAAAATTGTAAATTAAAATAAATTTGAATTAAGTGCTTTATAGTAAATTCATAAGTTATTACCGGATCTACCAACCGGAGCTACACGGATGTAACAGAAGAACATCTCAATAAACTAGAACGCCTACTTAATAATTTTTGCATCCGTTACATCTTCGGTCTCCGAAAGTTCGACCACATCTCTCAACACCGACAACAGTTAAAATGGCTGCCTATTCGTCAGAGGCGTAATTCTAGAATACTATCCTTACTGTGCTCTATTCTGAATGACCCATCCTCCCCATCCTACCTTAAAGAAAAATTTAACTATCGTGGCACTGTCCTGAATAGAGTTCTTCGTTCTTATGAAAATTTATTCATGGATATTCCATCTGTCAACACCTGTTTCTATCAGAAATCCTTCACATTCCAGGCTACATCGCTCTGGAACGCTCTACCTGCCTACCTGCAGATATCAGAAAAGCTCCAACTAAACCCACCTTCAAGAGAATGCTCCGTGAATTTTATTTAAAGTCAGCTGATATGGTCTAACTTTTTCACAGTATATGTATGTAATGTATATATGTATGTATGTATGCGTCTGTGTGTAAATGTATTTATTATATACCATAGAACTTATTTGGACATATGTATTTAATTAAAATTAAATATATTCAAGCTCAATCCACCAAACTGTTTCCACCTACCAACAATTTCTCACCATCACCATGGGTTGACTGGGAGAGAATGTCATTAGGCATTAAGTCCGCCCATTGTTATCCTATTTTTTTTAGATCATAACAAAAAAGAATAAATAAATAAAAATATTAATGTTACGTGTATATATCAATAATATATTATTTATGATATGGATAAAACAATCGTTTTAATTATCTTTAATTCAAACTAACGTCTATTTATACTCGTAATAGTATTTTGCTCACTTGCACTTATGTGACTACTCGCAGTATCGACAAGGTCCTCTTCTACACCAGAATCTGAACTACTACCAAAATTGCGATCAAAGCTCAACCGTGGCTGAATTTTATCCAAAGCTACAATTCCTACATATCGATGATCATTTTTCCAGAACACTGAAGTGAACTATAAACCTGTCATGTTTGAGCACTTTTATTATACGACAAGGGCTTCGATATTTTACAACAAATGTTTGTGATTTACAATCGTGTGCTTTTTATTCTAATGAAATTACGGCTTATTTCCAATGTTGTACTGTATCTTTACGTTATTGTATTTCATTATTCTTCTTTTACTGACTCTAACTAATAAGGTGAAATAGTGTTTAATAATTTGTTAGTAATTGAACTTAATACAATGACTGTTATGGTTAATGTCAAAACCTGAATGTTGTGATGGTGATTTTTATAGTGTTGCAAAACGTCGTATTAATTACTATTTTTACTTTTGAGAGATATTTATTTATACATAAATATATTACAACAGTTTTAAACATAATCACGAAAAGGCCAAATTTTTTTGTTTAAAATTTTGAATAACCAAATTTTCCAACCTTTCTCGTAAGTAATATTAGTTTCAGATGTCCAAGAATAAACTCCCGTATTAAATCATTGTTTAATGTTCCTCTATGCAGAAGGAAATACACCAAGGCTACTTTTCTGTACGGATCTTGAAGTTTTTACATCACTCATTTGTATAATGTTGACCCTCTAATTTGTTCAATACCTAGTTGAATGTTATTTGATTTGTAACTGAATCCACCATCGTGCAATTCGAGGAATTAACTTAAAAAAATTAAATTTCTTTTTGGTCATAACTAATCTGCATTACTGTCATTTACTTAACTTCAAAGTTAACCTACTTACTCTTTCTTAACACTTTAATCACGAATTTCTGTTAGCCGCACTGACACTTCTTCAAAACTGTTACATAGAAACCAAAGATATTGGAAAATCCTTTTTCGATTTCTATGATAAAAACAGTAGATATACATATCATCCATTTTCAGTATTGATTGTTCTTTGGAATACTGATGGGGTGTACAAAAACTAATGGGCTGGCGTATGGAAAGTATGTTTCACATATTATTATGATATTATTATTATCAATTATTTTCTAAACCATGTCTCTCACTAAAAATCGCTCTAATAAGACTTACGGTTCGGTCTATAAACAATCCCTACTAATATTATAAATTCGAAAGTAACCCTGTCCGTCTGCTACGCTTTTCCGCTTAAACCACTGAACCAAATATAATGAAACCTGGAACACAGATAGAGTGGACCTTGGGAAAGGACACAGGATGGCTTTCATCCTACGGGAACCTATAAAACGGGTCCATGCGGGCGAAGCCGCTGGCAGAAGGCTAGTTTGCTATAAATCCTCAAACTCGATAGTCATTTTAGTGACATTAGTGTTCCGAAGATATTTGAGGCTACTAGAAAAATAATATTTATACTGAATTAAAAATCTTTAAAGAGATAATCGCTGTTTAGTATTTAAATTCGGATTATTAATTACCGTATCGAATGATTCAGTCATATAATATATAGGAACATACGTCTAGGATTCCAGGCATTGGAGTCATAATTATGAGTTCAGAGGCAGAAACGTTATAAATAAATAAAGTGCAACGATTATAGCTCTGACGGACCCGTGAATATAAACTCTTCAAAAAAATAAGTGAGCCACAAGAAACAGGAACAACTCGTAGGTTATAAACAGGAATTTTATATTCATCACAATTAGATTAACCATTTAATTTTGATTAGGATGAGCATTTTGAAAAATTATTTTATAATATTATAGTTTTAGTAAAGATTATGGTTTTTTTTTGTAAATGAATGGCCTATAACAACTGGGTACTTGATGACGTAATCATTGACAATACTAGATTTTATTAATTTATTAGATCTATAACTTTTTAAATATTCTGAACATTTACGGTGGCAATAGTGAAACCCAACTTCTTAGGGTGTGTTGGACCATCTAACTATAACGACAACTAAACCCAAACTACCCGTCTAATCCTCGGTTAAGCAACATTTGCGTTTCACCATTTAAACTATGGTTGTAATGATGTCCATAACTTAACAGTAACGTCAACTGCTCGATTTCGGTCGGTTTTAAGTAGTATATAATATAATAATAAATATCAAATCAAGTGAGTATTAACTTCACCGCTAATTAACTTTAATAATCAAGAAAAACGTAATGGGGAAACACACAATTTTTAAATTGTATTGTCATCGTTAAAGTAAGTTTTGACCGAAATTTAAATTAAGATTGCCTACGGTGCAATCATCTCTAGCGTCACTTTCTATGATCAACGACACTTAAATACCCTAGTCAGTATGATATTTAAATGTAACTTCGTTAATCAAAATATCTATCACATATTTATCATTGTGTTATCGTAAATGCAAAGTTCTGAAACAAACTTGTTCCATTTTCTCTGTAGAATTGAAATTGTTATCAGCGTTGTGTTTTTTTTATATTTTCATTAGACATATTTTTATAGCAGTTAATTATTATTGATTGGTGTCCCAATTAATCACAATTTGTACATTTAATGAAAGGCTTGTCACATTTGAAACTTGGATAACCTAATTGATTCCAATTACAAAATCTATTAGAATTGCTAACTGACTTCGGGTAGTCCAGCATAATGCAACATTTCAGTTTGTAGAAAATGTACTCTAATGGCACGATCTTCAACTCCATGAAGCAAGCAGTCTATCGCTTATCTACCATATATTTTGCAGCGATTAAGTAAATTAATTTTCGTATTGATATAATGAGTAATAGTGCTCTAACGATTCACCATAGGGAACTCTTTCATTTACCAGTGAGATGAGAAGTTCGGCTTAATCTTCACGATAGGGAAAAGATTCTTATTAAATTTTTATTCCATTCTGACCTTATACATTTATACATTAGAGTAGAAAGATCTTGAGACCATGACTTTGCAACGCCACTTAGTTTAGACAGTGAGTAGTGAATCAACTCTTTCTCATCCTAACCGTAAATCTCAGCACATTCTTCTACTTTATTAATCTTAGTCAAAATAGATTATTCCTTAGTCATGGGATCAAAATCGGGAATAACATTTATATTGTAAGATAGGTACCTAATTTTTGTGTATCCGAACCTCTCATATCCTTAATTATCGACAGAAACTTCTAGTCTAAAATCACATTAGTATCATTTTTTTAGGCTTAACACGCTTAGACCTGGACTGAACTTTGATCGACTCACCCGATGATTCTGACGAAGTTCGGTATTGTCTACGATCAACCGGTTCTACCTATTTTATCACCTAATTCTTCTTCATCATTTTCCGATGTTGACATTTCTCCACTAGATCGTCTTCCCGTTCGCAATTTCCTTCTGTTTATCCCTCCAGATGTTCTAGGAACTTGTTCATGTACTATACGTACTCATACCCATGGGTTCGTTTTTTTCTTGTTTCAAGCCCTTTACCTCGGAAATTGTCCTTCAAGCTCTTGACCTCGAGCACTCCTTCAAACATTGGACCCTTGACCTCGGGTATCATTGTTTGATCCTTGACCTCGGATATCATTATTTAACCCTTGACCTCGGGTATCATCGTGTGCTCCTTAACCACGGATAGTTATCATTATTTGACCCTTGACCTCGGGTTTCGTGATTTGACCCTTTACCTCGGGTGCCGTTAATCATGTGCCCTTGACCTCGAGCATCATGACTTAATAACCCTTAACCTCGGGTTTCATCATTTGAACCTTTACCTCGGGTGCTGTTAATCATGTGCCCTTGACCTCGAGCATCATGACTTATTAACCCTTGACCTCGGGTTTCAGTAATCGTTTGCCCTTGACCTCGAGCATTATTATTTGGTAACCCTTCTCCCCGGGTTTCATTATTGTCCATGTTCCTGAAACTCGAAAGTACTCAGCTTAGAATTGTATGATTATAACTATACGTATGTACAACTATATGTATGTATTTTATTTAAGAACATTAAACTGAAAATATCTCCTTAATCTAAAAATATTTTGGTAACAGATTTTAATTTATACAATTTCTGTTTAGATCCCATTTTTTAAAACGAAATAAAACGGGAATTTAAATAAAATAAATAAATAATAACGTTTTAAACTCATAGCCTATAATAGGGTAGATATACACTGCGTCGTGGGTACCATGGACACACACAAAGACATAAACACAAACACCCAGACCAACAACAGAAATTTTTAACTCATCATTCAAATTTCTGCTTTGCCGTGAATCGAACCCAGGACCCTCCGATCGGCAGTCTGGTAAGGCAAACCATTGCGCCAGGGTGAACAGGACAAATGTCATATTTTCCAATGAAAGCAAAACGCCTGTTTGTTAACTGTAAATATAATTGTATACGAATATTCCGACAGCAGTTTATGTACAGTATTATAATAAACACATTAAAACGGGGCAAATACAATAATTTAATTAATTTAAAAATAAAACTAAATTTTAGGTATATCCATCCAATTTTAAACCAATTCACTAGTTTTAATAGTAACCGGTTCAGTCATTTTATACAATTCCAATTTTCTCTTTGAGTTTCTAAAATTTTACCAGTTCACCAGCTCATCCACACACAAAAGTAGATACTTATTTCAGATTCGAATTTAAAAAGAAAACAATAAGCACAATGAAATGCAAGAGAAAAATCTTATTGATTCTAGCCAATAAATTGATTCCAACAAAGAAATTAGTGTGATGTTCAACTCTTACTTACGTTTTGCAGGCGCGGAAGGAAGTTTTATGTATCCTTTTCGGATCCCACTTCTGAACTTTTGGCGGGGTCAAAAGTTCAAACACAATTCGTTTAGTACAACGTTTATTTCGCTCTTATTTTCCACTATAAAACTTAAAACATCAATATTTTCGCTATTACTTATTATAATTTCTGCTTAAACCTTAGAATATCTAACCATTGCTTTTCAATCCTTCAAAATTGTCTTTTCGCCATTCAAATATCGAATTCATTCGCATTACTTTTTAAATACATAACTTTTTAAATCAGACAATGCTTCTTTAAATAAATATGGACCAAAGAAAAATATATTTATCGTAATGAATTACAAATAATGCATTTTATAATATAGATATATTAAAGTTAGTCTTACAAGCGTGTTAAAAAGCTAAGTAATGCAAGTTTAAGCACTTAACCTTAGAATAATAACGTTAAGAACGTCAGTCTTCATACAAGCTGTCAAAATTGAAGCACTAAATAGATTCCTATAGCTGTCACATCTGACAAACAAAATATTTTTATTTTGACCAAATCTTAATATATTTATATATATATAAAGTTATTATATATATATATATATATATATAAGTAAAGGGTTTTCTTTGTACGTAAAGACACGGTTTGCTCTATTACCATTAACTCCACTCAACTTCCCGTTGGGGTGGTAAATACCCCTTAGTACGTAGATGATAAAGAGAGTTTGAACGCGGTGGGTGGAAGTGGGTGGAAAAATCTGAAAAAAAAAATCTGTCCTTTTCTAATCAATAGGGACTTCTGGGTGGATCTCAAAATTTCTGGGATGATCTAGCAAACTTTTATAATTTTAATTTTATTGAGAATGTTCCCAGAAACTTCTCGAATGATTGAAGATTTTTAAAATAATTGTAAACTGTTTTTAATTAATTGAGAATGTTCGAGAAAGTTCCAGAAACTTCTCAAATGATCTGGAAATTCCTACTAATATTATAAACGCAAAAGTTTGTAAGTATGGATGTTTGTTACTCTTTCACGTAAAAACTACTGAATGGATTTAAATGAAACTCTACAATAATACAACTTTTACAACTTATACATCAGATTAACACATAGGCTACAATTTATAAAGATATTGTGTGAATTGACCAAAATATGACGATAAGTGTCAAGTAAGTAGGAAAAAATCTACCATCTGCGAGTATTCTGGCGTGCGCTGCCAAATCCGCTAGAGTTACACATTCGTAATGTATTATAGAAATGCTTATCTTAAATAGTCCTACAAAAAAGCCGGTCCACGGCACTTCAGAAGAGACTTCACTTTATGCTAATGATCCTCTTTAACGCGGGGGAAACCGCGGGGCACAGCTAGTTAACTATAAAATACTACAAAATATTAAAAACACTGTGAAAAGTTATTTTATTAGACTGCTTTTGTTTTTAAAAAGTGTTGTGATAAAATTTAACCTTAAGTCTTACGGAGCGACCCGGCGTTCGGTGCCATTAATGGCACCAATCAACATGCTTCAATTTGGGCGCGCGAACTCGGTTTCTATAATGTAATTGTAATTATTCTAAGCACTTAACAATGTTTTTTCAGGAAGGCAATCCAATCCTAAAATTAACAACTACATTCTCATTTCATTTGCAAATAGATTTTTTTTTAATTTCTTCCTTGATTTTGTAATTGATGTAGCTTGCAGATTATTAATATGCAGATTATCATCATTGTCGTCATTAATCAATTGTACTGAAATGAAATGTAATATTTCCTACAACGCAAACTATAAAAGGATATGTAAAAAACTAATATGCATAGAAAATAGCCATGCATATAATTTTTTGCGTCATTAAGGTTTTCCGCTACCTGACCTTCGGAGTGGGGTATAAAAACCATCAGTTAAAATTAGTTCTAGACATTCATGTCACTACTAACATTTTTACGTGGATCTGGTTGCACTGAATTAGCGTTTTATGTGGGTTCCCCTTCATCATATAAAGTTTAAATGACAACCTTAAGACCGCCTCAAGACGAAGTTAAGACGCGTTAAAAATCGGTCGAATGCTTCCTAACTTTTCTCATATATTCTTATTGTCAAACACTTGTAGTAACTAAATCATGCTTAGACCTCAAATTTGCAATATGAAAGGTTACGAATGATTTACGAAATCCAGATGAACTTATTTACCCATTTTATTTTGTATTAGTACTCGATATCGATTTCGTCACTGACTCACTTTTCTCTCATCTCATCATTCTGGTTTAAAGAACTTTATTCTCATACAAAACATAGTTTCATTTAAAATGAGATAAAATATCTTTCTTCATGTCAATTATCACAATTTGCCTCTGGAGCATGTTATATCGAAACATATAAGACAGTTAATAAATATTTTACAATGCATTTTTCATTCCATTTTTTTATTTGAATGGAGTAGTAGACGAGCATGCAGGCCACGTGGTGTTAAGTGGTCGCTGCAGCCCATGGACATCTAGATGCAATCTCAAGCAAGCATAGATAAGTCTTGTCTGAGGTCGTATGCAGTTGCGCTGCTACTCCGGAGGCTGGTGGTCGCCTCACGTAAGTCCTCACCTTTCCACCAATAGAGTTGATTCACGGCAGAAGTGGGTGCAGCGGTGGTACTTCTCCGGGCGAATCATAATTGTTCTACCACCTACAGAAATACCATACCACAATTAAACTAAATAATTAATAGCGTTTAACCAACTATCAACAATATCTCAATATACCAAGTACAAAACAGTGTAAAAACATAATCACGAGCCTCACACGTAGCAGCAATTAATGTTGTTAAGCTCGACCTTGTGATTTCTATCATAAACTGAGAATGGCATAATGACATGCAAATCTAGCTTCCGCACATTGAAAGTGATGATAGGCGAGAAAAGTACCGCAATTATCGCGAACAATAGCAGCTAGTTGTGGAAACATAAATTGGTTTAATGCTGGCGAAAGGTACTCCCAAACATACTGAAGGAGTGACAAATGTACGTACAATTTTTGTAGAAGGGCGTTTCTTCGGTCACTATAATTCTCCTACAAAATATCCATCTTATACTCCAATATCCACAAATATATTACGCAATCCTTAGACAAATTCGCGACAAATCATTGAAATAAACTTATCAACTCCCATATAGAGACAAACCCTTAAATCATCAAGTAAAAGTATGGCCTTAGTCAAAAAGTATGGCTTTATAAATTAGGAGCTACTTTAGTAGTTGGTGTTGTTAAGTGACACTAAGCTAATGAGTCTCTAAAGGTTTTTTTTTTTTTGAAGTTTTTTTTTTAAATCAATTGTTTTTATCCGAACAAAGTTCGGTCATCCGGGAACTATCTAATTGATAGCAGAAAGTAGTGTTTATTCGCCTTAATGTATATCGCTGTAAGTCTGACAAGCTAGCTTTTAGCTTGTAGGTAATATCAGGTTTAGGGTCTCATTATTATATCATTATGCCTTTGGAAGAGGTTTTAACCTTGTAGGTACAGCCACGCCTCTAAGCCATAATACTAAAGCATTCTAACATGTAAACATTATTTTAATGTGTACTTATATAGCAAATACATATAATGTAAGTCAGCAGAGTATCCTTAGCTTAATATGCTACTTAAATAGGAATGTTACGTAATTATTATATTATTTATTTACTTTATTTATTATTTTGTAGCTACCTTAAAATAAGGGCTACAGGGTAAACTTAATGCCTAATGACCTCCACCAATCAACCCTGGGTGAGGGATAGAACGACGGAAAACAATGATTTAAAAATTACTATTATATTGTATATATTAGGTAATCATACCTTGTCAATATGAAAAATAATATTAACGAAATATAAATATATAAACATACATTTTTAGGTGGTAGAACTATCATGGTTCGCCCGGGGAACTCTAATGATGGAAGCCTAATGACCTTCACCGCTGCACCCACTTCTGCCGTGAACCAATTCTGTTGCGTTTCGGTGAAAAGGTGCAGTTGCCGGCCACACTTACATGATGAGTTTTAAATTTCTGTTATCGGACTGGGTGTTTGTGTTTCTGTCTTTGTGTGTCCATGGCACCCACGACACAGGTATATGTACCCTACTGTAGCGCTATTAGTATGAAGCGTTATTTATTATAGTCAAGCACATACCTACAATCTAATAACATAAGATACAGGACATAATGCATTAGAATTTCCGACTGGTTATGTCGCGAATAAAAACTAATGGGACTCGAACACGATGTATGACAGTTTACGTACCATATAAGCCGATGATATGGTCAAGTTATACTTTAGTTTTTTCACTTCTAATCAAATGAAGACATTTATATACATTTTATAGCTGGCTTGCCTTAAATCAGATGTAATTATGAAATTACGATTATAGTTTGCAAGTTTGTTACAGGCCAATTACGCATGGTAATTGGTACTGTAATGGGATAATTTTCATCTTGTGGGTTATTAGGATTAATAGGAATCTACTTCTATTATAAGATTGTATTTAATTATTTCAAATACAAAATAAAGCCTGTACACAATATACTTACCTGCAACCCTTTTTGCGTCCCACTGCTGTAAGTGTCATCCATACTTTAACATTATAAATTCGAAAGTAACTCTGTCTGTCTGTCTGTTACGCTTTCCTGCTTAAACTCATCATCATCAGCCTATATCAGTCCACTGCTGGACATAGGCCTCTCCCAAGGCGTGCCACTGAGCCCGATCTTCGGCTCTACTCATCCAGTTAGCTCCCGCCAACCGGCGCAGATCGTCACGCCGCCTTGCAGGGGAGCGTCCTACACTACGTTTGCCTAAGCGCGGTCTCCACTCTAAAAGCCGTCTTGTCCACCGATTGTCAGCTCTACAACGGCTTCAGCTTGCTGGCTCTTAAAGCTATGTCGGTGACCTTAGTCCGTCTCCGGATTTCGTGATTTAAGATCTTATCTGGGAGAGACACACCGAGCATAGCCTTCTCCATTGCTGGCTGCGCGACCTTGAGCTTATGGACCAGTCCCACCGTCAGTGTCCACGTTTCGTCTCCGTAGTTCATAACGGGTAGGACGCACTGGTCGAAGACTTTCGTCTTGAGGCTTTGCGGTATAGATGACGAGAGTATGTGACGGAGCTTCCCGAATGCTGCCCAGCCCAACTGAATCCTCCTATCGGTTTCCTTCTCGAAGCTGGTTTATGAAGCTTAAACTACTGAACCAATTTTATTGAAATCTGGAACACAGATAGATAAGACCTTGGGAAAGGATATAATATGGATTTATCCCACGAGAACTAAAGCGGAGCCGCTGGCGGAACGCTAGTTCTCTATATGCCACCACTGCACCCATTTAAACCATGATGTAAACTAGGCGATCATCAGCCTCCGGAGTAATAGTGCAATCGTATATGACCTGACGTTGTATGGCTTGCGCATGCGTATCTGCTACTCTAATTAGTATTTTAAGGGTTCCGTACACAAAGGGTGCACAACGGAACCCCATTAGGTACTAAAACTCCGCTCTCCTTTCGTCTGTCTGTCTGAAGACAAGCAGACGATGTTGTTATATTCGGTATAACACACGACGATGTTGTTATATTCGGTATAACAACATCGGTATCGGCCGCTATAACAACAAATACTAAAAATAGAATAAAATAAATATTTAAGCTCCGTAAATGTCGCTCCACCAACCCGCATTGGAGCAGCGTGGTGGAGTAAGCTCCAGGCCTCTCCATTAATGGGGAGAGACCCGTGCCCATCAGTGGGACGCAAAAAGGGTTGCAGCCAAATATTTAAGGGGACCCTCATAAAATAAACATGATTTTTTATAGATAATGGAACCCTTCGTGCGTGAGTCTGACTCGCACTTGGCCGGTTTTATAGTCTTTCTGCGGTAAATATCACGACATACGACCTCAGAAAATACTTAATCTTGATTGAGTTTGTGTCAATATAATACAGCAATTACTTTCGAGTAACACCGGGAGGCCCATATGCGAATTTTTCATTACGTACATACTATGAACAGGCTACGCAAATCTAACGTAGGTGGTAAGGTAGGTGGTAAAACTATTATGGTTCGCCCGGGGAAGTACCACCGCTGCACCCACTTCTGCCGTGAGCAATTCTATTGTGTTTCGGTGGAAAGGTGCAGTTGCCGGCCACACTTACATGAGGCAACCACCAGCCTCCGGAGTAGCAGCGTAACTGCATACGACCTCAGACAAGACTTACCTACGCTTGCTTGAGGTTGTATGTAGATGTCCATCGGCTGCAGCGACCACCACGTGGCCTGCATGCTCGTCTGCTACTCCATTCAAATAAAATAAAAAAAATAAAAAAATTAGTAAATGTCACTCATCGCATTACTTCAACCTCTAATAAAAACATTTATTTCTCTAACACATTAATATTTCCAACCAGTTTTAAATCAGTTGTCACTTCACGATATCAATCATACAATGCTATCAACACAACAATACGACAAGATTAATAAGCGATTAAACTATTAATGCTATTAAATTCAGACGTTAATTTGTTGTAATGTTGAAAAAACTGTGTTGTATAGTAATAAGTTTTTGTCACGACTGTCTTGTCAAGCCTGTTCTTTTGTAGATATGCAATTTTAAAGTGATCTGTACCAATAATTATTATTATAATCATCAGAACCTTTAATTTCTCATAACTGGGATCGATTAATCTTTCATTTGATAAGTGCTAAGTACACAACCCACCAAAATTTTGAGGTGAGACTTGGTGAAATCCACATAAAAAAAATGTTTAGATTTTTTTATTGATATAAACTCGTTTACATTGACGACCTGTGTGGCGCAATGGTTACCATGCCGTACTACCAATCGAAGGGTCCCGGGTTCGATTCCCGGTGAAATAGAAATTTGAATCATGAGTTTAAGTTTCTGTTCTCGGTCTGGGTGTTTGAGTTTCTATCTTTATGTGTGTCCATGGTACCCACGACACATGGTGTATTTACCCTACTGTGGGGCTATGAGTGTGCAGCGTTATTTATTTATTTAGTACACAACCCACCAAAACTTTGAAGTGAGACTTGGTGAAATCCACATAAAAAATGTTTAGAAAAATGTTTTATTCATATAAATACGTTTACATTGACGACCTGCGTGGTGCAATGGTTACCATGCCGGACTGCCAATCGAAGGGTCCCGGATTCGATTCCCGGTGAAATAGAAATTTGAATGATGACTTTAAATTTCTGTTCTCGGTCTGGGTGTTTGAGTTTCTGTCTTTTTGTGTGTCCATGGTACCCACGACACAGGGTGTATTTACCCTACTGTGTGACTATGAGTGTGCTGCGTTATTTATTTATTTAGTACACAACCCACCAAAACTTTGAAGTGAGACTTGGTGAAATCCACATAAAAAATGTTTAGAAAAATGTTTTATTCATATAAATACGTTTACATTGACGACCTGCGTGGTGCAATGGTTACCATGCCGGACTGCCAATCGAAGGGTCCCGGATTCGATTCCCGGTGAAATAGAAATTTGAATGATGACTTTAAATTTCTGTTCTCGGTCTGGGTGTTTGAGTTTCTGTCTTTTTGTGTGTCCATGGTACCCACGACACAGGGTGTATTTACCCTACTGTGAGACTATGAGTGTGCTGCGTTATTTATTTATTTAGTACACAATCCACCAAAACTTTGAAGTGAGACTTGGTGAAATCCACATAAAAAATGTTTAGAAAAATGTTTTATTCATATAAATACGTTTACATTGACGACCTGCGTGATGCAATGGTTACCATGCCGGACTGCCAATCGAAGGGTCCCGGATTCGATTCCCGGTGAAATAGAAATTTGAATGATGACTTTAAATTTCTGTTCTCGGTCTGGGTGTTTGTGCTTTTGTCTTTGTGTGTGTCCATGGTACCCACGACACATGGTGTATTTACCCTACTGTGGGGCTATGAGTGTGCAGCGTTATTTATTTATTTAGTACACAACCCACCAAAACTTTGAAGTGAGACTTGGTGAAATCCACATAAAAAATGTTTAGAAAAATGTTTTATTCATATAAATACGTTTACATTGACGACCTGCGTGGTGCAATGGTTACCATGCCGGACTGCCAATCGAAGGGTCCCGGATTCGATTCCCGGTGAAATAGAAATTTGAATGATGACTTTAAATTTCTGTTCTCGGTCTGGGTGTTTGTGTTTTTGTCTTTGTGTGTGTCCATGGTACCCACGACACATGGTGTATTTACCCTACTGTGAGACTATGAGTGTGCTGCGTTATTTATTTATTTAGTACACAACCCACCAAAACTTTGAAGTGAGACTTGGTGAAATCCACATAAAAAATGTTTAGAAAAATGTTTTATTCATATAAAAACGTTTACATTGACGACCTGCGTGGTGCAATGGTTACCATGCCAGACTGCCAATCGAAGGGTCCCGGATTCGATTCCCGGTGAAATAGAAATTTGAATGATGACTTTAAATTTCTGTTCTCGGTCTGGGTGTTTGTGCTTTTGTCTTTGTGTGTGTCCATGGTACCCACGACACATGGTGTATTTACCCTACTGTGGGGCTATGAGTGTGCAGCGTTATTTATTTATTTAGTACACAACCCACCAAAACTTTGAAGTGAGACTTGGTGAAATCCACATAAAAAATGTTTAGAAAAATGTTTTATTCATATAAATACGTTTACATTGACGACCTGCGTGGTGCAATGGTTACCATGCCGGACTGCCAATCGAAGGGTCCCGGATTCGATTCCCGGTGAAATAGAAATTTGAATGATGACTTTAAATTTCTGTTCTCGGTCTGGGTGTTTGTGTTTTTGTCTTTGTGTGTGTCCATGGTACCCACGACACATGGTGTATTTACCCTACTGTGAGACTATGAGTGTGCTGCGTTATTTATTTATTTAGTACACAACCCACCAAAACTTTGAAGTGAGACTTGGTGAAATCCACATAAAAAATGTTTAGAAAAATGTTTTATTCATATAAAAACGTTTACATTGACGACCTGCGTGGTGCAATGGTTACCATGCCGGACTGCCAATCGAAGGGTCCCGGATTCGATTCCCGGTGAAATAGAAATTTGAATGATGACTTTAAATTTCTGTTCTCGGTCTGGGTGTATGTGTTTCTGTCTTTTTGTGTGTCCATGGTACCCACGACACAGGGTGTATTTACCCTACTGTGGGGCTATGAGTGTTAAGCGTTATTTATTTATTTATATATATACAATTCACAAGGGCCCTGTACTTGGTTCTAGACCTGTGTTACAGGTACCCCGCTCATCCACGGAGACAAAAAATGTACAGTTTACATCAACAAATTTTAAACATTAACAGGACTGACACGATTTAAAACAGTTGCAGGTACCTAATGAAGGAACGCGCATGGTTCGGGGGCTAGCGTAGAACGCAAGCGGTCTATGCAGCTAAGCCAAACGGGCGCGGTAGGATGTGAGATAGGTGACCACTAGTGGAAAAAAAACTTGCGCGTTTCCGTGCTTCGGAGGGCACGTTAAGCCGTCCGTTGAAAACATCAGACAGCGGGTTGGCGTGTTGGCCACTAACCGCATCTCCACCAACCCGCATTGGACCAGCGTGTTAGAGTCTGCTCCAGGCCTCCCCAATAAGGGCGAGAGACCCGTGCCCAGCAGTGGGATGGAAAAAGGATTGCAGCCAGCCAGGTAGGTACCTAATTCTCAACCCTAGCGGTAGCCGAGCGGTTAGAATGTCTGATGCAGTAGTCGCGCCTCAAGCCCCGTCACACTACATCAAATGCATATGATTTCTTCATCTTTCATCGAGATGAAAGACATGAATCTTGCTAGAAAAATAATTCAAAGGCTGCTGAGACCACGAACCGAATCGAACCCGGCATGGTAACTATTCAATTCAATTCAATTTATTTAAGTCAGACATAGTCCATTAATATGTTAGTAAGCATCTTATAGGCTGATGGATGGATGGATGGATGGAAGCATCTTATAGCCTATGTTAGTAACCAAATTCAATTTTTAAAAAAATTACAATATAATATTAATAATAACAATAATAAAATAAATTTCAATTAAAAGCGATCAAATTCTATACAATTAAATTCAATGAAATTAAAAATTTATTTAACTATTGTGCCACAGTCGTCATAGTCATTGTGTAAAGATACAGCTATTTTCATCTCTTTTTAAAATAAAAGTACTTTTTGAAACGAACATTTTAATTTTCGTAATAATATATTATGCAAATGATTCGTATGCACAAAATAACTACAAATTAAAAATATTTTTCCGGAGGAATGTCGGAATAATTAACAGAACAACATAAATAAACTTAACGGTATTAAATTTTAATCCGCAACATTGTAAGTCCCGATATATCATCGACGCACTCGTCCCGCCGCAACCTAATTGAAGAGTCAAAACATAGCAAAAAGTAATAAAAATATAACACAAAGAATGGTTGCAGCCAGCAGGCACAGCATACAAACTCCTTGTCTGTCGGTTTTGTTTCTTTCAATTTTGTGGTTGATCAAAAATATTTTTCCCAATAATGGGAAGAGGCCCGTGCCCACCAGTGAACGCAAATAGGGTTGCAGCTATAAAGCTTGACATTAAATAAGTAAATAACGCTTTACATTCTTTTTTTTCTAGCTGTGTACCACTCGTAAATTTGCCTTCCACTTTACACGAAGCCGCGCTCCGAGGCCGTGCAAGTAGAGACGCTGCCTTTACCTGAGGCACGCCTCGGCAACACGAGGCAAATTCGTTGCCGCGAGCCAAGCCATATTTTGTCTGTTTTTTTGCCGTGTTCAAAGGTGCCTCATTCTAAGCTCTGCATTAGGCGTGTCGCCTTGGATCGCAATGGATAAATTAAACTCGAAAACTTCGTATCTCTTTTTTCTATTAAAGGTGTTTGTAGCAGCTCATAGTCATCGGTGCCCATGCGTGTAAAATTTTGAAAGCTATGGCCACCTTCAAACGTCATGTTCAATAGCAAGTGCTCACCTCCATGTCTAGTTCCTTTGCGGTATAATTCTATTATCCACCATCGATGCTTCCTCTTTTGTATAGCTTTTTGTTGCTTACTCTTTTTTAATTATGGTAATTGCTATTAAAGCAGCAGCTACTCGACGCGGGTCTGGTGCCATCCCGTTTTGGACTTAAACTGCACACGTTGCGGATCAGCTCGAAGTTTTGCCTCAGAGCGAGCAGCCTCAAACTGAGGTTGTTGAGGAGGTTGATGCTTCAAGTCTAAGCTGCTCGACCCGAGTTTGCCTCTAGTGGATGGCTGAAGAAGGACACAGCAAGATGTAGCATATCTAGCTTATTATTTAAAGGTCTTCGTTTAGGCCCCCTCTTGCCGCCTCTTCGGTACGCCCATGGGTACGCGTATTAAACTCCACTGTTGGGCAAAGGTCTCTAATCGAAATTGAGAGCAATTTAGAACATAGTCCATCTGCTTCATCGGCTGGCTAAGTTTGTGATGGTGGACGTCGTGCCTTAGTGGAAAGTGTGATATACATACAGTATACAGGAATCCATGCAATACGAATTTATTTGCAAGGGTGCGCGTAGAGAATTGAACTCCGTATCTCCGCGTCGGAGACGTTTTTATTACTCGGTTATCGCTGCTCATACTTATCCTCATCCTTATCAAAGAAATATTTTATTTTTATGTATTAAAAATACTAATGAGTATTATTCTTTAACCGTACACGGCCATAATAATGAACTGCCTAGGTTCTTATCAACCCTAGAAGATAATGATAAAGATATCAATGTTTTTATCAGATCATCCAATCTAGTTTAATCATCCACAATAGGACCCCTGCCTTAATAAACCTAGCTTTGAATAACATAATTACCTCCCTTTTATCTTCAACAACTTTTATGTCTACAGTATCTGCGTGTATTTTTGTACCTTTTTAGCCCACATGATAATTATTTAAAGTTTTTATCACACGCGATATGATCGTTGCTTATTTATAAAATTACTAGTTTATCTGTGGAAAGAAAAAGTATCCCAATTAAGAGCAAGCAGCTATCTCATCTCAAAAAGAGAGAATTTAATGGCCGACCGTCTCAAAATCTAGTTTTTGCTCTACTTTAATAGCCGTGTAAGTGATGAAAGATATCCGTTTGTAGATATTGTGTGCATTTATATAGAAAGTTTTATTTCTTTATTTGAATATTGAGGCTAGGTCTATATCAGCCCAGGGTACTTCAACCTATGTAGATTGTTTGTACCCGTAGCCAGGTTACAAATCACCGTCCAATCCGATAGCCTTGAAAAAGGCTAGGATTTTATAGACGGTAATTTGTTTGTCTTCATCTGGCAGCAGCACGTGCCTCCCTTTTTTTTTTTTTTTTTTTTTTTTTTTTTTTTTAAGTAGGGAATGCTATTACGCACCTTCTCGACCTCTGTCGAGGGGACAGAGGGAGGTGTGTGGGACTCCCCCCTGCCGTTACGAGGCAGGGGTATACCCACTAAACCCTACTGCGCTCCTCCATCGCCATCGTGACGATGTCGTGGGAAATCGGCAGAGCCTTTGCTTCCACAACATCGTCGGCGACTGCCTGCCTATCTTGGCAGGCCCTACACGCTCCCCTTATGGGGAGGCTACAGGAATGACCGGGAGCGCCGGGTCATTCCTGTCCATCAGTGATGGCCTGTGCAATGCAGGTGGAGGCAAGCACGTGCCTCCCTAGATGAATGCTACGCTTGTGGTTTAGCTTAGCGAACCACAATTTAAAAGGAGGTGGTGTGGTATATCGCTCTCCTCCCCACAATATCTGCACGTCTCGGTTGAACTTAGTCCTAATAGCGGCATATGTCTTCCGAACTTACAGTGTCCAGTAAGGACTCTGGTAACCGTGCAGATATTTGTTCTGTTAAGCTATAATATCAGTCCTTCAGTTCAGTCCCTCAACGCTTCCTCCCTCATGTGCCAGGACGTCGGCCGTCTCGTTTCCTTGTATGGACGAGTGTCCTGGAACCCATATCAAAAATACTCTGTTTTTCCAAGCCCGTGCGTTGAGTCGGTCTATGAAGTTCCTGACCAAGTTCGAATTTACAGTATACGAACTTATGGCTAAGAGTGCTGCCTGGTTATCCGAAAAGATAAATATGTTTCTGTTGACGTAGCATCTTTCAAGGTTTAGCTCTGCACACTGTATGATGGTGAACACTTCCGCCTGAAAGACTGTGGCGTGGGCTCCTAGGTGTATGCTGAGCCTCGTTTTGGGCCTTTCACCGTAAACCCCACATCCTACGTCATGACCCATTGAAAATTAAAAAAGCGTAGTCAAATAACAAACTCTTTTTTAGACAACCTTAGTGCGATTTCTCTTCCTTCATCCTTATCTTTTTCCTCAGAATATCCGTGGGTTGTGTATACATACGTATGTATTTGCATTTTTAAATGAAAATCCATTTTAGTTAAAAACGTTTGAACTTATTTGGTCCACTTTTTTCAGACCTGTATTTTTTTTATCCCCACACTGACAATCCTCCACCTAAGTGCCTTATCATCACGCTGCACTACCAAATGTCTCTTTAGTATCCTTGTCTCGTTCATATCGACGCGTATTGTGCGGTAGTCACCACATCAGTGTGCTGTGCGAGAGGTTCTAGGTGTAACTAAGATCAAATAAACTTTTTCTGAGGGTTCTATTTTGAGTCGAGGAGATAAGACTTGGAGGTTTTTCCTCGTCTTTATGATTGTCCGGATGCCGCAACACAGGCTATCTTTGTGAAGATATGAGTATGAAGCTTTGTTTAGTAGACACGGTGTGTTGTGCGAAAGATTCTAGGTTCTAACTAAGATCAAATAAACTTGTTCTGAGGGTTCTATTTTGAGTCGAGGAGATAAGACTTGGAGGTTTTTCCTCGTTTTTAAGATTGTCCGGATGCCACAACACAGGCTATCTTTGTGAAGATATGAGCATGAAGCTTTGTTTAGTAGACACGGTGTGTTGTGCGAAAGATTCTAGGTTCTAACTAAGATCAAATAAACTTTTTCAGAGGGTTCTATTTTGAGTCGAGCAGATAAGTTATTGTAGACTTGGAGGTTTATCCTTGTCTTTATGTTTTTTTATTTGAATGGAGTAGCAGACGAGCATGCAGGCCACGTGGTGTTAAGTGGTCGCAGCGGTGATACTTCCCCGGGCGAAACATAATAGTTCTACCACCAACCGAAATGATTGTCCATGGATGCCATAACAGTGGGTATCTTCGTGAAGATATCAGTATGAAGCTTTGTTTATCATTTTATTCATACGCTCCTACCTTGCGGCGCAGTCCAGGTGGTTTCCGCCGCGCGGTACCGTTACTGAAACTGGCAGGGCGGGTACTCGTACTGTTCTTATAATTGCAGTCAATATCGGTACCACTATTGCTGATACTGGAGCTTCGACTGACGAGTGTGCTGTCTATTGATCTTTGCTTCTACACTGGACCCTTTGGCCATCACACATCACATAATTGTTTCTTTAAAGGAAATAAACGAAACAAAAAGAAGGAAAGACACTAAAATAAATTAGTAAATATCGGTAAATGAGATAGACTATTTAAAATACATTTTATTAGATCGCCATATTTACGGTTAAATAAAAAAAACGGCAAATTGTTTGTAAAGTAGGTTTACGATCGAGATGTTTACGTGATAACGTCCGCACGAGAAAATCTCCATTCGTTTGTATGCCGCTAGAGTGAGAGAGACGGAAGATCGGTCCACTCACTCGAACGCTATGCCAGCTTCCGCTCGTGAGGATTCCGCTTGACAAGTTTCACGGAATGACTGGCAGCGCTCGAGATGAGACGGGAGATCGGTCCGTCTCTCTCTCGTTATACCTGCGATCGCGCTCGTGAGGTTTTGGTGTGACACAAGTTTCTGAACATGTCACCCGACTAAAACGATTTTAAAGACGTTATCACGTCAAAAGGTTTTATTGCTCCAAGCTAATAAATATTTAAAAATATTTCTCTTTAGCTCCTCTGAAACCTCTGATAAAGAAGTTATCATATACGTATTAATCGCTGCTCTACGGTGAGGGAAAATATTATGATATTTATTTACGATATTTTCCATCAGCGTTTCTGAGAGCCATAACAAAGTCATAACAGTCCTCGAAGGCATGATGTCCACTAATCCACACTTGGCCAGCGTGCTGGATTAAGACCTATATTCGTCTTACTTCTGAGAGGTGACCTGTGCCCAGCAGTGGGACGCAGAAAAAGAAATAAAGAAATACCTATTTCTAAACAGTTTATAAAAACGTGGAATCAAGCCTAAAACATACATTTTCACACTCTACACCGGCTATCTAAACCTTCATTTCTTTAACCCGCCACTCACATTCGTCGAACGTACACTAGGTCTAGTTGTTCACAGGACACAGGTGTTCTCCACCGTGGGAGCATACCTTGATCTTGAACTACGATTGATTCGTTTTTTATCGCCCATCTCTCTCGGAGCCTTTCGTTGGTAATGCTAAATAATTTGCGCTCCGATACCGTAATGGTCGCATTTAATTCTATCAACATTGCGATTAAGTGTAGATCCTTAACTTTTAGTGCTGGGTTTTTGTTTCTTTCCGTTTTTGCCACCGCTTTTTCAAATGATCGTAGATTGATGTTGTCTCAGCAATTCTTGTATATATGTATAGAACCTGAATCTCTGAAACGGCTGCAACGATTTTCATGAAATTTAGTTTCGGGACCGATAAATCAATCTAGCTAGGTTTCATTTACTAGAAAATATCGTTTCATTCGTGTTTTAGGCAATAAAATGCTAAAATATAATGATATTTTGATTAATCTCTATAATGATAGAAATCATCACAGACGGTAAATTTTGTAATGTTTAAATAAAATAAATGTATAGTTCAAATAGAAAATTGGGCGGTCCCTTAACCAGAAGACTCCAGTTAATTTATTACTTAGTAATTGTAAGTACACTTGATTTTTTTCAACCTTTTTATGTCCCACTGCTGGGCACAGGTCTAACAACTGAAAGGGTCTTAGGCCATAGTCTGGTCTAGTGCGGATTGGTGGACATCATACCTTCGAGAAATTGGAGTTTCTCTCAGGCATGCACGGCGATGGAAAACATCGTTATCAATTAAATATCACAATATATTCCATCACCGTGTTGCAGCGATGAAATGCGCACATTACAAATTTATTTTTGTCAGAGTTGCGCGCCGAGGATTTGAACCCGGCACCTCCCGCGTTGGAGACCGCAGTCCTTACCACTCAGCCATCACCGCTCAAATTGTATTAGATATCATATATTTTAAATATTATCTGCCTTCACCAGCTCCCATTATAACAGCGTGGTGGAGTAAGCTTCATGACTGCCCAATAATGTGGAGAGACCCGTGCCCAGCAATGGGAAGCCACAAATGTTTGCAGTCAGTCCTTATCTGCCTTAAGATAATCTTTCGGACATTATTTAAAAAGTAAAATTTAATAATAATTAAAAGATTCATTTATTAAATAAACACAAAGACAAAATATTGCCTGAAACGTGTTAAACTACTGGCTGTCTTTCTCTTTTTTTTACAGGCATATAAATTTTAGTACAATTAATTTATATTATATTTGAAACCAAATTAATCTAATCTACATACTTATGCACTTAATCTATAAGGAAAAAAAAGTAATATAAAAAAGCTCACATAATACCTAAAGACATAGACAAAAATGTCGTGAATTTTTTTCACGTTCTTTTTTATATGCGTCATTCTCAAACAGGTGAAGTTACTGAAGATTTTTCAGAAGACTACTTTGCGACGAAAATATAAACCAATTTCATCATAAGTCGGGCAATAAAACCTTAAAATTTGTTACTACCTGCCGTTCTTTCTTCGTCCTTTTCCACTAATACATAGTTGTAAAAATCCTGACTACCTGTAAATATAGTCATTTTAAAACCAGACAACAAAACAGGATTAATTCTAATAGCAATTGCAATTCTCATCTGCTTATCTCGCCGCGACAAAAATAATTAGCAATTTCCTCTGGATACCTTTTTTTCTCGTACACTTAGCACCTTTCATTTATCTTGCCCAGGCTCGTTTGCCGGGACCAGCAATAATCATACGTCCCGTACCATTTATCAAGGCATTTTATTTTTTAAACCAAAGGCATTGACCATCGGCATCCTCTGGTCCCGTTACACAGCCTTGGGGAAATAAAAAGTCGAGAATAGTTCTACGGGTATAAATTAAACCTGTGTTCGAATCGAAGTGACTACGCGAAAGCGTTTGCAGTATTGGTTTTGCTGGCATCTGGTTCTGGTCCTTTTTATTGATTTTACAGATAAGTACAATGTAACGGTGAATGTAAAGATTATTGAATCCCAATAACTTTTGCATTACCGGTTGTCGAATGATTAGGTTTTATTTTTTTGTAGCATTAATAACTATATTTTATATACTAATTGAAATGTCAACCAAATGTTTAATGATAATCAAATTAAGTATTATATTTAAATCTTACTTTTTAATACAGAGACTAAAAACATTTATTTCTGTTGAAATTATTCTTTACATTCTAGAAATATTTTGTTTACACGACTAGAGTCGTTTAAAAAAAATTAGCAATTAATTACTTCAAGTAATCGATATTACTGGTTATAACTAAGAACAGTTGTTCTTAACTTCCATATAAAAATGCGCTTAAATTTAATAGCCTAACATCTGGATCAGGTGCTTGTCAATAGTAGGATAAAATTATTATTCCTAACATTCATTTCTAGTGAGGAATAGAAATTTATTCTAACTTTATTCAGACTTTATATTTATTAGAAGATAGTATAAATAAGAAAGGAACTCGAATTACTTCGCATGAACTAGAACGCATTTATCATGACAAAGCGCGGATTATAACTGTTATAAGTGCAAAAATTTATAATTTTAATTTAAAAAAAAACTTTGTGGTGTACAATTGAATTTCCTACCAATTAAACGAAATGGAGTTGTCGAAGAAAGACTGGGAATTCCTAATACGGGTTTGGCCTCGGGTAAGCCTGAACGCCTGTCTCCGCCATCCCTACAAAAACTTCTCAGTTTTCATCGCTGACAGGCAAGAGACAAGTGTGTCAGACTGCCTGTGTCGGCTTTACAAATGGACATAGCGCAAAAGTGGCAAAAACTATCACTCTGGAATGTACATATGTATATTAGAAAATTCTGCGGTTGGACAATACTACCACCATCGAGATACCATGTACTGACGTACTACCACCGACTAAGAACTTATCTACAATAGCGCGTATTGTAACTGCAAAATAAGCTCTGGGTATTTCTAATCATGGAAAGAAGAGAAGCCATAGAACGCCAAAAAGGTGGAGAATATTGACAGTTCAATTATTCTTTTGAAATGAGAACACGGTACAGAAATGTGTAAGTACTAAATTGCCAAATATTCCTTGAAAAGTACATTACGAACACAAATAAAAAATACTAAACTCTTGAAAGTTATTTTAATAGTATCTAAGTAGTAGGATTTTACTTAAAATGTACTATGGTAATAGATTTCTCTGTGTTATGATTATCATGAAAACACGGTCTCAAACACCTAGACCACGATAAGACGCTGGTTTGCTATACATCATTTTAATGGTTGTCAGATAAATTAAAATAACATAAATAACTTTTCACACTCATAGCCCAATAGTAGGGTAGATATACCCTGTGTCGTGGATACCATGGACACACACAGAGACAGAAACACAAACACCCCGACCGAGATCACAAATTTAAACTCATCATTAAAATTTCTATTTCGCCGGGAATCAAACCCTTCAGTTGGCAGTCAAGCATGGTATCCGTTGCGCCACGGGTCGTCAGACGTCGTTCTTACTTTGTTCTCGGAATTTTCATCATCCTAGACTTATCAGCTCTTAATTATGAAAGAAGCACCATCTCTGTCAGATCCCGTTCAGCTACAATATCTAAGATGTGTATCATGCTTAATTACATCAAAACTGGTACCATCCACCTGGCTGCGTCAGTCTTTTTTTTCTTCCCTGACGTGGGAATAAACTCCAACACCTGTGCTGTGTGGATACTGAAAGCAATTAATATGTTTAGGTCTTGTTGATCGCTGTATAATAAGTAAGCTTGCTTATTTCAATACGGAGGACATCTGCAAAGCTTTCGATTCTGGGTGGTCAACAATTTAAGTGATGACCGATTAATTGGTACGTTAGATAGTTATAGCAAGTAATTTGGAGTAATGAGTGTAATATGCAGAGTCGTAAAATATATCCCTTTTGCATAATTACGTCGTTGGATTAGATCATTCGTGACATCTTCAATAATAAGTATAAATAATCATAAAGAATCGGCTAGAGCCGTTTTGATCCACGGTCAGCTCCCCGTTAAGAGGATAAGTGTTCTGTGCATTGTTACTTTTAGTACCCACTTTAAAGTACATCTAATCATGAGATGATAACCTGTCCTTAGTACTCGAAATACCAAACTGAATACTTACTAATTCAAATTAGACTTCAGTGCTGCTGCAGTGTTAGCTTGATAGTCTTTCGCCTTTTTTAACTTCTAACCTTATAAAGATGTGTAGAAATAGACACAAAATTATGTGTGATTTTTATCACACTATAGTTTAGTTTACCTCCTTCCTTAGCTGTTTGCCAAATTTCTCGACAGGTGAGTTGAGGATTGGTAGTCAAGCATGAGGAGCAGCCGTGCTCCTACAGTTCTGTTTCGAAGCTTGTATACATGCAGGATAAATAAATTAATAACTAAACGTTACACACTCATAGCCCCACAGTAAGGTAATTAGTACCCTGTGTCATGGGTACCATGGACAACTACAAAGACAAGAACACAAACACCCAGACTGAGAACAGAAATTTAAACTCATCATTCAAATTTCTGTTTCGCCGGGAATCGAACCCGGCACCCCTCGATTGGCAGACCGGCATGGTAACCATTGTGCTACGCGGGTGGCGAAAAAGGATATTTAGAAAACTTCGATAACGTGATTCAGAACACCCTTTACGCCAAAGCCTTGATAGCCGAATGGTACTCACATCACTCACTCAAACTCCATAACAAAGTAGCCCATAGATAGCTCCCCATAGGGCTTATGGAAGATATCGGATGAAGTATTGTAACAAAGTTATGTGCGCATTTATCACTTGCTCAACGGTAAAGAAAAACATAATTTAATTACAATGTTTGTGTCATAAAAAAAGAATACTTTCATTTAATATATCCAACAATATTACGGTGTGATCTTTCACATGTTAGTAATTTTTTTTTCTGGAAGCTATTCTGAGTTGAAGTGTTATCATTTTCGCCACTTATTCAACTTGAGATGTACAGTATAAGCTGACATGATACATCAACAGACGGCTGTTTAATTAAGTCGTTAGGACTTAAAAATAGATACAGTACATCAAAAACATTTTTTGTGGAATACTTTTGTAGGATAATGTTAACGAGGTCTCTATTATTAGAATGTGAGTGTCGTCGACGTATAACAGTCGGATTAATGAAATGTTTTTTTTTTTTTGTTTTAGTATAAAGTACAAAACAATACTTTATATTACATTACGATCTAGCCTAAATAATTCGACTAATGAGTAATTTTACGCTAACTTAATTTGCTAATAAACTTATTATTGAAGAATGCGTCCACTGACACAGCACTTCTTTGTTATTGCACATAAAGGTTTATACACATTGTTCTTGTGTCATTAGTATCACTAAATAAATTTTAGTCACTTTTCACTATCACTACACTGAGTTATATAATTAGTTCAAAAGGTTTTGTCCGTTTGAGCCGTCTCACTAAGTCCGTGGTGTCGAGCAGCTGGATTGCTTCAACATTCACGTGATGGTGAAGTCTTTGTTGATGAGCTTCTGCATATTTTTTAATAACATTTTTGACGAAGTCTACTTTTAGGTCCCGATGTAGATCTTCGTTTCGTATGTACCAAGGTGCATTCACGATTCCCCTAAGTACTTTATTTTGGGACCTTTGAATTATATCTATACTGCTCTGTTTGGTACAGCCCCACAGCTGTATACCATAGGCCCATACTGGCATTAGGACCTGCTTATATAACAAAATTTTATTTTGGACTGACAGTGAGGAATACCTCCCAAGAAGCCAATGCATATCTCTGTATTTGAGCTCCAATTCTTCTCGTTTTTTCTTAACGTGATGCTTCCAGCGTAGCTTCGCGTCAAGAGTCATACCTAAGTATTTTGCAGTATTTGCGTATGGTATGCATATGTTATTTATATGTATTGGGTGGTAACTTTGATTTTTGTTTGTAAAATCTACATGTACCGACTTACTTTCATTGAGTTTCATACGCCTCCTCTTTGTCCAGTCGTATACTTTGTTAACTGCTCTTTGGCACTTTTCTGCAGCTTGCTCATGGCTGTCGCCTACGGCTAATATTGCCGTATCGTCCGCAAAAGTTGCAAAGAAACTATTTTCTATTTTTGGAATATCACAGGTGTATAGTAGGTACAGGACCGGTCCCAATACACTCGCTTGTGGCACTCCAGCTCTTATTTCTTTCAGATCCGAGTATTCTTCACCTTGCCTCACCCTGAAGACTCTGTTTGAAATATATGACTCTAAAATTTTTGCTATTTGTTTTGGTAACATTCTTCTTAATTTTAGAATTAAGCCTTCATGCCAGACCTTGTCGAAGGCTTGCGCTACATCTAAAAAGACAGCAGAGCAGACTTTCTTTTCTTCTAGTGTTTTTTCTATTATACTTGTAATTCTATGAACTTGGTCTATTGTTGAATGTTATTCCCTGAAACCGAATTGATGATCAGGAACTAGCTTTTTATTATCTATAACTGGTTTTATTCTTTTTAATAGGAGTTTTTCAAAAACTTTGGACATGATTGGCAATAACGATATAGGCCTATATGACGACACCTCATTTGGTGGTTTTCCTGGCTTCGCTATCATTATGACTTCTGCCACCTTCCACAAGCTTGGGACATATTGAAGCCTAAATGCAGCATTGATTAGCGTTGTAAGTTTAACGATAGCTTTCTTTGGCAAGTTACGCATAATTTCTCCAGTAATCAGGTCGAATCCTGGAGCTTTCTTTGGATTAATATTAAGTTTTATTTCACGTGTTATTTCTCTCGGTGTAGTAAGTTTTATGTTGGATTCTGATTGGTCTGTGATTTCATTCTGTTCAATAGACTGTTGTCCTTCATACGGTTGAAAGATATTTTCTAAATAAGAGGCAAACCTAATTGCTTTTTGTTGGTCATCATTTGCCCACTTCCCATTAATATCCTTAATTGGGGGACTTTGTGTGATAGGACGTTTTATTCTTTTGGTGACTTTCCAAAGTGAATAATCTGTGCTGCGATCATTTGATAATCTGGTAAGGTAATTATTGGTAGCGCATTCATTAAATTTCAAGATTTTTCTTCTTAAAGTTTTAGTTAGTTTATTTAATTCTCTTTTGTCTTCAGGGCACCTGGTTTTGTGCCATCTTTTTCTTTGTCTCCTTTTTTGTTTTATAAGATCTACTATTTCTCTCGGATATGTTATTTTATTTTCTCTTATTTTGATTTGTGGTGTATTTTTCCAGGCAGCTTGTTGAATATTTTTTACAAAAGCATCAACTTCATTATCTAGTTGTTCGTAATTTTGAAGTGGAACTTTCAGATTAATGCTCCGTTCAAGGGTTATTTTAAAACTATCCCAATCCGTATAGTAATTAACTAACGTGAGCTTTTTGCTTCTCATATTGAATTGATTATTTAGGGTCAGATAAATTGGAGAGTGATCTGAGCTCATATCATATGAACCTTCAATGTTCATTTGGTTTTTAGATAAGTTTTTATAAACAAAGAAGTCTATTAAATCTGGTAGTTTATTAGAATCTGTAGGCCAGTACGTTGGCTTTCCAGTTGATATTACATCGCACTGAAATTCTTTTATTGCACTAAATAATTCTCTGCCCTTAGTAGTAGTTAGTCTTGATCCCCAGAGTGTATTCTTAGCATTGAAGTCACCACCTATAATGAATCTTTGGTCAAACCGATTGAGAAATCTTCTGTACTCATCCTTTTTCAGGGAGTATTTAGGAAGACAATAGATAGAAGCTATTGTGATAATGTAATCCTTGGCCTTGATTTTTACTGCAACGCATTGGATATCATGTTCTTGGTGCTTAAAATGCTCAAAGTGTTGTAAATTATTTTTAACTATAACAGCACTTCCACATCGAGCACAATTATCGGGATGGATTGCGTGGTATATTGTATATCCTTTGAAGCTTACATAAGATTGTCTGTAGAAATGAGTCTCTGATATCAAGCATATGTCGATGTTTTTTGTATCTAGGACTACTTGTAACTCATGCTGATGTTGTAGTAGCCCATTTGCATTCCATGACATTATTTTCAAAGATCGATCCATTTTGTCTAGTGTATTAACTTCTCAAGCTTATTTAACCGTTCATTAAAAGTATTCATAAACTTGAGAATCTTGTCCAGCTTTTCATCTGTCTCTGATGTCTGTTTTGAGTTTGTCACATTTTTATTTACGGCTGTCACTTGTGCGTACGACCTATTCATGTTTACCTGATTCGATACAGTGGTCTTGGCATTGGTGTTATTTTTGTTGATTACATTCTTTTTAGGTTCTGGTTTGGTATGTTTATCTTGTGAATGTTTCGGCTTCTTGAGATTTCTATTTTTCAACATTTGCATTTCTTTTGCTATAGTACATTCCCTTCTAGTTGGCTGGATGCGCGTCCCCACAGTGGATGCACTTAGCTTTGGCGTCAGGTGGTTTCTGACAGTCTGCTGTTAGATGTTTACCAGTGCATTTGACGCATCTGGGTTCTCTAGCACAGTATTTTTGAGTGTGTCCATAAGCTTGGCATCTCTTGCACTGTGGTATTAGCTTCGGTGTCTTTAGCGCATGGATTTCGACTTTACACCCTAGAATTGATCGTATGTTATAAATTTTGTTTATATCCTCCTCATTTTTGAAGCTTAACATAAACATGTTAAGTGGCTCCTTTTTTCTCCAACTTAGTTTGTTTACTGCTTCCTGGGCCTTATAACCTTGACTCAGCAAGTCTTCCACGATTCTTTGCGGTTCGCATGTATAATGTAATTTCTTTGCTATAACCCGTATTGGTCTATCGCGCTTATTCTCATAAGAGTGCCATAGTATGTTTTTTTCAGTTAACATTTTGGTAATACTCCTATAAGTGTCTTCGTTGCTGGTATTAATTTTTAAATTATCTGTACCTACCATCTTTACGTTGAACGTATTGCAAGGTACGTGTAGCCCAAGAAAATCGTAAAATTTCTGATAATTTTTAACACCATCTACTACGATGGGTGGTGGTTGGGGAATTTTTATTGTTTTAGATTTTATTTCACCTTTTTCAGCATGCTGAGTCTCCTCATCTGTATGAGTGGGTGATGTGTTTAACTTCCGCTTCTTCCTCGATTTCTGTCGAATCCACTCAGTCTCTTTTGCGAGCTCTTCCTCATCCGTTGTGTACTCAACGGTTCTCGGAATATGGGTTTTTTGGGGGATATTCTCACTGCCCTCCGTCTTTTTGGCTTCTTTTATATCTGCAAGTTCTTGCTGCAGTTTAGTTATCTGACTCTTCAAGTCATTAATAATGACCTTTAAATTATCTTTTTCAGCCTTTTCATTTGTATAAGCTTCGTGGAGCATATGTTCCGTTTCGGTTTTTAGTTTCACAGGGGATTTCTTAGCCATATTGACGAAATCACTTGAATGTGACTGCACCTTAATGTTATATTAAAATTGTCTTTACACCTTGCACTTTATCTAGGTCATTGCGACGCGCATCGCGGCCGTCGCGCGTCAGCAATGTTTTGATACGTTTGCACGATATGCTCTGATTTAGAGCACGCGGGCGATACGACTGATCTGTGCGGAAATCAGAAGATCACTCGATAATTAATTAATTGTGAATAATTAATGAAATGTGAAAAAATATTGGTCAAGTGCAAATGCCTATGAAAGGTAAGCAAGTAAAAGCAAGCTAATTTCTCGCTGCCAAAAATTACTTAATGCAAACCTTTTTCTATGTATCACTGGACACGAGTCTCTCCCTATTATTGGGGAGGCCCTGAGCTTACTAACGCTGCTCCAATGCAGATTTTTGGAGATACGGACAACCCGCTTTCGGATATTTTGAAACCGCCCATAAGGCCTTCGTCAATTTTTAACGACTGACACGTCGATAACAGCCGTGACCGACGACCTAACGTGCCCTCCGAAGCACGAAAACGCGCATGTAACTTGCCACTAACGGTAATCCATCTCACGCGATTGCGTTCTACAGTAGCCGGTAGGACATGTTCAAACAAATTTTTATGTATGTTTTTAATTTTTATGTGTATTTTAGTGTTTATTGATTAGTGTCTATAATTAGTATATATTTAAATTTAACTGTAACTTGTAATAATAATATATAATTTATACAAAAAAAATGTTCACCCTAAAGAATGGCGATCTAAATATTTTTGTAAAACCTTTTTTGTTACCCATATTTGTGCAAATAAACTATTTTCTTTTCTTTTCTTTCCTTTTTTTCTTTTTTTTTCTTATTATTATGTATAACTTAAAATAACATATATATAACTTAAAATCTAAACGCGCACTCCAAAGTAAAGAAATTGGAAAGTGACAGTTAGCTGTCATACGAGTTAAAGCGGTTCTCCATAAATTATTGTATTAAAAATATTTTTCACTAGTATTTCGTACAAAATAGGTCGTTAAAGTAATAGTGAGCCTGTTAGCCGGTCGTGACAGTGTTATCCAAGGCTAAAATTAAGTAATTAAGTAAATAAATCGAAAAAATTGTGGTGCTCACAGCTTCCCTAAAAACGTATTATCAGGTACTTTCCTTGTTTATTTACCACTACAAAAAGTGTTAATTTCAATTAATGTGTTGTGAAACGACGGAGATATAGTGAATTATCATATATCACGTAATAATTTGTCATACCAATAGTTATAACAAAGTCTTTGTTGTGATTTTACTTTTTACATCGCGGGTGTTGCAAAAATAAATTCCTATCATAACATCAAAGCACACTTCAAAAGATAAGACTAGATTCAGTAACAATATATAACATTTTTTCGCAAGAGATACTTGACGCTGTTTGGTGTATCAGTTGTACCTATTAGCTCACTACGTAGCGGACGCCGGATCGAATCCTTTGTTTAGATTATTTTTTGCCTTCTTTTTTTTATTTAATTTAATTTTTGTTTTTGGTTTTTTTAATTTATTTTTTACTTTTTTAAATTATTTTTTCAAAATTTCGCTAATATTTTGGTTTAAAACTCAAGTTATAAGCGCATAGCCATATCTTCTTGGTTTTTCTTTTAAGTAACAGAAAGATAAATTTAAGAGGATTTTGCCCTTATAATATTAACTGTAATTATTAAAATAAAATAAATCTATATAGTATCTAGTAATTCTATCTTTTTTTTTATAAAAAAGAAAGTAATTGCTGGTATATTGGAAATTTAGTATTTGATATAAAAAAAAACGTTTTTTTTTACTCTCTTAAATTACATACCTACAATATTTGGAGAACTGTTTTCACTCATTTATATTGCATATTATTATCAACATCAAAAATTATTCTAACTACTAACTAGTAATTACAAAGAAATAAGTTACCCCTTATCCATTGTTTCTGGAGGCAAAGTAATAATAAATATAAATCACCTAATTGTAATTAAAACAAACATTGCTGCTTTCGCTTTTCTTCTTTATTATTATATTTTTAAACCTCAAGTTTTGCTTCGTAAATAATAATTTATTAATCATGAATACTCGCAGTTCTACGGTCCGCCAGCTGGAGAGCCAACTCCAACTCGCTCTCCAACAACTTCGCGAGTCGAAAGAGCAATGTAATCAATTGTTAAGAGAGAGGGACGATAATGAAATAGAAACACTGGAAGTAATAAATAAATATAAGCATATTAAAACTGAAATGGCGGAATTACATGTGCAGTTTTTGGACATCCGCGAGGAGAGGGACCGACTTAAAAGACAGTCTAAGGATTTTGATAACTGTTGCAATGAATACGACAGCAACTTAAAAGTTATTACCCAGCTGCGTTCTCAACTGGCGGATGCCCGGGAACGTATTGATCAGCTCGAACAAAGGGCAGGTTTGGTAAATTCTAATAATACTCAAAGTTTATTTGACGAGTTGATCAATGCATCATGTTCTTCAGCGCCGGTCAAGACTAGCCCCAAAGCGGTTACCATAGACCTGACAGGTGATGACTCAATTAACAGCTTACCGGTTGGGATGTGTGGTGCCAGTAGGAAAAAAGTAAAAAAATATGTAAAACTAAATAAGTTTATTAAAAAGGCAAATAAACATATAAAAAGGGAAAATGTATTTAAAAACCACATAAATTTATGTAAAAAATATAGATCTCTGTACGATAACTGTAAGAAGTCTACTTTACAGATGGAAGCTCGTAGACGAAGTTACAAAGCGGACATTTCTGCCTTAAATAATAAAATTACCGTTCTTCACCAGTCTCTAGAACAGATGACTAAGAATTACAATGACGCCAGGAGGGAAATCAGTGACCATTTGTTGGCCATGGATGAACTTTTACAGCTATCAAAATATAATGAAGAAAGATTCCAATCTTTAGTTAATAATGCGCAACACCCAGAGCCGCTGCTTTCGGGGCCAGCATCTGGGACTGAACCCTCCTTACCATTACAGAATGCCAGCTTCGTAGCTGAGAATCCATTATCCTGTAAAAATCAAACACTCATGTTCAGCGATGAACTAGGCAAAAACGTAGGTGCCAGATTACATAAAAAGATTGGCCAGAATATATGTAATTTTAGCATGCCTGGGGCTACAATGACAGAAATAATGGATAAGGTACTTTTAGGCAAATATTATTATGACCCCACTAACACTTTAATTTTATTATTTGGTAGACGGGGAAATGTTCGGCAAAACCAACTTACTAATTACATTAAAAAACTACAAGACCTTAAAGTCAAAAAAATTATCTTATTTACAATTCCTTATGTTAAGGAGGATTATAATGAAAATAAAATAAGACATCAATTAAATATACATATGTATAATTTAATTGGCAATCATAACAAATGTATTAATTTAGAATGCTCTGATCATAATTATAATAATAATGACATATTTAATTTGATTGACATCAATAAAATATTTAATAATAATCTGTTTTTGACATTGGATAGATTTCATCTATCAAATTTTATTTATAAACAGATAGCTGCCCTGCTATCATATTATTTAAACATAGACTCGGCTATAAACTTAGCTATAAAAACTTCTGCTTCTATTGAGCAGATTAATGTATCGACATGTAGTAATACTTGTAGTACTACTGCATTGAAAAGTTTAAATCATTATCAAAATCATTTAAATTAAATGATGATACAACAGAGACATCAATCTCTAGCAACTGTATAAATACGTGTATATGCCCTTTGTCAAGTAATATAATAAGAAATAATAAATGTCTAAACTTGGTGCATCAAAATATCCAAGGTCTGCTATCCAAAGAATTAGAATTAGAATTATTTTTAAAGGAATACAATATTAATATTATGTGTATTACAGAACATTGGTTGAAAGATTACCAACTTGTTTTTAACTTTGATAAGCACCAAGTCGCAAGTTCGTTCAGTAGGCAGACAGCCTTACGTGGTGGCTCGTTAATTTTTGTAAGTAAGGACCTAAAGTTTAAGGTTCGTCAAGACATCGTGAGCCTTTCTATTGAACGAACTATAGAAATAGCCTGTGTGGAGTTATTAAATTGTATTATTGTTTGTATTTATAGACCTCCAAACTCTTTGTATGATACCTTTGAGTCAGTTTTAGAACAATTACTGGATAAATTGTGCAACAATACTAAAAAGAAGAAGGACATAGTTGTTTGTGGTGATTTTAATATAAATATATTGGAGGATTCAGCCCTAAGCAAAAAGTTTTTATCTGTCTTAAAATGCTGTAATCTTACTAACGTGTTTTCACAACCAACTAGGATTACACAATCCACAGCAACTTGTATAGATAATATTTTTACAGATGGGTCACCAGCGCAATCTATGATAATAAACAACTTAGGCTCTGATCATTGTGGCCAATTAGTTTGCTTTAATTACAGGATGGACAGACAGGTTAGTAAGAGCAAGGTGGTCGTTCCAGTGACTAAAAAACGCATGGAGAGATTTAGATGTGCTATTGAAAATGGGTTTCGTATTCCGGCCCATAATAATGTAAATAAACATTATGGGACATTATGTTCTCATATACACAAAATATATAATACTGTTTTTACATCAAAAACAATCTCTCCTAAAAACTGTAAATCATTCAGTGATTGGGCGACTTTAGGGATACATAAAAGTAGACAAAAATTATATGATCTCTATGAAGAGAGATCGTTTAATCGAGACGAGTCCTTTTGTGCACACGTTAGAAATTATTCAAAATTGTTTAAGCAAGTATGTATCGCGGCCAAGTCATTGCATATTGGTAACCAAATTAAATCTAGTAAGAATAAAATTAAAACGACTTGGAACATTATTAACGCCGAGACTGGAAGAGTCAATGACCGTTATCGTGTCTATAAACTTATTGTGGACGATACCGTCATTAAATCAGACGAACTTGTAGCAAAAACATTTGAAAAATACTTTGCTGACATTCCAGTCTCGACGACTAAATCGCTTAGGTCTTCCCCTGAAGCCGCCGAATCATTGCTTAAGAAAAATGTAAGCGAATGCAAATGTAAGTTTACATTCAGGCCCGTAGACGCTAAACACATTGTAAAGATATTTAAGACTTTAGAAATTAAGAACACTACTGATCTTTGGGGTATCTCTGTAAAAATACTTAGTTCAATAATTGACTTAATAGCACCCCACTTAGCTATAATATTCAATAACTGTATTAAGAGTGGTGACTTTCCTGATCTAATGAAACATAGTAAAGTGATACCTTTATTTAAGTCGGGCAATACTTCAGATCCCTCCAACTTTAGACCAATTTCAATTCTGCCCTCAATTAGTAAAATCTTTGAGAAAATAATTTTGGAACAACTTCTAAAACACTTTACAAATAATAGACTTATCCATAAAAATCAATTCGGTTTTACGAGGGGTCGCTCAACCACAGATGCCGGAGTAGAGCTTTTTAAGACCATAGTGGATGCTTGGGAGGGGTCACGGGATGCTTTAGGTATCTTTTGTGACCTATCTAAGGCATTTGACTGCGTGCACCATGAAACATTAATCAGGAAACTCAATCACTATGGCATCAAAGAAACCGCGCTCAGGCTTCTGGAGTCTTATTTGAGTGATAGGATCCAGAGGGTTGAAGTGAACGGTAAAATGTCAAACGGGTCTGTAGTTCATTTGGGGGTCCCACAGGGCTCAATACTCGGTCCGTTCCTATTTTTAATATATATTAACGATCTGCCATATATGGTGGAGAATAATCACGAGATAGTATTGTTTGCAGATGATACTTCCTTAATTTTTAAAACTAATAGACAATCTGAAAATTATGACGATGTGAACAATGCTCTCTCTGAGGTGGTAAATTGGTTTAATGTAAATAACCTACTACTCAATAACAAAAAGACCAATTGTATTAAGTTTTCACCACCTAATGTTAAAGAAAATATTGTAAGACCACAATTGAATGGCGAGGAAGTGAGCTTTGTTGATGAAGCTGTATTTCTTGGATTAACTGTTGATTCTAGGCTTCAATGGGGACCCCATATCTCTCGGTTAGCGAATAGACTAAGTTCTGCCGTCTTTGCAATTAAAAAAATAAGATCACTTACAGATGTCGATACGGCTAGACTGGTCTATTTTAGTTATTTCCATAGTATAATGTCGTATGGTATTTTACTGTGGGGAAATGCAGCTAATGTCGACACAATATTTATTTTGCAGAAGAGGGCTATTCGCGCAATATATAAATTAAATTCTAGAGAATCACTGAGAGAAAAATTTAAGGAGACTAATATACTAACATTTGCATCGCAATATATTTATGAAAATATAATGTATGTTCGTAAAAACAAACACGAATTTATGACCTTTTTGGATCTACATAGTTCGAACTGTGTTTCGACAAGGAATGGCCATAAACTTGCATTCCCCAAGTGTAGGCTCCGCAAAAAGAGCCACTCTTTTATCGGGATGTCGATCAGAATATACAATAAAATCCCGAAAAATGTTCAATCCCTCCCTTTTCACAGATTTAAAAAAAAAGTCAAACAAGTCCTGTGCCGCAAGGCTTATTACGATCTTAAGGACTATTTAATTGATAAAAAAGCTTGGGATTGAGCTGTAGTCCCACAAGGCTGTTTCTATAACTGATGTAATAGACTTAAATGAATTAAACTGCCTATGTTAGCAGGTGGCTGTGGGACGACATTGACACATGCGGTAGCTGTCACGTATGTTCCTTATCGGCCCATAGCTACTCTGTAAGAAAGTTAGCTATTGTATACCCCATATTTTAAAACAGGGCTGAAGTTTTTCTCCGTCTGCTCTTTTCTTCAGCTCAGCATTGCCTAAGCGCACCCAGAGCAGACAGAACAAAAAAAAATAACGTTCACTAAGAGTTTGTAAAGGAACCGTACAGTGAATAAAGAATATTTAATTTCATTTCATTTGGAAAAAAGCGTCAGGAAATCCCATTTTGCATTTGTAGACTAATATAATTTGTAGGCTAAAACTTATTAAGGTTTTTTTTTTAAATTCGCTTTTATATTAATATTTCTAGACCATTACTTTACTGAAAAATCAACAGTGAAAACTAAATTGAACTTGTAGATGAAATCCGAATGGCCCGCAAGCGCGCATGGTTCGGCGGTTAGCGTAGAACGCAAACGATCTATGCAACTAAGCCAAACGGGCGCGATCGGGTGTGAGATACGTGACCGCTAGTGGCAAAATATTTCATGCGCGTTTCCGTGCTTCGGAGGGCACGTTAAGCCGTTGTTCCCGGTTGTTGTCGATAGATAACAGTCGTTAAACCTTGTCGGAGGCCTTATGGGCGGTTTGAAAACATCCGACAGCGGGTTGGCCACTAAACCGAATCTCCACCAACCCGCATTGGAGCAGCGTGGTAGAGTAAGCTCCAGGCCTCCCCAATAATTAGAGAGAGACCCGTACCCAGCAGTGGGACGCAAAAAGGGTTGCAGCCAGATAAAATCCAACTTCGAAATTAATCATGTTTTTTTTTTTTAGGTCAATTCACACAACACCATCTGATTCCAAACTAAGCAGAGCTTGTACTATGGTAATCAGAAAGCTGATAAACATACTTATATAATTCTAAATACATACTTACACAGATAAATTAACACCCAGACACAGAACAAAATAGTCATGTTCATCACACAAATATTTGTCCTGGGTGGGAATCGAACCCACGACCTCACGCTTCGCAGTCGGCTCATGACCCGCTACGCCATGGAGGCTGTCAAATTGAAATACATCGCAGAATTATTGGCGCGCCTCTAACATTTTTTCTGCCGATTGCCAATAAATAAAACTTATGAATAAAATAAGACCGTTCAAGTCCATGTGGATATCGTTTACAGTGGGTTCCGTATTACCATGAACGACGAATACCTAGTAAATATATTTGGATATGGAATTGGCAATTGTAATTTTGTAGTTTTCGTTGTTTTCTTTAATTACAATAATTTTATTGTTATCCATGAGCGTACCGAGGGCAGCTGCCCCCCTCTTGGATTAAGGCCCAAATTCAGGGATTCTAAATTACCAAAAGGTTTCCTAAACGAAAAAAGAAACTTATAAAAAATAAGCTAGATATGCTACCTCTTGCTGTTTCCTTTGTATCTACATATACTAATATACATATAAAGCTGAAGAGTTTGTTTGTTTGAACGCGCTAATCTCAGAAATTACTGGTTCGAATTGAAAAATTCTTTTAGTGTTGAAATTTACGCACGGTACCCAGTTTGAAAAAAATTGCCCCCTCCTCCCCCCAACCAAGAACCTAAAAATTTGCTCCTCCCGCCCCGACTAAGAACTTGCCCCCCCTCCCCCCTGACCAAGTTCTTGCCCCCCCCCCTGACCAATAACCTGGGTACACCCATGTTGTTATCCGAAGTGGGAGCACAACTATATGTATAAGATCTACAGCAAGACTCTGTCTTGATGATGGTATTGATAGCCATGGTCTGAAATGACCACTTAACACCACGTGGCTTTATGCTCGTCTGCTGCTCCATTTAAATAAATAAAACATAAATAAACGTTATACACTCATAGCCAGACAGTAAGGTAGATATAACCTATGTCGCGGATGCCATGGACACAAACAAAGCCAGAAACACAGACACCCAGACCGAGAACAGAAATTTTAAACTCATCATTTAAATTGCTTTGCCGGGAATCGAACCCGGGACCTCCGATCGGCAGTCCGGCATGGTAACCATTGCGTCACACGGATCGTCAAAATATAATTATTTAAATATAAGAAATTATTTTCAACGTTATTATGTATTATTATTTTCGAAGCGCTCCGAAAACTTATTTAGGTACATTAACGTACATTTTATCTATCCGTCCATCTATCTGAGATGGACAACAAAGTGAGACTTCAAAGGTTTTTCAGGTTTTCTCGTATGAGATATTCATCCCTAGAAGTTAAGCTTCATCCAGAAAATGAAGATTTTAGTACCATCACGCGATCTACAGTTGTCGTTTAGTGCGATCAATTTGTTCGTAAATTGATTTATAACTACACGCGGTCCCCGCGGATGACTTAATGATCTCAGCTCGGGGCGAATCTATGAATATTTAAAAACGATTTTAATTGCACAACACGAAAATTATTCACGCTTATTTTCATACTCGTAAATCATAACAACTTAATGCTTTCAACGACATTTATTGCCTCGAAGAAAATCAGTCTGAATTTTTAAGCTGCTTGTTTTTCGTTTCACGTCTTTTTTAGTAACTGTAATTAGTATTTTTTTAGTAATTTTCGCTACTGAGTATAGGTAATGATAAGAAATCCCTACTAATCCCTACTAATATTATATATTCGAATGTAACTCTGTCTGTCTGTCTGTCTGTGACGCTTTCCCGCTTTAACTACTAAACCAATTTTGATGAAATTTGGAACACAGATAGAGTGGACCTTAGGAAAGGACATAGGATAGTTTTTATAAAACAGGTCCACGCGGGCGAAGTCTCTGGCGGAAGGCTAGTAGGTGAAAATTATTCTCCCGCACACTAAAGGTAAGAAAATAAACTGGAGGTGAATACCAGGAGAATAACAACGTTGCAATAAATTTGATTGTGAATGTGTTTGACTCAGTATTCGCAGTAAATACTTAAAATGTAGTAAAATTCAGCACGAACTGATAAAAACTATTTTTTTTAGCTAAAACGGATGCGAATCCGCGGATCTGCGGAGATGACGTTCAAAACGCTTCAGGGTACGTACACCGCTCTTAGTTATGAAAATCTATGGCTGGCTGATATAATTTATCTTGTTTTTGAAGTGAAAACTTCTTTAGCGGCGCTGAGCACTTTTGTGGGATGGGTAAAAACTGTGAAACTCGCGTCAGGTCACGTGTGCTGATCGAAAAACCGTAAGACGAAGGGGTGACAGCTGATGACGGCTCGACTGTCTATACTTGTAAAATTCTTTTATATTAAGTATTTAAAATTAAAATATGGTCATTGAACAAAGTGCATCTATTAATGAAAAAAGTGACGAAGAAATAGTGAAAGAAAATGAGTGAGTACTTTATAAAAATACTAGATAGAAATTAATAGGTACTGATAATTCAAGCAATTCGTGCGGAATTATTCCCTAACGATTCCAAGACATCAAAAATGCACAACGTTAATGTTTTCACTTCTGCCGGCACTCCCGGTTTTTGATTACTTTAGGGTCATTTTATTGAATTTATAACTTTATTTATACTAACGAAGCAAAACAATAATACCTCGACGGTTTCAAGTCAGAAGTAACGTACCAATATACAATAATAACGAAAACATATTGTTTCATCGCTTCATACATCTTAATGCATTATAATAATACAATATTTTATGAAACTTTTAATAAAAAAACATTTCAACCGACAGAATATTGGAAAAAAGCTCTTTACATTGTGGTATTGACGTGCAATGTGCAAGATTTAAATATTTTCCACCTCAGCGAGTAACGGGATGAAATACAGGGCCGGACTGAAATGAATTTTTATTATTATTATTTTAATATTTATTTCAAATCATATTATTATTAATTTTATATATTTTATTTTGTAATCATAAACATAACTATTAATAATTACTTAGTTTTTTATTTTATTTATAATAAAAGGGAATGTAATGTAACAAGGAAATATTTATATTTTATTAACATATACACACCTATGCAAGTACCTACGTAGGTAGTCGTACATAATCTTCTACTTATAAAACAGCGCGTTAGTAATTCAAGTAGTTAACTAACTATTCCTCAGTTTTTTCCTATAAAAATTGAGGTAGGAAGCCATAATATAATAATATGTTTTACTTGCCACATCAGATGTGCAACAATAATAATGAATGGTTAATAATGAATAGTTAAATGCGCTTGCAATACAGTTAATCTAAATGTTGATAGTCCCGCGAAAAATATAAAAGGTAAGACCGCCCTTTCTTACACCTTAGCTGCTTAAAGTCCAGCCCTGTTGGACATTTATATGTTGTAAACACTTCACACGTAGTCTCGCGGTCCAGGTGTGTGGAGATCACTCACGCTAGCCTTTCCTCATAAAGAAACTCCTGCAATTTATCTAATAAATAACTGGCAAAGGTGTTGCTAACTTTTCTGACTGCACTTTGTGAATGCAAAAGCAATATTGAAATTGATAGGATGTGTCCTGTCACGAGCTTATTTGCGTGCCTGTATCTGCTGTATCTTATGTTTGTGTTAATAAAATTTAACCATGTTGCCCGTACTACCTGTTGGACCAGGCGGTTATACTGCTTAAAGCTGCTGGTGCTTTTACAAGACTACGTAAGGTAACATCATGAGGTTTAGACGCTCAATGCTTCCCCAGGCTATATTAAATGTATTTAACAATAACTGTAAAAATTCAATACTGTTTGTTGTCGTCAGCCCCCTGCACATTTTTGCCGAATCCAACATCCTAGGTGAGATAAAAGCTCAGCGACTGAGATGCCTTGGCCAACTTGAAAGAATGGGACCGAACCAGGCGTCAAGAAGGCGTACTCGGGAGAACTGACTGGGCAAAGACCAGGTATCGCTGGATAGACGAGCTGGAAGCGGACCTGCGCGATCTCTACGTCAGTAAATGGCAAGATATAGCGCAGAACCGATTCCAGTGGCGCTCTCTCATATCAGAGGCCAAGAGCTACTTTGGGTCGCTGAGCGACGGGAGTAAGTGTGTAAGTAAGTAAAAATTTAGAAGTTCGAATGAGAAAGTACCTTCCATATGACATACAAGCACCACTACAAGCAATTCTGTTATGTATTGGTGGAAAGACGAAGTTACCGGTCAAACTTACATGAAGCGACCATCCGGCGACACATCAGCCTCCGGAGTATTAGTGCAACTGCATACGACCGCAGACAAGATTTACCTATGCTTGTTTAAGAAGATGACTGTGTTGATGTCCATGAGTTGCAGCTACCACTTAACACCACGTAGCCTGTATACTCGTCAACTACTCCGTTCAAATAAAAAACCGGACAAGTGCGAGTCGGACTCGCGCACCGAGGATTCCGTAAAATATTTTAAATATAAATATGATTTAACTAAAAATTTACGGTTTTCGCAATTTTTCCTTTATCTGTGCTATAAGAAGTTGCTTCGTACCAAATTTCAAGATTCTGATTTCACGGGAAGCACCCTGTAGGTTTTGATTCCCTTGCGAGTGTCACAAATTTGCGGCATAAACTTGTTATAAATTTGTTTTTTTTTCACAGCTCCAAGGGACGGTAGACCTGAGTATTTGATAGAAATTCTAGATTGATACATCGACGCGTACTTGTGAAAAAGGGTCTTGACAGACAGATTGACGGACAATAAAGGGTTCCGTTTTTCCTTTTGAGGTACGGAACCCTAAAAAATTAATGAAAAAATAGTTATTTAAAATTATGTTAACACGTTATTTTTTATTTCTTTTGAAGTGGAATGTTTGGGTTATAGGAGTATTCAAAATTCACTTATTTTATAGTAATTAAATAATAATAAAAGTAAATAATAAATATAATAGTAAAAATAAATAAAATAATAAAATAGTAAATATAATAATAAAAAAAGAAGCCTGTACTCAATAGTGTAGAGAATAATTCTCCAAAAATAGTTTAAATTTGTATAGCATTTCCTTTACAATACTATATTGAATGGTCCACCTACTTCAGAAGTAGGTACATATAACAAAATAAGCTGCAATAGTATCTATTCAAAATAAATAGAAACTTGGAAAATGTGTTAACGCCAACATATTTCCGGGAATGGGACATAAATTATTTCCTATTCAATGGTTATAATCAGCGCTACATATTTCTCGGTAATATTAAATACTAAAGGCCACCCGCGACTTTGTCCGCGTTGACTTAAGTTTTAGAATTTTTCTTAAATACAATAGCTTTAGTTACTCCTTATTACATCACCTACCTGCCAGTGAAAGTCCCGTCAACATCTGTCCAGCTATTTCAGAGGTTAGCCGGACAGACAGACAGATAAAAATGGTAAAAAAAATTTGTATATATACCGTATATACAATCATATGCATCTAGTAAAAAGCGGTCATTTTAATATTACAAACAGACACTCCAATTTTATTTATTTGTATGTACCAGATTCAGTCTGTTTAGTAGTAATAATTAATATTATAAATTACAGTATATTGCTACTATATTGCTTAAGACGATAATATTGGTAGCACTAGAATAACCACATACTCATAATGTTTCTACAAGCTGTTATTAGAAATTTATTTACAGTAGCATCGTAGCGTAACCTAAAAGTGTCACCTTTTTTATTTTTTGTGTGTTTTCAAAACCAGATTCACAAACGATCTCTATAAAGCTTGAAGGGAATCCTCTATGAGCGAGTCACACTAGATCAATTTTTTTAAAATGAAATTATTTTTTAGGAAATAAAGATAATAAGGTTTTTTAGCAAATGGCAACCGGAATTGCAGATGGCGACGCCACATCCGGTGTGCGGCACGATAGGCGCCACGATTGGCCAGCTTCATCAATACTGTCAGCTGCGAACTGAGACGAGCGGAGAGGCAGCGGGAGCGGAAGCGTAGGCGGAGTCTGAAAACGAAAACGTTTTGATTGATTATAAAATAAAATTTATAGTCTTTCTATAATTATATTTGTCACTTGTATTTCCTTTTAATTGTCGAGACCTAAGCTTAACGAGAATTGAAACATGTTTCGCCCTAAGCCCCTGTACATTGCTAGACAACGGACACACGAGACGAAAACTTTTTATTGTTTTTAGGCCACAGTAATAATATAAAATACCCTAACAATAAGAAAAGAAGACGCGTTGGGCGTCTTTATAGCTCAAATGCGATTTCATCCAAGGAACTAATTTTTGGACAGATAAGAAAAATGACTAATAGTGAAACAAGGAATAACGTACATCAAATCTTAAAAGTAAACATTTACATTGCAATCCAATAAACTCTGTAACTTAATGAAATAATCACATAAAACCAGAGGCAGTTATTTGAAATATTAAAAGCACACGAGATTGTCACAAGATACGCTAAATCTCTACACACATAATAATAAACACTGTTCTTGTATTAATTTTAAATGGCTTACAATATTAATTCATTATTGCTATCTTTCCACTGAATCAGTATCTTATTCTTTATCGCTGTATTTGGCCCTAAATATTTAGAAATACGATTGGCTGCAACCCTTTATTGCGTTGCGTCCCACTGCTGGGCACGGGTCTCTCCCCATTATTGGGGAGGCCTGGAGCTTACTCCACCACGCTGCTCCAGTGCGGGTTGGCGGAGAAATACGATTACGGTGTATCAAATACAACTGAACAACAAAATCGCTTCATCGCCGTTTCCCACTCTGTTTTCACCCACCGTTCCAGCCTCCCGCTAAATTAAAACGACATTCTGTTAGCCTAATTACCAGCTATAGGTGTTCGATACAGGTTGCAACCACCTGTTCAACCAGCATAAACTACGAGTCCCGGCATAAGTACTGATAAAAAGAGTTCAAGTTCGAGACGGACTCGCCCATGAAGGGTTCCGTAGTAGCAATCATAAGATCAATCATCATTATAGAAGTTGTTTTATATATTTAAAGTCCGCCATATTTACCTCAGTAAGGTATGCAAATATTGTTATAGAAATAACACATAAAAATACACTTAAATCTACCTATATAACTTTTTGACTTAAATCTAAATAACTAATTTATTTATTATCTTTACAATCCATATTATTTATTTATTTATCCTATATTTTATATTTTTATTTTGTAGCTATGAATTTATTTATACGGTGCTTTTCCCACGTCGTGCGTCGGCTTATGGGCACTTTATTATCTTAGTTTTTTATTTCAATCCAAACAGTGAGACGTACCCCGATGCTAGGCGCAGGATATCATTCCATAGCCTTAAAAAATATGAGCAACTCTCAATCATGCACGGTTATGAAAAAAATCGTAATAACATATTACAATGTTTTCTCGCACCGCTGCCGCGCTGGTATAATAATAATAATAACGCTTCACACTCATAGCCCCACAGTAGGGTAGATATACCCTGTGTCGTGCGTGCCATGGACACACACAAAGGCAGAGACAGTATCCAGCGATATAAACTTTTGTCAAAGATTCGCGTCGGGGTTTGAACTTGGTATCTCCATGTCAGAGACCACAAACTTTACCGCTTGTCTATCGCTGCTCTGCATCACACATTAGCAACATATTTTTTCGACATACTTTTACGAAAAATGGGCTACGTTTTAAATCTATATAAGGGTTACGGTCAAAGTAACTATTGAGATCTATAGCATATATATTTTTTTAGATTTCTCACACACCTATTTTAAAAATTAACAGAAATTTTAATATCACTTCGGAAGTAACTTTCTATAAAACTATTGACTTTGAGAAATAATGTTTTTTAAAATAACATGTCTGTGATATTCGTCATACGGACGATCAGTCAGACGGATAGACAGTACTGACGTATCTTTAAGGGTTCTGTTTTTGGCCATTCGGCTTAGGAACCCTAAAAATGAATAAATACTAATAGAAATTCAGCCATCTGGGGAACCGTTATATACTGATATTTGTTTACTCTTCTTCTGTTAATATTATTTAAGGTTCCCTCGTTAATAACCTGAAACCTCAAAACGTGGTATTATGTATAATATACATATTATGATATCATAAGGATTTTACTCCGTTGCCATTTATTGAAAAATAATGATATGGTGCAAAAGTAGAGTCTAATGGCGTCAAATATTTCCTTAACTACTCTAAAGGAGGTCCAAAGATAAACCTAATAATGGTTATATAAAGCGGTGCAAGAAATATGAAAATAAAAGACAAAATAATGAAGAAATAACAAGCTTAATAACAAATTTACTATAATTTTAACATTTCTTTCCTAATGTAAATTTCGCAGGTGTTTTATATTTTAAATTGTATTTATATTATAATAATTTAATCATTACCTACCATTTCACAAATGTTATGCCACCGAATAATATGTTTGTGGCAGAATAAGAGCACTTTATTATAACTATTCCACCGATTATTATTTTTTACCTTATTCACAAATAAAAATGTTTGAGTTTGAATTTATCAATATGATAAAAGTATTTAAACAATCTTAATCAGGAGGAAAAGATAATCATATTTTGATGATAAATACTTAGAGCATCAAAGTTACTGATTTACCCTTTAGTAGAGACGGCATAGCGCCTCGCACAAAAATTATGTATCGAATAATTTTTGTGCCAAATCTGGTGCGAGGGAAGAACATTCACAAATATTCTTTCATCGCTACAGACGCATACATTTCTAAATATGTAAATTTCAGTTAGCAACGTTATTCTCTATGCACCGTCAACACTGACACCGACACACACAGGCACAATAGTTGTATAACTAGAAGGCACATTGTGCATGGACGTTGGGACGAGGGGTTCGCCCGTAAAGGCCACTCCTCTATGACGAGTGACATACCTGTCATACCTTGACGGGTGTGATACCTGTCATACCTTGATGCAATATATAAAGCTGAAGAGTTTGTTTGTTTGTTTGTTCGAACACGCTAATCTCAGGAACTACTGGTTCGAATTGAAAAATTCATTTTGTGTTGGATAGTCCATTTATCGGGGAAGGCGTAAAGGCCACTCCTCTATGACGAGTGTCATACCTGTCATACCTAGACGGGTGCGATACCTGTTATACCTTGATGCAATATATAAAGCTGAAGAATTTGTTTGTTTGTTTGTTCGAACACGCTTAGGCAACGAGAGAAAAAACAAAAGACGCAAATACGACAATTTGAATTAGTCAAAAAAATCATTTTAAAAGTGTTAGGTCTTGTTTGTAATACATATTTAGTTTTACATAAATTCTACGAATACCATAATTAGTTAATTAGTTTTACGAGTTTTAAACCATATTTAAACCCAAGTACGTTTTCATTTATTGCTTATTTTGGCCAGTACTTTGCGTGTTTTATTAATGACTTCTTATTTTCGTATGACTGAATAAACAATAAATTTTATAGTGAACAATAACTTACATTGACACATTCCCTCATGGTTCCCTGCTGACTTTTGACATAAACTACAGAATAAATGCCCCAAGATACTAAAAATTATTTAAAGTTTATAAAAATTTAATTACTAACCGTTTTGTGTCACTATAACCGTAACCATGTTATTGTGTTAACTGTCTCTTATCGCAACATACAATTGTTAAGTATGTATTTTATTGAAATGTATTCACAACTTGCTGAAATCAACGACATTTGGTCAAATTGTTTTTGAACTGCTGTGTTCCTTTTTCATCTGAAGACATTATAACATCCATAATCTACCAAAGGCAAAACTGAGGATTTTTTAACGTTTGATGTTTATTTCAGAAATTTTCATTTTATTTTAAAAGCATTTCTAAATTATGTACGTAGCTTTCGCTCAGAACGTAAAATTATTAAATTATACTTCAAGCATTTCACAAATAGGTCAGTACGTAAAGAAAGTGTTAGAGACACTAAATATGTACCGTGTAAGCTCTTCCTTAGTTTGTATAGACATTACACTGTGGCTACGCTTTTTTAATCTGTATGTCTGTATGTATCTAATCTGTGGTGTTAAGGTTCTTTATATAATCTATGTCTTTTTCTCTTCTGTAAAAAATCTTGTACGAATTAGGGCCGTCGGTGCAAATAAAGTATTAAATTAATCCAAATTCATCTTTTATTGTAAATAAATATAATCATAAATTACCCCTAATATAACAGAAAGTACAGTACTACAAACTTACGTCATTAATTTAGGTAATAGACTTTATACAGTCTATAACTAGTTTATTTTTTTAAATAACGATGCACTCTGTCGAAATGGCTATGGAGTACAAAAAGTATAAGAAGCGGGGAAAATTCGGGAAATTTGGAAACTCGTGAGTGACACCCGCATAGTCCATTAAAATGCTTCCCTTTAGTGTATGGCTGCAACCCTTTTTGCGCCCCGCTGCGGGGCACGGGTCTCTGCCCATTATTGGGGAGGCCTGGAGCTTACTCCTCCACGCTGGTCCAATGTGAGTTGGTGGAGATGCGGGTTAGTGGCCAACCCGTTATCGGATGTTTTCAAACCGCCCATAAGGCCTCCGACAAGACTTAACGACTGTTATCTATCGACAACAACCGGGACCGACGGTTAACGTGCCCTCCGAAGCGCGTTTGCATGAAATTTTTAGCCACTAGCGGTCACCCATCTCACACCCGACCGCGCCCGTTTGGCTTAGTTGCATAGATCGTTTGCGTTCCACGCTAACCGCCGGGCCATGCGCGCTTCATCCTTTAGTGTGTATCAACTAAGAAATTACACATTATCTGATTCCTTAATTCGATATATACCTAACTAGTGATCTAGTCAGTCATAGTAGGCGTGTCAAATAACTTTTTTATTATAATAATATGTCAATCACGTAAGACAAGGGGTTGGAAACCGACACAAACTATCTATCTATCACAATTTTTTTTATATAATGCGAACCACTAATATAGATCGGTACAGGATAATATTAATTACGTAAAACATTAACGTTCAGTTAACGACGAAAGCTTCATAAAAGTGTACGCGAACGTGATAACTCTAGCTTTCAACTATTAATTTTCGCCTGTCGATAAAATTACATATTATTATAGACCACCACTATCGACATGTCTCACCGCAGACTAGTAAGTGATTGGCGATTAAGGATATTGAGCGGTGGCAACTGTATGATAATAAGTCGCTTATCAGCCTGTTCCTCTAATATTTTTCTAGGATAGCTACTAAGATCTCTAAGAATTTTGAAATATTATGTCACCTTAGTCGATTGTTAAAGAAATAACCTATTATTGTAGGTAATCTTAGAAGAACTACCTATAGAAACCAAAATCAAAACTAAATAATGTTGATGGGTGCCATTAATGGCACCAAACGGCGCGCCGCTCCGTAGTGTTCAAGGTTAAAGCGCGCCAAACGTGTCTCCCGAAAAAAAATTTATCGCTGCTCCACGGTGATGAAAAATATTGTGACATTTAATTGATTACGATGTTCTTCATCGCCGTGCATGCATGAGAGAAATTCATATTTTCACGACCACCAATCTGCACTTGGCCAGCGTGGTGGACTATGACCTGAATCCCCCTCACTTCTCACAAGGAGACTGCCCAGCCGTGGGACATAAAAAAGGTAGATGTAGCTTGCTCCCCCACGCTGCTCCAATGCGGATTGGTGAGGATTTAAGCTATTATGTGGTACACTTTAATTCTTACCTGGCTATGAAGCAAGTTCCTTACTTTTATAGACCAGCTGACAAAGTAAAATTTCTCGTTCCTATCTGGTTAATTCGTAGTTCTTTCAAGTTAATTTAGTATTGCACCTGAGGATATTTAAACGGTTCCCAGCAAGGGTCTTTAGCTATCATAATTACATTTTTTCTTTCAGTAATAGGATCGCACGATCTATGCATTTTGCAAGTGTTAAGTAAAACATTAAAATTTTAAACCGGGCTCGTAATAGTCAAATTCAGTTAAATATCCAAGTAAATTGCTGGGTAAAACCGCGGTCTTTGAAAAATGAAATGAAAAATCAACTATTTGACAAACAGGATGGTTTTCTCCTAGTTCTGATAAGATTGAAAAAAATAGTAGCCTTAAATATCATTAACATTTTCATGACCTATGTAACTTCAAATTTAAAGTTTAAACCGCATATATTCAACTTTAGACCACCTGAGCATTTATCCGCAATTCTCTTGCAAAAAGCTGCCCGTTTGGTAATTTAGCATGCATTTCTATAAACAACGATAGAATATCGATAATCATGTGTATTTATTTGCAACGGTGGCCCAACTGCCGAATGCTTTCATATTGTATTGTAAGTTGGCTGTTTTTGTAAAACAAGTCACGTGCTAGCATTGTCCGAACAAAATTAAATGCACTTAGGGTCATCGACCTGCAAAATATGTTATGTTGCTCGATATATGTAATGGCAATTTCGCAATGGAATTTGTAATGATCGTCTTAAATTCACCAAGTTAAAATCTGATGATGGAATCCCAGAGATATCAAGAGCAATAGTCACGAATAGATTTAGTTAAATTAAGAAATATATCATTAAGAACATCGATTGCACTATTTGCTAATAGGTAACATGAAAATGCAGGACTTTTCCATCATATATGACGTATGTACCTATAACTCTAGCGGTTTTGGCAGCGCAAGCCAGAATAGCTCGCAGATGATAGATTTTTTCCTACTTACTTGACACTTATCGTCATATTTTGGACAGTTCACAAAAAATCTTTATAAATTGTAGCCTATATGTTATTCTGATGTTTAAGCTATATTATTGTAAAGTTTCATTAAAATCCATTCAGTAGTTTTTACGTGAAAGAGTAACAAACATCCATACTTGTAAACTTTCGCGTTTATAATATTAGTAGGATAGTGGAAAGGACTAGTAGGATCGAACAGTCCTAAATCTTTGTCTCCTGTATTGTGTCTTTGCCTTATATTTATTATTCCTTTTTCACATATTTAATTGAGAATGTCGATTGCGGTACTTATTACAAATACATATTACAGGTCACAATATCACTACGTGCTTGCATTGAGCACACAAATGCATTCCGGGTCATCGACCTATAAATACTCCGTTGCTCGATATTTGTAATATATAGATAGAACTTTGCGAAAGGTTTCATTACTCATGTTTCGGATTTCAAAACATTTTATTAAGATTACCGATTGCCGTAGGTGCTAATCAGAGAGCTTTTAATTTTGATAGATCACGTCAACCCGTACTAGTATACTGCCTCTAAAACGTAGCATTGACTTAAAGCGACTAAATGTGCCAGGACCACAAAACTTTAGAGTATTGTAAATATCCATCACCAATTGTTATAGCCAAGCGTAGATCGCTTAGTATTTCATTCATTAGTCAAATTAGACTTTTATACTAACCAAGTTTGCATCCGGCTCAACGATATGATTATATTAAAGATAATCATATACTGAATACTCAGCATTAGTACTATTTCTATAAATTATATTGATTTAAATATTTTCTGTTATAAAATCTGTATCTGTATTACTCTTATTGTTATCCTCCACCAACCCGCATTGGAACAGCGGGGTGAAGTAAGTTCCAGGCCTCCCCAATAATAGGGAGAAACTCGTGTCCAGCAGTGGGACACAAAAAGGGTGGCAGCCAATCTGTATCGAAAAGTAAAATAGTTATAAAACTTACACCCTTTTTATTTTTTTATAGTGACTTCTTTTGTTTTATTTAGTTTTCCCTTAGTTAACAAAATGCACACAGCTATTTTCTTTCTGAACAGAATTTAATTACTTACTACGTTTCGTTTCAATTTTAAATACAAATCTAAAATTGTGCAATTTCAAAAGAGACATCAATCAATAAGAAATCAGATATAACCTATATCATCATAATTATGTTATAACTACAATACCAAAAAGTGAAACACCAAAAAATATTTCATTTTGATTTGCCTCCAGAATCTTTGAACCCATATCTCGAAATCCGCCATTCCGAAAACCAGACCACACGCGCGAACAAGTCGGTCACTTAAGTTCAACGCGCTGACATTTTGCTTGAAGGCTTTCGTCGGAGAAATGATCGGGTTCGTTCCCCGAGAAATGCGGCCTTGGCGGGGCGTCGAACCCCTCTCAATGTCGCGCCAGAGACGAGTAATTCAGCAGATTTCTTGTCTTAACTCAGTAACTCGAAATGCGCTCTCTCACTGAGTTAACTCGAAATTGCTACCTGTCACAAACTAAATAGTAAACGCCAAGTGAACTACGTACCTCAGATCTACTTAATTTTTTGGAATGTTTGCTGTTGGCCATAGTAGCCTTTATAGTTTCACCTTTGAAGCCAGAGACTAGAGGCTGAGCCAAAAAAAGAGAGTGAGTGGTATCGTGTCTCGGCAGGGAATCTGCATATCATTCACAATTTCTCCACTCCAGCTTTCAGCGGAAGCAAGTAGCGACGAATAAATTGTGTCGCTTCGTTATTTGAGTTGGAGAATGAATAAGACATATACATACATAGATGTCATCCGTACCTTGTGAGTTGTTACTTAATTTAAATTATTATTGCGTAATGTAATAAATAAAGAATGTATAGGTGTTTTAAGCAATGAATTGTAATATTTTAACTATGTAATAGAGTTATTTATGATGTAAATTTAACTTTTTTATTCTCTTGTCTTACAAAATAAGTGAACTTTGACCGTAACTATATGTACATTAGCTACCTTGTGATCAATTAGTGTATAATTTAAATTTACATTTAATCTCTAATAAAATTAAATTTTGTACACCTTAACGGGTAAATATAGTTATCTAAATATTTTGAAAAGCCTTTTTTGCCCATATTTGTGCAAATTTCCTTTACTTTTTTTTCTTACCCACATAATAAAGGTTTTGAAGTAGTGAGCTAACACATGCGGCGTAGTAAAGTGTCCTGGCGCAAGTGAGTGGCTCAGTACTAACTTACACATCTCTACCGCGTCCGTTTTTTGTAGGCTCATTCTTAAATTAAGCGCACCCAGATTGTTTCGCGAACTTGTTAAAAATAGTTGCGGACATAGCAGCATAATTAAACAGCTATAAACAGAACAATGAGGGAATAAAGACTTGCTAATTCCATAGTGTTGGTTTTATTAAGATTCAACATTGTTGTCACGTGTACCCTTGCTTGGTCCCCATGATGGGCTATCACCAGAATCCTTTTATAGGGTAGCGTACCCAAAAGGTTATGGTTTATTATATATTGAATAGTATTTTTATTAGAGATTAAACCGCATCTCCACCAACCCGCAGTGGTGGAGTAAGCTCCAAGCCTCCCCAGTAACGGGGAGAGTCCCGTGCCTAGCAGTGGGACGTAAAAAAGGGTTGCAGCCACCCAAAGGGTGCCAACGGGACCCTATTGCTAAGCCTCCGCTGTCCTTCTGTCCGTCTGTCTGTCTTCGCAGGCTGAAGTATCTCATGAACCGTTATGGCTAAAAATTAGAATTTTTTAAAGATAATTTATTTCTATTGCCACTACAACAACAAATACTAAAAAATAGAATAAAATAAATATTTAAGGGGGCTCCCATACAAAAAAGGTTTTTTTTTAGATAATGGGTTGTATCTCATGAACCGTAATGGCAAGACTTTAAAAAATTTCACAGATGATGTATTTCTGTTGCCACTATAGGAGGACCGACAAACGATGGTTAAGAAAAGTCCTTTAATGACGACCAAGTCTCGGCAAAAGGAGTACAGGCCGCCCTCCAACCAGGTGGACTGACGACCTGAAGAAGACAGCGGGTAGTCGCTGGATTCAGAAGGCCCAGGACCGGTAGGAGTGGCGAACGTTAGGGGAGGCCTATGTCCAGCAGTGGACAATAAAAGGCTGATAGATTGATGGATGGATGGATGGATTACTCTTAAAATCTGCAAACTGAAGTGGCAACGGGCAGGCCATATAATTAGGAGGACCGACAACCGATGGAGAAGAAAAGTCCTTGAATGGCGACCACGTCTCGGCAAAAGGAGTACAGGCCGCCCCCAACCAGGTGGACTGATGACCTGAAGAAGACAGCAGGTAGTGGATGCTTGCTCCTCCCGGTCCTGAGGGGTGGTGAACATTATGGGAGGCCTATGTCCAGCAGTGGAGTATAAAAGGATGATGGATGGATGGATGGAAGCAATATGGCCCGCGTCGTCTAAATTTATATGTCAATTATTTATAAATCGTGATGACCTTCAATAAAAGTAGTAAAGCAATTAAATACAAAATTAATTAGTATCTTAGATGTTTTTGTCGATTCACTCTGAAATTTATTGGTAAAAAATATGTAAAAATGGGTAAAAACCAACTTAATTACCTCGAGATGGAACAATTACTTCTGTGATCAACGACCCGTTAATTTAAGATTTTAAGACAGTAAAACAATAAAAACTAGGAAATCGTTAACTTTTCTTTATTTTATATTTAATTGTATACTAACAAGCGTAGCATAATTAGTCTAGAATGCCAACTATCTAAATTAAGCACAAATAAAGTCAGCATACTACAACTCACTGGCGCTCTGAATTTGGAAATCGTGGATGACTTTATCTGGGTGCAAACATCAGCAACACTGGTTCATGAGGCGCTCGATACAGCAACAGACTTAGACGGCATGATATCATTAAAAGGAAAATGGCTCCATCACAGGGTAGGATAAAAACATGATTATAATAAAATATTGCCATAATTTTTAACTTATTTCAACAAGGTTCTCTACCGAAATAGATTACGCCGCGATCTTTTGGAATCTTTTCCGGAAAACTACCATATTTTGCAATAAATACTGATTACTGATTTTCCCTTAAAAGTTACACAAAAATCACCATAAAAAAAGTTAGAGACCTGTTCAGTATCACGCTAAAAGGGTAAAATGCCGCAACTTAATTCTGTACTTACTGTTTTTAATTAATTGAAGGCATTTTACCCAACATCTGGCATGGCGGTCACGAGAGGTATTGGTGTTAAAATAAATCGACTCACGTTAAAGGAACTTTTATTGCATTAGTGTATTTGCAAATACATCGTTTAGATAAGAACAAATGTCAGTTACAAAGTTAAAATAAGTGGGTACAGAGTTGAGTTGGCCACCCGTGAAATTTCATTTACTTGACTGTTTGTTTTTTATGAAGCAGTTATATAATGAGCTTAAGCAGTTTCATGTGTATAGTATTTGTAAGAAGTTTTCTTTTTCCGGGCACTTTACGCTACCGGTCCCGATTTAAATTGATAGGTGTTAAATAGAACGTGCTTAAAATCGTCCAACAGCGGGTTGGCAACTAATCCGCCACTTCACCAACCCGCATTGGAGCAATGTGTTGGAGTAAGCTTTACACCTCCCCAATATTGGGAGATCCGTGCCTGTAGTCAGATGTAGAAAGGGCTGCAGACAGTATTTGTAATCAAGAAACTTATAAGTACAATAAGAGTTTTGTATAAAATGATCTTAAAGCATCAAAGGTCAGTCACCCGTCAGTGTAGAGGGCATTGCGCCTTGCTTTGACACATAATTTTGTTCCAAATCTGGTGAGGGGGAAAGAACGCACACATTTTTATTTTGTCACACATTCACAAATATTCTTTCATCGCTACAGACGCATACATTTCTAAATATGTCAGTTTCAAATAACAACTTCATTTTCTATGCACCAATATCACTGACACCGACACACACACACACTAGTTGTATATAACTAGAAGGCACAATGTGCATGCACGTTGGGACGAGGGGTTCGCCCGTAAAGGCCACTTCTCTGACGGGTGTTATACTTGTCAGTACCTGGTGATGCTCTAAGAAAATGATAGTAAGACTATAGAAATAATAATATGAAGGTTGAATCTAAATGCTTTAACCTACTTATGCATTGGCAAAATTTCATCATGCGGTTCGATTTTCAGAATCAGAATTCTAAAACCATTTTTCTACCTTGAATTTAAAGGAATTCATACCCACACATACATTTCTACCTTGGTAAAACTTTTCAATTAAGTTTTTACTATTTCTTAACATTGCAAATCAACAAATAAACTTCTGTAAAACTAAATTCAACGACATTCGCCCACAACCTGTGTCTGCCAATTAAATTAACCGAATGCAAATGTATTTCCTAATCGAACGTTCGTACTGCAGCTTAAATTTATTATCAATGCCCCTTATTATCTCGCGATGAATATGAATTAGCCTGCATTGACCTTTGGAAGCCATCTGCCTCCTATTATTAGGTCTAGCGTTAGATGTGTTGCAGCTGTGCACCTGTGTTTAGTTAATTAGAAGAACGACCAGCCACGGAAAATATCGGAAGTGGATATCACCTGGTGACGTAAACGCTACAGGCGAATAATTTTCTTGATACTGTGAGCATGTTGCTGATAATGAAGCTTGTTTAAGTAAGATTCTTATTAAGAGGCATGCATAGTTACGCAATTTAATAGCTGAAAAGGTATTCAGCAGCTGGTTTGAAAAGTATACGATTTACAAAGCTAAGAATCGCGTGCGAGGTTGGTATTTCAATGGATGACTACTATAGTCCGGCCAACGAGACGTGATAAAAAATGTAAACAAAGTTTCAGGGGTTCAAAACATTTTATTTGAATAAATTATATACATAGCATATACTAGCGACCCGGCCCAGCTTCGCTCGAGCGATTAAGTGATATACATTAAAATTTATTTTACAAAAGCCCATTTAAGTACTAAAGGCAAAAAATAGATGCGCGATGAGAATGCGCGCCGGGGGATGTTATGATTTATGGTAAAACAAAATATCACCTTCTAAAGTATTTATTTGATTGATTACATTTTGTACAATTTTAATCTGAATTGACGAAGCTAATTAACGTTTTTATTTAGATAAGGATTAATACATGCGTACATGTATAGGTTGTCTACATCGCGGGCCGCGGCTATTATTTATGACTGTACATAACTATAATTGCGTTAGTAACATAAAGGAAGGTTCGGGACGGGCCTATTGTATTAGGTAGTTCGGGAAAATTCTAGAGAACCGTGGCCGCGTGGGTAGCCGTATATAAGAATGTAAGGCACGCACCGGGCCGCGACAGTACATAGTTTAGTTCCGGAAGTAAAATCAAAGCGATCACTCCAAGCAACAAGGAAGAATTATTCCGACGACTACAGCGAAGATATTTGACTGTAGTGATTGTGCTTGGTGATTTGGATTCTGTTGAATAGATTTTTGTATAAGGAGACAATAAACAACTTCTACGTTGCAAACGGTATTTTATTACCCATAGGGCGTAACAATATTTACATCACGTTTTTGCCAGTTTCGTTATAACTGGACGAGTAATAATAGGTAAAGTCAGTAAGTCGTCAGTAATCAGTCAGTCATAAATTCAAGTAAAGCGATGGCTTTTTTACCAGAACGTGACCAATGGAATTTTGGAGGCAAGCTGTATAAACATATTTTCGCACTGTTATTTTATTTCACAACACTCATGCACTGTAATTAACCTATATCGAACCAAATGCCATCAAATTTATCCGATATTACTCAAAATTATACCGATAACATGAAAATAAAACAAGAGCACAACATAATGTCTTTTTCGACTTCCCGTCAAAACGCGACCAAATGTTGACAACTGTGGTACTGACTGCTTTCCTGTACCACGAAACAGGCAACAAAAGCTGTCGTTGACTAACTGACTCCATTACTGCATACGTGTGATAAGGACAGAGATAATTATTGCTCGCTCTCGCAATAGTAACTTGGTAACGGTCCGTTTGTTTACATTATTTATCTCGTCTCGTTGGCCGGACTATAGTAAGTTGTTGCAATTCATAAGCTTTTCTGAACGTCCTTATTTATCATTGGCGTTTGCTGTTATCGATATATACAGTTGTTCGAAAATTTAATGGTAGCTTAAAGAATCTTATGTCAGATTTCCACTAATCCGTTGTTTTAGTTAGAGCATCCCGTTAGAACGTTGCTGGATAAAAACAATTGATGCACTTCAGAGACTCATTGGCTTAGTATTACTTACTTCACAATGCCATCTACTTAAGCTCCCAAATAATAAAAAATCGAATTACATAATTATACTCGCCAATAGATGTAAAAAAGATTCATATTTTTCAGTATATGTTTAAGTTGATTATCAGAATTATCACTAAAAACAAGGATAAAATCTAATTTTTAAAATATAACTAAACTAGCCAGATCGATTTATTGCCCCCGAAAACCTCTGTATACTTATTTTGAATTATACACACACTAAGGCAATCCTTTGCTCATATAAGCATGATCAAACAAATTATTAACTGAATAACGTATTTTGCAGACAATAATAACTTGTAAATTGAATGAAAGCGCCGTTTTTCTAAATACATCGCAATTAGGTGCCACTTTTGGAACCCGTCGTAATTGAGTGCCTTTACCTTACTACATTTTATGAAAATCGTAGGAGGCGTTTCCGAGATTCAGATTATATAATATATTTAGGTATACAAGAATTATCAGTTTACGATTTTACTTTGCTTCTTAAAAATCTAGGCCTCACAGCAACATTTTTAAGGCGAGGAACCTTACAAAACTATTTCTTTATATCTTGGAACAGATTCGGGGATATGCTGGTTTTTGGCTGCAACCCATTTTGCGTCCCACTGCTGGGCACGGGTCTCTCCCCATTATTGGGGAGGCCTGAAGCTTACTCCACCACGCTGCTCCAATTCGGGTTGGTGGAGATGCGAGTTAGTGGCCGACCCGCTGTAGGATGTTATCAAACCGCCCATAAGGCCTCCGACAAGGTTTAACGACAGTTATCTATAGACAACAACCGGGACCGACGGCTTAACGTGCCCTCCGAAGCACGGAAACGCGCATGTTTTCTTTCTTTTTTTTGCTGGTTTTTAATCAATGAATAAACTCATCTAGGCGGTCCCATACCGGTCTTTCGTAGGACATTTTACGATATTCTTCTCCATTAGTAGCTTTTCGTCTTTTCCAAGGTTTGCAGAATAAGCACCGGCTGCCCTGGTGGACTAAAGCCGCTGGATTCAGAGGACGCAGCACCGAATGGAGAATTGGGTGTTAGTAGAGGCTTATGTCTAGCAGTGGACTTCTAAAGGATGGATGGGTATGTCCCAAGATACAGTAGTATTTAGTATTAGTACAGATTGTAGGTAGTAGAACTATAATGGTTCGCCCGGGGAAGTACCACCGCTGCACCCACTTCTGCCATGAACCAACTCTATTGTGTTTCGGTGGAAAGGTGCAGTTGCCGGCCACACTTACATGAGGCGACCACCAGCCTCCGGAGTAGCAGCGCAACTGCATACGATCTCAGACAAGACATACCTATGCTTGCTTGAAGTTGTATGTAGATGTCCATGGGTTTCAGCGACCACTTAACACCACGTGGCCTGCATGCTCGTCTGCTACTCCATTCAAATAAAAAAAAATACAGGCACAAGACAAATGCTGACCTTTACATACCAATTAAAAACCGTGCGTAATTTGGACTTTTACGGAATTTAAATATCGTGTGGTACAAACAGATTTATTAATTGCCGTACTGAAGAAAACCTAAAGTCTGCAGCACTTAACCAGGTGGCCTGCATGTTCATTTGCCGCTTAGTTACCATAAAACAAGGTAGAGGCTTGCACCTGTTTTGACCACGTAATGAACATTGTCCTGCTTTTTAGAATTCCGTACCTCAACAGGAATAAAATTAACCTTTGGACTATATTTTCGTTAGTTACCTGTGTGTCTCGAAACGTTATCCTTAGAATAATAGAGGAATATGGTTCAAATAATCTATATAGGTATCTAATATTTAAAAATGATCTAATCTATATATAAAAATGAATCCCTATTTTCCTTGGTTACGGATCACGCCTGAAGGGCTGGACTGATTTCGCTCATTCTTTTATTGTTATATTTGTTATTGTCAGGAGAAGGTTGATGAAAGAAAAAACTAAGAAAATTGCGCGGAAAATTAGAAAATTAAAGAATACTTTACAACCATATTCATTTTATTCATTTAAAATTCGAATACAATATTGATAGTTAAGACAAGACAATCACAATACAAAGAGCGCCTACAACGTACTATTATTATATTATTATATCCAAGCCTATCCAATACGAAGCGCGCATGGCTCGGCGGCTAGCGTAGAACGCAAACGGTCTACGCAGCTAAGCCAAACGGGCGCGGTCGGTTGTGAGATGGGTGACCGATAGTGGCAAAAAATTTCATGCGCGTTTCCGTGCTTCGGAGGGCACGTTAAGCCGTCGGTCCCGGTTGTTGTCGATAGATAACAGTCGTTAAACCTTGTCGGAGGCCTTATGGGCGGTTTGAAAACATCCGACAGCGGGCTGGCCACTAACCCGCATCGCCACCAACCCGCATTGGAGCAGCGTGGTTGAGTAAGCTCCAGGCCTCCCCAATAAGGGGGAGAGACCCGTGCCCAGCAGTGGGACGCAAAAGGGTTGCAGCCATATCCAAGCCAGCAGTCTTTTTGACCTATCTTCAGTTGATTTTAGGCGACTGTTTTACGTACTTAGCAAAAGAATTTTTTTGCAAAATCTACAGAAATCTTTGAGATTTGTCAGACACAGAGAACTTTCAGTTTTATACTTCTTAAATGTGCCTTTTGAAATGGATCCTTCCGGGAATCAAACCTCTTGAACCGCGCACCGATATGGTGCCTCACCACTACGGTAATGAAGTCGATGAGTAAAAAAGGATATACATATGAAATATACTAGTTACACTCAAATTTTTTATGGATTTCATAGATGGAATAATAATCTCCATAATATAAACTTGTACGAAACTTTCTTCGCGAGTAAAGATCGCACTTGCCAGGTTTTTCTTTAAAGGTGATATCGGATGGAATAATTTTCTATTTCCTTCGAGGTAATTATTGGTGGTTGTTTTGTTAATGTACCGCTTAGGTAATCGTAATTTAATGAGGTCCTTTTATGGAATGCAGCAGCTGGAAGCGATTTTCAGCTTACGTTTTTCAACAACGATTGCGTTGTAAGGTGGCATCAAAGATAAGGTCTTAATACAATAATCATGGTTGTTCCGTGATCGATAAATGAGAACAGTTTTCTATGAAATAATTAAAAATATTTGAAATTATTAAGTACCCGAAAAAAGGCAATATATTTATATTTGTAAGTTTTATATGTGTAAGAAGGCCGAAAATAAACTTGTATGTTTCTTTGTTTGAAAATTAAAAAATCACATACAAACTCAAATTCACCCATAATGAGGTAAAATACTTACGTCAGGAAAATAATCCATTGCCAAAATTTAATGCTCTTAACTTCAGCACTAACTACCTGCATGGTGTAATGGTCACCATGCCGGACTACCGAGCGGAAGGTCCCGGGTTCGATTCCCGGCGAAGCAGAAAGAATGATGTGTTTAAAAATTTCTGTTCTTGGTCTGGATGTTTGTGTTTCTGTTTTTGTGTGTGTTCATGGCACGCACGACACAGGGTATCTTCACTACTGTGGGGCTATGAGTGTGAAGCGTTATTTTTTATTATTATTTAGTTTAGGCTTTCCTTTTGCTTATATATCAGTCAGTCACATAGTAAATCAGTTATATAATTCGACATTTTAAGACTAAATAATGGTCGAAAATTGTGCTTAGGGCTTAGTGTCATTAGTAGGTACTATTGGCTAGTATCATTAAACTAGCCAATAGTAATAAAAGAGAATTTGTTTTCTTATTATCTTAAAGAGACTTCATGTAACTATCAAACAAAAATATAAAACAAATAATGACATACGAACTGTCCAGTTATTCTGACTGTGTCAAAGTTTAGAACGACACGGCACGAAATACTAAAACGTTTGACAGGCAGGAACAATTTATATGGGAAAACTAAATAAGTAAAAAAGTAATTAAAAAACATTTCCAGTGGCCCAAATTGTGAATCTAAACCATCCTCGAATCCATTTGAATACACACAAAAAAATTCATTAAAATCTGTCCAGCCGTTAAGGAGGAGTTCAGTGACATACACACTCACAGAAGAATTATATATATTAAGATTTCATATCGACATTGTCATTTGTTTAAAGGGCGGATTGACAGTCGACATTCGACGGCTTTCTACGCCACAGTATTATTAATATTCTCCAATAGATGTCAGTAAGAGTAATTTTATATTTAACGGCATAAACATTAAATAAAACGACAATTTCTATCAATAAAAATTTGCTGGATCGATTTATCATCCCCGAAACCAGGGTCCTAAATTTCATCAAAATCTTTGGAGCCGTTTCCGTGAATCAAAAAATATATTTAGATATATACAAGAATTGCTCGTTTAAAGGTATTAAATAGATTTATGATACAAGTCACTTTGTTTAGCTAAGGACCTTCTTTCACCACCTTCAAGTAAAGTGACAAAACGCTAATTGTCGGTTAAAGTCACCCGAAACATCAAATTCTATTTTACGATGTTCAAATACTTAGCACTAATCATATGATAAACTGACCCGTACCTACTCATAGCTTTTACTTGCCAATTAACTTTACTTGGAGATGGTGAAAGAGACCCTAAGTAGTAAGGATTTAACCATAAAACAACGCAAAAAAATATACGCAAGTTTCTTGGCATATATTAATGACTACACCCTAGAGTCATCATGGATAAAAGTTAAAGTAATTATTGTAGCAGCAAATTAAGGTATTTTATTACCGATACCTTGCAATAGAAATTACTTTATTATACCTTCTAAGGTAAGAATTGGTTTGATGAAACCGAGATTAGTATTGGAATCTATTAACGGCGTCTCATCTGCTGGACTTGTCCTGTAAGTTTGTAGGTCGTAGCCCTTTTAGAGTAATATTGCAAGTGACATTTAGAACTACATACATATTTACATACAGTCGCTCGGAAAAGTTTTTATACTCGTATGTACCTCGAGCAAAATACCAGATTTTCAAAAATAGTACACATACATATTTGCTAAGAATATAGGTATTTTAATTTCCCGTAGATTTAAAACAATTGGCAAGTACTAAGTAAATTTAAAAGACAATAAAGGAAGAGAAATGAAATGAAATGTCTGAGAGTTTTTTTTGCCGGTTTTTAGGGTTCCGTAGCCAAAATGGTAAAAAAACTGAGTTTTTTTTTGCCGGTTTTTAGGGTTCTGTAACCAAAATGGCAAAAAAACAGAACCCTTATAGATTCGGCATGTCTGTCTGTCTGTCTGTCTGTCTGTCCGTCCGTATGTCACAGCCACTTCATTCCAAAACTATTAGGACTTCAAAGTTGAAACTTGGTAGGTAGATATAATCTCTGAACCGCTTTACGATTTTTATACAAAAATAAAAAAATATATAAATAAGGGGGGAGGCTCTCCATACATGGAACTCAAACAAAAAAAATTTTTTTTTCATCAAACCTATTCGTGTATTGTGTCTATATATAGGTCTTTTAAAATGACATTGAGGTTTCTAAAATATTTTTTTATCAAAGTTAATCGTTAGAAAGATAGACACTTCCAAAGTGGTAAAATGTGTACCCCCCCCCCCCCCATTTTATTTTTCACTTTCGTACTTTTAAAGTACGAAAGTGAAAAATCTATCAAAAATATATGTTGTAGATCTCAATAATACTTTCAACGAAAATTGGTTCGAACGAAATATAGTACGAAGTTTTTGAGATATAGTAAATTTTTTAAAATCGCAAATGTATCTTTGTCGTTCATACAAACACTATGAAAAACAAAGTTATTTTTGCTGACAAAAAATAATAATGCTTGCTACTACGGAACCCTTCATGGGCGAGTCCGACTCGCACTTGGCCACTTTTTTTATCTTATTGACCCAGCGGTGGGTAGGCATCAAAAGCTAATGAAGAATAATCTTAACGGATCTCAAGCAACATATCGCTTCATATTTATTTATTATTAATACATATAAATACGAAAAAGATCTAAGTATATCGCAATATAGTTAACTTCAAATGTTATGTTTTATTGCGGGAAATGCTGAGTTTAAACTTTACATTGAAGACAAAGACAAATGACTTATTTCTACAATAAATTAAGTTTTTAACAAAAAAATACAACCGACTTCAAACGGTAAAAAATAAAATTGTTCAGTACCTACTTCTTCTTGCTTATGGTAATGACTCTTAAAACTATTTTTGAAGTCGGGCCCTTAGTAAAATGTCCTGTCTTAGTAAATATAGTGTACCTTTCGTTCTGAATGGGCACCGACTCCAATATAGTTTTAACAGTCATTACCTACCATAATCAAGAAGAAGTAGGTACTGTCCCACTGTCTGTACTGTCGGTGCCCATTTATAACGAATGGTACGACATTTTAGTAAGGGCCCGACTTCAAAAATAGTTTTAAGAGTCATTACCATAAGCAAGAAGAAGTAGGTACTGAACAATTTTATTTTTTACCGTTTGAAGTCGGTTGTATTTTTTTGTTAAAAACTTAATTTATTTCACTCTTTTTAGTAATTTTAATAATTCTGCACATATGTATAAGCATAATTGGAATTTTTTTCAGTTAATTTCTAAACCTTTACTACTATACTACTATAAGTCCACCTGAACGTATAAATTAATGAAAGAATTTGCTCTCAGCTCCTAACCGTTGAGGAGTTGTACCTTCAATCATCAGCTTAGCAACATGAGGTGATAATTACCGGACACAAATATTTATATTATGTTAAAAAATATGACTAAAAGAATGTGTGTGCCTATTAAGTTTCAGTGTTTCCCTCGATTTCCCTAGTATCACATCATCAGATTTTGCCATGGTGACAGTTGGACCACCTCAGAAATGTAAGATTTCCAACAAAAAACCATTTATTGAAAGAATTTGCTCTCAACTCCTAACCGTCATAGTAGCTTCCATCATCAGCTCAGCAACATGCTATGATGATAATTATACAAAAATGCCTGTTTTGCTTTAGTAAAAATATGAAAATCATTTGTTGTGCTATAAAATTTGAATGTTCCTTTCGATTTTTCTGGGATCCCCCCATCAGACTTTGACTTGGTGACAGTTGGAACACCTCAGTAATGTAAGATTTGGAATAAAAAACGATTTATTGAAAGAATTTGCTTTCAACTCCTCACTGTTGCAGTACCTTCCATCATCAGCTCAGCAACATGAGATGATGATTACTATGCACAGATATCTTTTATGCTTCATAAAGTATAAGAAAATCAATGTGTGTGCCTATAAAATTTGAGAGTTCCCCTCGATTTCCCTGGGATCCCATCATCAGATCCTGATTTGGTGACAATGGGACCACCTCGGGAGTATAAGCATACGAACAAAAAAAGAATTTCGAAAATCGGTCCACAAACGGCGGAGTAATCGGTGAACATATATAAAAAAAAATACATACAGCCGAATACAGTACCTCCTCCTTTTAGAAGTCGGTAAATACGGGTATTACAAAAGTTGTTTTATACATTTAATACCTAGTCCGCCATATTTACCTCAGTAAGGTATGCAAATATTATTATTATTATTAATAAATAAAAGTACTGACTAAAATCTAACTTACAAAATTAATTTAAGTATTAAATTTATTAATCATATTATTGATTTGTATTTATCCCATTTTTTGCGTTTTTTTTTAATTTGATTGTTTTTGGTAATTATTTATACGGTGTTTTATCAGCGTCATCGGCTTTGGGCACCCAATTAACTGGGTTTTTATACACTGAGAGGAAAAAAAGCCGTCGGAAAATAAACCTTCCAGGTTTGAAGTAAGCTTTATTTTTTTCCATTTTCGCCTATCTACTATCTGTTGTCAAATGACACCTACTAAAATTGCAGGCATTGTTTGCTGACACGCATAAAATATTGTTCTACATTTATTAATTTACCGACATAATAGCATTATTTCTTTCAAACATAAGGATAACAAAATCAGGAGCATATCATCAGTTGTCCACATAATACTCACTACACAGATGCTATATAAGTGGCATTTTGCAACTTGTAATGGCAGAACCCCATGTGGCGTTACATCGAGCAGTGGCTTTACAACCTATTGCAGTATATTTTATAGTGATGTCCCTCTTGTTTCGTATCCGTATCCTTCTATATTGATGTACTCATAGAGAGATTTAAATTTGGAGAAAGGAGGATTTCTATTACAGTACATAACGTAACATATTTTTGTTGCGAAAATATAGCAATTATTCAAGAAAAAATAGTTCCTCCATTGCTAAACGTACTCACCGTCTTAAAAAGGTTTATTAGATAACATTGTAAGACATATAATTTGAATGTATTGTAGTATTGTAATATTTTTTTATTTATTCCCTAACATTCCAACTTTTTACAAAATTAATCAATCTTAAAAATAACTTATTAATAAATAAAAAGGTTTGTTGTGTTGTGTGCTCGAATATCTAAGATGGGCTTTTTTTGGAGAGCATGGAGAACAGTCCCGCCGTCCTCTCAAGTACAAGCGCGGTTCAAATTTCATATAACCCGGCATCACACCCAAGGCGATATCATCAAAACGTTTTCTATACTTAAATTATTTTTTTATCGAAGGTTAACAAACCTTATACCAAATACTTATACCCAATACTTATAACAAAAATAAAAATAGCATAATATTTTAGTATACTTATCAAACTTTTATAGTATTTCGTACACCGTATTTTGTAGGAACATCACTATCATACACGCGCGATGTACCTCCGATACAAAAGCAGTTTGAGACACTATCCATGAAGTCGTTTAGATATCAAATAGTGCCCACACAATGTTACCAGTGTTCTATCTGTACGACACAGATAAATTATAGATCTATGATATCACTCCATCGCTAGTGTTATTATATTATTTTACAATGTACGAGTAACTACTGTAAGTTCAATTAACCTTGATAAATTATTCCCTATAGTACTGAGAACTTCGGCAAGTTGAGAATAAAATAGGTCCATTCTTGTTTCGCAGGTTACTAAGCCATTGAGTACAGTACACATCTCATTCAGGGAGACCCTTTCACAAGAATGACTATGTTCCCTGGCGCAGCAAACAGTTCATGAGGCCGTGCACGAACGTAATTGTAAATGGTCATTAAGTAATATGGATTAGAGATAAACAACAGATCGGGATCATAGTCAATCTATGATAATAATAATAATAACGCTTCACACTCATAGCCCCACAGTAGAGTAGATATACCCTGTGTCGTGGATGCCATGGACACACACAAAGACAGAAACACAAACACCCAGACCGAGAACAGAAATTTGAACTCATCATTCAAATTTCCGCTTCGCCGGGAATAGAACCCGGGACCCTTCGATCGGCAGTCCGGCATGGTAACCATTACGCCACGAGGGTCCTCAGGATGATATCTCTGTCTGTACTCAACGTAAACTTGAGTGGGACGCAAAATGGATTGCATCTATGCGTTATTTGTGCGTATACTTTCAATGTTCATTATCCGTCATAACATAATCAATAAGTACCTATGTTATTTTAATAACATACTGCTGAAGTATAATTATGCAAATAAGTTACTTTATGTTCTATAACTATTCTACACTTTTATAGGCGTATAATACTAGAAGTGGATTGTTTCTCAGAAAAACATAAACTTACATTATTGTTTAACAGTCAAGACTTCGGTAATTTAATACAAAGTTAATACTTGAAAAGGCCAAAACACTTAAATACTATGACATTATTTGTTTTATAATATAATGTGTTTACGTTATTAATGACTTCAATGTTACAAACTATCAATCGTATATTTAAAAGATGTCAAACGCAACATTTTATAATGTGTGATGCTTGATTTAAAATTTAAAGTCAATAAATGAGTTTATGAAGCGCGCATGGCATGGCGGCTAGCGTAGAACGCAAGCGATCTATGCAGCTGAGCCAAACGGGCGCGGTCGGGTGTAAGATGGGTGACCGCTAGTGGCAAAAAATTTCATGCGTGTTTCCGTGCTTCGGAGGGCACGTTAAGCCGTCGGTCCCGGTTGTTGTCGATAGATAACAGTCGTCAAACCTTGTCGGAGGCCTTATGGGCGGTTTGAAAACATCCGACAGCGGGTTGGCTACTAACCCGCATATCCACCAACCCGCATTGGAGCAGCGTGGTGGAGTAAGCTCCAGGCCTCCCCAATAAGGGGGAGAGACCCGTGCCCAGAAGTGGGACTCAAAAAGGGTTGCAGCCAATGAGTTTATATAAAACTAGCTGACCCCGCGAACTCCGTACCGCGTTTAAATGTTTGGGATAGGCAACCCTTATCACTTAGGGGGATGAAAAATAGATTTTGACCGATTCTCAGACCCGATATGCACACAAAATTTCATGAGAATCGGTCGAGACGTTTCGGAGGAGTGTTAGTTACCAGACTGACTCATTACTTACAACTTACTGATTTTTTCTATGACTACTAAGTGATGCTAAAATTTTAATTGACACTGGCAATGTGCACTAATTTTGCGATGTCATTAAAGTTGCCACTATTAAAGTTTTACTTTTCAATTTTAATTTTAATAATGGCGTCGCAAACTCTGTGCATATTGCCAGCGTCAAGTAAACTTTTTGCATCACTGTCGTAGAAAAAAATCAGTTAGTCGTCAGGTATCAGTCAGTCTAATCAGTCAAATGTTCAAGTAAAGTGATGGCTAATCTAATTTACCAGAGCATGTCCGAAAGAGTTTTGGAGGCAAGCCGAAAAAACATGTTTTCGCACTGTTATTTTATTTCACAACACTCGTGCACTGTCATTAACCTATATCGAGCAAAATGCCATCAACTTTATCCGATATAACTCAAAAATACACTAAGAAAATGAAAATAAAACAAGAGCACAACTTGTCCCTTCAGACTTCCCGCCAAAACTAAGTTTTACTATCTACTGCATTAATTATAATATCAATGACAGTTAAGAGATTTTATTTTACTGACTAAATTAAAAAAAAATATAGCTTGTATATAGAATCTAATTAATTCCTTTAAACGGGTTCGTATCTTGTATGCCTATGCTTGTTATATATAATCTGAATATGCTTGTTATATATATATATATATATGTAATCTGAGTCTCGGAAACGGCTTCAACGATTTTCATGAAATTTAGTGTGCGTTAGTGTTCGGGGGAAATAAATCCAGCTAAGTTTCAATTTTAGACAATATCGTTTAACCAGCGATAATCATAAAATGAAAAATATTACCCTTCCTGACATCTGTTAGCGAGCATAAGTAATACTATTTTTAATTGGGGGCTACTTCAGTAGATGGCGTTGTTAACCAACGCTAAGTTAATGATTCTGAAAAAATCTATTGTTTTTATCCGAGCAACGCTCGGTCATCCGGGTACTTTTTTTTCACGGTACAAACAAAACGTCGGGCAAAAGCCAGTTCCTCGATTCTCCCTAGCAGCAAATTTCCTACACGTTTGATAACCAAAAAGTCGCAGCCAACACGTAACTCATAAAAACAATATCCTAACGAATTGAAACGTCAAACTATCGATGACAGTTGTTAACTTAGCGATCCACCGTCGATCAATAAGTAACTAATGTTGAGACTTTATGCACAGGTTGATTATCGATACCTACTTTACGGCACAAACAAAACATCGGGCAAAAGCCAGTTCCTCAATTCTCCTTAGTAGCAAACGTGTAGGTGTGGACAGCCAAAAAGTCGCAGACAACACGTAACTCATAAGAACAAAACAAATATAAAATTAAGTGATTTTGAATACGAAAGGAAAACACGGCTTTTATTTTTGACAGTAAAAAAGCAGTTAAGCGGAATCGCACTCACCCATGTAGGGTTTCGTAGAGAAATCGCCTTTCATAGTCTTTTTATAAATGACGATGTTATATTTGTGGCTTTTTAAAATGTGTTTGTAGAGATATACTCAAAAACTTCTTGTTTAAGTCACTTTTCGTACAATGTGTTCCAGGATTCTATTTTTAGATTTTCATAATGTAAGTTACATAAAAAAAATAGTTACACTTCTACGTATATCCTTAATTTTCAATTTTTATCATTTGGTGTAAAATCATGAGCCACGTCACAGACTACAGAAGTCTCACCTGTGTGGATTTGTCACCCATGTATGTGGAGCAGCGTTGGCCGAGTGGTAAAAAAATCGCGTTCTTCGACGCTACCGATCCCGGGTTCAAATCCTCGGCTCGTACCTCTGTCAAAAAATGTATAATGTGCGCATTTATCACTGCTCTACTGTGATGGAAAATATCGTGATATTTAATTGATTAAGATGTTCTCAATCGCCGTGCATGCCTGAGAGAAATTCACAATTTCTCGAAAGCATGACGTCCACCAATCCGCACTTGGCCTGTATGGTGGACTATGGCCTAAATCACTTGTGAAAAGAGACCTGTGTCCAGTAGTGGGACTTAAAAAAGGTTGAAAAAATGTGGATTTAATAGTTTCGGAATAACATGGCTGTGACATACGGACGGACAGACCGACAGACATGACGAATCTATAACGGTTGTTCGCCTTCGGCTACAGAACCCTAAACAATTCGACCGAGAAATATTTCTCGCATTGTGAGAACATTTGAAAGTCAGTACGTTCGGCCAATAACCTAAGTTAATTAGAGATAGGTCGGATAAGGTCAGCTTGAATGCAAGGTGCAATTGTTTTAGGCGATCGCCTCCATAAAACAATAAAACCGAGGTTTTTTACGGAGTGACGACGTTTTACCTGTTGGCTGATGTACCTCATACATACATATACAATGTACCTTAGTATATAAGTACTATGGTATCGTTAGTCTGTTGTAAGTATTAACATGCTGTAAAATAGAGAAATGAAATGAAATAGTTTAATGAAATTAAATATTAACATCCTGGGTTATATATAATTTCATATACACTTGATGTTTGTCATTGTTGTAGGGCCAACGGCTGACCGTCATCCGCTTTGGATGCGCTAATTCGGGCTAGGAGAAAAAAGCGGGCGGAAAAAAACTCCAATAAATTTTCAGGTACAATGGTATTCAAAATGTGGGGCGACAAGACAGCTATCGTGTGTGTCAATCCTATCACACTGCCATCCGCACACGAAGTTCAAAAAAGTTAAAATTATTACATGGTATATAGCCTTATGTGAGTTACGTTTAATCCCAAGCCTTTTTAGAGAGAGTATTGAGTACATGTATTATGTACGTCTGACAGGGTTTAACGACTGTTATCTATCGATAACTACTGGGACCGACGGCATACATTTTTATAACAGAGGAGAAGATACCCCTCCAAAAGATACCCGGATATCAGATGAGACTGAGAGACATCAGGCTATATGGGATCCTCCACGCCAGTGGAGTATCTTGGGATCTCCAACGGAACGCGCCCCATATGGGACCACCGTTGGATCCACATTTCTCTTACACCTCTTATGCTTACGACGGTGGCGACCACAAACACCATTGTCCTTCATAGAGACGCTGGCTGGATGGTTTCAGCTCACCAATTTTATGAGCATTTTAGGGCTTTGAAAAGTACATTGACCCGTTCATCACGACTGTTACTGACAAACAGCATTTGAAAGACTTACGGGCGTTTTGAAAGCATCCGACTGCGGATTGGGCTCCAATCTATATAACCTTCAATCCGCATTGGATTAGCATGGTGTTGCCCAGCTGTGAAATGGTAAAAGGAATACAAACCTACAAAGAAATAAGACTTCGACTTAATATACGTAGGTAACATTGTATTAAATATTTCCATCGGCTTTTGTTTTAAATCATATTTTAAGAACCCATAAACATCAGACTTTTATTTCCATTTTATTACATTCTTATTCAGTCCTTTTTACTAACATTCCAATAAGGAGATCCATCCTTTAAAAACTGAGAAGGATTTGAACTACAGTCGAATACAATTTGGAAGAACGTGCGGAGTTTCTAGGACCTCCGATGTGGGAGTTTGCTATCTGAAACCAGTAGACTACTATTACTGTTAAATCCTATGATATGTTATCAGCCTTTTATGGACATTTGTTCGGGTGGAATCTTGCTACTCAAATTTAAAGCAGATATCTGCAACCTATTAAGTTGAAATTTTGTACATAGGTTTAATTTGGATGACAATGCAATCATTAATACCTACTAAGTATTGTTGTAGGCCAAAAAAAATTGGCCAAGTGCGAGTCGGACTCGCGCACCGAGGGTTCAGTAAAGCGATTTACGATTTATGACGTATTAAAAAAACTACTTACTATAGCTCGTTCAAACCAATTTTCGGTAGAAGTTTATATGATAATGTACATCATATTTTATATTTTTTTACTTTCATCATTCTCTTATTTTAGAAGTTACAGGGGGGACACATTTTACCACTTTGGAAGTGTCTCTCGCGCAAACTATTCAGTTTAGATAAAAATGATATTAGAAAACTCAATATCATTTTGAAGACCTATCCACAGATATCCCACACGTATGGGTTTTATAAAAACAGTTTCAGTTCTAAGTATGGGGAACCCCCAAAATAAATTGTTTTTTTTTGTGTGAAAATCTTAATGCGGTACACAGAATATACCTATATCTACTTACTTACCAAGTTCAGTAAGTAATATCTTATTACATCTTATTATATCTTACCAACAGTATAGTACAAGTTATAGTTTCGGAAAAAAGTGGCTGTGACATACGGAGTAATACGGACGAACAGACAGAGAGATATGACGAATCCATAAGGGTTCCGTTTTTTGCCATTTGGCTACGGAACCCTAAAAAGGCTATTGCATTGCAACAAAACACTATGTGGTGTAAAAAAATTAAAACCTAAGATGATTGCCACCACATAATTATGGATATATTTTTATATATTAAATAAGCTAAAAATTCAACATTTTAAGATTTTTTAAATAAAAGCTTGTTTTAAAAAAGTTATTTTAATTAATACTTATTTAATCGAAACTTCTATTGCGTGAGTGTTCTATGAGTTCCTACTTAGATAGTACGAAAAAATTGTACACATTATTAGAAGGGAGTTCTATTGGCAAAGTACTACATTTCGGCACAACATACCTTCTTGTTCAATGTTTACGAGGGGAAGACACGCTGACCCATATCCCATACAAAGGGCCCCTTGTCCCGACACGTGCGCGCACACATACACAAACACACGAATTATCATAAGATTTGCGTACGAGTATTCACAAGTGTTGAATTAGACTTTTGAATGTGTGTGGAAGTGTTGATTAATATTCTGTGAATGTATGTGAGTGTATGATTGTATTGGGATGATGATATAAAGTATGAACAATATAAAGATTATTAGTTTTACCCTTAGTTTTAAATTTTATTTTCAATTCGTTTATTTGTAAAATAAGGTAAAGTTGACAGTTGTACTTCCATACGTAGTGCGCTTATTATGCCGCACTGGGCGTACAAATATATTACAATACTTAGGTACTATCTAAGAGACGTAACGACATCATAAGTATGAGATTCTTATTGGAATTAATAATTAATGCTCTTATATTTAATTAGATTCATTTGCTTTGATGTAGCGATGTTCGAAAAGACTGCTGTCTCCAACACGGAGGTGCCGGGTTCACATCATCGGTGCGCACCTCTTACAAAATTAAACGTAAAATAAATAAACGTTACACACTCATAGCCCCACAGTAACGTAATTAATACCCTGTGTCGTGGGTACCATGGACACATACAAAGACAGGAACACAAACACCCAGACCGAGAACGGAAATTAAAACTCATTCTTTCTGTTTCGCCGGGAATCAAACCCAGGACCATTCGATTGGCGGTCCGGCATGCTAACCATTGTGCCACGCGAGTCGTCGAATTATGTGCGCATTTTATCTGTGCTCCACGGCGATGGAAAGTATTGTGATATTTAATTAATTAAGATGCTTTCCATCTCAGCAGTGGGACATAAAAAAATGATAAAATTTTAATTTACTTTGCATAAATTTGAAGCAGTGATAGACGAGTAGGTAGTTACTTTAAAACACGGACTCAGAACCTGAACCAGAAACAGAATCCTGGTATGTAACCTTTGACTAAGGGAATTAGTAACGTCCGTATTATCGTCAGTTTTTGTCAGTTTCCTAATACTCGTCATTCATAGAAAAAGTGTAACATTTGGCCGTTTTTCTATGGAATGACGAGTACTAGAACGCTGTCGACATTATGGACGTTTACCTGACTTATAAGCGTATTAGCAATTTCCTTCACTATATTTAATTAAAAACATCATGAACTATCCTAGAACTTTATTTCTCTGTGACAGATACGCTGAGTCCAGTAGGCTAAAATTCGACATAGGTACTTCTTCCAAATTCGCGCTAAAACTCAAAATACGGGTTGGCGGAGATACAGTATTATTGACATACCTAATTAGTAGGCTAAAATTCGACATACTTCTTTCAAATTCGCGCTAAAACTCAAAATACGGGTTGGCGGAGATACAGTATTATTGACATACCTAATTAGTAGGCTAAAATTCGACATCCTTCTTTCAAATTCGCGCTAATTTTCAAAATACGGGTTGTCGGAGATAGAGTATTGTTGACATATCTAATTAGTAGGCTTAAATTCGACATACTTCTTTCAAATTCACGCTAAAACTCAAAATACGGGTGGGCGGAGATACAGTATTATTGACATACGTTATTGTGTATCATAAGATGTTAAGTTAATAAATGGTAGTTAATTAATTGGTATAATATATTGACTATTTTTCTATATACATATCTCTGTATTGAGGTTTCTATATTTTGTATTTCTGTATTGCGATATCAAAGCGAATAGGTAAAGTATACTGTATTGTAGGTAAAGTGTATTGTGAGGTGCTAACCAAGCCCAAGAGTGCCGAGAGCTTCGAACAAACGACTTGACATCAATTTAGTTGCGTGTTCTTTACTGCGCCTAGTGCGTACAACTCACTCGAAATACTATGCACCGAGAATAAATATATTGTATTAACTAAGTTCTTGCTTAGTAACGTATGCAAATAAGACAGGTGTCTAATTGGAACTCGGATGTGTGAATTTCAGTGATTGCATACACACAAATAAATGGGAAAGATCTGTGTGTTTAGAATTCAAATTGTAATTACATATCCTTCAAAATAATACGTAAATGTTCCGCATATCGTAAGGCTGCAAGTTTTTGCATCTAACTGATATAGGCCAGTGGAAGTAGAAACCAGTGTTTCTCCTCAGAACTAATAAAAAAGTATAGATGGAACATTGCGAACAACAATGTGAGGCCGGTGTAAACATGTGCGCGTGATTGACCTACGCACTTTATATGTAGCGATCACAATTCAAATTACCTCATTATCTATGTATACAAATACATATATATTATATCTGTGGCCCTAGTGAAAAGGGGTACAAGTCCGATTTTGTCGAAAATTAGTTAAATATACCAAATTGATCAGAAAGAAATGCTCTATCATTTGGTGTAAACGGATCTAAGCTATCTCTAAAAACAAAGAAGTTTTTTGGTGCATATGGGTTTAACTAATACAAAAAAAACTACAATAATCGGATTCAAGTACTTTCGTATTGTTTTAAACTGAAAAATAAAAAAATAAAATTGTGTTTTTTAATCTAAATTAACATAAACTACCTACGTTTTTATCAAATTGGTGTTTACCAATACAACAACAGATCGTCCTTATTAAATGGCTTAGTGAGTAATGATATTACTAGACATCAATATGTTTTCACCAAAATAAGTGTCAAAAATCAAGTATAACTCTTTTGAGATCAGTATTCACATTATGCTATTGTGAAATTAATAAATGTAATATAATACAATTCTAGTTGTATCCTACGAATAGCTTTCATTTTACGTGAGAAACGATATAACTCGTCGCTGCGGGGGAGTGGTGCGGGTGAGTGGGGAGCATTGCCGCCCCCAGAAGGTTCTCGACCCAATGGGAAGCGTCAAGTCTGGCATTACGGGTCAGCGGACTGGGATGGACTCCGGAAATTCCTGGCTTCCTACCCCTGGAGGTAGCTGTGCTTCACCTCGGGTGATCCTAGCACGTGTGCGGAATCGATAGCCGATGTGATACGACAGAGCATGATTGGTTTTATTCCCAATTCTGTAGTATCCATTGGCGGGCGAAACAAGCCCTGGTTTAATGGTTCTTGCGCTAAGGCTTCTAACGTCCGTCAGAAACGTCTAAGCTTCGGAAAAAATTCAACGCTGCCTCCCGTTCGGCAAAAAAGCAAATAGCCAAGGCGAAGTTTAGGCACGTCGGCAGAATTGGCCAACGTCTATCTAGCTACCCTTGCGGGAGTCGAGCTTTTTGGTCGCTTGCCAAGGCTTTCGAAGGTAACTTCTGTCGGTCGTCGCTACCATCTTTACGCAAACCGGACGATACTCTGGCTCACACGGCAAAAGGGAAAGCCGATCTCCTGGGTACCCTGTTTGCCTCAAACTCGACTCTGGACGACGGAGGTGCCACACCGCCGACCATCAAGCAGTGTGAGAGCTCGATGAAGGACGTGCGTTTCACTCAAAAGGCCGTCAGACGAGCTCTGCTAGTCCTCGATGTCAAGAAGTCGAGCGGGCCGGATGATATCCCCGCGATCGTATTAAAGACCTGCGCTCCCAAGTTGGCTCCCGTCTTAACGCGCTTATTCTCGCTTTCCTACACCACTAGTATAGTACCGTCTTCGTGGAAGGTAGCCCTAGTACACCCAATTCCGTAAAAGGGTGACCGCAGTGACCCGTCCAACTACAGGCCCATTGCGATAACCTCCCTGCTCTCTAAGGTGATAGAGCGTGTTATAAATACGCAGCTCCTTAGGTACCTCGAGAAGCACCGGTTGATCAGCGATCGTCAGTATGGCTTTCGCCAGGGCCGGTCGGCCGGTGATCTCTTGGTATACCTCACACACCGCTGAGCTGAAGCCGTCGAGGGCAACGGGGAGGCTCTGGCAGTCAGCCTGGATATCGCAAAGGCCTTTGACCGGGTCTGGCACAGGGCCCTTCTCGCGAAGCTTCCATCTTACGGTCTTCCCCTGAGGCTATGCAACTGGGTGGCAAACTTTCTGTCCGAGCGGCAGATTAAGGTCGTTGTTGACGGATGCTGCTCAGATATGAAACCCATTAATGCCGGTGTTCTCCAAGGCTCAGTACTGTCTCCTACACTATTCATTCTGCATATCAATGACATGCTGCAACAATCACGCAGTATAAATTGCTATGCAGATGATAGTATGGTGGACGCACTATACACCTGTCGAGCCAATGCCTCTCGGTCACAAGTAGAGAAAAGTAGAATCAAACTTATGTCTGAAGACGAGAACTCTCTGGAGCGGGTCTCGGAATGGGGTCGACTTAACCTTATCGAGTTTAACCTCACGAAGACACAAGTTTGCGCGTTTACCGCTAAAAAAACCCCATTTGTTATAGCGCCCAAGTTCCAGGGTACCGCGCTCACCGTCGGTGAAAGTGTCGGTATCTTGGGAATTGACATTACGAGTATAGTGCAGTACCGGAGTCATTTGGAGCACAAAGCCAAATTGGCGTCCAAAAAGCTTGGTGTCCTCAATAGGGCGAGGCAGTACTTCACTGCGGGGCAACTCCTGACCTGGGCTTTGTACAGCACAAAGCCCAGGTCAGACCCCATATGGAGTACTGCTCTCATCTCTGGGCAGGAGCACCAAAATACCAGCTACACGCATTTGACTCCGTTGAAAAGCGCGCAGTCCGAATCGTCAACGACCCAAGATAGACTGACAGGCTAGAACCACTCAGCTTGCGAAGAGACATAGGCTCGCTCTGCGTGTTCTACCGACTTTACTATGGTGAGTGCTCCGAGGAACTTTTCAAACTAATGCCTACATCACCATTCCATGATTATACCACCAGACGAAGGTTTAAGTTCCACAGGCATCATCTGGACTCGTGGCGATCCTCCACAGTCCGCTTTGCACGCTCCTTTTTACCACGGACGTGTAGGTTATGGGACAACCTTCCATCTGAGGCATTCCCAGTGGACTATAACATGGGGTTCTTCAAGAAAGCTTTAAAAAAAGCTCTCCTCCAAAGCCGGCAATGCTCGGGTGGCTCCCCTGGGGTTGCCCGTGTCCATAGGCGACGGTGATCGCTTAACACCACGCGGCCCGTCTGCCTTTTTGTTCGGTTAACATATAAAAAAAAAATACGCAAGAAATTTAAAAAATAATATATAATTTTGTATTCCGCTTGTTTTATTTCCATTAAAATATGGGTTTAAGTAGCACAAAATAGTTCATATAAGTCTACATGTACCACACGCCACGTATAAAATCTTAGTGAAAAAGACGCCAAGATAATTTTTTTCATAATTTTCAATTTCTTTTAAAGTTGACTTAAAGTACACAGCTAAACACTATTTTCTTATAAAATGAGCTATTAAATATTTCATTTATTTACTTGGTTATCATAAAATTCATTCAAATGCGTATTCCTTTTCACATAAGCGAATTCTCAATTTACTTATGTGTGAAGGGGTATAAGTTATTTTATACCCTCGAGGAATTTATTTTGTTGAGTGTATAAGTCATTATTTTAAAAACTATTAACTTTACATAAAAAATAACTCAATAATAATAAAGAACATACTCTGTTTACCTATAAAAAACATCACATGTATCACTTTTGCTGGCGGTTTAAATGTCATACGAGGACAAACACGCAATTTGAGCGCGCCGTGTGTTTTTTGCCTCTCCTGTAAAGTTGTAGTTTTAGACTTAAATCCCTTTTCACTAGGGCCACAGATATATCGTAAATAAAATTGGAATGTCTGTTTGTAATATAACATAACCACTTTTTACTACATCCATATGAATGTATATACGGTACATATATCAAAATAACATTTTTCACAATTTTTGTCTGCCTATCTGCCTGTCTGTCTATCGGACTCTCTGTCTGTTGGTTCCCGCTTATCTCTAGAACCGCTGGATCAATTTTGACGGGACTTTGACTGGTAGGCAGCTGATGTAATGAGACTTAGGCTACTTTTATTTTAGAAAAATTCTAGAACTAAAGTCCATACGGACGAAGTCACGGGCAGCTCTAGTTATAATTATTATTTATTAATACTATTCATTACAACTTTTCACAACACATTTCGACATTTTTTCGTGTAAATTTTTATATTTATAACAACGTCTTAATCAATGCGCCGTGATATTCGACTGGCAAAGCCAGGTGCAGTTTCCTTCTACGTGTTTGTTTTCTGTAGTGTGTGTGCGTACACGGCTAGGTGCAGTTTAAATCGGCCACACCTCGTTGTTCGCAGCGCTCTATCTATTTTTATTTGATCTGAGTGTTTTTTCTTATAACTGAACATCCCAGTCTCTACCGCGGTGTTTTACTCAATTCTAAATTTTATTTAGACAAAAGCAAAAGGCAATATTCAAGTATTAAAAACACAGCAACTTACGAAACTCGAGTTGCACATGTCACAGTAAATACTATAGACATAAGTTATGAAACAGTAATTTAAAAATAAAACACAAAGAAAGCCTTCGCGTTACTTTTTTCATATAATTAACTGCTTGTAACCCTAAATCAAAATGAAATAAAATTACATACCGCGTGCACAAAATACATCAGACAACAGGTGCAAAATTTGAGCACGTTTTGGCACGCTTAGAATGTAATGTAAAATAGGTACTGCAGGGATTTAAATTCCGGAAAAGTATTAAATAACCATCTTGTGGTTGTTTACAGAATTAAAGATCTTAGATAATGACTCCATTTATTCTGCAGGTGGATGAACTTCATGGTTCTACCAGGAAAGTATCTACATTTCTGCCATAGAGACATTATATTGTGTTTCAGTAGAAAGATACCAAGAAAATAAATATTGTAGTTTAAAAAACTAAAAAACACGCTTTTGTGAAAATACGAACTAAGAAAGCGTGGGGTGCATGGTGTCAATAGTATCTTAAAAACCAACCCACGCTTTTTTTGCAGTAAAGTACATTTTCTTCTTATTTTTTTTTACTTTTTAGTTCGTATTTTCACAAAAGCATGTTTTTTAGTTTTTTAAACTACATTATTTATTTTTAATTTTTAAGTTGGTTTTTTATTCTCATATTATTGCATTGTTATCGACCCTTGACCCCTGTGCAAATTTTCAAGTTAGTCAGACGATTAGACGTGTTAAAAATATAAAACTTTATATTTGTTTCATTAAGTACCTTAGGTCACGAACTTATTAGCCGCCCGTCGTATATTTTTTTATCCTTGTTAGGATTTTAATATAAAGTTATGAGATTATTGTATTGTCATCGGCCCTTTACCCCTGTGCAAATTTTCAAGTTAATCAGACTCCTAAAAGTAAGTGAAACTGAAGTTGAAAGATTCCGTTACATACATACATATATACAGGTCAAGTTAATAAAAGCGTGTTAATTAGTTAATATTATAGTACCCGGACGACCGAGCGTTGCTCGGATAAAAACAAATTATTTTCTTAATTTTGTCATTTGAAACAAACACTCATTAGCTTAGTGTTACTTAATAACGCCATCTGAAATAGTTTCCAACAAAAAATATCTTCACAAGAAAATGCAATTTGCTTGATTCAGGTTTGAACCCGGGTCTCTAGCTCCGCAGTCAGCCTACGTAACCATGGAAGCTTTAATTCTATTGAAATTATAATAGAGCTCTTTCAAATGGACACTGTCATTTGTTTGAACGGCGGATGACGTTTGAAGGCTTTCTACACAATATTATTAATACTCTCCAATAGATGTCGGGAAGTGTCATATTTTTCCGTTTATAGTTAAGTTGATTATCACTGAAAATACGAATAAAATTAAAATTTCTAAAAATGAAACCTAGCTAAAAAAAACCCGAGATGCAGGGTAGTGGCCAACCCGCTGTCGGATGTTTTCAAACCGCCCATAAGGCCTCCGACAAGGTTTAACGACTGCTATCTATCGACAACAACCGTAACCGACGGCTTAACGTGCCCTCTGAAGCACGGAAACGCGCATGAATTTTTTTGCTACTAGCGGTCACCCATCTCGCACCCGACCGCGCGCGTTTGTCTTAGTTGCATAGATCATTTGCGTTCTACGCTAACAGCCATGCGCGCTTCAAATGTATTACATTATCGTTATTCTTTTCATATATGATAGTAGACTAGATGTGCCAGTGACGTCGTCCGCGTGAATAGAGACTTGTAAACATTTGTAAGAAAAAAAAGAAAAGAAAAGAAAAGAAAAGAAAAGAAAAGAAAAGAAAAGAAAAGAAAAGAAAAGAAAAGAAAAGAAAAGAAAAGAAAAGAAAAGAAAAGAAAAGAAAAGAAAAGAAAAGAAAAGAAAAGAAAAGAAAAGAAAAGAAAAGAAAAGTAAAGAAAAGAAAAGAAAAGTAAAGAAAAGAAAAGAAAAGTAAAGAAAAGAAAAGAAAAGAAAAGAAAAGAAAAGAAAAGAAAAGAAAAGAAAAGAAAAGAAAAGAAAAGAAAAGAAAAGAAAAGAAAAGAAAAGAAAAGAAAAGAAAAGAAAAGAAAAGAAAAGAAAAGAAAAGAAAAGAAAAGAAAAGAAAAGAAAAGAAAAGAAAAGAAAAGAAAAGAAAAGAAAAATACTTAATTTATTTGCGCAAATATGGGTATTATGTAAATCAAAAATATTTAATTTATCCGTTCTTATTATGTAGTCATAACGTGATGTTTCATGGTCTAAAACCTCCCTCGATAAATGGTCTATCTAACACTAAAATCATTATTCCATTCAAACTATTATTACCTGAGATTATTTAATCTCAGGTAATAATTTTTTAAACAAAATCGATGGGTCCTATGTATAAGGGCCAATGTGCAAATTGACCACTTTTCAATAGAGGCTCCCAAAGTTTCAATTTGATATATTTTTTAGATGCTTCAACTGATGTTTGTGAAACTTTACATAGTTACTATGAAACATATTTTCGTTATTCTAGATACATCGATTTATTTGTATATATATTAGTTTTTTAAATAATGTAGTTAAGCCTATATACGTCATTTTTTTATTTTAATTATACTGAAAAAAAACTAGTAAAAAGGCCAAAGTGTCACTTTAGACGATTTACTTGGCACAAGCTACTTTTGAAAAAACACGTGTATTTTAATATTTTTGAATAATCCATTATTTAAGAAAATATTTAAAATAAAGAAATAACTTAAACAAACAATAATAATATAATTATTTTATAACATAATTCACATTGACACATATACGTTATCTTACTTGGTGACGTAATATTCTCAAACCTCAGTTAGGTCACAAAATTAAACACAATTATAAAATAATTTGAGTTCTTTATTTGTTTTCTAATGAATTATTGAAGTTTTTGTAATAGAAAGGCAGTCAAATAATCAATACTTAATGTTAAAAACCTCCCGAAATCACATTGGACTTAAGATCAATCAGCTTTTTATTGTAGATACCTACCTTAACCTGGGTTAATAATTAAAGTTTAAAAAACAACAACAAATTAAACTTTTTTTGTAAAATCAAAACTTAGAAAACATAATTAAAGATTCTTAGAATATGATCTGAGAGAAAAAATTAATAAAATAAAAATTAACGAATTGGTTAACAAAAAAAAAACATTATTGAAAACAAAACAAAATCACTCATTTTCATCATTATCACTAGTAATAATCATTGAATTTTCATTAGATGCTACCAAATTTTCGTAATACTCATGATAAACTGGTGGGATAATATTTTTGCGACATAAATCAATTAAGTCTTTTTTTTGGATGGATGTATTGGTAACAACTGATTGTAACATAGTTTTAAGGGTATTTCCGTAGATCTATCAGCCATTTGTCTTCTTGTTCTAACAGAAAGATCAGAAATGTTAATGTGGTTTTCGAAAGCATCTTCAGATAGATCTAATTTATAAAACAGAATGTATGGTTCATGTTTACTGACACGAACTTGTTTGATTTTAGACCAAGGCACTTTTTGTCCCTCTGAATTTTTAGTCTAGTTAAAACAAGCACTCGCTTGCATCTTTTTGAAGTCGTAAACTATATTTTGAGATACATCTATAACGTTATAAGGAGCTCCTTTTACTTTAGACCATCTAATTAATGAACTCCACTCGGACGGTGTTTAAATATTCTTTTGTCTTTAAGCTTTCTCAATTGTAGCATGTATGGAATCACCCTCATTTTGTGTATGTCCTGTTTCAAGGAAAGTATGTTTAATATTGATACTAAGCTGTTTAGTTGCATAAAGGTACATAAAAACACTATCCTATTTCTATTCCTATTTCTATTAGTCTTAAGGGGCCGTATACGAAATTTTGCCGATTTTGCTTATTTACCCGATTTAACACATGAGATTTAGCAGATAAATTACAGTACTTCTACAAGTATCATTGCACAATATAACTTTTCATTTCATTAATAATCTAATAAATAAGACACTTTTATAGCTTGCGTCAAGAATTATAATGCGAGATTTAGGTTACTTTAAAAGATGTTTAATGCCGAATCATCATTATAAATAAGATTTTTTTTCAGGAAACGGATTGATTATAAGCTGAAGAGTATTTATGTCAAATAAATTTTACGAAAGATTATTCCATTTTGCCGAAATCAAATGCAATTCCTGGCCCATTTTCTCTCGAAATTGACTAAGTTCAATGTTTTTTTACTAATATATTTTGTATCTGAGTGGCAAAAAGTGGCTCATACACTTTGTATGTCTTTTTATTATCTTTTTACAGCAATACATGGCATTTTTTCCGATCTGTTTAGACTTTAAAATGATCCAGAAATATGTGATATTCTGTACCTATTATAGTAATATTTACAAAACTATCACCGGCTTCAGGTCTATTAAGCAAAATAACGAAATAAAAATTAAAAAGTGGCTCATTTAATAGTTTATTATTGAAATGATCAGTCATATTGTGCAATAAAACTTATGAAAATACTGTATTTTAACTGCAAAATCTCCTATATAAAATGAGCTAAATCAGCGAAATCGGCAAATTTCGTATACGGCCTCTTAAGTTTGATAATATCGTACACACAGCTAGCTATTTCGTTTGAGCCCTTCATAGCTATTTGTTCATTCCACAAGTAGCAGGTACCAACCAAATTTCTTTCAAATATTATCACAGCGCGACATCGTTCCGTGTGACGTACAAGTGCTCAACTGACCAATTAGCCGTTGCAGTAAACAAAGACGCGGGATCTCCCCGCGTACAAGTCTCTAATAAGCGTTTGGCCTTTATACGTTTAAAATTGTGCCATATAGGCCCTTTTACTGTAACAAAAAATAGTATTTTCACTTATAAAATGTGTATATTTTTTAGCGCACGTTATCAACTACAGTAAAAGGAAGCATTTAATACAAAAAAGTGAAAATGCTCAAAATGTTGCATTGGCCCTTATACGTAGGACCCATCGAAATATAGGTAGTAGGTACTATACCTAATTCAAGCTGGAGTTATATATACGAATGAAAATCACAAAATTATTATTACTGTTTACAATATGAGTTTGTTATTTTGCACAGATCTATAAATACAATAATAATTTCTTTAAACATGTAGATAAAATAAAAATCACAACACAACCTACATAGGTTCGTTTAATGCCAAACGCAAAAGGCAAAAAATATCGCAAATTTTTGATCGAATACACATACGAGTATGAAAAGACCTGTTAGCAACACACGTGTTGCGCAATCTATTGTGACGTTTTTGTCGAACCTTTTCCCGAGGTCTTTTTTTTCTGACCTTACACAAAAAGGTATTGTACTTTTACTTTCCTTCATTGTGTTTTGCTATCCCTCCCGCTATGCTGGTAGCTCTTTGTTATACTTTATTGTAGTAAATATTCTCAAGAACACAATTTTTCTGCCGTATCATTTATTTTTTACTTTGATATAAATAAGGAGTCTTATATATTATGTAATAGTAAGTATTTTAAGTAATATTTTAAATTTACATAAATATTAATTTAATTAGTATATATTAAAAGAAATATATATTAATGTTATAGCTTGAACAAAAAAATATTATGGTTTATTAAACAAGCAACAGAGCGTATTACTATATAAGCTTATCACAAATTATTGTATTAAAGCAATGTTATAAACGTTGAGCACAAACAAAGTTGTACAAAAAAGTTGAATACATAAAGTATAGAATCAGATACACTCATTGTAGTATAATGTTACACCTTTTTTGGTATCGGGGGAAACCTTCAAAAGGTACATCAGCTTGGAAGAGGATACTGGGTTATGTGGGATTTGACCGCACTAAAACCCCCTCGGTGGCCTGCCTCTGAGCTTAGGAGGACTCCGGGATCTCCATTGGAACGTACCGGTGTCCTCCACGCGCGGCGCCCCAGGATGGGCCTATCTTCGGGAGAGCAGATGTGCTCTCCTGCACCATCAGGTGTTCACAGCGGCATGCGGCCACGCACCCACCGCCGTCCCTCCCGGGGCTGCTGGCTGTACGGGTCAAGCTCCCACTCTAACGGTCCCCAACCCCGGAAGCCCCCTTTTAGTCGCCTCTTACGATCAGGCAGGGGACCGTAGCTCTATTCTTATTCCCGAAGCTACAGGGACATAAGTTACTACCTAATGTATTACACCCTAATATTTGCTCCATAAAGTAAGTACGATCTTGATCCTATAATATCCAACTTTTAATTTGTTTTGTATACGTTTTAAAAGCATAAATTATTTCAATATGAATATTAACCATTTCCACCCTTAGAGCGAAATTAATTATTTCAAAACAAATAACATAATAATATTATGTACGTTATAGAAATCCAAAAAAAGTAATACACGATCTACTGAGTTGAACTATTATAGTTCATTCGCGTTAAGAAAATAGTGACTCATCAGTGCAACTGCAGGGTAAGGGTGTATTCATAATGGAGAAAAAAATTAAACATTTTTTTTTCAAAACATTAAATAAGTTTAATAGAAAAATTATTAAGTATTTTCGTCTCCATAAAACAATATCTTCTCTTTCCACTAACAATGTTCTACTATCTTGTTTATTGAAATCAAAACCAAGCTCGTGCAGTATTTTGTGAAGTGTTGTACGTTTGAAAACAGGAATATCTTCATCAGCTTCGCAAAGTGTTATTATTTTGTCCAATGTTGGATACTCGTTATTTAAATATATAGAGTGTACTTTTCTCCTTATTGCACATTTGTCTAGTTCATCTAATTTATCGACCGTGGATAGTCGAGCTCTTTTTTTCACAGGTGATTTCAATGTATTCGTTTCTTTTTGTTCTTTTATAATTTTATAAACAGTGTTTTCGGACACACCGCATGCACTTGCAGTTTTAATTACTATGCTCTCCACAGTCTCATTTAAATCAATCTGTTTGAAATACTTATAAACATTGTAAATTACGCGTCTCTCTCCGCTATGTATAATTGATCCACTTTTATTTTTTTTAATAGGTGAGATATCCATTTTCCAAATTTAATTTTAAACAAGTAGTACGCAAAATACACAACCGATCAGTTCGAAGGTCTGACTTCAACTGAGCACTGTGAACTCGCCTTACTAATTTCTAGCGTTTTAATTGGCTAGGGGGCGTGGCTTGGCCGGCAGTCGGTGATGAGTCACTATTTTCTTAACGCGAATGAACTATAGTTGGAAAGCAGAATTGCATGTTGCATCGTATACCTGCATTCCCACACTTCATCACACGTGGTAGGCTGTCTCTTTTGCACTTACCAGCTGTGCGTCCATTCCGCTCTATCACCGATTTACAGACGTCATCTTTCACTCTCACTATCGACGAAAGTAGGTATAAGTGAAATTTTCAGATGCTTCCTTTCGTTTACATTTTTTTGTAGTTGCGCGATACCCATAGGTGCCCAAGTGAAGGTTGATGAACATGATAAGTAGACATAAAAAGGATTGTTGTTAATGTTTATGAAAGTGATGATTTTGCAATGATAAGTGCTATAATCACTACTTTGATATTTAATTTTGAGGGCTTATGGTAATCAATATTTTATAATGTTACATCCAGTAAATTACATTGATTTTTTTACTTCAAGACTTTATTATATTGTTGTATTTATTATAGTATATAATGTATTATATTGTAAACAAACTCAAAGAATAGTCAGCAGTGTCAATATTATCGTAATTAATAAGCAAATTCATTTGTTTTATTTGCGACAGACATGACATACTTTTCAAATGTTAATTCCTTACTAAAAATAGAGCACAGTTTTATCTCTATATTTGCTTTATACTACCTATGACGTAAAACCGTTCAATTGGATGCGTGCGCGCACTTTCTTCTGACAGAGACAGGGATATTCTACGCCTACATCAGAAAGAGAGAACTATACAAAACAATGATAGACGTTTTTTGCGCGCACGATACTCTGTCGTAACTTTACTTTCTTTCAGTTTTTACTTAGCGTGTGCAATTCGTTGACTCCAATTAATTGGTGAAAGAGTGAGAGTTTGATGTCACTGCGTGTAGATAAACGTCTCAATGGATATCGCCTTATGTTTATGGTAATAAGGTTTAAATTAAGTCCGTTTTTTCAGTCACTTTCGACGGCAATGACTGATGAGCGACAGTTTTTCTCCGTTTACAATGTTATGCTTCAAATGATACGAATGAAAAATGTACTTGACGCTTTTGTTTTACGACTGTACTTTCTCTCGATGGTTATATTTTGTGACTTATGTTACTGATACTTTCTTAATACATTCTATATTAATAACCACTTAGAATAAATACATTGATAAGTTGGTATTTCTAAAGGTGTGCTCGTTGTTGTGTAATTTTAACAGTGCATTACTGAAATCAGTTTTGTAGTGTACCACTGATATTAAGAGAAAAATACTAGATTAGATTAGCTGTAAACTACAAAAACTCTCAGACAATAGGGTCTTGGACACTATGCACAAAAAATTCATAAACCTTACCTTAAAAAGGTTGCACTAAATCACGCTTAGAAAGCAATATAATTGTTAAATCTTTTTTATACATGATTTTTATTACCGATTAAATCAATAATAATGAAGTCAATTGACTATATATGATAAGTGACGTCAATTATCATTTTCTCATACAAAATGTATGGGGATGTCACGTTTTGACAGCTCATTAAAAGTATCTCAATTGACTTGGTAGTCCAAGACCGGATTAATTATTTTTAAATCTCGACATAAGTCTTATACCTTATACTATAAGACATTAAGGGTTCCGTTCCTACCTAACATATTGAGGTATAATGTAGTTAGTACATAATACCTCAATGACCTAACACAGTTTTTAAATATCTGTGATATTTTTAAATCTCTTCCATGAGTAGATAGGTACTGTTCATACTCCATTTCCCGTTAAGTAACCCGAAAAGCTATGGCAAAATACCCAAAAACTCTAGTATGGAAGGGAGTTGATTGAGAAGAAGGTGGTACCTACTACGGGCGAGGTCGGGTGTGTTATGGGTATTGAGATGAAACCGCTAGTAGCAAACATTTTAGGGCCTTTCAGTGCTTTGGAGGCAGGCGCGGTCGCAGCCTTCAATTTTGGGGGGGTCACCAAGAAATTTGGGGGTCACTAAAAAATTTGGGGGAAAAGGTGTCCCAAATTGGCTTCTTTCGCCTTCTATCTACGCATAATTGATGGATTTTGGGGGCGGGTCATGTCCCCTGTGACCTCCCCCACCTGGGACCCACGGAGGGCACGTTAAGCCGTCGGTTCCGGTTGTTGTCAATAGATAACAGTCGTTTAACCTTATCGTAGACCTTATAGGAGGTTTGAAAACAACCGACCGCGGGTTGGCCACTAGTCTAAATCTCCACTAAGCCGCATTGGAGCTGCTTGGTGACGTAAGCTCCAGGCCTCTAAAATAATAGAGAGAGACTCGTGCCCATCTGCGGAATCCAAGAAGTGTTGCAGCCAATACACACATACAAGACGACCTTTTGTATGTATGTATTAGTTAATGTACGAATACCTATTGGTAGATCTACAAAAAGAGGTAGGTAATTGCTTTACTGGTGAGTTATGCTACAATAACAATTCAATTCACAGTTTTTATTGTAATTTTATACATAAAAGATTAAATATCTGTACCACATTGTTGAGTTATTATGGATTTCCGCAAAGTAACTAACGCCATTAATTATTCTAACGCTGTGTGAGATAACAATATGCATATTTATTGTATATGGTGCATACTGGATCAAACTGGTAATTTATTTACTTTTTTCAAGGTTACATAGATAACAAAGAATTTAAATACATATTTATCTAATACCTTTCAACGAGCAATTCTTGTATATATCTAAATATATTTTTTGAATCTCAGAAACGGCTCCAAAGATTTTGATGAAATTTATACCCTGGTTTCGGGGATGAAAAATTGATCCAGAAAATTTTTATTGATAGAAATTGTCGTTTTATTTAATGTTTATGTTGTTAAATATAAAATTACTCTTACTGACATTTATTGGAGAATATTAATAACATTAAGGCGTAGAAAGTCGTCAAATGTCAACCGTCAATCCGCCCTTCAAACAAATGACAATGTCGATATGAAAGAGCTTTCTGGTCGAATGGTTACGAAAGCTGACAACGGAGCTAGAGACCCGGGTTCAAATATTCTCTCATGTAGGCAAGTTGCGTTTTATATTTTTGTGACTTATTTTTTTATTGGGAGCTAGGTATTTCAAAAGGCTTTGTTAAGTACCTAACACTAAGCCAATGAAAGTTTTGCTTAAAAATAAACCAATAAAATCAATTGTTTTTGTCCGAGCAACGCTCGGGCGTCCAGGTACTGTAAGTTTATGAAAGAAAAATAAAGCAATTACTACCTCAGTGCCTGATGTCGAACGTTTTCGAGAAGTGTGTGTTGCCAGTGATGACCTACGGCGCTGAGACATGGTTTTTTACAGTTTTCCATAAGCTTAACGAGCGATGAAGAGGGCTACGCTTAGAATTTTTCTAGGCGACAGAATTCGTAACGACGAAATCCGTAGAAGAAGGAAGGTTACCGACATAGCTCTCAAAATCCGCAAGCTGAAGTGGCAATGGGCGGGCATATAATTAGGAGGACCGACAACCAATGAGGAAGAAAGGTCCTTGAATGGCGACTACGTCTCAGCAAAAGGAGTACAGGCCGCCCTCCAAGCAGATGACAGCGGGTAGTCGCTGGATTGAGAAGGACCAGGACCGGGAGGAGTGGCGAACGTTAAAGGAGGCCTATGTCCAGCAGTGGACTTTATAAGGCTGATGGATAGAGAATTCTAAAAATGATCTAAAGTTCAGTTCATTGTACCAAATTACACTCACGTAACCTTGGAAAAATTGTCTCCTAAAAGAATCAAGTGTAGATTTTAGAAAAAATCAAAGTATATAAAATTCCTAGATACTGGAGTATCTAAGTACTTGTACCTACCCAAATTTGATTTAATCAGCACACGTACTCATGAAAATTCAATCCACAGATTAAATTTCTTGGATCTTTTCAAGCAAACAATGATCACGTTCAGTGCCCATTTATCCGACGACACGCGTAACGTACGATTTTTAAAAATAATGCGATTTTTTTCAACCTTATTGTGCTCATAGACCCACACAAAAACCACGCTTGATCCAGTTTGGAATTCTGATTGTAAAAAAAATGAGTCAAGTGTGAGTAGGCTGCAGGCACAGAAGTTTCGTACCTTTTTTGTATCGGGGGATACCTTAAAAAGACGTACCCGCGTGGCGTAATGGTTACCATGCCGGACTACCAATCGAGGGCTCCCGGGTTCGATTCCCGGCGAAACAGAAATTTGAATGATGAGTTTAAATTTCTGTTCTCGGTCTGGGTGTTTGTGTTCCTGCTGTTTGTGTCCATGGTACCCACGACACAGGGTATTAATTACCTTACTGTGGGGCTATGAGTGTGTAATGTTTATTTAAAAAAAAGGTTATGTTGGATTTTAACAGCATTTTAATGTAATCTGCGCTCGGCGCCTTAAAACGAAACCAAGATCTGGAGAGAGATGGCGCTCTCGTATACTTACAGTGCTTGCGACTTGCGCTGCTTCCCGGGACCGCTGACTGGTCGCTTCGAGCTTTCAATCTCGTCGCCTGCAACCCCGCCTTCTTTTAGTCTCCTCTTACGATACCGTAGCCCTAATTTTAATCTTGAAACTACAGGGACTAGAAGTTTCGTAGCATATGAGTATATTCAAATTATTTTGAATTAAAAATGAATTTCTGAGACAGATAAACATATTTTAGATGCATTTCATATTGGTGACTATTATAATCGTCCCGTGGTATTACAATCGTGTTACGTACACATTTCCACGAATACGCACTTGACCAGCGTGGTAGACTATAGCCTAAATTGATCACTTTCAAGCCTTTTTAACATAAAAAGGTTTAAAAAATAAGTCAGTATAACTTAGTGAAATTAAAATAAATCCTCCTTTGTCTTGTTTCCTTCATTTTTTGCACTGCAAAACTTTGAATTTTAAATTCTCTTGTGCTTGCTCCAAAATCATGGAAAATCATTCTAAAACTCGTAGCATTATTTCTTTCGTTTTGTCTTGAAAGCAGCAATAAATACCAAAATTTCGAAAGACTTAGCCTTAGATAGGACAGGACTTATATATTATGTATGTGCTTACGAAAATTCTACACGTGAAAAGAAACACTGCAGAGTACGGCGAATAAGGTCCCAATGCCATTCTTTGAGTAACCCTAAAACTAGAGAAAGAGACAAGGATGTTAGTTTTTTTGGGTCCCTTTCACATAACTTTCCCCAAAAACATAATGGAACCAGGTAGACGAACAAAAAATACACCGTCATAAGAACAGATCCTTCGATAGTGACATTTTTATAAATAGAGGTCACGATTGCATTCATGGGCCTTTCCAGTATACGAAAACATTTAAATTTGGAAATTTATAAGGCAGAAATGAGAAATATGTCAGAACAAGATTTTAGCCTGATGTGGATTAAAATGACTCATTCGTTTTAAAAATTTAAGAATTAATTAAGTGGCATATTTAAAAATTTAAGAATTAATTAAGTGGCATATTTAAAAATTATCGAATCGAATATGAGAATCAGTATAGTAAAAGTAGCAATCATACTTCAACCTAGAATAAAACTTTTATTAATGCACTGCAATAAAATTTTCATCTATAATAAAAACCTTGAATTTTGGCGACAAGTTGGAAAGGGAATACCGTGCTGTTTTTGTTCTAGTACTTATGAGTTATTCTACTAATATTATAAACGCGAAAGTAAGTTTGGTTGTTTGTTACTCTTTCACGCGAAAACTACTCAACCGATCATCATGAAACTTTGTACATAATAATATATTCTTGGAGTAATCAGAAGTAAAATAGGATACTTTAAAAAAATTAATGCGGATGAAACCGCGGGGCACAGCTCAGTATCAGATAAAAGTGACGGCATTTTGTTCGAAAAATGTTAATTACAGTGCACGAGTGTTGAGAATTAAAATAATAGGATGAAAACATGTTTTTTCGACTTGCCTCCAAAACTTCATCGGACACGTTCTGGCAAAGTAGTCATCTGACTTACTTGACTGACTGATTGATTACTGACGAATGATTAGATTTTGAATATATCGCCTATTTTCAATGAATTTGGGCAACAAATAAGAAATTGAGCAACAAATAATTTGGTAAACAAATAATTACTTGACATTTGCATTATACAATGTACAAATGCGATGTCATTACCTAAAAAAAACAAAAGAAATAAAACCTTTATTGTTGAACTAAATGAAACAAAAAATTACAAAAGTCTTTGTTTCTGTATTATTTGTTACATTAGTTACATGTTTTTAATATTACAAACGGAGACTTTACACAAATAAAATATAGCATTTAATCTTAGTATTAAAAACTTGTTTTATAGCTAAAAGCTCTCGAACACTCCCTAACATGTCAGGGATTACAAAACGCGGGAGCAAGTAAAGGTTATTTTATCTGTGGGTTCGGATCTGCGCTTGCGCAATCTGGCAGGTAGCGCACGTGTTCCTGGGGGCTACGTGTGGTACTTTCTATACCACCTTAAATCAAATTTCTTTATTTAATTAAGCTTGAACTCTATCACTTTCTGATAAGACACAAAATACCTCGTCTCACTAGAGGGAGGTGATACAACGATTTCCGAATCAGAAATCGGACGGGCGTAAATATCGCTACTTTTTCATGCATTTGTTAAATACATATGTAAACTAGAGTGGGTGTACTGACTGTTAGCTAATGACCTACCAAATATAATGTATTGAATTTTAACTATTGTATAAATTATTACTGAAATATTAATTGTCAATGTAATTGTAAGATAATTCAGAACTAATGTCCTAAAATATAGCTAATATGAAATGGAAAGGTAAAATAAAAGGGTCACATGATGTTTTAAACTCATTTATTTGTATTTTAATGATTTTAGTTGTTTTTAATGATTACCTAACGATCGTTTGCTCTGCGAGGCGTAATAACTTAACATGTAAAGTATAAAGTAATACGTTTTAAAATATATGACCCATCAATATCAGCATAATATTCAAACCACACAATAGTACAATAATAGGTTATACTTAGTACAAAAAAATAAGAATATGATCGTACCTTAATTATCAACGGCTTTCCTTCTCAGATTATTCACATTCTAGGTTCTTTCCTTAGTAGTTTCGTCTCAGACTAACAGAGTAACACTTTAATTACATTACAAATCTTTCTTGAATCTTCCCAGACGAATGAGACTGGGATAGGCTCCTACCGCCTTTTTATATCCTATCCTCAGGCAAAGACAATGAGACAAGTGACAATGTGTCGACATTTTGAAATAATCATGTAAGATAATATGAATTATAAGAAACATAAAATATAATCTAAACTAGCTTAACGCTTACTGAAATCATGTGCATTTTAATTAATTATATCAACAGAATATTACACATCTCACTTGTCCATTGACTACACTATTTTATCTGTATTTTGTTATCTGTGTGTACTCTGTATATTTCATCTGTTAATATTGGTTTTGAAAACTTATTTAATATACACTGATATTTACAAGTTTTATTACATGTAGAAGATAAATAAAATATCAATATATTTTATTTATCTATCACGGCCATACTGACAAGTACTGCGTTCTCGAAGTACATAAAACAATTTATTTATTTTATCTAAAAAAAGACAGAATTTACTTTATTATAAATAAGCTATAACTTGTAAATATTTCTTTTTACATTATGGATTTTATTTGTGTAATTTTATTGACCAAGTGCTAGTCATGCTAGGCCCGGTCCACCCGCTGCCGGTGACATAGACCTGCACCCAGGGAACGGTCACGCAGCGGCACTTATTTTTAGAATTATAACATATCTGTATTTTATTTTTCACACAATATTGTTAAGATGAGAATAAATTGGCTTTATATTACACGATCAAGAAGAGATAATCAACAACAATTCGACTTCAATGGCCAAATAATGTTTAAATTAAATTATTCAAAATAAAATAAAATTATTTTCATTTTCATTTAATATTTTCATTTTATAATTGACATGACATTCGTATTTTTTGACATACAAATTCAGTCAATAGTAAAATAAAATGTGTTTTCGTTTTGACCTATGAGGACGACCCGCGTGGCGTAATGGTTACCACGCCGGACCGCCAATCGAAGGGTCCCAGGTTCGATTCCCGGCGAAGCAGAAATTTGAATGAGAGTTTAAATTTCTGTTCTCAGTCTGGGTGTTCGCGTTTCTGTCTCTGAGTGTGTCCGTGGTACCCACAGTATGAGTGTGAAACGTTATAATTTAACAATTTTGACATTACTTTATGTTCCTTTGTCATTTTATTTAAATTTAAATTTGACATGAATCAATATTTTTAATTTATCTAACGAAGTTAAGGTATGTGCCAATTAGAAAATGTGATCAAAACCCCTAGTTTTTTTTTTTCAAGATCAAAATTATTTTAACGCGCTAACGCAAACTGTAATGTTTAGCTGTAAGTTTTATTAAATAAAGGAATAAATCTTTGAAAATGGGTAGTGAAGGCAAAATAAAAGAAAAATATAACAGAGAGGACATCAAGATTTTAAGTATGTTAGAAATACATATATAAAACGTTGGCATGGATAGTCAAGCATTTAGGATGATGTGGTGTTTATTTCTGTAAATGTCGAGTCTAACAGTGTTAAACAAATAACTAAAGCATTTAATAGACGTCATAATATTATACTGTGTACATTATTTAGGCCAATTATCTACCATTATTGTACTTCTCCTTCTTTTCACACGATTTTTTTTTTTGCAGTGTCAAGTTCGATCCACCCGCTGGCGTGGCTTAAACCTGCACCGTTCATTCAAAGAACAAAGGCAGAATTTTGACTGGGTTTATGTTAGCGACCGCAGATACGAGTATCACAAAAACTAAACAAGTTGAATTACTTTGTACGATTGTTACCGGAGTTTATTTATGATGTAAAAAGCATATCAACCAATTTAGAATTAGTACAATAAACTAGAATTATTAACAGTGATGTGACAGGACAAATACTTTGTATGAATGTCATTTATTTGTATCGATTATGAAATTATATGAAATGAATGATCGATACAATTAGGCATTGGTTGTGTTTTTAAAATGCGGTTGTTTGTAGTAAATTATTTGATATCTTTAATAAACTGATATCAATTAGCTATATCTGTAAAGTGATACAAAATTTACATTCAATAAAATGGAATAAATTAAATTCAATAAAATAAAATGCTATGATAAGCATCGTTTCAATGTTGTATCGATTTTAAATTAAACTAGTTAACGCCGCAGTTCTAATATCGACCGCAGTGACTTGACACTTGACAGTAATTTATGCAAAATGCCGAATACAAAACCTGCGTTTATCCTTTCGGTTATGTTTTGGCCATGTATTCGGTTTTCTATTTATTTCTACTCGATCTGGACTTTTTATGGACTGATTAATACTGCCCCGTGTGAAACTGCAACATATTCGTAATATTAATGAGTCAAACGATAATATAACATTGAAAACTGCGATATCTTTTTTTTTCGGCCTTTCCCGAATAAAAATAAACTAGCCTGTAGACTCCGGTATTATCGCCGAATCTTATGCATATTTTTTTTATAACGCGATGCTTCAATTTAATTACAGACAATTCTAGGTTTGACGATCTGCCATTGTTCTTCAATGACCAGCGGACACAACTGAATTTTGTTTTCATACCATCGTAACTTATTTTGTAAGCCAACTTTTCTGTAATTTCTCATTTCACACAAGGTTTTTCTTAAAAATTAACTTTATTATTTTTTTTTTCTTTATTTTTTTTTCTTATTTCACACAATCATGCGTCAATTATTTGACACATAGTTTTTCTTTATTTTTATTTCACACAATCATAAGTCAATTATTTGACATAAGTAAATATTTTTTATTATAGTTATTTATTTTATTAGCGAATTCAATAATATATTATAATCATCAAGCTTGTCAAAGACAAATTAGTGTATAAATATAATTCAACATCACAATATCAGTAATTTTCATCGAATAATTTACTGGGTCAACACCAACTTTCATATTTTCTTAATACGCCATAACTACCCTAAGCCAAGCAGAGCAGAACGAAACGATCATTATAAAATCAATCGATTAATGAATAATTTTATACTTTTATATATTTTAGTATTGTTTATTTATTTTATGCAATAATTTTAATGTTAATATTTGAATATTTTAAGTTTTTAAAATCCGATAAGAGCGGTCTTAAAGGATCTTCGGCTTTTGATGCCTACCCACCGCTGGGTCAATGAGAGAAAAAAAAGCCGGGGAAAAAAAAACTCTCAGGCACTGTTTAATTTAACTTAAGTTCAAGTTTAATAACGAATCGCGATAATTTTAACAAAACAATTTTAACTGGAGTTTAATTATCGTATAATACGAACTAACACTACATGGAAAAAATTAATTCATTTAGTTAGTTAAAAACCTTTTGTATGCGGATTTTTGGTACAAGTTTATTGTTCTTGTTTTGAATTTCACCTCTTTTTATTTAGTATAAACAATTTAATTGCTTTTATTTCTTATTAATTTTAATTACAAAGCCTACCACACATTTTCATCGTCACCCAGGGTTGACAGCAAGACAATGCCTCTAAGCATAAGGTTTAACCCTTTGTAACTTTTAATAAAATTTATTAAATACACATGTATACCACACATGGCCATCTACCATTTCATTAACGTTCGGCCAATCTGACACAACACAAATATGTCATAGTATTAGTCAAATAATTGTATCAATATGCAATAGGTTCAAGCAGGGTAACTAAACAGGGGCCATTGGAAAAGTTGATAATAAAAATCGTAGTTATGCAACCTTAAAAATATAACATAATTAGGTTTTATGTCATCTAATAATAAATTTGAATTTTGGAATTTCTAATAAATTTGAATTTTGGAATTTCAAATAAATACTAACCGAAAAAGCAGAAGTTTTTAAGATTATAAGATATAATAGACGAGCAATTCTTGTATAATAGATACATACGATATATAGAATCTCGAAAACTCCTCCGACGATCCCTATGAAATTTAGTATGTATGATTTCGGAAGTCATAAATCGATCCAGCTAGGTTTCCTTTTTAGAAAACGCCGTTTTATACCTGTTTAAACTAAAATATAAATTAAGAAAACATCACGTACATCTATTAGCGAAGTGTGTATTGATGTTTATAAAGTCGTAATATTGGACACAATTTTGTATTTTACAATTAATATGGATAGGGATAAAAGTAAATGAATATTTTTTGTTTGGTACCGTTTTGATGCCAAAAAGGTTTCCAAAGTCGAGAAGAAAAAATAGAAGGAAAAAAAAGCTCAGGAAAAAAAAAGTTTTTAAAAAACTACTACGACAATATGATGACAATGTAAACTTGTATCTATATTATGTAGATCAGTGGCAGATTATAATTTTATTGATTGTGATGGCACTTATATAAAATAAGTCATTATTTTGTAAGTTGGAGCAAACAAGATATTTGGACACTTTGCCCAAAATAAACTTGAATTTATAGCTTAAAAAAAAGGTTGCACAAAACTACGCTTGGAAATTAGAATAACTGTTAACCAATCATCGCCCTCTCATATATCGCAAAAAGTCTATGGACTTCACGAATCATTTTATCACACAAAATGTATTAGTATGTTACGTTTTTGACAGTTCATTAAAGTATCTCAATTGATTCGGCAGTCCAAGACGATATTCATTACAAAATTCACGATTACGATTTAGTTCGCATTTTATTTTTTACAGAAAATTTTCAATTTACCCTAATTGACCCCAGGCATAAAAAAATACAATTAGTTGAAACGAGGGTAGATTCTTTTTTTACTTTTCAGGTAGTTGTGAATTGTGTTACTTGGGATTCTAACCTTGAGCATATTCCAGATAGATATCTCTTAAAACTATAATTATGTAGGTACTTAGAAATATGCCAATTGAAAATAGTAAAATCGTAAAATTTAAAAAATAAAGTGTCAGTCCAACTAAAAATAATAGCCTCTTAGGGCCTCACCGACTTTTTCAAATATAACCACGTAACTGTTGCTGGCTCGAATAATGTCAGTATCCCAACGTCTCCGTAAATTCTTTCTTTCAGCTGTTCCAGCAGCAATCCACAAAGTTGTTGCATACTCGCAGATTGCGACCAGACCTTCTAAGTGGCAGGATTCATTCTGAAACTCAAAACAATTGGTATTAGTATTTCCGTCGTCAGGGCCGATCCCACTTCTGATGTTAAATACATATGTAAACTAGAGTGGGTGTACTGACTGTTAGCTAATGACCTACCAAATATAATGTATTGAATTTTAACTATTGTATAAATTATTACTGAAATATTAATTGTCAATGTAATTGTAAGATAATTCAGAACTAATGTCCTAAAATATAGCTAATATGAAATGGAAAGGTAAAATAAAAGGGTCACATGATGTTTTAAACTCATTTATTTGTATTTTAATGATTTTAGTTGTTTTTAATGATTACCTAACGATCGTTTGCTCTGCGAGGCGTAATAACTTAACATGTAAAGTATAAAGTAATACGTTTTAAAATATATGACCCATCAATATCAGCATAATATTCAAACCACACAATAGTACAATAATAGGTTATACTTAGTACAAAAAAATAAGAATATGATCGTACCTTAATTATCAACGGCTTTCCTTCTCAGATTATTCACATTCTAGGTTCTTTCCTTAGTAGTTTCGTCTCAGACTAACAGAGTAACACTTTAATTACATTACAAATCTTTCTTGAATCTTCCCAGACGAATGAGACTGGGATAGGCTCCTACCGCCTTTTTATATCCTATCCTCAGGCAAAGACAATGAGACAAGTGACAATGTGTCGACATTTTGAAATAATCATGTAAGATAATATGAATTATAAGAAACATAAAATATAATCTAAACTAGCTTAACGCTTACTGAAATCATGTGCATTTTAATTAATTATATCAACAGAATATTACACATCTCACTTGTCCATTGACTACACTATTTTATCTGTATTTTGTTATCTGTGTGTACTCTGTATATTTCATCTGTTAATATTGGTTTTGAAAACTTATTTAATATACACTGATATTTACAAGTTTTATTACATGTAGAAGATAAATAAAATATCAATATATTTTATTTATCTATCACATTCATTCTTTGATTGAAGACTTTGTTGGTTTTTGAGATTTCTTTGAGACTTTTTTTATGGAGCTTTATAAATTTTTCGTCCTTTAAATTGATGAAAGCGTGTGACGTAGTTTCGCCATAATCCCGAAATATTTTAAAATTCGACGGTTCGAGAAATTCGATTGAGCTCATGAGTAAATCTTAGTTAGAGAAAACAGTTCAAAGACATTAATTAATTAAGATTTTTTTATTTACAAAGGATTCCGTACAAACTGGGGATCTTTCTGCAGTGAATGTCTTCAAATTCTTCTCTAGAATAGGATTTACTCAAGGGTAGTCTGTTTACTTACCGTAGATTAATGGTAGGATGTACTTATAAGTGTTTCTTACCTATCCGTACGGCCCGATGGTTGGTGTAGGCCATGTAGGACGCAAGCGATCTATGCAGCTAAGCCCGAGCCCAGCAGTGGGAAGCAAAATGGGTTGCGCCAACCAACTAGATCTGCGACGCTGCGGTCCACCATTTAGATAGGTACCTTTTTAAATTGTATATGAAAAGCCTATAAGTATGTATCTTATGCGTAGTTTAATAGTAACTTTACGTAGTGGTCCATCTAGGGCTCGGTGTTTTCCTTCGAAGTACAGACCCTTAATTAAACACACTACCTTTTTTTGGTATCGGGGGGGGGGGGGGAGATGTCATACATGTACATTTCTATATCAACCTTTTTATGTCCCACTGCTGGGCACATGTCTCCTCTAACAACTGAGGTCTGAGAGGGATTTGGGCCATAGTCCGCCACGCTGGCCTAGTGCGGATTGGTGCACATTATATCAATTATCATAGCACATCTTAATCAATTAAATATCACAATGTTTTCCATCACCGTGGATCAGTGATAAAATGTGCACATTACAAATTTCTTTTGTCAGAGGTGCGCGCCGAGGACTTGATTCCAGCACCTCCCGCGTCGGAGACCGCGGTCCTTACCACTCGGCCATTGCTGCAAAAAAATTCTATTAAGGCGTTAAAACAACAATTTTACTAATACTAACAGTACGTTGTAAGCAGATTGCGCCACTCTTGAAAGTCGATATACTGATGTGACCTATTTCGTTTATTTATTTTTCTCGCTCTATTCAAGAGTGACGTCATCTGCCATCTGGACGGCATGAAAGAGCACTTTGGACTTTCTGGTCTCCGGGCGGTTTTGGGTCAATGGTTGTGTCATCATAATTATATGGAAAATAGTGGTTCGGCCCGGCTCCGCCCGTGTGCAGACGTTGTCCTGCCTTAAAAGTGTTGAAAGAGGATTTTTTTTCTTAAGGAGATTTCATGTTACTATCAAACAAAAATATATGAGTGTCAAAGTTTAGAACGCCATGGCACGAAATACAAACGTTTGACATTACCAACAATGTACATGGGAAACCTAGTTATTAATTAATAAATAATTTAAAAAAAAAACATTTTCCAGTGAATCAAATTGTGAATCTAAACCATTCTCAAATCGCCTTGAACAACCACAAAAAAAATCATCGCTATCGGTCTAAAATACTGAACGATGGTTTGAGAAAACTCTTGCCTTGAAAATGTAGGTTACAAGGCTTATTGATGATACAAATAAAGAAAGTATTGGTGCTTAATCCACGTTCTTGGGGTAATTAAACAAATTAAACCACTACGATTATGGAGCATGGTGATGTAAGATTGAAGCCTTCCCGATCATGGGAAAACCCGTTATCAGCAGTGGGATAGAATGTAACGCAGGTAATATTTTACAACTGTCTGTTCACATAGAGAATTAACGTTTCACGTAACTTTTCATATTCATAGCCCCATAGTAGGGTATATACCCTGGGTGCCATGGACACGCAAAGACAGAAACACAAACACCCAGACCGAAAACCGTCATTATTTATCATCCCTCCAATTCCGGCATAGTAACCATTGCGCCACGCGAGTCGTCAAATTAATTAATGAGGGCTAAATTTAACCGCACTAGCGATTTGCGCAGTGAGCAGCGATGGCCGAGTGGTAAGGACTTTGGTCGTCGACGCGGGAGATGCCGGGTTCAAATCCTCAGCACGCACTTCTGACAAAAGAAATTTGTAATGTGCGTATTACATCGCTGCTCCACGGTGATGGAAAATATTCATCGTCGTGCATGCCTGAGAGAAACTCATAATTTCTCTACGGTATGATGTCCACTCTCACTTGTTAAAAGAGATCTGTGCCCAGCAGTGAGACATAAAAAGGTTGAAAAAAAAACTTAACCGAAACCTGAAACCGATTCAACATTGATAATTACAATAATGCAAGGATAATCTCAGGATCCACAAACAAACACGAAATCGTAATCATGATATCATAATTATCATGTGAATAAAACAATAATACTTGTTTCATACATTAATTCACAGCGATGTTCAAAGCGTTGCGCAGGCGCAAGTCGGGTTTCAACACGGTACAGTACTTTCATTTCTACTTGATTTTCATAACTTCATACTATCTAGCCTCGGTTTTTAAATTAAATAAGGTTATGTAAGGTTTTTAGGACATATGTAACATTCTTGAAATTTTGGGACGTTGGTCAAGATAAAATGACTCTACATTTTCTCACAAAAGTTATTAGTTATTTAGAAAATTAAAATAATACACGAGCATGCCCAGTTCTCCACCAACCCGCAGCGGTGGAGTAAACTGCTGATGTCTTGGAATCGTGGGCGTTTTGACTTTGTTCTGTTTCGCCGGGAATCGAATCCCTCGATTGGCAGTCAAGCATGGTAACCATTGCGCCACGCGGGTCGTTATATACATATTATATACATCAAAGGTACACATGTCAAAGCAGGTCTTTAGTGCTTGAAGCAGATTGTATACAAAAAAACCGTATACTAAATTTTTTGTCGATTATTGAACCAAGCGGATTCGCTGCAGTGCAGCAATCTCGTATTATGGATAAACGATTTCTCCATAACTTATAGTTAGACTATTAATAGGAAAAATACATGTGATTAATCTCTAACTTCCCAGTTAATTACAATTAAGGTCAAGTAATACTTTAGGCGTACAAAGTCACGAGCGAAACATATCGGAACGAATCGATTGGAACGATTTAATATCATACATGGTTATGTCCTACTAATATTATAAAAGAAAGTTTGTACGTTCGGACGTTTGTTCGTCGATCACGTGTAAAGGAGTAATTGGATGAATGAGGATTTTTTAATAAAATTGAACAAGAAGTAGAATAAATCGTAGCTAACAATTATTTCAGAATGTTTTCGTGGTACACATAATATCTAATTGCGTTTGTTACGAAACGTTAGAGCAAAATATGTGTACAGTGTTATGATTCCAAAGTTGACGATATTAATAAACTTTTCTGTTCTCGCTCTGGACACTAGATTTTTGTATTATGGTCTGGGTGTTTGTGTTCATGTCTCTATGAATGGCCGTAGTACCCACGACACAGGGCACATATCTCATAATTTGTCCTACTATTGGGGAGCTTACTCTTCCACGCTGATCTAGTACGAGTTGGTGGCCTGCTGCCGAATGTTTCCAAATCACCCATAAAGCATCTGACAAGACTAAACGACTTAAATAAGAACATGTGTACTTAACCTTACAAACAAAATAATTTAGCTGCAAGCGAAGTTGCCGGAAAAAGGTAGTTGCTTTTACAAGCTTACATAAGAGACCCTTGTTATCAATCTGACCATGAACACGCCAACCTTCACACATTCTACTAACATTTAAATAATACTTGTGTCAACAATCAAATTGATTTGAGCTTCAATATAGTTGAAGAGTTAAATGCAATTTGGTTTGTTTGAAGAATCAATTCTAGTATGTGACATGTAAGGAAATACTATTAAGACATTGACGAATATTTAAAATCGTAGAGTTTATGGGTTTTCGTTTTTGCTTAAGGTGAGAAGGACGGAAGTAGACATAGTGCGTTTTGGTTTTTAAACCTATGATGGGAAGTAATTGGGAGGATCCTCCTATACCTATATTATTATGGTACAATAATCATACAAGTTTGTTGTATAGAGACATTTTAAAGAGGTAATAAATATGCAACAGCAAGTTAAAAATGTAGACGATAAGATCATGCTGACAATACAATTCAATTCCAAAAATAAATAGAAAATAAATAGTGTAATTAAACGTTAAAATATTACGAGTTATAAGAATCTAATCAACTGCAAAATGTCGTCTTTGGTTTTAGTAACCTCAGAAAAAATTCATTTGTAAAGTAGCTACAGCTGTTCTGTTAATCTCAATTAAGCATGAATAGACACATGTTCCTAAACCACCAAACATACATCAAGTTTCTTACAACATCTGCTGAACACGAACACCAGAGGACCTAGAAGATGTGCGGTGATTCACACGGACTTGTAATCTTTATAATCAAAGTTGGCGCTGTGACCCAAATCCGAGCAACCAGCGAGTACTTTCATTGTGAACGCGCTAGCACACACGCAAGCCACACAACCATACACATGTATACACACAACGTAAACAGAGCCTTGTGTGCATGCAGACAACACAGATGCAGTCACAATTGATAAACGCATGAAAGAATACTGCAATCCGCACATTGACGATGTTACTGGTAACGAAACATTTGGCTTCGAGTAATATTGCAATCGTAGATACAGGAAACGATTACTTTGGAATAATTATCAAATAAATTGGAAATTCTACTGTAAACTTTGACGCACACATTTAAACAGTGAACGTTTGCATTCATAAAACACACGAACATAAACAAGACGCTATAGTACTCGAATCTGAGGGTGTGTGAGTAACAGAGCAGTATTGTACGTCGGCATTAGAGCGAGGAGAGATGTATAGTATAATATGTCATAGAACTAGATATATGACTCGCATTTCCAGTTACATTCAATAAAAATGTAGGTATACGTTTAAGAATTTTTTAACTAACCAATAATATTTCAACTTATACATAAAATAAGTAGAAAGATTAAAAATAGTATTTTGTATCCATTCAAGAATTACGCTATTCAATTGCGGATAAGCAATAAAATATTGTAATGTTACAGAAACATAAAAACTTTCACTGTTATATAAGCTGTTTATGATATGATGATGATTCATATTGACAGTATCTTTTAATGTAAATAATTTTAATGTATTTTTATAGGTACCACTGATGCCTGAAACCTATAAATTAACTAAGTTTTCTCGTTTAAAAAATATTTACCTAATCTGATTTTGCTTCAGGAAGTAACAATTGAAAATCATATCTTGCAATCCCACTTTCCAATGACGGTCTAGCAATATCTCCGGAACTAATCGGAGCCAGCGAGCTTGGAATAATTGTGAAAGAAATGGCATGCAATCGTACCTAAAGCTACCTGGTTATCTGACAGTGACAGCACAATACAAGAACCATCAAAAGGCGATTAGGCAAATTGGAAAATGAGCATGACACGCGTAACATTGTCGTCAGAGTTTGTGTAATACCATTTAGTAACGTTTTGTGAACCATCTCGAGTAATCTCAACTGCTCCACTTACTATAAAATTACGTCTTTCCAAATCTTCTTTGTCTCTAGGCGAAATTCACTTATTGTATCAACTGCGATAAGTTTGGAATTTAGTCATAGCTATAACACCAATTTTATATCAACTAGATTCAATGAAACAAGTTTCATAGCTCCAATGCCTCCGACACAGAGGAAAAAATTGTAACAGTTGCATTCAGCGTACTACATAAATGTAATTAGTTTTGTATTCCGTTATGTATTTCCGTTTCTTTTGAACGATGTACTTTAAAAATATAGGCATCTCATTTTATCTATGTTTTATCCTAGCTCTCACTATAATTGATATCTTCGATCAGTCGATAATAGCCTATATTCAATTGCATTTATCGATTTCATTACCTTACCTAAAACAAGAATCTCTAAATGCAATGCCGGAAAGTAGGATTAGAGAAATTGTTACTTCCAGCCATCACTCAAATCAGTGTCATACAAAAAGTTATAATCTTCACAGTGCGTTGCATAATATGCGCTGGCGCAGCCCTGACGTAATCGAAACGAGCTCAGCGAAAGTTGCCGTAGCAATTTCACTCTCCTTATCTTTCTCTTTGACAGCCATCCCTTTCTTACTGCCAACTTTCAAACCTCGCTTTCTCACTTTATTCACATCGTGTTTTTTGTTTCTTTCGTCTTCGCTGCCTTTCATATATCGCTGACTCCCTCGTTAGCTTCTTCACGGTTGGCGTGGTCCATTTTTTTCGGTTTCGCACGCGCTGGAGGCGTCACCACTACGTAATCAATTGTTTCATGCTTGTTTGGTCCGCGGATGAGCCTCGAGGGAAAATATTAATGTGTTTTTTATTGTTAAGCGCGCTATTAAAGGTATCCACTTCAACAATAATTGCTTCAATTACATGTTAACACCGCAATGTTTATTCACAAGGGTTAAATTGTGCTGGCTATTGACTTATAAATAATATTTTGTACTGACATGACATACAAATTACCAATTAAACCGATGAATTATAGCTTACAATATTTCGTATCTTCTACAATAATTGTACGAGCTGTTGACATCTTTACGCTGTCGCAACGAAGTAGATTTGCATCTTATTGGCCATCATTCACATCAAAATGTAAAAGCTATCGAATAATGTAAGTATAATGATTACAGTGTCCGCTTGACAAGTTTTTTCTTACTCAAATAGTTATTTACATAATCGATAAATTTATCGACGAATTTGTCTCTAAAGATTAAGAGCGTTAATAATTTTTGTCATGGCTTTTGTGCTCTTTTTTCGTGATTAATTAGTTAACTTTACTTTTCTTTAATGTACAATCAATTAGGCAAATGTTGTTTCTTTTTGAAATTGCAATTCGTACACTTATTTTAAGGAACGCTTTTCACGTTTAGGTACCTCGTCCTATACTGTAGTATTAGTAAGCTTCTGCGTCTCTTAGTATTAAATTTGTTTTCTATAGGTAAAACAGCCTCGGTCCAAATATCCAGTTTTAAGTTAGATAGTGTTGTAGTGATAAATTTCCTAAGCGCAATCAGTAGGCAGTTGCACAAGTTTCGGGTGACCGGTGCGCAAGCCCAAGGTTGCTCTGGAAAGTAAAACCGTGGACATTCCGTCGGCCTACGAAGCTTTCGTCCCGCAAGGCTATCCGCTAGCGAGTAGGCCTACTGTTTACAACTCTCGCAAAATCCGGACTGTTATAAGTAGATTTTCAAATGTTGTAGGATATTTTGCTCGGTAGGTAAAGAAAATGAGGATATGATAATATAATTTTTACGGCGATTTTTTTGAAAATAGCAAAGTTTTAAATGGATATGGTATCATACAAATGTTTTACATAAAATAAGTTAGAAGTCGAAGGTCAAGTGTTTGTCTTATTATTATTATTAGTACCCGGTATTATACCGGGTACTAATAATATTGTTACGACTTTGAGTACCTATATCTCGAAAACAAAGCGTCGTACAGCAGAACCCCAAAAACGCATAAACAGGTATTAGGTCTACTATCGAACAGTGAAGAAAGTTCTCGAAAAATCAGTCATAAGAAAAACATCGATTTCTACGAGTAAACAAATCCGCGGTGAGTACGTACCTATATATAGCGTACGTATATAGGTTGTTTACATCGCGGGTCGCGGCTATTGTTAATGACTACATAAGCTGTACATAGGTGCGTAATAACATAAAGGAAGGTTCGGGACGGGCCTATTGTATTTGGTGATTCGGGAAATTTCTAGAGAACCATGGGCAGCCGTATATAAGGCACGCGCCGAGCCGCGACTGGGCAGTTTATTTCCGGAAGTGAAACCGAAGCGATCTCTACCAAGCGACAAGGAAGAATTATTTCGACGACTCAAGCGAAGATATTGGACTATAGTGATTGTGCATTGTGATTCGGACTCTTGTTAGTGGATTTTTGTGGAAGCTGACAATAAACGCCTTCTACGTTACCAACGGCATTTTCATTACCCATAGCGCGTAACAATTGGTGTCAGAAGCGGAATGCCGTTAGTACAACGAGAAGAAGAGGGGCGCACTCCGAGGACCAGGAGACAGGTCGGTATGGATGCTGCGCGACAACTTGCGGCTGAAGGAGAGGACGAGACCGCTGCACCGGGGTCGTCGTCAGGGGCAACCGCAGCACCGGCTCCGACAATGGACATGGCAGCGCTACTGTCTGCCATACAGGGGATGCAGGAAAAGATGCAGGCCAATCTAGAAGCTAGACTAGAAGCCAGCCAACGGGAACAGGAAGCCATCCGCCGCGAGATCCAGGCCAGTCAAGAAGCCAGCCGCCACGAACAAGAGGCCAGCGTTCGACAAATCCAGGATCAAATCCAGACCAGTCAAGAGGCCAGCCGTCGAGAGATCATAGAGAAAATTGACAGTGGACTTACTGGCCTTGGCGAGAAACTTAAAGTAGTGGAGCATGAGGTTAAGGGAGTAACGCTCAGAACTGACCACCTGGAAGAGCGCGTTGAAGAATTAAGCAAGGAGGTCGTGAAACTGAAGATACGAGAACCGATATCAGCATCTCCTGCGACATCAGCTAGACTCGACCTTCCACATTTCGATGGAAGCTCTTCCTGGTCGGCGTTCCGATACCAGTTCGAGACGCTCGCAAAAGCAAATACCTGGGGGGATGATTACTCTTTTACTGCTCTAACTCTGGCCTTAAGAGGAGACGCCTTGATGACTATAGATAACCTACCGAAGGAAGGCCGGACACTGGAAGCTCTAATGGAAGCGCTAGAAACTCGCTATGGCGAGAAACATTTAGAATATGTGTACCGAGCCCAGCTTCGAGAGAGGACCCAGAAGCCCAACGAGAACCTCCAGCAATGGGCAACGGAGGTTGAAAGGCTTGTAAGGCGTGCTTACTCTTCGACACCAGGGAATATCGAAGTGTACTTACTGCAGGCATTTGTCGACGGGATACGAGATTTGGAGGTCAGGGCTGCTGTGCGTCTGGGCCATCATCAGTCTCTAAAGAATGCTTTGGCACATGCCCTGGAAGTCGAAGCCGTGAGACAGGATGCAAGGTACCACAAAGTAAGAGAAGTGGTCACGGAGCAAAAGAAGTCACGTTTTATCCCCACCTGCTATGGTTGCGGCGAAAAGGGGCATATTCGCTTAGAGTGCCCCAAGAAGAAAAGAAGATGGGTTTCTGACTCGGAAACCCAAGTGGACGAGTTGCCGTTAAACTAGATGTCGCCAGGGCCGCGGGGCGGGCGCTGGTTGGTCAAATTAATGCCCCCTGTATTACAATTAACCAAGTTTGCAACGGAAACAGCTTAACAATTGAGGGTATTGTGAATAACCGGACTTGCCAATTCACTGTGGATACTGGCGCCTCTTGTTCAATTGTAAAGCCTGAGCTACTTCCGCGAACCATTCAGTGGACCAAGCGATCGCCAGCATACCGTCTTCAAACAGCAACGGGCCAACCAGTTTCCGTCCTCGGCAATATAGACGTTGATTTGAAGATTGGTGACCGTGTATACCGACATCCAGTATTAATTGCTAGTATCACCGATGATTGCATATTGGGACTGGACTTCTTAAGGAAAGAACAGTGCGTTGTTGACGTACGGAAAGGGGTTTTGAAGTTCCCTGATCAAGAAGTATGTCTTAATGGATCTGAACCATGCAATCTTTACTGCTTGAAGGACACTTTACTGGCACCCAGATCGGAGTCTCTAGTGAAAGTGAAATTCCCCTCGAAGGTTAAAGTAAGAAGATGCGTGATTGTTGAGGACACCGGAAGTAACCATAACTTGATTACTGCAAGAACTCTACTCATGTCCAAAGGAGTATCTACGGTTCGGGTTCTCAATATGAGTAACGAGGAAGTTCATTTAAAGAAGAACAGCTTAATGGGAAGATGCGAGGAAGTGAAACTTCTTAGACAGCTGGGAAATATCAAAGCAGTACAGCCAGAGCAACAAAACAGCGCTGATATTGTCTGTCAACTTCTTGAAGCTTCTAAGGAGAATTTATCTACTTCCGAGCGACAGCAGGCATGGGAACTCCTATCAAAATTTAAAGACATTTTTGCAAAGGACTGTGATTTCGGACGAACGGGACTCGTCAAGCACCAAATCGACACCGGCGACGCTAGGCCCATTAAACAAAGACCTCGAAGGATACCATGGGCAAAAGAAAAAGAAGTCACTGAACTCGTCAAAGACATGGCTAGTAACGGAATTATCGAACCTTCTACAAGTCCGTGGTCTTCACCAGTTGTGTTAGTAAAGAAAAAGGACGGCAGCACAAGGTTCTGTGTAGATTACCGGATGTTGAATAACGTTACTAAAAAGGATAGTTATCCCCTGCCTCGAATAGATGACACGCTGGACATGCTCAGTGGTATGAAGTGGTTCTCTACCATTGATCTGAAGAGTGGATATTGGCAGGTGGAGATAGATCCGAAAGATAAGGAAAAGACAGCATTCAGTACAGGAATAGGTAACGGTCTATGGCAATTTAAAGTCATGCCATTCGGCTTATGTAATGCACCGGCAACCTTCGAACGTCTCATGGAAAGGGTAATGGTGGGCCTTCTTGGAGACGTATGTTTGGTCTACCTTGATGACATCATCATCATGGGGCGTACTTTTAAGGAACACCTGCGGAATATGGAAAAGGTCTTTACACGGCTTAGGAACGCCAACCTTAAGCTAAGCCCGAAGAAATGTGCCCTCTTCAAGAAAGAAGTGAGCTACCTTGGGCACATAATTTCCCCGGAAGGAGTTAAAACCGACCCAGAGAAGACTAAGGCTGTGCAGGACTGGCCTACTCCGAGGAATAAATCTGAAGTACGTTCATTTCTGGGTCTGTGTACGTATTACAGACGTTTTGTAAAGAAATTTTCAGATATAGCCAGGCCATTACATCGTCTTACGGAAGAAAAACGAGATTTTGTCTGGGATTCGACTTGTGAAGATGCTTTCAGAGAGCTAAAACGTTGTTTGTGTGAAACGCCTATATTAGGATATCCAAGTCGCGATGGGAGATTCATCGTGGATACGGACGCGAGTAATACTGGAATCGGCGGCGTTTTATCACAGATACAAGGTGAGCACACGGTAGTGATAGCATACTTCAGCAAATCACTCTCGAAACCAGAAAGAAATTACTGCGTCACTCGTCGAGAATTACTTGCTGTGGTCAAGGTCTTGCAACATTTTTCGAAGTACCTTATTGGTCGCCAGTTTACACTACGGACAGATCACGCAGCGTTACAATGGCTCCTGCAGTTTAAAAATCCTGAAGGTCAAGTGGCACGATGGCTCGAGCAACTGCAGGAGTTTCATTTTGTTACGGAACACCGAAGTGGAAAAGGACACAGCAACGCCGATGCCTTATCACGAAGACCTTGTCCTGAAGATTGCAAACACTGTCAGAAACAGGAAACCATTGGACATGTTAAATTAATAAGGACACAAGGTTTAGACGATGAATGGACCAACGAAAACATGAAGAAAGCGCAAGAAGAAGATGATGATCTACGTTTAATACTGGACTGGAAACGAAGTGACAACAAACCCAGCTGGAATGATGTGTCAGCATGTAGTCCAATTACTAAAAGCTATTGGGCTCAATGGGACAGCTTAGTCTTGGAAAATGATGTCTTACATAGACGATGGGAGTCTAACACCGGAAAGGAAGTAACCCTACAGATCGTAGTACCAAGAAGTATGGTGTCTTCTGTCCTAAGGCACATTCATGATGGAACTTCTGGTGGGCACCTTGGGGTCAAGAAAACACTAGTAAAGTTACGAAGAAGATTCTATTGGGTACATTGTCGCAAAGATGTTGAAGATTGGTGCCGAAAATGTACAGCTTGCGCTTCAGTCAGAGGTCCCCAAACAAGAAGTAAAGGCAAATTAAAGTTGTATAACGTTGGAGCACCTTGGGAGCGTATAGCTATTGACGTAGCTGGGCCATTTCCAGTAACCGAAGATGGAAACCGATACATCGTAGTTGTGCAGGACTATTTCACCAAGTGGCCTGAAGTATTTGCCACTCCCAATCAAGAAGCACACACCGTGGCTAAAAAGCTCGTGCAAGAAGTAGTCTGCCGATATGGTGTACCTATGGAAATCCATTCAGACCAAGGACGTAATTTCGAGTCGGGGCTTTTCCAAGAAATGTGCAGTTTGCTGGGCATGCATAAGACGCGCACGACTCCTGCTCATCCACAGTCAGACGGTATGGTCGAGAGATTCAACCAAACGTTGGAAAATCACTTGGCTAAGGTAGTGGATGAACATCAAAAAGATTGGGACCAATACATACCTCTGTTCCTTATGTCGTATCGTTCGGCACTCCACGACAGTACAGGATTTACTCCAGCAAAGGTGAACTTCGGCAGAGAAATCAGGCTTCCGATAGACGCTATAACTGGAACTCCACCAGATGGTCCCAAGATTGTGACGGAGTACGTTAGTGATCTTCAATACCAGCTAAATGAGGTACACAAGATGGTTCGGGAGAACAGCTTGAAAACCAGCACAAGCATGAAAACCCGATACGACAGGAAATCCAATTCCAAGGGATTTGAAGAAGGAGCTCTAGTGTGGTTTCACAATCCGCAGAGGAAAAAGGGGAAGTCCCCGAAATTACAACCTCGCTGGGAAGGACCTTACACTGTTGTCGCAAAGATTAACGACATTACGTACCGGATTAAGAAGGGTCCCCGCGGCAAGCTAAAAGTAGTACATGTAGACCGACTAGCAAAATACCACGGAAAGAATTATGCTCGGGACGAGCATGACTAAGGAGGGGGTAATGTTACGACTTTGAGTACCTATATCTCGAAAACAAAGCGTCGTACAGCAGAACCCCAAAAACGCATAAACAGGTATTAGGTCTACTATCGAACAGTGAAGAAAGTTCTCGAAAAATCAGTCATAAGAAAAACATCGATTTCTACGAGTAAACAAATCCGCGGTGAGTACGTACCTATATATAGCGTACGTATATAGGTTGTTTACATCGCGGGTCGCGGCTATTGTTAATGACTACATAAGCTGTACATAGGTGCGTAATAACATAAAGGAAGGTTCGGGACGGGCCTATTGTATTTGGTGATTCGGGAAATTTCTAGAGAACCATGGGCAGCCGTATATAAGGCACGCGCCGAGCCGCGACTGGGCAGTTTATTTCCGGAAGTGAAACCGAAGCGATCTCTACCAAGCGACAAGGAAGAATTATTTCGACGACTCAAGCGAAGATATTGGACTATAGTGATTGTGCATTGTGATTCGGACTCTTGTTAGTGGATTTTTGTGGAAGCTGACAATAAACGCCTTCTACGTTACCAACGGCATTTTCATTACCCATAGCGCGTAACAATATATTAGTAATATTAGGACAACCGAGCGTTGCTCGGATAAAAATAATTGTTTTTTTATTTATTATTTCAAGCCAAACACTTATTGGCTTAGTGTTACTTAACAACGCCATCAGAAAAAGCTACCGATTAAAATATATATTATGGTACCACAAAAAAAAAGAAAAAAAGGAAAATGTTTGATTGAGATTTGAGTCCACATTCAATCAGCCAAGAAAGCTTTAAGTCGGCCGACTAAATTCTTATAGAGATGGCAGTTGACGTTTGACGGTGTTCTACGCAATATTATTAATACTCTCCAATAGATGTCAGGAAGAGTCATATTTTTCGGTTTATATTAAAGTTAATTATCGCTTTATTACGGATAAAGCGACAATTTCTAATAATGAAACCGAACCACAATACAAAGAACTCCTTTACCTAAACCTGAACTAAGTTTCACGAAAATCGTTGGAGCCGTATCCGAGATTCAATTATTACATATATATATATAAACAAGAAAGGTTTCGTTTAAATGTATTAGATTCACCTTCCGGTTTTTTCCTCGCTGAAGTATGTCACGTATGTCAGTTGCTTTTGCTTGCGAAAAACAGAAAAATATTAATCATCGTATTGAAGAAGTTACGTTATTACTTCTTTGGTGCGATTGGGAAAAATGATGAGAATTAATTTTATAAGATGCGCGCGCACATCGACAGAAAAAAGCAACAGTCTGAAGTTAGTTGCTATTCAAACCGATAACTATGTTCATGTTGTTGTTGTCAGTACAATTAAACAGTGTGAATAAATATAAAATAAGTATATTAGTGTTTTTATTAAATCAATTATATATGACGGTGATAGATATTTGCTGATACTTTATAGTATATATATTTATTTTGAATATTTGTGATAAAAGTGGTTTTAATAAACTGTCTTAAGTGCATTTATACATTTGAGGTTAATTGTCGGTATGTATAATTTATTTACATCGTAATTTATAAATTATTATTTACACCTAATCATATTATCTATCTAGCTAAATCTTTTGCGGGTTTCTCTTAAACTAATAAGAAGTATAACTTCTAACGCGTGTATATAAGTACACAAACTCTTTTTTTTCTGAAAAGTATTATTTGAAATGAAAGTAATCGTTTGATTTATATTAACCATGTGGTTTTGAGTAATCAGTGTAGCCTATGCACATCTTCAGGAAACTTCAAGCAAGTTTCTAATATTTCCTGACATTGGTTTTACTCTGGAGGATGATAGTACCAAGCCACACCTACACGAATATGAACTTACGATTCAGGATGAACATTAAATTATTTTTGTTATTTAAAATATAATAAGTTATGAATGGATTAACTAACCATGCTGCAACTCTTTTTGCGTCCCACTGCTGGGCACGGGTCTCTTTCCATTATTATTAGGGAGACCTGGAGCTTACTCCACCACGCTGCTCCAATGCAGATTGGTGGAGAGGCGGGCTAGTGGCCAACCCGCTGTCGGATGTTTTCAAACCGCCCATAAAGCCTCCGATAAGGTTTAACCACTGTTATCTTTACAACATTAACATTTATTTTCATTTCATACAAAAAATCAATATTATTATTGTTGCTTCAACTGAGTGTGGCGCCCCGTCGCCACGGCAAGCGTCGTCACGTCGCCAACGGCTTATCGTGGCCTCCGAAGCACGGAAATGCGCATAAATTTTTGCCACTAGCGGTCACCCATCTCACACCCGACCGCGGCCGTTTGGCTTAGTTGCGTAGATCGTTTGCGATCTACGCTAACCGCCGGGCCATGCACGCTTCTTACTATCTAACCATAGCCTTTACAAATGTGATACAATCAGCTCATCGGATCTCAAAAATACTAAAAAATTGTATAATTTTAATAACACAAACATTGAATTTGGATACCGTCAACAGTTTCACTTTGTAGAAAGTAATATTGGCGATCTCTTACTTGTGTAGTATACAATCACTGTTATCGTAAAAAGTACGAAAAATAAGCTTCTAAGTATTAAAGATTTATCGTGTGTATTTTATTTATAAAACTAGAAAGTTTTAGTATCTTACAAGAAATTTGAGCGGATTTTCTTTGTACAAACTTTTTCGACTGTTTCTTCCTCATTTACGACTGCAATGGACTGACAAAAGTCGATATCGAATACTTTTCTAGGTTTTCCTTTAAGTATTGAATAATATAATGTACATATTTGCATGTAATTGTAACAATGATTTGGTGTTACCTGTAACATTAATTTGCATACCCTGGTGGGTTCAGATAAGAGTGCTATATTATGTGTAACAACTGCAATGTACAACATACCTTATCTAGCAATTAAATAAAATTGAATTGAATTGAATTGAAGTTTTTTATGTTTTCTTTTAATCATTTATTTTCAGCCTTTATTAAGATGTTCAAAATTATATCTAGATCCTAACATCCCCTTGTAGAGAGAGTACTTTAACGCTCATGCGATAAAGATTAAAAGAAAACCTGTACCAGTACCTGTGTCTTTTGAAACCCAATGGTCCCATTTAAAACACAGTGATCCCTATTATTATTGAAAGGAAAAAATAAGAGCCTGATTTCGTATTACGAATTGGTATTTTACTTAAGATATAATTATGTCACTTATAGCGAACAAAAATGACCGAACGGTAAAGAGCGCGGTCTTCGACACGGAGATACCAAGTTCAAACTCCTTGAGCTGACACATTTATCACTACTCCATATGGGAAAATACTGTCATATTTAATTAATTATGATGTTTTCCATCACCGTGCATGAAAAATACTCATAAAATTTCTTAAGGCATGATGTCCACCAATCCGCAATTAGCTAGCGTGGTGGACTATCCTAAAACCCTCTCGCGTCCGAGTTGAGCCTTGTTTTTATTTTATTTGAATGGAGTAACAGACGAGCATGCAGGCCACGTGGTGTTAAGTGGTCGCTGCAGCCCATGGACATCTACATACAACCTCAAGCAAGCATAGGTAAGTCTTTTCTGAGGTCGTATGCAGTTACGCTGCTACTCCGGAGGCTGGTGGTCGCCTCATGTAAGTGTGGCCGGCAACTGCGCCTTTCCACCGAAACACAATAGAATTGGTTCACGGCAGAAGTGGGTGCAGCGGTGGTACTTCCCCGAGCGAACGATAATAGTTCTACCACCTACAGACCTTGTGCTCAGCAGTGGGATACTCGTATAATATAAAACCTTGAAAATTACTGCCAGTTATATATTTTGTTCGTAACACACCCTTTCTGTTTTCAAAAGATTTTCCTGAACATCCCACCAAAATCAAAATAATGGTAAACCTATCATTTGACTATCCTTACCTCATTCACCTTTAATTCTTGTTCAAATAAATGTTTTAGGAAATATTTCGGTTTTAATTAAGTGTCGGCAAAGATTTGTGTCGATCTGTCGAGATGACTTTAGTAGATGTTAGTTACGTTTCGCATCGTTTATCATTCGATTACGGCAAAAAGTACGACAGTTTTATGTTTGTTTAGCGTAATAAGTCATTAAGATGTTCAGTTAAGATAACGTTTATTTGATGGTAGGTTTTGAAATTTCGATCCCTGTAGCGCGTAATCTAATACCTTTAAACGAGCAATTATTTTATAATATGTACGAGACGACCTCGCGAACCGCCTACATATGTTTGGGGTGGGCCAATTATCAGACCTACTGAATATTCTTATAAAATTTCATAAAAATCGGTCTAGCTGTTTTTGAGGAGTATGGTAACTGACATTGTGACAGGAGAATTTTATATAAGAAACTCGTAGATGTACCTACCTATATTATCTGCATCACACTAGTAAATTAAAATGAACCAAAGTATGTTTTTTTTTTCAACCTTATTTTTATGTCCCACTCCTGGGCTCAGGTCTCCTCATAAGTGAGAGGGATTTAGGCCATACTCCACCACGCTGGCCAAGTGCGGATTGGTGGACGTCATGCTTTCGAGAAATTATGAATTTCTCTCAGGCATGCACGGCGATGGAGAACATCGTAATCAATTAAATATCACGATATTTTGCATCACCGTGGAGCAGCGATAAATGCGCACATTATAAATTACTTTGTCAGAGATGCGCGCCGAGGATTTGAACCCGGGATCGGTCGCGTCGGAGACCGCGGATTTTTACCACTCGGCCATCGCTGCTCTATATTATCTGCATCACACTAGTAAATTAAAATTAAAATGAACCAAAGTATGTAATTATTGCAAATAATATCATGTGAAAGACTATTCATGTCTTTCATTAATCTCTACTTAGGTTTATTAATTATGATAAGTTCTAATTCCTTATCAGTTTTAAATCTTAATGTTCAACGTTTCCCGTTGTCGAATCGTAAATTTAGTATATTTAATGTACATTTAGCGAATGGAAGATTTAATATGATGTAACATTTAAATTGAATACCTTAGAATAAGTACGTATAGAATGAGTATCTTCATACAAGCGAGCTATCAAAATTGAAGCACTAAATAGATTCACACAGATGTCACATCTGACAAACAAAATATTTTTATTTAGACCAAAATAACTATAAAATACTACAAAATATTGAAAAGTTAACTGTGAAAAGTTACGTTATTAGACATCTTTTGTTTTTCAAAAGTGTTGTATCACAATTTAACAGCACCAACATAATCATAATGTTTATTCGGGAGAAACGTTCGGCGTGCTTTAACCTTAAATCTTACGGAGCAGCCCGGCGTTTGGTGTCATTAATGACACCAATTAACATGCTTCATTTTGGGCACGCGAACTTCAATAAATAAATAAACGTTACACACTCATAGCCCCACAGTAGGGTAACGATACCCTGTGTCGTGGGTACCATGGACACATACAAAGACAGGAACCAGGACCTCTGTGGCGCAATGGTTACCATGCCCGACTGCCTATCGAAGGGTCCCGGGTTGGATTCACGGCGAAACAGAAATTTGAATGATGAGTTTAAATTTCTGTTCTCGGTCTGGGTGTTTGTATTTCTGTCTTTGTGTGTGATCATGGGACCCACAACACAGGGTATATCTACCCTACTGTGGGACTTTAAGTGTGAAGCGTTATTTTATTTTACTACTTTTATTTCTTTAGCTATAGTTTTTTCGATTTATATATGCTTATTGACCTATTAAAGTTGGGAACTTAGAATAATTACAATTACATTATAGAAACCAAGTTCACGCGCCCAAATTATAGCATGTTGATTGGTGCCATTAATGGCGCCAAATGCCGGGCCGCTCCGTAAGACTTAAGGTTAAATATCAGAACACTTTTTAGAAACAAAAGAAGTCTAATAAAAAACAGTATTAAAACACAATATTTTGTTGTATTTTATAGTTAATTTGGTCAAAATAAAATCATTTTGTTTGTCAGATGTGACAGCTGTAGGAAGGAATCTATTTAGTACTTAAATTTTGACAGCGCGCTTGTATGAAGACACTCAGTATATACGTATTTATTCTAAGGTTGTGAAATATAAAACCAAGGCAAAGCTACTGCTAAGTAGCCACACTCTTCAAGAAAAGACTTCTATTTTTTATATTGATTGTCTTTATATTTCACCTACGAAGTATCACGCACCCTGGCAGCGGTCTGCTGAATTCATTTGTACCGTGAAGCTATTCTACTGTGTTGTGGTGGATAGAGAGCTATTGCTGGCCAAACTTAAATATGGTGACCATAAGCCTCCGGAGTTACAACGCAACTGCTTAAATAACTTCAGGAAAACTTAAGCTCACTGAGATTATGTCTAGTTGTGTATGGGCGCCACTTTACGTCATGTAGCATGGTCGTCTGTTACTCCATATGCAAAATTAAAATCACCAAAAATTTGTTTTAAAAATGAATGTGTTTTGTCCAGTTGGACAAAACTTTTTTTAACTTTTTTATGTCCCACTACTGGCAGATCGAGGCCGTAATACATCACGCTGGCCGAATAGGATTGATGAACATCATGCCTTCGAATTATGAGTTTCTCTCAGGGACTAGTTTCTTCCTCACCGTGGAGCAGCAATAAATTCGCACTTACCAATTTTTTTGGTAGCGGTGCGCGCCTTGGTTTACGCGCGATTTGTACTTGGTACCTCCGTGCCGACCTCGACCACTGCGTTTTTGTATCCGTAAACTGTACCATTTAATTATATCAAATTCTCAAACCAAAACAGTCATTTCAATGCCACAGAAAGCTCTCGCCGCCTTCGACTAAATTTCGTCCAAATCCGCTTTCAAATGACTCATTCAAGTGTTCGAAGTGACCTTTCCTTTTTATTTTAGGACCTAAAAACCCGCCGGAAGTACCTAATTGGGATTCCTGGGCACCCTTTTAGTAATTTAGTCTCGTTGCTTTTTTCTAAGCTCGCGGCTATTGTTATTCGATTCGAAAAGATTGTGTTTATCCATTGTTAGACGATTACGCGAAAATTGGGATTTAATCTGTTATTATTTAGCCATTAGAAGACTTTGTTTACGTTTACCGTCTTCTATATGACATTCAAAAACAGGCTTTCTGTACGTACTGACCTTTTTGAGAATAGAAAATTTTTGCTGGCAATGATTTTTGTACTGAATAGTGCTTACTAAATAAATGCTTTCACTCTCTATTCTATGAGAAAATGTCTGTCGATAAGTTCGTTGAATAAGTTACGCTGCATAACTGCATATATGTACATATTAGCTATGGTATATCCAGCCCTAGGATTCCTTTAAGATTGTGGGCAACGAGAGTAGGAGCATGATCCGTCCGTCCGAAGGTCGATGGTGTGTGGGTAGCCATACGTTCGTAAGCACCTGATGATCCCGTTTGGGGCATCTCGCAGGGACATGCCCCAGAGTTTTTTTAGTAAGGTACAATTCGCATGTAACACTTATATTTGACTATATACTTATGCGTCTTCCGTGGCGATGTGACTGCATGTTTGCTTGATGGTGTGGTGCCATTCAGCTTGCCTGCTTACTTCTAAATAAAGTTCCTAAGTTCTTCCGCCCCCCAGACCAGAAAATCTTGGTTTGGCCTTAAGCATCACAGACCTCTAAACCGTTATGTTTGAGTGTGATTTCTATGCGCGTATGGCCCAACAGTTGGCGTTAAATGCAAACGAACTACACAGCGCAGCGCAACGGGCACGGGGTGTGAGATGGGTGATCGCTAGTGGCAAAAATTTCATTCGCTTTTTCATGTTTCCTTAAGTCGTCGGTCCCGGTTGTTATCAAAAGTTATATATATTTAAAAATATCCGACAGCTACTAACCCGCATCTCCACCAACCTGCATTGGAGCAGCGTGATGGAGTATCCTCGAAGCCTCCCCAATAATAATGAAAAGAGACATTCTTTCACTGCGTTTCTATATTGTTTCTCAGAATTGGGTGCAGTTGGTACTTTCCGGACGAACCCCGCCAGTTCCGACAACCCCGAAAATTCTGTGATTTAGTCCCAATAATTTTAGCAAATATGTTATGTCTATCTCTGTTATATTTATTACTGAATGCGGAAGAGTGAGTACAGCTCTCCTCGAGATGCATACTTTGTCACGCGATGACGCTAGCGGTGCAAATAAACCGTGATGGTCTCATCTGCTGAGTGTTTTATAAATTGTGCACATTAATATGGTAATGGTAGGTAAGTAAACGTCTCCTAGACACGTGCTTAGTGCGTAGTTAGTGAGTTAACTATCTACACAAATAAATAAAATTGGAGTGTCTGTTTGTATAAAATAACCGCTTTTTACTTCATCCACGTAAATTTATATACGGTACATATGCCAAAATATTTTTTTACAATTTTTGTCTATCTGTCTGTTTGTCGGTCTGACAGTATGTTTGTTCCGGATAATCTCTGAAACGGCTGGACTGATTTTGACGGGACTTTCACTGGCAGGTAGCTGATGTAATGAGGAGTAACTAAGGCTACTTTTATTTTAGAAAAAATATACAACTAAAGTCCATGCGAATGAAGTCGTGGGCGACCACTAGCACGTTATATTAGGCTAGCGCGCTCACTATGCTATCGGATATGGCTGATACTGAATATATGATATATAAAATATATAACGTTTCACACTCATAGCCCCACAGTAAGGTAGATAAGACCCTGTGTCGTAGGTACCATGGACACACATAAAGACAAAAACACAAACACCCAAACCGGGAACAGAAATTTAAACTCTTCATTCAAATTTCTGCTTCGCCGGGAATCGAACCCGGGACCCTCCGATTAGCAGTCTAGCATGGTAACAGTGGTAACCATTGCGCCACAGGGGTCGTCGTTGTATATATCAATATATTATGCATATAGTCTTCTTATTATAACAAAAATTTAAATCTACATTAATATCACATAAAAAAATAATAGAGTTGTGTATACCTATAAAATAAGGTTCGAATTGAAAAATTATTTTTGTGTTGAATAGTCCATTTATTGAAGAAGGCTATAGGGCATATAACATCATGCTATGACTAATACCAAAGTCCACCCGGACGAAGTTACAGGCGGCCGATAGTCCAATATAATATAACAATACAATATAATATAAATCGCAGTCACTCTTATACGAATTACGGTACGGAAACCGGTTGTTCTGTAGATCTTCCCTTATCACTAGACTCTACGATCAAAAGGTCAACAAATAAATAAATGAATGACAGACAAACAAATAAATGAATAACAGATTTAAGCAATATTTAAATGATGTCATATGAAAATTAACAATAAATACTGCACCCACAGTATTAATACGAGAGGACCCGTACCTCAATACAACATAATCTAAACAAATTTGAAGACATAATGTGATTTAATAAATTATTCAATGTAGCCCTTATGTAAATCAAAATAAAGCCTAGAAAATCTTTGTGAAGAGCTATTCAGATTAGGTTGCAGTCTTATACCTTAAGAAAAAAGAAAAAAGATTGTAAATAGTTGATAGTTCCATGATTCCATTTGGGACGACAAAGTATAACCGCAGCATAGATTTGTTCCTTTTTCCGCTACACATTTTTTAAAGAATTTTATGACTGAAATTCTTAGTTCATCTGGTAGGTTCACCTACTTCAATTATGTCAGACTATTCAGGGCTGTAAAGAAAAGAAAAGAAAAGAACAGAAAATATTTTATTTGCACAAATATGGGATAAAAGGTTTTACAAATATGTATATTTAGATCGCCATATTTACCCTTTAGGGTATACAAATTTGTATACATTGTAAAAGTTATAGAATTACAAGTTAAATTATAAACTAATTATGTACAGTAAACACTAAAATATACAGTATACTTAAATAATTTTACATTATTATCACTTTAGCTACTTTAATTAAATGTAACCCAAGTTTGTGCTTTTTATACAAATTTATTTTATTTTATTTGAACCGTACGTGGTTGACCGTCATTAATCGTAATCGTATTAAATTTTAAACACTTGAAATTGTTAAACAAACAAACGTCCGCCGTCTGTACCTCGTACTTTTATTTAGACTACTGGTTAAAAACCAAAAGTTAACTGTTATTGTATTACAATCACAATATGAAATTTTGTACCCTGGTAAAAAAAGCATTTTAATGGCGCGGAAACTTTCTGGCGGTACTGCTATGGCAGCGCGTGTAAAAGCTCTTTAAATATTAAGCAGCATACTTGCTAGATTTTTGAACACGGTTTTAACCAGTAAAATATGTCAGAAACCTACTGTAATAATACCAAACAAATACAACATACAATATGTATTCGCTTATGTATACATTATATTATGTATATACATATATTGTAGTATATCTATGTATTTATAAAGATATATATAAGTGTGTGTAGGTATTATTATAAGTTCATTATAAATTCAAATCATTTTTTCCATTCTAATAGATTGTTGACTATCAAAGCCTACCTCGCATTTTCGTCATCACCCAGGGTCGACTGGTAGACAATTCTAATGGGCATTATGACCCTTTGTGACTCTTAATTTAAGGTGTTTCACAGAAATTAATAAATAAATACATTGGCTTACTCGTTCATTCATTCCATTCATTTTGCTCTAAGTTTCATTGCGCACCTTTCCCGGTCGAACACAACCCTATCTAACGCATATGCGCATCTTCACAAGTCAAAGTTCGCTGTATAACCTTCGAGAGGGAATCCAATCAACTATCTAATAAACTGGCATGCGAAATAAATTGCGCTTCATAACGTGAATAATTCATTATCGTGCAGTATTATTATGTGCTGAATTATTGCAATAGCTCTATCATTTTTTCTCGCTTAACATGCATAGGAACATGTTTGCAGTATTAAGCCATTAATTGATTGAATTTTTGATTTTTTGTAGCGATTATGCAATAGTGTACTTTGTTGCGTTTGCGTTTAAGAGATACATGTTTTACGGCTGGGTACCCGAAAAAGAAAAAAAAACAATTCTTACAACTTTTTTTTTATAGGTATGATATCAAATTATTATGTTGAAATAATAACAAATACTCAGATCTCCCATGGAGCTGAAAGAATTAACGTTCTAAATCCATATATTCAAAAATTATCGCCTCAAAAGGTATCAACACAGTTTTCCATAAACCTACACTGGAAAATTTTTGAAAGATGCAAGTGTTGTGGTAGAGTCTCTATTAGGATTCTCTATTTTCTTTACATAGTTTACGAATTCTACGGTCTCCCTGATACAAGTATCAGTCTTACACTTATCCGGTTTTATTTAATGAAAAAGATAGTAAAATACTAGCATACTGTAGCTGGGAGTATTAAGCAGTCACAGTAGATAATATCGTTGGACATCAACTTCATAAAGGATCATGCTAATTATTGTAATAAACGGACGTTGTATGCTGGTGTGATTCTTATCCTAAGGAGGGACATTCTTGCTAATGTCTTCTAAAATATTTGTTCCAGTAGTTTTGGGTTTCAGAATAAATGAGGGTTTCGGACAGTAACAGCGGAAGCTCGAGTCAGTCATTGCCCAGAGGTTTGTGCTTCAAGCCATCGCAAGCACTGGGAGGTGCAGGAAAGCAGAATCGCTTTCCCGATGATGAGGCCATTTTTGGGCGCCAACACTAAAGACACCAATGTTCTTCTAGAGATTCCAGAGTTCTTCCCAAGCATTGAGACAGGTCGTCATGAGGGTCTTAGTGTGGTAAAAATAACGATGTAAATGTATGATATTACCATGACCATCAATTTATTTGAAAAAAAAATCAAATTTGCAATATTTCTACTGTGAGTGAGTTTCGAACGTCTACAACTAGATTATAGCAGCTTTTTGCTGTGAGGAAAGAGATCATTACAAAATAATTACAAGTCCTTAGTAGTCCAGATATGCGTGTAATCATGCTACACCTTTTTTTGTCGGGGGGGGGGGGGAACCTTCAAAAGGTACCCGGCACCTTGGGAGAGGGTACCGGGTTATGTGGGATTTGACCGCACTAAAACAAAATCGGTGACTGCCACTGCGCTTGGGGAGGACTCCGGGATCTCCGGCGGAACGCACCGGTGTCCTCCACGCGCGACGCCCCAGAACGGGCCCATCTTCGGGAGAGCATATGTGCTCTCCTGCACCTTCCGATGCTCACGGCGACATGCGGCCACGCACACATCGCCGCCCTTCCCGGGGCTACTGGTTGGACGGATCGAGCTCCCACTCACACTGTCCACAACCCCGGAAGCCCCCAGGGGATACCGTAGCTCTATTCTTAATCCTGAAGCTACAGGGACTAATCATGCTACACCTATTAACATCAGTACTAATAATTAAATGAGTTTTTAAAAATATGTATATCTAACGTTATAAAAACATTTTATTTTGGAGTACTAAGCTGTCGTCTTAATCTCCGATGCACAATCTTTAAAAGGGTGTTGCAATCGCTTTATCTGTTGATGGTTTTGATTTGTTGCATATTCCTTACCTTATCTTTTCTTGTTTGAACCAACTTATGTAGGTACATATAGCTGCTGCTGTCATAAGGGTCACGTGACCTAACAATGCTTGCGCTTGCCACACATGACAGTGATATGTTGCACTAAGAGCTGTATTCTATGAATGCGCTCATGAAATAAGTACTTAATGTAAACATTTATATTTAAATTGGTGTAAAATTTCCTGCTGTTTCCTACTACTGAAATACTTACTCATTATGTTTCAAATGACAGCTGCTAATTAGATCGACAGTAAAATATTATTTTTTTAACTTAGAGGAGATTGAAGCTTGTACCTACGAACGTAGTTATAAAATAGTCAATAAAACTTCCTAAATAGGCGATTTGACAAACATAATTTTATGCGTACAAACCTGTGGTACCCACCACCTGTAAAATACGCACTGGTTCCGAAGTCTTAAGATAAATATATTGCAAATAAAACACACCAACTTTAGTAGAAGTAAAAACGTATATGAAAATTTATTCGTTGCCAAGGAGACAAAATCAACAACCTTTTCTTTATAAAAACATAAATTTACAAAAAGGTTTTATGTCGCCTACAATTCTCCCCCCTAGTGCTAAGATAGCACTACTTTCTCAGCCGCAGCGAGTAGAGCAACGCGCGTTACTGGTCGGCGCAATAATCCCGTGCTTGTCTTCACATCGACAATGCGAACACGGCCGTCGTCTCCGGGATGCACTGCACTCACCACGCTGTGACGCCACAAACCACGCTCTGTATTGGGATCAACTATTATGACGTAGTCGCCTACCTCTAGCATTTGCCCCTCAGTTGTCCACTTTTGCCAGGAAAGAAGCTTAGGCAAATATTCCTTCATCCTTCTACTCCAGAACGAGTCTGTGAGTCGCTGAGCGATACGCCACTGTTTTCTTAAGCTAAAATCAACTTGTTCAAACTTACCAAAATTAGGTCCAGTGGATGACGTCCCAATCAAAAAATGATTAGGAGTCAAGGCTTCTGGATAACCCGGATCACTGGAAACATGTGTGATTGGACGGGAATTTACAAGTCCCTCCACCTCAAGTAAAAAGGTAGTAAGAGTTTGAGGGTGAGGAGCGCGTTCTTTCAAGCAGACTACTTTCAAAGCCGTCTTAACACTACGCACCATGCGCTCCCACGCTCCCCCCATCTCGGGTGCGCCGGGTGGTATAAACTTCCACTCGATGCCTAGAACTGCTCCATCCTCACACAGTTTATATTTATTGAGCTCGCTTATACTGCGTTTGAGTGTCTGCACCTCTGAAGCTTGTGCCATTATCAGGGTACAGTACACTCGGGGTACCGCGTCGAGCAATAAATCTGCGCAAGGCCATTATGGTCTCGTCAGTGGACAGATCTTCAGTGACTTCAATATGTATTGCCCGAATTGTAAGGCACGTAAATAGCAAGCCGTACCTCTTAAGTCGTCGGCGCCCCACAGTGACTTGCATGGGACCAAAGAAGTCCAATCCTGTAGCAAAGAATGGTCGGCGATGGTGCTGCAGTCTAACAGCAGGCAAATCCGCCATTCTTTGCGGCTGGGGAGCGGCACGTCGGTAGCGGCAGGATAAGCAGCGAGCTGCGACAGCACGTATCGTTGGTCTCAATTTGATGACCCAGTGCTGTTGCCAGAGCTCATTAAAGACAAGCTGATTGGCTCCATGGATAGCCTTACGGTGGTAGAATTCTACAAGTAGTCGAGTGGTTTGATGTCGGCCCTCGCTGATTACAGGTCGACAAGCTGGTAAATTATTTCCGACTTTATTTACTCTACCACCTACTCTAAGGAGTCCATCTTCATCAAGATAAGGAGTCAACGTGAGCAGTTTGCGACGACATTGATTCTCTTTTAGACGCTCGATGTCTCCAGAGAAGGTATCAGCCTGACATTTTTTCAACAATACTCCTTGTTTGAAATGCACGGCAGTCGGCGAAATCGCATCGTTTGAGATGTTCTTAATGACCTGTTGTTTATTGCTTGCCCAACCCCGTATCTCGAAGCCACCACACTTATGTATTTCTGTTATTTCATGTATTAATTTAGAAGCATTTTTGATACTTGAAGTCGAATATAGGCAGTCATCCATATAATGACTATTTATTATAACATGCGTGGCTTCGGGATACATGTCCTCATATTTTAAGGCATTTTTGTTTTTAATATATTGAGCAATAAACGGTGAACAGTTAGCTCCAAATATTAAACTAGTCATAGCACAAACCTTTATGGGTGAGTCGGCTGTCTCCTGCCAAAGAAAACGGAGTACGTGTTGGTCTTCTGCACGTATCTTAATACGTAAAAACATGTCACGTATGTCGCCGATAAACGCTATCTCATGTTCACGAAACTTGAGCATAATACCAAGCAACGAATTATATAAGTCGGGACCTGTAATTAAATAATCGTTTAAAGATTTACCCTGTACCTTTGCAGCGGCGTCATACACCAGCCGCAGCTTGCCGGTTTTGTTTGGATTTTGCACCCCAAAATGTGGCAGATACCACACACGATCTGCTGACAATTCATTGTTGCTCAATTCTCGAGCATAACCCTGATCAAATAATTTATTAATTTCAATTTTATATCTCTGTGCATAAGAAGGATCTTGACTAAATTTATTCAGTAATGTCCTATGTCTACAGTATGCATTATTGTAACTCTCAGGCATAGAAAAGTTATCTAACTTAAAAGGCAAACCAACCTCCCATTGGTTTCCTAAGAAACGCGAAGAGTTATCCAGTGCTTGTATAGCGCGAATATGTTCTGTATTGTCACGTTTTAATAGTGAAATTCCTATACAGTCTAATTCAAAAGTATTTTTTACAAGTTTATTTAATTCTAAAATTTTTCCACTGCTGTCGTCGGTACGATCTACATTGAATAATATTTTTTCTTTACTTACGTGCGTGTGAGTGCGAGTGTTTCCACAGCAACCGTGTATGCACCAGCCGAGCTTGCACCGAGTCGCGTAAGGTGCATTTTTACCGCCGTGCACCATCTCGAGCGGCGCTATCAAAAAATAATTATCCTGACCTAGTAACATTCGTGGCTCTACTCGCTCCCCACATACTTTATGCTTAATATTTAACAAATGATCACAATTCAAATTCTTAATAATAGACAGATTTTGAGTAGGCAAATTAAAATTTCGTACTTTTCGACATTTAAATTCGTAATAACAATTTTCATCGGAATTGCTAATCTGACCGCTTACAATAGGTGCATCGGAATGATACACTTCTATGCCAAATGCATCAATAAACTTAATAGCACTAGACTGTGTACACCTAAGACCTACACTGTCCGCTAAATCAGAGTCGATGATGGACACTGATGCTGCATCGTCAAGCAACGCATACGTTTGTACGACCCCCGCAGGTCCACGTAAGAACACTCTTACCACTTTTAATATTACCTCATTGCTCTTGTTCATCGAACTGGAGGTCGAACATGATGGTGTAGCGACATGAGCTACCGAGCTCGTGGGCGGCATGTCCTGGCGCGCGGGTTGGCCGGGCGGCGCGGACGCCGTTTGCGCCGTTGAAGGCGAGACTCGCATCGTAGGTTCCGGCGCCGGCCGGCTCCAGTGCAGCAGGCGATGGTGTGCGAGTCCACAGCCGTCTACGTCACACACGGGCGCGGGGCAGCTTGCACCTCTGTCGTGACGGGTTAATAAGCAGCAGTGACATAATCTCTGTGATTTCACGAAATCCCATCTCGTTTTTCGTAGAGCACGCTTAAATAAGCGACAATCTGTAATTAGATGACTATGTTTTGTGCAAAACTTACATGTACTTTTCTCTATAGTAGTCTCCTCAGTGTTAAAAATGTAACGCTTAAAACCTTGATTCTTGTTTTGATTATCGCTAGGTCGCCGTTGTGTTACTTCGGTCGAAGTCGACTTCCTATGTTCTTGAGACATGTACGCGCCGGCGACAGATATCATTTGCGCTTCTTTCTTGAGAAAGTTACTTAACAGTTCAAGTTTTGGTTCTCCTTGTATAATTCGCTCATAGGCATAGTCAGTCCACTTACTTAATAAAGTACTGGGTAATTTAGAAATTACAGAAGAAGCAAGTTCTGGACTTCTTATATAGTCGTACTGATTTAGTGCACGTATTGTTGCCACACAGTTGCTTACTTTCATGGCGAAATTAATAATATCATTTTGATAATATGTTTGTAAAGGCGGCAACTTACGAAGTTGAGATGTTAATGTGTGTATAATAAGATCGGAACGCCCAAATCTCAACTCTAAAGCTTCTAATACGGTAGCCGAGGGAGTGTTTCCTATAAGAAGGTCAGCCACGGCTTCTCTCGCTTCTCCTCGTAGTGCCTTGCGTAGCCTCCAAATATTTTCCGATTCGCTGTATTTACAGACTTTATTGGACTCCTCATAAGCGCTCTTAAAATGAAGCCATTCAATACAATCGCCACTAAACGGCGGTAGATCCTGTGGAGTAGCTAGACGGCTTAGTAACCGCTCCTCTCTCTCTGAACATGAGTGGACCATCACGTCTTTCAAAGTGTGTGCTAGATGTTCAATACTAGCATGTAGGTTTCTAGGGGGCGGAGCAGGAGACTCGTGTGCTAAAGGCAGTGCTGTAGCCGTCACATGTTGATGACTTTGGTGCAACCACTCTTCAACGGGAAAATGTGCCTTCTGTTCCTGGTCCTGAACGTCTTGTTCACTATGAAAGTCGTCTATATCCGATGCGGTAGCGATTTTGGCCTCTAACCTTTGTATTATGGCTTTGGCTTCTGCTAGTTCCTGTTCTAGCTCTATTCGTTTGGCGATGGATGACGCGGACGTCTTTTTTGACTTAACGGATGAAACTGATGGTGGCCTGGACTTACCATGGTGATGTTTAGAGCCACAGTCCTGGCCTTCGGGATTCATAGTTTTTATCACCGACTTCGAAAAGCCCTCATTTTCGTTGCCCTGTTGAGACGGCAATTGTTGCCGCATACTTCGCGTTATAATTCGCGTTGGCGGCGCGGGCGGTGGCGTATTAAACATTTTAACGCTAGTTTCTAGTATTTGGCTCGAAATGACCACTAATTTTAAAATACGCACTGGTTCCGAAGTCTTAAGATAAATATATTGCAAATAAAACACACCAACTTTAGTAGAAGTAAAAACGTATATGAAAATTTATTCGTTGCCAAGGAGACAAAATCAACAACCTTTTCTTTATAAAAACATAAATTTACAAAAAGGTTTTATGTCGCCTACACCACCTTTGCATGCTTGCATGCATAAGAGAAAAGAGGAAACCTCAAAATCAGTTGGCTGCAACCCTTTTAACGTCCCACTGCTTGGTACGGCTCTCTCGCCATTATTGGGGAGGCCTAGAGCTTACTCCACCACGCTGCTCCAATGCGGTTTGGTGGTGATGCGGGTTAGTGGCCAACCCGCTGTCGGATATTTTTAAACCACCCATAAGGCCTCCAACAAGGTTTAGTGACTGTTCTCTATCGACAACAACCTGGACCGACGGCTTAACGTGCCCTCCGAAGCACGGAAACGCGTATGAAATTTTTTGCCATTAGCGATCACCCACCTCACACCCGACCGCGCCTGTTTGACTTAGTCGTATATTGCTTGCATCCTACGCTAACTGCCGGGCCATGCGCGCTTTGTGTCCCTCTACAGCGCATGCGCGTAAACCACGGGGACACCGTAAGCCCCTAATAAAACAAAATCAGTTACTCCAAATAAATATGGGTATCACCATAATTCATAATTTAGTTTATGATTATATATTAGTCAGTTAAACAGTACATCTACCTCCGGAGGAGCAGCGCAACGTCAAATCTCAAACAAAACCGCAAACAAGATTCAAGGTTGCTTAAAGTTAGGTGCTGACTGCAGTAACCACGTCCTCAGCAGGCAGATTTGCTACTTTATTTTATTAATTAGCTTTGTTCATTTTATTATCTTTATTGACATTATTAATATTGTGATTGAAATTTTGACATTAATAATTATAATATTTGTAATAAAACTGCGAATAATGTTAATTTATATTCTTTTCCATTCTGTTACTAATTTAAGATAATACAACTTTATGATAACTAAATTTAAATCAATCAATATTATGTTAACTTTTAATTTTAAACTTTTGTAAACCGGTTCTACCGGTAGAGTATGTAAGAATGTAAAAAAATTTGTTAACTTTATATGTACTCATACTAATGCAAATAAATCCATTCATCCATTCACTCACTCATTCATACGTTCACTCACTCATTCATTCATTCACTCATTATTTCTTTCATTCATTCATTTAATTAAATAAATCATATTGCCCAGCTAATGTGCATAAAAGGAAAATATAAAAAAATGATCACGCATGTTTCTCACGAAAAATGTGTAATTTCAGTCGCAGTCCTCAGATCTGTTACCAAAACTTCGCACCAAGGAACATTAAGAATTCACAGATATTATTTTCACATACGGCTCTCGGCTGCAAACGGAAATACATAAATAATAAACGAACCAAAAGGTTACACATGTCACATCGCCTGTTTTATGGTACCGACAGTACCTACACCTGTGGGGATAGGAACTCGTTTCTGAAACAAGACATAGGTACTAATGTAAAATGTATTTATTGGGTGTATGTCTGTTTATTGCGCATTTGATATACCATATGGTTTGAATTATCGCCCAATTAAAATGGCCTCATGCTGTAGGAACGTTGTTTTATGTAAATTGTTTGTGAAGTAGACAAAACTCTGTAGCCAAGTTGGATCTTAAATTCATTATTAACAGAAATATTTCTTAAGTTTAAAGAAAAAGGGTCGGATGTCAACATAAAAGTGAGTAAAAATTCTTGCAATAATTATGGTATTATGTAAAAAATTGGTACAAATACTTTCAATTTCTATGATAATAAAATATGGGAGGTTGACGCAGGTAAGTATGAAATATTGACGTTCAATTAATTCTTCACTGCTTGTAGAAGAGCTTCCTTTTTACATTCTACTGCTGGGCAGGAGCTCTCCCCATTTTTGGAGAGGTTTAGCTTACTCCACCACGCTGCTCTAATGCAGACTGGTAAAGATACAGGTTAGAGCTTTTTTTTTAATGCCGGGGAATTCATTTACGCACACCTCCGGGACTCTTGCACCAGAGGCGTGTAGGACTTGGTGGCGATGATGCCACAATACCCATTAAAACCCAGCGGATCCGTCAGCGTCAGATTGAAGTGTCGCGGGATCGCTTGAACTCTACCACGGTATTTCGACGAAAGCCCAGCACATTGCGGATTTGCACTCTTTAGGGTGAGGCTAGACAGTGCGCATCGCGCCGCTTAGCTGGTTATCGCCGATACAGCTTTTGTGTATGTTTTCACATTTCTTCTTTGAGACCTCCGACAAGGTTTAACGACTGCTCTATCAATAACGAGCGGTACCGGTTGCTTAACGTGTCCTTCGAAATACGGAAACAAGCAAAAAATTTACACTAGCGGTCACCCATCACACACCCGATCGCACCTGTTTTCTTAGCTGCATAGATTGACTTGTTGTATCAAGATCTAGAACATATTATTATCCTTTATCGTCATAAACCTTTTAACTATTAACCTTATTTTTTATTAAATGTAACTGGATGATTTTCTATACATTGTGGTCAGTCATAACCTCATCGGCTACACTATTTCAAGACGAAGTTAAGTAATTAAAAAGTGATTATTCATAGTTCGGAAATAGACTAATTGCGAACACTTCACTTTCGAAACCGTTTTGTTCGTAAATTGAGTTCGCGTTAGATCGTGAAATGATACTTCATTAATTTTTTGTTGGATAACCATTGATTTAACGCTATTACAAGCGTGAAATAATTAAGGTTTTATTGTTAATTAGTAAAAGTATTTAGAACCCTTTCTAATAGATGAAATAAGAATAATAAGTGGAAATTGCCGGGTTTTAAGAGCGTTACGAAAAATTGTCATCTGTTACTACAGATACCTACTCGTACCGGTGGGTGACCTAGTACCTTGACTGATTCTTAACACACAGAGACTATGACATGCACCACACATCCCTACAACCAGTTTAAAACGTTTTCGTAAGATATAAGATCTTTACGTCTGTTTTGACCACGCCGGACAGCCGATCGAAGGGTTCGATTCCCGGCAAAGCAGAAATTTGAACGATGAGTTTAAAATTTCTGTTCTCGGCCTTAGTGTTTGTGTTTTCTGGCACCCACACAGGTATATCACACAGGGTATATCTTCCTTACAGTGGGGCTATGAGTATGAAACGTTATTTATTTTGTATTTCAATAATTTATTTGCAATCTGCAACTCTTATTGCGTCCAACCGCTTTACACGGATCTCCTCCCAGTAGTATTGGGGAGGAGTTTATTCCACCACGTGCTCCGATGCGGGTTGGTGGCTAACCCGCCGTTTTTGTGTTGGCATTTATGAATATATTTTTATTTTTATTTGAATGGAGTAGCAGACGAGCATGCAGGCCACGTGGTGTTAAGTGGTCGCTGTAGCCCATAGACATCTACATACAACCTCAAGCAAGCAAAGGTATGTCTTGTCTGATGTCGTAATGCAGTTGCGCTGCTACTCCGGAGGCTGGTGGTCGCCTCATGTAAGTGTGGCCGGCAACTGCACCTTTCCACCGAAATACAATAGAATTGGTTCACGGCAGAAGTAGGTGCAGCGGTGGTACTTCCCCGGGCGAACGATAATAGTTCTACCACCTTTTTTTGTTATCGGGTGGGAAACCTTCAAAAGGTAACCGACACCTTGGGAGAGAGTACCGGGTTATGTGGGATTTGACCGCACTAAAACCCCCTCGGTGGCTGCCACTGCGCTTGGGGAGGACTCCGGGATCTCCGGCGGAACGCACCGGTGTCCTCCACGCGCGACGCCCCAGAACGGGCCCATCTTCGGGAGAGCAGCTGTGCTCTCCTGCACCATCCGATGCTTACGGCAACATGCAGCCACGCACACATCGCCGCCCTTCCCGGGGCTGCTGGTTGGATGGATCGAGCTCCCACTCACACCGTCCACAACCCCGGAAGCCCCCATTTAGTCGCCTCTCACGATAAGGCAGGGGATACCGTAGCTCTATTCTTAATCCCGAAGCTACAGGGACTAATAGTTCTACTACGACTAATAGTATAGGAAGCCTAATAGATTTGTATAGATACGTATACGTATAAAAACCTCCTTACCCACCTAATTTTAACAGACAACGGGTTAAGGTCCGTTAAGAAAGATCTTGTTACAATTTTTTGCCTCAAACTAATATGAGGTGACGTTTAGGCATGAATGAGCCGATAGGTACTCGTAAGTATCGATTGTAATGTCAACTATCGGAATGATAACCTGTTTTTCGACAAACGTTTACTACTTAAATGATTTGCTGATATGTTTATTAAGTATGGAGACACTTTTTGTCAGTATAGATATTTGGGATACTTAAGACGTAGTAACTATTTAGTAATATGAGACCGATTATTCTTATTCTATGTGTCATGTAAAAAATGAGTGGAAATTTTCTGAAAAAAACTTTTTTTTTTACACACACAGGTCTCCTCTCTGAAGTTGAAAGGATAGTACCAATCCACCACACTGGCCAAGTGCGGAATGGCTGCCTTTGAGAAATAATGAGTATTAATTAAATATCAGAATATTTTCCCTCACCGTGGAGCAGCAATAAATACGCTCTTAAAAAACTTATTTGTCCGTGGTGCGCGCCGGGGATTTCAACTCGGTATCTCCGTGTCGTAGTCCGCGATCTTTACCGCTCGGCCATCGCTGCTCATATAGGTAATTATTATGAATGTGAAGTGTGTGTTTGTCTATATGTATACATAAGCGCGCATGGCTCGGCGGCTAGCGTAGAACGCAAGCGGTCTGTGGAGCTAAGCTAAACGGGCGCGGTCGTGTGTGAGAGACTGCACTTTTTCATAAAATGTGTCATCGTGCAAATACCTATCTTAATAATTAATTTGTTTGTGTCCTATCATACCTTAACTTCTTCTCCGGAGCCGGCCGTGCCTGCTGCACGCGGCGCCGCTCACGCGAGCGGTGCGGCTTCTTAATGCTGTGGCTGCTCGAATTGATAATATTCACTTGTACACTGAGCGAGTTCAAAGTGGTGTACAGTTTGTTTAATAATGAAAATGTAATTTCATTTTAGGGTGTTAATTGTGTATTATTTTATTTTTATTTTAATCTATTGTGAAATGTGAATTATTAAATTGAATTTATCTGATTATGACATGAAACAACTAAATATTCTGACATGACATAAATTTAATTAGGTATTTAGTAATTTTGACATTTTTTGTGACTATTTTTTACATTCTATTTTAAATTGACATTAATTTATTAAATTTAATGAATATTCGGGTAATGTTGATTAAAAATATGAATGATTTTGTTAAATAAGGATCACTTCACTAACGCATTGGTATTATACTGTAATGTTAGCTGTAAGTTTAATAAATAAATTAATTAAATTAAATTAAAAATTAAAAAAATTAAATTAAATTAAATGACGGATGATATATTTTTAAACTGACCATAATAGCATAACATACCATGTAAAAATGTTGTTAATGTATTGTAACCATTGTAGGTATCCTACTAATATTATAAGTGCGAAAGTAAGTTTGTTTATTACTCTTTCATGCGGAAACTACTCAACCGATCATCATGAAACTATGAATATATATTCTTGGAGTTATCAGAAGTAAAATAGGATACTTTAAAAAAAAATAACGCGGGTAAAACCGCGGGGTACAGTTAGTTATGAAATAAAGAAAACGCAGGCATTTTTTATTTGCGCGGATTTGGCGCGTTCTCGGCGTGTAAGAAAACATGCCAGTGCAATTTGGGTTTTATTATAGTTACATAAAACTTATTTTAAAATATTTTCACACATTTAAATCTTTTTTTTAAACATTATCACTCGCGCCGAATCCGTGCGAATAGGAAACACGCCCATATGAAAATTTTTCCTACTACAACATCGAAATATCAACATAGATATATTTTTTTGGATGAACACCAAAGTTGAAACATTAAATTGCAATTTTGATTACACCTACAACTTTTTGCGTGATGTTAGATACGAATACAAACATCCATTTTTTAAATATTTATCTACAAATCTTTTTTTTTTTTGATGGAGTAGCAGACGAGCATGCAGGCTACGTGATGTTAAGTGGTCGCTACAGTCCATGGACATCAACATACAGCCACAAGCAAGCATAGGTAAGTCTTGTCTGAGGTCGTAATGCAGTTACGCTGCTACTCCGGAGGTTGGTGGTCGCCTCATCTAAGTGTGGCCGGCAACTGTACCTTTCCACCGAAACACAATAGAATTGGTTCACGGCAGAAGTAGATGCAACGGTTGTACTTTCCCGGGCGAACCATAATATGTAGTTCTACCAATTGGCTACAACCCTTTTTGCTTCCCACTGCTGGGCACGGGTCTCTCCCCATTATTGGGGAGGCCTGGAGCTTACTCCACTACGCTGCTCCAATGCGGGTTGGTGGAGATGCGGGTTAGTGGCCAACCCGCTGTCAGATGTTTTCAAACCGCCCATAAGGCCTCCGACAAGGTTTAACGACTGTTATCTATCGACAACAACCGGGACCGACAGCTTAACGTGCCCTCCGAAGCACGGAAACGCGCATGAATTTTTTTGCGGTCACCCATCTCACACCGACCGCGCCCGTTGTGCTTAGTTGCATAGTTCGTTAGCGTTCTACGCTAACCGCCGGGCCATGTACGCTTCTCATTTTCAATTACAACCAGTATTTCTCGAGTTTCACGCTTTCAAACAAAACAAACTTTAGATTTATAATATAACTATAGTACTTATATAATATTAATATGTATATTTTCACGTTTATATTAAAATAGAATTATCATATTTTACAACATTAGAACTTTAGGCTTTTTGTAGGCATTCTGAAATTGGTCTGGTTCTAAAAAAATTGTGTATAACGTTATGACATTCAAACAAAAAATGGAAGAAAATTCGAAAATGCTGCGACACAAATCAAAATTCAAGGACATTTGCGGTGTAGAATGGAATATGAATGTTTTCGCATTGTTTTCACCTTAGAGCATCAAGGTATGACAGGTATGACACCCGTCAGGGAGGAATGGCCTCTACGGGCAAACCCCTCATCCCAACGTCTAAGCACAATGTGCCTTCTAGTTATACAAATAATGTGTCTGTGTGTGTCGGTGTCAGTGTTGACAGTAGCGATGAAAGAATATTTGTGAATGTGTGACAAAATTAAAATGTGTACGTTCTTCCCCCGCACCAGATTTGGCACAAAAAATATGTATCGAAGCGAGGCGCTATGCCGTCTCTACTGAAAGGTGAGTCAGTAACTTTGATGCTCTAAGATTTTCACATACAACAAGTACACGTGATCTTTTTTTGCTCTTTTTAAATAAATGAATTCCTATGTCTCACTGTATGGGCTTTTCAACAAAAAACTGAAATAAGAATTCAGATGCCTTTCAGATACTTAACGTATTTTCAGGAAGTTCGAATATCAAAAATATTATGAAGTTAATTTTAAATTCAAGTGAATATTATTCGGTGCAAATACTAAACTCCTTTAAACAATGTTCAATCCATTCGATCCAAAATCCACCATCAGAAGAAGACAGTCAAACACCGGCTTAACAACGCGTTATAAATACAAATATTTTTACTGAATCCGTCCTGTGATATTTATTTATTTATAAAACCATTCTCGCAGTGCTTACAGCATAGCCAATGCCCACTACGAGCCATTCATAATAATACAAAAAATAGCTTAGCTTGCGAAGAGACATAGGCTCGCTCTGCGTGTTCTACCGACTTTACTATGGTGAGTGCTCCGAGGAACTTTTCAAAATGATGCCTACGTCACCATTTTATGATTACACCCCCAGACGAAGGTTAAAGTTCCACCGACACCATCTGGACTCGTGGCGGTCCTCCACGGTCCGCTTTGCACGCTCCTTTTTACCACGGACGTGTAGGTTATGGGACAACCTTCCAGCTGAGTCATTTCCTGTGGACTATGACATGGGGTTCTTCAAGAAAGCTGTAAAAAAAGCTCTCCTCCAAAGCCGGCAATGCTCGGGTGGCTCCCCTGGGGTTGCCCGTGTCCATAGGCGACGGTGATCGCTTAACACCACGCGGCCCGTCTGCCTTTTTGTTCGGTTAATTTATAAAAAAATATATTTAGTTATACATACATCAATTTAAATTCGAGAGAAGGTATGTATGCAGGTTTTTAAGAATCCTGATATGTTCATATTGAATATATCTTCTGGATTCTGAGCAATCAAGGCATTGAGTTAAGCAATAGCCTGGGCAGTGGGTGCGTGGCGGGCGGTCTGCGAGCGCGCCGCAACCCTTCATTGCGTCCAATTTTTTTTTATAAATAAACCATACAAAAAGGCAAAGTGGTCGCGTCGTGTAAACAATCATCGTGTTTATCGAGCACGGGTCTTTCCTCATTATTGGGGAGGCCTGGAGTTTACTCCACTATTCAATTCTTTTCTTTTCTTTCCCCGTCCGTCATAAAGATGCTGATCCACTGGGTTTAGTTGGTATTGTGGCACTTTTGGCACCAAATTCCACATGCTTCTGGAATCTGCAAGTCTGATCCTTGTAGATTCACGAGATATTTATGTAATATTTTTTTAGCTCTTTACTAGGTTTCCGTGTCCTTGGTACCACAGACTCAAAAAGACATGAACATGAACAATCAGACTAAGAAAAGAAACTGAAATTCATCATTTCAATTTTTGCATCACCGGGAATCGAACCCAGGACAATTCAATTGCATAGTAACTATTGCGCCACACGGTTCGTCGTATGTGTAAATGCATAAAACCACGAACTCTTGGAGATAACTCCTCGTCGGAATACTCTCGACCCTGAGCCACCACGGAAGAAGGAAACCGTCTGATCAAATTCTCACCGCACACTCTTGACAGTAATTTTCGGTTGGTACGTGTTTATAGGCCTTCCTTGAAAGGGCTGGAATACACCGAGCTTCTTTTATATAGTAAAGCCTATAATTTATATGTACGAATTAATGAGAATAAAATATTTTTTTATTCCTAATACATATAAAATTAAGTTAAATGTAACATGGGAGTTCAATTAAGTACATCCAATCAACCGTAAGATTGCAAGTAGCGCTAATTAAAGTGGGTTGTTCCTATCACTCAAATCGATGATTTGATTATCCAACTACTCATCAAGCAGTGGGAATATTTTTATTTGTTTGTTTTTATTTTATAATAAATAAAGATGTAAAGATATTTTTTTAACATTATGCTTTTTTGCATTACGAATTCGTTCATGGTCATGGATCACAATAAATGGTATAATGTAATCTGGATTTTTTAACTTCATTCTGTATCACAATGTGTTTGTGTGGTAATTGATAGTAATTTAAATTACTACATTTAAATATAATAATATTCCTTGCATAGGACTTGCAAACCAGACGCTTTTCTCCTTACTCAGGAACAAAGAAACTAATAACGAAGAAGCATAACGTTAAAAATCTCCTAGTGTGCCTCAGAAGAAAATCCTCGATCGTCAATCGCTATTTGAGCTGCGCACGCGCAAGTCGGCGACGGTCGGTCGATTGAATGACAAATTTCATTGGGCCTTGAGGCCTCACATATTTTCCTAGTGCCTGATTCGCATACGAGAAAATATCATTTTTGTCGGTCCGCCCGAACGTTGTGTTGTAACGGAGAGTGATAAATTTCGTATAAAACAGACAAGGTCGGAGGATGTACTCGTAGATGTAGGTAGTATTGTTCCTAGTTGAGAATGTTAATTAGAACTGCGTTGTAATAATGAGATTTTTTCGACTTAATATTTAACTTAATGCTTTAACAGTAATTTTTGTGATAAATTTAAAAACATTTAGACTGAAAAATGTTATTAAATTTGCACTGCTGCATCCTAGTCAAATTTATGGTGTAAAACATTTGCCTCTCGCCAGATCGCTCTCGGACTATTTTGTAGGTTTCTTTAGTGTTTGCACAGAACTGGAATATTTCGTATCACCTTGATTAATGTCTTTTAACATATTTTTTTTTCAACCTTTTTATGTCCCACTGCTGGGCACAGGTCTCCTTCGCACAAGTGAGAGAGATTTAGGCCATAGTCCACCACGCTGGCCAAGTGTGGATTGGTGGACGTCATGAAATTATGAATTTCTCTCAGGCACGACGGCGATGGAGAACATCGTAATCAATTAAATATCACGATACTTTCCATCACCGTGGAGCAGCGATAAATGCGCACATTACAAATTTCTTTGTCAGTTGTGCGCACCGAGGATTTGAACCCGGGATCGGTCTTGTCGAAGACGGTTTTTTACCACTCGGCCATCGCTGCTCGCTCGCTAGCTGTCTTTTAACATTATAGTTTGATATTCTTTTCAAAATGATGAACCAATACCGCTGAACGAAAAGGAGGTGTAACACATTTACGCAACAGACATCTGATATATCGTTGGAATTATGGTAGATGATCAGTGCTTTAATAAGAGTACAATTCACTTTTCCACTAGAAATAGACCCGGGCGGTCTTGTTTTAACATAATATTCCTGTACCTTAGAATAAATACGTATAGAATGAGTGTCTTCATACAAGCGCGCTGTCAAAATTGAAGCACTAAATAGATTCCTACAGCTATCACATCTGACAAACAAAATATTTTTATTTTGACCAATTTAACTAAAAAATAATACAAAATATTGAAAACACTGTAAAAAGTTATTTAATTAGATTTCTTTTGTTTTTAAAAATTGTTGTGATAAAATTTAACCTAAGTCTTACGGAGCGGCCCGGCGTTTGATGCCATTAATAGCACCAATCAACATGCTTCAATTTGGGCGCGCGAACTTGGTTTCTATAATGTAATTATAATTATTCTAAGTCCTGCACTGAATACAGCCGCAAAGCTAGTCCAACAAAAAGTAACATTATCACCTATTAACAGACTATGTTCTCTTAACTACGTGCAATGTCTTCATAAATAATAAAGCTCAAACACACCACTAAATGGCAAACAATACATTTTGTATGTTGGGTGCATGTTACATTACGGATTACTATCTTAACTGCGGTAAAGATAACAGTTCCATACTAAAACAGCTGGCTTAATACTCGTAGCAAGCGTAGGTTTCAATTGCTACTTAAAATAGTGGCTATTGTACCAGACATTAGTAAATTATCTATATCTTCTGCAGGTGAAGACAGCTGAGAGTACCGCATTCGATTCCGGGCGCAGACAGGTGGCATCTCTATTCTAGGGCCTAAGATATTTTTGTACCGAGCTGTAAGGTGCTATGCTTATAGCAATAATTTTCTAGTAAGCGAATACAATCGTATTCGGAGGCGGGCCGTGTATGTAAAATTGTTTACATTTGTACTCTATTGACGACAAGTTTGCGCGCACAACTTTGAAACTTGCACGCGAATTTGCGCCGTATGATATTTAAATATTAGACAGGTTTTGGAGTGTGGGAAGTTGTCTCGAAATTACTGCGGCGAAGGATACATTAACTAAGCAACCAATTAAGCGAATACAAGCAATATCGATTAATCATCTTGGTGCCTACGTAATTCTCAACAAAGCGATTGTCCTAACCATTTTGCTAGGGTGGCCATCATTAATATGGTGAAGGAAACTGACACCGTTCAATTATATCTGGCAATCGGAATAGAAAGTTGCATTGCAAGTGTCGGTGTAGATGAATAATGTAGATTGTAGATCTCAAGGAGCGCGTAACAATTTCTTGCCATTTTCCGCGTTAGATTATGATTTAGAACTAGAATGGGAATATATGACGGAGTTACTTTGTAACTGTCAGTTGCGGTAAAGTTTACTTTGTTTGAATAGAAAATTGAGTGTGAGATTTTTCTGTGAGTCTGCAACAGTGATGAAGCACTGTGATCATTAGATGGTTCTCGTGTAGAAATCTCATAATATGTAGGAATCTTATTTTTTTTATATAACGATAATATGATATAATGACGATATAATGACGATCCGCGTAGTGCAATGATTACAATGCCTAACTGCCAATCGAGGGGTAACGGGATCGATTACTGGCGAAACAGAAATTTAAATGATGAATTTAAATTTCTGTTCTCGGTCTGGGTGTTTGTGTTCCTGTCTTTGTATGTGTCCATGGTACCCACGACATAGTTTATTAATTACCTCACTATGGGGCTATGAGTGTGTAACGTTTATAACTGATGGATAAGACAAATTTTTGCTTGTTTATTTATTTTCAAATTTTATACTTTTTATACAGTTTATAAATGGCTGAGAAAAGTCATCATAGACTTGGTTGGTTTTGGTTAATTAAATTAGTTGACTACCATATATATGTCGCAGGGAAATGAAGATATCCGGAATTTCAAGAAATCCCTAGGGATATCACGAAATCCCGATAGATGGCAAATATTCTTGTTTATTACGTCTTCTTACTAACAGTATCTAGTGATATGACAAAATACTAGTATAAAGTTAGAGATATGTCCTAGAGCCCCGTACTAGAGCGAGCGAGAAAAATGCATGGCTCGATTTTTATTCGGCAGTATTCGTTTTTCTGACAATTTACTAGATGTATTTATTTATTTACCCATTATTGCATTTTTTTTACAATAGGCGGACTTAATGCCTGATGGCATTCTCTACCAGTCAACCCTTGGTGACGGTGAGAAATTATGGTAGGCATCACAAATAAAAAAATATACAAGGAAAAAGTAAACAAAAATTTATATCAATGAGTTTAAAGTTTAAAAAAATAAGTAGATAGCATACAAATATATAAATTATACCTATACTTAATATAAATAAATTTAGTTTAGTGAAACGACATATCACTGTTTATAACTATGGTATCTTATATCACTAGATATTTTTAGTAAGAAGACGTAATAACGAAGAATATTCCACATCTACCGGGATTTTGTGATATCCCTAGGGATTTCGTGATAGCCCTGATATCCTCATTTCCCTGCAATATATACATTAGACTTCTAAGCTCGTGGGTAACAATAATATTTAAAAAATAAAACCTGAGTACCTGTTTTGCAGTGAAGCGCATGCATACGGTGGCTGGCGTACAGAAGCCGGCATGGCTTGGCGCGGCGTCTGGCTTAGAACGCAAAAGTTCTAGCGACGGGTGTGAGTTAGGTGACCGGCGCTGGTGGCAAAAATTTCATGCCCATTTTCGGGCTTTGGAGGGTACGGCGGGTCAAAGCCGTCTGACCCGGTTATTATTGATAGATAGGAGTCGTTAAACCTTGTCGAGGCCTTATGGACGGCTTGAAATCATTCGACAATGGATTGGCCACTTACTCGGAGCAGCGTAATGAAGTAAGCTCCAGACCTCCGCAATAATACGAAGAGACCCGTGTCCAGCAGTGGGACGCAAGAGTTGCAGCATCAGTTTTGTAAAATCACAATATAAAGACAAAGCACTTCATATGAAACCCAAAATAGCTCGTAAGTTACAAAAATCGTTAAGTCTTACGACTTCATGCACCGTTCAGAAACCTAAAATAGCACTTGACTTATAAAATCGTTAGGTCTTACGACGTCATGCATCTTTCATGGTTGATTTTTAAATCAAAACAAAACTCTTCGACAACCATGGTCGCCCTAAAAAGGACAGGTCTACGCCGTGTTAGCGCATTGTTTTTGCGGCAACAATCATCAATAATACATTCAGGTGGGCCCAGATGTTCGCGCGTAATTGTGCGCCCACATAACCCTCCGGAAAATTCCTAATTTATGGTAGTACTACAATTTAAAAAAAGATGCTGCAAATAAATATAGATTAGTGTTAGCCAAGTTCTTACACTACACTTCGTCGCCGGTGTTCCAAGGTGAACCCGGTTAATATCGCAAAAATATGACGGTGTTTGCCTCTAATGTACCATAGATGAAGTAATACAAATATTACTCAAAGATATTTGATGTCCACCAGCTCATATTTTATCAATGTGATGGACTATGTTAGCTTCTTGATAGTTTGTCGGATACCAGTGTCTCAACTTATTGTTGGCTGCAAACCATTTTGCGTCATACTGTTGGGCCCGGGCCTCTTTTAATGGGGAAACCTGGAGCTTAATCCACCTCGCTGCTACAATGCGGGTTGGTTGAGATGCGGTTTAGTTTCAATTCAATTAGTTCACTGTCAGGTGTTTTTAAATTAATCGACGCATATAAGGCCTCCGTCAAGATTTAACTACTGCTATTTATCGATAACAACCATTAATTTGTCTTCCTGCACGGAAACGCGCATTATATTTGCCACTAGCGGTCACCAATCTCACCCTTTTTTATTTTTTATTTTGGTAACGGGGGAAACCTTCAAACCCAGCGCCTTGGGAGAGGATACCGGGTTATGTGAGCCCATCCTCGGGAGAGCAGATGTGTTCTCCTGCACCTTCCAATGCTTACGGCGGTATGCGGCTATGCCGCCGTCCTTCCCGGGGCTGCTGGCTGGACGGATCGACCTCCCACTCTCACCGCCCGCAACCCAGAAAGCCCCTTACAATCACCTCTTACAATCAGGCAGGGGATACTGTAGCTCTATTCTTAATCCCGAAGCTACAGGGACTGGCTTGATTTCTCCTCCTGCACAGAAAAACGCATGAAATTTGCCACTAGCGGTCACCCATCTTACGCGACCCCTGACGACGAGGTCGTTTTTGTTTTGCTACGTAGATCGCACGCATTATTCGGTATTACAGGAATTCAAATACCCTATAAATCTAGCCACCAATAATCAGCACTCAATGTTTGCATAAGCAAACTATCACTAATGTATACGTATAACATTAATAATAATACGTGTAACATTAACAGACTAATCCTAAACAACGTCTCAATCAAAGTGTTGCAACCTCGGGGTAGGAAAGCAAAGGGCACCTAGCTTGACCTCTTCAATATTGAACGATGTTGTTGAACATGTACAAAGATAAATTATACAACACAATCCTCCGCGAATGACGACAATCACGTTTTAATGATAATTAAAAGGCTAATGATCATTTGTAAAACTTCTAGACTGTCTCAAAGTGAAGGCCAAGCTAGAATATGAAGCCGTATTGATTTTTCTGTTATGTCAAATGAAAGAAATATCTTTAGTAACTTTTTTCAAATGTGTAAATAAACAACGCTTTTCATATCAAGAAACATACTATAGGTCATTACAATGTATCGTTTAAGAATCTAATTTAAGAATTGTGTTCTGAATTTACTCTAGAAACTATGAACTCAGGATTAGAACGTCCTATGACGAATCTATGGATTCCGTTAGATTGCGGTGTAAGGTCTCGTAAGTAACTACAAGCAGATTCCCTGGAGCAATTTAATATTGGAAATTATATTCTTTTCTTGGCCCTACAAGGATTCTATGTTGTGTGGGTACTATGGACGCAGAAAAACTTCTATCGTTTAGCATTGTCCACCACTGGTAATTGCACGTTGACAAATTTTAATAGTAGACTTTCTAAACCTACGTCCACTTCCAGTAGCAGTGCTGCCCATGGGCGTACCGAGGGGGAGACAAGGGGGGGCAGCTGCCCTCCTGGATCAAAATCCACATTCAGGCTTCAAGAAAGATCTCACAAACAAAAAAAGAAACCTATAAAGAATAAGTTAGATATGCTAACTACACGCGCGTACGCGCGGTACCCAACTTAAAGAAAATTTGCCCCCAAGCTGACCAAGAACATAATGGGGTACGCCCATGACTCTGTCTGTTAAAGAGGCGCCTTAAAGAGGTTTGCCAATAACAGGTGGTAAAAGAGCAAGCTCTAGGACGTCTATTCAATAATTCCTATGACTGTTAGGACTGACCGGATGATGTTATTCAAGTCATTATGTGGACAGTCATCGTCGTAAGCTAAGCTCCGAAAGGCGTATTATAGTAGATCAAAATTAGCTTACGGGCGCTGCATATGCATTACTTACATGATCTAAAAATAGATAACACAATGTTTCAAACTCTGTGTTAAAAAAGACGAATTGTACAAAAAGAAATGCGAAAAGATAAGACTTACTATTTTCTGTTACTATAAATTAGTTAATACTAATTAAAACGCCAAGTTTATCATCTCCACATCTTATTTTTCATTTATTGTATCAATTAATCTTGCCACTTGTCACACAGCCCTGAAGTGTCGGACATTAGACACATGCGCGTGCGTCGCTAATTATCCACGAACGCGATACTATCTGCAATTGCTGTTCACACTGAATGGCAACAGTGCTTCGTTGAAATACTGTTGTATACTAATAAAAGTTGTTGTTAGTCTAGAATGTAAGACTAAGAGGCTGTAAAATTTCTGCCCATTATTGGCGAGGCCTGGAGCTTACTCCACCACGCTACTCCAATGCGGGTTGATGGAGATACGGGTTAGTGGCCAACCCGCTGTCGAATTTCTGAAACCGCCCATAAGGCCTCCGATAAGGTTTAACAACTGTTAACTGTCGATAAAAACCGGGACTGATGGCTTAACGTGACCTCCAAAGTACGGAAACGCTCATAAAATTTTTGCTACTTGCGGTTACCCATCTCACACACAACCGCTTCCGTTTAGCTTAGCTTCGTATATAGCTTGTGTTCTACGCCAGCCACCGAAGCCTTGCGCGATTCTTTATATTTAATCTTGAAACTTAAATCATTAATGTCATACTTATTTAACTATTACTTTTTAAGCTTTCTTTATTTTCTAGAAATACTAGCTGACCCCGCGAACTTCGTACCGCGTTTAAATATTAAGGGTGGGCCACCCTTATCACTTAGGGGGATGAAAAATAGATAGTAGCCGATTCTCAGATCTACCCACAATATGCACACAAAATTTCATGAGAATCGGTCGAGCCGTTTCGGAGGAGTATGGGAACGAACATTGTGACACGAGAATTTTATATATAAGATAAAATCGCTTAAGCTTATCCATTATACTAGGCGATTATGAAAGCTTGAGATGTTTCCGCGTGTTAGTTGTATAGTTGTAGGCTATTCAGCATTCGAGTACAAAGTGTGATCGGCCGTACTTACAATTAACACCCATTGTCCCCCATATACGGAACCATTGTTGCTTACACTTCTGTTAATCATTTGTGAAATGTTTATTGTTAATGGCGTTAAGCAGCCATTATTAATGAAAATAATGTTATAGAAGCTGTTTCCTCATAAAGCTGTCATAAGAATCTGTTTTTCAACATCATCGTTAGATTGATATTATATAGTTGTACTACAAATTATATAGGTAATAAACAAAACCGTTGAAAAACCCGTAGATATTGATATGAAATTTCTTAAGTCTCGAATGCCTTGATGTGCGACACAGTTCAACATGACGAGACAATGAATTTAATATGAGGGCAAATGTGTCCTGCGCCAGATTTCCAAGAACGTTTGAACAACTCTGAAATTACTGCATCATTTACTTAGGTATATCAATGATTGAAAGACTGACATTTTATACATATTTGCACTAATTTGCAGTAGAGCGCCAAAAAGTTAATAATTTTTATACCTAGTTCCTAAATATTTGAAAAATATTCTTAGGTAACCTTTTTGAAATACAATGCAAATACAATTTTACTAACGTATCATTTTTTGTTGGGATATGAAATCAATATAAGTACCATTTTGCATTTCGGTTGCAACCAGATATTTTCGGATTGCTATTCTGTCAGTAATATTTAGGACCCTTGGCTTAACTTGTCGTCCTAACTATTCATATATGCATAATGTGGATGTTAGACAAGAATACTTTATATTTTTATCACAAAATATTAACTGACTTTTTATGAAAGATATTTAGCTGATGACGTAACCTACACAACGATATACCTAAGTACCTACTTACAGATTTATTAATGTATGGTCAAAAAAAAAAGAAGTTACACCTCAATTATACCATTCCGATCATTTATTTAAGCATAGGATAAGACACCACTGCCTTAATTAATTACTACGAGTATGTGGCGTTGAATACTACGTTATCAGTATTAATGTACTAATATTATAAAGAGGAGAGATTTGCATTTTATATGTTTGTAATGAATAAACTCAAAAACTACTGTTCCGATTTCAAAAATTCTGTCACCATTAGAAAGCTACATTTACCCTGAGTAACATAGGCTACTTTTTACTGCGGGAAATTGCTTCAGTCTTACGTGAAAATGGGTAATAGGGTCAACGCGGTTGAAGCAACTGGCTAAACTCCTATGATTTTAATATAGCAATGAAGCCTGGAATAGCATATAGGCTATTTTTTATCTTACGGGTACCCATTAAATGGGTCCACGCAGGCAAAGCCGCTGGCGGAAAGCTGGTATTAAATATACTCATCGACAGTAACTGTAAGTCCTTCGCTATTCGCACGGTTAGATCCTCAATGCTTCGCGGTTGAACGAGGTAAAACTAACCGCAAATAATTTAACCTTAATCGCATAAAACTATTTAGATTATGCAGGTTGTTAAAGTGTAGCTTCGGGATTAAGAATAGAGCTACGGTATCCCCTGCCTGATCGTAAGAGGCGACTAAAAGGGGACTTCCGGGGATGCGGACGGTGAGAGTGGGAGCTTGACCCGTCCAGCCAGCAGCCCCGGGAGGGACGGCGGTATATGCGTGGCCGCATGCCGCCGTGAACACCTGAAGGTGCAGGAGAGCACATCTGCTCTCCCGAAGATGGGCCCGTTATGGGGCGCCGCGCGTGGAGGACACCGGTGCATTCCTATGGTGATCCCGGAGTCCTCACAAACGCAGAGCCACCGAGGGGGTTTTAGTGCGGTCAAATCCCACATAACCCGGTATCCTCTCCCAAGGTGTCGGGTACCTTTTGAAGGTTTCCCCCCCGATACCAAAAAAAAAAGGTTGTTAAAGATGTTTCAGGAACGCTACTTTATATTATAAACTTGCAAATTTTGGGACGTATCTACTTCCATCAAAAGAATATCAAATTCAAATAAAAAAGATGGAATGAACATAATTAATTAAAAAAACATTTACTTAAAGCATGACCGTGTTGTCTGTTGTCCAAAAAGCTTTTAATCTAAAATGTCAAAAAGCATTCAGCCGGGATTTTTAATACGTTTAAGAGCTAGCGCATACATACAATTTTTAATAACAACTGTTTTGTTGTGTTTCATATGTACATAGAAACATATTGAAGCGCATATACTATCAACTCGATAGTTGCTCGACAAAAAAATCAAAAAGATCTATCGATCTGCATTTGATTAAAAAGTTGGACAACTATCAATCAAGCGTTCAATTTGTATTGCATTGTATTGATGTGCGCATACCATCGACTAAACAGTCGATTGGCGACTGTCAGTCTCGCATTATCATTTGAAGTCTCTTCACTCATTGTATAATATTTAAAAAACTTATCTGGGTGCTCTTATAGCTTCGAATGTAACGTATGGAATATTCCACACGATAATCTGTCACTGTATATAGAGTGTACACAGTATCTCCTTTTTTATATTTTTTTAATTGTCTATACAGTGACATTGTTTGTAGCACCTTGACTTGACTCGAGCGCTGCTGAAAGAAGACTATAAGAAAATTGACCATTGATTTTATCGATTGTAAGCACACCTCAATCAACTAAACAGTTTGATTGTGTAGAAATCGCGGGAAGTACACAACTCGACTAAACAGTTTAGTCGATGCAAAAGTTGTATGTATGCGCTAGCCCTAATATTTATTTCCAATGAAATTCTTTAAATTGTATAATGTCATTTTTGTTTATTTCATACATTTTGGTTATAATCTTTATAATGATGGTGTAAATATATGAAAATATTTTAATGGTGATAATCTTTGCTTAGAAACAAACAACACTAAAAAAATACGAATAAGTTAATGAATACTGCATATTGTTCCTATCGAAATCGAGTGCTAAAATTATAGAAAAGGGATGAAAGTTTCTGTGAAGGAACGCTTTAGGTACGTTCCACGGGCTTATTTTAAACTTGGGGAGCAAGTTCCTTGAAATAAATTGATTGACCAAGTGCGATAGGCACCAATGCCAACCTCGCAGATGCCGCCACCCATCCTACTTATGACCGCACTCGACATAGCTTAGTTTTATTGACAGCCAACCTTCTAATGACCGCACTAGATATTGCTTAATGGGCACCCATCCTACTTTCCGCACTAGAAATAGCTTAGTTTTATTGACACCCATCCTTCTTATGACCGCACCAAATGTTGCTTAATGGCCATCCGTCCTACTTTTGACTGCACTCGACATTGTTTAGCTTCATTAACGCCCATCCTTTTCGTTATGCTATGTTTAGTTCCTGTCATAATCTTGTCTTTTATGCATATTACTTGTGCGAGTACGATGTTTCACATCTACCATGCGTCCCATGACGGCTCACGGTTTTTATTCTTTTATACTTCCAAAACATTGTCCTTTTAGGTCAATAAGCTTTCCACTTAACGATCCCACGACTGTTATGTCTCATTGCGATATCGTACAATTTCTTAAACATCTCTACTCCCAAGTAAGTTTATCCACATCGCTGTTGGCATTAGAAAGATTGATTTACGCCAATCTATATATGGGAAGGATTTCGATACCGAGAAGCGATTGAGATCTACCCTTCAGAACGCCATTACTAAGGGATTATACCAGTTGGTTGTCAGCTACATAAATCAGTCGCTGCACATTTGCTGATAGAACTATGATGAGCTATTTGGTATTTGTTTTGAATGTCAATTTATTTTTGATTACCGTTTTTTATCATATCATCACAGCAGATTTTTAACTATTTGGCAGCAAACGAACTTCACCAGACACTATTTAATTTTTCTTTTAATTTTTATTGATGGCATCGCAAACACTGTGCATATTGCCAGCGTTATGTATAATTTTTGCATCACTTGGTAGTCTTAGAAAATATCAGTAAGTCGTCTAGTATCAGTCAGTCTAGTCAGTCAGATGTTCAAGTAAAGTGGCCATCTTTACGAGAACGTGTCCGATGGAGTTTTGGAGACAAGCTGAAACATGTTTTCGCACTGTTATTTCAATTCACAACACTCGTGCACTGTCATTAACCTAAGTATATCGAACAAAATGCCACTAACTTTACCCAATATAACTCAAAAATACACCAAGAAAATGAAAATAAAACAAGAGCACAACTTGTCCCTTCAGAGTTCCCGCCAAATCTAGCATGGTCTTGGACTACCAAATCAATTGAGATACTCTTATGTGCTGTCAAAACGTGACGTCCTCATACATTTGATTTTATATGAGAAAATAATTTGTGACGTCACAACTTATTTATAGTCTATTGACAATTTTTTTATTGATTTCAAAGGTAATAAAAATCAATTAACAGCTATCCTGCTTTACAAGCGTTTTTACCCATGACGTAGTAGCCTCTCGAAAATTTATCTACCCCTCCGTTTATCGGCCCACCACTACCTGTCAATCAGCTTGCAAATTTTGAGGACTATTTGTAATCACGGTACGTCTATAGATTTTATCAGTCATCAATCGCGTAGAAAAACCAAATATGTCTTCAGAAGAAATACCAGGCAGTAGCCATACATGGACAATAGATAGTCGAGAGATTCTACTTGGACAAGTAAAGGTAAAGGTTCGTCGCACACGGAGAAAACTTCCTGATGCTAAAAGTGCGATCAGAAACAAAGGTAATAGAATATTGTAATGGATATCGAAGCGCGAACTTAATATGCAAATGACGCTAGAGCCTATTTAAGTAATGTAATCATTACTAAGTGGTACAAGTGACAAGAAAACGCGTGTTTGATGCTATTTGATAATCGAATACTATGTAGGCTATTATTTCTATATTAAATGGTGTCAAAAACGACACATGGATATAAATTTTAAGTAACAGTATTACGTAAACAATGATTTATAAAAAGTGATTATTATCGTCCTCAAGCTAACCGTAAGATGCTAAAACGTCTGTCTATGAAAGACAGACCTACTCTTTACAGTCCCACATTCAATACTTAGTTTCTTTATTTTCTTAGGTTTGAATAAAAACCTTATATATTATGCGTAATAATGTTTAAATTAGGTTTACAATGACAGTGTTTCTAGGCTAGGTAGTAATTGCTTCGGTGAGTATCTGAACCGCATCGGGCGAGAGGTGTCTGCCAGATGTCACCACTGCGGACTCGACTAGGATTCCGCGCAGCACACGCTCGAACACTGCCCAGCTTGGGAGTCTGAGCGGCGGATCCTGGTCCAAAATATCGGACTTGACTTGTCCCCGGCGGCTGTCGTTGCAGCGATGGTGCGCTCTAGGGACGCGTGGAAATCGGTGACCTCCTTCTGCGACACTGTAATGTGCGCTAAGGAGGAAGCCGAGAGAGCCCGGGAGCGCGAAGATCCCGCTCGGCGAAGGAGCCGCCGGGGCAGACGTACATAACGTCCCCCGGTGCTAGTCCCTGTAGCTTCGGGATTAAGAATAGAGCTACGGTATCCCCTGCCTGATCGTAAGAGGCGACTAAAAGGGGACTTCCGGGGTTGCGGACGGGGAGAGTCGGAGCTCGATCCGTCCAGCCAGCAGCCCCGGGAAGGACGGCGGTGTGCGTGTGGCCGCATGCCGCCGTAAACATCGGAAGGTGCAGGAGAGCACATCTAACCTCCGAAGATGGGCCCATTCTGGGCTCCACGCGCGGAGAACACCGGTGCGTTCCTTAGGAGATCCCGGAGTCCTCCCCAAGCGCAGAGGCAGGCCACCGAGGGGGTTTTAGTGCGGTCAAATCCCACATAACCCGGTATCCTCTCCCTACCTTCCCTTAAGCTGAATATTTGTAATAAAATACTTTATAAAAAAGTTTTTACGGTGGTTGTGTGTATGGGCTGTACTAACAACTTAACATACCTGCTACTTCATTTAAATAACAAAAAATTGAATCTGAATATTTACAAACTATAAAAATTTGTCTTCTTTCATAACTTGTACCAGGACATCATTACCATAATATCAACGGCAACAAATCGGTAAGACAAAGCGGGACCTTGGGCAATTAATTAGATACAGTACGCCGGCATGCATAACGCCAGAAGTCTTGCCGTAAGTGGCGACCGCCTCGCGTAATCTGCGACACGTCTTACCACGCCCCCTCCATTGAATTCGCCGAGAATTTACTTTAACTCCCTGTTTATGTATGTTAGTATGTTATTTATAAGAAACAGATATGAGACTCACAGGCAATGTGTGTAAAAATCGCGCTCGTAGTAAAATACAGACCTAATTCATAAATACAAAGTTTTTACGTTAAGCAAAAAACATTTTGAGATTCTTTCGCTTTTTTATTAAATCACCATAAAACTGAAACTAAGAAGGGTAATTTAAAACTATAAACACTGTTTTATTCCCAGAAATATATCCCTTTAGACTGAGTGATAAAATATGAATATTTTGTATATTTCGATGTATAACATTTTACTTTTTTATCTTATTTATAAACGAGTCACTGTTTTATGAAAATGCCTGGATAAAAAACATGCTAAAATAGAGACCTAATTTAAAATTGGTTGTTCATTATTGAAACAGAATATTACATTGCGTAGTTACAGAAAAACCAAGTGGCTTGCGCTTAGGCCCGTATTGGAAAGGGTTATAAATGTGCTTTTTAGCCTTAGCAAATCATTGTCAAACTCAATCACAAAAAAAATGTTAAGAATCCCAAATGGACCTATTTACGCAAACCGGAACCAATCCACACGCATGCCGAAATTGAGTTAAGTACACAGAAACAGTTTAATGTCTCTATGCACAGAAAAGCTTAAAACTGCACCTTCTATCGACCCTGTAAAGATCAAAACGATCTGACAATTTTGACAGAACAAAACATTTTCATGACATGTTTCCACAAAACATCAGTTATCTAATACCATAGAGAAATTAAACACTACGTTATATCTAATACACAAAACAGCTTTTTCTTAAAACTATCATCATCATCATCATGTGTGGGTTCAATCAATGAGCAAATTTTGTCAACACTGAATGATATGCTTATTGATCATTCTCCCAAAGTATAGTTTCGCTTAAAAACAGACCAATTATTATTTTTTTCAACTTCAGATTGATCCGATTATCAAAATTCTAATTTTGATAAAACTTTTTTTAATCGGCAGGCATATACAAAATATCATTTACTGTTTAAGGAACAAGACTTAGATACGGCGCATAACGTCACATGACTTGTATGCGATAGGTAACATAGTTAGCACATCGCAAGGTCGCTCTTTGTGTGCGAATTAAGCAGTGGAGTGCCAAACCTAGACTTACGAGTTCCGGTATTCAAAAAGCAAATATTTGTTTTTTATAAGTATCATTAACATATGAAGGTGATAATATCAACTGAGAAGAGCGCATAGCTCAGCGGGTAAAGCAGAACGCAAGCAGCAGATCGAAACGGGTGCGGTCGCGAGGGAGATGGACGATCGCTAGCAATTTTCATGCGCTTTTCCGCGCTTGGGAGGGCTCTTGGTCCCGGTTGTTGACGATTTAACCTTATCAGAGGCTTTATGAGCGGTTTGAAAACATCCAATAGCGGAGTGGCCACTGATTTGCATCTCCACCAACCCGTAATACAGTGTCAAATGTCGACTGGTTGAGAATACTACTATGCGGTTAGAAAATGTCATGTACAGCAACTGTTTTTAACAGGCGAGAGTTTATATTGACTGGAATCCTTTTTTTGTCCCTCTGCTGGACACGTTTCACTCCTATTATTAGGGAGGCCTGGGAATTCCACCACGCTGCTCCCAATGCAACCCGCATTGGTGATACGGGTATGTTTTACGTACCTAAGCCGGGACAATAACAGCCGGGACCGATGGCTTAACGTGCCCTCTGTAGTTACATGCTATAAGCATTTGCCATTAGCGGTCACCCACATAATGCTTAACCGCACATGTTTTACTTAGCTGCGTAGATCGCATACGTTCTGCCGCAAATTAAAAAAAATATTAATAGGACATAAAAGTAAATGGAATATTTCTCGTGTCAAAATTGATTGTTACACAAGGGAAAGGGACATTGACGAGCTATTGACAGGTCGTGGTATACTAATTAGATGCGAAAGGTTCCGGGTTCGGTTAAAAATATCCGGCATTAGTAAAATATTTTTATGCTTGGTTTTTTTTTCAACCTTTTTATGTCCCACAGCTGGGCATGTCTCCTCTAACAAGTGAGAGGGATTTAAAATAAATAATAGTTTTAAAAACCAAAAAACACGCTTTTATAAGAAATCTAACTAAGAAAATGAAAATAAATAAATTAAAGTAGTGTAAAAATGCATTTTATTGTAAAAAAAGCGTGGGATGCCAGATCTGACAGATATGATTAGAAGGATAATTATTTTGGTAATATATTTAAAAGCACCCCACGCTTTTTTACAATAAAATGCATTTTTACACCATTTTAATTCAAATTTATTTTCATTTTTTAGTTGGATTTCTTATAAAAGCGTGTTTTTTGGTTTTTAAAGTTATTATTTATCTTCTTCTTTTTAGTTTGTAATTTTTTTAAACTGTTATTTTTAAATAAAACACATATTTTATTTATTTATACCATTATTAATTTATGCTTATGTCTTAAGATAATGGCTGGAAATAATTTTAAAAAATTCTATAAATTGAAAAAAAAATATTTTGCAAATTGAATAATGAAATAATCTTATCAAATTAGTGTGTTGTCATCGGTCCTCGATAGATCTACAAAGTTTGAATGAAATCTGGCCGTTTAAAGTGGATCAAAATCGCATCTGAAGAAGTCGGTTACAAACATACAAACATACATACAAGTGAAGCTAATATAAAACGTCTAAAAAAAGTTCATATTAAAGTATGAACTGCCAAGGATCGTGTATTCTACCCGCACTTTTAATGAGTCATTTAAAATTTAAACCCGATAAATAAATATATACTTAGATAAAATTCAAAAAGCAATAGCTACACCATTATTACCAATATACAAATATAAATACTCCAACTTATAAAAGGCACAATTTGGGAACAAATAAAAATAATAATAAAATAGATGTAATTGTACATTTTTGCAATTGTGGCATAATTAAGTTTTTCTCTTTTATTTTTTATCTTTGTAATATTTGCATACCTCAAAAAGGAACGAGTAAATTACTATATATAAACTTATATATACATAACTTTTGTAACACCCATATCAGTGTAAATAAAAGTCTTTGTCTTTATCTTATTTTAAAATCGATTTTATCCTCTGTCACTTTTAACATGTAAAACATATAAGTGTGTACAAGCTGCCGGTATGCCTGTCACAGGTACTTGTGTAAAATCCTTTATGCGCATTTCTTATGGAGTGTACTTGCATCGCCTTATATAACGAGTTCTACAAGAAGGATAGCGATCTACACAGTAATTACACATAGCTAAGATGTTTCTTTTTGTTGGAAAATAAATTAACATTTAAGATCAACTTTATTCTAAAAATGTGGCAGTCCTTTAGTTTCTGTTTATATTAGTTTGCAACGTCCGCCATAAAATAACAATTATGGTATTGAGGCATTTGCAGTGAAGTGAATATTTTATATGAAATTTATTGATTTTCCTGTTTTGATCTATAGAACGGTAGTGGTTTTTAATTACTTAGCATTACGCTTGTAAAAGATAGAACGGTTAAGTCGTTAAAAGTTCTTGTGTACTTTGATGTCAATAAAATGTAGTTAGATATATGTATAGTTAGGGTTGCCATCCGTCCCGGGTTTGCCCGGATTTGTCCTAGTTTAGAGGGCGTCCGGGGAGCATCCGGGCCGGACATCATTTGTAGTCCGGGTTTTAATAAAAAAAAAGTCTTGGGCCGCCCGCGACACACGCACTGTGCCCGCACGTCGCGATCAACCGACGAACCGACACGCTAAATTCACCGTCCCCCCGCTGTTGACATGTCCGGGTTTTGGGATATAAAATCCGGGGTTATAACGCGTCTTGTCCTGGTTGACAAATTTTAAAGATGGCAACCCTATGTATAGTTATAGTGTCCACCAATCCGCACTAAGTCAGCGTGTTGGACGACGGCCTTAATACCTCTCACTAGATAAAGGAGACCTGTGCCCAGCAGTGGGACATAAAGTGGTTAAAAATATATTTATAGTATACTAGTGGTTCGGCCCAGCTCCGCCCGAGTACAGACGTTATCATGTATGTTTCTGCTATTATTAAAAAAAAATAAGTTACAAGAACATGACCATTCTCATACACTAATAGTTTTGACGATTCGTGTGTCTGGGTCTTAGAGCATCACAGGTATTGACTCTGACGGGTGAGCTTTGACCTTTTGTGATTTGTGTGATTTTGTGACCTTTGATGCTCTAAGGTCTGGGTCCAGGACCCAATTCACGACAAGATACGATGATGGAATGATGATGACGATGGAATGGACTGGAATGATGAGTTTTAATCTCAGTTCTCGGTCTGGGTTTTTGTTTTCATGTGTGTGTTAATAGCACCCACGACACAGGAAGTCCTAGTTTGGAGCTATAAGTTTATAACGTTATTTGGCTATTTCTGTCAGTATGAAATAAAGTGAAATATACATATTATTATTATTTTGACTTATGTACCTACGTGTACGTAGATATGTACTAGTTCAAGAAATAATACATAAGAGATCAACGCTCATCTTAACAACAATTACAGATTCGACCGTAAAGGACGATTGGATCTGCAAAAACAATACTATTATATTAAAACCTGCTAATGAAGATAGTAGAAAAAACCCTGACATTTCACAAACAACCTTCGAGTACTAAACAGATATATTTACCATCTAAGAAGTCATCAACGTTTACGCCGAGCAATTAAAGAGGCTACACGACTATGTGTGTTGTTTTTGAAAGGCATAGAGTCGGTTTGTCCACAGAGGATTCTAGATTTGGTCGGATAATACTGAGCGGGCAACCTTGAACAGAACTGACATTCCATGCCCTTTCTTCCACCTTGCCTATGTCTTCTTGAACGGTGATTGCATACGTGAATTGTTATTAATATGCCACGCTTCCCGCCACTCCAAGATCGAGTCTATGCAAAATTTGATGCAACCAGAACTGAACTTTGCTGTATAAAACTAAAGGTGCATATTGCATTGGTCAGAAAAGTAAACATGGCTCATCAAGGTACGTGACCAGAGTTCTAGCCTTCGGTGTCATCTTATGCTCGAAATTGGCGAACGATTTTTAGGGTTTCCTCGTAGATGATTTCCGTATACGCTTTGATTTGTTAAGAATTCGGCGTTAGACACATTTTTTACCGAAATTATATCTGACTAGCTGTACCAAATTATTAACGAGAAGTGAATATGTATTAAAAATTACACTGTTAGGGGCTTATTTTCTAAAGAGGAACACTCAAGTTCTTCATGTTCAGGTTCAAAATAAAATCGTGGAACAACAAAAATTATCTCCAAAACCACTGAACATGTAGGTACTTATTCACTTTTAATCATTAGATCAGAAATTATAGAGTTGCATGTTTCTAACATAAAAAATAAAAAAAATTAGGAATCAACGTCGGTAGTTGAATATAAAATGTGACTAATTAGGAGAAAACGCCTATAAAAGCGAGGCCTTCTCTAAGGGGGGATTATTAGTGCTGTGATGTGGTAAGGGCAGTAACTCTGCCCGATTGCATACTGAAATTCTGTATTTGTGCTTACTTATTATTTAATTGTGGTTGTATTAGGAAAGGTTAATTGGAAACCTTAAATCTTTGTGAATTAAATGGTGATTTAAATATTCCGCTAAACAAACTTCTATACCTACAACCTTCTCATTCTCTTTTCTCTCCTAACTCTGCCTCATTTCACTATCATGGACGTAGAATTATCGAAAATCATTCCTTAGTGTTTATAAAATTACTAAATAACACAAGCACCAACACTCCAAAAACATCAAGTTTTAGGTTTTACGAAAAATCAGCATATAATTTTAGTCATAACAGCCAATATGAATTTAGTATGACTGGATAGACTTTTGTTTGCTATACATATATTCATTTATATATTTTAAGTTGCCCATTCATCAGTGAATCTCGTCTCAGTGCATAATTCAGTGGTGGATTTACCAAAACCCTAAGTAGGTTGGAGCTTAGGGCGGCAGATTTTGGGGGGCGCAAATTTGGCCCAAATTGTTTTGTTTGAAAAAATTAAGAGACAACCTAGAACCGTACGTGGGGGGGGGGGACGAAATTAAATAGTCTATTTGCGACAAATTTCTAAATCCGCAGGTATAATTCGTATTATGCTTAAGTATAAAGAAAGAAGAAATGTTTATTTCCTCCTTCGTATATTAGTCAATCTAGTATAAAATACGTACACATTAGACTTGCCCAGTATTTATATATATGCGTAACCTAGGTTCCTTAAAGTTCGCATTTGACGTACAGTAAATAAACCGGACAATTTTTTTGTTCCTTTTGCTTAAAATTTGTATCTTAAAGTTACTGGCAAAACCAAGTACGTAAATACCTTCGTCCTTAAAAGTTTGAGCGTAAATTCTTCTCGAGTTTATCGTAAACTTAGAAACGGAATTACGGTACTATTTTTGAGAGGAGCATCTCGACGTTAGAATTGTAACTTTAGAAGTAGTCTTGATAGTAGTAGAGGTTTAGTTTTAAGTAAAAAAATTGAAGTTTCTTCTGCTAAAGACTAGTAAACTGGCTGAAATAAATTATTTTTATTTAAATTGAAGTAGACGAGCATACAGGCCACGTGGTGTTGGTCCCTGTAGTTTCGGAATTAAGAATAGAGCTACGGTATCCCCTGCCTGATCGTAAGATGCGACTAAAACGGAGCTTCCGGGATATTCAGGGGCGCCGCGCGTGAAGGACACCGGTGCGTTCCACTGGAGATCCCGGAGTCCTCCCCAAGCGCAGTGGCCACGTATGGGTTTTAGTGCGGTACAAATCCCACATAACCCGGTATCCTCTCACAGGTTGCGGGGACCTTCAAAAGGTCGCCGTCTACCCCTGCCCATGGGGTTTCCTTAAATATTTATTTTATTCAGTTTTTAGTGTTTATTATAGCGGCAACAGAAATACGTCATTTATGAAAATTTCAACAAGATATCATGGTTCATGACAAACAGACGGACAGAGGGACTGTAATCGGATTCTTAGCAATAGGTTTCCGTTAGTAACCTTTGGGTACGGAACCCTAAAAATGTAAAAGTAATTGGTAAAACCAAATGCGTAAATACGAGTACCTACTTACGTCTTTTTTGCTTAATTTTACCGCATTTCACGCAAACCTATGTACTTTGCACTATTTTTAGACGTAGCATCCTGATGTAATGTAACCTTTAAGGAATTGTGCCGCAGTGATTTCATTGTATGTTTGGACAAGCATTTTACTATCTGTTTTTGTGCAGGATGACATCACGCGTCTGGAAACAAAAGAAAAACGACGATTAGCGTACTTATATCGCTAGTAACGTAAGTAGCATACAAAAAGTTGTTAAGGTTATCACCATTAACTTTTTACTGTCCCAGTGCTAGGAATAGGTTTCCTTAAGAAATAAAAAGAGGTCTTAATCTGCCGTTTAAGACTGGTAGTAGTGCCTAAATGTTGAGACTTGTCACAATTTACATAACTATCAAGCGCGCATGGGCCGGCTGCTGTAGTAGAAGGCTGTGGAACGCTCTACGCAGCTGAGCCAAACGGGCATGGTTGTGTGTGAGATGGATAACCACTAGTGGCAATAATTTTATGCACGTTTCGATGCTTCGAAGGGCACGTTAAGCCGTCGGTCTCGCTTAGGGATTGCAAACCGGGCCCGTTCGGGCCCGGTGCCCTTTTAGGCACCCACCGGGCCCGGGCATTATTATTCCGCGATCGACCGTCGAGTGAAATTTGTGTCTAAGGACATGATATGGTTAATGACGTTAATTACAATAAATTAAAAGATTGACTCGTGTGAAATTGAGCCCGTTCCCATACTACAAAAAGTTTTTGCGAAAAATTGATCTTTATAGACCAATCAATTGTATTGACCAGTTCTAAAAGGGAAAAATTAAGTTGTTATGACACGTTTAGTACTTTAAGCTGCGTAATAAGTTTCTTATTTTAATAACATGTTTTTAATTAGACACTACAAGGAGTAAAGAGAGAGACCTGCTTGTTTAAACTTATAAAAATAACTAATACCAATGTTTATCGTTGTCTGCATGTTTAATGTTTTCCGTCCATAAGTAAAAGTAATCAATTCTTAATACAGAAGTATTAAGTGTGATTTTGAGACTTGAGTGAGACTGATTATTGTGATAACTGTTCATACGCCAGTTTAAAATTAATATTAACCTTGAATCATTGTCTTTTTCCATTCATACACAGAAAATTTTCATAAAATACTTTAAAGGTTACATCGCTAACACGCAACCCGGCGAGTTGGCGACGAAAGCAACTGGGCCCGGCCGGGTTGAGAAACATACCGGGTTGCAATCTATAGTCTCGCTTGTTATCGATAGATGCCATTAAATCTTGTTGGAGGCCTTGTGGGCCGTCTGAAAACATCCGACAGCGGGTTGGCCACTAACCCGCATCTCCACCAACCCGCATTGAAGCAGCGTGGTTTCGGCCTTTTCTAATAATAGAGTGAGACCCATTCTTAGCAGTGGGACGCAATAAGGGTTGCACATAGCTAGGAATACGTAAAGTTGTTTATTGTTAAAAGCAGTAAAAGCTATCGGGCTAAGACACCGGATGTAAGAAAAAATGTTATGGTCGTAGTTATAACCAAACCGTGAAGAAAATGAATGTAATACTAGTTGGGTCCCGCGGTTTCTCCATAAAGAAAGGATCGTTACCACGAAGTGAATATTCTCCCTTTAGTAGTTGATTTTCTTTCAGAGGTTCACTCCATCATAAAAGTTCTACTATTAACTAAGTCGAGAATTTCAAACTTTACGTGTGGGGTAAGTCTTATCTTCGTTAAGATGTATTTATAATGTCAAGAAGTAGTGCAAGCGCTTTAGTTCCTTTTGCGGTATTAAGGATATTAAATGAGAAATCTATGAATATGTTAATTTGAAGACTAGTTCTACTAAAGATTTTGATGTCATTTTTTATTTATTTTATTTACATTTTACTGTCACAACTTAACTAGGTTGTTCAAAGGGCGGACTTAATCCCGATAGGCATTCTCTATCAGTCAACCCTGGTTGTTGGTGAGAGTTTTATTTTTATTATTTTTTTTTGGTTCTTCTATATTTAGTTCATTTTTATTCCCATAATTATTTTAATTTTTGTAATTTAATTTGAATTGTTTTTTATTTTATTTTTAATCTAAATTTTATTTATTTGTTTTAATTTTAATATTTAATTTTATTGATACTTATTGTAATATGGGTTCTGTTACCTGATTGATAAATAAATAATAATAATACACCTGTTTCATCTTCACCAACCAGCATTGGAGCAGCAAGGAATGGTGAGACGCCCTTGCTTGCGGCATATTGCCCAGGACACTGGTAGCATTGCCTCCCTATATTAATAAGCTGAAGCTGAAGCTTTCATCAATTCAGTTAAGTACTTTTTTGCCAGAATAAAGAAGCACACGAGCAAGCCGACCACGGCTAGCTCGTGTGCTTCTTTATTCTCTATATATCATATCATCTATTATATCAATAGCAGTCTATTGATATTCACCTTTAAGTCTGACCGGCAACCATATTTACCACCGATAAGGCTAAGTGGATGCAGTGGTGGAAATTTCCTTATCAAAGTAGTAAATTTTTACAACTAAAATTTTTGTAACTGACTTCAACAGAATAAAAGAGATTAAATTCATCGGGATCTACGTTTTAGTGTGTGTCCTTGCTACTGCAAAACATATTTTTAATTGTAAATTTGTTTTTATTCTCAAATGAATAAAAGAAATAAATTAAATAAAAAAATAGATGCATTTGAACTTAATTGTATATAAAATTGTCATACAATTTGACTAACTATTGAAATACGTATTTTCATTCTCTTTGTATTAGTGCTTTGTCATGGCTTTATGTGATCTACATATACCGGCTGTGCGAACTACTTAAAAATGAAACTAAATGTTAGTAGAATAGGGCCTTCGTTATTAATCCTTCTCTAATTTCCTGAGATAATTTTATTTACCTAGTTATGACCCCACACAAATATTTATAACTATAATCCTATTTGCATTTATTAATTACATGCTATCCTTTATAGGGTAGGCAAAATATACCTCCATTGAGTTTAATTAGTTCGATTCGATATTACCGTCGATATAGATCTATATTTTTGGATAGGAAGAAAGAAGAACAACATACAGGCCCTGTGGTATTAAGTGGTCGCTGTGGATTGTGGAAATCTACACACAACACCAGGGAAGCTTGGACTTTGCCTGTGGTTGAATTCACTTGCGCTGCTACTCCGGAGGCTGACGGAATATAATATTAGTATGTATTTTTATTTTATTTGATGACCCGTGTGGCGTAATGGTTACCACGCCGGACTGCCGATGGGAGGGTTCCGGGTTCGATTCCCGGCGAAGCAGAAGTTTAAAATTTATTTTCTCGGTCTGGGTGTCGTGTTTCTGTCGTTGTGTGTCCATGGTACCCACGACACAGGGTATATCTACCCTACTGTGGGGTTATGTGATACGTTATTTATTATAAATTAAGAAAAACCGTTGTCAAAATCGTTCAAGAATTGTTTCGATTTTCAAAAATAAATATAATAATAGGAAAATGTATTTTTAAAACTAACAAATCACACATGCACAAACACTACTGGGAAATATTTCCGAGACTTTGATATATTTAGAACAAAATAAAACAATGTAAGGTAAATTCCAAAGATTTATTGTTTTAGGAAATTCCTCATTTAAGTCCAAATAAGGAAGTCTTCACAGAATACCCAATGAATAGCATATCGTACGCATCGAACATTTTCATGTACATCCATACTATATAATATTATAAATTCGAAAGTAACTCTGTCTGTCTGTCTGCTACTCTCTCACGCTGAAACCACTAACCAATTTTGATGAAATTTGGCATAAACATAGAAAGGACGTTGACAAAGAACATAGGCTACTTTTTGCCGCGGGAAAATATCTCATTCCCACGGGAAGCAAATGAAATGAATGAAATGCGCCGTGTAGTGTTATAAATACACTACATGTTATTACTTACTTCATTCACGTCCAATATCATATTTTATAACTTATTACCTTATTATTAACTTATTCTTTGGTTTTATTCTTATACTTTGCTTTTCCTTGTTATTTCTTTACAAAATTATTTACTTTCTGTGTTTGTTTATTTACATTTTGACGCAGCTATCAAAATTGTCATATCTGTCTTTTATGTTACTTTTTTTTAAATTCATTTTACGGCATTGTATAAAAATCCGTATAGCCATTCAATATTAAATGAAAAGAAAAATTTTATGTTTCTTATTTCATTTCATAGATTAATAAAGTATAGTATTGTCTTTGGCTTATTCATGTTTTTTGTATTATAATTATTATAAAATGTTATTTTTAAATAATAAATGTTCTTATTGCTGTTTGTTAGTCTGGCTAAAAATTAAGAATGGATGGACCGATGTGGCTAATTTTGCTCTTAAAATATTAGCAGAAGTCCAGGGAAGTTTTAAACGGTGAGAAATTTTTGGGAGCATTGCGAAATTAATAGTAAAATAACTTTTAGTAACAGTAATTGTCAAACATTGATTCTTGGCGCCATCGTCCAATAGTTTGACATAGTCTGAATAACAGTTCATCTGTCACTATTCGTTTTTAATTGTTTATTTGACAGTAACATAAAAACTCTTTGAGATGATAAAGAACCTAATCCTCTTAAAAAAACTTTTGAGGCAGGACAACGTCTGCGGGGTCCACTAGTATTACAATATTTTCGTGAATCAAAGACTTAAATAAGCTTGTGAGTTTTGTATCGTGTAAACTCAGAGATGTTAAGTAGGTATATATTTTGAAGGTCGAACCGGTGATGGCACAGAAAGCAAACGAGCTGCAAAATGAAGAATGCATGGCCCGGTGACTAGTGTAGAATGCAAGCGACCCACTCAGCTCAGCGAAGCAAACGCAATCTGGTAAAGCTACAGGGACCTTCGGGATTAAGAATAGAGCTACGGTATCCCCTGCCTGATCGTAAGAGGCGACTAAAAGGGGCTTCCGGGGTTGCGGACGGTGAGAGTGGGAGCTTGATCCGTCCAGCCAGCAGCCAAGCGAAGGACGTTGTTGTGTGCGTGGCCGCATACCGCCGTAAACACCTGAAGGTGCAGGAGAGCACATCTGCTCTCCCGATGATGGGATCGTTCTGGGGCGCCGCGCGTGGAGGACACCGGTGCGTTCCTATGGAGATCTCGGAGTCCTCCCAAGCGCAGAGGCAGGCCACCGAGAGGGTTTTAGTGCGGTCAAATCCCACATAACCCGGTAACCTCTCCCAAGGTGCTGGGTACCTTTTGAAGGTTTCCCTCCCGATACCAAAAAAAAGGGCGCGATCTGATGCGAGATGGGTAACCGCTAGTGGCAAAATTACGTGCGCGTTTTAGTTTAGTTTTAGTGCTTTGGACGTTAAGTCATTGACATTGCCTCACTTTACTATAGTAACCGTCGTAGAGTCAATAACCCTGATGATGCTCTGTTTTAGGGCGAAACACGTATTGGTGGTGGTGGTACGTATGTTCGTGTATATTTTTTATTGTTGCATGTGCATGTATCCTATGTGGCAGGGAGGGAGGTGCTATTGCATGAAAAAAGTATACACCATTATACGTTCTGATAGCGGATTATTGCAAAGTAGTTTTTACCTAACTTTATACCAATCGAGTTCCGCAAAGTAACGCCTGATTCTATTAATTACTGATTAAAGCGAGATAGCAGTCGTTAAACCTTGTCAAAATCCTTATAACATTCGATAATGGGTTGGCCACTAATACCGAATCTCCACCAAACCGCAATGGAGCACTGTGGTGGAGTAAGTTACAGGCATTCCAATAATGGGGAGAGATCCGTGCTCTGCAGTGGAACGCAAAAGAAGGGTTGCATCCAAGATGAACCCACAGTCAAAATAACTTGTTATGCATTTTATGCTCGGTTGTAGTGACAGTTTAGGCATTTTCAGAAATGCCTAAATTTTCACTACAACTTATTCAGATGGTCAGTCGGTCGGTACACGTAATGTATAGGTATTTATTTATTTTACACATACCAACAGCATAGTATATAAGACATTTAAAAGAACAATAAATACAATGTCATATTATCAGATATAAAGTATGTATGTTCATGCCAATTATAGGTATATATACAACATTCTCTTAATAATAGATCAACATGTTATTGCTTATAAATCTTATAATAATATAAAAAAGTAAAAGTATAAAAATAAAATAAAGAATCTAAAGTTATAATTAAGGCCAGCACTACAATTTAATAAAATAAACAAATATGATTTTAGTTAATGCAACAGAATTGATAAAACATCGCAATAAAAACCACAAAATATGGGTTAAAATAAAATCAACGTTGTCTTCAATTATAATAAATTTAGTTATAAGTAATTTTAGTTATACTGCTAACTTAAGTTTTAATTCTGTCCTCCAAATTTGTATACCTCGCTGAGGTAAATATGGCGAACTAATGCTACATAAAACAACTTTTGTAATACCCATATTTGTGCAAATAAATTATTTTCATTTCATTTCATTTTCATTTAATTTCATTTCATTAAATAGTTTTAGTATTCTAAGTGTCTGTCTGTACTTATGTACACGCTTTAGAAATTATACTTCTTTGGCGTATGATAAAAGTTTAAAATAACTCAAACGCAGAAGTAATCGACGATAAACATCAAAATCAATCAAAAATATTTTGTTTAAAATAAAAAACGTTTTATTAACGCAATAATTATTGTTACTACTACTGACTTTTCGAGAACTTTCTTCACTGTTCGATAGTAGACCTAATACCTGTTTATGCGTTTTTGAGGTTATGCTGTACAACGCTTTGTTTTGGAGATGTAGGTCTGTACTCAAAGTCGTAACATTATTTTTAATTAATATTAAAAATTAATTTTTCATATAAATACTATATTTCACGACCCTGGCTTGACTGGCTTATGAATATCTATCTACTATATAGTATGGACACTAAGTAATGTAACTGTATTCAGTGTTGAAAATATTATGTTTGTAATATTTATATTCTGTGGCTAACTTCATCATGTCGTTCCTGCGCGCGCAGTTCACAAATTCACTCTCATCCAAACGCGCCAAAAGAAGTATACCTTCAATAAGTATAAATAGTGTTTACGATTCTTTAACCATATGAATATTTGCATAAAAAGCTCGCAGCTACTTACGAGTACGTGAACTAATTATATCTCTCACTACTCGTGTCGAGCCGTGGGTAAGTGTATGGTATCTCGAGGCGGAAAATTAACATGGTGATGTAACTTATAAAATAAACAATGACGCACTGTATAAGGTACTGCAATGAATATAGAAAATATTAGTCTGCATGTGCGGTGCATATTGTTGAATAGGATTTACGAAATGAGACTTATAAAATACTAGTAGTGTTTAAAAAATATACTTTAGATTTTGGAGACCTCAAATAATATCAAATTACAACAAAATTATGTTTGCTAAAATAAGCGTAAAGCATGTTGTACTAAATTATTTTATAATAACTATATTATACTTATAAAAATTATGATAAAATTTAATACAAAAAACTTTATACTGATTTTCGATGGATGTTAGCCTTGTATTCACCAGGTATTACTTTCTATTTTTAAAACGATTTTATTATTTGTTTTCTAATTTAAGTATGGCTTCGCATGATTTAAATCACCAGATTCAAGTACCTATAAATATATAAGTCAGTTATTCGTGTAATACTCACTAAAATACCTAATATAACCTATGTTTGTCACCGTCACCCAGGGCTGACTGGCAGAGAATGCCATTAGGCATTAAGTTTTAACCCTGTAACACTTAGGTTAAGGTGCTAATATAATAAATAAATAAATAAAATCAATTACTCAAAAAAGTACTAAATAATAATAATAATAAGCTATAACTAAAAATAAAAGTATAAACTAATTAACGTAAAAAACCGCATCCAAATTACTGTCCTGAGGGTGTGTGCCCAGAATGCTGGCAACATTACCTCTTTGAATAGCCAAAGCTATTCTTTGACCGAGGTAAGTGCCAGCCTTCTGGTCAAAAAAGTCAGTTAAATAACTTAAGTAGCATACTCTACTAAAATTTTACTTTTATTTTAGAAGTTTCTAAGGCAAGTCGAAAAGGATTTTTTTAACACTGTTATTCTATTTCGCCATAGATTCATAAACTGCATCCAATATGAATGAAAAATATATCAAGAAATGACGAAGAAGATGAAATTAATATAAGAGCGATGTAGTACGCAAACTCAGTTTTTGCTTTTGTTTAATCAAAAACCTAAACTAATTAACTTTCTTTACCTTATGCATTTTCCTTTAACAGACCCCCGGAAAAATATTTCAGTGTGGAATAACTTTTACAAAAAATATTTGTAAAATGTATCTCTTATGACCACTTGTGGTCATAAATACGGTAGTGGACACTATGCACAAAAAAATCAAAATGCATATTATTATCTTAAAAAGGTTGCACTATACCACGTATGGAAAGCAGGAATTCATTATAGGTATATACAATTTTGTATTTTTACAACGTCACAAACCATTTTCTCGTACCAAATCTATAAGGATGTTACGTTTTGACATTCCATTAAAAGTATGTATTTCAATTGATTTGGTCCAATACTGAATTAAATAAAAATATAGCTATTTATACGTTTAACATATCATTGTGTTACACCTGAGGTACTCGAGGTATATAAGCGTTTGAATGGAGGGCATCCGCCGAGATACAGACGAAGGTCAACAGATTTACTGCCTTTTGTATTAGACCCCATACATGTGAAGGTAATGTAAAAGGCACAACCCATTAACACACCACATAAGGACGATGCAGTACAGTGCATTAAACACGTAAAATACCGTAAAATAAAGATGGCGGCTAAAGTCATTTACATATGCAGATATTGTTTGCTTAGGTTTGTCATATTGTATCTGATGTGATATTTTAATGTTTCTAATTTATTGGTATTTGTAGCATATTTTTTTTTGTTTATAAGAAGGGCTTACTATTATAGTTAAATTATTTAACATAATTTCTTGAAGCACTGTAAACTTCTCTATTATTAAGCATGAAATAAGGCATCAATATGAGATTTTAATAATTAAAAATGAAATACAAAATATAATCTTTAAATTTACTATAAATATTTAATCTTTTTAAATAATTTTAATATTTTTTTTATCTGAGTCAAACCTGATATCTGCTTCTATACTATTAAATAAAGTTGAAGAGTCTGTTTGTTTGTATGAACACGCTAATCTCCGGAACTACTAGTTCGAATTGAAAAATTCTTTTTGTGTTGGACAATCCGTTTATATAAATAAATAATAAATAAATAAAGTAATAAAGAAAGGCCTTAAGCTATATAACATTACGCTGCGACCAACAGGAGCGAAGCATCAGTGAAAAATGTTACAAAAACGGGGAAAATAATTCCAAGCATCAAGCAACCCAAAAAAATATGTATGAAAGAACTATTCCTCTTAAAATGATCCAAAAAAATGTCCACGACATTATAATGTATGTCTATCTTTTAGGATTAACTCATAAGAAATGAAAGTACGGGTTTCAATTCGAACACATGAAATCTGATGAGTATATTCACTTCATGCTAATAATCCTCTCTAAAGCGGGTGAAACCGCGGGGCACACCTAGTCGATAATAAGAAGAAGAGCTGAAGAGTTTGTATGAAAGTGCTAATCTCAGGAAGTACTTACTGGTTCGAATAGAAAAATTATCCTGTGTTTCATAAACCATGTACCTATCAAGGAAGATTATGTGCTATAAAACATCATGTTACGACTAATAGGAACAGATTAATATATCTCTAAGATGTTCCATATCGATACATTATATCGATTAGTTATATCCAATCCTTAAGCGACCTTATTATTATTGTCAGTATCTTAAAACAATTGGCATCACTTTGGATATAGGCACTTTTGCTTTTGACAATTGCTATTTCGTTTTCCGTGTCTATTTTATACATATCCTGACAAGTGACTGACACAACGGACGTTATACCTGACGAATGTTTGCCTGAGGGTGGTTTATGAGATTGAAATAATTCGATTGATCATATCAGTACCTAATATAAAAAAAATTCGACTTCAAATACCTGTCCACCACTAGGTACATATTTATGTGCCTATTTTATACGTGCCTACCAGTAATGAGTGGGTCTACTCATATCTCAAATACCACTGAACCCATTTTGATGAAATTTGGACTTCGGAAAAAGTAACACCTTTATATGGATTTAGTGTCGGAGAACTAAAACAAACTAATATTAAGATTAAAGCTTTTTTTGATTTGACGATGATCATCGTGTGCCTAAAGTATGAATAAAATCAATAAAAAAAAATCTTGCCAATAACGTCACATGTCATCATTTACAATAGTTTAAGTTAAATACTTACGCTTCCATCTATACAAATAAATAAAATTGGAGTATCTGTTTGTGTATTATATATATTAAAATAACTACTTTTTACTACATGCATATGAAATATACGGTACATGTACTAAAACAGCATTTTTTACATTTTTTGTCTGTCTGTCTGTCTGTCTGTTTGTTCCGGCTGATCTCTGAAATGGCTGGACCGATTTTGACGGAACTTTCACTGGCAGGCAGCTGATGTAATAAAGAGTAACTTAGGCTACTTTTATTTTAGAAAAAAATTAAAACTACAGTCCACGCGGATGAAGTCGCGGGCAGCTGCTACTTATAATAAAAATAGCAGAATATGCGGTTTCCGTGTAAATCGTTAATATCTATGTCGAAAGATCATTCACAATTAATTCGTATATTTATAACTGCCTTAGATTAAAGAAGACCGAGAATGATTAATTGACAAAATTATGTTGATTAGGTTTTTATGATGTTAACTACTATTTTAAATAAAGGATTTCTTAATATGTGATAGACAAATGTGTGATGTTTTTTAACCTCCGTGGATAAATGGATTTGATGACATATGTACGTATTAACTACTACTAACTTTTACGGAACTACTACGTACTAATATTTATGGAAGGTAGAACTAGCAAAGTTCGACCGGGGCAGACCAATGTATTCTACTGTTTCGGTGGAATGTTGCAGTTTTCAGCCGAACGCGTAAAGCTACGAGCAGTTCCCTGAGCGCAAAAGCTCACGACCCCAGACACGAGTCATAACTCAAACCCGCTGGAGATTGATGTAAATGTCCATGATCTGGTCAATGTACCAGCCCGATTAAAATTTCTTTCTTTTGAAGTTGTGAACACAATTTATAGTAGGTATAATAAAAGTAACACATATAAAAGCCACGAAGGTATTCCATAAAGGTTCGGCCAAAAAACAAGAACTGATGAATTTATCACTCGTTGAGGCAGCAAAAAGTCAAACTTGCTTCAGCTCCCGTGAGAAATTCACAAAACATCATACAAAACTATCGAACCAGACCTCCATTACCACACCTAAAGGGTCAATATGACAATAACATGTAACAAAAAGACAATGCAAACCCGACCTTGGCGGATAAGTCAAATTCTTCCGATGTTACAGAGCGTAGGCGACCGCAAAAACTATCCTATGACATTGCGAGGTTAACTAACACATGGTTCTAAGTGTGTTTCATTAGCACATCGTTTAGAACTTTGTGGTTGTGAGCATGTGAGCGAATGTCGACTGGACAATTGCTCAAGTTTGATTGAAGATCGCGTGGTCGTAGTTCCAGCGTGGGAAGTTTAAGTTTTCCGGGTTAAGTAAAACTATAAATCAACGGAAGAAAATGTTTACATTACGACTGTCATTTGCATGGCATCATTGTTAAGAATAAGTAATTATATGTAAATTAGTAAGAAGTAGAAACATGTTGTTTATGACATTCAAATAGATAACACTGATGTCATTGGCTAGGTATCTATTTAGAAGTCCCTGTTGCTTCGGGATTAAGAATAGAGCTACGGTATCTCCAACCTGATCGTAAGAAGTGACTAAAAGGGGGTTACCGGGATTGCGGACGGTGAGAGTGGGAGCTCGATCCATCCTGCCAGCAGCCCCGGGAAGGACGGCGGTGTGGGCGTGGCCGCATGCCGCCTTAAGCATCGGAAGGCATAGGAGAGCACATCTGTTCTTGCGAAGATGGGCCCGTTCTGGGGCGTCGTGCGTGGAGGACACCGGTGCGTTCCGCTAGAGATCCGGAGTCCTCCCCAAGCGTAGAGGCAGGCCACCGAGGGGGTTTTAGTGCGTTATAAATCCCACATAACCCGGCATCCTCTCCCAAGTTGCCGGGTACCTTTTGAAGGAAAAATAGGAGGCACAGGTTACCCGCTGTCGATCTATTTGAACCGCCCTTACGTCCCCAGACCATAGCTGACGAATTCGTTGTCGAGCGGCTATGTTTGTGGTGGTACAGTCTATTAACATTTTTGTAATAACTGGCATTAAAAATTAGTGCTACTGAGAATAAAATATTTTGAATTTAAATTTGACAGCAGCAATCCATCGCCAACAATCAAAAGCGAAGGTTAAACGTGCCTGAACGTTGAAAATATAACTTTCGCATGTCGTGTAATTAACATTATTATCTGTTTTCCGCTCCGCAATAGCCCCACCGCGGATAGTAGAGCCAAAAAGCGCGTGGGTGAAGAAATTTCGGCAGGTAGCCGCTAAGACCAACACGGATCTTTTGTTTTGATACCAGCGGAGCTGCGTTCAGGTCTGGTGCACTCAAACGTGTGTGTCCTTAAGCTGACAACAGACTTATGGATTGAACACGAATTATGTATAATCATATATGAGCCATAACAAGCAACATCTAATAATGGCTGTAACAGCCACTCAGAAGAATATGGCGACAATTTGCTTTTATGCTTTGAAAATTATTAACTGTCACTATGTCATTGTTACAAATTTTTCAGTCGTAGTTTAGCGGTGAAAACGTCGTAACGAATCTTATGCCAGCTAAACCCACATTTGATAATCGTAGTTAGCTATCAAGTACGAGAGGAGAGTAAACAGTCAAATTAGCAAATCGAATCGTATAGTCCACACGCATAGAAAATATATGTATATTTTCCATAAGAGATGTTTGAGACAGTTCCTGAATAAATTTGATTATTTTTCCTTAGGTTATTTTCTACTTTTAAACTAAAAATTATTTTAGATTCACGAATTACATAGGCATATTTCCTTGATTACACTAAGAATTGAAAGTGTAAAAGGTACTACGTGTGGTAATACATTATGGCCGCTCTAAAATGTCGCCAAAACATAATATGGGCAGAGATTATATTTGTCCTATACCTGTCTCTATTCCGCTCCTTAAACATAAATATTGCTTTAATTTTAGGCAGTTCAGAGAACAGTTCTGTTTTCATACAAAATTTCATACACATAACCTTCACGTACCCTCATAACCCTCAAGATATTCCTATTTCTATTATATCACTAGCTGAACTCTGATGTACTACGCTACTTACCTACGAGACAAGACATTACATAAACCATTGTGGGCTCATTCACTACACGTTACTCAAGATCATGACATGATCAAATGCATAGTTTACGATTCTACAAAGTACAGTCAAACATTCATTTTTTTATATATAGATTATTACCTTGCGATAGTATGTTACCAGCATATAATAACAACACTGAGTCATACGCCATTAATGAATGCAATTTTCTTGCAAGGTCTGAGATGTATCTTTGAACAATTTAAAACTAAATGGATACAAATCCTGCACTTACAATTTTATTGTCTAACGTTGCTTTAATGTTTCTTCGTAACCAGAATCTTTGTTTAGGACTTTGTATATGTTTTTATGAATGGAGTGAACTAATGTAGATCTTTTTATTTAAATAGACTAGCAAAGGAGCAGGAAGGCTACGTGGTGTTAATTAGTTTCTATACACAAAATTACAATGCCGTCGGAAGCACTGGAAGTTGCAGGAGAACACCATCGCTCTCCATAATAATAATATGACACGCCATTTTGGCACGCCGCACGTATAGGACACCGGCGCGATTCTCTGGAGATTCCGAAGTAATAAGCGCTGAGGTAGTCCCTGTAGCTTTGGGATTAAAAATAGAGCTACGGTATCTCCTGCCTGATCATAAGAGGCGACTAAAAGAAGGCTTCCGGGGTTGCGGGCGGTGAGAGTTGGAGCTCGATCCGTCCAGCCAGCAGCCCCGGGAATGACGGCTGCGTGTGCATGACCGCATGCCGCCGTAAGCATCGAAAGGTGCAAGAGTGCACATATTCTGCTCTCCCGAAGATGGGCCTGTTCCAGGGCGGCGCGCGTGGAGGACACCGGTGCGTTCCACTGGAGATCCCGGAGTCCCCAAGCGCAGAGGCGGGCCACCGAGGGGGTTTTAGTGCGGTTAAATCCCACATAACCCGGTATCCTCTCCCAAGATTTCAGGCACCTTATGAACCTTCAACCCCCCGATACAAAAAAAAGGCCAGAGAGGGTATTTTAGTGCAGTAAAAATCTCACATAAGCCTGTATCTCTCCCAAGGTGTCGGGTAATTCTCGAAGGTTTCAGAAAAAAAGGCTAAAACTGTCCAAATTTTATTTAAATCGCTATTGATTTATTACTTTTCATAAAATGTGATATCAAGAGATGTAGAAAATTTTAAGTAGGTATGTACAGTAGGTATAAATCAGTGGATACCTACCGCGTTCCTTCTTAGTTTGTGAGAAGTTTTTGCTGAGTTTTTTGTGGACCAAAGTAAAGGTAATCTAATTATTATCTCTAAATACATCTCAGGTAACACCCATCCAGTGACGTGCAGCCTCTTTAGTCTAGACCGCCATCAATTCTAGAGGCCTCTGTAGGGTACCGTATCTCAAAGCGAAACAAGGAACCCTTAGAAGAAGAATCAATCTGCCGATCATACATCTCCTAGCCTGTTATTCACGTCCCTTTTCCTCAGATTTGCATAGAGATATTGGGAAGCAATGCAGACAGAGAAATTATTAAAAAATATCTTGCTACGTCTCTTTGAACGCGTGAGCTCGATAAGGCTTGGTTGTCCTTACACTTCACTTAGCTTATTTTAACTACTCGTATTATAGGTAATTAGGTACACTGTTGCCTAAATCCTCTTTAAAACACAGCTTCATAATGTACACTAGGCATTTAAACTGATAAAACGTTCCACACTCATAGCCCCACAGTAAGGTTATTAATTCCCTGTGTCGTGGGTACCATAGACACATACAAAGACAAGAACACAAACACCCAGACCGAGAACAGAAATTTAAACTCATCATTAAAATTTCTCTTTCGCCGGGAATCGAACCCAGGACCCCTCGATTGGCAGTCCGGCATGATAACCATTGCGCCACGCGATTCGTCAAACTGATCATATACCTAGGTAAATTTTATGTTGTTCATTGAAACTTTAAAATTGTTTTATCAAAATTTGTTTCTGGCTAAAAATTGCTCTTATTTCAAGGAATAAACACGCTCAGATAGTGAAGTGAAAAATGGTAGTGAGAAAAATTTAACTTCTAATTCAATGGAACTAGACTAGATATTCGTCAAAAACCTTTAAAATCTAAAAACCATAATTTTTCTGTATAATTTATTTTTGTGTAAAATATTTTATAGTTTTACGGACCCCTTTACGTGCAATTTATATTCCATTCAATCCGTTTTTAAGGTAGTTAAGCCAGATTTTTTATCTCGCAGTCTGACGTGCGAAGCGAATAGGCATCCCACCTCCGTCAGGTTGACCTAGAGTTTGACGGCTATCAAAATACCTAAAATAATCATATACTATTATATCTTTGTAAAGTTTATCAGTTTAGTATAATATTGTATCTTTTAAGTAACTGATTAAAACCTTTAATAAAATGTCTCCTTCGACGACTTCGACTTCTACGAGAATTTGATATACTCGTATCTTAGGCTCTTTGTAAACGTCTGAGTCTATACAGAATGAGAAATGGCGTGGCCACTTCTGACATCTTTAAACGCGCAATAGGGTCTTGGACACTATGCACAAAAAAAAAACAAAATCCTTTAAACGGTTGCACTAAATTACGCTTGGAAAGCAATATTAATGTTAATTCTTTTATATACATGATTTTTATTACCGCTTAAATCAGTAATAATGAATTCAATTGACTATATATGATAAGTGACGTCACTTATCATTTTCTCATACAAAATGTATCCAATGGGGATGTCACGTTTTGACAGCTCATTAAAAGTATCTCAATTGACTTGGTAGTCCAAGACCGGATTCTTGTATATACCTACTTAAATATATTTTTTGAATCTTAGATTTAGTACCCTGGTTTCAGGGGTGATAAATTTTATTTTATTTTATTTTTAGAAGTTTTGAATTTAAATAATTTTTACAGCGAAAATCAACTTAATTATAAACTGAAAATTACGACTCTTCCTGACATCTATTGGCGAGTATTAATAATATTGCCGCCTAGAACGCCTTCAAACGCCATCCGTCAATCCGACGTTCAAAGAGATGATAATGTCGATTAGAAAGAGCTCTATAAAAATTTCATTCATCGAATTAAAGTTTCCTTGACCGAATTGTTATGTGGACTGACTGCTAAACTAGAGGCCCGGGTTCCAACCTTAGTCAAAACCATATTGCGTTTATTTATTATTTTTTGTGATTTTTTTATTGAGAGCTATTTCAGATAACGTTATTAAGTAACACTACGCAAATGAGTGTTTCGTTTGAAATTTAACCAAGAAAATAAATTGTTTTTATCCGATCATCGCTCGGTCGTCCGGGTACTAAGCTGTGATTTGTTTTATATGAGTATAATCTATCTCCCGGAAACAGTACAGTTGTCTGAGATAAAGGGGCATATTATTATGTGCTATTTTTGACTATAATAATATTTCTGTGCCAAATTTCATCTCGATCCGTTCAGCCGTTCTTGTGTGATTGAGCAAGAAACTTCCACCCATACAATCAAACAAAGAACTAAACTTTAGTTAAAGTTTCCTACGCACTAGGTCCATTTTCTCTATTAGTACTTTTTATCAATCCAGTGCTTTAATATCGTATAACTTAAACTTAAATAGAGTTTTTAAACAGACAATAACAATTATTTTTATTACAAGGCATGAAAACAAACGACTTTTCAATTAAAAATAATTGCTTCAACGCTTTGCAGTCAATAAAGAATGTAATTCATTAATTAAGGTGAACATTATTTGCATTGAAAAACGAAATAACATTATTTTTCTCTATACATTAGTGTACTTATACGTTAAGGTTTAATAAAGAATAGACACCTTGCCGCCTACGCGAGTACACAACGATGTACTTATTATTACCTATACCTAAAGAACTGTAACAGGGCTATAGACTAATTATTTTAATACATAATAATAAATAATTAGGATATTAAGAACATTAAGAACATTACCTTTCTTCCTATGTGAGTTGTGACGGAAATTGACTCGATGTGATAGGAACACTTGATTCACAAAAGGAGGAAAGCCGAATAAGGTGAAACGATTAAAAATGAAATTTGCAGGCCTTCCCAAATACGGAGAAAGCCACGTACCCATGAGTGGGACACCAAAGAAGAGTAGGAAATACGTTCGAGTCCCTGTAGTTTCGGGATTAAGAATAGAGCTACGGATACTGCTTACCTGCCTGTTGGTAAGAGGCGACTAAAAGAGGGCTTCCGGGGTTGCGCACGGTGAAAGTGGGAGCTCAACTCATCCCCCTGTCCCACCAGCCAGCCCCGAGAAGCACGGCGGTGTGGACGTGGCCGCATTCCGCTGTTAGATCCTGAGGGTGTAGGAGAGCGCATCTGCTCTCCCGAAGATGGGCCCGTTCTGGGGCGCCGCGCGTGGAGGACACCGGTGCGTTCCAATGGAGATCCCGGAGTCCTCCCCAAGTGCGGAGGCAGTGGCCGAGAGGGGGTTTTAGTGCGGCACAAATCCCACATAACTCGGTATCCTCTCCCCAAAGTGCTGGGTATGTTTTGAAGGTTTCCCCCCAGATACCAAAAAGAAGACATAACGTTCGATCACATGCGGCAATCGTTGCGAGCATGGCTAGTTTAGAATGAAATAATGAGTACATCTGTGTCTATTATTATCTTTTAATGGCGATACACCAGAACATTATTAAGAGTGTTTGACGCTTAGATTCAATTACTTGATAGGCATATGTAGGTGGTGGGCTGGAGATCATAATTGTACAAGTTTTTATTGCATACCGCCTAACTTGGCAATCGAGTTAGAACGCCTAGGTCTGTATACCAACTGCTGGGCAAACTAAAAAATATGCGTAAAAAGTTAGCATGTTATGTGAATTTAATTAAAATTTCTATGCTATGTTTGTAGATCGGAATGACCACCTGATGTGAAATGGCCTTATAATTTTAAAATTAAGTAGAGAGCACCGCTGCTCACTTCGTACGTGGTACAAATTAAAGTTACAGGATATCAATGATATTATTATTACTATCTCTTGGGTTATAGGGATAAAGGCTCATTCGTATTGCAGCTCGCACCTAACAACTGAACTGGAAAAGAAGTGAGCACGTAGTAGCTTAGTCCCTACTCCTGAGAACCGATGATCTCTTATATGCTTATATAATGGTAAGTACAGCTTCTGCCAGCTATCTTTATATCAATTTTATCCAATACAGAATTTATTTTTAAAAACTTTTCCACTCTTTTCTTCCGCGTATTTGAGGTCATTCAAGTATTACGTAAGCAGAATTTTTACAATTTACCTACCCCCCACGTATGTATTTTCAATGACTTCCTGGTTTCTATATTGATTCAAGGTGGGGTAAACCAGAGTGTTATTGAACAGAATTCTGATGATCTCTTATATGCATTGGTACGCGCACTTACGCACAGTTTCTGTCAGTTAGCTTTATATAAATTTTATCCAATAGAGAATTTATTTTTAAAAACTTTTCCACTTTTTTCTTCCGCGTATTTGAGGTCGTTCAAGTATTACGTAAGCAGAATTTTGTACAATTTACCCCCGGCGTATGTTTCAATGACTTCCTGGTTTCTATATTGATTCAAGGTATCAAGGTGTAGAAATTTCAATTTCTTGCATGATAGTCACAATTTAGTAGAAAATCCAAAAAATTAAATGAATTAAAATAGCTGACGTAATTACTATCAAGACCCCTCCCTCCACTCTCCATTTCAACAAAAATAATCAAAGCAAAAACCGCCCCGCCCCCCTTTAGGGCTTACGTGTTCGTAATACCTACTTGTATGGCCCGTTTTGAATAATTTGATAATTGCCTTATTTTATTTATTCAAAACTTTATTACACCACATAAAAATGGTATAAAAGGCGGACTTAATGCTAAAAGCATTCTCTACCTTTGGGCGAAGCAGAAATTATTGTAGGCGGCATAATAAGCTATATATATAAACTATAAAAATGTATTTTATAAGAGAAATAGGTTTATATAAATATTAAATAAAAATATATGAATAAAAAATTTAATTAGATCCTTATAATTTGCTCCTTTTTTTCAACCTTTTTTATGTCCCACTGCTGGGCACAGGTCTCCTTCTCACAAGTGAGAGGGATTTAGGCCAAAGTCCACCACGCTGGCCAAATGCGGATTGGTGGACGTCATGCTTTCGAGAAATTATGAATTTCTCTCAGGCATGCACGGCGATGGAGAACATCGTAATCAATCAAATATCGCGATATTTTCCATCACCGTGGAGCAGCGATAAATGCGCACATTACAAATTTCTTTGTAAGAGGTGCGCGCCGAGGATTTGAACCTTGTCGAAGAACGCGGTTTTTTACCACTCGGCTCGTTATTCGACAACCGGACATGGACGTCTTCATCAAGGAGAAGCGAAAGAAAAGGAGGCCTCCTTGCCGTAAGCAATGTGGCACTGCACCATCAGGAAACAACCACATTCTGCGTCCCGCCGTCCCAATCACACGTCGGTCTGCACTTCGCCACGAAAGTCTCCGATGTCGTGGAGTACGTGAAGGCGAAGACAAAGTATAAAGTGTGGGTTGAGAAGCTAGAATCGCGCAATGCGGTGAATTTTAGTTCGTTTGTTGTGCGTGTTCCGACTGACCTTCTGATTACGTTCTTGAATGAGGAGTTGTGGCCAAAGGGGGTCGTGTTCCGCAAGTATCGACTACCTGGAGTCACCGTAGTCGCGTCTCACAGCGCCGGAAAACATTGATTTAGTTTTAAGATATATATATTTTATATATTTTAATCTATAAGGTATTTATAGTATGGGCCTTATTGCCTGAGAATAAATGATTTCTTTCTTCTTCTTATTTTAAACACAATTGAATTGCTTCAGTAAAAATACAGCGGTACTTACCTGGTAGGACCATGGATGTTCTACCACCTAAGACCTAAAATAATTTGCGAATCGAAATATTCTGCGCCGTAACCATATTATGCAATCGCAATTTTAAAGGAAATGCAGGAATATCACGCAAGTAAACACTGAAACATGTCACGACAAATTATGATATATCGCACCATGCCATAATGTCACTGGTCTAACCACTTGCAGTCACGTGCCGGCAACGTGAAGCGCTTTTCCAACACTTTCCTCGACCATACCACACAGCTCCAATTCATTGCTAGCTTCCTACTGTTTGCGGAGTAATTCTTGCCTGTATAAACGGTAATGTATATTGTTTATGTATGTTTCATATGTTTTGGTCAAAGCCTTTTTTGTAGCGTGGGTATTTATAGTCCGTTTTTTGTGAATGAAATGATATGGCGGCCTTTCTGAGGATTTGTCTGGAAGATTCGTTGAATCATTTTTATGTTATTGTTTTGTCTTTGTAATCTGCTTATCCTGTTGAGATCATTGCAATGCTATGATTCTTACTTTATATACATATTTTGTTAAAACAATTCATAAGATGACACTACCCACAGTACAATAACTATTATTGGTTTAATGTAACAATGTTGGAGTATCGATCGGTACCCCAAGTTTAATTCAAATTCAATAAATATCTTTTCTCAATCTGTGTGTCTGTGTGGCTGTCTTTTTCTGTGAAATAATGTGGGACTATGCGTGGGAAGAACTATGTATGTACTCGTATTATTTAAATTACATTTACACATCAGGTCGTCATAGCAATAGATTAGATTTCTTTCATGATTCCCTTATCCTAGGCAGCGCGCAAAATTCTTAAATTTTTATAGGTAACTACTGGGCTGATAAAAAATCAATTAATAACAGGTACCTATAGCTTGATTTTGAAAGTGATAGGAATAGGGTTGAGTCCCGGTTATACTCACAGATAATTTGGGTTGCACCCGACATGTTTCGGACCGTACCAAGGTCCTTATTCATAAGCCATCGCGTGCGGTCACTAGGTGTCCTCGGCGAAGTCCCTGTAGCTTTGGGATTAAGAATAGAGCTACGGTATCCTCTGCCTGATCGTTAGAGGCGACTAAAAGGGGGCTTCCGGGGTGACGGTGAGAATTGGAGCTCGACTTGTCCAGGCAGCAGCCCCGGAAAGGACGGCAGTGTGGGCGTGTCCGCATGCCGCTGTGAGCGCCTGAGGGTGCAGGAGAGCGTATCTGCTCTTCCGAAGATGGGACAATTCTAGCGCAGAGGCAGGCCACCGAGAGGGTTTTAGTGCGGTACAAATCCCACATAACCCGGTATCCTCTCCCGAGATGTTGGGTACCTTTTGAAGGTTTCCCCCCCGATACCAAAAGAAAAGGTGGCCTCTGCGAAGACACGTAAACTTTATAACCATGTTTACGCATCCTCTCGAAACGTTTTATAGTAAAATAGTGACAGAAATAGATTACAGAAATTATAGTAATAATTCCACGAATTTCACCTTAGCTTTCCCGTGTAAAATAAAAAAAATGTGCGCCAGTTATGGTTTTTATTAAGACATAAATTAATATGGCAACTTATAATACAATTACATATCATAAATTTTAGTATCAGTTTATATTCCAAAGTCTATTAAAATTTGCGAAATGTCAAAAGCACTATACGTTTAACACTTTATTGATACTTTTATGTAAAAGTGACCGTTAATCTCTCTATTAAAGCTAATAAAAGTGATAATTTTATAGATTTACTAATTATCACTTTTATTAATAATTTTATAGTTTATAATAATATTCATTATTATTGAATATCTGACAAGTTAATTTCAAACAAATATTAATTAAACTGGACCGACGCAGGTGCAGGTCATTTAGCAAATACCTACCTACTTTGGAATATATTACAATATACATAAAAATCATAAAAACTAAATTTTTAGTAGGTAAGTAATTGGCTCATTGAAACTATTATGTTCCTATAAGTGGTAATTTTTTAACTGGCACATGTAAATTAATTGTCGAGCATGAAATACAGAAAGAGCTTAGAAGTGAAGATTTTGATGTTTCCGTTAAAGTGATTGTTGCTCTAAGGCCGTTTGTCCACCGCCACCGTCACCGTCACGTCGACGAGAACGAGATGACGGCGCCGAAGTAGCGGCGCGACACGCGGCTAAATGTATGTTATTCACTTAGCCGCATGTCCACCGCACGTCCGTCACCCGAGCGCCGTCATCCCAGCCGCCGAGATTTAGTGTAGTGTAGATCGGCGTGACCGCTAGAACGTGGCCCAAGATTTGACGGGCCGACGTGCCGGCAATACAAAACACGTTTCAATTTGTCCACAGACTGCCGTCACACCATCATGTTAGATCGGTTATTACTTTGTTTATCATAACATAACTATAATAAAAACGGCCAAGTGCAGCCTACAGCATATTGGCCATTTAGCGGGTTGGAGCAGCGTGGTGTAGTGGTTTCAGGTCTTTTCAGTTGCAGAGAGTACAGACCCGCATTGGAGCATCGTGGTGGAGTAAGCTCCAGGCCTCCCCAATAATCGGATGAAACCCGTGTCCAGCAGTGGGACCCAAAAAGGGTTGCAGCCAGAGTCTTCCATAGAGTCTATGCATATTATAGTAGTGACACATAAAAAGACTTGCAGCCATTTCATTGGAGAGGACGTTCAAACTAAACTCGGAAGATGAAATAATCGTAAAACTAAATCTAATTCACCTGTGTTGAGTGCAACCAAAATTGCACCGAATTACGTGGCTGATTAAACTTAAATTCAATTGTTACCAAATTTCGGTACAAGAAGACTTATTACGGAGGTTATAAAAGACATAGTCGTGCTAATGAATTGGTGATCGTGTTTAGTTAACGTGTTTAATCTGACATTCGTAATGCTGTAAAGGTTAAAATTGTAGGTCACGTTCGTGTGAATCCTGAAGAACTTATGAAATTAATATTAAGTACACGGGTAATGTACAATTCGAGCATGTTCTCGATATGGTGTCTGAGACTCGTCAAGATAAGCCATCATAATAGTTGGAATCTGTTTAAGCTGTTGTGTTGAGTTAAATTGTTTTGCCGCTCTAATAGTAGATTCTACTCAGCCTATTCTTGAAGTTTTTGATGTGAAACGTCTATAGGTGCGGTTAAACAGCCTCCGTGGCGTAGTGGGTGATGAGCCGACTGCGAAACGTGAGGTCGTGGGTTCGATTCCCACCCAGGATAAATAATTGTGTGATGAACATGATTATTTCTTCTGTGTCTGGGTGTTAATTTATCTATTTAAGTATATATTTAGAATATTATAAGTATGTTTATCAGCTTTCTGATTACCGTAGTACAAGCTCTGCTTAGTTTGGAATCAGATGGTGTTGTGTGAATTATCCAACGATATTTATTATTATTTATTATTATTATAAAAACCGGATTGTTGGTGTGGCGACGCTTGCCGTTGAAGTTCAGTTGAAGCAACTTGAAATTGACATTTAATTTTTGTATGAAATGAAAATAAATGCTAATTAAATCAACAGTCGTCATCCGCACCAGATGTGGCTGAATGGCCAGCCATCCTACTTTTGACCACACTTGACATTGTTTAACTTTATTGACACCCATCCTTGTTAAGACCCCACCAGATGTTGCTTAATGGCCACTTTTGACTGCACTCGAAATTGCGTAGCTTTTTTGACACTCATCTTACTTTTGACCTTGTTATAAACTCACCAGTTGTTGCTTAGTGACCACCCATCCTACTTTTGACTGCACTCGACATAGCTTAGTTTTATTGACACCCATTCTTCTTATGACCGCACCAGTAGTTGCTTCATGGCCACCCATCCTACTTTTGACCGCACTCGACATTGTTTAGCTTAATTGACACGACCCAACCTTTTCATTATGCTGTGTTTAGTTCTGTATGTATTTTCTAGTTTATGGCTGTATGTATTTTTAATGCCACGCCATAAAAAAATACCAAAAAAATGTCCAAAAATGAAAAAAATGTATTTTAGGGTGAGCCACCCTTATCACTTAGGAGTATAAAAAATAGTTATGAACCTTTTCTCATACCTTCTGAATAAACATATTAAATTTCATCAAAATCGGTCCAGCCGTTTCAGAGATTAGCTGGAACAAACAGACAGACAGACAAAAATTGTCAAAAACGTTATTTTGTTATATATGTACCATGTCTACATTCATATGCATGTTATAAAAGTAGTTATTTTTATATTACAAACAGACACTCCAATTTTATTTATTTATATAGATACAGATAAAAATAACTTCCCGTAGAATTAATCCTTGCTTGATGTTGTGCAAGTAGATATAGATCCACAAGTAATGCAACGCGAAATCTGCAATCCAGGAATGTCTGTAAATGAAGAGGGGCATTGCAGCCGCATTCGATTCTTCAGCAATAGTATAGGCATATCTCTTAGCTAATTTGCGTATCTTATCCAGATCGTATCACTGCTAGAATAAACGAGACGGATGCGGCCGAGGACGCAGCAAAACGCCAAAAAACTGCAAAAGTGAACGGAGTCCGCCGCAACCATTGTTCTAATCTAAGTTCCGTACTTAAAGGTCGAACCGTTTGATGATCCAAGATATAATGAAAGTTGAATCGAAAGTTGATAAGTAGTGTGTTCGATTTCTAAAAAGATAAAAGAAACAAACATTTGTTCACAGAAGGATGGACGTTAAGAATACATGAAACAATTTTTTTTGTTTATTATAATATAATTTTTGTTTCATGTATTCTTAAACAAAAATTATATTATAATTTTTGTTCCATGTATTCTTAACGTCCATCCGTCATCCTTTTTATTTTTAAGAATTTATTTATATTTTTATATTTTTAAAATAATATAACTCAATGGGTGATTAAAATTAAAGCAGATTAATAATATCCAGATGCAGAAAGCATTAATAAATCAACTTAAGCGCAATGGGTTTTCGAGTACTAGACCTTTATTCAATTAAAGTCAATTAAAACATACGACGGATGATAGTGTATCGTAACAACTTCATAGCAAAACAATGAAAATTAAATTAACTTTTCACTTCACTTTATAAACAGTCGACGAACGGTGCAAGCCGAACTCTCAAGCCTCAACATAACGTTACAATCAGCGTAACGTTACAGTTAGTATAACGTTGCAATAATAATAAAAAAATAATTTAATTCAGAATAAATCCATATTGTTGTGTTAGTAACCGCATTCTTGTAAACTAATGTTAGGAATAATAAATTGGTCGCAATGAGTCTCCTTTAAACGTTACAATAATAATAAAAAAATCATTTAATTCAGAATAAATCCATATTGTTGTGTTAGTAACCGCATTCTTGTAAACTAATGTTAGGAATAATAAATTGGTCGCAATGAGTCTCCTTTAAACGTTACAATAATAATAAAAAAATCATTTAATTCAGAATAAATCCATATTGTTGTGTTAGTAACCGCATTCTTGTAAACTAATGTTAGGAATAATAAATTGGTCGCAATGAGTCTCCTTTAAACGTTACAATAATAATAAAAAAATCATTTAATTCAGAATAAATCCATATTGTTGTGTTAGTAACCGCATTCTTGTAAACTAATGTTAGGAATAATAAATTGGTCGCAATGAGTCTCCTTTAAACGTTACAATAATAATAATAAAAAAACATTTAATTCAGAATAAATCTATATTGTTGTGTTAGTAACCGCATTCTTGTAAACTAATGTTAGGAGTAATAAATTGGTCGCAATCAGTCTCCTTTCTCGTGCGTCCAGCCAGCGTTTAGACGTTGTCACGCCCCAACAATAGCCCTAATTTTGTGCATAGATTTAAAAATATATATTTTATTTAAGACGGGTCAATTTCATCAGCTTTGGAATCCAGCTAAATGAGTTTTACACTGAAAAACAAAAAAAATGTTTTACTCCCAAGTTTTTATCGCTTGTTACGTACCGATTACGTAGGTACCCTATGGTTCATTGCGCAACAGCAGCATCTACAATGCATTTATTGGAGTCGAACTTCGCCCCTGTGCCTCTCGTTAACCCCACCTCGGACCGAGTGGACAGCCCTAGGTTTTAGTACTTGCGTCGCCCTAACTTCGGGACCGTTTAGTAACAGTATTAAATAAGTTAATTAAGTAAATTTGTAGAACTGTAATAAAAGTTATAATCGTGGACTAAAGTAATATTTGTGATCCCCACTGTGCCCCCACTTAAGTCGCTCGAAAATATTTTTAACGTTAACATCCAACATTATAAGCACTACGATCGCTAGCACGCACGGTGATATTTAATAGTGGTAGAAAATAAAGAAATAATAAAGGTAATGAAAAATAAACTGATACGAGCAATCATCATTTGTCAGATGTTCAAAGGTGAGAACATTGCAATTAAAATCTGACGGCTTATAGAAAAGTTAACCACGGTTTAACACAATACCTGTCAGGTGATTATTTTTTTGACATGTGATGCTTGCAAACTGTAATGTGAAAATTAATAGAGTAATTGATAATATGTAATTTTTTAAGTCTTATTTCTACCCCACTGCTGGACACAAGTCCCATCTCGGAAACTGGAATTAAAGGTACACAGCATACACTGACCAATATCAGGTTGAGTCCTCCAACCATGCTTTCTAAAACATGTGATGTATTAATCAGGCGTAAAGTGTGCATGTGTGAACTCCGCAGCTAACGAAACGGCCGCGGTCGGGTCAGAGATGGGTGACCGCTAGTACCAAAAATTTTACACTTTTATACTTCGGAGGGCCCGCTAGCTGATGTTTTTAAATAAGCCTCATTTAAAAACATCAGCTAGCGGGTTGGCCAGTAACCAGCATTGCAGCAGCGCGGTGGAGTTCCCCAATAATGGAGATAGACAGGTGGCCAGCCATGGTACGCAATTTTTTTTTATTTTTTTAATCTACAAACTATAAAACATTACAGATCACTTAATTCTAATTCGTTCTAAAGCTGTTGAAGGTATTCTCCTGCCGCCCTGTGAACCTCAGCCATCGGAGAATGGAAAATGTTGTATCCCAGGCCACGAAGCCTTTCAGAATTATCAGAGCACGCAACAGGGGTGACACCATCACGAGCTGCACCCTGGCACAGCAATTTGTGACGGCGAGATCGAACGTAGTTATTTGGTACATTCAAATCATGAAATAAAAATACTTTATAGTTGACGGTTTACATACATAGAATAAAATGTTTAAAATTATAATTAGAGTTTTAAACAGACTACCATATTCTGGCATACAATATTATTAAATAAAATTAACTAAAAATATTTTGTTTTAAGACCCGTTAAGAATTATTTATCCTTACGGATCGGCTTTTGATGCCTACCCACCGCTGGGTCAATCAATCAATCAATTCTTATATCTAAGGGTTCAAATATTAAGGGGTCAATCAACTTCACTGCTTCCAAAGTAAATATAAGTACTTAATCAATAAGCCTGCAACGATGCGACCAATAATCAACAACGATTGCAACGATGCAACCCGATAAGGATTTTATAATACGGAAACTAAATAAATAATTGACGACCCGCGTGGCGTAATGGTTATCATGCCAGACTGCCAATCGAGGGGTCCCGGGTTCGATTCCCGGCGAAACAGAAATTTGAATGATGAGTTTAAATTTCTGTTCTCGGTCTGGGTGTTTGTGTTTCTGTCTTTGTATGTGTCCATGGCACCCACGACACAGGGTATTGATAACCTTACTGTGGGGCTATGAGTGTGTAGTGTGTTTAGTGTTTATAAATAGCCTGAGGAATTTTGCTGTCATAATCGTCTCAACTTTCACTCGATGACTAGTCTCTAGAAAAGGTTATTTGTTACTAAACTCTAATTGTAGCTACCCACGCTCGCTCAAGTTTTGAACTTAATGATAACTTATCTGTTTTACACGACATGCCCCGCGGTTTTACAGTGAAGGTTCAACTTATGCAGTAGTTTCGCTAAAATTGCTAAGCAAAAAGCGATGTTAGGAACGAAACTTTACGGTTCAATTTGCAGTCTTCTAACAGGAGACGATAAAAATTCAAGAATAGGTTTAATCAGAACTACGTGACATTCGCGAGCACACGTACCGCAGCGTAACACTTCAATACTATCGCGACTCCTTTGTGCTATAACCGAAATCCAAATCGAGAATGGATTCACAACTGGCAACTGAAATTCGACTCTATATCTTGAGAGCCAACTGTTATTTTATAGTGTCATGCTTAAATAAGATACGACATTTTCAAGAGAAGGAGAAATGCGTGCAGTACCTCACGGTAGGACCTTGGCAGGGACGTGGAAAAGTATCATCAGGTTTTCGTCTCCGTTGCAATTCCAGTCTATTTCCTCGGCGTCAAGAGTCAAATTATGTTGCATTGCTATGGTGGATATGACTGTTTGGATATAGTAAGCAGTCTGTTTTAGAACCTTGACTGAAGTGGGACGTTACTCCGTTACCACATAGGGCTAAGTGCAGAACAGAAGGTGTCTGTTGTAAGTTTTGTAACGCACTAACTGCCCCATTGTTGCTAGGCGAAGTCGATTCAAGTGGGTGCTAATCTATTTTTGCCATCACCTTGGTGCCTACGAAGTTTTTCTTAATTGTCTTGCGTTCCATAGTTGGAATTCGGAACTCATTCAATGCTTATTGAAATCAGCGTTGTCAGTTAAATTGTTTCAAAAGGCAAGGAAAATATAGAAAAAAAAAAGAAATAGTGCTTTAAAGCTATAATAGAAATAATATTATTTTGTGGTAAATACCATCAGATTATGTTTTCAAAATAGTACCGAGTCGATGTAACTTAAATTGATTGTTTTTTAATCAGTTGCCGATTGACATTATACACATTTTTTTTGTAATGGCATCGCAAACTCTGTGCTCTGAGCAGCGATGACCGGTAAGGACTGCGGTATCCGACGCGTGAGATGCCGGGTTCAAATCCTCGACGCGCTGCTCCACGGTGCGTTTTAAATTCATAGTACATTCAGAGCGCATACCTATATTACATTCTTGTATTTAAAAAAATTGCTAAATATGAGCTCCTGTTCTATAATATACGTATGACTATAACTTTCTTGTTTAAGGGTTTTTACATTTCCAAATTACACAGAAACGTAGTCGGGTTTTTTTAGTTTTTTTAAATTACCGTTTTTTATTTTTATTTTTTATTTTTATTTTATAGGTACACCCAGTGTCACTGTCACAGTAAATACGAATCTCACGACTCCTCTGAAGGTGAAATCCAACAAGCCGTTCAGGCTGCCGAGCGTGCCAAACAACATGCATACTCTCGACAAACATAACACTCCTTCTAGCACAGTCAGGTAAAAAATATGTTTTTCACTGTTATTTTATTTCATAACACCCTACACTATGATTAACCTATATCTAACAAAATGCTATCAACTTTATCCGATATACCTCAAAATACACCAAAAAATGAAAATAAAACAACAGCATAATATGTCTTTTTCGACTTCCAGCCAAAAGTCCCATTAAAAACGTTTATATAAGAGATAAAAAGTCTATGACATTTTGTTTTTCAATGATCTGTCATATTAATGCAAATGCATATTACGTAGTCGTATTTGAATGTAGTAAAAAAAATCATTTTATCAGATTTATAATAAATCAATCACTGTCCTAATTACAATATAAATAAATTCGAATGTGGTTATTGATGTTTTGATATTCCTTATTATTTTTGAGGTATCTGTACTATGTGGTACGGAAAAGTTTGTAATTTGAAGAGTAAAATAAGATTATCAATACATATTTTATTTATTCATCATGCGCACGGCCCTGCGGCTGGCGTCGAATGCAAGCGATTTTTGCAGTTAAGCAAATCGGGCGCGGTCGGGTGAAATAGGTGACCGCAAGTGGTAAATTTAATACGCGTTTCCTTGTTTCGTGGGCACGTTAAATATAAGGTCCCGGTTGCTGTCGATAATAGCTGGTGGTTTGAAAACATTCGACAGTGAGTTGGCCACTAACCCGCCCCATCAATCCTCATTGCAGCAGCGTGGCGTAGTAAGCTCCAGGCATCTCCATTAATGTGCAGAGACCGTTGCCCAGCAATGAGGCGCAAATAAGGTTGCAGCCAATTGGAAAATAAAATAAAAGAGATCCTAAAAAGCACAAAATATTTGAGCTATAATCCTTCATCCATAGGTACATTTAGAAAGAGCAGGGACAATTTAGCGGCTAAAACATCAAAGTCACACCAGGGTATGGACCTGGGTTTAAATATGGACATATATACACATATATACATATGTACCTCTGATAAAGAAAATTTGTTTTGAGCGTTTTCATCACTTACCCAGTAGGCTGAAATAAATTGTAATTTTAAATATGTATTTAATTACAATACGATCGTTTTCCTTAAGCGTGTATGCCTGAGAGTTATAGAAAACTTCTTAAAAGTGTGTCATGTCCAACAACGCTCAGGAGGACATGAAACCTGTACATTCCAGTAGAACTTTGAGAAGAAGAATTGAAAAAGTGAAAATATATTACGAAAAATTCAACAAAACATTGGTGCAGGAATTTTTATAATCTTTGACATTTATTGTCAGCAATAAAATTAAATAATTATAATCATTGTTGCATGGACTTCAGTATCTGCTTGTCTACTTATTTAAAGATCTCTATCCTCAGTTACCAATGACCTTACATATTTTAATTTTTTGTTAGTAACTAACCGATACAGTCAAAACAACCATTTGAAAAGCGGATACAAAGCAACAGTTATTTTTAAATTCTCTGTTCCAGGTTCTACTCAGAAATGTTTCATCAAAACATTTGAAGTAATAATTTATTCTTTACGTCACACCTACAAATAAAAGTAAAACTATTATTGTGTCAACGTCATCACTTACTAGAAGCTATTATTTTTTAACTTTTGTTTTACATTCACAAAAGAAGATGCAATTTTGAGTAACAATAGTGCTGAAAGCAAAAGTGACCGTCTATAAATACTGACAAAAACTGCGAAGTTAACACATTCGAGGAAAACACAAAAACTTCAATACCGTGTTTACCCACAAGATGACGTCGAAAACTATAAACGGAATCATTGTTTAAGTTGTTACAGTTTGTTAATAAATTGGTGAGAACATATTGTTTCAATATTTTAGAGTAGTAAATTGTTTATTGCAAAAGTCTTCTCCTGATATCTCCTTTTTTTCCTCACATATAGCCACCATATTTTTTTGGCCAGTTATAATAAACTTTTATTTGGCATACAAAACGATGATCCTGCAAAAGTTATAAACTGTTTTGAAGTGATCGAAGCCAATGATACAAGGCTCATATTGTTTTAGACAGATACCTACTTTGGGAACAAAATTGCATAATATCTTATAAGAACTATATTGAAAAAGGAAAAAAATACATTAAATGTACTATGTAGTTAAGCCTAAATTTGTATGTGAAATGTGTATGTAATATGTTATATTATGTTATATATGTTACAGCATTAATACAATTCTAGGGAAGTGTATGGAATAGGTTTTCTAAGCATAACTTTTATGCGCTTTCTGCGCTCTGTCAATATGTAACATTGTTGTTGTAGGTGCATGTTATACAATAAGATAGGATAGATTGAACAAGGGCATAATAAACGAATTTTGGTGCAACCCTTTTTGCGTCCCACGGCTGGGTACGGGTCTCTCCCCATTATTGGGGAGGCCTGGAGCTTACTCGACTACGCTGCTCCAATGCGGGTTGGTGGAGATGCGGGTTAGTGGCCAACCCGCTGTCGGATGTTTTTAAACCGCCCATAAGGCCTCCGACTAGGTTTAACGACTGTTATCTATCGACAACAACCGGGACCGACGGCTAAACATGCCATGAAAAGCACGGAAACGCGCATGAAATTTTTGCCACTAGCGGTCACCCATCTCACACCCGACCGCGCCCGTTTTGGCTTAGCTGCATAGATCGCTTGCGTTCTATGCTCGCCGCCAGGCCATGCGCGCTTCCTTCCTTTCCTAATAAGTATTCATAAATTCATCTGTTCATGCACCCTTTGAATTCATCTGGTTCTCTCTGTCTTCTTCGGGTCTTCAGTCCACCTGGTTGGAGGGCGGCCATTGTGTTTTGCTGAGACGAAGATTGTCATTCGAGGGTCTTCTTTAATTACCTTCCTTAATTAACAAACAAATGGATTTAAATCAGTTCATTTTACTAAATGACATAACAAAAATCAGCTTAGCAACAGTCTTACAGAATTAAAGTGAAACTTCGAATATTTCGAAGTTCCATTTTACAGTAGATACTTATTGTATACTAGCTCTGCCCCGCGGTTTCATCTACGTTAATTTTTCTTAAAGTATCCTATTTTACTTCTGATAACTCCAAGAATATATGTACAATGTTTCATGATGATCGGTTGAGTAGTTTTCGCGTGTAAGAGTAACAAACAAACTGACTTTCGCATTTATAATATTATAAGTAGGATATGCATAGCCCCATATTAGGATTCCCTATATAATAAGAATCATTTATTTCGGGCATTAACACTATCCATATCACATGTTACAAGTAAAAACATATTATATATTGTGTAGATATTATTAATATTATTATATATATAATAATATGCAATATATATTGTGAGCACACCGTGGACTATGGACTGATTTCTCTCGACTTACTGATTTTAATTATTATAATCTGTCAACAATGAAACGAGCAAAAATTTTATTATATGTTTTACTTGACACTTAATATGCTCAGAACGCTTCCATTACTGAAAAAAACTTTACAGGGGTCGAGGTCGATCGTCTAATTCAAATTCTACATAGCATTGTTCGGCTTTGTAAATTTTATTTTTAGCAAATTGTAATCGTATGTTTGCATTGAAAATATAATTTACATTGTCACTTCCTTGACTTCTTTTAAGACTTTAAAAATATGGAAAAACATATTAGCATTTCCTAATGCCCGGTACAGAACTGCATTTTTAACTGCACAGTTTTAACTATACAGTCGAACTGTAAACTGTGTTAAATCTAAGTGTGTGTAGACAAAGCTGAAAACTGTACAGTTTATCTGAAAGACGAAACCTCCAACAGGGCAACTTGTGAATAATCCTACTATCCTACTTCCTACAAGTCCTACTAATCCTAGTAATATCCTACTAACATTATCCTATCCTATTAATATTATAATCGGGAAAGTTTGTAAGTATGGATGTTTGTTACTCTTTCACGTAAAAACTACTGGATGGAATTTAATGAAACTTTAAAATTTAATCCACCAACCCGCATTGGAGCAACGTGGTGGAGTAAGCTCCAGGCCTCCCCAATAATGGGGAGAGACCCGTGCCCAGCAGTGGGACGCAAAAAAGGGTTGCAGCAAAATGTATAACAAAAACCAAATAGATGTCAGATACGTAAAAGGAATTGCTTCATGAATAGTAAAACACAAATTTTCGCGGTGTCATTCAAAACACATGCGTCGAGTTTAAGTTCATCGAAACGTATTAGCATAAGAAAAGGTTTAGACAAGAAACGTCTTTGTCGGTTTACTTTCAAAAAGGCAAACAAATCATAAACGATCTATTTGTACCCAGAAATGTTTTTGCACTAATAAACTCGGAATAAATTCAGTTGATGCGACCTTTTACTCGACAATATGTTTTTTGTCTGTCGTCGTAAAGGAACAATGTGTCGCTATGTCGTCATATATTTTTTTGTGTTCCGACAAACAGCATTCCGTCTGATGCCTACGATGTTGAATTACTTTGTAATGATGTAAGTTATTAAATTAACAATTAAAAAAATAGATAAAGCAAGTATTGAGTTTGTTATGTCAAAATAAAGAGTTATAAAAGAAAATAATAATTTAGACTGAAGTCTGCTTTGGCTATTAAAATTTGAAATATCTTGCTATCTTGCTTCACTGGTGCTTCAAAGAATGCGTCCCGTTGGACAGTCTTAGAGTAGGTACTTAACTTCAAGAGTAATGAATATAAGTTTACAATATTTATTTATTTATTTATTTATTACAATCTAAGCTTAACATCTAACATTACAGGGTTCCTAATTCGTTAGTGAAGCTACGTTAAAAAATTATATATTATCAATAAATTAAATTTATTATTATTATTATACAAAGAAAATAGTTAATACATTTTATGTCAAATTAATACATACATACAATTATTCATATAAGAACTCTTATTACTAAAATATTTATTATAATGTCAAATGATTGCATTGTAATGATTTTTAGCACGAAATGTATTCGTTCTAACCAAGAAGATAACGCATGTCAAGGACAAGTTATAAATAAGTAGGCTCTAAGCAAATATTATCAACACATTGGGGTTGAACAATAGGTGTTAATTAAAATTGTTAATACCCAAAAATAATATTGTAGCTTTATTTAAAATATACATACATGACTTACGTGGGTGTTAAAACTGAGTGAACCAATCGTAGCCTCTAGCGCTGCCATCGTGATAAGTAAGTAGGTATTCGTAGTTGCTACGCCCCTACTACAATGGAACGGAACCACTAGACTCATTCAGCTATACTTGCCCTGGTTTTTTTCTAGGAAATTAAGTCGTTGTGCACGATTTTGGTTTCCCGATACTATTTCCAGGACACGGTCCCCAGTTGCAGTTTTTTTTGTAATGAACTGTTTGTTGTTGGTTTGTTTGGTCTTTACAGCTTGATATTGGTGTGCGCACTTCCCCGTCCATGGTATCGCGTCGCTACACGCTCGTCCTCCTGAGGGGCGACCGCTCTCTGGGGAGCTCGTGCGGTTAGCCGAGTCCTCCGAAGAGGAGGATTGCTAGCCGAACGAGGTCGGCGGATGACGACTGAAGGCAAGCCTGTTAGTTCCGCCCAACGACGGAGAACCTTCATCACCGTTGTCCTTATGAGTCTGCCCGGGCAAAGAGGAAGCCCTCGTGCCCCTCAATCCCTATAACTATTGAGCCACTAGAGCCCTGCGAAGGAAGACCCACAGTCACGGTCAGCTTTACCTTATTTGGCTGCAAGCTAACCCAAGATGAAGAGGGCAATCTTTTAACGTCTTTGGGTTGAACGACCGATCCTGGGATGCCTCCTCCCATCCCTCCGCGGCGGGTCGAGCCATGGTCATGACCGGATCGATATGTTTTCAGCTATTTACAATAGATGGATATGACGGCTGGGCACACGGCGAGTTTATAGTATTAAGACACAGCTATGGGTACCTACATGTTCATTTTCCAAGTAAGATTGATATAGAAATACCTACTTCTTAATGGCTTTTAAATAATAAATCTAGCTTGGCTGCAACCCTTTTTGCGTCCCACTGCTGGGCACGGATCTCTCCACTTTATTGGGGAGGCCTGGAGCTTACTCCACCACGCTGCTTCAATGCGGGTTGGTGGAGATACGGGTTAGTGGCCAACCCGCTGTCAGATGTTTTCAAACCGCCCATGAGGCCTCCGACAAGGTTTAACGACTGTTATCTATTGACAACAACCGGGACCGACGGCTTAACGTGCCCTCCGAAGCACGGAAACGCGCATGAAATTTTTTGCCACTAGCGGTCACCCATCTCACATCCGACCGCGCCCGTTTGGCTTAGTTGCATAGATCGTTTGCGTTCTACGCTAACCGCCGGGCCATGCGCGCTTCAAATCTAATCTAGCTTGCGAGCTAGCAAGTCATAAAGGGTTGATATGACATTGTCTATCCTACTTGTATGATCTTAACCCTATCTCAAACAAAATTGAGTCTTTTCTGGAGTACAAACAATCGACATTAATAAAAAAATCTCACTTTCCCTTTTACTCTCGGTCAATAAATAAATAAAACGAATACTACTTCAGTAAGGATGGTTAAAATCAGGTACAAACTGCACCGGTTACAAAAATCAATTTAAAACAAAAGCCAAAGAATTCAACAATAGGAACAATTTATCTGTAGGATATCATCGGCATTAGGCAGTCGGCACTTTCAAAGAGCGTTAATAGAAACAATAGCATGTCTTAGGAGCCGACACCATTGTTTGATTGTTTAAAGACTGCTACTTTACTCACAACTGGATGAAACTCTTAGTGTTTGTAGAAAAGTCAACTAACTGGATAGCAAGCAAGAAAGACAGCATCGGGAGGGACAACTCTTCAGCTGCGACCTAATAAGCTCTCTTCCAAAGTAGAAAACTTGACTTTCGTGGAGTTGTTCAAATCAAATATAGGCACTGATAGGACCACAATTTTTATAAGATACGAAAATTAAATTCTTTTATAAAATTACTCCTTAGTAAAATAAAAAAAAACTACACTAAGTGCTGTTCAAAGTAGGTATAATAAAGGTTTTTCTTCACAGATAATATTTGCAATTTTGATAAACATTTTTAATTTAAACATAAAAATTAGGTAGTGAATGTAAATAAAAAAGATGCTTGTCAAATATATAAAACATGCAAATTAACTTCAGTGCCTTCTTCGTAATTCTTCGGATACAAAAACTGATTCGCACTATTCCAGTAAACCGTAACAAACGCAAAGAAAGCATTCTATTTTTATTTATTTGCACCTAAATGACGCAAAATGTGATCCAAATATAAAAAGGTCTATTGTACAAGTCTATTCATGTCTTTGTCTTTGTTAAAATCGGAAAGTGAAAGGACTGCTGTAAACTTTTATGAGGTTGCTACTACTTTTTTTCGTACCATTTTATGACCATATCGTATTATGCTGTCAAACTTTCGATTTCGGTCTTTGTCTCAGAGATTTTGATATTTTTTCCTTAGCCGGATTTCTTTTATCTTCGGCCTTGTGAAATAGAACTATAGATGTGTTTATTGTTATTTTAGGTTACTTTAACTTTTTAGTGTTATGGCAATGTTGTTGGTCGCTGAGACCTTTGAAAATGAAAGGTCAAAAATATTATAATGAGATGAAATGAAATGAAATGAAATATTCTTTATTCACTGTACGGTTCCTTTAAAAACTCTTAGTGAACGTTATTTTTTTGTTCTGTCTGCTCTGGGTACGCTTAGGCTGAGCTGAAAAAAAGAGCAGACGGAGAAAAACTTCAGCCCTGTTTTAAAATATGGGGTATACAATAGCTAGCTTTCTTACAGAGCAGCAGTAGTTACAGTTTCTTACAGTGTAGTAATCTTTGGGACGGAATGTACCTAAAATGTTGCAAAAATGAACAATTTATTAGTCAATGAAATAAATTGGTTCAGTTAGTATAATAACTAATTTATTTATATGCATAAAGGCAAATTAAATAAAAAGTGATTCCGCTAACTGACAGAGTCCAATTTCTCACTGATGTGTCGTCATTGATTTATTGAGTAGTGTTGACGGAAGAATTATCGTTCTCGGTGACGTGACAGTGACGGCGGCGGTCATAGGCGGCGGTGGACAAACGGCCTTCGGAAAAGAAACAATTTTACTACAACAACCTGTTCAATATTTTTCTGTGTACGTAAATAAATGTTTTTAATTTTGATTACCACTATATATTGCAAATTGGTGAATGGCACTAATGAATTTTAGCTTTCGTTCCCTTTCATTTACTTTCTTTTCATCAAAAAAACGTCAACACTTTTCCAATGGCGAACTTATTGTTGCCAGATTTTTCAACCTGCAAAGACAAAAGTAAAAAACAGCCGGCCCATGTCCGAAAAGATAATCGAACGCCTCGTATGACAATTATATTGTTATATATTTACAAACCCTCCACAGTATGAAAGAAGCAAAAGATCATAAAATAGTTCAATACTGGTCGTCTAAAGCAGTTGTGTTCGACATTAACATCCATAGCTCGCGGCGTAGAACGCAATTCTGAACTGATTACTTATTTAACCGTTGTAATTGATCAACAAACGATCAGTTATCCATTCTGCCAAAAACGGACAAGTAAATTGTTCTAATTAACTTGTATTTAAGGTTGCGTAACCTTTTATTATCATAGTGCTATAAAAACAGACATAGCCAGCAGGCGTTATAAAGATTGAACTTGAGATCTGTTCTTGTATGTGGTCGTAAATCAGAATTAACTGGGTAATATTTTGTAAGAGTCATAATTTAATATGGCATAATTTGACGCAATTCATTTGATCCTTATTTGACAACATGTAGCAGATCACCATTGTATCGGGTAAAGGCAAATAATATTTTTTTTTCCTTTGCGTGTTTATGATAATTTCCTTGATTGGAACGCTAAATTGTATTGACCACTACAAAGACGCGTTTTTTTCTAGATATATGTATAAAAGAGAAAGATTTCTATGGTGACAGAAATATGCTGCCTTTTTGACGTGACAACGTCTTATAATTCGATGGAGCCGACTGCACGCACGAAAAAATATGACTCACGCGGCGTTACCTCGCTCTGAGGCGTTCCATTTAAGGCTTGAATTGCAAGCGAGAGCGCGGAACGAGCGACAAAGAGGCACAATCGACCTCCGCGTTCGGCAGCGTTCGACATCTGTCTCTCTCCTACTTGAGTGAGCGATGCGTCCGCGTGGACAGTTGCAAAACATGTAAATGTATTATTGTACACATTTACATGTTTTCGTCAAGTATGAAGTGCAGTGAAAAGTGAATGTGGTGTCAATTGTTTATAGCAACAAGTATTTTCTTATGACGTTGTCACGTTCAACTATCGTCAGTAAACCGACTTTACAGACAACCGATTTTTTGTAAGGTGTCCGGCACCTAGGGAAAGGATACCGGGTTATGTTTTCACATATTTGACCGCACTAAAACCCCCTCGGTGCCCTGCCTCTGGGCTTGGGGAGGACTCCGGGATCTCCAGTGGAACGCACCGGTGTCCTTCACGCGCGGCGCCCAGAAAGGGCCCATCTTCGGGAGAGCAGATGTGCTTCGTTGTTGCCTCTTACGATCAGGCAGGGGATACCGTAGCTCTATTCTGAATCCCGAAGCTACAGGGTGCATGATATATGCAGCCTAAGTCGCAAACCCTTAATAGAAATTTGAATATAAGTCAAAATTTCTAAACGATAAAAATTTACTTTATGAGTTATTACGGTATCAAGGCACTAAAAACAAGGGAGTTTTTTTTTACTGGCAATTTTTCCACTTAATGTTTGTATTTAAACCCAGTGAAGTGGTAGAAGTACTTTCACGATTTAAGTAAAATTTATAAAAAAAATTAACTTATAATAAAAAACAGTAATTTTGGTCAAATATTAAATAATATAAAAGTTTCAGTGATATATCGGAGGGCTTTTAGCTAGGTATACTTATTTATTACACATAAATTTTTGTTCTTTTTTCTGTAAAAATATCTGAATTTCGTCTCAATGTTTTCATATGATAAATAATCTGTTTTCAGATATTGAACAAGATGAGTAACGAGTATGCAACAATCCATGTAAAGGCTGGCTTGCGTAGGGAACCTACAATATCCGTCAGCACAATGAGATGACTCAATGTTTGCTACTTCTTAACTTTTACTGATTATTACGTTAAACCCTAACATAATCAGATTATACAGATTAAATATAACATAACAAAGGTAGATTATATATAAGAATACTTTATTTGAACTACATTTAATTCCGACCTCTGTTGCGCAGTGGATACCATAACGGTGTGTCAATCGCGGATCCGGGGTTCGACTTCCGAAGAGGCAGAATTTGGGATGATGAGTTTCAATTCTATTTTTGGGTGTTTGTGTTTCGTGTGTTGTGTGTGTCCATAGTACACACAACACAAGAAATCGTAGTGTATTGTTTTAGTCTTTCTCTAATGCGCGAAAAAATGTGATCCAGTGAGGATCAGGAGGTGAGTGAGGTAGTACGACACTTTAAAAGGGGTTCAAGAAAATTAAATAAATAAACGTTACACACTCATAGCCTCACAGTAGGGTAATTAATACCTTGTGTCGTGGGTACCAGGAACACAAACACCCAGACCGAGAACAGAAATTTAAACTATCATTCAAATTTTTGTTTCACTGGGAATCGAACCCGGGACCCCTCGATTGGCAGTCCAGCATGGTAACCATTGCGCCACTTGGGTCGTCAAACCAATTGTTAAAAGAAAACAAATTTATTTACTCTAAATAAACACATTGGCACTCAAAAAACCTATGAGAAAAGTTTCCAGCATCCAATAAAAGTGGACAATAATAACCTGTAAAAACTAAGCAACTTCATTGATACTAAATTAACAGATGTCTTCCGGTCATCTAGTTTACTAAATAATCCATTAAATCTAAAAAACACCAGTATCTTAACTTTAATCTTTGTCCCAATTTCGCCGAACACGAATCAAAACATTTGTTTGAACCAAACAGAATCATCTTGGTGAGCTACTAACGCTTCTAATCCCGCCTTCCTGATCAAGCTGACTTGATGTGGTCAGCGGTGCGTCATTGTTGCCTCTCATTGCAATGTAAGTAACTTACAAGCGACAAGAGTCTGCGGACAGTATTTATTTTCACACATATTTAAATATTTATTTGTAAACCGACATCAAAGTAGTTAACTGACATAACATGACGACCCGCGTGGCCCTATGGTTATCATGCCGGACTTCCAATCGAGAGGTCCCGGGTTCGATTCCCGGCGAAACAGAAATTTTAATGATGAGTTGAAATTTCTGTTCTCGGTCTGGATGTTTGTGTTCCTGTCTTTGTATAAGTCCATTGTACCCATGACACAGGGTATTAATTACCTTACTATGGGGCTATCAGTGTGTAGCGTTTATTAACAAATTATATTTGTTTGTGTTTAGGTGTCTGTAGCTTAATGAATGATATGGTAACCCAACGACAAAGCCCTTCCTTAAAAAAAAAACAAAACCGACATCAAAAAAGAAGTTTGACCTGTAGTCTGTCATATTGTTGAAATTGGATAATATTTATGTATGATGATGATTAAATTATTTCCGTGCTTCTTGTTCTGATTGTTGTAAGCATATTGTACATTAAGGTGCAGAAGTGCTGAAGCAATTAAAAAAAACTATAGCGTCAAATTGTTAGTCGCACATATGACTTTTATCAATGAGCACATTACATAGATAAGAATGCTTGAAGCTCACAGGAGAAATCGAAAACAAGTTACACCACTCATAAACCCTGATCGTAAGTTTGTACCACAATATTCGAACACTAAAAGTCTATCGAGATAATGCTTTTGATTTAAGTCAGGTAAGTATGTAAATGAAGCGCGCATAGCCCGGCGGCGAGCGTAGAACGCAAGCGATCTACACAGCTAAGCCAAACGGGCGCCGTCGAGTGTGAGATGGGTGACCGCTAGTGGCAAAAATTTCATGCGCGTTTCCGTGCTTCGGAGGGCACGTTAAGCCGTCGGTCCCGGTTGTTGTCGATAGATAACAGTCGCTAAACCCTATCGGAGGCCTTATGGGCGGATTGAAAACATCCGACAGCGGGTTGGCCACTAACCCGCATCTCCACCAACCCGCATTGGAGCAGCGTGGTGGAGTAAGGTGGACCTTACTCCACGTCTCTGTGCCTGTGCCCAGCAGTGGGACGCAAAAAGGGTTGCAGCCAAGTATGTAAATGTTTCTACCTCAGAGAACAGTCAAGCTTCATCAAAATCGGTTCCCAATTATTTGAGAAAATTATAGAATTTACAGAATAATCGTGGTGCTACCTAGTAACTACTAAATCAACTGTCCAATCCCGTCTGATGACTTGATGTAGTCAGCGGTGTGTCATTGTTGCCTCTCATTGCAATGTAAGTAACATACAAGCGACAAGAGTTTGTGTACAATACCAAATATACATTTATTGCTTATAAAAAGTCTTTATTTTAGAATGGTCACAATCACAGCAATAGTCTAGATCCCGTTGCAAAATTACATTATTCATATGCGCCATTCGATGCCGCGACCAAGTTGCCGAAACGCGATGCAGCTTCGAAGCACACGCAAAATTGTCAATCGCCGATGTTAAAAGTTACTAGTGTGGCTTGGTCGTTAGACACTAGGCTGCAACTATTTTTGCGTCTCCGAAGCACGGAAACACGCATGTTTTGCTTTTTTTGCCACCAGCGGTCACCCATCTCACACCCAACCGCGCCCGTTTGGCTTAATTGCAGAGATCGTTTGCGTTCTACGCTAACCGCTGGGTCATGCGCGCTTCATAGACACAGCTTCCAAAATAATAGCGCAACTGTATTCAACCAACGTTTCATATTTAGGCTTGCTTAAAATTGTGTGTGATCAGCTGCGGCAACCACCGCACGTACCCTGCAATGTCTGCTCCTGACTCCATTAATAATTAAAAGTTAATAAGCGTGGTGGTACTTTGATACCGTGTAGCATATCACTCGTACCACACAATATCAAAGCACTTTCAAAATAAATCATTAGCTAGCTGCTCGTCACGATGCTCGTGGGAGTTGAGATCACGTCGTAGCTGATAGCGTGCTGACGCCTCAATAATTACCTATACTGAGCGAGGACAAGGCTTTGCTTGCTGACTTTAGCTCGCGGCTCTGCTTGATAATATGCTATATGCCAGAAGTAGTAATTAGGTAGTAATTTCTGATACACATTGTGAAATACAATAATTAAGAATCAAATAGCTACGGGAGAAAATGTGATTGATAAGAGATTTTGCCAAAACTTTAGGAGCCGTCGTTTGAGTAAAAACTTCTAAGTAAACTATATTAGGTCTAAAATCCAACATAGAAGAATATTCCCACACGAATGAAATACTGTAAATAAATAGAACAGTTACATGAAGATCCCTAGATTTCCCTGTCTCCAGCACAATATTTTATTCTTCCAGAAAATTCCTCTATTTGAGTACCATGGACAATAGACACACATTAAAAAAGGGACACTAACACCTAGACCGATAACAGACCGATTCTTTCTCTCTTCAGTTCTGCCTCAACGGAAATCTTTACCGGGACTTTCTAAAGACGTTCGGCATGGCAATCTACGCGAAATGCCATAGATCATTAAAATGGACCAAAGACCAATGTAAGATGAAGCTGTCATCATAACGAATCTAAAGGTTGAAAAGCTTTCCAACAGTGAAGATTGTATTTAAGTGTGATGTAGAACGAAAGAAACCTATAAAAGTTAAGCAGCGTCAGGCGCGGTCTTGAGTTTGATAGTTTTATAGGAGGAGCTTTTACTGGAGCTTACTCCAGCACGCTGCTCCAATGCGGGTTGGTGGAGATGCGGGTTAGTGACCAACCCGCTGTCGGATGTTTTCAAACCGCCCATAAGGCCTCCGACAAGGTTTAACGACTGTTATCTATCGACAACAACCGGGACCGAAGCACGGAAACGTGCATGAAGTTTTTTGCCACTAGCGGTCTGCTATCTCACATCCGACCGTGCCCGTTTGGCTTAGTTGCATAGATCGCTAGCGTTCGACGCTAATGCGTGCTTCAAAGTTTTATAGTTTGCTAGCAGGAAATAACTTCTTCTGCACCCTTCAAAGGCAACTGCCTTAGCTAGTCATCGTCATCGTTATCGATAACAAACTGTAGTTATTAAATCGCATCCTTATTCTATCACTGCTCCACGGTGATGGAAAAAATCGAGATATTAAATTGATTACGATGTTCTCCATCGCCGTGCAAGCCTGAGAGAAATTCATAATTTATTGAAAGCATGACATCCACCAATCCGCACTTGGCCAGCGTGGTGGACTATGGCCTAAATGCCTCTCACTTGTGAGAAGGAGACCTGTGCCCAGCAGTGGGACATGAAAAAGGTTGAAAAATCCTTATTCTTAGTTTTCAGTTGTTTGGACAAAAACATCCTGACAAATATTTATGTGGGAATAAACGCGGGTAAATTAACTGTGAATATTTTTAAGGAAATCGGTATTTAAAACAGAATAACTGCGCAACCGCAACGAGGCCGTTAGATAACTATTAATATTACAACGGCCAAGGTATTCGCAATTGTTGTAAGCTAATGAATTATTATAATACTCATTAGATCTCAGTCTTCCTGTTCCTGTAGCTATGTCCTTTTAGAGACAATCTTCGCGGTTAACTTTGAGGACATTTGATCAAAATTTGTAAACTTGTGTTGAACAATATTGTTAGATTTATTGACAGGTGGCGCGCTGTCACTGATCACACGAATGCAATTTTATGTCGCAGGGACGGCATCATATTTTGCACATGTATTGTGTAATGTGTGGTTTACCGAAAACATTCACAAAACAGCAAACAAATATATAGGCTACATGGCGTTAAGTAAGTATTGCAACTTAAGGACACCTTTCAGTCGTCATTGCGTAGCAACTTTTTGTACAGCCAAATTGAGTGCATTGAAAACTTAACACTCATTTCAACTCATGGGTAAACATTTCTGATTTATAGTGTGCCATTTAATTATATTACTCGTAGTACCTGGACGACCGAGCGTCACTCGGATAAAACAATTTATTTTCTTGGTTAAATTTAATCATTTAATTTCAAACGAAACACTGATTTGATTAGCTACTTAATCACTATTTATATTATTAGTTACTTAACAACGCCATTTGAAATAGCTCCCAATAAATAAAAAACACAAAAAATAAAAAATAAAAGCAATATGTTTTTGATTGAGGTTTGAACCCAGGTACCTAGTTCCGCAATTAGCCCACGTAACCATTCGGCCAAGAATTTTTTATAGAGCTCTTTCAAATCGACATTGTCATTTCTTTGAACGTCGCCGCGTCGGATTGGCGCTGTCGGATTCTATCACTGCTCCACGGTGATGGAAAAAATCGAGATATTAAATTGATTACGATGTTCTCCATCGCCGTGCAAGCCTGAGAGAAATTCATAATTTATTGAAAGCATGACATCCACCAATCCGCACTTGGGCAGCGTGGTGGACTATGGCCTAAATGCCTCTCACTTGTGAGAAGGAGACCTGTGCCCAGCAGTGGGACATGAAAAAGGTTGAAAAATCCTTATTCTTAGTTTTCAGTTGTTTGGACAAAAACGTCCTGACAAATATTTATGTGGGAATAAACGCGGGAAAATTAACTATGAATATTTTTAAGGAAATCGGTATTTAAAACAGAATAACTGCGCAACCGCAACGAGGCCGTTAGATAACTATTAATATTACAACGGCCAAGGTATTCGCAATTGTTGTAAGCTAATGAATTATTATAATACTCATTAGATCTCAGTCTTCCTGTTCCTGTAGCTATGTCCTTTTAGAGACAATCTTCGCGGTTAACTTTGAGGACATTCGATCAAATTTTGTAAACTTGAGTAGAACATGTACTTGAGTAGATACTTGTGTTGAACAATATTGTTAGATTTATTGACATGTGGCGCGCTGTCACTGATCACACGAATGCAATTTTATGTTGCAGGGACGGCGGCATCATGTTTTGCACATGTATTGTGTAATGTGTGGTTTACCGAAAATATTCACAAAACAGTAAACAAATATATAGGCTACATGGCGTTAAGTATTGCAACTTAAGGACACCTTTCAGTCGTCATTGCGTAGCAACTTTTTGTACAGCCAAATTGAGTGCATTGAAAACTTAACACTCATTTCAACTCATGGGTGAACATTTCTGATTTGTAGTGTGCCATTTAATTATATTACTCGTAGTACCTGGACGATCGAGCGTCACTCGGATAAAACAATTTATTTTCTTGGTTAAATTTAATCATTTAATTTCAAACGAAACACTGATTTGATTAGCTACTTAATCACTATTTATATTATTAGTTACTTAACAACGTCATTTGAAATAGCTCCCAATAAAAAAAACACAAAAAATAAAAAATAAAAGCAATATGTTTTTGATTGAGGTTTGAACCCAGGTACCTAGTTCCGCAATTAGCCCACGTAACCATTCGGCCAAGAATTTTTTATAGAGCTCTTTCAAATCGACATTGTCATTTCTTTGAACGTCGCCGCGTCGGATTGGCGGATGACGTTTGACGGCGTTCTACACCACAATATTATTAATACTTCCAATAGATAGGAAGAGTCGTATTTTTCAGTTTATAGTTAAGTTTATTATCGCTGAAAATAATTTTTAATAATTTAAAATTTCTAAATATAAAACCTAGCTGGTCGATCAGCTCGATTTATCACCCCCGAAACCAGAGTACTAAATTTCATCAAAATCGTTGGAGCCGTTTCCGAGATTCAAAATATATATTAAGGTAATATACAACAATTGCTCATTTAAAGATATTAGATACACTGATCTACGTGTCATTGCTAATTTTCATGATGACAAAAGAAGTAGAATTTAATTCCCATCCCATCCATCAGCCTTTTACTGTCCACTGCTGGACATAGGCCTCTCCTAACGTTCGCCACTCCTCCCGGTTCTGGGCCTTCTGAATCCAGCGACTACCCGCTGTCTTCTTCAGGTCGTCAATCCGCCTGGTTGGAGGGCGGCCTGTACTCCTTTTGCCGAGACGTGGTCTCCATTCTTCCCCATCGGTTGTCGGAATTTGATTAAGAATTTAATTAAATTATGTTATTACATAGTTGAATACAGCTTTATCAAATAAAAAAAATTGGTTATAATTTTGATTGATTCATGTTTATGGAAACATTACAGATAATACATTAACAGAAGTATCTCAATTTTATAATAAAATTTATAATAAGTAACCTTACTTTAACTTGGATCTATATTATTATCCGCAAGAACGTTCTCACGTCTAAGCTAATGGAGAAAATGGCTGCCACGCCATTACGTAACGTTCATGAAACAGGTAACCTTCACCTTTCCAACCGATGGACTGGCACATAATGTTCGTTTAAATTGACGGTGAAACAAAAACTTTGAAATACACTGACACGTCTTCTCTAAGCATTGAATAATGCATTGTTTAGGAACGAAGTTTATTTTTTATTTAAGCCCCGTACCTACTTAATTTTGCTGTGCCAAATAAATTCGAAGTTCTAATTGTTGTGCAAAGTAAAGACCAGGCTATTAATTAATTTCCTACTCCTATAGCATATAAACCGTATTGGATCAGCGTGGTGGAGGACGCTCCATCCCCCCCCCCCCCATAATTAAGTGGGATGCAAGAAAGGGTTGCAGCCTGCTATAGCATTTAATGCGATGCGCAGGCAGCTAATGTATGCAATCTGCGCAGTTAGGTAAAACGGGCGAGTCCCTGTAGCATCGGGAGTAAGAATAGAGCTACGGTATCCCCTGCCTACCGTAGCTCTATTCTTAATCCCGTTTTCTTTGTATATTTAATATTTCGTGTGCGTGTCTTCGTGTAACGTGGAAAGCAAATTTACGCGCGGTACCTACTCGTAGTTTGAAAAAATTTGCCCCCCCCGCCCTAAAAGACCAAAAACATAAAAATTTTGCCGCTCCCCTGACCAAGATCCTGGGTACGCCCATGGTGGTCGGTCCTACCAATTATATAAGCTGTCCATTGCCACTTCATATAATCATAATCTTATAATATATTTTTTTAATCTGGCTTATTTATTACAATTTCCATAGCCCACTTAGCAAATACCCACGTGTTGAACGTTACGAAAAGTTCCTATTATAGAGGAAGTTTACCCACTACGTTTTCCCATCTCACAAACTTGCGTAAGACTTTTACTATGTCGTGCGTAACCCATTGTTCTTGAGTAGAGACCCAGTAACTGTACATTTAAAAGCTGATGATTATATGCCACTATTATTGCTCCCTGACGACGTAAAATAATATATGCTTGTCTGGTTTAAATAACGCTGGGTTTAAATGGTGCAGGTAATCGTATTAGAACTAAAGCAGTACAAACGAGTATCACCACTGCATTAGTATCTGCCATAATACAAATATAATAAATTACCCATAGATTTAAAACAGTTATCAAATAATAAATTTAAAAAACAACTAAAACATTGGCTTATAAAAAAAGCATATTACAATATAAACGAATTTTTTGAAGATAAGACATCGTAATACGTGCAATAAAAATAGTTTGGGGAGCTTCCGCGTAAAATAAATTATAAAATAAGTGTAACTCTAAACAATGCCTGAGAGTTTTTTTTTTCGCCAGCTTTTTTGCTCTCATTGACCCAGCGGTGGGTAGGCATCAAAAGCCGATGATCCGTTAAGATTATTCTTATCGGATCTTAAAACAAAATATTTTTAGTTAATTTAATAATATTGTATGCCAGAACATGGTAGACTGTTTAAAACTCCAATTATAATTTTAAACATCTTATTCTACGTATGTAAACAGTCAACAATAAAGTATTTTCATTTCATCTCATTTCATTTCATTTCAAATCTATTGTGTTCCGATGGAAAAGAGCAGTTGCGGCCAGACTTACAGAGGTGATTATCCGCAAACTTGCTTGTCGGGGTGTCAATGGACTGCAGAGACCTTTTCTATGTCCCACTACTAGACCTCTTGGAAGTGAGAGGGATTTATGCCATTGTCTACCACACTGACTAAGTGCAAATTGGTAGGCACTATGCACTTGAGAAAACGCTCTTAATAAAAATCTTTGGAGGTACGCGCCGGGGTTTGAACACGGTATTTCCATGTCAGAGATCGGGGTCTATACTTCTATACTGCCATCGCGCTGGAAGTGCACACTCTTTTACTGCTGCAAGCGTTATTATTGTCTAATTCCTTTAAACGAGCAATTCTTGTAAATATCTATACATATATAATTTGAAACTCGGAAACAGCTCCAACGATTTTCATAAAATTTTGTGCCGGTTTTGGGAGTGATATGAAAGAAAGAAAGAAAAGAAAATTTTCTGCGATAATCAAATTAAATATAAACTGTGAAATATGAGTCTTACTGACATCTATTGGAGAATATTAATAATATTGTGGCGTAGGACGCCGTCAAACGTCATTCGCCAATCTGCCGTTCAAACAAATGAGAATGTCGATTTGAAAGAGCTGTATAAAAATTTCCTCGATAGAATTATAGCTTTCTTAGTCGAATAGTTACGTAGGCTGACTGCGGAGCTAGAGACCCGGGTTTCATCCTCAAGCAAGCATATTGCATTTTTTTATTTTTTGTGACATTTTTTTATTTATTTCTTATAAAATAACCGACCAAAAAGGTAGACGGGCCGCGCGGTGTTAAGCGATCACCGCCGCCGGGCAACCCTAGGGGAGCCACCCGAGCATTGCCGGCTTTGAAGGAGAGCTTTTTTAACAGCCTGAAGAACCCCATATCATAGTCCACTGGAAATGCCTCATCTGGAGGGTTGTAATTGGGAGCTATATCAGATGGCGTTTTTAAGAAACACTAAGCCAATGAGTGTTTTGCTTAAATTAAACCAAGAAAATCAATTGTTTTTTCCGCGCAACGCCAAATCGTCGGTCGTCCAGGTTACTATTATATTATAAATGGGTATCGCATGTAGCATCACCTACCACTAATTTCAATGCTGAGATGGATACATTATTTATTTTTCCCTCGTATTATTTAGAATTATTAATCGGTTCTGTGTCATAATTTATGTGAGTCACTACTGAAATTACTACCATTTGACCGATGATTGCTATTTATAAAGCATAATTTCTTACTCATAGAGGAGGTAGTAAAGATCAATAGTAATATGATACCATAGATCAGATTAATTGCGTTTGTACCATTTCATGGAAAATAGAATATAGATTAGAATAAACCTTGTAAATTAATACTGATATTTGCGCTATCGATTTGAAATTATTTGGTGAGTTTGTAAAAGTTTTCGGCAAAAAAAGGCTTGTCTATTTAACGCTAGAGAATTTTAGGTTATATTCCAAAATTTGCATTTGCATTGCAAAATGCATTTGATGCATTTTAATCACAAACCTACTAACTCCCAACCGGTACCTTACCTACATTACTTACTACATTACTTACTGCCTACTCGCAAAACGACTTCGCATATTCTTATGAGAAACTAGCCTTCCGCCAGCGGCTTCGCCCATGTGGACCCGTTTTATAGGTTCCCGTAAGATAAAAACCATCCTATGTCCTTTCCCTAGGTCCACTCTATCTGTGTTCTAAATTTGATTAAAATTGGTTCAGTAGTTTAAGCAGGAAAGCGTAGCAGACAGACAGAGTTACTTTCGAATTTATAATATTATAGGGATTGTGACTTAATTATACTAGACATCATATTATGTACCACAGATGAGATATTTAATCTACTTACTCAAATTTTTAAGTTTTTTTTTTTTTTTTTGATGAACAATCTTAGTGACACATAATAAAAAAACAACGCGTTGCACTCCGGCAGTGCCGGTAGAAGTGAAAACTTGAACATTTACGTTGTGCATTTTTGATATTTTGGAATGGTTAGAGAATAATTTCGCACGAATTGCTTTTATTATCAGTATTATTTTTCATCTAGTATTTTCAGTAGGTTTTCATCTAGTATTTTTATAAAGTACTCACTCATTTTCTTTCATTATTTCTTTGTCACTTTTTTCATTAATAGATGCACTTTGTTCAGTATATTTTAAATACTTGATATAAACGAATTTTACAAGTATAGACAGTCGAGCCGTCATCAGCTGTCACCCCTCCGTCTTACGAATTTTCGATCAGGCCACGTGTCCTGACGCGAGTTTAACATTTTTTACCCATCCCAAAAAAGTGCACAACGCCGCTAAAGAAGTTTTCACTTCAAAAATGAAATAAAAATAAAAGTAACAGAATGGAACGGAACAGTTTTTGAAAAAAAAACATTGCCACTACTCAGTTATTCAACTTCTGATTCAAGTAGGTACATTAGGTACTTAATTGTAATTTTAAGGAAAAATTAAGAGTAAATTTATTAATTTACTCTTAATTTATTGTAAATAGTGCCTATATGGGAATTCTGGCTTCTCAACCACACAATCCATGTTGGTATGTAATAACATCTAAATTTACTCTTACAGGCAGGAAAATCCTTTAATATTGAAAATTGTAAATTTATTTATTTGTAAACTATGTGATAATAAACACTAAAGTAACATGTACGTTAAACTAAATACTTAAATAATTTAACACTAATTAAAAGTTAAATATATAAAATTAATTATAAAAAGAAAATTCCATCTAGTAATTGTGCTTGTGGCATTGTGCCCAGAACTCGTGATGGAAGAATATTTGCGGCGCTTGTTTATTTGTTGCTTTTATAACAGGTAAGAACAATGATTTATAAAACAGCAATGCTTGACTGCAATAAATTAAGCCTATAATAGTTATAAAAAATTTAGCATTAGGATGCTTTTCTCTGTAGACTGCGGCCAAGATGGTAGCGAACGTAGCCAAGAAGAAGAAGAAGAGCCTTACCTAAGTTATTGTTGCCCGTGGTACAACCACCTCATTCTGCTGTGCCGGAATCGAATCCGGAGTCGTCATTGGCAATCTGGCAGACATTGCACGATACGTGTCGTTGAATAATGACTTGCAGGTGTGGTACAACTGCTTTCACATAGTCCTTCTGGTTGGACCACGCGAACGTACCACTGTACCTGTCATTAGAAGTTAGCTTCCGTTGCGGGCGGCAAAAAGGGGAGCAAATGGTAGGTAGTACACTTACATGGTCCGAGTGGTTAAAACCGCGATCTCCGACACAAAGATACCGGGTTCAAATCATCGGCGATGATAAAAAAATATTGACAACGAAATTTTTTATGTGCGTATTTATCGCTGCTCCACGGTGATGAGAAATATTGTGTTATTTAATTAATTACGATGTTTTCCATCACTATGCGTGCCTGAGAGAAAATAGTAATTTCCTGAAGGAATGATGTCCACCAATCCACACTTGACAAGCGTGGGAAAAGGCTGGCTGCAACCCTTTTTACGTCCCACTGCTGGGCATGGGTTTCTCCACACCATTGTGGAGGCTTGGAACTTACTCCACCACGCTGCTCCATTGCGGGTTGGTGGAGATGCGACCCATCTCATACCCGACTGCGCCCGTTTGGCTTAGTCGCATAGATCGCTTGCGATCTACGCTAACCGCTGGGCCATGCGGGCTTCAGTCGTAAAAGACTATGGCCTAAATCCTTCTCGCTTGTGAGAGCAGAACTGTGTCCAGTAGTGGGAAAAAAGGTGTAAAAAAACATATTTATAAACCTTTATTTCTATTGAGATATAATATGCCCAATATTTCAAGATTTTCCCCTCTATCCAAATAAGGTTATTACTAGGTAATAACATACCTGGAGTTTTGGCGGGAAGTCCGAAGGTATTGTGCTCTTGTTTTATTTTCATTTTCTTGATGTATTTTTGAGTTATATCGGATAAAGTTGATGGCACTTGTTCGATATAGGTTAATGACAGTGCACGAGTGGTGTGAAATAAAACAGTGCGAAAACATGTTTTTTCGGCTTGTCTCCAAAACTCCATCGGATACGTTCTGGTAAAGTAGCCATCAATTTACTTGAACAAGGCCAAATTGGCATCCAAAAAGCTTGGTGTCCTCAACAGGGCGAGGCAGTACTTCACTGCGAGGCAACTCCTGATGCTTTATAAAGCCCAGGTCCGACCCCACATGGAGTACTGCTCCCATCTCTGGGCAGGAGCACCAAAATACCAGCTACACCCATTTGACTCCGTTCAAAAGCGCGCAGTGCGAATCGTCAACGACACAAGATTGATTGACAGGTTAGAACCGCTTAGCTTGCGAAGAGACATAGGCTCGCTCTGCGTGTTCTACCGACTTTACTATGGTGAGTGTTCCGAGGAACTTTTCAAAATGATGCCTACGTCACCATTTTATGATTAAACCACCAAACGAAGGTTAAAGTTCCACCGACACCATCTGGACTCGTGGCGGTCCTCCACAGTCCGCTTTGCACGCTCCTTTTTACCACGAACGTGTAGGTTATGGGACAACCTTCCAGCTGAGCCATTTCCTGTGGACTATGACATGGGGTTCTTCAAGAAAGCTGTAAAAAAAGCTCTCCTCCAAAGCCGGCAATGCTCGGGTGGCTTCCCTAGGGTTGCACGTGTCCATAGGCGACGGTGATCGCTTAACACCACGCGGCCCGTCTGCCTTTTTTTTCAGTTAATTTATAAAAAAAAAACATCTGACTGACTAGACTTACTGATACCTGACGACTTACAGATTTTTTCTATGACTACTAAGTGATGCAAAAATTACCTATACATGACGCTGGCAATATGCAGAGAGTGCGATGCCATTATTAAAAAATGAAATTACATACCTTAATTAAACTATTCACGACTTAGTTATTTACACCGCGAAAGGTGTATGCGGAAGACGTAACAAGCGGATGCGAGTGTTAGTAGCGGAACGCAAGGTCGCCGCTTCAAATCCTGCTAGCATCACTTTTCGATATCAAAATCATGAGCTTGGTATGATCATCTTGACCTTTGGATTACGTGCTTCTTTCCCAAGCAGCAATTTGTTTCATGTTTAAGAATGCTAGGAAGTGGTTTATTTGATTTTAATTGGCTATTGTAAGTATATAATGTAATTTGTATAGGTACACACACATAGACAACATGTTTCTATAATATGTAATAACGTTTCACACTCTTAGTACCACAGTAGGGTAGATATATCCTGTGTCGTGGGTACCATGGACACACACAGAGACAGAAACACCAACACCCAGACCGAGAACAGAAATTTAAACTCATCATTCAAATTTTGGTTTCGCCGGGAATCAAACCCGGGACCCTGCGATGGCAGTCCGGCATGGTAACCATTGCGCCATGTGGGTCGTCAAATTATGTATATGTATAATATTAAAAATAAAAAGTCAAATATGTGCGTGTCTGTGTTTCAACTGTGACCAAGTTAAAATCTGATGATGGAATGCTATTGAAATCGAGGGAAATACTCAAACTTCATAGGCAGACACATTGTTTTTGTAATAATACAGATATTCGTGCCCAGTAATTACTGTGCTCTTTATCCGTGTCTTTTTCGCTCCTTACGTATCGAACAAAAATTTCACACTTACAACCAAGTCGAGCAAAAAAGCGTCACGGCCGTACCATCCTTTTCTCGAAGCAATTCAGACCATTTTCGACCCCCTGTAACTTCGTTGTGGATAAAACTAGAAGACTGAAATTTTCAGTAACCATGCAGGCATTGTAAAGACACGGTATATTTCAAATTTCATTCAATTTGAACCAGTATTTTAAGAATTATAACGGGTCAATTTTCTTAATTTTGTCACTCACTGACTCACCGATCATCAAAATTCTAAGGCACTTCTAGCAGACCTAGAAGCTTCAAATTTGGAATATAAGTAGTGTTTGGTGTATGAATCAAGGAAAAACTAAAAAATCTAGAAAAGACCGCAAAGAAAATTAAGCCCATACAGCCAAGTTTTCAGTTAAATTTTTCAATATTGGCCTTATTCGTAACGATGTTTTACGGCAGTTATTATTATTGCGTGCGAAGCCGCGGGTTTAAGCTAGTCCCATATAAATATAGGCGCATGGTAGTGCCCCTGCCTACAAAATACAAAAAGAAATGAGATCCCATCAAAAACAATACTTGTCAAAAAACCAAGTCTCGCAACTCAGTTGTTCTGCGGTAAAAAGTTGTGAGATCCATGTAATACCAAGTCGGTTATTAATTTATTCAGTCTCTACTTAAGCGACTTTCTGTCTTAATACGTCCAGTCTCCAAGACCACGATCGTGGTCCATAACAATTGAAAATCAATTGTGTCTGGAATCTCCGTACTTGAAGCATTAAGTTGTTACGTAATAATTAACAGCATCTTATAGTGACGCATATCAATATTAAAATTCTTTAATGTTTTATATAAATATATCGAGACTTGGCCATCGCCTGAAAACACGTGTAAATTCAATCGCCTGAAAACACATGTAAATTCAATTATTTAGTGCGATGGCCAAGTCTCGATATATTTATATAAAACATTAAAGAATTTTAATATTGATATGCGTCACTATAAGATGCTGTTAATTATTACGTAACAACTTAATGCTTCGAGTACGGAGATTCCAGACACAATTGATTTTCAATTGCTATGGACCACGATCGTGGTCTTGGAGACTGGACGTATTAAGACAGAAAGTCGCTTAAGTAGAGACTGAATAAATTAATAACCGACTTGGTATTACATGGATCTCACAACTTTTTACCGAAGAACAACTGAGTTGCGAGACTTGGTTTTTTGACAAGTATTGTTTTTGATGGGATAACCGGTTTACTTATATATATTTTGGCTTCTTTAATCAAAACCGTTTTGACTGACTTTATAAAGCCCTGGCACGATAGTTAAATAAACCAGTACAAAAGGAATCTTTCAATTCCATCCAGTAGTTATTGAGATTGAAGCGCGCGGTCGGGTGTGTGATTGGTGACCGCAAAAAATTTTATTGCGCGTCGATAGATAACAGTCGTCAAACCTGGTCGGAGGGCTTATGGGCGGTTTGAAAACATCCGACAGCGGGTTGGCCACTAACCCGAATCTACACCAACCCGCATTGGAGCAGCGTGGTAAAATAAGCTCCAGGCCTGCCCGATAATAGGGAGAAACCCGTGCCCAGCAGTGGGACGCAAAAAGGGTTGCAACCAGTTCTTGAATAAACGCTTTTAAACAATCTCTTCAGGTTAAAGTAAATATATTTAGAAACCTTAAAGAGATGCGGATGTAATTTTAAACCAGAAAGCTTGTAACATTATCCTATTAAAGTTTAATGAAAGCCCTTAATGAATATAAACAGAAACTATAAAATGCTAATATAGACGTGATGTATGTATATCGATTGGAACTAAACTGTTGTATAGGAAATCGTTTGGTTAATGATAAAATGCAAATCGGTACTTAGTTCATAAGAAACTGTCATAACTAACACGATAAACGAGATCACCAGAATGGTAACTTTGTTTAAATTTTAAGTACATAAATACAAATGTGAAGAATTGTGTTTCTATTATTTTTACTGGCAAACTACAATTTAGATTTACAAGGTCTTTTTTTTGCTGAAAATGCCAACCGAATAGGTAAGTCAGTTATCTAGTTTAGTAAAATCACTCGTGAGCTAAATGCGAGGCTTTTACCCTAAAAAAATTAATAGCATTGTTTGTTAAGCCAAAGAAACGCATTAAAAATGGACTGAATCTTATATATAAAATTCTCGTGTCACAATGTTAGTTACCATACTCCTCCGAAACGGATTGACCGATTTTTATACGCATATTCAGTAGGTCTGAGAATCGGCTACTATCTATTTATCATACCTCTAAGTGATAAGGGTGGCCCACCAAAACATTAAAACGCGGTACGGAGTTCGCAGGGTCAGCTAGTAATTTGATAAAAAATTCAAAGTGTACCTAATGCATTTTAAAAAAAAGGAAACAATTTTTTATGTAAAAAGAGTTTTCCGCACGCGGCTGCGACCTCCTATCTACAGTTTTTCCATAGGAATGATATAGTTTCCCTGGCTAAAAAGTAACCTTTGTCATTTTTCATCTACCAAACTATCTCTATAAAATATCTAGTCAATCATTAGCGCCGCGGCGACGTGAAAGAAGAACAAACAAACTTTCGCATTTATAATATTAATATGAATGAAGAAGTAAGTTCCCTGTAAGCCTATTGCCATATATGCATAACTTTTAAAAACATCCGATATGTCTTGTCTGAGGTCATATGCAAAGGTGTTGCTATTTCAAATATTACCTCGCTTACACTGAGACACAGGTCTCCTCGCGGCATAGTCACGTTATTTCATAGCAATTGATCTTGATATTTAATGCTTTACCTACATTATATGCTAATTCTTCGGAATATAGGACTACAGCGAGTGTTGTTTTCCACGGGTCGTCTTTACGTAATACCGGATTTGAATGGCGTTATCTGTGCGGTTGTACCTCTATAATACACTGGAACTAATCACGGAATAGTTCCAAGTAAGGAGCATCGAAGCGCGCATGGCCCGGCGGTTTAGCTAACGCAAACGATCTATGCAACTAAGCCAAACGGACGCCGTCGGGTTAGGTGACCGCTAGTGGCAAAAAAATTCATGCGTGTTTCGGTGCTTCGGGGGGCACGTTAAGCCGTCGGTCCCGGTTGTTGTCGATAGATAACAGTCGTCAAACCTTGTCGGAGGCCTTATGGGCGGTTTGAAACTAGCCGACAGCGGGTTGGCCACTAACCCGCATCTCCAACAACCCGCATTGGAGCAACGTGGTGGAGTAAGTTCTAGGCCTCCCCAACAATGGAGAGAGACCCGTCCCCAGCAGTGGGACGCAAAAAGGGTTGCAGCCAAGGAGCAATGATAGGTTAATGTTTATAAGTTATTCTAATATTAGGTTAGGTTAATAGAAGTAGTTCCTGTAGTTTCAGGATTAAGTTTAAAGTTAAGGCTGATCATAAGAGGCAAATAAAAGGAGGCTTCCGGAGTTGCGAGCAGCGAGAGTGGTTGCTCGAACCCTCCAGTCAGATACCAGAAAGGACGGCGGTGTGTGCTTGACGACAAGGCGTGACGACACTAAAAGGTAAACACATAATCTTTGTGGATTCGCCGAGCACACAGTAAAATAAATTTGTCTTTTGTCGGTACGTGCAGTTATCACAGCAACGTTGCTGGTTAACTCTGTGTTAGCCGAGCTCTTTCAAGCGGCGTTGCGAACAAACGGGCTCCCCGTTAAATTTCGATTCGGCGAATGGTTAGTAAAGAGGCAAGCAAAGGTTAGGTTTCTAGGGTTAATAGGTGTACGAAGTAGTTAGGAATATTAATCTTAGTAAATGTCAAAAACAACTTTTATCATAAGCTTTTATTACATATAGAGAGCAACTGTGGATTACACTACATCCATTCGCCTATAAAAGGCCTTTTTTTTGTTTTCGGGGGGGAAACCTTCAAAAGGTACCCGGCACCTTGGGAGAGGGTACCGGGTTATGTGGGATTTGACCGCACTAAAACACCCTCGGTGGCTGCCACTGCGCTTGGGGAGGACTCCGGGATCTCCGGCGGAACGCACCGGTGTCCTCCACGCGCGACGCCCCAGAACGGGCCCATCTTCGGGAGAGCATATGTGCTCTCCTGCACCTTCCGATGCTCACGGCGATATGCGGCCACAATCTCTCATTATATCACTTCCGAAATACCTACCTAAGTAATTATCTGAAAAACCTATCTAATTTGTTACTCATAAATGTGTCATGTTGTGAAAGGAAAAACCTTTCTATCTGACGCAATCCCACACAATGTTTCATTATGATCACGAATCCTGTTCTCTTTTCGTTGCTCAATGAAACATATTTTCGAAAGTATGTTTCCTTACGAAGGTATATCAACATGTAATTTAAACACGCTTGAATGAACTATGAAGTAGTTTACACTGACTGTAGTCGTAGGTATGCAAAAACAGCCATATTTAGTTACCCAAAATATGTATTGAAATTACTTAAATAATCACGAAATTTCACCAATATCAATCTATACAAATAAATAAAATTTGAGTGCCTGTTTGTAATATATAATTAACCGTTTTTTACTACATGCATATGATTGTATACACGGTACATACACCAAAGCAATTTTTTTTATAATTTTTGTCTGTATGTCTGTCTGTTTGTTCCGGATAATCTCTAAAACGGCTGAACCGATTTTGACGGGACTTTCACTGGCACGTAGCTCATAATAATAAGGAGTAACTTAGGCTACTTTTACTTTACTTATTATATTCTAAAACTAAAGCCCACGCAGACGAAGTCGTGGGTGGCCGATACTTTAAATTAAAAAATATATATGCGGTAATATGCATAACAATTACAATCTTATTTAGTTATCGAAGATATGTAGGTATCTCTTTCTTTTTTTATTATAAAATGATGTCCCCCGGTCGTCTATCTGTCGGTATGAACGCGCTAATCTCAAAAACTAACGAACGGATTTTTGTACGGTTTTCACCTATCGTGTTTTCGTTTAATCGAATATCAAATAGACTATAGTAGTAATAGCTTCTTCAATAAATCTAGTTCCATTAGTAGACCTTGACTCCGTGACTGGTAAGTACGTCGTATCGTCTTCCACAGCGCCGGGAGCGTCCGTAAGTGGGCTAATTGGGTGAGTCACCCGTTGATGAAGAAAATTTGCTCCATTTCACGGCTGCTCTAGAAGAAACTAAGTGTACAACATGCGTACTTTGCCTGCTTTGTTCTTTCTTCTTTTCCAAGGTTTGTAAGGGCTTATTCATTCATTGTGTCTGTACTATGATCTCTCGCTATAATTGGAAATAGTACCTACCTATAAATGTGAAATATGAAAATTTTTGTTATTTTTTATTTATTTCATCCAATAGTTTTTTTAGATATTTCTTTCGGAATCCTTATATTTAAACAAGAACAAAATATGAGACAACTATATACTTATTGTTTTTCCTATAGTAGGTACATATTTGGTAGGTACTGCATTCACGTCCGTCCCGCCTCGTTAGTATGGGGTGTTTTCAACTGTTGGCTACGCGATGAGGTTTAACTTTGGCTCGTATTTCTGTTTTTCGTGGTGCTCCAATCAAAGTGTTCCTTTAAGTACACTTGACTTTATGCCAAATAGGATCGATTCGACCTATTTATGCAAACCGGAACCAACCCACACATGATGATGATGATGATGATAGTTTTGAGAAAAAGCTGTTTAATGTAATTAACAACTGATGTTTTGTGGATTGGTAAACATGTCATGAAAATGTATTGTTCTGTCAAAATTTTCAGATCATTTTGATTTTTACAGGGTCGATAGAAGGTGCAATTTTAAGCTTTTCTGTGTACTTAACTCAATTTCGGCATGAGTGTGGATTGGTTCCGGTTTGCGTAAATAGGTCCGATTGATACTATTAAAAAATCATATATATTATATTCCCTAAATCATTATCAAATCATATATACTAGCTTTCCGCCAGCGGCTTCGCCCGCGTGAACCCGTTTTATAGGTTCCCGTGGGATAAAACCATCGTATGTCCTTTCCCAAGGTTCACTCTATCTGTGTTCCAAATTTCATTAAAATTGGTCCAGTAGTTTAAGCGGGAAAGCGTAGCAGACAGACAGACAGAGTTACTTTCTAATTTATAATATTAGTAGGGATTAGCCTGCTCCACCATACTTCTTCATTGCTGATGTGTGTGAGATATAGATTAGTAACTTACCCACTGACTCAATAAGTTTTCGACTATCTATCGGTAATAGTGCCCTTCGAAGCAACAAAAACGCAAAATCACTAGCGGTCATTCATCTCACATCCGACCGCGTTCATTTATCTTAGCCTTGTAGATCGATTGGGTTCTACTCCAGCTCCAGGGCTATACGCGCTTCATTTTGTTCGTTTCACCAAATTTAACACAACCCACACAATAATGGTTTTTTAAATATAATTTGTTCTCTGTTGTCGAGAAGAAGTTAATTAATTAAATATTTTCCTTTTACACGAGAAACATCTCACCTTGAACTCTGCCTGTCGTGACTTAAAATCTTAATGAAAGGTTTGATGTACCTAACAATCATGTGTATATAGATAACATACTGTATAATACTAAAAAAATTCCGACTACCTACGTGAAAATTATTCAAATATAACTGAAAAGGTAGGAAACGTAAGAAAGCAAGTTGTCCGGAAGTGTAGAAAATAATTGGCTACTTACTGATATTGTTATTGAGTGTAATTTTTATCAATAAATTAAGAATATAATTGTCGTATTGTCATATAAATATAAATCAAAATCAACTTTAGTTATAAAATACGGCTTGTAAGTTTTTAAAGATTATTGTCTATCCCTTTCTAGCAAATCGAAGCTTAACTAATATTTTTCTACTGTGAAACAGGCAAGTGACGTCACGATCCGGTATGGCCCTCTTGTTCTAATGTTCAATATGCATTCGCTTGGTTCGTTTCGTATCTTGCATATTTTTCAAGATAATGAAAATATTATTTTAGTGTTTTAATTTTAAAAAATAACCAACATTCCAATTGAATTCCTATATTTAACATTAAAACTCTTCCTTTTTTACGTCTCCTGACATTTTTAAGGTTCCATACCCAAAACGTATAAACGGAACTCTATTACGTACAGTTCGGGTAACTTTGAACATTTGGGTAACTTTGAATATTTTTTTTAGAATGTAAAAAAACCTTAATATTTTAAGGTTTAGGTAAAACAAAAAGAAGGTATTATTAAATTTAAAAACCTTATCTATAAAAATGACATCTACACTGACGTAAAAAAGTAACAATAGCTTGGTTTTGTCATATGAATCAAAGTGGACTAGCTTACGATTCCAAACCAGAGCTCAAAAACTTCCAGCAACTTAACCACGGAAAAGGCGGGAATTTTCAGAATTATGGCATTGACAGTTTATTTCTTTAATTTTCATTTGGTACAATAACATTTTGGCAATCCATTTAACACAGTTATTATAATGAAATATCAAAAAGTTTCGATGTAATAAATTGTTAAATATTTTTTCCAACTTTGTTCAAAGTTAAACGTCAATTCAAATTTACCCGTAATGACTGTACTAAAACTCCGCTGTCCGGTCCGTCCACCTGTCACCAAGCTGTATGACATGAACCGTAACAGTTAGATAGTTGAAATTTTCACAGATGATGTATTTATGTTGCTGATATAACTTCAAATACTAAAATCAGAATAAAATACATACTTAAAGGGCAGACAACAAACGTGATTTTTTACTGTTTTTTGGAATCCTTCGTGCGTGAGCCCGACTCGCGCTTTGCCGGTATTTGTGTCAGTATCTCGTATTTGCGATGGAGAGGGCTATACTTGGTATTTCTCTACGCGACAGAATTCGTAATGATGAAATCCGTAGAACAACTAAGGTTACCGACATAGCTCTCAAAATCTGCAAGCTAAAGTGGCAATGGGCAGGCCATATAGTTAGGAGGGCCGACAACCAATGGGTAAGAAAGGTCCTTGAATGGAGACCACGTCTCGGCAAAAGGAGTACAGGCCGCCCTCCAACCAGGTGGACTGACGACCTGAAGAAGACAGCGGGTAGTTGCTGGATTCAGAAGGCCCAGGACCGGGAGGAGTGGCAAACGTTAGGGGAGGCCTATGTCCAGCAGTGGACAATAAAAGGCTGATGGATAGATGGATGGATCTCGTATTTATGACTAAGAAGCTTCGAGAACTTTAACGCTGAGATGTACATAAAACACAGAACTTACATACTTATTTCTCAAATTAAGAATCGTACGTTCAAAGCCGTGAGAACGTGCAAACTATTACGTTTTTAATGGACTACTTATGTATACGGAGGTCAATACAGTTCTCACAATCTATGATGTTAATTTATACAATTATAGGACTTATCACAATGTGATAGGGACTAAAATCCGGTGTTTGGTATAGTGCATGTATAGTAGAGATTATACGTTGTGTTTTTTCGTCGTCTGTAGCTACAAGACGAAAACTGAGTCATTTCCGTCGACTAAAGAGGCACCGTCTTTTCGAATGTCACCTTTGGAAATTGTGTTTGGTTCGTAGAACTATAGTTTATTACCTACTAAGAACTGACGAAGTCAAAAGAATGTATGTGATTGAAGAAAGACTTTGTTCCTTTTTTGTGAAAATGGCATAAATCATATAAGTATACTTGCAATTGAACAATTACTATGGGCTGGTTCTTTTAAAGTAAATGATTAGGAGAAGAAGCATCTAACAGACCATAGATAGTAATTAGTAGAGTGATATGATAGGCAGACAAAGACAAAGACTTTTATTTGCAAATATGGGTGTTTTAAAAAGGTGTTCATATACCTACATTTGGTTTGCCATATTTACCTTCATGAGGTATGCAAATATTACAATAATTTAAAACTTTAAAGAAAATGGAATGCACATTAGCTTGTCTCAAAAGACTGTGTCTAAATCTGTTTTGATTCTATTAATTTATTTATCCATTTTGTTGCTGAATTAGTAAGTGCTTGGTAATTTTTCGTCATTTTTGTGGTCCGACCCAGCTTCGCTCGATGATAGAGAATATAATATTTGCTTACCTTTTTTTGTATGGGGGGATACCTTCAAAAGGTACCCGGCCCCCGGGATTTGTTACCGCACTAAAACCCCCTCGGTGGCCTGCCTTTGCGCTTGGGGAGGACTCCGGGATCTCCAGTGGAACGCACCGGTATCCTCCACGTTGCGCCCCAGAATAGGCCCACCTTCGGGAGAGCAGATGTGATCTCCTGCACCCTCCGATGCTTACGGCGGCATGCGGCCAAGTACACACCGCCGTCCTTCCCGGGGCCGCTGGCTGAACGGATCGAGCTCCCACTCTCACCGCCCACAACCCCGGAAGCCCTCTTTTAGTTGCCTCTTACGATCAGGCAGGGCATACCGGCAGGCATACCGTAGCTCTTTTCTTTATCCCGAAGTTACAGAGACCTATATCTTTTTTCTACAATAGTGACATCCGCTCACTGTTTTTGGGCAGTAATTTTTAGTTTCATTATCAATTAATTGTACTTTTTGAATTTGTGATTATTTCAATTTTATATATTTTACTAACTTAATACTTTATTGTAACCTTATTTATTGGTGTTACAGGTTTTTCTATTTTGTCATTATTTATTACAATTCTATAACTTAAATTTAAATATTTTACGTTAAAATAAAATTCATTCATATTCCCTATTCAGCGGATAGCGCGATTCGGTCTGGCTCTGCGGGCGGCGTGCCCACGCAGTGTCGCAATGTGCAATTTCGCTGTTGGCCGACGTTGCCTCATTCACGTAAGTAGATTGTCCACGGGCCCAATGCACGACACGCTTTCCAGGTTTATCCATTGAGGTATTTATTCTTTGGGACCAATTATACTGAGAGACAACAGAACTCTTTTTGTATCTCCCTGGTAGTCATGGGTCTCTCCTGATAGAGATATGTCTGAATCTTATACTGTAAAAAATCCTAATTGACTATCTGTTTATCTGTTCGGAACTATGTGATTTAATTTAAATCTGTCAACCTACCGACAATACAATGTTTGCCATCATCCCGTTAGTAAGTCGAATAACTCAAAAAAACCCACGTTCACCAACCCATACATAGCCAGCAAGGGGTAATGTCTTACATCTCTCTCAATTATGAGGGATATTATTGCATTTTCCTTTTCATCAATATTTATATCCGTTGCAGAAGCAAGAGCCTGTGAAAATGCTGTGTTGCATTGGAGTATCAAAATTGACAATAATTTAAAATAACATGGTGCAGGAAAGCCTGTACAAGAACACTCGCTGGACCGATAGGAAAAGAAAAGCATACCTATAAATGTTGACCTCTAACATGTATTTTAATTTTAGTATTTGCTGAAGAAAAAACCAATATATCTACTTGACTGAACATAAAGTAGGAAAAGGACTTTCTAAATAAAAACTAATCGCTAACGATCGATAAATGTGAACAATAGGATAATAAAAAACCTTCAATGTATATAATCAACAAAAAGATGAACGGCCGTCGCCTTTCATTTAGAGAGGTGCTGGGAAATGTATATGAGTGTTTCAGAACTGAATTCAATCGATACCTAGATAAGATGTTATCAAATCATATTGAAGGTCGCATGGTCCAGTGGATAGCGTAAAACACATGCAATCTACGCAGCTAAGGCAAACGATGGGTTACCGCTAGTGGCAAAAATAAAAATTCCATGTGCATTTCCGTGTTCCCGTCGTCGGTCCTGGTTGTTATCGATAGATAACAATCCTTAAACCGTGTCGGAGTTACGAGCGGTTTGAAAACAGCCGACAGAGACCACTAAAACGCATCTACCCGCATAAGAACAGCGTGGTGAACTAAGCTCCACGCTTCCACAATAATGGGGCGAAACCTGTGCCCAGCAGACAGAAGCAAAAAGCAGCTAAGACGTTTTAAGCTGATGTAACTCATCAAGTTTGTATGGAGATAGTTTCATTCCTATGGAAAGAAACGTGTTGCTGACGCGGGCGAAGCCGCAAGCGGTAACAATTTACCTATAAGTGTTTTTAAGTACTTTAGCCCAATGAAGCGATAGCGTTACTGTATGGATAAATGACGAGCTTTTTTTCAAACGGATTAATTTGCCTATTAAAATGCATCTCTACTTGTTGTTGAAGCGCGCATGGCTCGGCGGTTAGCGTAGAACGCAAGCGATCTACGCAACTAGGCAAACGAGCGCGGTCGGGTGTGAGATAGGTGACCGCTAGTGGCAAAAAAATTAATGTGCATGCGTGCGTTTAAGCCATAGGTCCCGGTAGTTGTCGATAGATAACAGTTGTTAAACCTTGTCGTAGGCCTTATATGCGGTTTAAAAACATTCGACAGCGGGTTGGCTGCCCGCATCTCCACCAACCCGCATTGGAGCAGCGCGGTGGAGTAAGCTCCAGGCTTCCCCAATAATGGGAAGAGACCTGTGCCCAGCAGTGGGACGTTAAAAGCGTTGCAGCCAAGCCTACTTGTTACCTTTAGTATGATATATTCAAACCATAAGTATAACAAACCAATAAAAAGGCATGTTTATCTGTTTGCAGATGCGATGCAACACCGGAGGGTGATAGCTGCATCGTGCAAGCATGACTCCGATAACATACATTTAATTTCATTCCATTCGCATTGTAATCTATGTAAATAATTACGCTATAGATCTATTGGACCTAAAAACTTCCAGGTAAATGTTTAATTTATAAGAAAGATTGACAACAGATCTGATGTTATCAAATGCGGTACATATTTTGTGGTTTGGTGTTTTGGCGGGAATTTGTGGACATGTTGTGCTCTTGTTTTATTTTCATTTTCTTGGTGTATTTTTGAGTTACATTGGATATAAATTTCATGGCATTTTGTTCGATAGAGTGTTAAGAATTTGAATAATTAACAGTGAGAAAACATATTTTTTCGGCTTGCCTCCAGAACTCCATCCGACACGTTCTGATAAACTAGCCAGCGCTTTACTTGAACATCTGACTGACTAGACTGACTGATAACTGACGACTTACTGATTTTTTCTATGACAACTAAGTGATCCAAAAATTACACTTGACGCTGGCAATATGCACAGAGTTTGCGATGCCATTATTGAATAATGAATGAAACTTTTATGGTTCGACCGAAGAAGTACCACAGCTGCCACTTTAGTAATAGTATTCTATGCTTTTGGCGTGAAACTGTTCTGTTGTGTTTCGGTGTAAAGGAGCATTTGCCGGCCAGACTTACATGAAATGTCCATCAAAGTCTTCGGAGTAAGAGCGCAACAAGGCTCGCTTGAGGTTTTATAATGATGATTGTAGATCCAGCAGTGACCAGTTAACGCCACTTGATCTTCATCTTCATCTACTACTCCATTCAAATAATAAAAAATAACCGACTTCAAAAGAAGTTTTTTTTTTGTAAATTTTATTTTTTATTTTTAGTGAATTTGAATTAGGTACAATAATTTTTTAATTTGCTATGAAGAATTAAATCCGTTATTTTGTCATGGATCCCATAATCAGAACCTAACCAAACTCATATCAAACTACCCTTGAAGTACTTAACATCCTTTCCAAAAAAAAATAGAATCATGGAAATCGGTTCGCGTGATATTGAGCCATTCGTCCATTTGTCGCGCAGCTACTTAATGCGAATTTAGAACTTATGTATATGGTTTTCTCATGCATGTCATCGTCAGAACTGGACCAAATTGAAATGGACCACACGGGAAGTGTCAGCTTTGAAATAAAAAATCATCAAAATCTGTTTACCTAGTCGAAAGTTCTGAGGTAACAAACGTAAAAAATACAGTTGAATAATTCAACTGTATTATATATTATTACTGTATTATTCTCAATTATTGAGAACCTCCTCCTTTTTTGGAAGTCGGTTAAAAAAGTAACGGGAGAACAGGAAACGGATCATAACATCATGACCGATGACAGAGACGACCTTAGATACTGTTTTAAATAGAATCCATTTGTTTTAGTAGCTTAGAATTAATATTATAAAACAATATCAAACGATTGAATCTGCACAAGTATTTCTGCTATCAATCTTCTAAAATTGCTCTATAAATCACGTTGTATCTCGTTGATTATCCAGATACTAATGCCGGCAATCTATTGCGTTATAACATTTTGTCAGTCAGTCAGTGAACGCTGTCCAATCAATTTTGCTAAGTGTTTGTTGAGAAAATAGTGTTTGTTCTTAAATGAGAGAAAAAAAAATGGTATTTTCGTGATCTATGGGATGTTCGCCGATGCGCGGGTGGACTGCTTTTAGTGTGCGTTTCCACTGACGCGGAGCTGAGCGGAGCGGTGTTTAGCGGTGCACGAATTGACCAATCACTATGCTCGAAATCTCCGCTCCGTTTTAATGGAAATAGTACGAGCGGAGTGGAGTAGAGCCGAACGGATATTCATAAAAATACAGCGAGGCGATGCGGAGCAGAGGACAGCGAGCATTGGGATGCGAATATCTCCGCTTCACTTCTCCGCTTCAGTGGAAACACTCACCACTTTTCACCGCTCTCTTCCACTCCTCTCCGTCCAACTCCGCGTCAGTGGAAACGCACCTTTACGCGAGCATGCGCAAGCGGTACGCATCAGTGGTGCCTATTTCAGGCAATAACGGTGTGTAAGTTATTGCCTGAAATAAATTTAAATAAATAAATAAAATAAAATATTGATTTGGTGAAGAAGAAACAAGTACAATTTGGCCGTATGTATACCTATGTATGGCCGTATGTATAAAGAAATTCCTGATGAAAACAGAATATTTACAAAAAAGGGATCCGAAAACTTCGATAATGTGTGAGAAAAGTACCAAAAAAATCTTTGAATCCATCCCGTCCTGTCCTATAACAAACGTTTCATAGCATATTTATTTTATGCTACTGATTCTTTCTGAAGAAGGGACTACACCCATAAGTTCTAAAAAAAGTAATACGTAACTATGTTAAAATAAAGCCAATTTATTGTTTGAAATTTCAGACAAAGGTTGCTTGGTCTCTTCAGACGTAGCACACAAATTAGCGTTTTGCAAATAAGGCTCATCATACATTTTTACCACATAGTTCATAAGCCATTCTTGAGCCAACAACCAGTTATATAACACTAACTTGTACACGAAATGTTTAAGAGAATTCTCTACAGTCATAAAATTAACACTTTGCTCGGCGATTGAAATTAAATTCATGATACGTGTTACCTAAAGTTTTTTGTTCACACATGGCAATTATCCTCGGAACAGCGGTGACCTTAGCTATGATGCATGTTAGCTGTAACTCACATATACTATAATCGCTTTATTGTTTTTGGCTGTTAAAGTTGATAATATAAATCTGTGGCTATACCAGATAGGATTGTGCTAAGTGGTCGCTAGAGTCTATGTAGAAAAGAATAGGCGTGGCGATTTTGTAAACAAATTAAAACTACCAAATAATACGGCAGACGAAACTGTGATAAACTTTAAACAGCGCTCCAGTCAGATTTTTTGACAGCGTCCGTGGCGTAGTGGGTGATGAGCCGACTGCGAAACGTGAGGTCGTGGGTTCGATTCCCACCCAGGACAAATATTTGTGTGATGAACATGACTATTTGTTCTGTGTCTGGGTGTTAATTTATCTATTTAAGTATGTATTTAGAATTATATGTATAAGTATGTTTATCAGCTTTCTGATTACCATAGTACAAGCTCTGCTTAGTTTGGAATCAGATGGTGTTGTGTGAATTGTCCAAAAATATTTATTTATTTTATTTTATTTAGTTCTATACCTACTTATTTACATAGGTAACAAATGGGTGAGTCTTAAGATGAACATGTACAAGACAAAGTTTATTTTTAATGTCCATGTCATATCCATACAGGTAGTCGTTGAAGGCGCTACTCTCGAAATTGTGGATGAGTATATCGACCTGGTACAAGTGGTCCGTATGGGTTCGGAAGTGTACATTGTATCATCCCGCCAAATATATACAATATACGTCCAGTGTACCTGTAGTCAAAAGTTTTAGAGCAATGTGTGTTACCATCTTAGAGCATCAAAGTTACTGACTCACCCTTCAGTAGAGACGGCATAGCGCCTCGCTTCGATACATAGTTTTTGCGCCAAATATGGTGCGGGTGAAGAACGCACACATTTTAATTTTGTCATACATTCACAAATATCCTTTCATCTCTACAATATAGAATTAATCTAAATATGTTAATTTCAATTAACAACTTCATTTTCTATGCACCGTCAACACTGACACCGACACACACAGACACACTAGTTGTATTTCTATTGTTATAAATATACAATAACGTGTACGGAAGTTGGGACGTGGGGTTCGCCCGTAAAGGCCACTCCTCTCTGACTGGTGTCATACCTGTCATACATTGATGCTCTAAGATTACCAGTAGTGTCCGACCGATTCGTTGATTACACTACAAGATTTCTTAAAGACATGTTACATTATGTAATTGTCCACTAACCTGCAATTGTGGATGGTCTAATTACCTCTCCATTCCTAAAAAGATCTGCGCCTCCTAAAGAGGGTACTTATATAGTAGTACGTACGAGTTACCTCGATCTCAAGAAAGGTTTTCTTACCACCAATCATAGTTCCCACATCGTGTACAAGGTTACAGAAACTAACAATTTCGGCGACATGTGGCCGCCACGCTGCAAGGTTATGGCTGTTTTTATAGTTTTCGTTGCGAACCCATTTTAAAATGTAAATGATGTAATTGCAGTGAGAACTAGATCTTACTGAGCTGATGAGTTATTTCTATACGATCAGTTTTTTGTACCTAAATATGCGATGGAGTATTTGTAGTTTTTAATTTGAATGTTTCTAATTTGAAATTGAAATGAAGTATCTTAAAATAATTCATTATAAAGCCATTTTTCACCAAAATATTCATTCATCGTAAACTGTCCACTTTGATTAATATAGCAAAACCAAGTTATTTGTTACTTTTTTACGTCAGTGTAGATGTCATTTTTATAGTTTACGTTTTTAAATTCAATAATACCTTCTTTTTGTTCTACCTAAACCTTAAAATATTCGGTTTTTACATTCTAAAAAAAGTTATTCAATGTTACCCAAAACTCATGATAACTTTGAATTCGAGTTTTAGGAGAAATTATGGGTAGTTCTGTTGTTTCTTCCGTAAATTTATTTTGTTAGAAACAAGATCACATTATTCATTCAATAAAATAAAGGTCATAAATAGAAATCAGCTTGTAATTATACAAATAATATAAAAAAATGTTCAAAGTTACCCGAATTGTACGTAATCTAAGTTTTTATTTTTTGTTGTGGGATTATACCAGATAAATTTATATGTAAAAATGTATGTATTTCTGATGATATCTCACCGTAATACAATAGAGAAAACACACGGACGGAAAAGTCACCAGGTAACAGTTTTCTCTATGTCTGTCCTTTTTTAACCTTTTTTTATGTCCCACTGCTGGGCACAAATCTCCTCTCAAAAGTTGTCGATACATAACAGTCGTTAAACCTTGTCGGAGGGCTTGTGGGCGGTCTGAAAACATCCGACAGGGTGTTAGCCGCTAATCCGCATTGGCGCAGTATGGTGGAGTAAGCTCCAAGCCTCCCAATAATGGGGAGAGACCCGTGCCTAGCAGGGGGACGCAAAAAAGCGTTGGAGCCACCGCATGGTCTGCATGCTCGTCTGCTACTTCACTTAAATTAAAAAGTCAGTAAATCAGGAAGGGGTTGCTCGAAACTGGGAGCAGAATAGTGGCGGAAGCATGCTTACATCTCACATACTTTTATTATTGTTATGTTATCGAGCAATATTGTTTACATCGGTCCTTACATCCGAGTTCTATGCCTGTTCCCACAGAGCGTGCGATACAACTCCACTTAACAAAATAAATATTCAACAGTTTGTGGCTGTAAACTTATAAACAATCTGCGCTTGTACAGACAGCAAATACAACTGGTCAGAAAATAGTATAACAATATTTTAACAATTAAATTGAGATACCAGTTCCTATCTTATAGGATAATTAAGTTTCCATAGTTTTTGTAAAGTAAATCTTTTACAGGTAACTAGCGCTCCGGCCCAGCTTCGCTCGAGTGATTTGAGTCTATATGATTATACTAATCTATGCCATGGAACAGTACATATTTTTGAAGATTTTGTATATCTTAATATATATAAATTACGCGTCACGTTGTTTGTTCGCTATGGACTCCTAAACTACTGAACCCATATTAATTCACACCGAGTGTAATTTGATATAACTTGAAAGATACGATAGCTTATATTTTAATTTAAAGTCGCAGTATTATTTTATTTCTTGGCTTTAAAACAAAACAAGGGCAGGGCAACATCTGCTGGGTTCGCTAGTATATATAGTAATATAATTATATTTTAATATAATTGGACACGGTTCATAAAATAAATATAAATCGTCAATAACAAACTTATCAACGGAACAGTAGGGAAAAACAAGGAATATTTAGGTACCTAAATTAACATGTTTGACTCTGTCAACAACAATCCTTTTGCTAAACTAAATTTTTCCTGTTTTCAACTCCAATTTTATCTATTCCTTTTTTCCAGATTTTCCTCATAATATAATAAGAATAACTGACATTGTTTCTAGCCACTAGCACTGGTAGATCTTATCTGATGCTTACGGCGGAATGCGGCCACGCACACACCGCGGAAGGGAAGGCCTAGGGCTTACTCTACCACACTGTTCCATTTAACTAGCAAGCAACAACGGATCACACCAAAATATATACCTATATTAATTTAAATGTGAATATTAGTCTCGCACGCACCGCCACGCATACACCGCCGTCCTTCCCGGGGCTTCTTGCTGAACGGATCTAGTTCCACTCTCACCGCCCGCAACCCCTAAAATAATAATATTTAAAACAATGACGTAATTTTAATTATGATCAAATCATGTATGTGTGTGTGCAGTTCCATCTACACTTTTTATTTGATCTGAGCCATATAGAAGAAAACTTTTTATTTGATCTGAGCCATATAGAAGATGGTGACGCAATACAGTACTTGACTGCAAAATCAATTAAGATACTTTTAATGAGGTGTTAAAAGTTAAAACGCAATATCCTCATACATTTTTGTGGTGGTATCTAATATCTAATACTTTAATAAGTTAATGTGTTAACCCAGTATTTCTAGCAGAATTTATTCATTGTGAACGCATCTACGCAATCCCAACTTTGATTTGTACTTTACAATACTGATCGACTAAGTCTTTATCGAGGTGACTGCATTATTGGCCCGAATATTTCCGTTACGAAATTATAACGACACTTAAAACATAAACAAAATTAACGTACCTACATAATGATTGTGGTAAGAGCTACCAAATGTGTTTTCGATTTAAATTGTCGTAATTATCGAGAATAATGAAATATTCCAACAATAACAAAGTTTATCCTGCGCTTACTACCACTCACTAATTGGTAGAAACTCTGGATAGCTCCTTTTCCTTCTGATAAGCTATTTGTGTACACTTCTCATTTCAATTTCAGCTGAGCCCTTCACACTTATATTGTAATGGCTAAATTACTCGGTCTGTCCGTCTGAAACTTTAAACTTTTTCACAAAGTCTTATTAATATGGGTTTAACTCATAGTTACGTTCCACGCTTACTATATCGCGCTGTTCTAATATATGAAGATCGGAATTTAATCGGAATTTATTTAAACTCATCATTCAAATTTCTGTTTCGCCGGGAATCGAACCCGGGACCCTCCGCTTGGCAGTCCGGCATGGTAACCATTGCGCCACACGGGTCGTCCATAAATAAATATTTATTCTTTCTTTCTTTCTTTCTGTACCTCTACTATCTCTCCTCATGATTAGGGGGGGGGGGCTAGAGCTTACTCTACCAGTAACCGCGCTGTTCCACGTAATTCCAGGTGTTTTACTACGGAACACACAATTTAAACATGAATGTAACTCACGCACGGAGCAAAGTCGGGTGGGAAGTTAGTAGTTTATCATTAAATACAATTAGTTAGGTAGTTATTATAATGTTTGTTTTACCAAAGATTCTATTTTTCAACAAGACGCCATACATTTGAGGAAATGTTAACGGTTTGCGGTTATTTCAATGTCACAAAATACCTATTTAATTTTAATTAATATTTAGTTTTATTCTGGAATTCAGTCCGTGGAAATAACATTTTGTATTTTTATTCGTTTTCCCGTAATGATGAGTTTTTGTTATTATGAGTAATTATAAGCTACAGTCACGGAAATAAATGATTCGAATATCGACGGTGAAAACTTGATTTGAATGAGATTCAATTTTGATTCGAATTGTCGAGTTGATTCGAATCATCTTTACAATTCAAATCTGTGGTTTTAATACAGCTAAAATTTGGTTCATAGGTAGATTATAACTAGGATTGGCTGCAACCCTTTTTGCGTCCCACTGCTGGGCACGGGTCTCTCCTCATTATTGGGGAAGCCTGGAGCTTACTCCACCACGCTGCTCCAATGCGGGTTGGTGGAGATGCGGGTTAGTGGCCAACCCGCTGTCGGATGTTTTCAAACCGCCCATAAGGCCTCCGACAAGGTTTGACGACTGTTATGTATCGACAACAACCGGGACCGACGGCTTAACGTGCCCTCCGAAGCACGGAAACGCGCATGAAATTTTTTGCCACTAGCGGTCGCCCATCTCACACCCGACCGCGCCCGTTTGGCTCAGCTGCATAGATCGCTTGCGTTCTACGCTAGCCGCCAGGCCATGCGCGCTTCTATAATAACTAGGATTAACACTTACTTTATATATTGCGGAATTCCATCGGAATGGGATTTACGCGGGTGAAACCGCGGGGCACGGCAATGAGGTCTAATAAGTGTTCGAAAACCTATCTAGGTGTATGTATATTTATATACTAAACGATTTAATTAATTCGAATCAACGTATAAATTCGTATTGATTCGAATCATGGTTCGAATTTCCGCCGGGTTATTCGAACTTATTCGAATATTCATTTTCGATTCAAGTCACATCACTAGAAGTTAACATTGAATTCAACTCTGCTCCTCGAGTTTTGGCGGGAAGTCGAAAAAGACATATTGTGCTCTTGTTTTATTTTCATTTTCTTAGTGTATTTTTGAGTTATATCGGATAAAGTTGATGGCATTTTGTTTGATATAGGTTAATTATAGTGCACGAGTGTTTGTGAAATAGAATAACAGTGCTAAAATATGTTTTTTCTGCTTGCCTCCAAAGTTCCATCGGACACGTTCTAATAAAGTAGCCATCGCTTTACTTGAATGTTGGACTGGCTAGACTGACTGATTACTGACGACTTACTTACTGACTTTGTAATTACTTCGTCCAGTGGCAGTTTCATTGAAACTGGCAAAAAATTGATGCAAAAATTATACTTGACGGGATCTCCGGAGTCCTCCCCAAGCGCAGAGACAGCCACCGAGAGGGTTTTAGTACGGTCAAATCCCACATAACCCGGTATCCTCTCCCAAAGTGCCGGGTACCTTTTGAAGGTTTCCCAGATTCAAAATAGGTCTATTTTTACAAACTTAGTAAAACAATTATTATAGCTGTAAAAATTCTAACAAATTATAGATGAAACGGCCCTACGCTCGCCCAATGCCAGCAATACCAGCTTAGAACGTCGAGCAATTGACTTCCAAACTTGGTTAGCCTTGGTTATTTGATATTTAGAACGATTTCCTGGTACCTTCTATACGTATTAATAATAATAACATGATTGGAGAGTTGTAGGCACAGTAATAAGTAATATGCCTATAAAAGCGACCATCTTTCAGAGCTTAGACAAGACTTGAGTTTATTTTAGTTCATAGCTTATTTGAGATTACTTGTAGGTGTCCTTATATCGCGCCATTCCTTAAACCTTATTCCTTTTCGTAGGCTTTATCGGCAGTTTGGAAACATCCAACAGCGGGTTGGCTACTAACCCACATCTCCACCAATCCGCTTTGGAGCAGCGTGGTAAAGTGGAGAGTTCCGTGCCCAGCAGTAGGAGATATTTAATTTAATTTAAAAAGTTTCCGCCAGTAAATATTTTTTACAGTTTTATATTTATGTTCACTGCACAAAATGGCCACACTGTGTAGTTTTAAGAAACTAATTAATAAAAATAAATATTTACTGTTGACAGATTAAAGCTATAAAAAGCTTTTTGAACGTTTTAATCGGTCCCAATTGATCTAACTTAATTACTAAGACCTTTACTTTAATAAGCCCACAACAGTTGCCTAAGGCGGTTCACACGCAACGCAAGATGCTGAAACTATGCTGTCCATCTATTTATAGACACGATTCGACTTATCGGTTCATCTATGCAAAAACATTTTATCTTATCATTATCATTAAACTACACTTTGTATAAATTATTCGTTTTTTTTCAACCCTTTTTAAAGACACTTCTGAACTCGAATAAACGTCGGTTAAACCCAGAAACAGAGTCTTGGCGGGAACTAGTAAAAATAAGTAAATAAATAAATAAATAACGGTTCACACTCATAGCACAGTAAGGTAGATATACCCTGTGTCGTGGGTGCCATGGACACACACAAAGACACAAACACCCAGACCGAGAACAGAAATTTGAACTCATCATTCAAATTTCTGTTTCGCCGGGCATCGAACACGGGACCGTTCGATTGGCAGTCCGGCATGATAATCATTGGGCCACACGGGTCGTCTAAATTATGCCATAGTATTGTTTTACTTTTTTTGAAAAGCTAAGCGAACGGGTGTGGTCGGATATGAGATGGGTGGCCGCTAGAGGCAAAATTTCATGCGCGTTTCCATGCACGCTCAGCCATCGGCCCTGGTTGTTACGTATTGATAGCAGTCGTTATTATATCCGTGGTTTGAAAACATCAAACAGAGGGTTGATCACTAACCAAAATGTCCATAACTGGTATTGGAGCAGCGTGGTGGAGTAAGCTCCATGCCTCCCAGTTGAGAGATATCCTTGTTCAGCAGTACGCAAAACGGTTGCCAGTTAACTCTTTTTAGGGTTCCGTATCCGAAGGGTGCCAACGGGAACCTATTACTAAGCCACCGCTGTCCGTCCGTCTGTCTGTCATCAGGCTGTATCTCATGAACCGTGATGGCTAGACATCATAAATTTTCACATTTCTATTCTTTTGCCGCTAACAACAAATACAAAAAAATAGAATAAAATAAATATTTAAGCGGGCTCCCATACAATAAACGTAATTTTTATAGATAATGGTACGGAACCCTTCGTGCGTGTGCAGGGTATCCCCTGCCTGATGGTAAGAGGCGACTAAAAGGGGGCTTCCGGGGTTGTGGGTGGTGAGAGTGGGAGCTCGATCCATCCAGCCAGCAACCCGGGAAGGGTGTGTGCGTGGCCGCATGTCGCCGTAAGCATCAGAAGGTGCAGGAGAGCACATCTGCTCTCCCGAGGATGGGTCCACTCTTCGGCGGTGGAGGACATCGGTGCGTTCCACTGGAGATTCCGGAGTCCTCCCCAAGCGTAGAGGCAGGCCACCGCGGTGGTTTTAGTGCGGTACAAATCCCACATAACCCGGTATCCTCTCATAAGGTTCCGGGTATGGTAGGATTGGTAGGTGAATGTTTCTCCCCTGAAAAAGGCCTTTCGACGTATGAGTCCAGTGCTACGAGTATTATCTCTTCTTTAACTGCTTTCACCAAAATATTCCAATGAATTTGTTTATTTTATCAGAACACCGTAAAATGGAATTTCCACTGCCGTCACCACTGGGAATTACTGAAATTAAACAAATTATAATTGTATTTGTTATCCTTGGTATTGTCATATATATAATATACAGGATGAGGCAGAAATTAATATGTTCTTTTAAAAGTTCCGACTGTGAGGGCAATAGAAAATAAAGGAAAAAAATTCTTTCCTCATAACCACTTTCAGAAAACGTCGGATGAACTTTAAAGAATGAACGAACGACGAACTTTAAAGTATATTTTGGTATTGGTAAGTCAAAACTTCAGTAATAGATTACATCACCGTATTGTTTTTGTCAATGAAGTCTGCCATCCTGATTCTGAATTTTTTTATTTTTATTGGCTTATTTGTTTTAATTTTGTATACTTTTATAAAGCTGAAAAAACGAAGAACTTATTCACATTGTTTGCATAACATCTTTGCAGTAAAAATATTGAGAAAGTAATGATAGAAATTGTGATTTCATGAAAAATATTTTTTATGTTACAACTTTATGGTTTTTTATTTCAAAAATAAAAATATCAATTTTATTTCTTCCCCATTTATTACCAGTCTATTCATAAAACATACACAATAAAAAGATATTTTGTATTAGCAGTGCATTTATGTGGTTTATCATTTTTCCTTAAGATCGGGGTTTCATAAAAAATACAAATCATCAAATATCTCAGAGAATACTGAAAATCGGACAGGGTGTTACATGAAGTCCCTGTAGCTTCGGGATTAAGAATAGAGCTACGGTATCCCCTGCCTGATCGTAAGAGGCGACTAAAAGGGGGCTTCCGGGGTTGTGGACGGTGTGAGTGGGAGCTCGATCCACCCAACCAGCAGCCCCGGGAAGGGCGGCGATGTGTGCGTGGCCGCATGTCGCCGTAAGCATCGGAAGGTGCAGGAGAGCAAAGCTGCTCTCCCGAAGATGGGCCTGTTCCTGTCCCGGAGTCCTCCCCAAGCGCAGTGGCAGCCACCGAGGGGGTTTTAGTGCGGTCAAATCCCACATAACCCGGTACTCTCTCCCAAGGTGCCGGGTACCTTTTGAAGGTTTCCCCCCCGACAACAAAAAAAAAAAAAAAAAAAAAGGTGTTAAGTACATGAATTATTTTTTAGCAAAGGTTCCATAACTTCACACCTAAGCTTTTACACCTATTACAAATCACCTGTATAATTATGCCGACGTACTTTTGCCCCATCCTGTATTTACATTACGCACTATTGGATTTTTATACAACGCAACATTAATACGCACGTTTTAGGTTTTTTATTGCTCGGTTTACAACTTTATCTGCTGCATTACAATATAGTAGTTGCGTCATAGGGAATCAAAAGTTGTTTGTAACATATTTATGATATGATTAGAACATATTTACCTAAGTAAAAAAATCCCGGGTTCAAATCCTCGGCGTGCACCTCTGACGAAAGAAATTTCTAATGTGCACATTTCATCGCTGCTCCACGGTTATGAAAAATATTGTGATATTTAATTGATTATGATGTTTTTCATCGCTGTGCATGCCTGAGAGATACTCATAATTTCTCGAAGATTCACCAGTCCTCACTAGGCCAGCGTGGTGGACTATGGCCTAAATCCCTCCCACTTGTTAGAGGAGACCTGTGCCCAGCAGTGGGACATAAAAAGGCTGGAAAAAAATAAAATGTCAAGAAAATTTGTCTATTACCTACATAATATTAAACATACCTACTATTAATTTATGAGCTAAATGTACTGCTTTACATTACATTTGAAGGATGTAATGTAGAGAAGGATTGGGGCCGTTCGGGGGACAGTAATTTGACACGTACATACCTAAATATTACTTATCTACGTATTTTCACTTTTTATGTCTTTGTTACGGCTCTGCGCGCACAAACTAGAAATTTTGAAGCTTTAAACAGTTTATATTTATTTATTTATTTAAACTTTTCTACCGTACAAAAGCATCGGATAGAAGGCGGACTTAATGCTTAGAGCATTCTCTACCAGTCAACCTTAAGGTAGTGGGAGATCAATGAAGGCGGTAACAAAGAAACAGTAACGAAATGTTACAAGGAGGAAAAGAAAGCAAAAAAAATATATACTAAGGGCGATGTATTTTTTTGCTGCCATTACTTGTTGTAGTAGTGTACGTAGCACGTGATTATAATTTATTTTTCCACAGCGGCTCCTGCAATTGTCAACTATTAGCGGAATGGGGACAGCAAAGCCGAACTAATTGTTACGGGTGTACATACATACTTTCACACGATGCAACGCCAAATCAAATGGTACGTTTCTTGGTTCAAACGTTGCATTTGCACACTTTTTTTTCAACCCTTTTAATGTTCCACTGCTGGGGTCAAGTAAGCTACCTATTCATTATTTGGAGGCCTGGAACTTATTCCAGGCACTGATGCGGGTTGATGGAGATGCGTGTTAGTGGCCAACATGCTGTTGGATGTTTTCAAACCTTTCATAAGGCTCCGACAAGGTTACCTAGTTAAGTGCTATCTACCGATAACCACCGGGACAGACGACTTGAAGCGACGGCTTCAAATTAACGTGCTTTGCCACTAGAGGTTATCCATCTCACACCAGACCGCCAGTATGGCTTAGATCGCTCGTGTAGATCGCTTGCGTTCTACGCCAGCCGCGGATCCAAGCACGCTTCATATTGTACACAGTGTCAAAATGAATTCTATCATCAGATCTCTACAATTTTCTCCTTTTTGTCCAGATATATTCTTTCTCTCATCTAATTGACGTAACAAAGATTACGACGCGGAAACACCAATTCCAACTTTCTCAGAGATTTTATCAGCGACCGTTGGAATCACATAAACATTCCTATCCTACACAAAATGATATCAGAATAATATCTAAACAAAAACATGTAAAATTATGCCGTGATACGACATGATCTATCGTTACTTCCGCGTTACAATTTTCCATTACCATAGCTAATAAACCTATTGATACACGTTTATGATTAGAAGGAATTAATTACCTTCTTAATCATTTGTTTGTTTTTCTTTAGGAATGTTGTAGACTTAAATACAAGCTTTAAATTTCCGTGAAATTTTCACTCCTGCATACCTATCGAATGTAAACGTCTTATAGATTAGTAATTGTAGTAGGTACGAAAACCATTGATACATTAAGTTTTAAAGCTAGTTTTATGAAGGTTATAATCGGGTTAAAATACTAAATTGAAACAAAATAAAACGTAAACGTAAACGAAACACACTCATAGCCCCACTTTGAGGTAATTAATACCCTGTGTAGTGGGTACCATGGACACATATAAAGACAGGAACACAAACGCCCAGACAGAGAACAGAAATTTAAACTCATCATTCAAACTGTTTCGCCGGAATCGAACCCGGGACCCCTCGATTGGCAGTTCGGCATGGTAACCATTGCGCCACGCGGGTCGTCAAATATAACATTAAATAAATAAAATACTACATAAGATGCCGTTGGAACCCGACCGGCACAATATCTTTAATTTTTCTCGGTCTGGGGTTTGTGTCTGTCTTTATATGAATTGTGTAATATTGTGTTGTAAGTATATGATTGTATGATCCGCCGTATTACACTATGGCTAGCTGTTTTCAAAAACAGAGCCGTATTGCACCGGTTCAACGATCAGCCGGATCATCATTGCGATACGTTTTATAATAAGGCTCTCGTTTAGCCTCATTGTACTCTAGTTTCGTAGCCACCCATTCTATTTTCAAAATCGGCTCGGGATTCAATTCAGGATCGGTGGCCATTAAGCAACATCTAAAGCAGCTTATCGAAGATGCACCGTTTACTGAAATACAATCAGTGGTAGGGCCGCACTTCGACGATCGCGAAATGCTCATACGATGCGCCCTACGTTTATTCAGCTGAATTGAAATCCGCCTGAACGAGAGTGCACCTGTTTTTGGAAACGGCTACCCGTAATGTACAACGGCAGAAAGTACAATCTGACTGCTACATATACATACATGGTACATACGACTCAGGTAATGTTCCCTGTGTGGATCTATGAGAGTAAAGCGTGTAATGTTATTATCTTCTGCATAAGAGCACGTCTTTTTATCTTAGTTACATTTACTTACAAGTACATCATTCATTGTTCCTAAGTGGCTAAAAGTACAATCATTACACAAGCATAAAACAATATTATTTATTCGTAACCTATAAATTATTTTTAGTTACTACGATATTTACTACGCTCGTAGTAAGCGATAAGATAAGGAGTAGTAAAACATTGTGAAAGTACGGCTTTATACATCGAGACTGATAAGATGACGATAAAATCAAAGATTTTTACTGGTACCAGATAATGATTGGGTGCGTTTATAATGACGCGGATGAAATAAATAATTAATGGTGATATCCACATACGAACGAAGGTTACGAAAAAAGCTCTCAAAATGTGCAATTTGAAATGGCAATGGGCAGGCCATATACTCGTTAGAAGTACCGACAACCAATGGGGAAGAAAGGTCCTCGAATGGCGACCACACGTCGGTAAAAGGAGCACAGGCCGTTCTCCAACCAAGTGGACTCATGTGCTAAAGAAATCGATACTATACTACGTGTATGGCTGGCTGCAACCCTTCTTACGTCCCTTTGCTGGGTACGGATCTCTCCCCATTGTTTGGAAGGCCTGGAGCTTACTCCACCACGCTGCTCCAATGCGGGTTGGTGGAGATGCGGGTTAGTGGCCACCCCGCTGTCGGATGTTTTCAAACCGCCCATAAGGCCTCCGACAAGGTTTAGCGACTGTTATATAAGGACAACGACCAGGACCGACGGCCAGTAGTTCCGAAGCACGGAAACGCGCTACTACGAGTATATCGATGCCTAAAGAAGACAGCGGGAAGCCGCCTTTGTGGGGGTTCGGTTCTGAACAGATACCGAGAGTGAATAATAAGTGAGATATAATCTCTCAAGAAGAGGGCTGAATATGTTTATTTTTCAACACTGCAGTTTATAGTACAAACTGTAAAAGTTAAAAATAATGCCTTTTATACTATGGTTTCTCACAAATAGTCACAAAGGCTTACCTTTAAATATTAAAATTACTTTTACTATAATATAATTAAGGCCTCTTTTACCACCTTCAAGTAAAGTGACAAGTACGCTAATTGTCGGTTAAAGTCACCCGTAACTTCAATTTCACGATGTTCGAGTAGCAATAATCATATGATAAACTGACCCATACTCATAGCTTTTACTTGCCTTGCTTTAACTTTACTTGGGACTTAACTAATCAACACTTTACTTGGAGATGGTGAACGAGGCCCTTAGTATAATATAATGAGTAAATAATATCTATTTTTATAATAGGTGCAGGCCCCAAAATATTCAAAATTTTACTTTTGTCCCAGGATAACAATAATATAATTCAATTTACTCATCATTATTAATGATCAAGATCACACATTCAATGCGTCCGTACCGTATATGCATTTTACCAGCTTCTCTATAAATGACCTTAAGTATTTTCAGTGCAGATAATATTTTCTAATCTCTTAGCCAGCTGACTTTTTTATTTATATTGGACTTTAATGACTATTTTGGAGAAGGCAAAAACGCGATTATTGCCAGCATTGTTATATCAGTTTGTTATCAGCTTAGTATGAAAAGCAATGGGAATTTTCCAAATAATAATCGAAACAAAAGTTATTTTTGTTGAATATTCAAATATCCAATTCAAAGATTCAAAATTCATAATTCAAAGAGCTAAGACAAGACCTTCCTCGAAGCGCCTAGTAATTTATTAAATCACCATTACAATTTTTTTAAATAATTTAATATTTTTTAATTTACACTTACAAAGGTTCAATTGCATAGCTTTGATACTTTAGTTTATTTGATATGCAAAATTAACTCCAATTTCAGATTTAGAAGCCGTATTTGCAACATTTTACACGACAACTTAGAATAATTACGTATAGAATGAGTGTTTTCATATAAGCGCGCAGTCAAAATTGAAGCACTTAATAGATTCACACACATGTCAGGTCACATCTGACAAACAAAATATTTTTATTTTCATCAAATTAACTATAAAACACTGCAAAATATTGAAAACATCACTGTGAAAAGTAATGTTATTAGACTTCTTTTGTGTTTCAAAAATGGCACCAAATAAAATGCTTCAATTTGGACGCGCGATCTTGGTTTCTATAATGTCATTATTCTAAGCACGACAATAATTTTGCTGAGATAATCTTTTTGTGCGTGCACTACATAATTTTGTACATAATTTTCTTAGCTACACACCGACTGACATTAACGAATAAGTCCCTTATAAATAAAACAGTGTCTCCGTGGTTTCCAGCAATAACATAAATCATAACCGTTGACTTCATTAACACCACGCCATATTGAACGATAATTTATTTCACTGCATAAAAACACCTTATATTCCTACTAGAGAACTTGAGATCACTTTTAATGCCATTAACATCGTGTTAGTGCGCTGCTTACAAAGCATGGCTAAAGTTAGTACGCTAGTGATCTCAATAGCTACTATAAGCCTAACGAACGCTTGGGAGTAGAATTGTTGACTGCTGGAAATAGGCTTCCCCTAACCGGTCACTTGATTATTCAGGCGGTTGGTAAGCTAAACAAATAATAAAGACAAATAATTAAAATTAATTTAAAAAAATCAAATTGTTTAATAACATCATAACTTTTCATATATTTATTTGTATCTATTCATTATGTATTAATAATAATTTAGATTAATTTTAGGTAACGTTGCCAGTGTTCTGGGTACTTTTCCACATGGAAGTAATCTGGATGAAGTATTCTATATTACTTAGTATTGTTTTTTTTCTTAATATGTTATATTTATAATTTAATATAAGTAATTTAGTTGTTTATAGTTATTTCCTTTTATATATACAATGTAACAATTTTGTTTCCATAAATAAAAAAATTAAGTATTTAGATATTAAAATATTATAATTCAATGACCCTGAAATATTATATCAGGGGAAATATTAATAACAATAAAAAAACCGGTCACTTTAGTACCTGCAGCTTCGGGATTAAAAACAGGCTACGGTATCCCCTGCCTGAGTGAGAGTGAGAGCTCGATATGTCCAGCCAGCAGCCCCAGGAAGAACGGAGGTGCGTACGTGACCGCATGCCGCCGTGAGCATCGGCATGTACAGGACAGAAGCAAACGGAAAGGCAGGCCATCGGGCGTTTTAGTGCGGTACTAATCCCCCATAATACGGTATCCTCTCCCAAGGTGCCGGGTAACTTTTGAAAGTTTCCCCCCGATACCAAAAAAAGGTAACCCATGCCAAAATATTAGGATTTTTTTTTTAAACCTTCGGTCCTTGTTTTTGGTGCGATATCGACTGTTATGTAGTAAAACTTTGTAAACACGCACTGAAACAGCAAACACTTTTGGCCAGTTCTTGGGAGCGGCCTTACTCAGTACCGTTATTCAAAAATTATTGCGACCAACTAACTAATCAGTAATCAGCATTAACAACACTAGAATAACTCCGGCTAGCAACTGCGTGCGTTGCTAGACCACAAAATTATGTATTAGATACATTTCATGCCTTTAAAGTACGAGTATGTAGGTACCAGAATTCAATCATGATAAATAATGAAAAAATTAAGTGAAAATTAAAAAAGTTAATTTATCAAAATCAATAAAAAAGAGCAAAAGTAACTGTTTCCGCCCGGGATCGAACCGGGGGCCTTCTGCGTGTTAGGCAGATGTGATAACCGCTACACCACGGAAACGCATGTCTGCAGTGACCAAATTAAATCTTACATCATACATTAGTTCGTTTGTTCGTAGTGCCGGAATGTAGATTAAGGTCAGTACGTGAACATTATATTATTAGGTACTCTAGGACAATACTCTTTAAGTGCTTACTATCGTATTTATAAGTATCTTACACTACGTACCTAATCTATACATATACATATATAAAAATTAATGTTTGTCTGTATGTCCTTTATAGAATCGTAAACTATGCATTTGATCATGTCACGATCCACAGCAAAGTGTTGCGCATGAGCCTACAAAGGTTTCTGAGTTGGTGCCTGTCTGTCTGTCTGTTCCGGCTAATCTCTGAAACGGCTGGTCCGATTTTGACGGGGCTTTCACTGGCAGGTAGCTGATGTAATAAGGAGTAACTTAGGCTACTTTTATTTCAGAAAAATTCTAAAAGCGGACGAAGTCGCGGGCGGCCGCTAGTAATATACACATATATATACTTAAGAAATTAAGCGTGTAATTTTGTCATTACGCTATTTTGTAATGACATTTTTACTTTACTTTTTACTTTTACTTTTTTTTTTTGACAATACACACAACACCATCTGATTCCAAACTAAGCAGAGCTTGTACTATGGTAATCAGAAAGCTGATAAACATACTTATATAATTCTAAATACATACTTAAATAGATAAATTAACACCCAGACACAGAACAAATAGTCATGTTCATCACACAAATATTTATGTAATGACATTGCCTGCTACTCTTTATGGATTTGACTGTTGGGCATGGGTCTCTCTTAGAAGAGACTCTCTTCCCATTATTGGGGCGGCCTAGAGCCTACTCCACACTGCTCTAATGCGAGTTGGGTAATGGGTTAGTAGCTTACGCGCTGTCTGATGTTTTCAAAGCATTCTGACAAGGTTTAATGACTGACATGTAACGTGTTACATACCATAATATAGACAACTTAATCATAAACAATTCATAACACATCTTAATATAAAATGTACTCTTATCATAAATATCAATATATTTTATAATGTGAATAAAAATAAGTGAACGAATACCTCAACGACAAAGATAATAGGCACACACGTATAATTTAATATACGATCATTGAGAATATTTAATTAATAAATGTTCTATTGGCTTGTAACGTCGATTTGAAACCTAGGACGTTTAGTATAAAAGAATCGCAGAACCCTGATGCTGGACTGGCTTCAGTACGAGGGCTAAGTCTTTATCATGCCCGAATACTATGTGAAAGTACTGTGAGAGTTAAAATATAATAATTTAAATGTGTGTAATTGTAAGTCAAGCCTCGTATAAAGTGTTAGAGCCATCCAACTACTTCTGTTACAAACGATAACTACCAGGAAAAACAACTTAAGATAAAAATATAGATTTTGTATCTGAGCGTATACGTTACACGCCCGTACCCGAATCTTCGAGAATTTTTGAGCCTCAGTTTTGAATAGGACTGAAGAAACTACAATATTACTCAAGGTTAGGTTAAAGTCGTCAATGACAACGTTAACCTTCGTGAAGGAATCGTGAAATGTAAAAGATCTTATAACATCTGAAGAAAGCTGTAATTTTAACACGCTTTTATTAACTTGACCTGTATGTATGTATGTAACGGAATCTTTTAACTTAATTTTCACTTACTTGTAGGAGTCTGATTAACTTGAAAATTTGCACAGGGTCAAGAGCCGATGACAATACAATAATCTCATAACTTGATATTAAAGTCTTAACTAGGATCATCAGGATAAAAAAATATACGAGGGGCGGCTGAAAAGTTCGTGGCCTAAGGTACTTAATGAAACAAATATAAAGTTTTATATTTTTAACACGTCTAAGCGTCTGATTAACTTGAAAATTTGCACAGGGGTCAAGGGCCGATGACAATGCAATAATATCAGAATAAAAATCCAGCTAAAAAATTAAAAACAAATAATGTAGTTTAAAAACTAAAAAACACGCTTTTGTGAAAATACGAACACAAAAGCGTGTTTTTTAGTTTTTTAAACTACTTTATTTATTTTTATTGCGAAAAGAAAATATATTATTTCGGCTAATCATCTTTTTAACCTTTTATTTATAAACTTCAATGTCCCACTACTGGGCTCAGGTCTTCTCTTAAAATTGAGAATAATGGAGTCCTCTCCACGCATGGACTAGGGGCCTCTACATAATACGAGTATATTCTACTAATTTGTAACTTTAAGATAGATATATTAAACACAATAATAGTTACATAGAAACAACCTTGAAGTATTTCGGGCTGATATGTTATTATAATTGTTTATCTGTCATTTATAGCATTAAACTATCTGTCCTTTATCTATCTAATTTATTGCCTAATATTTCTTAAATCTTATACCTTTTCTAGTGATGTAGGTACATTGCCTCATTCTATTCTCTATTCGATTCTACGCAATCCTATGTGCCCAAGCAAAAAATAATAAAATTACTATTTGCCCATTCCTGAGCTAATAATAATTTAATCTATAAATGCACTTTTTTCTATTTAGCTCTTTTTTAGAGTTCAGAATTTAAATAGTTAACACGCTTGAATTCCATAATTATGTATTTTATTTTAAGACGCATTTTTATCAAAAAACTTAGATAAGTAGAGCAGATGATAAATTCTCGGAATAACCATAATAATTGAGAGTTGTGTTAAAATGGCCTCTAAACCTGTTTCTGATTCCATACTGAATAAAATAAATAATATACTAGCTTAATAATAAAATAGTTTTTACGTAGAGTGTTCTTTACACATTTTTTTATTTGAATGGAGTAGCAGACCAGCATGCAGGCCACGGGGTGTTAAGTGGTCGTTGCAGCCCATGGACATCTCCATACAACCTCAAGCAAGCATAGGTAAGTCTTGTCTGAGGTCGCAGGCAGTTGCGCTGCTACTCCGGAGGCTGATGGTCGCCTCATGTAAGTGAGGCCGGCAACTGCACCTTTCCACCGAAACACAATACAGTTGGTTCACAGCAGAAGTGGGTGCAGCGGTGGTACTTCCCCGGGCTTACTATAATAGTTCTACCACCTACAAATTTACATATTTACTAGTGGTCCGGCTCGGCTCCACTCCAGTGATTTGAGTTTATATGATTTACTAATCTTTTCCACGAGAACAGTCCGCAACAACAACAACAACCTCCACAACAACAACAATAACAATCCTCCGGGATTAAAATTCAGACTATGAACTATTTCTGTACCAAATTTTATCCGGATCTGTTCATCTGTTCTTGCATGATTGAGAAACAAACATCCATCCAAAGATACATTCCAAACATTCACATTTTATAATATTAGTTTGCTTATTTACTAGATATGTTTCGAGAGTCGTCTCTGTGGCCTCCGTGAAAAATGGCGCCGAGAAAATGAGACGCCTACAAAAAGCGCCGTCGTGATAAAAAACACAAACAAAAAACAAACTATTTCGACAACATGAAATATTCAAAGATGACTGTTTAGGTACACTTCTTGAATCTCTCCTTAAAATCACACGAACCTTATACTAGAGCAAATAAGGTTGCAAATGGATTGACTTTCTGAAGTCAACAGTCGCAACGACTTACAATGAATACCGTGCGACCGCTACTCAAGTAATACGTCTATTTATAGAACATAATAGTTTTCCGAAATTCGCTCCCAATCCCATAGATAGTTGGGATGTTTAGATTTAGTCGTGTAGCAGGTATGATGAAAAAAAGGTTAGTGAGATCACCATTACGACCTTGGTCTGCGGCGAGTGCTACAAGCCTTTTGGATTGGCCCCTGCCAATTAACTTTGTTTTCTTTTTCCTAGCCATCACAAATCTGAGTTCTATTTTGGAACCATGTAATTCGATTTAACAGATGTCCAAAGTAATCCTGCTTGCCCTTAGAGTATCAAGATATTGACAGGTATGACACTCGTCAGAGGAGTGGCCTTTACGGGCGAACCCCTCGTCCCAACGTCCATGCACAATGTGCCTTCTAGTTATACAACTAGTGCGTCTGTGTATGTCAGTGTCAGTGTTGTCGGTGCATAGAAAATAACGTTGTTAATTGAAATTGACATTTTGCGTATGTTATGATTATGTTTGTAGCGATGAATGAATATTTGTGAATGTGTGACAAAAATTATGTATCGAAGCGAGGCGCTATGCCGTCTCTACTGAAGGGTGAGTGAATAATATATTATAATAAAACTATAACTCAATCACCTTTAATGCTTTAAGTGCTTGCCAAATAGGTCCAATTAAAGACGTAAAATTTAATCTCAGAAGCAGAAAATTGTTTTTTAGATTAGCATTCGCCTTTAAGAAAAACACTTTAGTTTTCTCTGATGATTAGATCCCAACAAAATTTAATGTTTAATTAGTTTACTATTGATATCTAATCCTGAAAATTTTTACGATCTGGTTTTTTCGAAACCAATGTTTTGGGGGTTCAAAAAACCGACTAAGCACTTCGAGAAAACATAGACGCTTCGCAAAGCTCGTCGTGGCGATAGGTATATAGAGCAGCTAAAGTCCAGTGATTAAGAAAACTGTCTTGTAGAAAAATAATCGTATGCTATAGGTAACTATAGATTAATAGTTTCCTGCATATTAAAAGTCATCATCCTACGATTTCAAAGTATTGGCATTACTGTTATGGATGTATTATTTACTATGTAAGAACGTGTCTCCACCAACCCGCCTTGGAGCAGCGTGGTGGAGTAAGCTCCAGGCCTCCCCATTAATGGGGAGAGACCCGTGCCCAGTAGTGGGACGCAAAATGGGTTGCAGCCAAGAACGTATCAGGGAATATTAGAATCGTATAGTATGGCTAACACTTTCTGCGTCCCACTGCTGGCATGGGTAACTTTTTTATACAGATAAATGAAGTAGGTAGCAGACGAGCATGTACTCCACTTTGTGTAAAGTGGTCGTTGCAGTCTATACAGATACATACAACCTCTAACAAAATGAGTCATAGTCCATAGCATATATTGCGCTGTAACCTTAGAATAATAACGTTAAGAACTTCATACAAGCGCGCTGTCAAAATTGAAGCACTAAATAGATTCCTACAGCTGTCACATCTGACAAACAAAATATTTTTATTTTGACCAAATTAACTATAAAATACTACAAAATATTGAAAACACTACGAAAAGTTATTTCATTAGATTTCTTTTGTTTTTAAAAAGTGTTGTGATAAAATTTAACCTTAACTTAATTTAGTCTTCCGGAGCGGCCCGGCGTTTGGTGCCATTAATGGCACTAATCAACATGCTTCAATTTGGGCGCGCGAACTTGGTTTCTATAAATTATAGAAACAATATACTATATTCTATAATGTAATTGTAATTATTCTAAGGCTGTAACCTATTTCCGTCGGTCGGTGTAAAAGCTTGTAATTAATATCATAATATGTATTTGGCCATATATAATCTGACTCATGCGCTCTGCAGTAGAGTAAAGTAACATAAAAAAACTAATATTTATTTATTGGTAGGTACTCAGTTCCTAATCCAATTACCAATGCTTGCGGCTTGTCCGATGCAAGTACTTACAAAAGAAACTGAACACCGCATACGTGGTAACATAATATTTAGTATCAGAAAGAGATCAATGTCAGATCAAATCAATGAACAAATTATGACTAATTTACCAGTAGCAGTGGCTAACAATAAAGTAGGTACTTCATATTAAGTTATTTGTATTTAGTTGTAATTCAATTTACTTCTGTTAAACCGACGAAAAAACAGAGGAAGTTCTCTGAATGACTAGGGTTGCCAACATTTTTTTGTCTAAATATACTCGTAGTATAAGCTTTAAAAAGTATACTCGTACTACGCTCCAAAAAATATCGTATGTATTTTAGTAGGGAAGAATAAAAAAAATTACCAAGTTATATTTTTAACTCATTTATTTTTTGTATATATATTTTTTTGCACTTCTTGCATTTTTAACATTTTTTTCGAGCGAATAGGGTCTTGGACACTATGCACAAAAAAATTCAAAATCCTTACCTTAAAAAGGTTGCACTAAATCACGCTTGGAAAGCAATATAATCGTTAATTCTTTTTTATACATGATTTTTAATACCGCTTAAATCAATAATAATGAAGTCAATTGACTATTATGATAAGTGACGTCACTTATCATTTTCTCATACAAAATGTATGGGGATGTCACGTTTTGACAGCTCATTAAAAGTATCTCAATTGAATTGGTAGTCCTAGACCGAATTATGACAGGTACTCTTTCGGTTACACGCACAAGCAGATTACGTCTGTCGAACGAAAGACGCGTTCAAAAATTGCGGGATCTTCTTTTATTTTCTTACTTTTAGTGTTGTAAAATATAAACATTGATGAATTGTACAGAAATATAGTATATATTTTCCTCCATACATTTTTCGAGAAATCTTAAAATCTCCTTCCGTGAATTGCTCTTGTTGAGTAGTATAATTATTATTCGGTATCGATTTACCCTGTCAACATCATGTTGATTAATTGTTTTTTAATTTAAGCGATACATGATTAAATGGATAATACACCCAGTAATTTTACTGCTAGTTTTTGTTGTATTGTACTGTTTATAAATAGAATACTTAGAGACATATTTTTTTAAATTAAAACTAGAGACTAAACTTTTTTGGCCAATTAGAAAATAGGACATTAACTCATATCTGCAATAACTCGCATTGGAATTGTAGTAGCTTGATTTAAAAGCAACAGAAATTGTAACTTTGACACGTAGATCTACTGCAAATTAAATATTCCAAATTCAACTTTTTTGTGTCCGAGTCTCTGAAAATGTTACAGAAGGCTTACGGTGAATCGTGTTTATAAAAAACACGTGCTTATTAGTGGTACAAAGCGTTCAAAAGCGGTCGAGATGTGATGGAAGATTTGCCTCGCTCTGGTAGGCCATCAACATCTGCAACTGAAGTTAACATCGCAAAAGTGAAGGAAATAGTGACTGAAAATCCTTATTCAACTTTGAGAAAGATAGCTGCCGAACTTTCTATAACTCACGAGTCGATCTATACTATTTTAACTAATCATTTGGGTATGAAACAGGTTACCGCTCGGCTAGTCCCAAAAGACCTAAATTTTCTCCAAAAACTCAATCGCATGAGAGTCGCTGAGGACATGCTAGAACGAATCAATTCCGACCCAACGTTCATGAAACGCATTGTTACTGGTGACGAGACGTGGGTTTACGAGTTTGACATGCAAACTAGACAATAAGCTTCGGAGTGGCGCCTTCCTGACCGAAACCGAAAAAACCACGCCAAAGTCGATCAAAAGTCAAAGTCATGTTGACAGTTTTCTTTGACTATCGCGTTGTTGTGAACTCGGAATTCTTGCTGGATGGACAAACGGTAAATAATAGTATATTGTGTGCCAAGGGGTGAAACAAGACGATTTCTGACGTGGGCGTTGTCATCGCCCTGGTCTGAAATCGTCTTTGTTTCATCCCGTGCCACACACTGTATTTTTAATATCACATGTAATAAAACAACGAGTTTTGATTTCTTTAGCCAGTTAAAGTAAGACTATTTCAGACAAATAGCGCAGTAATATGTTATAATATTAAAAAAAATAAGTTTTTAACAAAAAAAATAGAACCGACTTCAAACGGTAAAAAATAAAATTGTTCAGTACCTACTTGTTTTTGCTTATGGTAATGACTCTTAAGACTATTTTTGGAGTCGGGCCCTTACTTAAATGTCGTACCATTCGTTCTAAATGGGCAAAAACAGTACAGACAGTGGGACAGTACCTACTTCTTCTTGCTTATGGTAATGACTGCTAAACTATATTGGAGTCGGTGCCCATTCAGAACGAAAGGTACACTATATTTACTATAACAGGACATTTTACTAAGGGCCCGACTCCAAAGATAGTTTTAAGAGTAATTACCATAAGCAAGAAGAAGTAGGTACTGAATAATTTTATTTTTTACCGTTTGAAGTCGGTTCTATTTTTTTTGTTAAAAACTTAATTGGAAAAATTTTCACTAAACTTCTAAATGTTAAAGAGATTTATTTACCTTTTATAATCATATTTATCTAATAGCCATCTTATAGCCTGAAACTACTATCAGTCCACCTGAACCTATAAATTATTGAAAGAATATGCTCTCAGCTCCTAACCGTTGAGGAGTGGTACCTTCAATCATGAGCTTAGCAATATCAGGTGATAATTACCGGGCATAAATATTTGTATTTTGTTAAAAAATATGACTAAAAGAATGTGTGTGCCTATTAAGTTTCAGTGTTTCCCTCGATTTCCCTAGTATCACATCATCAGATTTTGACATGGTGACAGTTGGACCACCTCAGGAATGTAAGATTTCGAACAAAAAACCATTTATTGAAAGAATTTGCTCTCAACTCCTAACCGTCGTAGTACCTTCCATCATCAGATCAACATCACATGATGATAATTTAACACAAATGTCTTTTTTGCTTTAGTAAGAATATAAAAATCAATTGTTGTACTATAAAATTTGAATGTTCCCCTCGATTTCTCTGGGATCCCATCATCAGACTTTGACTTGGTGACAGTTGGACCACCTCAGGAATGTAAGATTTCGAACAAAAAACCAATTATTGAAAGAATTTGCTCTCAACTCCTAACAGTCGCAGTACCTTCCATCATCAGTTCAGCAACATGAGATGATGATTACTATGCACAAATATCTCTTATGCTTCAGAAAGTACAAGAAAATCAATGTGTGTGCCTATAAAATTTGAGAGTTCCCCTCGATTTCCCTGGGATCCCATCATCAGATCCTGATTTGGTGATAATGGGACCACCTCGGGAGTATAAGCATAAGAAAAAAAAAGAATTTTGAAAATCGGTCCACAAACGGCGGAGTAATCGGTGAACATATATAAAAAAAAATACATACAGCCGAATACAGTACCTCCTCCTTTTGTAAGTCGGTAATTAAATTTATTAAAATCTTTGACAACGATTTGACGACAGCTGTCAGACAATTATGATTTTTCATATCACATGCGTTGAAACAGCGAGTTTTGATCTCCTTTTGTTTATAACAAATGAATGTGCCGGGTAGAAACAACGTTGTTTCTCCCCTAGGGCAAAAACAACTTTGTTTCTGACTGACACATTCGCATTGGTTTGAAATTGTCTTATTTCGACTGGCAAAACAGAAATCAAAACTCGTTGTTTCATTACATGTGATATGAAAAGAATATTATTTGAGCGTTATGCGGCCTATGCAGCATACATAATTTGGTCTAGTTACAATGCATTGTAACAAATCTTGCTCCTGGTGCATCCATCTTTGCCGTGAAGCAATCATGTCGTATTACATTGGAAAGGTGTGGTTAGCGACCAAACCACATGAAGCGATCAGCAGCCTCATAAAATACTCAGGCTGTTTCATGGACTTCAGCGACTACTTATCCTGCAACATCATTAAAATAAAAAAATAACACATAACAGTAAGACAGCACATAATTATGTGCTTTAATGTTGTGTAAATTTATACAACGTTAAATTATGCAAATTATTAAAATATAAAATTAATATTAAAAATTAAACGTAGAAAATTGGATCATTCATTAATAAAAAAAAGTAAATTAAGTAATACATCTTATATGACAAGCTAAAGAAAATTCTGAGTCATAGTTATACGTTTTTGCAAACAAATTTTTAAGCCAATGCGTTTTCATTAGTCTGCATCAATTACCAATTACTACTTGCATCACTAACTTTATTTAAATAGGTTTATTACGTCAAATCTATTTACGTGCAAAAAATTTTGAGGTTAGTATCGTGAGAAAAACTGTACTTAATGAAGAGAATGACTCATTCCACTAAAATAAAACCTTAAATATTTTAGAGTCGTTTGCGTTGTACTGTTCGTAAGTAAATTGACAATAAGGCTGTTTGTAAGCTGTACTACAAAATAAATTACTGATAGCGGTTTCGTACCGCTTTTGCACCCATTTCTTTTGTGAAACAATTCTTTTTGTGTTTGGTAGAAAACTTGAAAATAAACTGAAATAGACACCTTGTGAGGTGTCTTTAATTGTTGCTTTACTCCTTTAACTTATTGGGTAGCTACAACCCTTATTCCACCAACCGTTCTCTACATTCTACAACCGTTCCACTGGCCATAACTTTCATATTTACATACTTCTTGCGTTAACGCGAGTTATAACCCATCAAATATTCTAGAGGTAAAGATCCTTTTAAAATCGCTTATCTATGTGTATTGATAAAAAGTTACGTTGCTATGAGCAAGGATAGCTGGACTACCAAACCGGGTATCAGGGTACAAGTATGATGCACTGGTGCTGACTAAAACAATTTGTTGCACGTATGTATTTATCACTTGTTCTACGATAAGAAAACATTGTAATATTCCAACACGTTTTTCTTTCCAAGACAATCTTTCCACCATACACAGTTTTACTGTCTGATTGGATTTGTTTTACTTTTAGTAGCGTCGTGTATAAACGCCCTTATAGCATTCGCGTGAAAGTTGCTCTCGCAAGGACGAGATAGTGCTAAATAAATCCGAATGTCAGCGAGTGTAAGGGAAAACATTTTTTACTGACTATTCAGGCAGAGAAAAGGCCATTATGATTGTCCTTTCATTCAATTTTGTTCTGTACGTTCACTTATTTATTTGTTCACTTATTTATTCGAATTACGGCTACGCTTGATTTGTGCATATTGTTAGTTTTACTTTTAGCGTAAAAATATTAATCCGGTGAAATAATTAAATCTATCTGTCTAATCAGTCAGTTATTCAAGTAAAGTGATACCAGATTTCTTACCGATTTTTGCTATTGACTTGTAATTTAGATAATGTTAGCGTAGATAATCGTTCGTTAACGCACATACGTTTCACACTCGATTCACACTCATTGTCCCACAGTAGGGTAGATATACCCGATGTCGTGGGTACCATGGACACACAGATAAACAGAACCACAAACACCCAGACCGAGAACAGAAATTTATGTTCAAATTTCATTAAAATTGGTTCAGTAGTTTAAGCGGGAAAGCATAGCAGACAGACAGACAGAGTTACTTTCGAATTTATAATATAATTAGGGATGAAATGGAGGACGACAAATTATAGATAATATGAAGACAGACTATGTATATCTTGAGTGATTATTAAAAAAGCTTAATTGTGTTACGTAAGTTTTACTAAGTGTATTTGTATTTTGTGTGTGTTAGTTGTATTTGTGTTTGTATATATCGTTATGTATGAATTTAAAATTGACTTTAGTTTTTAATATTTATGCGTGCCTTTATGTTATATGCAAGAATTGCCCTATGACAGAGATTTAGTGCTAATTACAAGGAAAACTCGGTAACCGACTAACGACAGACCACACCTTAACTGATGCCATTCATTATTTTGAGATACGAAGGATATGTCCTCTGTTTTTAATTAACTAGCACTTAAGTTACTGGTTTTAATTACTTTACTTGATGGTTTACCATTTAATTCACAGGAAATCCTAATTAAATTTATACTAGCAGTATCGAGCTTATGGGCTTAGATTCTTTATAATTAGACTCTAAACCTTAGAGTACTAATTATTTTCTGTAACTAATTAGTTCTTTTTGAAGCGCGCATGGCCCGGCGGTTAGCGTAGAACGCAAACGATCTATGCAACTAAGCCAAACGGGCGCGATCGGGTGTGAGATGGGTGACCGCTAGTGGCAAAAAATTTCATGCGCGTTTCCGTGCTTTGGAGGGCACGTTAAGCTGTCGGTCCCGGTTGTTGTCGATAGATAACAGTCGTCAAACCTTGCCGGAGGCCTTATGGGCGGTTTGAAAATATCCGACAGCGGGTTGGCCACTAACCAGAATTCCACCAACCCGCATTGGAGCAGCGTGGTGGAGTAAGCTCCTGTCCTCCCCAATAATGGAGAGGGGTCCCAGCAGTGGGACGCAAAAAGGGTTGCAGCCTTGCATTAGATTTTTATTAAAAATTATTGATTACAATATTCTAAGCTGTAGCTTACCAATGCGACTATTTTATTCGATAAAACATGATCTCGATAACACTCAGGCATTTTGTTTTTTTTTATAAGACTTTCATTAAATACTCGAATACTAATTATATGTATAACATGACATAATATTTCTATCTCGCTGATGGGGTTTTGCGCATTGGAGCAGCGTGGTGGAGTAAGCTCCAGGCCTCCCCAATAATGGGGAGAGACCCGTGCCCAGCAGTGGGACGTAAAAAGGGTTGCAGCCATGATGGGGTTTTACTAATAAACTTATGAATAACATTTTAGGTACTTTCATCTTGACGTATCGTAACGTCACACGATACCCTTAATTCGTACATTGTTTAGAAAATTAGTTATGAAATATACAAAACTTATTTAGAATAATATTATGAAGCGTATCAAGTTTGAAATGTGCATAAAATCGATCAGACAGTTAAATGGGAAAATGAATTCGTATGGAAAATTTTGAGCGCATAAAGTTTTTTTTATATATATATATATATATCATAAGGTACCCATTTCAGCGTTTAGAAGTGATAAGTAATAAATGCCACTGCGCCAAGTCTAAAGCCAAAGTCTCTTTGATAAATATTACTTGCAAAAAATCCAATGTACCTAAAAAGAGATATTGTTAATAGATTGATGGATCCATTTCTAGTCATGATTCATGTTTTCTCTTACTACGAAAATTTCGCAGCTAAAAATACTCTCGGTCGGTGGTTTTCGCGAAGGAAATGCGTGGTAGGACGCAAAATCTTTTTCAAGTCTAAACAGGAAGTGATGGATTATTTAATTTTGACGAGATTATAATCTTTTTGATGCAATCAGTTACGGTTTTGTTAGTGAAAAAAACATTTTTCAGGGGCACCGTTTCAGAACTTTCATTCTTTTATACTTCATCCTTGAAGGTAATGGAATTGGATAACCGCAAAATAAACATATTGTGCTTTTTAACCTGTTTTAAACGCCTCAAATAGGTCTTTTTTGTACAGGGTTATCCTCTATACATTAAATAAAAATTCGATTCAAAAATATTTTCGATTTGACTAGCACTAAAATAAAAAATATTACAGAAATTTTACAAAATTTTATAGAGTAGCGATAGCTGAGGGTTCAAATCCTCGGCGCGCAACTCTGACAAAGAAATTTGTAATGTGCGCATTTATCGCAGCTCCACGTTAATGGAAAATATCGTGATATTTAATTGATTACGATTTTCTCCATCGCCGTGCATGCCTGTGAGAAATTCATAATTTCTCGAAAGCATGACGTCCACCAATGCGCACTTGGCCAGCGTGGTGGACAAGGGCCTAAATCTCTCTCACTTATTAGAGAAGAACTTTGCCCAGCACTGTGACATAAAGAAGGTTAAAAATAATGAAATATATTTGTCATACATTTCTATTTGAAAACTGATATTCGGTGCATCACCGTTAAAAAGCCAGTAGGTTTTTTAAAGCCCCAGTACACGATACGATTAATCATTACGATCCGTCGTTTCAGACTGATCGAAACGATGAATCGATAATGAACTCGAATGTCAAGATCGTCAATAATCATTTTATTGAAGACTTTGTGCAATCGTGCATACTGTAATGGTGAGTCGATTTTCCTTCCATTCTGACGTCGGAGAGATAGTTCGTTTTCCATCTTAGGGCACGTATTGAGTTATTTGTGCACGTCTTTATCTAAACAAATAAATAAAATTGGAGTGTCTGTTTGTAATATTAAAATAACTGCTTTTTACTACATGCATATGAATCTAAATACGGTACATGACATACACTAAAATAAAAAAAATTACAATTTTTGTATGTCTGTCTGTCTGTCTATCTGTATGTCTATTTGTTTCGGCTAATCTCCGAAACGGCTGGATGGGACTTTCACTGGCAGGTAGCTGATGTAATAAGGTGTAACTTAGGCTACTTTTATTCTAGAGAAATTCTAATACTAAAGTCTACGCTACTAGTTACTACTCTAGTTCAAACAAATAATCATGAATTTCTTCTCCGCGGTAACGAATAATTGATTCGTAAATGAATGGCATTTTTATAGTGATTGATCGTTTCGATTTTCGTCAGATAGATCGAAACGATCACTTGTAATGCATAGGGGCCTTTAGGTGTGCACGGACTTTACTGATCACGTTGCGGCAAAAATAATAAACGTGATGCAACTACGACTCATGCGGGACTTCGCACTTTCTCTTATGCTCTTTAATTACAAAGCCACACACTCTCTGTAAAGCTAATAACAATTTGTAGTATACGCCGCGTTTGTAGCGCGATAGCGGTAATCATTAAATATGATACAACTTGTAACGTGTACTAATTCTAAGGTTGCCTAATGTCAATTTGGCTATCAAGTCGTTTTAGCTACTAAGTGTAGCCAGTGACACTGGGTCTATAAAAATAAAAAAATAAAAAAATAAAAAAACGGTAATTTAAAAATTAAAAAACCCGACTGCCTTTCTGTGTAATTTGGAAATGTAAAAACCCTAAAACAAGAATGTCCTCATACCCGATTGCAATTAACTTAAAAATAACTTTAGGTAACCTTAAAGAATACACGAGGACGCGGGCGTAGCCAGATTTTAGAATCAGGGGGGAGGGGGGAGGGGATTTTTTCACAGCTCCAGCTTGATACCTCCACGCGTTTCTGAGAAAAGGCTCTTGACTAACAGACGGACGGACATGCCTATAAGGTTCCGTTTTTTCCTTTGAGGTACGGAACCCTAATAAAACGACTAAAAGTACATAAAATAATCCTTATATTCATATTTTATTATATTCATTCATAATTGAGAATGCAAACCACATATTTTAGTGTAGGAATAGTAATGTAATGAATGAGATATGCCCAACGCCCGCATCTTTATATTTTTTTTATGAATGTCTAAAATTATATCTTAACATTTCAGGGTGGGGGGTTTCAACCCCCACAACCCTCTCCTTGGCTGCGCCCGTGCACGAGGTCTCTCTAAGGTCATATGAGAATGCATTGATATTTTTTTGTAAAGTGTAAGTTTTTCTATATAGATTATTAGATTGCGTCATGTAGATTCAGGTAGAGTTAGGGCTCTCAATCATGTGACTTTCTTTTGTATGGAAATTTCAATAGTTAACAATAAAGTTCCTGAACAAACTCTATCAATTTATCAGTGGCAAAAATCTCCTCCAGTAAAGAAACTTAGGCTGTAAGTCTTACAAGTTTTTTCAGTCAGAGGTGTGCGCCAGGATTTGAGCCTAAGCCCTCGGCACTGCTTCTCTCGGAAGTGAGGGAGAGTGAAAGTCCACGCAGGCAAAGTGCGGATAAGTGAACATCATGGCTTCGCGAAATTGTGAGTAACTCACAGGTATGCAATGATGGAAATCATCGTAATTGAAAATCACAATGTTTTCCTTCACCGTGGAGCAGCGATAAATGCGCACATCTATCCATCCATTCCTCCTTCCATCAGCCTTTTATAATCCACTGCTAGACATAGGCCTCCCCTAACGTTCACCACTCCTCCCGGTCCTGGGCCTTCTGAATTCAGCGACTACTCGCTGTCTTCTTCCGGTCGTCAGTCCACCTGGTTGGAGGGCGGCCTGTACTCCTTTTGTCGAGACGTGGTCGCCATTCGAGGACCTTTCTTCCCCATCGGTTGTCGGTCCTCCTTACTATATGGGACATAGCAAATTTATTTGTCAGGTGCGCTTCGGGGTTTGAACTTGGTATCTACGTACCAGAGACCGAGGTCGTCGCCGTTTGGCCGTTTAGTACGATATCTTAAAATTAAAGGTTTAATGTGACTGATGACACAAATGAATGACCTATATTCAACGTGGACGCGATAATAACATAGTACAGACTGTAGGTACATACATACTTCAAAAGTAATTGAATGAATGCTATCGAATGCCACTGGCACCCACTATCAACAATCGTAACACTCAAGATTATCGAAGAAAACTATGCCACGACCTTGTAGCGTTACAAAATATTGATAACCCCGCCGGGAATCGAACTTGCTACTTATCGCGCGAGATTTGGCTGTTGCGCAACCGGAAAACGTGATGGCCGTTTTATTGATTTATGAAGATGATTCTCGTATTTTATTGAGTCTCACACTTAGATCCTGTTTTGTGTGTTTGTTTCAATAATGAAAATATGCGAAATGTTGGTGTCTATACGATAATTTAATAACTAACACTTTTGTCTATGTCCCACGGCTGGGCATGGTGCTCATTGGTGGGAGGGCATGGGTTGAAAAGGATTATGATGGTTTACCACGCTGGTCAAGTTGTTTTTTTAACAAAGACAAAGACTTTTATTTACAAATATATGGGTGTTTTTATACATTTGGTTCGCCATATTTACCCTCAGAAGTATGCGAATATTAAGTAGAATAATTAAAAAAAATTACCCATTACAAAATATAAAAATGTACATTGAAATAGTTTGAGTTGGTGGATTTTACTTGTCTTTGGGAAATTTTGGGGAATTGTCAAGAGATCTTTTTTTTTCACCGTAGAGCAAGTTATTAATGTGCCATCCATCCAGCCTTTGGAATGCAGTTACCTGCTGGACTTGGAGCTCTCTAGGTGTTCACGACCACGTCCGGTCCTGCGTCTTCTAACTTCTAAATAAATTCTGCGTCTACCCCCTATCTTTTTCGTCTAATACCTACCAATTTATATAGAATCTGAATCTCGGAAACGGCTCCAAGGATTGTTATGAAATTATGCAGGGGGTTCCGGAGGCGATCAATCGATCCTGTTTTAAACAATTATCATCACATAAACTGAAAAATATGACTTCCTGATATCTACCTATTACATACTTCACCAGTACTATTATTTTTTTAATTGGGTACCTTTATTTACATCTGGTACGGTTCACTGACATGTAAGATTTTAACTCCTCTTTGATTTAAAATTTTTCTCATGTTAAATTCGTATTGAAATTGCAAAAAACTAGTCTACCTTTAATACCGTATCACGTTACAACTTTATTATACTTTGTAGGTACTGATTACTCGTTTATTTTTCTCACCACATCTACACGTGGTTATAGCGTTTATTGTTAACTTATTGTATATATGAAACGCGCATGGCCTGGCGGTTAGCGTAGAACGCAAACGATCTATGCAACTAAGCCAAACGGGCGCGGTCGAGTGTGAGATGGGTGACCGCTAGTGGCAAAAAATTTCATGCGCGTTTCCGTGCTTCGGAGGGCACGTTAAGCCGTCGGTCCCGGTTGTTGTCGATAGATAACAGTCGTTAAACCTTGTCGGAGGCCTTATGGGCGGTTTGAAAACATCCGACAGCGGGTTGGCCACTAACCCGCATCTCCACCAACCCGCATTGGAGCAGCGTGGTGGAGTAAGCTCCAGGCCTCCCCAATAATGGGGAGAGACCCGTGCTGCTGGGCACGCTGGGGACGCAAAAAGGGTTGCAGCCAGCCATTGTATATAAAGTACGCGTACGTAAATAGTAGTTAATAGCGCCATAGTGAGTTTTCCCCAGTTATTAGAAAATTGTTTACCGAGAATTTTTATTGACGCGTGGAGTGAATGTGTGGCCTTACTGATAAATTCTTCATATTGTCTTGCATTTCCTATTGCTTTATAGATATTCTAGACTTTCAATAGCAATGGTAGCCTAATGGTTAAGATATTGGACACACGCCACATTGGATTAGAGTCTAGAATAATATGCAGTCTACTTTTTATCCTATAAAATGTAGTGTTTCCGTGGGATAGATTTGTACATATCTTTATATATATATAATTCTTCTGTACGTGTGTTGAAACTGAACTTCTAAACGGCCGGACCGATTTTAATGATTTTTTGTGTGTGTTCAAGTGGATTCGAGGATGGTTTAGATTCACAATTTGGGCCACTAAAAATGTTTTTTTAATTATTTTTTTATTTATAAGTAGTTTTCCCATATAAATTGTTCCTACCTGTCAAACGTTTGTATTTCGTGCCGTGCCGTTCTAAACTTTGACACAGTCAGAATAACAGGATAGTTCGTATGTCATTATTTGTTATATATTTTTGTTGTACAGTAACATGAAATATGTTTAAGATAAAAAAAACAAATTCTCTTTGGACAACGTCTGCACCCGGGCGGAGCTGGGCGGGACCACTAGTATTCATATAAACTCAAATCACACGAGCGAAGCAGGGCCAGATGACTTGTAACCAACCTATAAATTAGTTAGGGTTACCAAGCCGACTGTCGATCAATGATCCCGTGTTAGATTCTTAGCGAGAATCTCTTTTGTTGTTATAAATGTCATAATATTAAAAATCCGTATTAAAATTTCTTTCACAACTCAGTAACGAAGAGATAATTTCGGTATTAATGATAAATACTTAGACACATAACCACCCAAATTTAGGTAACCTACATTAGAAAGAGAGTGTTAACGGCTTGATAACCATTGTGAAGGGTTATCGGCGTGTTATATTCGGCTCAACCACAGAGGAAAAACTGATATCTCTTCCATGGAGATGCCATATAGCATGTTAAGTACACAACATGTTACACTTACGCGGTGATCTGTAGAGTTCCCTCATGGTAAAGTGTACCATGAAAGTCAGGCTGCAGGACGTAGTAGTGTACCGAAAAATTTCATAAGTAATAAATTGGAGGTTATTTTTTAAATGTTACGATAAAATCCAATTTTTATAATCACTTTTTTTTATAAAGTAGAAGGCCTCTTCACTGAGGTCAGTAACCGCGCCTTTCTACGGAAATACAAAACAAGCAGAAATGGGTGCAGCGGTCTCAGTCAAAACTTACATGTAGAACACAAAAACCTACAAAAGAGTATTTAATACAACAAGTTGTGTACGTGGCAACAGTACGTACGTCATCTCTATTATCACTTGTTTCTCTGTGTACTTACCTATCTTATTGGGCCCAAATCAGCACAATCAGTCGTGGTTAATGCCCCAAATATTGGATATCATACAATGTTGTTAACTACGTATTCTCAGTTATACGTATGACATGGGCAAACTCAACTAGAAATCGTTTGAGAATAACCACATGATTTTTGACGTGATAACGTCTTTATAATCGTTTTAGTCGGGTGACATGTTCAGAAACTTGTGTCACACCAAAACCTCACGAGCGCGATCGCAGGTATAACGAGAGAGAGACGGACCGATCTCCCGTCTCATCTCGAGCGCTGCCAGTCATTCCGTGAAACTTGTCACGCGGAATCCTCACGAGCGGAGGCTGGCATAGCGTTCGAGTGAGTGGACCGATCTTCCGTCTCTCTCACTCTAGCGGCATACAAACTAATGGAGATTTTCTCGTGCGGACGTTATCACGTAAACATCTCGATCGTAAACCTACTTTACAAACAATTTGCCGTTTTTTTAAAGCGTTACACACTCATAGCCCCACAGTAAGGTAATTGATATCCTGTATCGTGGGTACCATAGACACATACAAAGACTGGAACACCCAGTCCTTCAAAAGCTTCAAAAGATACCCGGCACCTTGGGAGAGTAAACCAGGTTATGTGGGATTTGTACCGCTCTTATACCCCCTCGGTAGCCTGCCTCTGCGCTTGGGGAGGACTCCGGGATCTCCAGTGGAACGCACCGGTGTTCTCACCGCGCGGCGCCACAGAATGGACCCATCTTCGGGAGAGCAGATGTGCTCTCCTGCACTTTCCGATGCTTACGGCGGCATGCGGCCACGCACACACCGCCGTCCTTCCCGGGGCTGCCGGCTGGGAGAATCGAGGTCCCACTCACACCGTCCACAACCCCGGAAGCCCCTTTTAGTCGCCTCTTTCGATCAGGCAGGGGATACCGTAGCTCTATTCTTAATCCCGAAGCTACAGGGACTAAGTACTACAAGCCTCGGCCGTTCAATAGGCATCATCGTGAATCATTGAACAGGGAACCTATTGTATTGCCGAAAGTTGAATAATAATAAAGTTTTCAGTGCGCGAGTCCTCGCTCTAGGAGATGATAGAAATGATTCAGTATTATTTTTATGGAAATGTCCGGCGCACTGAGTCACATTATGTCATGCGATGAGTCAAATGCTTTTCACACATCATTCAATCTACGAGCCGTGGGCGGAGCTTACAGACATCCTTTGCCAATTTTTGTATGTATCTAAAAACTGCACTTTTTTTTCGACCTTTTTTTATGTCTCACGGCTGGGCATAGGTCTCCTGCTCACAACTACTAACAAGTGAGAGGGATTTAGGCCATAATCCACCACGCTGGCTAAGTGAGGATTGGTGGACGTCATGCTTTCGAGAAATTATGAATTTCTCTCAGGCATGCACGGCGATGGGGAACATCGTAAACAATTAAATATCACGATATTTTCCATCACCGTGGAGCAGCGATAAATGCGCACATTACAAATTTCTTTGTCAGAGGTGCGCACTGAGGATTTGAACCCGGGATCGGTCGCGTCGATGACCGCGGTTTCTTACCACTCGGCCATCGCTGCTCAAAACTGCACGTATTAATGCAGAATATACCTGGTGCTGATCAAATAATCAGATACTTTTTTTCAAAATTAAACCAAAATACAAATTCAAATGCATATATAGTTTATTTCATGTAATTAAAGTTTGTACATAAATGCAGTTGAAATTTATCTTACTGTACAATACACATGTTTTCCTTTTTTTAATGGAGTAGCAGACGAGCATGCAGACCACGTGGTGTTAAGTGGTCGCCGCAGCCCATGGACATCTACATACAAGCTCAAGCAAGCTTATATATAGGTAAGTTTTGTCTGAGGTCGCATGCAGTTGCGCTGCTACTTCGGAGGCTGGTGGTTTCCTCATGTAAGTGTGGCCGGCAACTGCACCTTTCCACCGAAATACAATAGAATTGGTTCACGGCAGAAGTGGGTGCAGCGGTGGTACTTCCCCGGGCGAACCATAATAGTTCTACCACCTACAGTATATCCTATTACCTATACTATTTATATAATAATGTTTCTAGAGACTGTTGTAAATAAATTCTATTCAAATAATATCAATAAACTCACTTTTGCAATTGCAGTGGGCTAAATTTTATTTGATCATTTCGATAGCAAGATTTCTCCTCGCGTGATGGTATTTCATTTAATTATCCACGGGCGGAAAGGTAGTCGTTACTAATTGCGAATATAATTACTTTTTCAACCAATAAGGATATTATCCATGTAAAATAATTTGTCCTCTTAGCGGTCACGTTACAAAAATGGTCTTTATACCTAATGCAATAGCTACAACTACAGTAAGTACTGGTGAACTTTTCGCTAAGACCTTGTTAATTTCCTGTACTTACGGGAAAAATATTTTATTATAATTTTGAGAGAAAAAAATAAAAAATCCATTGTTTTCTAAATTTTTGCTGTTCATTTCGCAAACGTCATCTGATATTTGTATAAGTTCATCATCATAAATAAAAAAAGAAGACACATAATTCAGCGGCTTTTCTCGATACGATACATAATAAAATAATCTTATATATAAAATTCTCGCGTCACAATGTTAGTTACCATACACCTCCAAAACGGCTCGACCGATTCTCATGAAATTTTATGTGCATATCGGATAGGTCTGAGAATCGGCTACTATCTATTTTTCATCCCCCTAAGTGATAAGGGTGGCCCACCCCAAACAATTAAACGCGGTACGGAGTTCGCGGGATCAGCTAGTAATAAAATAAAATAAATCTTACAAATAAATAATATAGGTATACTCATACATATGCAGAATAATGCAGATAGAAAGAAAAGTAACATTTTAATGATTAGTAGTGTAAAAAAATAAAACAGTAATTTCATACCGATTTAACATCACATATTATTATCCTAAGAGCCTTTACGTCAATGGCATCCATCGCTACTCCTATCTAGGTCATTGTAAATTGTTTCTTCTGATCTTTGCCACCAATGTTCAAACTTAAGGACCAAAATGGTAACTTCATCAAGTTGAGACTTACACTTGATAATTGATGCTGATTTTTCTTCTGATTTGTGCAGATTAGATCTATCTAGGTCATTGTAAATTGTTTCTTCTGATCTTTGCCAAAAATGTTCAAACTTAAGGGCCAAAAATTAACTTCATCAAGTTGAGACTTACACTTGATAATTGATGCTGATTTTTCTTCTGATTTGTGCAGATTAGATCCGACAGTGAATCCGAGACGTATCTGTGGACGCAGGAGGCCACGTGCGGTGTGATATTCAATACTCGGCCCGATGTTTCTAGGGTTACGTAACGTAATGCCCACTTTCAATGTCGACCCGCTGTGTTTCATGCCATCCTCTTCGTAGCTAGACAAATTAATAAAGTAATAAGTACGGCAATTATTAAGTAAAAAATAAAAGAGACTTCAAAGTAAAAAGGTAAATAATATTGTTTAGTACAGTAATACTTTTTTCACGCCTGTGCCGTAGATATGATTAGAATCGATATATAGAATTAAATAGGATTAGGATCGCACAGTATGTATCCCACCAAAATATTCTTCATTCATTTCATTCGTTCATTCAAAATGCCAAGACATTGCATATAATGAAAAAGACAACAGATCTTATGTAGAGCCAAGCTCTTGAATACTTACATAATACATACACTAACTCTATCAGGCCTTTTTTATGTATCGGGGGGAAACTTTCAAACGGTTGGCACCTTGGGAGAGGGTACCGGGTTATGTGGGATTTGACCGAACTAAAACCCCCTCGGTGGCTGCCTCTGTGTTTGGAGAGGACTTTGGGATCTCCAGTGGAACGCACCGGTGTCCTCCACGCGCGACGCCCCATAACGGGCCCATCTTCGGGAGAGCAGAATCTCTCTGTCTGTACCTTCCGATGCTTACGGCGGCATGCGGCCACGCACACGCCGCGGCCCTTCTCGGGACTGCTGGCTGGACGGATCGAGCTCCCACCCTCACCGACCACAACCCCGGAAGACCTCTTTTAGTCGCCTCTTACGATCATGCAGGGGATACCGTAGCTCTATTCTCAATCCCGAAGCTACAGGGACTAACTCTACCAGGCCTAAGGCTCGCCGTTTCGTTACTTTAGAAGCAAAATTTTTCAAGAACAACATCATTATTAGTGCGAATGCGAATAGTAAGTCACAAAATTATAACACAATTACAGAATATAAATTAACATTTATTTTTATTCTTATTTTTATTTGTCCCATATTGCGCTTTTTATAAATTAAAATATTTATTTATTTATATTTCGGATCGGTCCCGATCGTCGGCTTTGGGTACCAATATTACAGGGTGTTTGTACACTGAGAGGAAAAAAAGCCGACGGAAAAAAAACCTCCCATTTACAACAAGATGTATATAGTGTTGGTCTGAGTCAGCACTTTACCTTAATTAAAACTACATACGCTGTTATAATAGTACTTATGTGGATTCAAGTAGTCAGTTACGTCACCCGTCTCACGCCCCACTTGCACACACTTTCTCTAACCTTTGCGTCAACGCGGACCGAGCACCGAATAAATGCCACCAACCCGTAAATTTTTGCCAACTAATCATAATCTATGGTAAGTGGGTCTAAATTATATGCTGCTACCTCAAAATTTTAGTGCACGAGTCTGAAAAGCTAATCTCTTGCATCGAGATACTATGTACGTAGTAGTCAAGTGATCTCTTGTGAACTACGGAAAGCGACGCATCACGCAAGGCGATACAGTGTTATACGACTTTATGGGTTGTGGGACACATGTCATCGACAATTAACAACAACCATTCTTAAGTAGCTAGTGTCTCACACGGTCAGCTGTCGCATGTGCCCATTATCGACCCATTGCCATTCTTTTATCTTCTCAAATATATAAATGTTTTTTTTTAAAGAGTGCTGCTGGGAGGTTTTTATTCGCCGTCTTTTTTCTCTCAGTTCAACATCTAGCCCAAACCTATAGGCGATGACCATGAAAAAATGAATTTCATTAAGCAAATATTTTGTATTCCTAATATAAAATACATATTTTTTCTTTCTTTGTTAAGATTCTTTTATCCATTTTTTTTACTGAAATTTTTGACTTTTTCGTCACAAAAAAATGTTGAAGTCCTTTGAATTCTTACATTGGATAATGATGACGTTTTTGATTTAAGGTGAAATGTGGTTTTATTATTTTATTGATAATTAAATCATCATGAGGATCATCATCACTACTAAGGTAGTGAATCGTCGTGTAAGGAATACAAAATAGATTAAGCTAACTCACATATACTTTACATTCATACAAACCACAGATATTTATTACGATATCTGTGATACAGATGTATTAAATCTTGTCACCCAGCTTACTAAATGAAACTTAATGGAAAACGTACCTACTATTTACTACTACTATATTGCTATTTGGAGGTACGCGAAGTCTGTACAACCTCGTATTTTATATTTTGGTAAAACTCCCTAGAATACTCGCAAGGTTTTTTGTGAGAGTGGATCTCGTAGCCCGACTAGCATCTCCGTATAATATGTATTTCCAAAGTACAGCCACATCTTTTTCTGTTAAGTTTTATGTATACCTGTGTCAACTACATTACAATTGCTTCCAATTTTTTTTTCACTCTTCATCTTGTACTAAATATAGGGCGGTGACACATACATTTAAAACGTAAAAGCCCCTGTAGATGATTTAATATTATGGATGACGTAATAAGCACATGTGTCGGATATAAATTTTTTAATGTAATCCGTATGTATGACTTCCCTCGTGCCTTCCAAGAATTTGGCTCCATAACACTCCAGGTACAGTGCAGGCACTCTTGACAGGCGCGGTCCCAGGGTCACTGAGGGCATGACCCCCAAATCCATCAGTCATGCATACATGGAAAGCGAAACAAGCCAATTTGGGACTCCTCTTCCCCCAAATTTCTTAGTGACCCCTTCCAAAATTTCTTGGAGACCCCCCAAATTGAAGGCTGCGACCGCGCCTGTCTCTTGAACTCTGATCCACGAATTGTATACTCGTGCATGAGGATTGATGTACAAAGTTAACTTTTACTGAAGCCCGCATAGCCCTGCAGCTAACTCAGAACGCAAACGATCTACGCAGCAAAGTCAAACGATAAACCTAAAATTCTTCCCTAATCTTACTAGGCTACCAGAAGCTGAATGAAGTAATTATTGTATCGTCAACCTATTTCACTGTATCGCCCTATCGCTGCATCGTCCGTTCTCATTGCAGCTGATAACGAACACGACCATATGCTAGTGTATCTAGTTTACTGGGTTAGTTGTTTCATAGTTTTTTGAAGTTATAAATAACGCTTCACACTCATAGCTCCACAGTAGGGTAGATATACCCTGTGTCGTGGGTACCATGGACACACACAGAGACAGAAACACAAACACCCAGACCAACAACAGAAATTTAAACTCATCATTCTTTTTATTTATTTCTGCTTCGCCGGGAATCGAACCCGGAACCCTTCGATTGGCAGTCCGGCGTGGTAACCATTTTTTTAATAAATATATTTGGACAATTCACACAACACCATCTGATTCCAAACTAAACAGAGCTTGTGCTATGGTAATCAGAAAGCTTATAAACGTACTTATATAATTCGAAATACATACTTAAATAGATAAATTAACACCTAGACACAGAACAAATAGTCATGTTCATCACACAAATATTTGTCCTGGGTGGGAATCGAACCCACGACCTCAAGCTTCGCAGTCGGCTCATCACCCACTACGCCACGGAGGCTGTCACGGAGGCGCCACGCGGGTCGTCAATCAAGATGCCATTCGGAACTGCAGTTTGATTTGATAATGGTAAATACTTGTTTTATATTCAACCTTTTTATTTCCTACTGCTGGGCACAAACCTCCTCTAACAAATGACAGGGATTTAGGCAATTGTCCACCACGCGGACCTAGTGCGGATTGGTGGACATCATACCTTCGAGAAATTATAAGTTTCTCTCATAAATGCATGGTTTCATGCGCACATTACAAATTCCTTTTGTCATTGTTACACCGTTTTTAAGGAAAAATGAAATTGTTAAAATATTATATTTTAATACTTATTATCCTATTCCCGTCGAAGACAAATCCAAAAACACAAAAATCATAAAAGTCCGACCAGCCGTTCTTGAGTTATAAATTGTGTAACTAACACGACTTTGTTTTATATATAAGCTGTTTTTTCTCGGTTAATAGCCTAGCGCGCGCATGGCCCGGCGGTTAGCGTAGAACGCAAACGATCTATGCAACTATTGCAACTAAGCCAAACGGGCGCGGTCGGGTGTGAGATGGGTGACCGCTAGTGGCAAAAAATTTCATGCGCGTTTCCGTGCTTCGGAGGGCACGTTAAGCCGTCGGTCCCGGTTGTTGTCGATAGATAACAGTCGTTAAACCTTGTCGGAGGCCTTATGGGCGGTTTGAAAACATCCGACAGCGGGTTGGCCACTAACCCGCATCTCCACCAACCCGCATTGGAGCAGCGTGGTGGAGTAAGCTCCAGGCCTCCCGAATAAAGGGGAGAGAAACACATTACGATTTGAAGTTGGAGTTGGATAGGTAACCGGGTGTTTCCAAATTTCAGAAGAAACTTGAAACGTCGGTCGTAGTTGTTATTAGTAAATAGCAGTTGTTTAACGTTGGATCGTGTGAAAGTTTGTTACCGAACGTTGTGAAATTTTAAGTGGCAATTTTATTATACCCGTCGGGTGCTTGCCTTAGCGCTTAAAAAGGACTTCGGGATCTCTTACAAAGGTAGGGTCCTCCTCCAGTCTCTCGTGGAGAACCCAGAGTGGCGCCCCAAAATGGGCCATAGCAGATGCGGTCCTGGGGGGGGAGTCACAGGGAACATGACAGACACCCCAAAATCCATCAGTCATGTGTAGATGGAAGAGGGAACAAGCCAACGTGGGACACCTTTTCCCCCAAATTTCTTAGTAAACCCCCCAAAATTTCTTGTTGCCCCCCCAATTGAAGGCTGCGACCGCACCTGGGTCATAGAATGTCATGTGCGGCATGTGATAAAACTGTAAAGAATTTCGAGAATGTGCTGCTCATGTAAGGTATGTGTAAGAGGTCGTTCATTTAAGCCCGTGAGTGCTTCATTACGAGGAATGACGCGCCCGCCCATTGCCACCATTGTGTCCCCACGTGACAGTCCTTTTTATTACGTATCGTAACACAACTGCTACGTACACCAGACACCTGTCTACAATGCGAAAATAAACGAATTTTGCTATACGTGAGTGGGGTGCCAATTCGCATAGCAAAGCGTCCTGATTTACATACAATCATCGCCACTTGCTTACGCTGATCTATGCTCTACTCTTCTGCAAGGATGTAGATGGAACAATCAGAAATCATGTCAGTTACTAATATGGGTTGAAAATGATGATTGACAGTAAATTAACAAAAGTTTCGCAAAACCGTTCAGTTAATGTTAATGTCCCATTCCCTATTTCAAAATCCGTTTTGTCACAACGTTAGGCCTATCATGTTTCTTGAGCAGCTAATTGAGTAATTTGAGTGAGCTTGTATTCACATGTAATGACAGTTTGTCAAGATTGGTAAGCTCGATGCCGCGTATCCAATGACGGTGCAGCATCACGTCTGCGAGGTGACCGCATTGTGGTGCAACCACACGCGAGGAGGAGCATCGGCCAGGCGGCGCGGGAGTGGCGGGAAGCGACCTTGGTGCGCTGCGTGAATCACTGCAGCGAAAGTGGGAGAAATGTGCCACCGCGCCCCGCGCGCGCCGCTCACTTTTACTTTCCAGCGTGGCGCAACCGACGGCGGCGCCGCCGTGCCACTCGCCCGGCGCCCGCGGCCCGCAGCGCCGTCGCGCCGACGCCTTTTTGCGCTCCTTCGCTCGTGCCCGCACCCGCGCCCGTGACTGTGCCCGGATTACAGTGAACCTAGTGCCCCGAAACCCTGGATTCAGTTTGAGTGATAATCGCGGCGAAAGTCGAAACCGGGTCGCCGATAGACGTTGTGCAACGCTGCGCGGAACTCGCGCGCGGCCTCGCACTCTCCCGCAGGAAGCGTGTCGCAAGCGGGGAAGTGGCGCAAGCGCCGGAAAACCGCCGCGCGCTCCTGCGCGCACTGACACCCTGGATTGCTCCGACGACGCCGCCGGAGCCTCATCTGCCGTCGCCCCTCGGTAAGAGTTGCGCGAACGACTTTCCATTTCAGTGCAACCGGACATCCTCATCCCGGCCGTGCAATCACTGTAGGTTGCTACTTAGGAACGTTGGAGCGAAGGATCCCGCGACATAATCTAAGCGCTAGAGATTGCAGTGAAGGGGACCGAGAACGGTACCGACACACTCAAAGCGCTACAATTGGCGTCACCGGCGACTGAACTTCGGCTCGAGTGTCGGAAACGCAACAAATAAAGAAGTGAAATATCCAAGGACAATACAACTTTCAAGTGATTTCGCGCGCGGCCGACAATAAAAACTTCGTAACGCGCCTGCGCAACCTCACGGTCTCACTTTCGACGTCTACTACAAGCCTCGCTCTACGAGCGGCACTTTCGATAGCTGTTACAAAACGCGGCATGTCGAATTTTCTTTCAATACATATTACTTATCGTATTAACGATCGTTTAATGTTAATAAACAAGGGAAAGCGCTTCCATAACTACGACCTAATGGATGCTAATGTTGTCGTTAAGGGAACAAGTTTTTGAAAGCGCTAGCCCGGTCTTGTCGATGATCAGTTTACATTATCTGGTGAGAGCCTTGCAGCCTCCGTGACCACTTGTATACCATCTTTGAGTCGATGCCATTACAAACAGCACGTTTCAAGCAACTGTCATCATTAAGTAGAACTGAAAGGAACGTGGCTCAAGGCCAGTTGGATAACGAATTTTCGTTTAATATTAATAAATGGCAGCCACGGTCGATCGTGACGGATTCAATAGTACATGCGGATGCATTGCTCGGAGATTTGATTGCCTCGCTCAAAAACACTTTCACGCGAGCAGCGGGTACGTAATTGAGATGATCGAAGCCATTCGAAATAAGATATGAAATGTTATTGATGATATAATCGTCGGTAACTCACGAAAAGTATGTAATATTAATTGAACCTCAATGCAAACTATCGAAAGATTAGCTTGTTTATCATAATATCTTACTTTAGGTAGGTACTTCAACTCTTGGATATTAAATCATTCAAATTAGATCACCCTGAGCGGTCCATATACATTTTTATTCAAATGTCTCGTTAAGCGCCATAGAAAAGGCATCGATTGCGCAAGACCACTTTCCTTTTCAATTCGGCCCAGGTGGGCGGGTTACTAAACGTTATGATTAAATTTTACGATAAAGATTGTGATTTGGCAGTGACAAAAGTACAATGCGTGTACTTACACTTTTCGACTTTCACTCGGAGAAATGTTGACGGGAAAGTGTTCATTCGGTCGTAGTTTGCAACATAACCTCATGGATCACTTCACTAACGTAACATACTAGCAGTAAAAATGTTAGAAGTAGCGTATTCTAGATAATGCTTTAATAAGGAATTAATACAACATTATTATTCTAATTGACCTTATATGTATGTTTCGAAACAGAATTTACTTTTACTTAACTAAAAATGGAACAAAAAATTTACTAGCATTTTAATTTTTCATTCCTAAGAATAGAAATTTGTTTTAAAAATGTTTTATAGTCCAACCAATGTTATCCATTCTATCTATTTTTATTTTATGGATAAATGAAGCATGATCTTTTATTTGTCTAGTGTCTAACTTGATATTAGCTACGACTAACTAAAATCTTGAATTTTATTTTCTATCGATCTCAGATAAGAGCTTCATCGTAAGATTGACATTTAGGTGCAAATAGAAATGTCATAATATAAGTTATGGCTATCATTACAACATTCTATTGCTAAGCTTCTATGCCCATTGTTTGTATCAACTTTTACAAACAATCGATAATAAATATTACAATGATACTTAGCATTACATTGTACTCGTACTGAATTATTACCGAATTATACTACTTCATCTTCATTTGTACTAATACGTATTCAAAACTTTGTATTATTTATACATGTTTTGGAAAAATATAAAATGTTTTAATCGTAATAGGTCAAAACTCAAAATTTCCAAGATTTTCTAAGATTTTAAGACTGTTTTTCTTACACAGTTTCTACATTAATCACACGGACGAGTAAAAAAAGTAATTAATCATTACATTTTTTTTCTTCAATTATGGCATCGCAAAGTCTGCATATTGCCAGCGTCAAGTACGATATAATATTTCCATCATGTTTTTCCCAGTTTCGTTGAATCTGGACGAGTAACCTAAAGTTACCTTAAGTCAGTAAGTCGTCAGACATTCAGGTAAAGCGATGGTTTCTTTACCAGAACGTGACTAATGGAATTTTAGAGTTAAGATGAAGAAACATATTTTCGCACTGTTATTTTATTTTACGACACTCGTGCACTGTAGTTAACCTATATCGAACAAAATGCCATCAAATTTATCGGATTAACTCAAAATTACACCAAAAAAATTAAAATAAAACAAGAGCACAATATGCCTTCTTCGACATCCCGCTAAACCTCAATCATTACATTATTAATGGAATTTTGGTAAACTTCTAAAATAAACATTTTGACATTTTCATTTTTTAATGGTTGAAAAAGGACATGTCATTGTTTAGTTTTTTTTTCCACTTTATTGTTATCAAAATAAGATTCAGCATCAGACGCGAATGCTAATGCTTATGAAAACTTAGTACCCAATCATTTGATTGTTTTCATGCGTATGATAATTTAAATTTGGGAACAGAGCTTCACAATTTCGCAAAGCAAAACAATAGCGCGCTTTATGGGAATTTTATGATGTTTCAATGTTTCTACGACAAGCTTGTATTGTTTGAACTTAATGAAATGCGAACCTAGATTGTTTAAGTAATAGATTAAAAAGATTCTTATAATGCTTGTGAATAAGTTGCGTATGAATCTTAACTTTATTATTTTCGATTTATATTGCAAACACTAAAATAATGTGCTTCATTGTGATGATTGCTGAACTTTTTAGGTATAAAACTGGCGCTTACCTTACATTTTTTCTGTTCTCGTTTTTAGGTATTACTTAATACTAATAAAGAATCGATCAATAAAAGGAAAATAAAAATCATTTTCTTTTATGAAAAGAAAAAGGAAGAAAAGCATTTTAATTGATCGATTGTATATCATGTCCTGCCAATTTCAATTTCCTGTAATCATTATTTTTATTTACTAAATGCTTTTGAAGTAATCATTTTTTTTTAATCAAGCTACTTACGTTGACTCACCGACCAACCAGCGTTCATGAATATTAAATCTACACAAGTATCGTCACCAAATCTGTATATCAATACATTCAGCGATGTTTCAAAGCAAAAGCAAATTAGCAAAAGCTAACTAGCGTGGACTTTGGTATTAGTCATAGCATGAAGTTATTATCTAAAACCTCCCCGATAAATGGACTATCCAACATAAAAAGAATTTTTCAATTCGAACCAGTAGTTCCTGAGATTATCCTGAGATGTTCCTGAACGCGCTACAAAGAAATAAACTGTTCAGCTTTATATATCAGTATAAATTATTGTACTTGGACATTTTATTCATTATAAATTTTATTGTTGAGATCAACTTACTTGTTGTATTAAGTTTTTAATATTTAAGACATAGAAAATGTGCTTAAATGCACTATGGACATTTGACACACATAACAGTTCCAGTATAACACACCATTTATATCTAATTTTAGGCCCGCGTGGTTTTCACGTTTTTTCCCATAAGAATGAGATATAGCGGCAGCTAGCGTAGAACGCAAGCTGTCTATGCAGTTAAGCCAAACGGGCTCGATCGGGTGTGAGATGGGTGTTCGCTATTGGCAAAAATTTCATGCGCGTTTCCGTGCTTCGGAGGGCACGTTAAGCCGTCGGACCCGGTTGTTATCGATAGAAAACAGTCGTTAAACCTTGTCGGAGGCCTTATGGGCGGTTTGAAAACATCCGACAGCGGGCTGGCCACTAACCCGCATCTCCATCAACCCGCATTGGAGCAGCGTGGTGGAGTGGTGGTGGAGCAAGCAATAATGGGGAGAGACCCGTGCCCATCAGTGGGACGCAAAAAGGGTTCCAGCCATTTGTATTTACCTATAATAATGTAGCTCGAAGATAGAATTTTACACGGATTCAAAAAATGTTGAGTCTGCATCTGTAATAAAACCCACAAAACAAATTTATTGTACAATATTTTAAACAGCAACTTTATTCATGTCATGAATTTGGATCGAATTTCCGTCTTCATGGTCCACGATATACTCGTTATTTTTCAACGAGAGTGTCTCAACCCGCTATCTTCTAACTTTCACTTATACATAACTACCTATCTCCAAACTGCATGTTTCAGATACTGCCGTATGTTTTATTGACTATCCCAGTACATTGCGATTATAATACTCTACTGAAGGCCCATTACGTAATGAGACTTTAGGTTCGTTGAAGATTTTGATGGTCAGTTACAAGATGACTTATTCAAGGTCCTTCGTCATTCAAGGTTCATTCCTATCTTTTTAGAAATAGTTCTATTGTAATTATCATGAATTTATATGTCACAATCTACAATAATACGCAATGGTGGAGTTGCGCATCAGCTTAGTGATGGTCGAAAACATTTATCTTCGCTATCATTTCAAGTTTCTTCTTTCTGCTTCTTATTGCTACCTTTTAGAGCTCGAAAACTTAAAAATATGCTATGAGTAAGAAGTTAATTAATTACGCGTGCATTGAACCTCGCATTTTTAGAGTGAACGTTGATGTTAAACTTAAAACTAATTGACTTTCACATATTTTAAAACAAATATGTATTATTTAATGCATATTTATAAAAGCACTAATATACATGACATAGCACTCAAGGAAAGTACGAATTTACTGATTATGTAAATTCGCGTCACCCATTTTGCAAACATTCTTATTGTATGGAAGGAACGACCCAAAGCATGTTTTGTCGCTGAACAACTAATACAACTCGTGTAATCTAGTTGAAAACGTGTAACAAAACTCAATAAAGCATTGTGCGACGAATGAAAGGCCAGTCACTAATACGATAAATAGAGCGTTGAGTTATGACAGCTTACTATTAATTACTCATAGACAACTCTTTATAGTCAACTACATCGTGATCTGGACCAAATCTATTGCGGTATATCAATATTGTTATAGTTTTTGCTTACAATATTGGGTAAATAAATTTTGTTTATAGGAACTAAGAGGGCTTTACCTTTATCTTCAGGTTTATTATTAACAGGTGCATAATCGATTGTAACACATTATTTAAAAAAAACAACGGGTTGTACTCTTGTAGTGCCGGCAGAAGTGAAAACTTGAACATTAACGTTGTGCATTTTTGATATTTTGGAATGGTTAGGGAATATTTTCGCACGAATTGCTTTTATTATCAGTATTATTTTTCATCATTTTTAGTAGCTTTTCATCTAGTATTTTTATAAAGTAGTCACTAATTTTCTTCCACTATTTCTGCGTCACATTTTTCATTAATAGATGCAATTGTTTGTTTGTTCAATGTTTATATTTGAAATACTTGATATAGAAACGAATTTTACAAGTATGGACAGTCGCGCCATCATCAGCTGTCACCCCTTCGTCTTACGAATATTCGATCAGGCCATTTTTTACCCATCTCAAAAAAAGTGTACAACGCCGCTAAAGAATTTTCACTTTAAAAACTAGTATAAGAGTTCTGCTTATTTAATATGATCATCCTGCTTCTTTTTATCAACTTGCAGAGAACTAGGTCATTAAGCTACACTACACTACACTAACATTTGACCTTACTCCAAAAAGTTTATAATACTTACATACTTACTCTTCTGTTGACACAACAAACGTTAGTCTCCTCATTATCTCAAACAATATAAATTATCACGTGGGAGCCTCTCACTTCCAAAAGGTTTCAATAACAAATTTCAAATTAAAAGAATTGGACAACAAGACAATTAAAACGATTCACACAGCAGCAGATCTTAGCATTTATGTAAGTGAGCCTAAAGATATTTGCAGTTATCCAATCGCTGTAGACAATGAGTGAGGAAATGAAAGTGAAATGGCGTTACGTTATCAAAACGGAACGAGTTGTTCGAGTTGTAGTCGTTTTATAGTGTTACTTGCAAATATTATATTAAGTATTTAACAAGTAATCTATGCGCGGAAGTTTTCTTTAGGATGCACTTTCAAAACGGATTTTTAACTTGCTTTGATAAATTTATGTGAGTGCCTCTGGTGCCTCTACATTTCTTTATTAATACGTGTAATTGCAAAAGAGTATTACGGACCACGTATTGTGAAGTAGTCGTTGCAACTCTTGGGCATGTACATCCGAACTCTGGACTTTTCCGAGGCCGTTCGTTCTTGGGCATCTCTCTAACTTCGGGACCTCAATGACCTCAGACCTCATGTAACTATAATAATAATAACGTTTCACACTCATATCCCTATAGTAAGGTAGATATACCCTGTATCGTGGGTACCATGGACACACACAAAGACAGAAACACAAACACCCAGACCGAGAACAGAAATTTAAACTGATCATTCAAATTTCTGGTTCACCGGGAATCGAAAACGGGAACCTCCGAGCGGCAGTGGTTGCATTCCATTAAAATACAAAACCACTACTTCTTGGCAGAAATGGCTATAGTGGTACTGGTCTTAGAATGGTTAGATCGATCATCTCTCGTACGACCATCATAACATTACAGCTACAAATGAACGCCGTGATAACTTGGAGGATTCCTTTAGTACCCTATTGTTACTGGAGATCTTTATTATAATTTTCATAAATTCTTCGTTATACATTAACGATTAAAATTAAATATGTATCAAATGGACCACCTTTCTGAAACGAAAGCGTATATCTCGAATAATCTCGATATCAGCCGTTCATCCAACTCTCTGCCGCCGCCGTACGCAATCTTTCTGTAGGTCCTCTATTATTTAAAGACAACAAAATAAAATTCTAAAAACGTTTCCAAATAGCTTTAATTATTGAACAATATAAATTATCCTAAAATTAGACACAAGATGTCGACATGCTTATTTTTTGTGTTCCACACATACAGTTGTCCATTGTATGCAATAAATTCATTGACCTCTTGTATTCTTAGACTAAAATATCACCTAAATTTTCCTAAACATTTTTATTTTCATTATAATGTAATTAAAATTTGAAGGCACATGTAATTTGTAAACAAAGCGGCGTGGTTAAGACCTTAACCACCCCTCCCACGTGAATGCCCAAGACCATACCCAAGATACAAAAATAACTACCCAAAATAAATACCCAAGACCCGCTGACACCCCAAATTTAAAAAAAAGATATATATAATTGTATTCAAGATATATATATATATATATATATACGTTGCACAAAATGGCCAAAAATGTGCGTCTGCTCCCATTGTTAAAAAACTTATTTATATATTACTAGCATTCCGCCAGCGGCTTCGCGCGATTGGACCCATTTTATAGGTTTTTATAGGTAGGATAAAAATCACTCTATGTCCTTTCCTTGGTCCACTCTATCTGTGTTCCAAATTTCATTAAAATTGGTTCAGTAGTTGAATGCGTTACAGACAGACAGACAGACAGAGTTACTTTCGAATTTACAATATTAGTATGGATTTATTGCTCTCCTAAAAACTCGGTTAACAATCGATTGACTATTGCAAAGACAAAGACAACTAATGTAAGAAAGTAGGTATGACATGAACAGAATATTTTTATATCAGGATCTGATTCATTTTGTCAAAATGGCCCTCAAAGTTAGTTGCCTGATAAGAAATTCTACTTGTAAAAAATGATACAATTATTATCCTACCAAAACTAAATTTCATAAAGATATTTTATTATTCAACAAGAAACTCTTCTAGTTACAAAATTTTATTTTAGTATTATTTTAATTCGTTTGGATGTGCAAGAAGTCTCTCTAAAGACACTTATTTCGTTGTAAAAATGAATCATCTACGTAAAAAAAGTTTGTACAGGATTCCGCTATTCTAAATCCAATCTATTCTATAACGCAATGAAATCTCTTGAAGAGCGATTCTAATTATAGAGTGATTTCTTAACTTTTAAGTATTTTAACATCAATCGAAGAGCGCCCGTGAAATCACATTTCAATAGAATGCGTCACTTTAATTATTTTAATTAAATGTAACAGTGACGGACACAAAAGGAGTGATAGAAGTTCAACTGCTACCAAAACTGGGTCATTAACAAAAAGTACTTTTCCTAATTGCAAGTATTGCAACTATTTCTCTTTCATTAGGTCACGAGCATGCTATCGACCTGCGATTGCTAAATAGGAGTGATTCACATTATTTTCTACAGAGAAATCGGAAGTATGCAATGTCTCAACAACGCTATCGGAGCTTCTTTTACTTTGCGCAACTCGACCTCCCACACTAAGATGTTAAGAACGTGTCAAAGTTGTACAAGTATTATCTGCTTTCTTGCATCATCGCCATCAACTTACATGGCTTGACCAGCCGTCGCTGGGAAAACAATAACGATATCTGCTTTATTCATTAGCTTCTTCACCAAACTTATTTTGATACATAATTTTGAAGGATCATCTACTTGTGTGGTACAAGTAGATGATATACCTTCCGTTGTATTTATTTCTGTCAGTTTTTTTCCAGATTTGACCTGCTTTATAAATAATTACATTTCATTAGATCACGATAAGTTGTTTCAAATATGTTTTCAATCTTTCATTACAATATAGGAATTCTATTTGCAGAGGGGATCGCAGCGTGTTCTAACTGCCGATTTCTATAAAATTGCTAAGATTTGACTGACATTGGATACGTGTAAAATTGACAGCTGGAAGTTGAATTACAGAATTAAAACACGCAAGTACTATTAGATCTGTCTGTAGCTATATGCCTCAGTTCGATACAGCGGCAAAAACATTGAGTTTCAATAGAACTGACTTTGCTTCTCTTTTCTCGGCACACATTTAGGTTTAATTTTCTGGTGGGTGTGATGATGCAGAATTTCACAAACTTTTCTATCCGTCAATAAAGAAGATCAAAGAGCACTTATTCAACTTTAAGTGCTCCTGCCATCCCGTGACAAGACCCAGCGGGATTTTCTTACGCTACGAATACCGACAACGGCAACTAGTGGGAATATAAATGGAATCATCGTTTAATAAGTACCGTCAAGTAGGTAACAGCGGCGTAGGCGACGGCGGTACACATTGCAACTCCAAGGTCTTTCCTAGTGGAAGAGAACGGAGTTTCCTGCGGCCGCCTATCTCTGCGCACACCGACACTTGCACGTGAACGCACACGCGCCCACGTGTCGCTATTCTTTGTATTCATTCTTTCCTAGCTACCGTTGCGAGCCCATCTTCTTTTTGTGCCGTCCGTCCGCGTTTGAAGTTCGAGCCTCCGAACGTTTCGTTATATAGGCGTCGAGCGATGCGCGCGCCGCGCAGTTACTGTGTCACTGGAGCCCGCGCGAGAGGTGGTCTGCAAGGACTGTACCGCGCCGCCAACCTTTTTTTCTGTGCGTGCGATGTTTTCACTTTCGTCATTTTGACCGGGCCAGTTTGATTTGACGTCGCTCGCGCACGGACGTGCCTAGGATCGGACGTTGTGATAATCCTGTGATCGCCGGTGCTTCGGATTGTTGTTGTTTTCGTAATATTTTTGTGAGAGAAATGGCTGTGATGCAGTGCTAATATGTTCGACAGTAACCTGCTTTTGAATTTGTACAATGAGATTGCGAGCAGAAGTGCACTACAGTTGGCAAGGTAAGGTATAGTTTTGTTTACTTTTGATTTTTGTTTGGTGTCGCGGGAGTGGGTGTAGTGTCAGCCGGACGGTCGGCACAACCTTGTGTCTAATGAACGCACTATTCGTCGCTTCATCCGCCTCTCGCCTTCGACTCTGAGCTCGGTGGAGAGGTTAATAGGTTCACATTAGATGGTGGTTTGCGAAATCGACGGAGCTGAGCGTACGAGCTGCGCCCGCGTCGCTTTTCCACGGACGGTTTCGCGCGCATTTGACACGCAAAATAAACTATTCGTACTTACTAGCTCAATTTATAGCACTGATAATAATGACGATATCAATGTAATGAAACTGTACGATTGACCTACATTTTATTTCTTATATATATTCGCTATGTGAGTAGGTATTGAAATTATCATTTTAACTATTGTTAAATTTTGTTATGATTAATATTTCCTGCGAAATATTTGTTATTAAGACTAACTTCAAAATAACAACCATGAGAAAAAATTGCGGTGTATGTACTCTTACAATACTTACATAGTATTGTCGTAAATCAATGTTTAATAAATATTTTGAAAAGTAATTTCTGTTAAAAGTAAAGCAAGCAGATACTTGGTACATTTAGTTTTCGCAATCATTATCTCTTGCATAATTCAAAGAATTTTGAATGGGCAAAGTTTTTGTTCATCAGTTCATTATACATAGGTACCTACTGAAATAAATTAGGGATAGACTCAACACTAGTATCTCTAGCACATGGGCATGTACCATTTGTTGTGATTATAATCGGAAAAATATTTATCTATTTATTAACTCTGATGCCTTGAGCGTAACTATTGGTAGGAATCTACCTACTATGTATTAAGATGTTTAAGATTTAAATAGTTGTTTGTATTGACTGAATTATTCAATTAAATTATTATTATTTTCTTTATACTTAATAATACGTTTTTTAGTACTTACTCAAATTCAAATTTTAACACAAGATTTAGGTAGGTACCTAAGTACTTATTTTATTTTGTTAAGAGGTTATATTTTTCATGTCATACCTATTTTAAACAGATATTAGGTATGTTTATTTTAGCAGTTTGCCCTATTATGAGATACAGATAAAATAAATGTTATTGTAGTAAAACTTGTACTGTAAAAATAATATCAATAATAGTTATAGGTACATACAATAAAACACAGTGCTTGTATTTTTGTGCGCATTTTTAAGAACAAAAAAGCCAACCATACTTAATATTATAATTTTACGAACTGTACCAATTATTTTGATTTATTCATACTTACAATTATAAATGCGAAAGTGTGTCTGTTTCTTTGTTTGTCTGTCTTTCCTTCGCGTCGCCGTGGAGTGATCTTATAGAAATATTTTAATGCGAGAGACATTAGGCTACTTTTTAGCGCGCTAAAACATCTCGTTCCCATGTGAAGATTTTAGTGGCTATCTGATCATTTTTAACATGAGTGGAACCGCTGGGCACAGTTAGTTTTTACTAAATGATTTGATTTTTAAGTCCTTGCATGTTACCAATCCGCGTACCTATGAAGCGCGCATGGCCTGGCGGTTAGCGTAGAACGCAAACGATCTTTGCAACTAAACCGAACGGGCGCGGTCAAGTGTGAGATGGGTGACCGCTAGTGGCAAAAAAAAACATGTGCGTTTCCGTGCTTCGGAGGGCACGTTAAGCCGTCGGTCCCAGTTGTTGTCGATAGATAACAGTATTAAACCTTATCGGAGGCCTTATGAAAACATCCGACAGCGGGTTGGCCACTAACCCGCATCACCACCAATCCGCACCGGAGCAGCGTGGTGGAATAAGATCCAGGCGTCCCCAATAAAAAGGGTTAAAGCCAAGGGCCCTGTTTCCATCCCCGACTCTCGAAAATCATTCATCGAATAAATATCAGTGCCAGGCTGTCATCGTTACTCTTGTGACTGAGTAATGGCTAGGGCTGCCATTGCCATCCGTCCTGAATTCCCCGGATTTGTCCTATTTTGAAGGACGTCCGGGGGCCGTCCGGCATGGGTTTTTGAAAAGTGTCTTCTTGACTGACTTCAAAAATCGTAGAAAAAATTTCTTACATACAGCCACAACTTCAAAACTAATTTGAAAGGTTTTTACAAACAAATGAAAACATAGGGGCATAGACTTATTCTATTTCTTGATATTTGTGAAAAAATATATTTATAAAGGAGGGATTTGAAGGAGGAAACAGGAGACTACGAAACCTCGATTTAGTCAGAAAGTTTGTAGGTTGTATAATTAATTATTCTGAGCTGCATCTGTCCCTATCGCACGCGGCGGATAGTGCAGGGCGCAGCGCGATAGCAATAGTTACTCCAAAATACCTATTTTTCTAATTCAGCTGAAGCCGCGTTTCCTCATAAACTAAATAATATACTTACTTATTATTAGTAGATAGCCTAGTCTTATTAGGATAACGATAACATAGACAATATCTTGGTCATAATTTGGTTATAAAATTCTAATCGGAGTAAGTAATAGGATCGTATAGGATATTAGATTATGTATTAAGCTAATAATGTATCATAATACGACTTAGACTTGACAAGTTAAGAAGGGTGTTGGTATAAGAAACTTCATCACATTTTTCTACTAGATTAATAGTATTTTCTTAATAATAGGTTCTTGCTGTTTACGGAATTTCCCGCCATTTGAATGGTACTTTGAACCATAGATTATAATTATAACAGTTGCCTAGGTAAAATAAGAATATTGTATCTATACTAATATGTATTATAAATGCGAATGTTTCTATGCTTGTATAGATGGATGTTTGTTGCTCTATCACACAAAAACTGCTGAACAGATCGGGATGAAATTTGGCACATGGATAGATTATAGACTAGAATAGCACCAAAGCTAATGTTGCTGCGAGAAATCACCTGATGCGAAGCTGGGCCGAATCACTAGTGTTATTATAATTTTCCTGTATTTTTGTTAGTCTTCAAGATTGAACATTTTCACATCTGAATCATTTTTTATGAGGAATAGGTACCTAGTTATTTTTAAGATAAATATATTTGCTCATATTAACTTACAATTACGACGATAATCAGTAGGCACCTATTTTTGTTTCACTTTCAATGATAATAGATATGGCAAATCTGTTTCCTAACTTTCTTGCTACGATATTGCACGTATAAAAAGAACACACCTTAATGATAATTCTTTTTCTTTTGATAATTCCGATAATAATGATAAGCGACTGCTGAACATGAATTTGTGAAAAAAAAAATTATTTTTAAACCATCAGAATCCTCACTTTTACCATCATCGCCACGTTTGGCTGATTAAAGAAACTCGTGACGTTGCCTTGATTTTGTCAGTAGTAGAGCTATTGTGGTTTGATTGGTGAAACGTGAAAAAATTACAAACAAACAAATACCTTTTCACATTTATAATACTACGTATTCGCGCATGGCCCGGCGGCAAGCGTAGAACGCAAGCGATCTATGCAGCTAAGCCAAACGGGCGCGCTCGGGTGTGAGATGGGTGACCGCTTGTGGCAAAAATTTCATGCGCGTTTCCGTGCGTCGGAGGGCACGTTAATCCGTCGGTCCCGGTTGATAGAAAGACATCAGTCGTTGAACCTTGTCGGAGGCCTTATGGGCGGTTTGAAACCGACAGCAGGTTGGCCACTAACCCGCATCTCCATCAACCCGCATGGAGCAGCGTGGTGGAGTAAGCTCCGGGCCTCCCCAATAATGGGAATAACCCCTGCCCAGCAGTGGGACGCAAAGAGGGTTGCAGCAAAATACTAGTATGGATTTCGAGTGTACATAATAATTAGGTATAGTGTCTTTATTCATTGTTTTCGAAACCCTTTAATTTAACCTAGAGTTAAGATGGAAATTATCTCTTATGGTCCATTATCACCAGTTATTAAATAACAAAATAGACAATCCGAGTTTTCCAGTGGTGGGTTTGGTGTTAGGAGGCCTGCAAGACTGTTTGCAGAAGCAGTGGTGCACATGCGCCGCACCGCTGCTGGCCCTCATTGTGCGGCGCCCAAACTTATTAATAAACTGCTTTATCAGAGACCTGAAATAGATCTGATTTATGATAAATTTTGTAAATTTATAAATATATGTAAACAGTTTTTAAGTTACACTTAATGTTTTAGGTTAAGCCTGTTTATTACATGTACATGTTATAATAAAAAAAAAGAACGGGTTACACTCCGGTAGTGCTGGCAGAAGTTAATTGTGCATTTTTGATATTTTGGAACGGTTAGGGAATAATTTCGCACGAATTGCTTTTATTATCAGTTTTATTTTTCATCTAGTATTTTCAGTAGGTTTTCATCTAGTATTTTTATAAAGTACTCACTCATTATCTTTCACTATTTTTTCGTCACTTATTACATTAATAGATGCACTTTGTTCAATGTCCATATTTTAAATACTTCATATAAATGAATTTTACAAGTAAAGACAGTCGAGCCATCAGCTGCCATCCCTCCGTCTTACGAATATTCGATCAGGCCACGTGTGCTGACGCGAGTTTAATATTTTTTACCCATCCCAAAAAAAGTGACAACGCCGCTAAAGAAGTTTTCACTTCAATGAATAAATAAATAAACTCACTTGGTTTATCAGGACTGCCTGACTAGTTTCGGACCAGCCCGTGATCCTTAATCATGAGCTCCCACCGCACGTTACGAAGTGACGACGTCGTTAGTCGTAGACTAGTCGTTTTCAGTAAAAAAATATTTTTACTACGTCAACAACATTAAATAAATAAATAACGTTTCACACTTATAGCCCCACTGTAGGGTAGATATACCATGAGTCGTGGGTACCATAGACACAAACAATGTGTTACTACAAACACCCAGACTCAGAACAGAAACTTAAACTCCTCATTCAAATTTCTGTATCGCCGGGAATCGAACCCGGGACCCTTCGATTGGCAGTCCGGCATGGTAACCATTGCGCCACGCAGATCGTCAATAACATACACATTATAATAACTTTTTTACTGTACAGTGTGTCCTGTCTTAAACTGCATATGGAAACTAAATCTCCGTCTGCTCTTTTCTTCAGCTCAGCATTGCCTAAGCGAACCCAGAGCAGACAGAACAAAAAAAATAACGTTCACTAAGAGTTTGTAAATGAACCGTACAGTGAATAAAGATTAAAGAATATTTCATTTCATTTCATTATTTCATTTCATTTCATTTCAATACAGTTGGCTAGTGTTGCGCTAGAAATTAGATAGGCCAATGCCATTTCGTCTGTCAATCTTCTTCTCATAATACGCCTGATCTAATTCCAAGAATATTTATGTGCCTAATGGAGTGCCCAAATCGAATAAATTAATATAATGTAGTGTTTTATATTCATTATGATCATAACTTCATGTTTATTTTGAATTTAAATACTTGCCTAATATCGTATTTAAGTTTGGCGGTAAATAAATTAGAAACAAAAATTACAGTACGAATAAATATATATTATTTAAAATTAAGGCTGGATAATAGGTATATAGGAGTGGGAGCTCGATCCTTCCAGCCAGCAGCCCCAGGTAGGAAGGCGGTATGTGCGTGACCGCATGTCGCCGTAAGCATCGGAAGGTGCAGAAGAGCACATCTGCTCTCCCAAAGATGGGCACGTTCTGGGGCGCCGCGCGTGGAGGACACCGGTGCGTTCCACTGGAGATCCCGGAGTCCTCCCCAAGCGCAGAGGCAGGCCACCGCTGCACCGAGGGGGTTTTAGTGCGGTCGAATCCCACATAACCCGGTATCCCCTCCCAAGATGCTGAGTACCTTTTGAAAGTCGCCCCCCCCCCCTCCATACCAAAAAAAGGTAGGCATATGAAAAGGAGAGCGTATTATAAATGACAAATGACACTATCCAGGAATTGAAAAAACGATCCCAAGTACACAATTTTTACCAGGGCCTTTACCACCAATGTAATTATGTCTTTAAGTACTAGACAAAATCTATAAAGTTTACTAAATAATGTAGATTGAAGTTATTATTTTACGAATATAATTCCATAACATGCATAGAAGATAACATGCTAGGTTTCGCCATTGGCACTTTTTTTTGTCCCTTAGGAATGAAATATTTTTCCCGGGTAAAAATCCCAAAGAGCCAAATATCTTTGTACAAAAAATGATATTATTTTACGAATTGAATTCCATAACATGCATAGAAGATAACATGCTATTTTTCGCCATTGGCACGTTTGTTTTGTCCCTTAGGAATGAAATATTTTTCCCGGGTAAAAATCCCAAAGAGCCAAATATCTTTGTACAAAATATGATATTATTTTACGAATTTAATTCCATAACATGCATAGAAGATAACATACTAGTTTTCGCCATTGGCACTTTTATTTATCCCTTAGGAATGAAATATTTTTCCCGGGAAAAAATCCCAAAGAGCCAAATATCTTTGTACAAAAAATGAGGTCAAAGGTCAATCCGTAGCACAGTTGTACTGTAAAGGAAGGACCAACAAACAAACTTTCACGTTGATAATATTAGTTAGTATGGATTTATTTAAAACGGTACCCGTTTGGCAACGATGCCCGAAGTTTAAAGGCAGGTAGAAATTACGGGCCAAAGTCATTTCATCAGTCAATCATCATCTCATTGCCATCAATTTAATTTGTTAATAATAGCATATCACATTTAATAATATGGTAATTTTTTACTTGACCTTTTTTCTAATGAACAAATATTTTATATGTTATTTATTGATATACTTCTGCACCTACATCCAAATGAATACATTTAAATAGATTGATGATATTTCCTTGATTTCCGGTTGTTGTAGACATGAAAATAAATTTTTCGAAGTATTGGACTGGACTTCCAATTAATGCCAGTATATAATATCCTTCAAAAAGTCAGATAAGGCACCTAATGTATTATGATAAGAAACACCGTAACAAATCCGATAAAAGAAATTTCCAAACTGAAAACCGTCCTTTTCTTATCACTTTAATACTATTAATGCCCCATAGTAGGGTGTACGATACCCAGTGTCGTGGGTGCCATGAACACACAAAAAGACAAACAACACTAGACCAAACACATAGACCAAGAACAGAATTTTAAACTCATCATTCAAATTTCTGATTAGACGTGAATCGAACCCGGGGTACTTCGATCGGCAGTCCGGCATGGTAACCATTGCGCCACTCGGTTCGTCTAATGCTATCCTGTTCAATACTCTAGTACTTATATTTCTAAGACTCTATAGCCAAGATTCTCAATTCAAGTACCGGCACAAACATCTTCTAAGAATTTGTCAAAGTTTTCTTTTTTCAAAGTTAAGTACAGTATTCTTAATCGCGAATCAATCAATCAACCGAATCAAGTAAGATACGTGATCAAGTAAGATAAGTGACTGATTCCGATGATACAAGAGATGATACAATTCAGCGATGGACACTAGACCCCGCTAGAATATTAACTGGGTATCAGAATGTTGTCCAACAAGACAACTAACACAAGATCTTATCGGATTAAATAGTGGACATTGAATTACGTAATTCTTATGAAAATAACTTGCAACCTTAACTAAACAGGAAGAAAATAATGTGAAGTGCTGCGAACTGTGATAAAGGTTTTTATATCATACATAGCTGAGAAAAATAAAATAAAAAATATTTGGGTTGGAACACCCTCATGACTTAGGGGTTTTAATTGATTACAACCCACTCTCAGACCTAATATAGATATGAATTTTCATAAAAATCGGTCAGTCTATTTTGGAACACTGTGACACGAAAATGTTTATATATTAAGAACTATATAGCAAAGCACATCGCAAAAATCAAATGGGCAAAGCTAATGTTAGAAGATCGCTGCAGTTCAATCAGTTCTCAGAATCCATGTAAGCCTTATCGACCAGGATGAATGGTGCAGGCGTAGTTACAGTTGGAACTTCAACTATGTTATTAGGTAATACATATAAGATACCAAACGAACTAATAAGAAAAGGCTTCCAGTAGGGTAGAACAATGTAATCTAAAGTGAGGTTCTCTAGATTCCTTAACAACCAACCAGACCCATAAAAAATAACGTTTGGACACACAAAAAGACACAAACACCTAGACCGAGAACAGAACTTTTAAACTCATCATTCAAATTTCTGCTTCGCTGCAAATAGAACTCGGGATACTTCGATGGGCAGTCCGGCATGGTAACCATTGCGCACACGGGTGGTCTAATGCTATCCTATCCAATGCTCTAGTACTTACTTACTTATACTTCTAAAACTCTTTAGCCAGGAATCTCGATTCAAGTTCCCGCACAAACATCTGCTAAGAATTTATCACTTTTTGCCTGTATTTCCCTCATTTCTCAATAGTATTCAATAGCATTTAGAGGACTCCTGCACAGCAATGACTTATAAAAACTTGTTGATAATGTTGATAACGATGATGATAGCGATTCTCTATTAGCACATGGTAGCCAGAGTCAAGGCTCCCAAAGTCCTTACTTAAAAGGTTACCTCAAAGCAATAAAGCAATAAGACCTATGACAGACCTCATTGTATCAGGCACAGATCTACAATTGTGTAAAACTTCTAAAAATAGAGTAGTAAAACTCACTTTCACTTTCAAATGCGACGTCATAGCTATCCGCAAAAACAGAGGCTTAATTTTATTGCTATTGTAGTAAATGAATGAGAATAAGCAGCAATAAAGACATTGAACTACTAAACAGTAAAGGCGGTATTGCTTCATACTCTGACAATAGCTTTTTTTATGTACGCTCGTTTCTACTGGTCTTAAATTGGTTTTAAGAGGTGGTAAAACTCGCATGGTTCGCCTTTTTTGTATCGAGGGGAACCTTCAAAGGGTACCCGACACCTTGGCAGAGGGGATACCGGGTTAAGTAGGATTTGTACCGCACTAAAACCCCCTCGGTGGCCTGCCTCTGCCCTTGGGGAGGACTCCGGGATCTCCAGTGGAGATCCGCGGCACCCCAGAACGGGCCCATCTTTGGGAGAGCAAATCTGCTCATCTGCACCTACCGATGCTTACGGCGGCATGCGGCCACGCACACACCGCCGTACTTCCCGGGGCCTCTGGCTGGACGCATCGAGCTCCCACTCTAATCGCCCGCAACCCCGGAAGCCCCCATTTAGTCGCCTATAACGATCAGGCAAGGTATACCGTAGCTGATTCATTAAGGGACTGCATGGTTTGCCTGACGAAGTACTGCAGACAATTAAATATATATTATTTTAGTTCGGTGAAAAGAAGTGGTTGTCAGTTAGACTTACTTACATGTGGTGATCAGCCTCAAGCTACAGCGTAACTGCTTCTGCTACGACCTCAGGCAAAACTAATGGTTGCTTGAGGTTGTGTAGAACGCTTAAAATTGAGCTACGTGGCCCGCATATTCGTCTGCTTTTCCGTTAATATAGAATTAAATTAATTTCACAGTTGCGATGGACACAATCCTTAGGAGCCTATTTTATACGAGTATTAATTTTAACTCTACACTTCCACGCATTCTTGAAAAAGAGGCCTTGACAAATCGAAAGACAGACGAAGTGATTGACTCATTCTAATAATATGTAAGTATGGGTTCCCTTTCCCTTTTTAAGTTAAGGAACTCTAAAAATTAATTATAAGTACCTTAAATAAAGTGCATTTTTTTGTCCCACTGCTGGGCACAGGTCTCCTACTCACAAGTGAGAGGGATTTAGGCCATAGTCCACCACGCTGGCCAAGTGCAGATTGGTGGACGTCATGCTTTCGAGAAATTATGAATTTCTCTCAGGCATACACGGCGATGGAGAACATCGTAATCAATTAAATATTACGATATCTTCCATCACCGTGGAGCAGCGATAAATGCGCACATTACAAATTTCTTTGTCAGAGGTGCGCGCCGAGGATTTGAACCCGGGATCGGTCGCGTCGATGACCGCGGTTTCTTACCACTCGGCCATCGCCGCTCAAATAAAGTGCATGAGATAACTAACTAACTAAAACTCACGACGACTCACACTGACCGACTGAACTAAAACATTATCGGATACACGTGTCAGAGATCCACATATTTTCACTATTCAGTTTAAATAAACTAATTGTGTTCATAAAGGGCTATTTACAATAATTTAATCAATCTATTACACATTTGTTTAACCACAAATGGCCTAGTAATTATAATTGCGAAAGCACATGATTGTTGATGTTTGTGACTCAATGAGGCAAAATTATTCAAAGTAATTTTATTAACATTTACATGAGAGTCATATGGATTTAAACACCTATCATATACCCGAAAGCGCTTGTTTCGCTTAGCTTTGTGTGTATATCGCTTGCATTTTACGCCAGTCGCAGCACTAATCGCTTTTCTTTTAGTAGTACATAAATGTCAATAAGAGATGTTAGAATTATCCGCAGAAAAATCTCCTGTGATTGTTATTGTTATAGGTTTCGTTAACCTTAGTAGGTGGTAGAACTATTATAGTTCGCCCGGGGAAGTACCACCGCTGCACCCACTTCTGCCGTGAACCAACGCTGTTGTGTTTCGGTCGAAAGGTGCAGTTACCGGCCACACTTACATGAGGCGACCACCAGCCTCCGGAGTAGCAGCGCAACTGCATACGACCTCAGACAAGACTTACCTATGCTTGCTTGACGTTGTATGTGGATGTCCATGGGCTACAGCGACAGCATGCTTGTCTGCTACCCCATTCAAATAAATAAAAAAAGCGTTCATTAATCGTTGAACAGTTTGAATATGGATGATCATAATTATTTATTTAAATGGTACCAATTTTCCAAAAATATTGATGTTGAAGTTACATAACGACTGTGATATTCATCTACACATACATACATACATATACATACATACATTCATCTACACATACATACATACATATACATACATACATACATACATACATTTTACATCAAACGCAGCAAAAGTACCCTATTCAAACAATCTGATCTGATAATAAAATGTGCCTTAACTTCAATGAATCTAATTGTTTTGTTACGGAGGACCGTTCCAGGAACTAGTATGAATATTCTATGAAATATTAATATCTCAGCTTTGTTAGCATAGCGATTAAAGCGTAATGTCATAAGCAATTAAAAAATATTTATATCTGTGGCAGTTCGTTTCCTTTGGTTATTGTGGTGTAACAATCGACATTTTTAAACAATTGTGACATTCTATGTCACAAATATCAATTTTGACTTTGCTAAAAATGCAATGTTATATCGGAAAGCGTCTAACTCTCGCGTTAGATGTTTTGCGTACTTAATGATTTTAAGCTAATAAAGTTTTTATGTCAAATCAAATCAAATTTCTTTATTTTGTGAACATAGGTTCTTTAAAAAATACTTATCATTAATTTTACTAACTTTTTTTTAATAACTTTTAGTAAAAAGTTTCTTAAATTTTTTTAGGCTGGTTATATCACGGAGCTTAGCTGGCACTTTTTATATATTTTAGGAGCCTAACCTGTTGTCTAACCTGACATTTTTTAAAATACGCGTGCATCTGTAAAAACCTTATTGCAATTAACAAGGATAACTTTATTTTTATCCCTTTTTAAAGTCCGAATGTTGAACACAGGAAAAGATTTAGGCCATAGTCCACCACACTGTTTCTGTGTAGGGTGTTGACCTAACATTGTCAAGACTGAGAAGTTTATTATTATTATTTATATATTTTTTTAGTACACAAAGATATTATAAGACACGACAACATAAGAGAAATATGTACAGGGTACTGCTTATTTCTAAAAGAAATTTCTTCCAGCAGCACCAGGAATGGATAGAAGATGTGAAAAAAAAGACAAGTTTAGTGTGTACAGAAAAGAATAATAAATTAAATATAACCGTACCAAAGTAAAAAAAACAATAATAATACATAAATACATACATGCAGAGTTTTATAATTATCGGCACAGGAAAATCAAACATAACAATTATTTTCATTTATTTTTTCATATTTTTTGGAGTAATCGTATAACACGCATTCTTCATATTCAAATGTGCACGTCGGCATTAGATTCATCATCTTCAGAATGAAATTCCGGAGTCATTCATAAGTGTCATAACACTCATAACACAACAAGGCTGGCTATCGATATTATCATTAGAATTAAAAAGTTTTCGAAATTATTGCACGTAATAACTAATGGTCGAATCTTGTGTCGTATGCTAAACTCTCATAATAAGTATGTACGTAATGCTACTCATACATTTAATAAACGTATGCAAGAATTTTTAATACGCAATCATATTATTCTGCAGTCAGTGTGTCCACATAACCGGCTACGCATTTTCTGTTCCAAGAAAATGTTAGTCTATAACGGCCAAAACATAAATAGAAAAACTTCCAGTACTCTTAAGCGCTCTAACTACGTAGTTATTCGTAAAAGAATCATCCAACTACGCAATAATTTTGTAGAATGCAGATAGAATGAATTTCGTCAACATCTTGCCTCGTTGTCCTTAAAGAGTTGACCTTCTGAGACAATCTAGAGTCAGGATAAGTAGTTTAATGAATAAACAATGTTGTCAATGAAGAAAGAGAAATTGCGGACCTGTTTTTAATTTGCATAATTACATATTAAAAGCCGTCTAACGAGTAATACGGTGTTAGATGACGGATACAATTCAATATCAAGTTTATCGACAGTTACAAATGCAACGCACTTTCTAATTTATACGTGACAATTGATATAAAGTAAAGTGAATATGTACTTAAATAAGTTTTATAAGATCTTGTTATAATACCGAAGTAAAATGACAACGTAATGCAATCTGGAAAATGACTAATTGCCAGTTTATAAGAAGAACTTATTTCGAAAATAAATTAATTTATTAAATACAAAAAGCAAGAGAATGGAAAAGTATGAAAATTAAAAGAAAATAATAATTAAACAATATTATTATATTCATTACAATAGGCTACGACTCTAATGTATGTAAATTTACAAAATAAAATCATGTTCCTATAATAAATATAAAATGACTACCTAAACACCCAATTCAAGAAGGTGATACCTATTATGAAAACTAAGCAAAAAATAGATAATATAATGTTACAAATTATCGATACTTTGCATGTGTAAGGAAATTGTATTACGTAAGGAATGTAGGTATAAATATACAATAACTAGTAAAACTGAGAAGCAAGCACTTCGCGCATAGAGCTCAAAGAAACTAGGTTTACAGCGTAGAAACACAAACATTTCTAAAATCCTAAATGCAAGAGGCGAGTGCTCAGTGCCATGTCGCAATCGGCATTTGCTCCTTGCAGAGTCGGCGTAAACATATTCTCAGAAATACAAAATTAGTTGACGAACTGAACCGTCGATCGCCCAGCTTTACATTTTTACTAGCTGATGACAATTGTGCCACTGCATCGCTATCGCTTATAACATCGTTACAAGTTCATCTTTTGTTTACCCCTCGAAAACCAAATCTATCGGTCCCATTGTCGGTAGTTTATAACCCGAAATCCTCTAATAAACTCCGGCCGCGCCTTCAAACCAACCGACTCAAAGTAATACGTCATAAAACGAATGACTGTTTACATTACCCTGACGCATCTCTATTTTGCTAGCTATAAAAACACAGATAACATAAAAATCTTTATTTCGCATTCATTAAACTGATTTTCGATGATGACTTCCAATAAACGTTAAGTTGTTTTATTAAAATTTACTTAAACTTTCCGATTTGTATCAAAGTATTAATCTTCGGCAATGAATAACAACCGAAAATAAAACAAGCAACCGATATTAACAACGCGGAACTGATATATGCCTACTCGTTAATATCAGATGAAGAATTTCTTCATACCAGCCAGTTTGACATTGAACTGAATTAAAAATGTTATCAGAGGATCCAATGTATCCGTCTATGGACATCGTGTTATTGTGAAACTATCAGTATTGTAACATTTCCATGTGATATTGTTGCCGTGTTTTATATTTGTTCACGCTTTTACGCGTGGACTATGAAAAGGTTAGATATTCTTGAAATACAATTCGTAAATTATAAAGCAGATAATACGAACACACTATAAATTAGTTGGTTTGTGCTAAAAACGAAACGGCATTTAATTCAAAATGCTATGGATTATGAATCGAAATTTCCTAATCCAAGTATCGAAATTCACTCTCGCGAGAATCAAGACCTATTAAAAAAATCTATTGTAAGATTTAAAACATTTGCTACTATTTTGTCAAGTCTAACGATTTGAGTGTTCGTTTGCATAAAGAGAGACCGTGACATCTCCGCATTCAGTGATCACTTAAATCACCTTTTAATGTCCCTCGTCTGTTCTCCGCTGATTGTGATGGTCACCGTCTATTAACACACTTAACAAGTTTCAATTCAATTAGACAGCCACTATCAGCTAAGTATAGTCTGAGTATCGGATGACAAACAGTAATTTTAAAGGCAAATTTTCGTGCACACTCGTCTCAGGAGACAATATTTTAAAAATATGACTGCTTAGTTAAATTCTTCAGTTGGAGAATTCTTTAGAATATTTTCATTTAAAAGTTACAGTTGCAGTGACAATTTTATACAATGTAGCGACATACGGCAAACGTATTTTCAGTATCTATTGTTACATATATTTACTAGCCTTCCGCCAGCGACTTCACCCGTTTTATGGGTTACCGTAAGATAAAAAATAGCCTAAATGCTATTCCAGGCATATAGGCAATTTTTTATCTCTAACTTGCTTCCATTCATTTGACATAAGATGTAAGACATATTGCCATATTAAAATCATAGGCGTTTTATAGGTTCCCGTAGGATAAAAATTAACCCATGTCCTTTCCCAACGCGGCAACGTCCACTCTATCTGTGTTCTAAATTTCATAAAAATTGGTTTAGAAGTTTAAGCGGGAAATCGTAACAGATAGACAGAGCTACTTTTGAATTTATAATATGTATTACGTAGTGTGGATTATATTTATTAGCAATTTGTACATTTTAGTAACAATTTGTATTATGCTGTCAAATATGAAACTATGTATGTATTTGAATTACATAATACTATACCTATTTAGATTTTATTCATGTTAATTAATAGTTTTGGAATGTGCTTATCAAGGCCTTTTATTTGACCTACAAGAATAATAAATAATCAAAAAATCATATTTGATTTATTGACCTTTAGCACATGACGTAGTAGATTAGTAACAAAAATAAAAGCTAAGAAAAGAATATGTCAGTTAACTTTAAAGAGTATAACGTTATTTATAGGGCTGTTAAGGACTTGTAAGCCTGTAAATTTTACAGTGAGTTTAAACATTCTATGAGTGAAGTGAGTTTAGATATTCAAGTAAAGTCAAAATTCCCTACATCTTATCTTAATATGTATATATGTTACGTTACGGGTAATGCAAGAAGATGGATGAAACCTAGGTTTATCCGGGTAGTCTTAGAATTACCAAACATTACCCAGCCAGAGTTGAATTCCTAGGTGAGTATGAGTAAATGCCGAATTAAAAGTAATTTTAATTACTATTCGGACATTACCCAAAAGAGTTGGGTAATACTAAGACTACCCGGATAAACCTAGGTTTACTCTTCTTCTTGCATTACCCGTAACATATACATATATTTCTTGTGTGCGCGTGTATGTCTCTGAAGTGCTCCTAAACGACTGAACGGATTATGATAAATTTTTGTGTGTGTTCAAGGGGATTTGAGAATGGTTTAGGTTCATAATTTGGTCCACTCGAAAATGACTTTTTTTTTATATAAGCAGTTTCCCATATAAATTGTGCTGTCAAATGTTTTTATTTCGTGCCGTGTCGTTCTAAACTTTGACAAAGTCAGAATAACAGGACATTTCGTATGTCATTATTTGTTTTATATTTTTGTTTGACAGTTACATGAAATCTCTTTAAGATAATGAAAAAAACAAATCCTCTTTCAATATTATGAAGGCACGACAACGTCTGCACCCGGGCGGAGCTGGGCCGTACGACTAGTAAATATGTAAATGTTCATTATTATGACCGTAGATTTTTAATATATACTACGTAGTCAAAATAAAATATCTATGATTATGACGTACTTATTGCATGATTAGCCAACATTCGATGAAATTTTTTTTCAACCTTTTTTTTATGTCCCACTGATGGGCACAGGTCTCCTTCTCACAAGTGAGAGGGATTTATGGTTTAAGATCTTTATTATTCCTTCTTAAGAATTAAACAATTCACTTACAAAGGAAACAGTTTCACAAACATAAATTAATAGGTATAGAGTGCGTACAAAACAAAAATATTATAATATACAAGCAAAAACACTTTTAAATTGTTTACACTATCAGAAATACTAAATTGCGGGTAGATGTTACTAACTAAAAGTTAGTAAGTTAAACAGGATTGCACAGATCTAAATTATGGCCGTACTGGATGTGGCATAAGTGACAGTAGTTTTAATCAGGGATAATAGGTATATGTAAATAGATGAAAAACTGTAAGTACTCTATATGTTATAGTGAAATCCGTAAATTCTTTTATTATATTATATTTATATATTATTATTTTGTGCATATTATATAAATCATTCATTAATTGTATAAAGTCTGTATTTCTATAAGTACATATATGTGTATTAAAGATATAAACATATTATATTTGTTTGTGTTGTCATGTATGTATATGTGTAGCATATACATAAATATACTAGCATATTGTATATATGTATATTCGTACCAAATCTTGTAAAGCAGCAGGGTTTAGGCCATAGTCCACCACGCTGGCCAAGTGCGGATTGGTGGACGTCATGCTTTCGAAAAATTATGAATTTCTCTCAGGCATGCACGGCGATGGAGAACATCGTAATCAATTAAATATCACGATATTTTCCATCACCGTGGAGCAGCGATAAATGCGCACATTACAAATTTCTTTGTCAGAGGTGCGCGCCGAGGATTTGAACCCGGGATCGGTTGCGTAGAAGACCGCGGCTTTTACCACTCGGCCATCGCTGCTCATGAAATTTATACGGATGTGTACTTATTGTTTAAGTTTAATATTTGCACGTATATAGTAGCTTTTTAGAGTGTTTCAAACAAATGACACCTTAGATAAATTCACAACATTCAATTATTTATATGCTTATTTAACTCTTCTATATAAGGTACCTCCGTAATATAGATATCCAATTTTAATCGCTCCATTCTTATTATATTAGGAGTTTTAAAATTAAAGACGATATGACGAAATCTTACCCAAACGATATTAGTATAATAAAGTCAAACATAAATCTTTATTTAGTAATAAAATTAAATTCCACACGATAATCAGAAACAAGGTTAATTTGTACTGGTTCTTGATTATTTCGAAATACTACTCCTTATCTCCTAATAACTTCTAATATTACAAAGGACTAGATTTTTTTCCGTTTTATTGGGGTCTAACCTTACCTGACGAGTATCCTGCAGGATCCTGAACCCGACCGAAGGTCATAAAGGCCTCGCTATTTTAGAAGTTTCACAAAAAAACTGAATAAGTGAACAATACCCAGCAGTTAGCTCATCGGTACAAAGCGTTCTATTGTGCTGGGACAATAAAGTTTTAATATCACCGCCGTCAAATTTGCTCCCAGCCCTTTCTTGTTCCTGGCGGCACAAATTACTGAAGGACGTTCGAAGTAGGTCACTTCGGAAATAGTTTATTGTTATCGGCTAGTCTGCGAGCACGCAATGCTCGCACACGCTCACATACTCCGAGTTCGATTTTTAAACGGCCACGCACACGTATGTACCCTAACAATTAGGGTTCACGCATCCTTAACAGATCCAAATCCTACCGGTTCACCTTCGGTTCTCAATACCGCCTCGATACCTGCGTCATATGATCTAACGTCTTCCGCTTTCGTATCAAAATTGATACACAAACTTTCTTAAGGCCGTCGAGGCAATAAAATTGAAAAGTCAGATTTATGTTTTCATAATACCATTTAAATGTCCTTACTGACTTCAAAGGTCACGTTTTGATCTATTAGTTTTATTACGACGTTACCCTTGCGTCTAATGTTCATTGCTTAAGTGTATACTTTCATCGACACTTTCGACTATACTATAAGTAAGTAAGTAAGTATACTATAAGTAAATTATCCAAAACAAACTTTAACAATACGACAAGAATTCCAATTCTTAAAGATGTTTTTGATATTTTCTTACCTTTCTCCGTCATTATTTAGTTATTTTCCGTTCACAGAGTCACTTTATGTGTATTTCATGTTTCTATTCTTGTAAATGCATTATGAATACCTCTGATAAATCTGTGTCAACTTTACACCTTGACAACGTCTATAAATTAATTAATGTCAGTGGTCATAAAATTTTCCCATCTACGCATAAATTCTGATTGTTCACAATTTTATAGGCAATTCGATCGCTAGCAAGTTGTAAAATAACTTAAGGCCTCAAGGCTCCTAAACAATAACTCACACACGTGAGCGGGCTGCGCACACAATTGCACGATGAGCGGTGTAGATAACGTACACTCCTATCAATTTAGTCTAGCACATTCACAGGCTTACAAATCTGCGCTCGCATCCGGAGTAGGGCGCGAGTGAGTGTGTGCGTCGGCACACAACCGAGAGTTTCCCGCAGGCAACTACTTCGTATTCGACGCACGCGCATGTACACCCACACACGCATAGCCCTAGTACTAAAACTAAATTATCGTGAACGAAAGCGCACGCTTGATTCCACGCTATATTTTTAGCGAAATGCCAGTGTACGGGTAGGTCAGTTACTATTATGACTGAAAAATTTGATAAGACGCGAGCCCCTATGTAATATCTCTCTCGTAATGAAAGTTACGCAAGACGCCTCCTGAGTTTATTGCACGCCTTATCGCGCCGATCCTTCATTCACTACCTCTGAAACATCAGATTGTCTAATTTCTCTACTGTTTCACAACAAGCGCTTGTAGAACGTATCTTTATCAAAGCCCTAATGTAGGCCAAGAATTTATAGTTAACCAACGAAAGTACATACCAACACGATGATTTCATGCAAGAGATATTGTAATAACTGAAATATTTCGCCTCAAATTCTACAGGAAATAAACCTTAGAAAGCATAATAAACAATGACATCATGGTTTTTTATTTAAATAATTCAAATTAATTTAGTCATCATGATCGACTATTTAAGGTAATGTAGGTAGGTAAAGTATTGATAGCTGTCTAATACTTTCGTCATATATTTTGTAAATCGAAATTTCAATGAGTAATTTCTCTAGTTTAAGCTAACTTGGTTTAAAAGTTTGGTTAATTATGTTCAAAATCGGCGGCAAAAGTCACCAACACTTTGTTTTTGTGGTCATACACTACTTCATACACTTTTTAGTTTTATACAAAATCTATGATTTATCATACGAGCTTTGAAAAAACCGATAATTTACCAGCCAACGTAGTGGACTGAATCCTGAATCCTTTTTAATTCTAAGGGAAATGCTCTGCGGTAGAATACAAATATTTGAAAAAATGTCGCAAGTTGATTTATGTTCTAAAAGGTTATTACTAGAATTACCGCATTACAAAGAAGAAGATTTAAAAGTTTGCTATATCAGTTAACTGATGTTTATTTACGACTAATTTATCACCAAAATTTCCTGTTATTGCTACCAATTCTCAGTAAGCGTCTAAATATTTCTAGTCATGATTTCTGAAACAAGGTACCTATGTACAGTCGTGATTTGTATGGAGCTTTTATGTAGACCATGCGGGTACCAGCAGTGCCACGTGACTAGAATCTGTTTACGCTCAAGTGTGACGCAGTTAGTACTGGTGGACTCCTGACTCAGTTTGCCGTGATTACTTACTATCTATCCATGTATCTGCCACATACAAAAGAGCCATTTATCCGCTCGTTTTCAATAGGATGCGAGCTACGTTGCCTTGATTAGATCTCACAAGGAATGGATTTAAGTGAATAAGAAATCTATTTGTTGTAAGGACTTCGAAATGTGGAGCAAGGTAGCATAGTTGGGCATACGTAGCAATTTGAACGAACTTCTCATTAGACAGTTTATCTAGGAAACGAAGTTTGCAAACCCAAATACCTACTGCGGAACTTAAACCAAAATTAGTTTTTGCTTTAATTGGAGCGACTGTGTCTGACCTCCGCAGTCCTGAATTCTAGGAAAATACGCCAAATTCACGAGTTTAAGCTTAGGTTCCCCGTAGGGCCCAATGTAACTTGATATCCGACAACACGTTACTCCTTATTATTCGATTTATTTATGTCAGTTATATTCAGTCTTTTCTTCGAATTTGTCTGCCCGTGAAATGATCCTTTATTTACTAAATTGATGACACCAGATCATTTTTAAATATTGTAAGTACAGTATAGAATCTAATTCACACAAAGTAAATTTAATTACCACTCATACTTGATAGACTCTGTCAAAGACGACTAGACGATCGCATCGTAGATTCCTATAAGGTCGAGCAAATAATTGCATAAGTTATCGATTACTTACACAGTATTATTTTTAATTTGCATAGACTTTGTTTTCTTTCCTTATAAATTCTTTACACGCATAAAGTATCACTTGATTTATCATCTTAACTTTACAAAAACAGTCATAAAAACTGATGTTTAACATATATAGAATTGAACAATTTCCGAGGTTTCCTCTCCACCGCTGCCTTTATGAGCTACAGTAGTTACGTTAATAGATCCTAGGTATATATTACTATTACCATAAGTCGTCAGTAATTTATAGATTCATTAGAATGCCCATGTTTTATTTAATTAAATGTTTTTAAAGTAAACATACCGTTCAACATTCTTCAGTAAACAGTATTTAAGCGTTGATTATGTTAATCGTCTTTCAGTGTTGCACATGCGATACATTTTATGGTGCTAGAATCATTTGAATTACAGCCTGTCGATATTTACGAGGAGTCATCGGTAACATCAGCTCTTCCTGTCTCACTAATAACACCTTGCATTTGAAATATCGCTATTGCTCAGTGATTTAATGCGCTATTGGATTACCTAGTATCAGCTAGTAATGCCATTAGATACCATTAATTTTATTTCTCTACCTGTATGTTAATTCATTTTCATCTACAACCATAATTGGTACTTAGTTGCACGAGCCGTGTTATACTGCTATGTTATTTTTTAATAGTATCTTACGGCTATTTATGCGTTTCTAAGAAATATAATGAATAAAAAAGTATTGTGTTTATTTTCATTTGTTGTTATCACTTTATCACACATTTGATGCAAATTTATCACTAATGAAAATTGAATTCTCAAATTAAAACTGCAATGCTATAAAAATGATTGATAGTTTGAAAGAAAAAAAGTCAGACCTAAGATAAAAGATTGTGAAATCGTTCTCCTATTATTGCATTGTCCTAAAGAAAAACGTTTTGAAATTAATTGTGTGTATGAAACCAATTTTCAAGTAAAACGGTCTCTGTTTGCCGACGTTGTGAAAAAGATAACTATCTCAGAATTACGGCACATCTCTCTCGCTTGAGCAACCTTCGAGTAGCACTTAATTAAGGGAAATGAGAACAATCGCTGTTACTAAATTCAGCTTCTTGACTTTTTCATTCAATTTTTTTTAACTATTATTTCTGCCGTCATATAATTTCTGGTTGCTTCCTGATTCTTTTGTTTTCATTTCATTTATTATTATTGTTCACTGTAAGCTTCCTTCAGTAACACTGACTATGTGTTTCCAAAATACCAAATCTGGAAATGAAAAATTCTGTCTGTTCATCTGTCAACATAATTTTTTAACAAACTCGTACAGGTTGCTGGCCAGACTTGCACGAGGCGACATTATCCTACGGAGTAGCACCGAAACCGAATACGACCACAGGCAAGACAGCTCGCTTGAGGTTGTATGTAAATGTCCAATGGGCTGCAGTGAGCGAGCACTTAAGACCACTTTACCTGCAAGCTCGTCTGCTACTCCATTCAAATAAAAAATTAGCAGTATTATTTTCCTACTACTATACTATACTATACTAGATTTAGTAGGTTGAAGTATTCTTATAAAAAAACTTTATGTTAAGAAAATGAAGTATTTTTATAAAGTACTCATTCATTTTCTTTCACTATTACTTCCTCACTTTTTTCATTAATAGATGCGCTTTGTTCGATTTCCATATTTTACACACTTGAATTTTACAAGTATTCAGACAGTCGAGCCATTATCTGTCACCCCTCCGTCTTACGAATATTCGATCAAGTCACGTGCTCTGACGCGAGTTTAACATTTTTTACCTATCCCAAAAAAGTGCAAAACGCCTCTAAATAAGTTTTTACTTCAACAATATTATCATGCTAGTAAAATCAAAAACACAAATATTCAATATCTTGAAGTTGTAAAAAGAACTTTTCTTGCAAGCAAAGTAATAATATATCTATAGACGCTTATGTAGCATATATGGTACATTTCACAAGGGCACATAAACCTTTATGTACGAACCTTCTATTGTAGGTACGATTGTACCTTCTGTTTTGTTTTTGACTGACTTGGTTTTTTATTATTGTTCTGTGATTATTATCAGGTTCCTTATACAGTAGCATTTTTTATCATAGTAACAGTAACTGCTTAATTTTCCTCTGATCTTATTTAACCAGTTTTCTGAGATAAGGTTGTTGAATTCCGCATACCAAATACATGTTGTTCTAAAGGAGTAGATATTTTGCAGATTTCAGATACTGTTGAAATTTGCTAAGTGACATTGCAACCGGACAACAATTCTAATTCTAGCATAAATTACGTTAATGACTTTAACTTGGTAGTCTACTTATATTAGTATGTATGATTAGTTTTTACACCATATGCCATAGGTATAATAAATTAGCCTTGCTTCGGTGTTTTTTATTTATTTATTCTTTTCAACCATAAATCGGATGCAATGAAGGCGCTTAAATCTTATCATGTCATTTGTGTTGTAGTGAATGTGCTGTATTTCAAATAGTTTATTGTTATTATAAAAAAGGGCTTGATTTTTTTTTTCTATTCATCTTTTTGAGAAAAAATATCTGACATATTATTATACCAATTTTGATACACTTCCCATGAACAATAATATTGGGAGCAAAAACTAGTATTTGCTAATCGAGCTCAAAGTTGTCGTAATGTTATGTAAATTTGGCATATCCTTTTGCGCCAATTTGCAAAATGTGAAGATATAACTAGATTGACCAATATTAAATTTACTGGCCAAGTTCTGAAATTTGATCCAGAAAGTGATCATTTATCTTTAATCCTTTATTTTGTTGTAGTAAATATGTGTAATATAATAACAAAATGCGCTCTTAACACATTGTATCGTAGTTAATAGCATCCACTATTATAATTTTATTGACTATACATACAATTGTCTCGGTAATATCTTAAAGAATTTTAATATCATCAATACTGCGACTATAAGTATTTATACTATACGTAAGTCGTTATATGCTAAGTAGGAAATCTTTGCATTGAATACAGAGCCTTGGGCTTAGTTTGAACCAATACTAGTTTTAGAAGCCTTAGGAAAGTTAGTCTTGAATGTTCAAGTAGGTTGAAAATTTAAGTCAGATTATTAAATAGTTCAATACATACCTATAAGTATGTGATTATACGAGTGAAATATGTATTTATATGTGAATGCATTAATGTTTTAAATCTCATAAAATTTATTTGAAGTTACATAGTTATTAATAAATATCACAGATTCAGGAAGTATTAACCTCAAACTTATAAAAGAATCGTCTCGGAATTTTATTTGTCCCGTGGAAAAGATAGTAGCAAAGATGAAAGCGGCTGATAAATTATAACAATATTTTTCAGTTTTACATACTTAAAGTTTCCGTTTTAAACTTTTATTGACGCCCGTGCTAGTTTCTTACAAGGGACCTATATTAGCATAAATCATTTTCGCTTATCTACAGCACCCGTACACACGTTTGATTTGAATATTTGACTTCGCTGATAACTCCGAAATTGGGACAGAGATTGCATTGTGACCGCCTGCAACCCTGCTGCTTTACTTTGCTTAATCTGTATTAGATAGCAATTTTTACGTTTGTATAATCTTATCATTATTATTATTAATGTTACACGGACTTAGCATATTATCTCAATTACCACATTATAATTTTAATTTTATTATAAATGACTCCCCAATTACTTCTGGGTAAGATTTATTTATTACAAATACTTCACACAATTCGCAAAGAAAATATCAAACGTAAAACACCGATATGCTCAAGTCACGTACATAATACAATTTTTCCTCATTCTCATTTACACATTCATGTTGTATTACACCGACTTATACCATAACATAAAGTTTTCCATCGAATTCTAGCTCTCCAAGCACTCGAACATTATATGCGAGCCGCTGATGATTATTTACGTATTTATGTTGGCATTATGACGATGTTCTCGTAAAGTTGAAATCATTGTAAGCAATTAAAGCAATTGTAGTCGCGAGGAGTGCAATAAAAAGCATCATCCAACAAATCATAAAGAGCTCTTGCAAAACTTAGGTTAGAATAAGATGTCTTAACAAGTCAAAACTGTCCGAAAAATCACGTAATAGTGATGGACGTAAAAGCAAGGAAATCAAAACCGAGTCGCTACAACAGTTACGTGGTTGCATTACGTAAAGCCTTTCGTATACTTTCTCTGTCAGCAAAATTTAGCGTGAACGGTTACGCAAGCCCACGAAATGGCATCCGACTAAATTTCATCATTTTGACAACAGCGAGAGAAGATCAACGCGACGTATATGGAAGCGAGCGCTTGGTGATGAAATGTGAAATGTGGAGATGGTTTTACGAATAATAAACGGAATAAGCACGGCTTACTATGTCCTTTGAAGCGGAATAAGTTGCAATAGACGCCTTGGCCGCTTTTGCGGATTTCGATAAATCATACAGATTCAAATCAGATACAGCAATTGAATTTGTTAATCCTAGGAGCTAGAGCCCCATAAATACTGTTGACCTTATCGTAAAATCTGCTTTTCTTTATCGAAGCTTGACTAGAAGGACGAATGCTGAATATGTTCTAGACCGGCAGCTGTTATTCGCTTTTGTTCAAGGTGTTATTTCTATGCATTTATTCCATGGAGTGATTCAGTTGCACTGGCTCTTAATTCACTATTCCACTTTTGGTCTGTTAACAGTACCTTATGTGAGTCAATAGCATTTCTCTTTATCCCTTACTCTGTTCTTCTATGTAAGGTTGTCAGTAAAAAATACGGCGCAGACGTGTATCAATGTTGCATTTCTGTTGCGGTGACGATACCAATTCTATTATAAACATTCATTATAAAATTGTGCTCTTTCAACGCTGCTCTTGACGACTCATTGAGTCAATTAACTCACGCCTGTGCGACATTTTTTACCATTCTTATAAGAACTGTATTTAGAAACTATATATTACTAGCTTTCCGCCAGCGGCTTTGCCCGCGTGGACCCGTTTTATAGGTTCCCGTAGGATAAAAACCTATGTCCTTTCCCAAGGTCCACTCTATCTGTGTTCCAAATTTCATTAAAATTGGCAATAGTTTAAGCGGGAAAGCGTAGCAGACAGACAGACAGAGTTAGTTTCGAATATATAATATTAGTAGTGAAGTGATATTGTATTAATGAATTCTTCTTAATTCAAGTAAATCTTAAAAACCTAATTAATTAATTACAATCTTCAAAATATTTAATATGGGTTTTAAGAAGATTTTGGTATAGGTACCCACATATTTGCTGTAGGGGCAATAACAGTCTCTTTCTTGTTGCAATGTTTTGACACGAATAGTTAGGTATATGCTACTATATATGAATATTTTAAGCAAAATAAGGCTACATAAATCTCTTATTATATTTATTTACTTAGACATCTAACTTGACTTCTCCTTTTATTGCACACGGTACGACTTAACGGGTAAGTAAGAATTTAATCAATATGCAAAACTGTGTAACAATAACTTGTACTTTGAAATCAGTATTTATTTTCATTAACACTAACAAGAAATACATCGTTTTTATTAGAATTGGCGTTTTTTTGTACTTTCAACGTTTTACTCGTAATTAAAACCGCAATCGTCGAAAATACATGCAAATCATATTAATTTTACCTAACACTCGAGTTGATGTGAGGTAACTTTCTAAAAACTGCTCGAGTGACCTTGAAATAAAACGTTCTTACAAAACCGCGGGCCACTCGCCGGCCCTACCTCCCCCTCCTATGCAACGTGCCGCGGATCTACGCACACTCACTACATGCGCGCGCGACGATCTATGTGTGCGCCACACCCACACCGACCTAAACACGTGTGACGCATATGTGTGCGTATACCGATCTAACGTAGACAACTAGAAAGGAGTAGTGAAAAATCTAGTCCGGTCTTACAGGCTTCAACGCGATCCAACCGTTTGGCAATTTCGATGTCCGCGTGACCAGTTTTTGCGACTCAAAAGAACAATCAAAAGAAAAAGTTCTCAGAAGTGAGATCACGGAATGCGGATGACGCTTACGGATGAATCAGGGTTAGTTTTTTCTGATACCTATGTTGCATAAAAGAAACGCTTTAAAACACTATTTTCTTCCTTCAAAGTAGTATCTATCATACAGTGTGTTGCCTTGGTACCGACGCGCGCTAACAAAACACACCTTAAAATTCTAACAGTTTTGAAATCATCGTCTTCCAAATATGTGAAATCCTTGAACGTGCTATGTGGGTCATGATCAGGTTCCAATATGTCTCGTACTCGGTTATTAGCATCGAGTACTATGCGCTCGCGTAGATGTATTGCGCAACACTGTTGACTTTCATCCTGAAGGTCAAGTGCCATCCTATTTCAAAACGGACCTTGGTCGAGTGTGGTTCACCTCGGACCGTTTGTAGAGAACAGCCGAGTAAACGGAAGCCGACGATGCTAATCGATTTATCTGATAGCGTCGTTCACTAAGTTTATTTACAGCGTAAACAATAACGATTAAAAATAATCAGAACCGAACAGAAATAGATATCGATTACATAGAACATTTAGAGGTTCATAGCACCTACCGGTTTCAAGGTCAAGCGATTTCCCGACGTGAGAAACGCCTCCATGTGGATGACTTAATCTATCATAATTTGCTGTAATAACAGAAGAGATATTCAAATGACTGCCGACAATCAATTCCGACCTTTTCTAAGACACGTTCTTTATAAATAGTCATCTAACTGCAGCAGTGATCGCGAAATGTCGAACACGAAGTCGATTTGTTTCCGAACGAGAATGTTGCGAAAACGTAAGTAACATGCCTTAGGCGGCTTTCCGATTTCGAGTAGTTATTCTGTACTGTACTGTCTGTCGCTACAGAAAACCTTTTAACAGAATTTCTCTTCACCTATAATACTGACTTTAATAAGCTCCACAAAGCTGTATTTTAAACGGAACTGTTCAACATATAACAAACAAGCAAATGTGACTTTAAAAAAATTCCAATACCTGAAAATGTTATTGATAAATTTCTATAAATTATTCCAATAAGAATGCATGTATCAAAATCAATAGCGTAGAAAGTGATATTCGATGAGAATAGCGCGAGAGTCGAAGGTAAATATTTAAGGCCACATAAGAGAGCGAAGCGACAGGAATTAGCTGCATACCTTCAACCATCAGTATGATAGGAGTAAATGCTTCCGGCATATAGAAAAAAGTCGTAAGTTTAGCCAGGTATCGTATTGGTTGCAACCAATTTTATCACAAGTCTCTCCCGATTATTAGAGAGGCCTGAAGGCTACTCCACGCAACTCAAATGCAACTTGCATTGGTATCGTATTAAAAGCAATAATTGCAATATAATACAGTTGTAGATTAAAAAACTGCGCCATTGTTAATCTATACATATATACAAATTAATAAAATTGTAGTGTCTGTTTGTAATATTAAAATAACCGCTTCATACTACATACTGTATGTATTGTATGTATATACGGTACAAATACCAAAATAACATTTTTTACAATTTTTGTCTGTCTGTCTGTCGGTCTGTTTGTCTGTTTGTTCCAGCTAATCTCTGAAACGGCTGGACCGATTTTGACGGGACTTTCACTGGCAGGTAACTAATGTAAAGGGAGTAACTTAGGTTACTTTTATTTTAGAAAAATTATACAACTATAGTCCGACGACGTCGCGGGCGGCCGCTAGTTAATTAATAAAATTAGTAAAAATCTCAGATCGTATAATTTTATACACCTACTAGCCTTCCGCCAGTGGCTTAGTCCGCGTGAACCTGATTTATGGGTCCCCGTAGAATAAAATATAGCCTCTGTGCTTCTTTCATCCATTTAAAATATGAGGTAAGACGATATATTGCTATATTACAATCAAAGGCGTTTAGCTTCAACCGCGTGAACCCTATTACCCGTTTTCCCGTCGGAAAGAAGCATTTTCCCGCGGTAAAAAGTAGCCTATGTTCATCAGAGATAATGTCGGCTTCTAATGGTAAAAGAATTTTTCAAATCAGTCCTGAACTTTCGGAGCATATTCAATACAAACAAATAACGAACCTAACTAACTAACCGAATCTTTTCTCTTTATAATATTAGTGTAGAAGTGTAGATTGTCACTACCACAAACGAGAAATATTCTTGAGAATACAGCCTTAAAATATAGGTGCTAAATTCTTTCAAAAGTCAAGGTAATTACGGCCATGCTGTTCCTTAAAATTCGAGTTAAACCCTCTAAAATTTTGTCATGTACCATGTAAAAGTAGGTATTAGAGTTGTTTACTTTGTCAGTTAGCAAGTATCTGGCACAAGGGATCAATCGTCAATCAAACGCAAGGTAAGAGTGTAACTGTGGAGCTATTTTAGCTTCATTGAAGGTAAAACTCATTCGCGCTTTCGGCCCAAGACTCTCTCGCAAGGGTACGTCATTTATAAATAAATTCATTTGTCACTTGCCAACGATCATGCTCAGTTAGGACATGGCCTCAACTAACGAGTGATCTCAGCTGAACTGACTGTTTGTTACATTTCGATTCAGATTGTCATTCAATTCACAAAGAAACCAATTATAGTGGTCTCAATAAAAGTTAAGATAGCAATTTCGGTGATGTCAATGAACTCGATATTACTCTAGATGGAGAAATAATTAAAAGTCCACAAGATTTTTGAGCAACAATAACACTTGATAAATTATAATTAGATTACCTGCTGCGGAATGCTTTGTGGATAACCGCTGATAGTATCAAACAGCTGCCGACTGTCAATCAATATGCGAAATTAGTTAGCATTTGAATTGATTATTCGGCATTCATTGTAAATATTAGATATGACCACGCCCAATCTGTTTAGGATAAACTATGCAAGAATTAAATTCTCCGAATTACTTTGCATATCTCCACCGGCTTTTCAGCTTTTGTACCAAGGTTTATTAACCTGGGCATATACAGTGTTTCGTGTTTAGTGTATTACATTGTGTGCCAAGAGCAAATGACAAACGGTTGAACGAATAATGATAAGTCACGAATTTGTTAGACTGACTGTAAGAAAACATAAAAAGTTTTTATTATAATGTTTTCATCTTGTATAGGTATAGTTTCTAGTGATAATAATGATTAACTTTTGAAAACAAACGATCTTGAGTGCGTAAAACTGACAAACGTAATAATTGTCATAATAACAGTAAAAAATAAGTTGTTATCCAATACGACAATGATCTCGTTCGCCTCTAGACGACATTGATTAACATATTTAAGTAGTTCCTTGTTTTGCTACGTAAAAGAAATTATCACTAATACCTTATCGCCCCCGAAACGTAAATTCATGCGGGCTCACTGAGTAATAGTAAACAAAGTGTAAAGAGCTTGCTAGCACGCAAAAACAGAAGGAAATTACATCCCAGATCCAAACAAGAATGCCAATGATGCACCACAGATAGCTAAATTGGCCGTACCTATTATGAATGAACTGGCATTTGTTGTGGAGCCGGGATTACATAATAGCCTGTATGTGGTGCGATTCAGCGCAGTCGGTATGGGTACTGAACATTTCGTCCGAAGGCCGCCGGTACAAAGCGTGTGCGGCATATCGCTCGCCACGCGCGCCCCGCGATTTCCTGTTTGACAGCTTTACTATCGACTTACATCACTATCGTTTTCTGTCATACTTAGCACGGCTGTTAGAAGCTTGTAAAGGGGGACCGGCTCGTTGCTAAGTACCAAACCTTCGTCATTGAAGTCATGTTACCGGAATTATTATTGCGCCCGATCTCACGGGTCCAAATTCTTCCTTATTAATAATTTATTCAATTTTTTACGAGCGATGTCTGTATTAATTAATTTCAGTGTATCGAGACAAACGAGCGTGAAATATTTTGATTCTATCGTAAATTCCAACGTGGACCGATCAAATAGTATGGGACAATTCAATTTATCTGATCATTTCAGTCCTGTAAATGGAGCATAAAACTGTCGCGATCATGTAGATGTAGCTCGTGGGATTTTCTGCGATTGTAGTCAAGCGAGCTTAGTGACAGAAGCGGCCAGCCTCGCAGTTCAAACGCATCGGAGCATACTGCGATCTGTCCTGCTTACCTGACAGTATAATTGTTATCTGCATTCATGCTGCTCAGTTTTATTAACCCTTCAGCGACAGTTTTGGTCAGCCGCAATGACCGGCCATCAAAACATATTAAGGCCTTACAATAATCTGTATAAATTGCAAATTTATCTTGAATAAGTTTTCCAATGAAGACATTGATTCTACAGAACCATGATTAATAATGTATTATAATAACAAGTAAAATCAATCCGCTATAACATTAAGCAGTATAAAATGCCAGAAGGCGAGCCAATTTGCACTTTCATTGATATTTATGCAAGCAATAAATATTTAAAACAACGTTGCGAAAAAAGATAAATGAAGAATTCAATATTATTTCAACACACATTTTTAAATGGAAGTGACAATGGTTTTGATAATACTTATTAATTCATTAATTTTTCTAAAACTATCCACAACGCAACACTTTATTTTGTTTTCAACACACTCTCTATGTTTATAATTTTATTTTAAATAAAAAATAGAGTCCTTCAGCTTAAATTTAACTTTCACATTGAAGTAAAAGTTACACGTAGATACTAGTATGTACATGAAAACGGAATACTCAAGCCACAAAAATTATACATTTGTCATTTCAATACTACATTTTAAAATGTAGAAATTATAAACAAGTGTTTGGTGTATATATGAAACTGTTTTGTTTACTATTGGGTTCTCTTGGAACCTTGAAATTTAAATGTATAAGTTGCTTTGAAGAAAACAAATGTAAATTTGTAATATCTGTGACGTGTTTCCACACTTTTTCCTTTCTCGCGATTTGCGGTATTACCAAGTGTTCCTCAAAAGAATATCATTTATTGACATATCTGTCAGAAACATTCATATAAATTATACAAATACGATATATTTCCTTCCAAAAACAATAATTAACTATACTACTTAATTAATTAATATAGCAAAAATAATTAAGTATTAAATACCATATCATGTTTGCGTTACTGCAAGAAAATAGTTATGTTAAGACAATATTGACAATAGAAAACTATAAGAAAAATAAACTGTTTAATTAATAAATTAATATGTATAGAAGAAGGAAAAGGAGAAGCCGTAGCCTTGGACTTGGTCGTGAACTTTCATATTAATGACTTTGCAATACTTTTTATCTTTTTAGGGCTACATTTAATAAAAATAACTCAACCATATTATACAGATATATCACCAGGCATGTATCAGATTCACGAACACTGCTGACAAAAGTGTGATTAGGTCAGAGTAAACAATTTTTTTTTAAATTGTAAAATCATAACGAGAAAGTAAATATAAGATCTAAATTTGAGTTCAGAGTAAAAAGAACATTCTAAAGCTTCGCACCATAAACAACTTCATACATTCTAGTAATTAAATATAAATTAAAATAAATTAAATAAAAAATAGAAATGGCGTAAAAGTAAAATATGTGCTTTTAAAAAGAAAATGAATAAAAATAACGAGGTAATTAATCAACGGCAATATAGTGTGAACAAAGACTACAATCGCAGACATTTTCGTAACTTTCAATTATTTGGCAATAGACAGGGAAAGTTGGAACTTTTTTCCCAATCCTACGCTCCAGTAGGCCAACAGTGGCGGTGTCTACAATTTCATAGTTTGCAACACCGATATCGGGTTGTTTCGTAAACGTTCAACGTTTACGTCTACCTTACTTATTGTTTCCGGCGACATGCCCAATTAATTGTCATCTTGGCTAATGTTAGCTTTTACGATAATTCTTGTTTCGTTTTACGAGGATACGCTACAAGCTTTTAACGTAAAACCGCGGTAGAATATAATAGCTGCCTTTGTATGCTTCCGTCATTTGACCGAGTTCTTATTCGTTTTTATGTTTAGTTTAATGAGTAGTATTTGTTTATTGTTCATTAGTTGTAATTTACTTATTTTAATTAAAACAGGTTTAACATTCACTTCGTCAAAAGCGCTTGCACAATATTTTGATTTCACTTCGTAAAAGATTCTCTAGTTCTAGTGATTGACGGTACACTGATTTAAATTGAGAAGTGTAATTAGCTCCAACTATACGGCGCTACCATTCACTCCTTGTGATTCCTCCTTTTACAGTGACATGCTGTCATAAATACCATTAATGGACTAAAACAATTTAGAATTGGAATGGATCTAGTAAACGATAATAATGTAGCTTGACCATTCTAGGTCGCTACGTGCTTAATTAGTGTGGGTAGAATTATGTAACGCGTCGAGCGTATTTCTTTTATGATCCAACCTTGAGTTGTACACTTGATTCTTGTACTGATTGAGATATTTTTATTGCTTCTTGTTTACATATAGCTACATCTAGTTGCAATATTTCCTGTTTATAACCAATTTCATGTATTTGTGAATCGATCTACGATTTGTTTGTGGATTTATCAATCAAAGTTCGAGGATCAGCTGCACGCTACGTGGTTACGCCACGCCTACTTTAAAGATATATTTAATTATTTATTTTATGTTATAAACGTTTTTACAAAATATTTATTTATAGTTTTTGTAAAATTTATGCTATGAATACTGTTTCCCTAAGTAACTTCCAGATATTTCATGCTTTATTATTCTTTACTTACAACAATTATTCATCTGTCACTCCTAAAGTATTACCGTCATGTCAGAATTAATCATGTAACCATAGAATTCTCGTGTTCAAAGTTCAGCTGCGATTAACATTTCATAGAATTATTCGCTTCCTTCCCGCAACAAAGTGGTCGAATTATTTCAAACCGGTTATCGACAATGTTGTTGGTGCATAACAATTTGTCAACACTAATCAAAACGGCCGATTGCATTATTGCATACCTATGGCTGCAGATCGTGCCATATTCGCTGAGACAGTTCTGCATAGCACTGACCCAATAGTGCCGCTTAAATATAACTAAATATTGCAACATTGACAGTCAAACACAGGAACATTTTGTAATTTTTTGTGCAAATTCCAAAAGTACCATAATAAGCGTGGCTGAAGATATGTACATATAGAACTTAATATTGTGTACATTAAAACAATCAAAATCTAATAAAAGTAAAAATAGGCAAAATTGTATAAAGAAGGGGAATAGTTAAATTTTTTTTTAGATTTTAATCGTTTTGATATAAACTTCAAAAGGTATTTGAATACTTATGTTTATGTAAAAAACAGATGATAAAATGTTTGTAAATACAATGCTCTTAAACCAATAAAAGAAATATCGAGAAATGAAAAAGTGAGAATGTAGAAGAGAAAAAATGTAGAGCTAAAATATAAAAAAATGTAGAGGTCCCACAAACAATTTGGTTACCAAACAAAAATTTAATTATAATCACCTTCAGTTAAACCAAATGAGCAAGTAAAAGGCTGATAAGTGATTGTATTTTCATGTTTCCGGAATTTTATTTACTGAAAAGTGTTGGTGAAAGTAGAGTTTTAACTCACCGAAGGCCAACACACATTTAAACACTTGAACAAATAAACTAAATTAAAATATCAAGTCTCTGTCGTTACCTTTTTATGAAATTTTCTCTATAATTATATGTACTTTTATTAATTAAGTGTACGTACTTGACCTTTCCGATTTTTATTAAAATCCTTTTCGGAAGATGCGCCTACGCAGTCATTGTAGCGCCATCTATGAATACACCAAGTGAATGTTTTAGAGCGACATCTTGCGTCAAAGTTGGAAAACAAACTTGTAAGATAATAGCTGCGGCCGTGACCGCTAGGTTGCGTTGTGTAAATATAGAACCAAAGACTTTAAACTTTTAGCTATTGACCGGATTTCTCTGCCTTTTGTAAAGGTTTGATTAATTTAATAGGTATGTACTTACAATGATGCTATGACTATTATATTATTTAAAATCTTTACCTAAATAATTTCTACCTTAACTTTTTTGATAGAAACTATGGATATGGGATGATATTTATCATACTTCTGTGTAAAATAGAAATATGATCTCTGATAGTCTTTGAGTTCTTCATAGATTACAAATTTGAATGCACTCATTTTATCTTAACCAGTCCATATTTAATTTTGTGTTTGGTCAATGACTGTAAGCAAATTGTAGACTGAATAAATAAATAACCATCGATTCCTACAGGTCATGACTATTTCAGTGCGTACATCCTTTGCACGTACATTTCACATTAATCCTGCAAAAAGGCACATAATGCGATACGTGTAAGTGCACCGTCACGTATGGTTTCCCTCCGACAATGGCGGGCGAGACGGCTGCGCTCCGCTGCGTGCGCGCCGCCCTGAAATAACAATGGCCGCTCAATATCAGCTGGAAAATCCTCCAAGAATAACGTATATTTAGATAATCTAAGGACTAAACTCGCTTGCACGATACTAATCAGAAAAAGAAAAATTATCCACTATTTGCCATACGAGAAAATCTAGGCCATTCATTTGCTAGTCCCTGTAGCTTCAGGATTAAGAATAGAGCTACGGTATCCCCTGCCATATCATAAGAGGCGACTAAAAGGGGGCTTCCGGGTTTGTGGGTGGTGTGAGTGGGAGCTCGATCCGTCCAACCAGCAGCCCCGGGAAGGGCGGCGATGTGTGTGCGTGGCCGCATGTCGCCGTAAGCCCAAATAATACAGCAATAAAAACGTACTATGTCCGCATACTTAGGTATTGAAGTTTTAATTTTTTCGGTCAACATTTTTCTAATGCGGTAGTGCTACGCAAAATCATAAAGAATTACTGTTCCCAAGCTTTTCTATATTATAGTAACGGTAAAAATGGAAAAAAGTATCTGAAATATTAAAACGAAAAGTAGTTTTTTGAATACTTAACCTTTTTAAACTATTTCTCAACCAAGAATACAATATGAAATAACTTTATTTTGTAATTGGAATGACTTCACGTTTCCCGCGCTCAAGGAAATGCTGGTTCTTTGTTCTCACTCCTTTTTTTATTCAACACTTATTAGCATACCAGTTAATTAGAGTTAATCGCTTACAGTTTTATTAATATCCGTATTAACGTCGGAGGTGATAAGTTTTGTTTTAGCGTGTGTAGTTAAGTTTTAAATTATTGTAATATTTGCATAGGTACCTCATGAAGGTAAATATGGCGAACCAAATGTATAAAAACACATTTTGTAAACGCCCATATTTGTGCCAATAAAAGTCTTTGGCTTTGACTTCTTGTGACTTGCGTAGACAGTACCTCATTTCTTATTTCAGTACCTCTGTGAATGTATAACATCTCTATATCTATATCCTTAAGCATTATTAGTTATTACACATTAGAAACTCAATAAATATCAAAATGTGTCCGTTGCTAAATCGTTACAAAGACCACGATTGTCATCAACGTGTGCGGGATCATTCCATTGCACTGAATCCAATTTTATCTCGGGTAACATTCTGTTCTTCAGACTTCGCAATTATATATGACTTTTAGGTGAAACAGTACAATAGAGCGACGGTTGCCGACAACAATGAACTAACTGCACCACTGCCGGTGACCCCGCTCTTGCTAAACGACGATACAAAGCTAAAGAAGAGCTTGTTGATCGTCTTTTAAATGATCTTGCATTTGTATCGCAACTCTAATGCCACGTTGCGATACTTAATCGGGCCAAGGTCGAGTTGCGACAGGCTTTCTAGCACCTGCGGCTAGGACAACTTCAACGCTTACTGTCTTATTTCGCATTTCATTTAAATTCTCCTCACCTTTTAACCTTTTCGATTTGATTGGGAAAGGCTTGCGATCCGGATTGTTTGTATAATGGCCATTGTATCTTAACAAATGACATCTACAACTCGTTACTGAAACTAGCGAATCGATTTCAACAAATTTGCCGCTAGCGATGATATTGAAACATTTATAGTTGAAACAGTCGGCTGGGTGCAACCTTGCCCACCTTTGCAGCGTCGATTTTCAGTTTGGCATAGATAGAGACTAATGAACCGAGAACATTATAGCGGACCTCAATTTCTGTATGATTTCACTTGCACATATCGTGCACATACAGATCGATGCCTCACGAAACCCCAATTCAACTCATCTTCCAATTATTCGAAACAATATGCAAAGGAAACTCATCTGCGGAAATCAACATTTATCTAAAATTTGGCTTAAGAATAATTAAAAATCAAACTCGATTGAATGATTCTAGGCACGTTATGTCTTTTGTAGCATGAAAACCTAGGCATTCAAATATAGCTTTAACTTAAAATAATCAAAATTTTCTTTGTCTGTATTACATGAATACAAATAATCCTGTATTTCTTGATTTTGAAGTTACCAACCCTACCAGTTATCTATTTGTAACTTGGAGCAATCGTTGCGTGTGCAAAATAGAAAATAACCTATAATAGTGCACGAGGCGAGGGTCTTAATGGAAGTAATATCATATCTGGCATACTTAGAAAACTTAAGTGACCTAGATGATACTGCAGATCTTATAGCATGTCTAAGAAACGATATGAGTAAAGTTACCACGTACTGAACAAGATTCTCTTTCCAGTGCTGGAATGATGGGCGAGGGCCTGCTGACGCTGACCTACGGCAAGCACCACGCCTGCATCTTGAACGAGGTGGGTGCGGCGTGGCGCGGCGCCAGGTACTCCGACCTGGTGTTAGTCTGCGACGACGCTGTGCCACTGGCTGCCCATCGTATTGTCATGGCTGCTGCTAGTCCGCTCATAAGGTAAGTAAAGTCAACGCAAAGTCGCATGATCTTTATGCTGAGACTAAGTAAATTAGACACTGCTACTAATCGTAAATATTACATTTATTTTGGTACAATTACTCATTAAAACATTCGGATATGAATAGAATATGTCTTTAAATGCAAGGAAAATATGAATCATATTAAAATTTAAATATTATTATTCCAACAACCTACACAAATCTTAGGTACGAGTATCAACACTTAGCTGTTAGCCTACAGAAGTCTTCGTCTATTAATTTAAATAATTTTGTGTTTCAGAAAAATTCTTGACGATACACCCTCCGTTGAGAATCCAGTCACAATTCATATGTCCGGCATAAGCAGTACCTTAATGAAGCATCTTCTTGTCTTTCTATACAGCGGTCAAGCATACATTGAGGTGAGCATTAAATATACTTGAATATATTGTATTGTTTTCTGTATAACTACATAAGTTTGTTTACTAATTGAATATATTTTTATATTTCAGTCCGGAGAAATCGATGATATGCAAGAGCTTTTTGAACTTCTAGAAATAAAATCAGATGTATGGAAATCAACAAAGGAACGACAGCAAGCCGAAGAAAGAAACAGATCGTGTGAGAGATTAAAAGCAAAGAACCTCAAAACGGACATTAACAGCAACGAAAGCAGTAAACATGATATTCCATCAGGGTCATCACATTCAGAAAGCGACAGAGTCACCCCTAGTGCAGGTTACAGCAAAGACAAGGAACGAGGAGAATCGGAAAGTTTAAGTATAAAGAAAGAAAATATGTCAACGAGTAGTAACGACGAAAGGGAAGAAGATGACCAAGATGGAGAAAAAGATAAAGAATGTGGACGGTTGACCTCACGGCGGCGGAGTTCCTCTAATCCGGTCAATTTGTCTTTAGCAAGAAACGACAACACTGGCAGTGAACACGATGACTCGCAAGACCTGGACGTTGAAACAGTTGCAGCAAAGGTTAGCTTATAAAATTTTAAGTATTCAGTTAATCGATCAAATATATATAAATGATTTATTAGAATACATATATAAGGTTATGCAAAGCGCAATTACTACTACCTAACATTTTCTTTTTCATTTTACAGAATATTGGAAGAAGACGATCCACATCATCAAGTCAAGAAGACCCGCCACCTGAAACAATATACCGAAGACAATTACTGAGTGACCGTTTAGGTAGAGGCACAGAGAGAGCTAAGAGAAAATCATATTTCCTTGAATCAGAGATAGACCCACGAACTGTGAAATTAGAGGACTACGCACATCTTAAGCCACCCGATCAAGATATTATGTCACTCGTTCAGACGTCACCAGAAAACTACGTTGTTACTCCGCATCGAAAACGAAGACCTGGCTTTCACAATTCACCTTCACAGAATCCACCCTTTGTAGCGTTCAATCCGAGTTATCTAGAAGAGATACATTTACGGTATGGACAACCAGCATTGGCTGGAGTTGCTAGTTCTAGACTTGGTCCATTGCATCCATTAAGTGCATCAGCACCACCATTTTTACCAGAAAGAAGTGCAACGCCACCGACAAGTGGTCACGACGAGGCTCTCAAATATAGGCCGCCGAGCGCAGGGTCCTGGGGTCCATCATGGCTTTGTCAACCACAAATGGGTGGCGACGAACCACCCTCAACGGAGCATGAACAAGGTTCGAGCAAACAGGCCCCAGTTCGAGAATATCGCTGTGAATACTGTGGAAAGCAATTTGGTATGTCGTGGAATCTCAAAACGCATCTTCGAGTACATACTGGGGAAAAGCCTTTCGCATGTCGACTGTGCGTTGCCATGTTCAAACAAAAAGCTCACTTGTTAAAACATTTGTGCTCGGTGCATCGTAACGTCATATCTTCGAGTGAAACCGATGGACGAACCAACACGCCCGGACGGTTCAACTGCTGTTTCTGTACACTTACATTCGAGGCATTACCGGAACTCATAAGACATCTTTCAGGACCACACAATAGTCTACTTCTCAGCAAAAATTTACATGAATGACGTCCGCTTCCTTGACGCGGTCGTTCGCGTACTATTGGACTTTGAAACTTCTTCTCTCAGTCAGAGAGTTCAATTGTGATATGTGTTAAAAAGGATATTATGATAAGTGATTAGATTTAAGAAGAATGATATCGCAGAGCGATTATCATAGTGAGGCATTCGCAGGAAAAGGTCGTTGCGGATGTGATGTTAATGACTAATTTAAAAATCATATTTGCCGAATGGGTCCAAATTATTATAATTTGTTTAAAAATTATAATCCGGGACCAATACCTTCCGAGATAGTATTTATTTGAAAGATGTATTTCATTAGTAAATATTATTTAAAGCCACCGACAGATTAATTCCTTAAGCATAGAAAATAGACATTGTCAAGAAAAGTTGCGAAGTTCGTACAGTCTTACGTCACATGAACTACCTCCTAATTTAAATCAGCGTTTTCTTGAATTTGGTGACGTGGCAATGCATCGCATTGACTTACACTTCGGATTTAAGGTGTACGGTCAGTGTTTCTAGTCAGAATTGGAACTTAGAATTTAGACAAATCATTGTGTTGTTCATTCACTCCAATGATATCATCACATCAGTGACATTCTTGGTGCTTTCTATGAGTGTGCGATTACGACTTGGAAGATTTAGATTTCTATAAAAGACGCATAATATTCTGAATTTGTACCAGTACAATTTAAGGTTAGAAATCATTCTGTATGATTTTGTGTATTCTGTAGGTATTTCGTCGCTAGTTCCAATGAGCGCAATCTGATCTGACTCGGCATTTCGCAGCTTTTCAACGACTCAAAAATCTCAATATTAGGTTTAAACATGTGTGTAACATCTAAAGTAAATATAAATGTGTTCGTAATATTATAATCTTTTAATCCTTCAGTTCGTTCGTGCCGAATATTAGCGATGTGGATGAGCACCAAAGATTTGTAAAGCAAGGACGATGTTTTGGTGTATACAATTAAGAGAAATTATAGGGACCTGAAATGATTTTGATTTGTTAAAGTTAACGTATGTAGGTACCAATTTAATAATCTCATGACTGTAATTATTACTAATTTCCTTTCTATAACCACTTCCGTAATTCCACTACGAGCTGTTTTAGAGTCTTTCTATTTTTTTAATGATTTACTATCTTAGTATTAATGTAAAATTATCAGGCATTATTTTCAAGTGAATGTGTTTGCAGTACCATAGTTCGATTGAACTCTCAAGCTTTTTTGAGCACATAATCGTGGCCAGTTATTTTTAAACTGTTATTTAAGTTAAAGCTGGACGTCCAATATGGGGTTGTTGCGATCGTAACAATCATTAATCCATATAATTAAAAGGCGATATAAAATCGTCTAAAATAAATTTCATAGACAGTATAATAATTTAGACATTTGTAATACTCATTTTGTACCGATTAGAATATTTTTAATATCATTCGCAATGTGTAAAATTTAGTTTTTTTACATGTTATCAATGCAGATTGTATGTAATTTAATAACACTAAAGTTACCAGCGAGTTGTTCAAAACTTAGAATAATGACAAAATTGTCGAATCGCTTTAATGATTTCTTTCGAACGTTACCTATCGTTATACCTGATTTTTTTTTGTTTTATTTTTTGTGTTTTTAGCGTCGATTATTGACGTATTTTGTAATTGGGGAACAACTTAATCTTAAGCATTGTGATTTCGTCGTATCCTTAGATTATATCTATGTGATAAACGTGTTTTATTGTAATAAGGCGCAATGAAAACGCAGTCTTCCATGGCGTTTTCCATATTTTCGAACTTTTTTATATGTAAATAGAAGTTAGGCTAAGTGGACACCGCATGACAAATTGTCCAAAAATACTATTGCTGCCAACTAATACGTAAAACGTGAACTCGAACAAATTGTAGATGTTAGGGATTTGATCCACCACTAGCGAGGCCAAATGCGACTTTATCGTCTTAATCATACTATCACCATTCCCAAGATCTAGCCCAAAATGCAATAACAAGCTTCAACAAAAATGGGAATTACTTCCTAATAAATAATTAAGGAGTAAAACACAAGATTATTCTATCAATCGTATAAAAATCAATTTTCAATAAATATATCTAAAATTGATCGAATTACTCTATAAGAGAATAAAAGAGTGTATTACTTTAGATCACACATTTAATGACACCGAGAAAGAACCAAACAACAACGTTCCGCCATTTTTATGCAAAAAGTGTAAATACATAAAAAAACTAGTGACGTTCCTATAGCGTCCTCGCGTAGTGTTGTGTCTTGCGCCTAACAGCTCATCATCTTAAAAAAATAATCTTTTTTAAGCCTCTAGGTATTTTTTTAGATATTAGCATTGGATTACGTACACAAACACGGATTTACTTACAGTACACGGGCTCCGTATTCCCTTAAAATAATTTTGGGTAACCCTGTTATTTTCTGTTTTCCTTTATTTTATTTATTACTAATTCATGTAACTTATCCGTCCGTCAGCCTTATAAGTCCACTGCTCTGGGCATAGAGTTTCCCTAACACCGGCCACTCACCGGTTCTGCGCCTTCTGAATCCAGCGAATTCTCGCTGTCTTCGTTAGGTAATCAATCCACCTCTCCCCACATCCACGTCGTGCCCATTCGAGGACCTTACTCCATTATCTCGATGACCCGTGTGGCGCAATGGTTACCATGCCAGACTGCCAATCATGGGATCTCGGGTTCGATTCCCGGCGAGACAGAAATTTGAACAATGAGTTTAAATTTCTGTTCTCGGTCTGGGTGTTTGTGTATCTGTCTTTGGATGTGTCCATGGTACCCACGACACAGGGTATTAATTACTTTACTGTGGGGCTATGAGTGTGTAACATTTATCAGTTGTCAGTCCTACTAACTATACGGCCTACCCATTGCCTTTTTATCTTCCATATTTTAATTATGTCATTCGTTCCTCTATAGATTTCATAGTTACTTATTTTGTCTCACATAACAAATATTCTAAAACAAAGGCGAGAGTTGAGATAAAAGGGACATACCGTACTTAAAGTCAACGCTAAGTTAAAACCACGAAATAACAATTTCACGGAACCCCGGAACGGAGCAAGTTTGATGAAAACTGAATTTTTTTTTTTTACTGAATTTAATGTTCATTGAATAACAACATATCGAGAGTAATGCTAAGATTCCATTTTAAAAATCAATAATTTTGTTTCTTATAATGTACCTATGATGCGATAATAATACATACACACAATACATGTGAAAATAGGCTACACAAGTTCACTTACAAATAGCACGTTGATACATTTCTAACATCTTTCATTTTTCTGTGCGTTAAACGGACATCATCTTTGCTTCTTTAAAAAAAATGAGTTTTACACAATCTCCTCGTCTGTGGTGGAACAAATCAATAAAATTCGTTTCGAAATACATACTTCCGTAGTACATAAGATTTGTTGTGATATTTCGGCGGCGAGCCGCGGTTGCCTTATGCGTAAAAATATTATTTGTAATGCAACTCACAATTCTTATTACTTTCTACCTTACCTTTGTGTTTCTTCGTAATTTTTGCCTTTTTGCCTTGGTCTGTGTAATTTTACCTAATATATTAAAGTAAAGAAGACAAACAACAAAGTTTATATTATAATACTTTGTTCCCATTCATATACCTTGCGGAAATCATCGTCATCGCGAAGTTACTTTAGGATTTAATTTCATTAATTATTCACATTTAATAAACATTTCTCCTGTTAAACATATCGCTATATAATCTCAATGTTTGTAACACTTCTATATTGATATTCATTAGTAAATATATTTTCATATCACATGTAATGAAACAACGAGTTTTGATTTTTGTTTTGCCAGTCGAAATAAGACAATTTCAAACCAATGTGAATGTGTCGGTCAGAAATAACGTTGTTTCTACCCTAGGGAAGAAACAACGTTTTTTTTACCCGGCACATTCATTTGTTATAAACAAAAGAAGATCAAAACTCGCTGTTTCAATGCATGTGATATGAAAAATCATAATCATCTGACAGCTGTCGTAAAATCGTTGTCAAAGATTTTAATAAAAAAAATTAATAGTATAAGATATTACCGCGCTATTTGTCTGAAATAGTCTTACTTCAACTAGCTACAGAAATCAAAACTCGTTGTTTCATTACATGTGATATGAAAAATACAGTGTGTGGCACGGGATGAAACAAAGACGATTTCAGACCAGGGCGATGACAGCCCTCGTTTCACTCGGGCTGTCAACTCTCGCCCTCGTCAAATTTGAGAGCCAATTTTAAAGGACAGTAATATTTTAATAGCCTTGAAATAAGAACGACCAAGTTGCGTATTCGTGTATAACCGTATCAGTAAAATCTGACTCATTTATAAAATTTCTAAGTACAGAATACAACTGTGAAAAAAGAACAAAACTATATTAGGACAAGCATCCTCTTTACTTCTAGCATCTTTATGGCGCTCTACGTATTTGTGAACTTCTTCGTTAAAAATCCTAAAAACAATGAAGCATCTATCGTATTACACTACAAAACATCTGTCGAATATAATATTACAAAAAATGCATTAATATTCACAACACAGCTTGCTAAATCTAAACTTTTTTCATGTTTATCTAATTAATTACTCTCTGCTGTTTGTAATTCTGCTCTAAATAATGCAAACAATAACTTGCATTATCATAAAAAATAACGTTAAAATATAGACGACCTTGTTGCTACTTATATTTTTTTTAATAAAATAATTTCAGTGCAGAATAATTTTATTATAAAATATTTTTTGACTACAGACATATGTATCTAAGAATGGAAAATTTCATTTAGGTAAATGCTATTATTTTCTACACCTTTATATTAAAAAAACAAAAAAATATTAGGTATTAGCAATTCAGGTTTTTGTGGAGTAGTGAGGCCACACTCACATGTAAAATATTATTTCCAAATTTACAATTAATTCTCTGAATCAATCTCTGATTTCTCTTATATATTCTTAAATGCTTCGCGTACATATCATAACACTAAATTGTATATTGTTTCGACCGAAATCAAAATTAATCCAATTTGATCAAATTTACCTTATCTCGATGGAGGTGTACTTGTGTTACTGACTGACTTGACTGACTGATTACTGACGACTCACTGACTTTACCTATATTATTACTCGTGCAGTTTCACCGAAACTGTCAAAAACGTGATGCAAAAATTAAACTTGACGCTGGCAATATGCAGAGTTTGCGATGCCATAATTGAAGAAAAAAAAGTTTAAAATGATATTTGAATTGCTGTCAATCTTTAATTGTGTCGCTTATTGGTCTTCGCTGTTAAATTATCTAGATCACGCAAAACATACGAAGAAACACAACCACTAAATCTGTCGAATCGAAAATTACCTGTAAATCATGACGTTGTTAAGGTATATTGTAAATAAATAGTTTGTAAGTTTAATGAAAAAGCTTAACTTAACCTTGTTGAACTTGAATATTGATTTTCTCTGTTAATTGTAAATTAAAAAGTATTTCGTAAGTTTTCACATAGTGTACAATTTTTTGTAGATATTGTTTAGAACATTAACATTCTGTAAAAAAATGTGTTCTTACCGTAGTAAATTAAATAATGAGAATATTTTAGTTACACACGCCGTTGTTGTTTATTTTTTTTAATTCAAGGTATCATTAATTATACTACCCATATCCAACATCCTATAAATCATCATCTCTGTTACAATGTTTCTATACAAACATCACATTTTTAGGGTTCCGATCTCGAAAGGAAAAAACGGATCACTTTGTAGTCCGTCCGTCCGTCTGTCTGTCTGTCCGTCTGTCAAGACCCTTTTCCTACGCGAGGTATGAAGCTAGAATTTATATCAAATACCTACTCAAGTCTACTGTTCCTTGGAGCTGTGAAAAAATTAAACATCAAGCCAGCGCAATCAAAAGATACAGCCCTTATGCTGCAAATTTTCGACACCCGCCAGGGAATCCAAATCTACAGGGTAGATTTGGATTTAAAAAACAAAATAAAATGTTTAAATTTTTAAATTTCAAATACTCTCGTGAACGCAGAATGTTCAAATTTGGTACGAAGCAACGTCTTATAGCACAGATAAAAGAAAAATTGCAAAAACCGTAAATTTTTGGTTACATCATAAGTACATTAATAATATTAAACGGAACCCTCGGTGCGCGAGTCCGACTCGCACTTGGCCGGTTTTTATTGAATGGAGTTGCAGACGACCATGCACGCCTCATGGTGTGAAGTGGGCGCTTCAGCCTATCCATGGATATTTACACACAACCTGATGCGTGCTATCCTGATCTAACAGAAGAATTTCTCAGTAAACTAGAACGCCTTAATAGCATCCGATACATGAAGATGTATCGCGTAAGCCGAAGAGCATACGCAAGTTTAACCGTATATCCCATCACCGACACCAGCATAAATGGCTACCCATTCGAGAAAGGCGTATTCTAGGACACTCTTCCTTTTGTACTTAAATCTATATGATCCATCCTCTCCAACAACTGTCAGGCAATATCTGATCACTCTGGAACACCCTGCCAGACGAAATTAGAAAAGAGCCCCCAAAAACGTGTCCACAAGAATGGTCCGAGAATTTTATTTGAAGTCAGTTCACAACTAATTTTGGTTCTGTCTATCACCTTTCGAAATATCTGTATATTATTATTTAATAAGTATTATGTTTATACCTAATACCTTTAAACGAGCAATTCTTGTATATGCCTAAATATATTTTTTGAATCTCGGAAATGGCTCCAAAGATTTTGATGAAATTTAGAGTACCCTGGTTTCGGGGGTGATAAATCGATCCAGCTAGGTTTTATTTTTAGAAATTTTAAATTACAAAAAAATATTTTCAGCGATGATCAACTTAAATATAAACTGAAAAATACGACTCTTCCTGACATCTGTTGGCGAGTATTAAAAATATTGTGGCATAGAACGCCGTCCGTCAATCCGACGTTCAAAAAGATGACACTGTCGACTAGAAAGACCTCTATAAAAATTTCGTTCATTGAATTAAAGCTTCCTCGGCCGAATGGTTACGTGGGCTACCTGTGAAAATAGAGGCTGTGTGTTTTTTTTAATTGTGAGCCATTTCAGATGGCTTTGTTAAGTAACACTAAGCAAATGAATGTTCCGTTTGAAATTAAACTAAGATAATACAAGGTTCTATTAATTATTTGTTTATGTAGGCATATACTCAGGCGCGGTCCCAGGGCGGAGGTCACAGGGGACATGACCCCCTCCCAAAATCCATCAGTCATACGTAGGTGTAAGGCGAAACAAGCCAATTTGGGACACCTCTTCCTCCAAATTTCTTAGTGACCTTCAAAATTGAAGGCTGCGACGTTATATTATATATGTATATAAATGTAGAATATATTGTGTACTTTATAATTATAATGTACTTATACATATCTAACAAATTCAAACGTGCATTTCTTGTATACACCTACTTATATAATAATATAATCTGAATTTCGGAAACAGCATTTCCTACGATTTTCATAAAATTTAAGATGCAGGGGTTTTCGGGGTCAATCAATCGATCTAGCTAGCTAGCTAGATTTCATTTTTAGAAATTGTTGTTTTATCCGTATTTTCAGCGATAATCTATTTAAATATAAACTAAATAATATGGCTCTTCCTGCCACCTATTAGAGAATAGTGACAATATTTTGGCGTAGAACGCCGTCGATCGTCATCCGCCGTTCAAACAAATGACAAAATAGAAAAAGAATCCGGTCTTGGACAACCATATATTATTATGAGAAAATGATTTATGTGGAGTTTTGGCTGAAAGTCGAAAAATACATATTGTGCTCTTGTTTTATTTTTACTTTCTTGGTGTCTTTTTGAGTTATATCGGATAAATTTGGTGGCATTTTGTTCGATATAGGTTAATTATAGTGCACGAGTGTTGTGAATCAAAATAACAGTGCGAAAATATGTATTTTCAGCTTATCTCCAAAATTCCATCGGTCGCGTTCTGGTAAAGAAGCACTCGCTTTTTAGACTTTAGCATGAAAATTAGCGAAATCCTCATACAAACTTCCACCACACGCACTTATTTGGGAGTTGGGGGGATAGTCATTATGTCAGTGACGAAATTGGCTACAACGCCACGCGCTTTTAGATATCAATCCAGATCAGAGCTATGCAATTGAATCTTTGTAAGTTTAATTAGTCCACTATCAACACCATATTTATGTGGGTTCAAATAACGACGAAGCATTTCGAGTAGATTTAGTAATGCCCTTGCGCTTATCTTGGCTGGTCTTAGCGGTGGTGATAGGTGCGATTATCGGCCAGACTTACATGAAGTGATAATCAGCCTCTGAAGAAGAAACTGTATAGGACCTCATTCAAGGCTTGTTGAGGTAGTGTGTAGATAGTCCCTGTAGCTTCGCCATTACGAATAGAGCTACGGTATCCCCTACCCACCTGATCGTAATTTTGGTGCGAGTTCGCATCAATCAATTTTTCTTAACCATACAGGGCCAAAACCATATTTTATGAAACTGTTTTTTAGTGCAGTAGATAGTGATATACAATATCTAACATACAGTAATTCAAATACTTTAATTACCTTGTAACGAGCACAGTGCAGTTTTAATATTGCAATACTAGATGGCACTACAGTTGTAAAAGTAGTAGAGCGTAGCTTAACTAGTATATAGCTAGGCCAGTGGAGGCGAAATCCTCAATGCGATTGCTTACCCAAAGAATTTATGCTTTACTAGCGGCCGCCCGCGACTTTTTCCGCGTGGACTTGTTTTACAATTTTTCTAAAATAAAAGTAGTCATGTTACTCCTTATGGTGGGTAAATCGAAGGACCGAAGAGTAATAGGCGCTGGTTTTGGGTGGTGTGTCCATTGTACCCAAAAGCCCCACAACGTCTGCAATCAAATAAAATCCCCTACTCACCGTTCGTCTGAGCGTCCGACTTTCCACGACCGTATTTTCCGTCGAGAACGGTTCGTCTTCTTTCCGGTCGCGTTGTACACGGTACAAATTGGGTTTTGATGCAGGATGTGGGTTCCTCACGGAGGATGCTTTAGATGCACACGGATCTTTATTTTAATATTTTAAGAATAGGTACTCCCTTTCATTCTCGGGATGACCAAAAAGAACGAATCACCATGGCAACTGCCGAACAACTCATTGGCAGTGGAGCAGAAGAAAATCACTGACCACAGGCAATGTGTGGCTAATAAGGTTTTAGTACCGAACACCTTATAACAACAGCTGCCAGTGAAACTCGGTCCAGCCGTTTCAGAGATTAGCCGGAACAAACAAATAGATAGACAGACAAAAATTGTAAAAAATGTTATTTTGGTATATGTACCGTATATACATTCATATGCATTTACTGAAAAGCGGTTATTTTAATACTTATTACAAACAGACACTCCAATTTTATTTATTTGTATAGATGTATAGATTAGCTCGATCTAAGATTGCAAAGTACGTTGCATGAACATTGCCATGCCAATAGTTGATCTGACATCAAGATCTTCCTACCTACTTCAAGCCAAAAAGTTTACAACAACGCGTGCAACGGTTCAAGGTAAAAACCATATGAATTTTAACATGTGCCTTTTACAGATATACAGTGCAGTATAATAACACTTTCAGATATTTAATCCAAGAATATATAAAATACGAGATAAAAAGGATAGAGAGCGGAATTCATAATTATCCATGACAAAGTTCTCGAGTTTCTCTCGGCCCTGAGTGTGGAGCTCTTTATAAGTAATTAAAATAACATAAAATGTGTATCATAAGCTCATAACCATCTATAAAAGTTGTGTAGTAAATAAATAAATTATTTTTAAGAACATACATATACTTTTAAGGACATTGTATATACTTTAATACGCGAATGACATCAGAAAAACTTTCTAGTTTGCTTTTCTACTGTACATTATGTGAGCGCCTCTCTGATTGTTTATCATAAGCTATGTAATTGAAGGAACTCTCGTTATGGACACTGGTATTCAAAATAATTAAAAAAAATTCGAAGTGCAGGACATATTTTTGTTTTTACTCTTACTCATGAGAATTATCAGCAAACATAATATATTTTTTTTATAAATTAAACGAACTAAACGGCAGACGGGCCGCGTGGTATTAAGCGATCATCGTCGCATATGGACACGGGCAACCCCAGGGGAGCCACCCGGGCATTGCCGTCTTTGGAGGAGAGCTTTTTTTACAGCTTTCTTGAAGAACCCCATGTCATATAATGTCATGTAATAGTATGTGACTTATGAAATTAAACATACTTGAACTAATTTGGGTACCTGTCTGTATGTATAACAACTATTAGGTGCTAACCTAATATTTCATAACACAAATTATTACGTGGAACCGTTTTGCTTGGATGCTACTTTTCGCTTCAACAGCAATGGCAGAAGTATAAAAACCAGCGTGAAAGTGCACGGTTTTGGTAAGTCACATTTCTTTTTAAAAACTAGTGGAAAATACAACTCATAGCATAAGTATACCTTGATACAGAATGCCCAACAAACAGCTGCAACCCTTTTAAGCGTTCCACTGCTGGGCACGGGTCTCTCCCTGTTTGGTGACCAACCCACTGTTGGGTGTTTATAAACCTTATAATATACGACCTGACAGCCGACAGACGACCTGACCTGACAGCCTGATAATGCGTAACCAATTTCGATTTGTCAATGTGTGCGTTGCTTTGCTAGTGATTACCTTTTAATTCCCTTTCTGTAAAGGTCTATCAAAATAGATTATTAATCTATCAATGATAATGGCAATGAATAACCCTTGGCAAAGATGTTCTCTTTCAGACAGTTCTTAAAAAGTTTGAACTAAAGACACGCTGTTATTGTTATCTGAAAAAGAAGAAATATAATTTTGAAATAAAATGAAATAATTAATAATCTTATTTTTATTTTCATTTTCATTTAAAGTTTTTTGATATCAGTTTTTCTCTCTTGGGGTAAGTGGGATATTCTACATGTTCTTCATGTTTCTTCATGTATCTTCATGTTTCTTCATGTTTCTTCATGTTCTTCATTCATTCTTATTGTTGAGATGAGAGTTGAGAGACGGTTACTCGCAAACGTCGCCGTCGTAGAGTCAATAACCCTGATGATGCTCTCTTTTGGGGCGAAACGCGTGTTGGTGGTGGTACGTATGTTTGTGTATACAATGTATATTTTTTGTTGTTGTATGTGCATGCTATGTGGGAGGGAGGAAGGTGCTATTGCATGAAAAAAGTATACATCATCAAACGTTCTGATTTCGCATTGTTGCAAAGTAGTCTTTACCTTACTTTATAATAAGTCTATGTTATAATCTAATAGATTATTTGTTTATGTTATAAACTAAGGCCTCCGACATCTATCTATCTATAATAACCGGGACCGATGGCTTTATGTCCTTCCAAGCACGGAAACGAGCGTGAAAGTTGCCACTAGCAGTCACACCTCTTACATCAGCATAGATCGTTTGCATTCTACGCCAACTGCAGGGCCATGTGCGCTTCAACAAACAATAAGAAACTATTAGAAATTGGGTTTATCTAAAGATTAGTGAGATTTAATATTTAAGAAAATTAAGACATAATAAAATTATACTGCGATGGTGTAAGTTATTATTAAATAGAAAAGAGGTATAAAAGTATAGTCCACTAAAATAAAAATCTCTTCGAAATTAATACAAATCAAAAATCGTCAGCTATTCGTTTGTAGTTTAGTTACTTACTTAGTCTAAGCTATTAGAATCTTTAACTAAGAATTATTTAAATTGATACCTTATATGTAATACTAGATGTAGAATATAGAATAATGTAGATGTAGAAACGCGCATGGCCCGGCGGTTAGTGTAGAACGCAAATAATCTATGCAACTTAGCCAAACGGGCGCGGTGTGAGATGGGTGACCGCTAGTGGCAAAAAATTTCATGCGCGTTTCCGTGCTTCGGAGTGCACGTTAAGCCGTCGGTCCCGGCTGTTGTCGATAGATAACAGTCGTTAAACCTTGTCGGAGGCTTTATGGGCGGTTTGAAAACATCCGACAGCGGGTTCTCCACCAACCCGCCAGCAGCGCGGTGGAGTAAGTGTACAATGTCTCCCCAATAATGGGGAGAGACTCGTGCCCAGCAGTGGGACGCAAAAAGGGCTACAGCCATGTAATACTCAGTATAAGTGTCAATAGGATGGAGGTTAATAATGTTAATTTGCAATATAATTATTTAACAACAAATTAACATTAAAAATTAAAAATATATACATTTAAAAATAATTAATAAACTAACATTAAATAATAAACTACAACTAGAAATAACAGTATAAACTAATTAATGTAAAAAACCGCATCCAAATTACTGTCCTGAGGGTGTGTGCCCAGAATGCTGGTAACATTACCTCTTTGAATAGCCAAAGCTATTCTTTGACCATTATTTAACTATTATTTAATTATTTAACTTAATTTAAGCTATTATTTAACCCTATATAATTATTTGGATTTATGAAAAGTTCATTAATGTTTTTGATAGCACATTCTATGATAGTTTTTGTTTATCGTTCTTCACAAACCTGCTGTTCCATATTATTATGATGAAATAAAATAAATTACTTAATTTTATACGTTAATGACATCATTGCTGATAAAATCGTTTTATAATACAACGAAACTACAATGTCCTTAAGGAAACCTATAGCGAAGGGAACACGAAATTTCTTCGTTTCCTTCTAATTAGAGGGAAGAGACAATAAAACTCTTTAAAGTTTTTCTTAACGCACAGGGTTGGCTGGGAGAGAATGCCACTAGCCATTAAGAACGCCCTTGCATCCTTAGTTCAAGAGCTGTACTATAAGATTAAATAAATAAAATAAAAAAATCCTAACTACAATACCTTACCCACATTAGCTACTGCAACAAATGGTAATAGTCGACTAAACATCCTGCCTTAAATACTCGTATATAGATAGGCGTAGCCATTAAAATTAGTGACCACTGGAGCAGCGTACACAGAAAGCGGGCTTGAACAATTCTGCACATACACAAGGGGTTAAAAATAGAAAAGAAAAGGGAATAAAAACAAGGATAGAAAACAAAAAGAGGAGGAAAGATGGCGGTAAACCGGTAAGAAGGCAGATGGCTCACATCTTTTTGCGCAACCTATGTATTCTCTGGGAACATTCCAAAACTCATCTTTCGTGTTCTATCAAGGCGCTAATGTTGATAATTATGACCGGATTACGGATATACGGATTTTGAGCCCATCTTATTTTTAAGTTCTGGTAGTTGATTGTGTTATATCTCATTGAACTTTTGAATTGTATTGAACCATATTTTGGATAATTTGTTTTTCTTAAGTTTTATTTATTTTTATTTATTACGATCATATTTACAGCTAACATTCCTAACCTTCAATCAATGCATTTTATTTATTTATTTATTATATGCAAACACCTTAAGCTAGGAATTACAAAGGTGGTATATAGCTTAATGCCTATAGGCATTGTCTCCCAGCCGCCCCTGGATGAAGGTGAGAATGTGCGGTAGGCTTTAATTGTGATAATACAATTTTAGAGAAAAAACAAAAAATGTATAGAAAAGAAAACAAATTAAATAAAAGGGGAAGAATAAGAATAGTAATACTTAATACATGCATAAGTGCCTAATTTTGATGTATGAACAGCTTGTACAGTAACACAGTATGTGCCGTGGTACCTCTAAAAAGATCGGACTAATCATAGATCAAGAGCAATTAGATATTAAAAATATAGAATGCTAAAATGGTGATCAATAAAATACAATATCCTTATCAGCTGTACAATATGGCAGTGGATAGTTCGTATGTCGTTGAACTTTTCTACACGTCGCAGAGCTGGAAAATTCTAATTATAAGAAAGAAAATACATACCTATGTAGATGCGTGAATAGGGACGCAGTTGAACGTTTCGCAAAAAGGATACGAAATTAAACACGGAAAAAATATTCCGCAAAGTTACTTTCTTTTGAGAATGAACTTTGTCAATAAATATTAACATTCTTAAACTGCATAAATTCTTAAATTACATTGCGCATCTAAAGAATGAAAAAGTCCGGACTCGATGAATCGCTTATTTTACACTGTTCGGGGTTGATTTTAAAAATGTGTCTACTGATTTCAGTCTATTTAGGCTTCTCCCTATTTATTTAAAGGAGCCTGTAAATTATACACGGAAAAATTATGCCACAACGTTGCTTTCTTTTGAGAATGAACTACGTCAATAAATAATAACATTCTTAAACTGTATACATTCTTAAATATCATTGCGCATCTAAAGTATGAAAAAGTCCGGACTCGATGAATCGCTTATTTTACACTGTTCGAGGTTGATTTTAAAAATGTGTCTACTGATTTCAGTCTATTTAGGCTTCTCCCTATTTATTTAAAGGAGCCTGTAAATTATACACGGAAAAATTATGCCACAACGTTGCTTTCTTTTGAGAATGAACTACGTCAATAAATAATAACATTCTTAAACTGTATACATTCTTAAATATCATTGCGCATCTAAAGTATGAAAAAGTCCGGACTCGATGAATCGCTTATTTTACACTGTTCGAGGTTGATTTTAAAAATGTGTCTACTGATTTCAGTCTATTTAGGCTTCTCCCTATTTATTTAAAGGAGCCTGTAAATTATACACGGAAAAATTATGCCACAACGTTGCTTTCTTTTGAGAATGAACTACGTCAATAAATAATAACATTCTTAAACTGTATACATTCTTAAATATCATTGCGCATCTAAAGTATGAGAAAGTCCGGACTCGATGAATCGCTTATTTTACACTGTTCGGGGTTGATTTTAAAAATGTGTCTACTGATTTCAGTCTATTTAGGCTTCTCCCTATCTATTTAAAGGAGCCTGTAAAATATACACGGAAAAATTATGCCACAACGTTGCTTTCTTTTGAGAATGAACTACGTCAATAAATAATAACATTCTTAAACTGCATACATTCTTAAATATCATTGCGCATTAATGCGCATCTAAAGTATGAAAAAGTCCAAGTTGATTTTAAAAATATGTCTACTGAAATAGGCTTTCCCCTATTTTTTTAAATAACCTGTAACTCGAGTTACCCAAATTAAAAAGTTACTCTACGTAAATTTTCATTTCTTGGCCACATTTTTTGATTTTGATGGTTTGAATCGACTATGCCGTATTTCTTAGATTTACATACATGATTACTTACATTTTGCCTTTACCGGGCCGGAGTTTTTTTTAAAGAAATGTCCTGTATGAAATAAATTATCAAAATAATCAGTCTTCTTTATCCAACATCATCAGGTTAACTCTTAAGCGTTCAAGAAACTTTCTATTCTTAGACAAACAAAAACTGGTGACCCAACTTGGACGAAGACGTCTATCGCAGGCGTGCAGTGCTCCCTCAAAAGGGCGGCAAAAACAAACAATGCCAACCTATTAACACACACAAGCAATGCAGGGATGCGCCTAACAAGGATCGTTGCAAAATTCATTACCACTGCCTCCATAACTCGGGCTACTAGATAAGGTGGTCCATTAGATGCGTTTGCAGGACCGGTTTGAATTGGATAGGGTTTAAAAGCGGGCGTCGGGACTTGGGACCTCATTCCCGTGCCAACCTCTCTCAAGGCCTCTCCTGGATCCAACATGTGGCGTCTCTCTGTTTTAATGCTGATCGCGACTGCCTCAGCGCAGATCCCTTCGCTGGGATGGTGTCCAGACTACCAGGTGAGTTGTACGATATTTTGTACTTTATATAGGTTTTAGAATTGTTTTAAAACGAAATGCTCCCAAAGTCTCGTTTCGTTTATCTTTCATTTTTTTCGTCTATTTTTATATATGTACTTACTATGTTTATCACCAAATTATTCTTCCACACCTATCCAATTTTTGAAATTTTATTTGTCTTTGAAATTCTTGTTTGAAAGAAATATGTTTTAAAGGTTTGTACATTATAATTAAAAAAAAATTCTTCAAAATTCTTACGGGTTCTTTTTTCGCATTTTTTTAACCAAATCAAAAGATGATTGTAAAATATGGGTAAGAAGTAGTAGTAGTTAGTTCGAAGTATCGAAAATTGTAGGAGTAACCAAGGATAACTAAATACACGCTAAATGTAGAGATTGTTTCAAATACTATGGCTGCAACCCTTTTTGCGTCCCACTGCTGGGCACGGGTCTCTCCCCAATATTGGGGAGGCCTACTATAATACTATAGTTACTCGTAATTTTTCTAGTTCATTATTATTTTCTTGTTTGTACTTACGCAAATTTCGTGTATATTTCGCATATTTCTGCACTGTTTTGGACGTGAAAGCTGAAGTCCCACAGCCACCGTCCTTGACCTCCCAGGTGTATCACATGTGACCTCAGAGCTGCTTATATAACCGGCACCACGCGAACGGTAGAGACCGGTCGCCGGTCGATGACTCCACTTTCGGTTTCGTTGCCATTCATGAGTGGTCCTGTTTAGTTTAATTCGTCAGACTACTTTAAATTCAGCAACTTTTTGTGTAAGGTCAGGGACGTAAAACTGAGAGGATTAAAATGAGCGGTGCAGCCAATGAAATAATACAAAGTAAAAATATAGAATAACTTTAAAATTAATCTACACTTATATACATATACACTATTTATTTACTTATATTACTCATATATATATTTACATAGATTTATATATGCTTATATATTACTAGCTGCCCCCGCGAACTCCGTACCGCGTAGAAATGTTTTGGTGGGCCACCCTTATCACTTAGGGGGATGAAAAATAGATGTCAGACCTACTCAATATGCTCACAAAATTTCATGAGAATCGGTCAAGCCGTTTCGGAGGAGTATGGCAACGAAAACTGTGACACGAGAATTTTATATATTAGATATATATATATATTTATATATTATTATCTATATAAATTCGAAAGTAACTCTGTCTGTCTGTCTGTCTGCTACGCTTTCCCGCTTAAAGTACTGAACCAATTTTAATGAAATTTGGAAACCAGACAGAGTGGACCTTGGGAAAGGACAAAGGATGTTCTTTACCCTACTGGAATCTATAAAACGGGTTCAGTCAGTCAAAGCCGCCTGGCTAAACGCCTATGATTTTAAAAATTTCAATATTGTTTTACGTCGTGTTTCAAAGGGATGGAAGAAAGTTAGAGAAATAGCCTGGAATAGCACACAGACTTTTTTATCCTACGGGGACCCATAAAACGGGTCCACGCAGTCTTCTCCTGGCGGAAGGCTAGTTAATGTATAAAGAAGAACTATTAAAACTACAAGATCTATGATTAACATAATTTTCATAATGAAATAATCTTCCAATTCTTCAACTATTTTCGTGCTGAAATATTCAATAATAAATAAAATAGCGTGGGGTGCATGGTGTCAATATATTATTATAAGAATAAGGTTATATCATAAGAAGGATTATCATTTAAAATCTCAAACAGCGCCCCACGCTTTTTGTTTACAATAATATAGGTATATTTTCTTCTTATTTTTACTTCTATTTTGTTTTTTCACAAAAGCGGGTTTTTTTAGTTTTATGAAGTACATTATTTATTTTTTATTTTTAGATGGACTTTGTTTCATATTATTTTATTATCATCGGCCCTTGACCCCTGTGTATTTTTCAAGTTAATCAGACTCTTAGAAGTAGGTAAAAAGGAGGTTAGAAAATTCCGTTACATGATACAGGTCAAGATAATAAAAGCGTGTTAAAAAGATAATAAAGCTAGTTGGTAATATTTTCTGGTTATTTTTTATATAGCCGATGGCGAATTTCAATATCAATCGGTTCCTCGGCGACTGGTACGAAGCTGAGCGGTACTTCACCGTCAGCGAGCTGGGCACCCGCTGCGTCACCACCAAATACGAGAGCACGCCTGAAGGCAGGATCCTCGTCTCCAACGAAATCACCAACTCCTTGTAAGTACTTACAGTTTAACTAACGTAAATTAACTTGCTCCAGAACAATGAAACGCGATGAAGGCTCTGGGCACAGTTGACCTATTCTAGAATAAATAGCATAAGATTTAGCTTAAATAAGTAAGCAAATGAGCAGCGATGGCCGAGTGGTAAAGACCGCGATCTGCAACGCGGAAACACCGGGTTCAAATCCTCGGCGCGCACCTCTGACAAAGAAATTTGTAAGGTGCGCATTCATGGTTGCGCCACGGTGATGGAAAATATTACGATATTTAATTGATTTCAATGTTTTCCATCACCGTGCATGCCTGGGAGAAACGCATAATTGCTCGAAACCATGATTTCCACCGATCCGCACTTGGCCAGCGTGGTGGACTATGGCCTAAATCCCTCTCACATGTTAGGGGAGACCTGTGCCCAGAAGTGGGACATAAAAAAGGTTGATTAAAAAAATAGAAACTTTTGACTATCTTCTACTGTATGGTGATTCGTTTTTTTAAGCTCGTGTTTAGAGTTTCAGGTCATAAATTATGAAAAATATCAACGTCTTTCCATTTTGAAATTGTAGCTTAGGATTCTATTTCGCTGTAATCATTAGAAACCAAAAGTCAAACAATTTAATCGCCGAAATCCAATACCTATTCCATAGGTTTATTTCTGGTGGAACAGCTTTATAAATATTTATTAATAACCTTTTAGAACTGGCCTCAAACGTGTTATGGACGGCACGTTGCAAATGATCGGGCGCGAGGGCGAGGGCCGAATGATCGTCAAGTACTCCACTCTCCCTGTGCCCTACGACACCGAGTTCAGCATCCTTGACACCGACTACGACAGCTACGCAGTCATGTGGTCCTGCAGCGGCATCGGCCCTGTGCACATCCGTAAGTAGAAAACCATTTCTTTCAAAATCAACATTAACTTCCTTTTTCTTTACTAATACGAATACTGAAGCTAATATTGATGTGAATAATCTATATTCACATCAATATTAGCTTCGACTGATGTAAGAATTTGCGTTAAACATTAGCTTATTTAACATTGTTTAATAAAATTTGAATCATTTAAACTACTTCTAAGAAATAATTATTTAGAAACTCTTAGGATTTTATCACTTTTTAACTAACTCGCGTTTTTTGTGTTAAAACTATTGTATACGCTTTATTATTGATTAATAAGACATACCTTAAATTAGCTAACTTACTACTGTTTTTACGAGTGTTCTAGTTACATAAGAACCTCATCAGATCTTATATTCCTAATGATCCTCCTCACCCATTTGCCGTTTTTATTGTAATAACATTAATATTAAACTTTAAATATTTTTAACAGAGAACGCCTGGATCTTGACCCGTGAGAGGCTCGCTCCACCAATGGTGATGCAGTACGCTTACGCCGCTCTCGAACGTTATAAGATCTCCAGGACCTTCTTTGTGAAGACAAACCAGGATGACTGCTCCGTACTCCCCAACCCTGTGTCCATGGACGTGAAGATTGCTGATGAGGTCGAAGTAGTAAAAAGCGCGGTCGTTGTACCCGTTGTTGATGAGAAGGATAAGAATGTTGTAGTTGCTCCTGTTGAGGTAAGTTTAATCTAGCGAGGTAGTCTAATGAGATGGGAAAAGGAAATATAGTTTGATAAATAGTCTGTAATTTGTTTATGTTACCTTTTGTGATATCCTTTATTCTGTTTTATTTCTTGATACAATTTTAAGGGTATGAAATAAAATCTTGAAATATATTTCATCCAAAAAAGTTTAACCTCTTTTCTCTTTCTTTCAATCATTATGTATATCTAATTTTATCTAATATGGATTTTATTTTGTCTAACTGTATCTTTCTTAACTGTTTTTTTATATAAATATCTAACGTAATACATAATTAACATTAGTAAATTCGTCTACAGAAAGCTGTAGATCCCGTAGTGAAGCCAGAGGTTGTGCAGGAGCGCTCTGCGGTTCCAGAAGTGGCTGCAGACCCAATGCCGGCTGAAAGTCCCATGAAGGAAACTGATCAGAAAGACATGAAAATGGGTAACGAACTCGAGGACATGAAGAAGAAAGAAGAAATGCCAATGACAGAAATGCCTGCAGCCAGTGAGAAGAAGGAGGAAATGATGGAACCCATGCAACCCATGAAACCAGTCCAATAACTTAATCATGTAGCAAATAATATGTATAAATGTGACTGACTGTGTGAGTTCTTACTGTAGTATCTGAACACAATAGGGCTATTGTACCAAATAACTCGGACAAGTTGGAATACAGATACGGGATCGTCTTTTTGACGCAATCTGTTAGTCTTAAATGCGATAGTCATTTTTGTAAAGAATAAAGAATCAAACCGAAATAAAACTTTGATGTTTTATTTTTTATAATTCCTTTTACGAGAAATCAATGTACAATGTACATTGTATACAACATTCATAACTATTTAGACTTAATATTGTAATTTGTAATAACGCACATTGAAATTATAATTTTTTAAGTAGATATATATATCACCTAAATGAATTTACAAATAATCTTTATAAAATGACTACTTACAACAATAACAACAAACCACACTTTTCACACCGAATTTTCAGTTTTGTTTTAGTATCTTTAAATTTTCCTAAAAACATGTTCCTACTTATGGTCCTACTGGAACAGCAATTTCCTGAAATCAAAGTACACGAACAACCAATTACAGTAGAGTTCTTTAAAATGCTAAATCAACAAATAATAACATTTTGTAAAGCGATTTTGCAATAGTAATGAACACCATAAATAAAACAATTTGAACTCTATTGCTATTTAATTTTGGTTTAATTCTTAGTAGCGTTTTGTCACTGAGATAGGCCCATAAAGTGAATTCAGTTTTGAGTAATGCAGTAAAAACTATGTTCAGATTCAAAAATATTATGGGTGACTGCTATGTAGGTGCCCGATTTGCAATGATTTGCAAAAATTCGTAAGTCTTTACACATGCTACATAAGCAACATTATTAATAAGCATAAGTTAACAACAAATATCTAATTTTGGTCAAAAAATGTATGATTATTTTTTAATCACGATGATACATTAAAATTGTTTATTTTTACATGTATGTTATATTCGTCTTATAGCGTCAGTGTACAACAGTGTGTACAAAATATAATAGAATATTTTGAAACAGAGCGCAAAAGAAACGGGTCTGATTGTATTGGTCGGGCTGATACTGAGCGCCCACTCCCGGCCGCTATCCCACTACTGCCCGATACGGGGACTTTTGGCTGCTGGGTTTCCCCCCTGGCCCGGTTCGCCCCTCCTTAGTTAACCTGCATCTCCCAGACTCCTCCGGGTGATCCATATTAATACCAGGCTTAGTGTGGACGTCCAGTCAACATGGGCCACACAGCACCAGGACTCCCGACCTCAAACCATCCTCCGGTCCCGACCTCCGAGTAGCCGGATTACAGGAGACGCCACGCTCCCAGTCGAAAGAACTGACGAATTTATGATACACATTAGAGCAGAAGTCGTGACTTCGATTCCTACCTTTAAAGACATTTTCTATTTAATACAAATTTTAAAAAGTCGGATAATTTCGTGAAATACGAAAATTTATTTATAATTTAATATAATAAAGAACAAACCAAACTATGGGTACTACAAAATTTTTGTACGCTTTTTTCTTAAGTTACTTGGCTGTAGCGCTCTCTACAGTCACTATACTGTACTAAATTAATACACAACTCAGAATCGGCTTCAAAGTTGACAACACAGATGGCGCTGTCTTAGTTACGTTTTTAATTTTATTCTTTTATCGCACATAAATTAAAAATCACATTATCCATATTAATACCCTCTATAAACATACTGATATTGCTTACAAAAGCATTATTATGCTGTCAGATACTGATTGTATTAAATGTTATCTTGGATAGCTCTTTAAAAAATGGATGATTTATACTTACTCGTAGGTACTACCTATCTTTTTGGATTGATCATTATAATTAAAATCCATAAAATTGGATCCTAAACTTATTACAAAAATTGTCTTTCGTCAGGGTTCAAAACGTAGATTTTTCATCTTTACGATTCTTTACAAATTTTCTATCCAAGAAATAAGAAATGGTAAAATACTTGTGAAAAGCACAATTAGGTAGAAATTTGCAAATGCTTATTAAGTTGACTCAAAGTTCAGATAAATATTATGTAGGTATATTGTTTCAAATGAAATGAATAGTTTTGTATTTTGATTTGTAAAGTTGCACACGGCGGACCATGTTACAACAAGGACCGATAACTATTGTTAAAGAAATTCCTAAGGAAAGAAAGCAAAGAAGTACAAAGTCCACCACAACACAAAAGACTACCCTATGACAGGCATATAATTATAGGCATAAACATATGTGCAAGAAAAATAGAATATTCTAAAGACCTAGAGCAATTACAGAATAAAATATTAACTTAAATATTTTGAGACAAACCAAAGGCATATAAATGACGAATAATTTATTAAAAACGATTAACTATTAACAACCTTTCATAGATGTGAACAATAATAATAATACATATCTGTAAAAATATTTTAAATTACGAGAATTAAGAGATATACAAGCGAGAAGAAAATGAATAGTATTTTTAGTTCTGATGTTTGTGTAAACCACTTCCATTTATCGTCATGAAATACACTTTAGATATACATATTTGCAGAAATCTTTAAATTGAGACCTAAAGCATAAGAATAAATAATACATAATTATTTATGTATAGCAGAAGAATAAATAATTATGTATTATTTAGCTCTCAGTTTAAAGATTTCTGCAAATATGTACATTATTATTTGTATCTCGATATGCTTCAGGAAATAATTTGCGTAAGAAAAGATATTTAGTTAACAGTAACATTGGTATACTTACTGTACATTTTACATGTAAAGTAAATAAAAAAAAATTACTAATAAACAATTATTTTACTTATGAAATTGAGAGTGAAGTGATTTAAAAGATTGATTATTATCTACAGTGTTCCTTCATATTAGCAATTAAAACACCACAATACTTTTGTTGATTCAAGTCTGGAAAAATGTAAAGAATGCCAAATTACATGTGTTTTAGAATTTCATATAAATCCATATTGAGTTACACATTAAATTCTTTCTTTTTAATTAAATTTTTTTTTTCCTCATATGTATTTTAAAAATCAGAAGAAAATGCTGTGATATATTTTTGGAAAAAAAATAAGTAATTTTTGTAGTGGCCGTTTTAATTTTAACCATAGTAAAGAAATAATGTGTAAAATAAAGTAGCAACAAAAATAAATTGGAGATATAACTAAATTTTATTGTATTTTACAATGTTCAGATAATAATATACAGTATGTACACACATAGATCTCTGTTTTTGAGAAATATCGGGATGGCACGTCAGTGCCCCGCCAAGTCGAGCGCAAAGCAAACACTGCCGTACCATCCTTTACTGGAACCATTTCGCCGCATTTTCAGGCCCCTATTTGAGAACCTCTGGATAAGACTAGAGCGCTGAAATTTTCATCATCCAGTAAGCTATAATCACATACTTAAAATACAAAATTTCAAGTCTGTAGGTTATTTAGTTCCGAAGCTAAGCGAAAGCAAAGTTTCGCATTTACGACACTCACTCACTCATGGATCATCAAAATAGAACTAGTACTTCCCATAAACTCAGAGAGCTGAAATTTGGTACAGAGTTAGGGTTCAATGGCCACATAAAGGGAAAACTATAAAAACTAGGATAACTAGGATTATTTAGTACTCTTGGTCCATCCTTTACTGGAACCATTTCGCCACATTTTCAGGCCCCTATTAGAGAACCTCTGGATAAGACCAGAGAGCTGAAATTTTCATCATCCAGTAAGCTATAAACACATACTTAAAATCCAAAATTTCAAGTCTGTAGGTCATTTAGTTCCGCTGATAAGCGAAAGCAAAGATTCGCATTTTCGTTCGCATTTACGACACTCACCTCACTCATAAAATCAAAATAGAACTAGTACTTCCCATAAACTCAGAGAGCTGAAATTTGGTACAGAGTTAGGGTTTAATGGCCACATAAAGGGAAAACTATAAAAACTAGGATAACTAGGATTATTTAGTACTCTTGGTCCATCCCTTACTAGAACCATTTCGCCACATTTTCAGGCCCCTATTAGAGAAGCTCTGGATAAGACCAGAGCGCTGAAATTTTCATCATCCAGTAAGCTATAATCACATACTTAAAATCCAAAATTACAAGTCTGTAGGTCATTTAGTTCCGAAGTTAAGCGAAAGCAAAGTTTCGCATTTTCGTTCGCATTTACGACACTCACCTCACTCATAAAATCAAAATAGAACTAGTACTTCCCATAAACTCAGAGAGCTGAAATTTGGTACAGAGTTAGGGTTTAATGGCCACATAAAGGGAAAACTATAAAAACTAGGATAACTAGGATCATTTAGTACTCTTGGTCCATCCTTTACTAGAACCATTTCGCCACATTTTCAGGCCCCTATTAGAGAACCTCTGGATAAGACCAGAGCGCTGAAATTTTCATCATCCAGTAAGCTATAATCACATACTTAAAATCCAAAATTACAAGTCTGTAGGTCATTTAGTTCCGAAGTTAAGCGAAAGCAAAATTTTGTTTATTTAGTTAGATAGTACCTGGGGGCGTCCAGCGTTGCTCGGAATAAAACAATTTATTTACTTGGTTTATTTTTAAGCAAAACATTCATTGACTTAGTGTTACTTTACAAATCCTTTTGAAATACCTAGCTCCCAATAAAAAAAAATTGTCACAAAAAATTAAAATTGCAGCTTGCCTACGAGATTTGAACCCGGGTCTCCAGCTCCGTAGTCGGCTTTCGTAACCATTCGACCAAGAAAGCATTAACATTATTCACGAAATTTTTATAGAGGTCTTTCATAATTATCGACATTGTTATTTGTTTGAAGGGTGGATTGTCAAACTTGTATATAAGACCCAGTGTATGAAAATTTTTAAAGCAATCGCAAATAAATGGGACTCGAAGTCACATCCTTTCTTCGACTCCGAGAATAAGTGACCCGAAGTTTTTTCGAACCTCAACCCCCTCTCCTCGAGTCCTCCAGGAGGCAGGACAGTAGGTAATTCCTTTGGTAGAAAGTTCATTGATTTTATTATGTAATTATTAATATTAATAATTAACACTTGTCTAATAATAAAGATAAAGAGTTAACGGTATGTTTATAGTTTGTATAGATTGAGTAGGTTCAGTATTATTTTCTTTGAGTTTTTTTTTATTAATATCTAATTTAATCTAGCCTATTGCGTCCCAATGCTGGGCGAATGCCTCCCCTTCTGCTTTTAATACGCATATAAATAAAATTAAAGGAAAACTCTGGATAAGACAAGATTGGCTTTTATACTTATACTTACAAGTATACAAGAAGACACAGTCGAACGATTAACTTTATTCTACTCGAACATTACATAGGTAAATTAAATAAACAAATTACACTAAAATATTAATTTCGCTCATTTGGTCAAAATATAATGCATTGGACTAAGAGTGGCGGTGATAGTGAGGTCGCTAGATGGCGCCTGACTGTATTTTAAAACGCGCTTGCGGCCGCGTTACAATCGACTCGTTTACGACATTCTTCTACTGCGCTTGAAAACGTTTGCTATGGATAAGGAGGGATTATTTGCATTTTGTTGATTTCGCTTATTATTTCGTGAGGTTTGCTAAGGTTTAGGGCATGCATCAATGCGAAATACCTAATCACAAGCCACGCCTCTACCCTGCGGCGGGGTGATGTTCCCATAAACTCGCCATCGCCATCTATCGGTGACTTTAAGTAAAAATAAGTTGATTTCTAAATTACGAGCCAGCGTCACCTAGCGGAACAACGAAGAAGCTCTTATACAACGAAGAAGCTCAAATAACTGTCTTGCAACAATGTCATTTAGTAACAAAATTTTGAACATATACGTTTAATATATCAGCAACGTACAGTAATTAAACATTGCAAAAAATACGAATGTACAGCTTCGACTGTTCTACGATTGTATACAGTGGGCCGCAGCTCATATGTAAAATTATAAAGTAAAAAAATCGATACTTAAAATAAATTCACAATTTTGTTCACTTTTTTAATGAATCAGAAACGGAAAAACGTTTTCACTGTAAAAAAAATATTTGTGGTTGAGGACTAATTTTACAAAAACTTTACAAGTGGGAATCGAACCCAGAACACTCCTACGAAATGCACGAGATTTTATTACGAGCTACGCTCACTACTTCACTAAAAGTGAAATAAAGGATCAGTATGGCTACACATTACCTACGTAAGGATTTCTCGTTGTCGTGTCGTTGTCGTTGTAGTGTAATTGTAGGTTTTTATTTATGAAACAAAATTGATTACGGTGTAAAAAAAATAAACACCTAAAGTATATAATGAATCATAGCTTTGTACCTAGGTTACTTACGTACTTTTCTTTTGTTCATGTAGACTTCTTTCGGCCGTAAGAATTTCAAATATTTATGTTTTCAGTCTGTCTTTTTATAAGCTTTTTAATGTAAAAATTATTTGTAATTTTAAAATAGTAAAAAAAACAAATTTATATAATATAAAAAACATATGCTACGCTGGGGATCGAACCTGAGTCGTATTGCAAACGTGAGTGAAACAAGACTTCAAAAACTTGACTACAGACGCTACTTTCCAAATCGTGAAATAAGGACCAAGTGTGACTACCGAGTTAGCTAGCCTAAAATAAAATATATTACGAAAAAAATTATTGTAAATAGATTATCGATATATCGGGTATTGTTTCTTTTTACTTACCTTTTTTCTTCGTTCATATAAGCTATTTGCTGTCGTTTGAATTGTAAATATTTCCGTTTTGATAATTTATTTTTACTTTTATTTCCCATTTTCTAAACTTTAAAATTACCTAATTCTTACTAAAAATAATAACTTATACCTAATACTTACTTACTAAGAAACAAAATATATTTTCAAAAACTAAACAAAATGAAATAAAATTTGAAATTTTTGTATTTCGCGGGCGATACGGGCATAAAAAGTACGCGTCCATCGTTGACAGTGGTCACGGGTGGTATCATGGTGGGATGGGATGGGAGTGGCGTGGCGAAGAGAAGAGACTGATGGCATGCGTTACTTCAGCGGCCAGCGCTCGCGAGGAAAAGAAAGCATCATCTTATTTTGAATGTCGCATCCCGGGGCGGGGGGGCGGCGGCGCGCGGCGCGGCTGCTGGCGGGCCCGCCCGCGCGCACGCAGACCGCGCGGCACGCTCCCACCGCACAGGCCATAGTTTGCTTAATGCTGTTATCACTCATGAACCAGAACTCGACCTATTCTATACGTCCACTAATAAGTTTATATTTTATTGTGCTAAAATTGTATCAATACATAATCTTTGATAATTATTTGTTTTTAATAAATTTTAATTCAATTAATAATAATTGAAATCTAATTAAATTCTTAAATTTTATGTTAAATAATAATTAATTTAATTTGTAATACAATATAATTGCTTATGTACTATTTTATAATATTTGTGTTTAATATGATTAATATTGTAGTTCTTCAATAATATTTTTATAATGTAATAATGTTAGCTGGTAGTGCGATTTGGCATCGCTGTAAGCGCTACAAGCAATTGTTGTGAATAATAAATAAATAAATAAATAGTACTCTTAGTTTTCTAGGTTTAATTTACATTTAGGCAGTACTTCGAATAAAAAGAAAAAAACTGTGTCAAATAAGAAAATCTAATAAAATAAATCAATATGCCCACGTTTCTACAAAAAGAAGTGAAATCCCACCAAAACATTCTGTAAAAAACTAGCCAAGTCTCGATGGAGCTGCTTGTTTATCTCTAAAAAGTAATGAAATCTAGAGAAAGTCGTGCCAAGTCTAAGGTTCCTTACTGCGATTTCTTTATTATTATAGTTAATGTTGTGTGACTTGGCCGTTGAAGGATACACAAGTGTTATTTTATGTTAGATCGGTGGTCGATTTGACGCTCCAAAAAGAAGTGAGCAGAAGTCAGCATTCTCAATGCTGAATGCATGTGTTGCACAATCAACAACAGCCTAAAATGAGACACTAGCGTCCAATTACCAATACCAGTATGGGCTATTATCTCGCTTAACATGGTACATACATGGTACGTACATGAACATAGGTAGTTAAAACAGATATAACATTACGTGTAAACAAAAAGAATGTTCAACGGCCAAGTCACACAACGTTAACTATAATAATAAAGAAATCGCAGTAAGGAACCTTAGACTTGGCACGACTTTCTCTAGATTTCATTACTTTTTAGAGATAAACAAGCAGCTCCATCGAGACTTGGCTAGTTTTTTACAGAATGTTTTGGTGGGATACCTGCTTACACGAATACATAAAAGGAAACATTAAATTCTTGGTCAGTTAAGTAGATACTTGTTTTTTCTACGTCCATGGGTACTTGACGTACATGTAAGGCAAGCATTTTCTTAAAGCTACAAATGTCTTTTTCTTCTTAATAAATTTTCTTTAATCTTCAGTTATTTGGAGCTTTGTTCATACTTCTGTGTTAAGTATTTCAAAAAATAAGATTGCTGTAGATACGAAAAAAGCAACGTGTTTTACTTATCCTGTAATTAAGTTAATCTTTGAAATCTTGTTTACAACAGCAACCAGTTCAGCGCATACGCAGTCGACACTTGACCAGTAAGAGGACTGGCCGAGTTTTGAGTTTCCTTTTTTAACACTCGAGTTAAAATAAATTTGTATTTCTATGAGAAGTGCTAACCAACGTGTGTAAACATACCGGTGATTTGAATTTGAAGGTGAGTCGGATATTTAATTATCAAAACAGGAAATCTACGAAAATATGATTACATAATAATATTTGCTTTATTAACGTAATAATAAATATTATGTTATTACTACAAAACAACAGTTCTATTATAGGACCTAAGATTCTTCATAAAAAAAATTAATGATTCTACCTACACCACCTACATCTACCTATATTAATTTAGTTCAAATTTTTATTTTATAATGTTTAATCTATAAGTAATGGGGGACCCTTCTATGCTGTTCGATCTCGCATCACATTAACCGGCTTAGGGCTTTTTTCTAAAAATAGCTACCCAAGCCTTAGGATCAAGCAATATTTTCTATTCTATTCTATTTTGTGCTAACATTTTTAGTGAAATAACATTTTTCATGCTACCCATTAGGTTCAAGGTTAAATTTTCCGCTCAACGTCCGTTCACTCCGTTACTCTCATCACTTATGAAACTATTCAATTTTTTGCTAATATTTACTGCCTCTGTACCTCTATGTAAGTCGTTCTCGCTATTTTTATAGTTTTTCTTTTTGGATACATTGACGTTTTTGAGTCGGCAGGATCAGAAGTATTTTTATTTGCCCTAGCAACGAAAGACTACGACGAGAAAAGAATGGACAACAAAGGCATTCGAAATTGTTAAAAATTATTTTAATGTCCTATAAAATAATGTTGTCCAAAGAGTTAAGGAAATTAACTTTATTACAGCACAACTTATTTAAGAAAGTTAAAATATTTATCTTCTTATCAAGTTATTGTCACTCCTTTTCAATACAATAATATTATTTCCAAACAACTTTCTAAATGTACGTAAACTATGTAAGTCTTCGATTTAAATGTATATTCTAAAATACATTTCACAAGGATATTTTGAAAAGTGAATGTGGGGGCTAAATTAAAAAAAAAATGTGTTAATTATTATTAATAATTTTATTTTAAATTAATTAATTAATGGTTATTAATAATAAAACATAATTATTATTGATCTTTAATATTTTATTTGTTATTAACCTGTTAAATTAATTTATCTGAAGTCTGGAACTTTTGGCAAAATTTTTCATAACTTCAAATACTACGAACTTTAGGTATAAATGATGTATCTACTGAAAAACTGTCACATTACTTTCGATTGTTTTTTTTTTTGACGGGACCTCGATAGATCACTCTTTTGTTCTTTGCTTTATTTTCATCTTCTTCCAGCCATTTTGCTCAATATAGGTTAATTACAGTGCCCAATTGTTATGGCATGAAACAAAAAAGCTAAACATGGATGGATGGATGGATTTTCGGGTTGCCTCCGAAACTAAATCACACTCATTCTGGTTAGGTAGTCATCGCTTTACTCGGAAATCTGATCTGATTGAGTCACGATTGACGAAGTTGATTAACCGACGCAAGGATGTTGACTATTATTATGTATCCCAGTTTGAACGAATTGGACAATTGGATTTAAATGTACTTAACACTGGACTGGATATTGGATACACCTACACAGATCGTGCGATGTCAACAGACAACATCAAAAACTTTTGGTTTTAGTGTAACGTACATTGTTTAACCAATGAAGTTACATTAACTATTGTAATTCTAAATCTAAATGAGATTGGATATTCTGAAATCCTTATCCATGAGTGCATTAGTCAAAAGATCTTCTGTTTATTTTCTTTTACAGTAAAGTGCAGAAGTAAAAGTGCATTAAGCAAAATATGGGTGAAAAAGGTTTCACAAAATATTTAGATGACTAAATTTTATTTAATTCCATTCTTTTATTTTCTTTATTATATTAGTACAGAGCTTTATCATAAAGGAAAGCAACCATTAATGATACTCGTACCTTTAGATATTGGACATGTAGTAGGTATCATAAAAAGTAATTAATAAATAAGATAATTATTAACGTCAAAAACGTATTTATTAAATAATTATAATCCACACTTTTCTTCAAAACGTTTATTTGTCTTCTAAATATATTTGAACAACTAACAATACTTATGAATAATATATATTTATATACCTATCATCTCATATGGGTTATTTTTCTTCTACAAAATAATTCTCGCGGGTTTAGAACTGTAAACACGTTGTAGGTAATATTTAAAACACATGGTCAATACCAAGAAAATTTTCGAACATTGAAATATACTGTATAGCCATAGGCATGTCATTGTTCGAAAATTTTTGTTAAATAATTCTAATATTTGTTTAATAAACAAAGAAGAACTATTCACCTCAAATATTAGTTCCAATAATACAAAATCTAAATATTAATTTACTTAAACATGAAAAATTCGTTGAACTTTGAACTAGTTTATTAACTGTTAACTGTACTATGTGCCCGTGGTTTCACCCGCGTTGACGTTATTTTTACTATGACTCCATTGAAATAAAATCAAAATATGAAATTTAAATAGTTTTGTAGCAAAAGAAAATATTATACATAATTCTTATAATAATCTTGTAATAAACGAAAACAGTTTTGAAAGATTATTATCAATATTCATAACGTAAGTCGGTACAAGAGAACGTGCGAAAGTCGATTGAAATGAACATATTATATACTTGTAATGTAAAATGGGCGAGTGACGGTGACTTGCTGGGTGGAGCTAGTGAAGAATATTTTTTTTAAATATAAATACCGATATAGTAATAAAATTTTCAAAGGCACTTAGCAGATGTGTTATTATTTTTATCAAGAAACATTCAGGTAAATTCGTAAAGAGTAAATTGTCTCCTCAAACAAAAAATAATTGAATCAATTTTTTTCATATCAAAGTTTATTTTATTTAACTATAATAATACTTGCTTCGAGATATATTATTTTAGTAAGCAAGTCACGGGCAAGTTTTTCCAAATTTTTAAGCAAAGGTTAAGTACACGAATGGTTTTGCATTGACGCCGATGAATGTAATGTCCTCAATAGACACGATTTCTGCAATAAATACGGTAAAAACTAGTAAGGAAAATGATCTTCTGGGTACCAATCAATCGATCGGCATCAACGATCTGGAATACTGGAATACCGCAGGGTACCGTTACGGAATACCGTAACTTAGACATACTTACTGTAGTAAGTACAAGTCCAGGCATACAAGATACTTACAAGGTTACAAGTCGAGACTTCCACAGAGTACTTTTTATGTGAGACTTCATCCGCCATTGCACCCGTCGTAAATGTGCTAGTAATGTGACAAAACAATTTTATGCTTACGGTCAACGTTTGGTCGATTTACTATAGGCGCATGAGCGTACCCAGTTTTTTGTTCAGGGGCAAGTTCTTGGTCAGGGGCGGCAAATTTTTTCGAACTGGGTACCGCGCGCAAATTTGCCTTCCACGTTACACGAAGACGCGCACAAAATATTAAATATACAAAGGAAACAGTAGGAGGTAGCATATCTAGCTTATTAAATTCTTTATAGGTTTCTTTTATCGATTGGGTGATCTTTTGGAATTTTTGAATCCCTGAAGTAGGACCTAGATCCATGACTTGGAATGTTGGAATTTCATCCCTGGATTTGGACCTTGAAAATCTTATAATAAGTCTAAGAAATAGTTCATTTTGTATATGGATTATTGGAGTATTATGGTTTCGTATAAAGGTTTGATTTTAAAAGAAAATGGAAAATGGCAGAGGAGTTGCAGTTTTCCCTTTTTCTATCCACGCGTTCTATCCACTAAAAACCACAGAATAACTTAGCTAGTGAAAGAAGAAAGGCTGTAATGTATTTTAGATAACTAACTTCTATAAATTTTTCCATTCGCTTTTACTCTTTCCGTGCCTTATTTGGGGCTTCTCCCCATAGTCTACGTAATAACGAATATCGTTCGACAAATAAAACAGTATTTTTTTTAAATGTAGGTATGGTATCCTCTACTCATTTAACAGCATGATGAGAATTTTTTTTACCCATCATCCTCACAATGTACTTAACTTGCCTGACACATCAAACACGCGTTTCAACGTTTTGCCTATAATAGGAATGTTTATCAAGGACAGATAGTAAATTTGTGTTTTGTTCCGAGTTCACAATACAATTTGCGGTTTGCGCCGAATTTGTAAATGTTGTTGTGAATTAGGAACATACCTTTATTTTATGTGTTACATTACATTAAATCTATAAATAAGCACGATTTACAACCTGTAAATTGGAACATTACGTAATTTTTTTCCTGGTTAGAATACAGCTAGTGCATTGTAAAAAGTCTTTAGAAAATAGCTGAAAATTATTTTCATAGCTGCATTCAAAGATAATGTGTTAATCGACACTTTACTTAATACTACTAATTACCAAGTTAAATATAAAATAAAGTACAAAGCGTAATTAATATACATACCTACTTAGTTGCATTTAGCCATATGCTTTATACAGATTACTTACGTTCTACACTTGTCGGAGGGGCGATTAGTTTGGTTTAGTCTTTACTATATTATCGTAAATTATAAAAATAAAAAATTAAAAAATTAAATATTTGAACTTCCTATAAACATTTGGTTTAAATTGTTATAGAATCAGTAGAAACTTAATTAAATTTAGTGTACAATTAAATGGAAGAGTAAAGTTTTTAACTGTGTTCTGTTGATTTTTAAGCACCTTGATCTATTTAAATAAATGTTCTAAATTTACATACAATGCAGTATTCCAATACTATTGGCTAGGTCTATTCACATTTAAAAGTACTAGTTTAGAAAAGTTTTATTACATTGTATTAAAATTTGTGTTCTAGATTACAAAATATATAATTTCTGTACTCCCACTTTTATAAAGACCTTAATCTACGTCCAATTTTATAATTCCTAAAAAATAATTTTATAAGAAAAAACGTGAGCGTGAACGACCCAGAGGGAAAAAATGCATTTTTCAAATTTTAAAATGTTCATGCATAAAATAAACAGTAACATACCTAGCTACATGGACACAATCATAATTATTATCATTTTACAGTTAACAGATTGTGTCGTAGATATAAAAATCTCATGTCGCGGTGTTCTTGACTTTAATTATTGTTTTGTTCATATTCGAACGAAAAATACCATTTCAAACCGCTAGCCTCTAGTCCCTGTAGCTTCGGGATTAAGAATAGAGCTACGGTATCCCCTGCCTGATCGTAAGAGGCGACTAAAAGGGGGCTTCCGGGGATGCGGACGGTGAGAGTGGGAGCTTGACCCGTCCAGCCAGCAGCCCCGGGAGGGACGGCGGTGTATGCGTGACCGCATGCCGCCGTGAACACCTGAAGGTGCTCTTGATGTATTCTAACGCGTATAAATCTTCCCTTGCGACCCTTATTATTAAGTTTACTTAAAGATAAATTACTTGAATTTAGTTATTAATGCGGTAGTAGGTATATAAATTTAGAACATAAGGTGTATTTGTGTTAAATATTGCAACGTCATCAATTAGTTTTCTTTTGGTTCAAAATTACAATTACCGACGCAAGAACTTTGAGGTCGATTTATTCGTATTTTTTTCGGCTACCGCGCGGAAGGCTAACACTAAATGTATTTACAACGTAAACTAAATGTTTTCTATACTCGTTACACTTTTAGGCGCGCATGGCCCGGCGGTTAGTGTAGAACGTAAACGATCTATGCCAAACGGTCGCGGTCGGGTGTGAGATGGGTGACCGCTAGTGGCAACAAATTGCATGCGCGTTTCCGTGCTTCGGAGGGCACGTTAAGCCGTCGGACCCGGTTGTTGTCGATAGATAACAGTCGTTAGACCTTGTCAGAGGCCTTATGGGCGGTTTAAAAACATCCGACAGCACCACAAACCCTTATCTCCACAAACCCGCATTGGAGCAGCGTGATGGAGTAACCTCCAGGCCTCCCCAATAATGGGAAGAGACCTGTGCCCAGCAGTGGGACGCAAAAAGGGTTGCAGTGGTTGCGGCCACTAATTAATTAATATTTATAATTAATTTTTTTTTATATATACAAACATTTCAGTACTGAGTGTACGTTTCTTAATTATATTGTCCTATTAAAGCATCATTAGCATTTGTATAGATAGTTCATTGTCGTTCGTGGGGGTCATTACCCTCACTCAACTAAACTTAAGGATCAACTTGGAAGCTAGAATGTGGGGTAACGGGTCTTCATTGTTCTCATTGAATAGTCATGACCGGCATACGATGCGCTTGATGGAGTACAAGTCAAATAACGTTACATGTACGTAGTACGCCGACGGACCATACTATAGCTTTCTTAGTGAACTGGCCTTTAAGAGGCTTTTTTATACCTGAATCGGACAAAAAGGCAAACGAGATGTTAAGCGACACAGAGTATTTCCCATTTTTCCCAGTTTCTGGTGCAGCAATTCGACTCCCTTGAAATTGCCTTTTTGGAACCTGGAATTTATTTCTTGAAGAACCCCATGTCATAGTCCATTGGAAATTGTTATACAAATAGTTTACATGTCCGTGGCGAAAACAAACGTGCAAAGCGATCTGTGGGGGACCACCACTAGTCCTGATAGTTTTAGAATTTGAACCTTCGTCAGGTAGTATAATCGTGAAAAGGTGACGTGGGCATCAAATTGCACTCACCAAAGTAATAAATAAATATTTTCATCAGTCACCAAAAAGAAAGAAGAAAAGGAAAATTTCCAGATTCAGTATTTAAAAAAAATACCTACCTACCTTCGAAATAGGCCTTCAAGTGTGTTTAGAGGTAATTATCTTCATAATCGAAGTTGAAATACTGTAGGTATGTTTCGAATGCCATGTCCATACCCTATTTAACATTCTATTTCCTGTTTTTATATTTATCAATTAGGTATAACTGTATAAGTCATACTGGTCAAATAAAGCCCCTCCTATGCAAATATTGGCCAATTATGAGTTATCTGTAATGTTTGAGTATGGCGTAACCGCATGTACTACCGCATTGACATAACTTTAAACAAGTGCATTCTATCCTTCAATTTATTGGATTACAACAACCGTTTCGTTTATAACTTTAAATTACTCAAAATAAATTTAAATCGTTTGTCAGTATTTGTAACATTTTTGAAAACTCACTTAAGTAAACTTGTTATAAGACGGTACCTACGTATGGTACCTAAGAAAACTTAACAAACGTGTTAAGAAAACTAGTTACTCGTAAGTATCCGCCACTGTCAGGGTGAAATCGCCAAGTCGAGCTATCACAAGAAATTTATAATTAAACACCTTTAATGAAACTTGTTTTTTTTTTTTATATTTTACTCTAACTTAAAACAAGCATAATTTACACTTTGCTAATATTCGCGATTGAAAACTTATTTAAATCTAACCTATTGTATATATCGAAGAGCGCATGGCCCCGCGGCTGGCGTAGAACACTTGATACAAAAACAAAACCTGCCTCAAATACAAAATATGGCACGAGCTTGGGCTACGATTGTTATAATATATTAAATGATATAAATATATAAAAATTACCAATTATCAATTACCTTAAAATATATACATAAGTGCCTAAAGAACGCCATGAACTCTCGGGCTTCAAATTACATAGGTACGTAAAACTATTGTAGGTATTGTTTTCCGTTCTTAGAACGTATGTAAAATTTCAAACGATAAATTAAAGTTGATAAATTCTATTAAATAGACACCTTGTCGTAACAATTTCACCTCTCTTTTGAAGCCGGTAAATGTAGAAATGCGCATGAACCAGCGGCAACATAGAACGCTACGCAGCTTGCAAGCGTGGTCGGGTGTGAGATGGGTGATTACACTGATTACCCATACCCGTGGTGTTCTAGTAGCAAATATCATGCGCGTTTCCGTGCCTCGGAGGGCACGCTAAGCCATCAGCCCAGGTTATTATCGTTAGATTATGTTAGATAGCAGTCGTTAAACTTATTCGGAGGCCTTATGGGCTGATTAAAAACACCCGTCAGCGGATAGGCCACCAACCCACATTTCAACCAACCCGCATTCTCAACTTGTTAGTTATCTCGACGCGTTTCTGAGCAAAAGCTTTTAAAATGTTAATACGAAGTTTAAAGCTTGAATATATATAGATAACATTCTTACAGACTGCTGCACTAATAGATTTATGTAATACAGTCGCGTAATACATATACAATATATCGTATCGAATAGCATGTTAACCGTGTCAGGGATAGCGTAACGGGGCAGCGGTCAAGATACGATCCTGCACCGGATGACTGCGATTATTTCGTTTAATATCGAACATGTGGATTTTATTACGTTCAGTAAGTAATGTATAAAACAATGTAACATCTGGGCTGTAACTCTATTACTACAGTGTTACAAATTTATATCCATAAGTTTACTACATAATTACTCAGGACAGGAGCACCGAAATACCAGCTACAACAATTTGACTCAGTTGAAAAACGCGCAGTCCGAATTCGACCCACGTGGCGCAATGGTTACCATGCCGGACTGCCAATCGAGGGGTCCCGGGTTCGATTGCCGGCGAAACAGAAATTTAAATGTTGAGTTTATATTTCTGTTCTCGGTCTGGGTGTTTGTGTTCCTGTCTTTGTATGTGTCCATGGTTCCCACGACACAGGGTATTATTTATTTATTTTATCTATTTATTTCTGTGAAACACCTTAAAATAAGAGTCACAAAGGGTAAAACTTAATGCCCATTGGCATTGTCTACCAGTCCACCCTGGGTGATGAATTGATGATTAATTACCTTACTGTGGGGCTATGAGTGTGTAACGTTAATTATTATTATTTATTATTAATCTAAACTAAACCATTCTCAAACCCCCTTGAACACACAAAAAAAATTTCATCATAATTCGTCCAGTCGTTTAGGAGTTCAGTGAGTCACTGACAGCGACCTACACACGAACACAAGAGATATAATATATCATATGTATTAAGATGTTCGTTGTCTATCTATTTTTTAATTTGAATTGCTCCATTCACACGAGTATTCAGGCTACGTAGAGTTCAGTGGTTTCTGCTGCCCATGGACATCTACACACAAAATCAAGCAAGCCTAACTTGTTTGTGGTCGTATGCAATTTCACTGTGAAGACTTATTATAGCCACTTCATGTAAGTAGGGTCGGCAACGGTATCTATCTACAAATACACAATAGTTTTGCTTCACGGCAGAAGTGAGTGCAGCGGTGGTACTTCCCCGGTCGAACTATTGAAATTCTACCACCTACGATTGATCGTTGTTGGCCCTTTATCGAGTGGATTTTATATAATTAGTAGAACTTTACTACTTTAAACTTTGCGAGTAACCTTCGTAGAGTCAATAACCCTCTCTCTTTTGGGGCGAAACACGTGCTGGTGGTGGTACGTATGTTGGTGTATATTTTTATGTTGCATGTACATGTATCTTATGTGGGAGGGAGGTGCTATTGCATGAAAAAAGTATACACCTTTAATACGTTCTGACAGCGGATTGTCGCAAAGAAGTTTTTACCTAACTTTATAACGAGTGGATTTTTTAAACCTTTTCCAGATGTCTGTCTTGAGAGCAATTGCCGTATTCCTGGTGGGTTTCTTCACTTTGAGACCTTGCGCCGGCCAAATCCTCTTCCCTGGAGTATGCCCTGATGTTCCTGCTATGACTGACTTTAATCCAAGCCGGGTATGAGGTTATGTGTTTTTCAATCTATTTTCTCTGCTTTATTTATTTCTTAAACATAAACTACATCTACCATAAAGGCGTCCTAATTCGATAGAATAGTGAGACATACAAATAAAATTGTATTTTAAGCACAAGTCACCTTAAATAATAATAATAATAACTAAACAATGTCAGATTACAAAATTGAATTAAATAATATAGATTAAATTATTAAATCATTATTTATTTATTTATTTATTTACACTTTATTGTCACAACTTAACTATGTTGTACAAAGGGCGGACTTAATGCCGAGAGGCATTCTCTACCAGTCAACCCTGGTTGTTGGTGAGAGTTTTTTTGTAGGTAGCAACAAAGACAGTGATTTATAAATATTGCTTATAGAAATTTCTCTAAAATTCCAAAGCATGTTAAGTAAAATTTTGAAGACTAATTATATGCACATAATATTATTCGTATGTCTAAGTACACTAAAATATATAATAAAGTACACAAAATATTTTATTCCATACCTATACATAAATATCATATAGAACTAATTAAAATTACATGTCATAAAATAATAAAAAAATCTAAGATAATAATTACATTAATAATGAAAAAAATGGCACAATTCAATGTCAAAAATTTATCAATAATTAATTAATTACAAAATAATTTCTAAAAACTAATAGTGAACTTTATAGTCATCTATTTCTCTATTTTAATGAACTCCCTAAATAAACTTAGGTTTCATTTCATCGTAATATTTTCTAGGCATTTTTATACTAACCGAGTATTTAAAAAGTGTTATAAATGATTGTCTTTACTAACTGCTAGAATTACAATAACCGTTGTTTTCGGTTCTATTCAATCCTGTTGTCTGTTTTTGTGTGATTTAGATAATCATCCAATTCGAATTATTTGAACAAAGAACCTTTGAAACGAGTTAATCCGGCAGTATTTTCTTCATACAAACACTTTCGTCTGTTTTTTCAATCGGTTTGTGAAAGTTTGTAAAATAACTTTTAAATTGTTTTCAATGTCAAAAGAAACTTCTGACGAGAGTCAGAAGTGGAAATAATATGCATATTTTTAGCACATTGTTTAAGCTTTTACTGATTTTACTGCATAAGTCTTTAGTTAAATTACCATTGACATAACCGCTTATTATTCTTCAAACTCTTACAGAATTACCAAAACTACCTGATACGGGATAGATAGTACCGATACCTCAGAACTCGTATTTGGAATATTTTATACGTATGAGAAATGTCGTTGTAGTTGTCCTCTAGTTGTCCAGATGGCTGTGGGACGACATTGACACATGCGGTAGCTGTCACGTATGTCCCTTATCGGCCCATAGCTACTCTGTAAGAAAGCTAGCTATTGTATACCCCGTATTTTAAAACAGGGCTGAAGTTTTTCTCCGTCTGCTCTTTTAGCTCAGCATTGCCTAAGCGCACCCAGAGCAGACAGAACAAAATATAACGTTCACTTAGAGTTTGTAAAGGAACCGTACAGTGAATAAAGAATTTTTCATTATTCATTCATTATTCTTACTCTTGCTGTAGTCGTCGTTACTCTTGCTGAGACGGACGGTAGACTGGAAGACTACAACCAATGGGATCTCATTTTGCTAAAGTTGCTATTTCTCAAACATCTTTTTGCCCATTGAATTTTGTCAGCCCATAACTGGTAATTTATTATACAGTACCTGGGAAAGTGGTACGAAGCAGAGAAATACTTCGCGGCGTTCGAGCTGGGTGGTCGGTGCATCACGGCTGAGTATGTGGAAAAGGACAATGGCATTATTGGAGTCATCAATAGGCAGCTGAGCAGCTTGTAAGTAAGAATTTGCTGATAACCTTATTATTTTGGAGTTGTTTGTCAAGGCCATTTTCCTACTAATTTTTTCGATTCTTTAAGCTTATCAAGTTACGTTAAGTTTACGGGGCAACTTTGCTGTCGCTGTAGTTCATATATAAATTACACTCACTCAAGCAAACTTCGTGTCTTGTATAAGAAGTTAGTCCGTCAGTTGCCCACACGGTAGAAATGGGGAAGTCTAACTTGTCTTTGTATGGTACGTCCAAGTTCTATGTTTCAGAAAACTCTAATGTAAAATTGCTGAACAGAGTGTTCAAAATTACATATTTAACTTACTTTTATATCCACCGCTTTAAAGTTTGTAGCGTCCGTTAGATTTAAGAATTTGTTTGATCCTAATTATACTCCTGGATTCATTACTTTGGAGACAATACCTATAAAATCTAGATACCTCACTTAACATATTATTCATATCCATATTTACAACGAATTTGCGAAAAGACCAAATGGTTTTTCTTTAGTTTAATTAATTGACAAAACAATGAGGGGATGAGTATAAAAAAAATCATTCAATCATCAAGTCACTATATTTTAAAAGAGTCAAGAATATACGGAATATATTTAACATTTTAAGTTAAGCAAAAAAATCCTGTCAATTTCAGTACCGGCATCAAATCAGAGATTGAAGGAGAAGCGATGCAAGTGAGTCGATCCGACGAAGGCAAGCTTTCCGTTCGATTCCCGTCGCTCCCCGTCAACATCGCCGCCCCCTACTGGATCGTGGACACTGACTACGACAACTACGCTGTTGTTTGGAGTTGTTACGATTTCGGCATCTTCCACACGCGTAAGTATTGATTCTCAAAGTCATTATATACAATAAGGATAGCTGTCCGTTCGATTCCCGTCGCTCCCCGTCAACATCGCCGCCCCCTACTGGATCGTGGACACTGACTACGACAACTACGCTGTTGTTTGGAGTTGTTACGATTTCGGCATCTTCCACACGCGTAAGTATTGATTCTCAAGTTTCATTATATACAATAAGGCTAGCTGTCCGTTCGATTTCCGTCGCTCTCCGTCAACATCGCCGCCCCCTACTGGATCGTGGACACTGACTACGACAACTACGCTGTTGTTTGGAGTTGTTACGATTTCGGCATCTTCCACACGCGTAAGTATTGATTCTCAAGTTTCATTATATACAATAAGGCTAGCTGTCCGTTCGATTCCCGTCGCTCCCCGTCAACATCGCCGCCCCCTACTGGATCGTGGACACTGACTACGACAACTACGCTGTTGTTTGGAGTTGTTACGATTTCGGCATCTTCCACACGCGTAAGTATTGATTCTCAAGTTTCATTATATACAATAAGGCTAGCTGTCCGTTCGATTCCCGTCGCTCCCCGTCAACATCGCCGCCCCCTACTGGATCGTGGACACTGACTACGACAACTACGCTGTTGTTTGGAGTTGTTACGATTTCGGCATCTTCCACACGCGTAAGTATTGATTCTCAAGTTTCATTATATACAATAAGGCTAGCTGTCCGTTCGATTCCCGTCGCTCTCCGTCAACATCGCCGCCCCCTACTGGATCGTGGACACTGACTACGACAACTACGCTGTTGTTTGGAGTTGTTACGATTTCGGCATCTTCCACACGCGTAAGTATTGATTCTCAAGTTTCATTATATACAATAAGGCTAGCTGTCCGTTCGATTCCCGTCGCTCTCCGTCAACATCACCGCCCCCTACTGGATTGTGGACACTGACTACGACAACTACGCTGTTGTTTGGAGTTGTTACGATTTCGGCATCTTCCACACGCGTAAGTATTGATTCTCAAGTTTCATTATATACAATAAGGCTAGCTGTCCGTTCGATTCCCGTCGCTCTCCGTCAACATCACCGCCCCCTACTGGATTGTGGACACTGACTACGACAACTACGCTGTTGTTTGGAGTTGTTACAATTTCGGCATCTTCCACACGCGTAAGTATTGATTCTTAAAGTCATTATCTATACATATAATAAAACTGTAAGCAGGGTCAATTCTGTACATTGCATATAAATTAAAAAAAATACTTCTAGGGGTCTTTTTATAAGTAACAGAAGCTAAAAATATAAGTTTTGAAATTATTGTCTGTCTGTCTGTCTGTCTGTCTGTCTGTCTGTTGTTAGCTTTTCACGCAAAAACTACTGGACGGATTTTGATGAAACTTTTTTTGTTTTATATATATTGGTCCTCGCTAACATTTAGGCTATAGATAATTTTAAAAATCACCCTTTAAGGGTGTGAAATGAGCGATGAAAATTTGTATGGAAAACTTGAATTTTTTCAATAGATTTTCTTGAAATTTGGTATAAATATTTTGTAACCAAAATAAAAGAATACGTGTTTCAGCATTTCCCGAAATTCACCCTTTAAATGTCAATTTTCTTTGAAACTCTTTGAAAATTGAGTGTCGAAACTTGATGTACAGAATATTTTTGTGTTAAGCTTTTTTCAAAACTACCCCTCAATAGCAAATAAAATGGATTCGAAAGTTGGTATCTCAAGCGTACAATACTTAACCTTAACTTAATATTTCATTCTCAAATTCTTTTCCCTTCTTTGAATGATGTGTTTACTGATATATTGTTGAATGAATTTCCGTAACATTAGTATGTATTTCATATCAATCGGGTGATAAACAAAAAAGTTATGTTCATTTACACAATACGCGACATAAACTTAAAAGGCACTTTGGGGAATTTGTATGAAAGTTTCGGTAACAGGCCATTCAAAACCATAAATAAAAGTTTAAATTTAAGTAAAATTATTTTGAACTCTCACTAATATTGTCGACTATATTAAATATACTTAGATCAGCTTACTGTATTTTCTTTCGTTGGCCGAGAATGGCTAGACTATAGGTACCTAATGAGTGCATCGCGAGCCTTACCGCCGCCGAACCTTACATCACAGGCTCCATTGAGTTAGTTGCTCAGCTTATTAGTCTTCTTTTGGGGTGGAAGATTATGAACAGGCTGCAGCTGAAACGATTATTATCGCTACATTATATCAAGCTGCAACCTTTTTAGCATTCAACTGCTGAGCATGGAGCTCTCCCAATATTGAGGAGGCCTCTAGCTCCGATGAACCGAAATCCAAATCTTACAATCTCAATGCATCCAGCATTAAGGTTGTAAGATACGGAATCTAAACCTTCATACAGAATGTACAAAGCCTTAACAAAACGAGACTACTGCAGACATCTAGGTGACGAATAGCTAAACTTTTAGTGACTTTTTACCTATTTGGTAATTTGACATTCGATTTATCAACCACAAAGTTTACATGTCATACGGTAGATGGCGTTATTGAGCAATATTCATTTCTTCTCCAAAGTGATTCGATGGAGATAATTTCAAATAAAAGCCTTAAGTCTAATAAAAGTAAGTACATAGTGTAAAAAAATAAAAAAATAACATTTCACACGTACAGCCTCACATTAGGGTAGATATACCCTGTGTCGTGGGTGCCATGAACACACATAGAGACAGAAACACAACCACCCAGACCGAGAACAGTTTAAACTCATCATTGAAATTTCTGCTTCGCCCGGATTCTAACCCGGGACAGTTCGATTAGCAGTCCGGCATGGTAAACATTACGCCACGCGGGTTGTCCCATCGTTGGGTAGGTATACGTATGATGCTGAACATTGTTAATTGGACCAATGATAACTTAACTCATTTTTTGCGTCTCTTTATTGCGTACGGGCTGAGGGCTCATCCACACACGTCGATTGATGGAGATATTAAGGATTCTTTAAAGATTCTTTATAAAAATATTCTTTATTTCCAAATACAGATAGCACACTGTGTAAAGACCCTGCCTTCTGCTTTAGTTTTCACTGTGTTATATGAGTTATGACTTATGACCAAACTGCTGTCCGCAAGTTTTAAACCTATATGCCTATAGTTTATTAATTGACCTTACAATTATTTTTCCGATTGTTTAATCGTAAGCACGTGTATGTTTAGAAATTGTATCTCCCAACTACAAGTAGTTGTATAGTGCACCTCTTTTCTGCAGTAGGTTAAAGCTAAGTATATAGAATGAGTCTATACATTCTTTGCAGTATAAATTCACCCAATTTACTAAAGATACTATTTTTAACATAGATGAAGCCACGGGCACAGCAGTATCTCTTAACTTTAATAAACGAGGTACATATTTGTAAAGAGAATCTGATTGCGCGAGAAAAGCGAAACGTGAGAAAAGTGGATAGTAAGATCAGTACTGTAAGCATTCCTTACTGTTTTAGGTTTGAAGGATTTAGAAAAAATACATTAGGTTTCTTCTGAACATATGAACATTGTATTATAAGTGATTTCACTATATGTAAGAATAATCTACCTACTACTTATTCAATGCAAATAAATAATCTTTAATTTTTAATCAATCCATTTTATAAAAGTCTTTATACACGCGGACGACGTCGCGGGCACAGCTAGTATACAATAAGGCTAGCCGTCCGTTCGATTTCCGTTACTCCCCGTCAACATTGCCACCACCTTCTATATCGTGGACACTTACTACGATAATTACCCCATCGTTTGGAGTTGTTAGGATTTAGGCATCTTTCACACACGTATAAAGAAATCCCCACTATTATTAATATTATAAATTCAAAAGTAACTCTGTCTATCTGTCTATCTGTTACGCTTTCCCGCTTAAACTACTGAACCAATTTTAATGAAATTTGGAACACAGACAGAGTGGACCTTGGGAAAGGACATAGGATGGTTTTTATCCTACGGGAACCTATAAAACGAGTCCACGCGGGGGAATACGCCGGCGGAAGGCTAGTCTACAATAAAGCAGCTCTACGTTTGATTAATATCGCTCCCTTCAAAATTGCTGCTTTCTACTGGATCGTGGACAGTGACGTTTGAAATTGTTTACGATTGGCATCTTCTAGACATGTGAGGAGTTCTTTTAATATTTTGTCATCAACTATCTAATCAGAAATCAAGGTGGTAAAGAAGCAAGGGAGTCTACCCGATTTGATTTCGGCATCTACCACACGCGTAGTATTTTTGAAATTTTAATATCTATAATAAAATTAATAAAGCGAGCTTTCCGTTCGGTTCCCATCGCCGCTCCCTCCTGGATCGTGGACACTCACTATGGTAATATGGCGATCTACGTAGGGCGACAGAAAACTAAAGTTCCCGTTAATTCTCTTAATTTATAAGAAATATGACCAGCATCATAATAATATCATGATTATTTACTGCCGGTAATACTCACGTTGCATAGTTGATATTGCTCAGCTAATTTTGGTCCTGTACGAGGTGCTTCCTCATGTCCTTCCTTACATCATATCATCTAAATAGATGATGTCATGCACATCACCTTCAACATAGTAATATAGTCGGTAACATATAACGAAAAATATTTAGTCCAAAACCATAAAATCTTAGCTTTCATAGCTTTTTTATCCTTTTCATTGTTTAAGAAAAACTTGGTATTTTTCTTTCAAATTCACGTGAACAATTCACTTTTGAGATTCATCTATTTTTTAATTTTCATTCACCAAAGGCGACTCTGACCTCCTTGAAGGTTACTTGAGGTTATTCAAGTGTTGGTTTTCACACGAAACATACTAGACATATCAAATATCTATGTATATTTGTATATTGTTTTTACACTGTATCGTATACTCATGTAAGTTGCTATGGAGATGTCTTTAACCGAAGTTTAATTAAATTGCGTTAAAAAGCTGTGGGCCATACCTGATAACGAATAAATGTGTGAATGTGAATGTAAATTGAATTATATTAGGCATTAAATTCGAAGAGAACTACTACTACTCATATAATAAATACAATGTCGTTTGTCTAATATAGCACTTTAATAATTTCAGGTAATGCATGGATACTGACAAGAGAAAGGAAACCTCCGCTATCAGCTATAGAAAAGGCATATGCGTCATTAGAAAAAAATAACATCAACAAGGTTTACTTCATGAGAACCGATCAAAGCAATTGTCCTGACAGCGATTACTGAAACAGTAAACAAAAAACTGTTAAATATAAGAATTTGAGCATTGCCAGATGTTTACCCATTAAATACGTTCGTTTAAAATTAAATGTCTATAAAACAGAATCAAATCAAATTAAACCAAATGTCATTTTTTGTGGAAAGGGGTACAATTAACAGACAGAAGCAACTAGAATGTCGATTTCTAAAAATTCGCTAAAAGAACACAGTAAATGAAGAGACATAATAATATTTTAAAATTGCTTCATCTGGTAGACACAATTATTTATTTACTATGTATTTGCATTTATTATTATAAGTTTTTTATTATACCTAATGCCTATTTTCATGACCAACTTTTTCACTAGAATGACCCCTTAAAGTTTTATGTGCTTATGAAAATAGACATTACTTTAGTTATATACGAGTATGATACTTTTGTGATCAAAAGTGCGTACTAGGATAATAATTATACCCCAGTAACAAGAATTCGTATCAATGAAGTAACTATATTATACAATGTATACTGTATTGTTGTTATAAAGCCTTTAATTTTTCTTTGTTGTGTTTATGATATAAATCACATTAATTATTTAGGGAATTGCCAATAATGTAAGAGAAAACAACATAAGGTACTTAAAATTTTAAAACATTTACTTTTTTATCATATAATCATTTGGTAGTTTCAGTGGTTAAATTTTATATTAGTACATAGATTCTCATACAATATATCAAATAACTACAAACTGATAACAATTTAGGTTAAAATATGCATGTATTTATTGTAAAAAATAAATATAAATAAATACCTTAGAAAAACTGTTTTAATGGTTTGATTTAATATCTGAATAAGAACATAATACTCTCATTAATACAAAATAAATTACACATTGCATGTTAAAAATACATTGTTAAAAATATGTTAATAAAACAATAGTTAGTTTTATAATACTTAAATTATTTATAAGCATCTTCTTAATTTTAGACGGTCTTTTTTTTCTTTACTTTTTTTTAAGTTCCATGTCGCAGTTGCCTTCAACATCGGGAGCTTGCAATCAATTCCATAACGATACTTTTGCAGCGCTTGTCCAATGTCCTCAATGTCCGCTACCACGCTACTTTAAAGGACAAAGAGGTCTAAGAATCCACATAGGGAAAACACACAGTATAAATCAAAACAATCAAAATTCAACGTCATTTTCTTCTCAAAACGTTTCTTCTTCACAAGTTAATGTCTCTAATTTGGACACTCATGAACCTTTCTGGAAATATTTGCACCGATTAAAATTGTCCATTCCAATAGTTAAACGCATACCTAAAGGTGCTAGATTAAGCATTGCGTCAAAATTATCGGAATGTATCAAGAAATTACTCAAAGAAAATACTGCCAGCACTTGGAAACAATTTTTTACTTTCTCCTTTAATATTCTACATGCCTCATTAGATCATAATAATTCATTATCTTTAACCCAAAAACTTAAATCTAATTGTTTAAAAACTTTTGATTCCTTTGGAAATTTTAGCGAATGCTATTCATTCCAAAAAAATAATCATTCAGTTTTTCATCTTGTTGAAAAAAAAATTAGCGATGGTGACATTAAAGGCGCTGCAAATCTATTATTTTCTAATGATGTCATTGCTCCTGATTCTGCAGATACTGTTACAGCTCTAAGGTCCAAGCACCCTCCACCTTCGGAACCACCTACACCTACTTCTAATAACTGCAGTATTTTAAAATGTAACAGTAAAGATGTTTATGCTGCGATAATGTCGTTTAAGAATGGCTCTGCAGGTGGCCTAGATGGATTATCTCCACAACATTTAAAAGACCTGACTTGTGGTGCCACGGGAGAAGTGGGCAGAACCTTGTTAAACGACATTACCAGTCTCATTAACCTAATGTTATCAGGAAAGGTTAACTTGGAAATAACCGATATACTCTATGGTGCAAATCTCTGTGCCCTAAAGAAAAAAGACGGCGGAATACGGCAAATTGCTGTTGGCAACACCATTAGGCGAATAGCTTCTAAGATTTGCTGTCGTCACATCCTGCCTCAATTACAAAATGAATTTCAACCTGTCCAATTAGGTTTTGGTTCTAAAGGAGGATGTGAAGCTGCGGTTCATAGTCTTAGAAGCTATTTGCTTAATGTTACAAATGAGGTGGTTCTGAAGGTGGACGTCAAAAATGCTTTCAATTCCGTACATCGCAATGCTTTTTTATGTGAAGCTAATAAACTGGTCCCAGATATATTTCCTTACTTATGGCAATGTTACAGCAGACCATCAAATTTATTGTATCGCAATAATTTAATACTCTCTGCGGCTGGCTGCCAACAAGGTGACCCTCTTGGGCCTGCCATTTTCAGTTTAGCTATACATCCCATTATTTCTGCTTTGAAATCAAAATTAAACATGTGGTACTTAGATGACGGCACTCTTGGTGGCGAAGCTTCTCTAGTTTATCAAGATTTACAAAATTTAATCAATAGTTTCCAACAAGTAGGCTTAGAATTAAATTTCTCTAAATGTGAATTATACATTCCAGAAACAATTTCAGATTCAGGAAAAAATGATATAATAAATAAATTTAACACTATTGCTCCAAATATTCAAGTTTTGAACAAAGAGTCTCTTCGCCTTCTAGGTTCGCCTGTTTTAGATGAATCCATTCCTACATTTTTAGACGACCAAATCTCTAAATTTGAAGACTATTCAGAGAAGCTTTCTAAAATTAATGCTCATATGGCTTACCATATTATTCGATCGTGTTTATTTGTCCCTAAATTCACTTATTTTTTGAGATGTAGTCCTATTTGGAAACATAAAAATTTACTTTTTTCGATTGATTCATTGGTTCAAGATTGTTTGGCCAAAATTCTAAATTGTTCGTTAAATATCAAATCTTGGACTCAAGCGTGTTTGCCATTACGTTTTGGAGGAATTGGTATCAGACAAATTTCTTCAGTATCATTGCCTGCATTTCTGTCCTCAGTACATTCAACAAAATTATTATTCAAAAAAATTACAAATTCTTTTCATATCTCCAATATTACTTATTGTGAAGAGGCCATAGATGCCTGGTTGACAGCTTGCCCAGGTGTAACACTTCCCCAAACATTAACGTCTCAAAGACTTTGGGACGAGCCGCTCTGCAAAATTGTTTATACGAACTTACTAAATAATTGCGTAAACTCTGCAGAGCGGGCTCGCCTTCTGGCAGTATCTGTACCAGAATCGGGTTATTGGTTGCAAGCTCTCCCTTCAACTAAAATCGGAACTCTTCTAGACAATGTGTCTTTTTCAATAGCTGTTGGTCTGCGACTTGGTTCAAATCTCAACCATCCTCATTGCTGTCCTTGTGGGACCCAGGTCGACCGTTTGGGGCACCATGGTCTTTCTTGTTTTCGCAGTGCCGGTCGCTTCTCTCGTCACGCAGCTTTGAATGATATTATCCGGAGGGCTCTTGTCACCGTCAACGTACCGGCTCAACTTGAGCCGAATGGTATTGTGCGTGGCGATGGCAAGAGACCAGATGGTTTATCTTTAATACCCTGGATGAATGGAAGGTGCCTTGTGTGGGATGCTACTTGCGTCGACACTTTGGCGCCTTCCCATCTCCACATGTCATCCAGGGTGGCTGGCTTGGTAGCGACCGACGCTGAGATACGCAAAGTTCAGAAATATGCAGCTCTAGCTGAGGACTACATATTTCTGCCCTTTGGCGTTGAAACGATCGGACCATGGGGCTCAGATGCTAAAGTTTTTATTAAGCATTTATCCAGACGGTTGATCCAGGCAACAGGTGACCAGAAGGCTGGCACTTACCTCGGTCAAAGAATAGCTTTGGCTATTCAAAGAGGTAATGTTGCCAGCATTCTGGGCACACACCCTCAGGACAGTAATTTGGATGCGGTTTTTTACGTTAATTAGTTTATACTTTTATTTTTAGTTATAGCTTATTATTATTATTATTTAGTGCTAGTTTATTTATAATTTTTAAATGTTCAATTTTTTTATTTTTAATGTTAAGGCTAGACTAATAACTCAAAACAATAGTATCAAATATAAAATTCTAGAAGAATAGAGAAATATAATAACTTCGTTTTTTTCGCTGACAGTTTTGTAAAACTAAAGTAACTAAACTGCTGCGTAAGTAATTTTTTTTTTCAACAAAAAGGCACGATAGGTACAACAAAAAGATAAAATAAACATGGATAGGTAATTTACATACAACATTTTAAAAAACGACAACTGATCATTGTATACGTAGGTACAAGTAAAGTAATATAAAATTAAAAAGAAACCATTCTGTGTCGTCGCAGCACGATGACATCTAGAATTTTATCTATTAAGATCTTCAGCATTACAAACAAGAGTAAAATCAAGCTTATCATTAATATTTATTTATATGAGAATCTAAGTGGGACTATTATCGTCGGAGTGCCAACTTTTCCTCTTTTCTCTCGTCGCCTCGTCGTACGTGGGTGGGGGTGGAAGTCCACCACTCCTGGTCTTCACTGGCATGCGCTGAACTGCGTGCAAGCGGTCTTCCTCCACCTCCTCGGGGATGGAATCCCTGCGGCGGGTGTCATATTCCACGAGAGCTGGCTGGGATATGTTGTTCCGTTGGGTCAGCTTCGGCGCACTGTTCGCTAGCTGTAATCACGGAATGTCACCTACTCTTGAGTCAGTCAGTCGATTTACTGATTTTTATAACAAACTTAAAAAAATCAAATCGAATTTGAATATATTAAAATGTATATAATTTTGAAGCAATGGGTAAGGATTGAGGCGAAGCGAGCGTAATCGGAAGTGACCCCAGTCAGTGGGAAGGAACCAAGAAGATATTACAAAGAAATGGCAGATTTTCCAGAATAGACTCAGACTCTTGATAGATGTGAAGATTCATTTTGGGTCTTCGCGGTAATCCATTAGGTAACTAACGAAATAATTTAAAAAATATAAGGAAGTTTGAAATCAGCAGAAGTAAAATGTTCCTGTTGAAGCTAAATTTATAATAGGTATTCTCGCAATACAAAAAATGGGTGCAGCGGTGGTACTTGCCGGTCAAACAGTAAAAGTTCTACCAACTACAAAACTGTTTAAAATAGACCTTGTATACTAGAATTATTCAAAAATGAAAGCAAAACACGAAACGGCGATAGCTATTTCATTTCGAATGCCAGTAAAGTTTGTTGCCCGTAAACAGCTCGAACAATAAATTTGCATTATACGCCGCGGGCTTAAAGAGATAGAGTGTGCAAATAAAAGAATCACTAAAATCGTTAGGCAAGGTTCCGTGGTATTTGCTCTGTATTAACTTAACAGACGTATGAAATTCCCTATTTTTCGATGTATTTATTTTTGGAATAAAAGTTGATAATATGGTGTGACGTCACAAATGCGAAACTGACAAATTAGATAGTTGCTAAAGTGCTACAATAAAATGAAAGGTCTTGCAAAGATTTTTAATTATATCTAGGATGCACTATTTGTATGATAATAAAAAGCGCGCGTGGCCAGGCGGTTAGCGTTGAAACGCAAACGATCTATGCAAATAAGCCAAACGGGCGCGGTTGGGTGTGAGATGGGTGACCGCTAGTGGCAAAAAAAAATCATGCGCGTTTCCGTGCTTCGGAGGGCACGTTGAGCCGTCGGTCCCGGTTGTTGTCGATAGATTACAGTCGTTAAACCTTGTTGGAGGCCTTATGGGCGGTTTGAAAACATCCGACAGCGGGTTGGCCACTAACCCGCATCGCCACGAACCCGCATTGGAGCAGCGTGGTGGAATAAGCTCCAGGCCTTCCCAATAATGGGGATAGACCCGTGCTTAGCAGTGGGACGCAAAAAGGGTAACTAGCAACCATTTGTATAATCACGTGCGAACCTGGCGGCTGGCGTAGAACGCAGCGATGGCAGCTAAGCAAAACGGGCGTGGTTGGGCATATGAACTGGGCATGGGTGACCGTTATGTCCGCTAGTACGGATGCAATTAGCAATTGTGATGGAGTAACTATGGAATATTAGAGCTATACATGCCTCCCCAAATTATGATTGACGAAAAATGTTTCCAGAGAATAACAAGGAAAACAAAGTAAGGTGAAATATAAAATATAAAACCAAGTCATTTACTGTTTTTGAGCCAGAATATATTTTTCCTTATTTTTTTCTGTCTCTTCCTAATCTTCTAACATTAATTGTTGCATACACACCGAGAAAAAATTGTCATATTACTTCTTGGAAAATTTATTGGGTAATCTTGTTGCGTTGTTGACTGTCTAGGCATACAATAATTTACTACGGTTATCTGACTTTACAAAAGAACGTGTTGATCAAATTAGCAAAGGCATATAAGTTTATGAAGTTTTAAAGACAAAGATAAAAATAAGTCAAGTAGTCACCAAAGTTATTTTGCATATTGCATGATGAAACACCGTATCAAGAAAATGTCTTACGTGGAATATAGGAAAGAAACCACATGGCCGTATCAATCAATAGGTATTGATTGATTTAGAAATAAGAATATTTATAGTTGGATTGGTAGGAAGTGAAATCCTGAGTCCCCGTGTATAATAGTACTTTATGATGGTTTATAATCGATCAGTTAGCTAGATAATGTCACTAGTACGCTATTTCTATGAGTACCATTTATGGAACAACTGATACAAAAGCGTACCTTTAATGTTACTAGGCAAAGATACTATTTACACTTAGCCAATTTTTTGAGACAAAAAATCTTAACAGATATGTTAAAACAGAAATAGAGACAAAGACAGATAGACAGCGAAGTGAAAAATATTTCTTTTCTTTTCGACACATTACCTAAAAAAATCATATAAAATAGTGCATACCACATAAGGGTGATGAGTTGGTCTATTGTGGCTTGAAGGAACAGGGTTTGATATATGTCCCTTCGCTTGTAGATGACTGATCTCCAATGCAGATCGTAGTAGTCTGATGTACAATGAAATTAACCCAACAAATACAAAAAACACATTAAATAGTATACCTTATAAGGGTGATGAGTTGGTCTATTGGGGCTTGAAAGAACAGGGTTGGATATATGTCCCCTTGCTTGTTGATGACTGATCTCCAATGCAGATCGTAGCAAATCGACCTTGGAAGCTGAACCTTGCGGAGTTTTAGGAGGATTAGATATTTCGATGTTGCTGCATCTACGCTGGCTGTTACTGCCGCTGCGGCTTCTACAGAGCTCGTTTATGTCACCTTGTGAAAGCTGGAAAGAATTTTAGGCAATTTCTTCATCTAATTCACTAAGTTTCTGTTGTGTTACAATATTCAAATTACGTTTACACTTTTAATTATAAGTATAATTTACCATTATACTGGATTAATTTTATTAAATGAAGCGGCTTGTATTGGCATGCTTGACTGCCTCTTCACTTAATACGAGTATCATGGCACGTGGCCGTGCATAGCTTTGCAAAACAGATGGAAGAAATGCATTGAGTTAAGTGGAGATTATGTTGAGAAATAAAAATATGTTTGCATGCACTTTATTTTGTTTTCTTGTTGAGGCTGGGAACTTTTCAATCCACCCTCGTATTAAGTGGAGTTAGCAGCTCATGGACATTCAAACTCAGCATCAATAACCACCTTTCCGCGGAAATACAACATATATTTTTTAGTGCAGAAATGAGTGCAGAGGTTGCAAATTCTACCATAAATATTGCGTTAGGTACCGTAAATGTAAATTGTAAACATTGATGCTCGAATTGTAGAAAATCATATGCCTATGCTTAAGCTGATTTGGAGAGAGTACCCGGATGACCGAGCGTTACTTGGATAAAAACTATTGATTTTCTTGGTCAAGTAATACCTCAAACGAAATACTCATTGGCTCATTACTTAAGTAGCTTCAAATTAAAAATAATTTATACAATCTTAGAGCATCAAATGTATTGAATTTGATTTAATGCACCAATTCTGAAAAATGTAACTATTCCTGACATCTTTTGACATGTCAGAAGATTTACATTTTTCAGTTTATCTTTAAACACTCGCTGAAAACACGAATAAAACAGTATTTTCTAAAAATGAAACTAGCTAAATCGATTTCTTGCCCCTGAAACCCCCTGCATACTGAGTTTCAGAAAAATTTTTGGAGCCGTTTCCAAAATTCTATTTCTGTATATATATTTACAAGATTTGCTCGTTTAAAGATTAGTACACTTAAAATAAGTAACATCTCATGTTTTCGGTTAGTTATCTGAGTATCTAAATTTTGAAAAAAGAAAACTACATAATGGACGTAAGTATGTATAATAATACGTATAATATCAAATATTTGCAACAAGGTTATTGCTTTTCCTAAAAACACTTACCCTAGCACGTGAGCCTCTTGACAAGGAATGCAATGAGCCCAGAGGATTGAATCGGGTGATCATGTGCAAGCGTTCCAGAGAGACCATCGTTTCAGCGTCCTTCCGTAGCGGTTCTCCGTTCAACTTGTCGCCCTCACCACTTTCTGTATACATATACAAAAAAACAAATTAATATCTCTTCTCTTAGGTAAATTAAACCCAAGACAGAAAAAGCTTCGAACACTTTTTGCATTGACAATTTAGGCGCTTTTTTCGAAGGTGTGTGCAGAAGCTGTGAAGCTGTGAAGAAGTGTGCAGGGACCAAATCACTAAAACGCGGATTTTTTTAATGTGAGGAAAGTCTAAATACTGAAGTCGCTAAATCGCGACGTACATCGATACAATCTGTCGTATCGGGGCTAGAAAAGAAAGACCCGAAAGGAAAATAACATTAAAGACGTAGAAGTACATGAAATAATTACCCGTATCTGGTTCACACATATCCTGTATTCTAATCATCTTGATCTTTCTTAACCAGAAGTAATGCAGCAAACCATATAGGATTCCCCCAAGGAACGCTATTAGTCCCATGTATCTAAAGGCTTCTCGTGTTCCAAGTGACGCAATCAGAAGACCACCGCCAAAACTGCCACTTCCTCTTCCTATAATGCATAATATAAAAACTGGCAGCTTCAATTGATGATGCTAAGTGCAATAAATATTTATCTAATAGATACATTATAAAAACCTTTTGAAACCCGACGGCAACAAAAAAGTATATGATCTGTTTCTATTCTTAGGAATCATTTTCATCGTTTATTTTATTTTCTTGCATAGAAATAACAGCGTACGATAAGTTAACAAACTTGAAACCCGACGGCAACAAATAAGTAGGTATATGATCTGTTTCTATTCTTAGGAATCATTTTCATCATTTATTTTATTTTCTTGCATAGAAATAACAGCGTACGATAAGTTAACAAAACGAGCTTAGGACATGTACATCCTTATCCAAAGTGGCTGGCATTATTTCTGCATACAGTACTTTAATAGAACGAGGGCGTTGAACATCGACATCAACGGTACACAGTCCACTTTGTCAATTTTTCTTACTTTACTGTAATTTCCTAATATGGTATGGTTTAATGTTGTTGGACAGAACAAATTTTTAAATTATCAGCTACATCCTTTTTTCAATGTCCCTTAAAGCACTATTAGTTGTTTCCTATGTTTCAATGTCATTTGAAGCACTACTTGGGAGTACTATAATTTATAGTTTGTAATAAGTGTTTTTGGATCCTTACCAAGACTGAAGTGGGCCATACCCAAGACCCCTATAAGCGTAGCCAATAGATTTTTAGGAGCCAACATAGCGCAGTAGGTAGCAGCTGCAACCCACATCAAGTGGACCGACAAGGACTCCATAGCTTCGAATGGGAAACACCACCAGGAGTTTCTACGAAATAAAAAATGAACATATTATGTCTCAGACAGTAAGAAAACGTTATACATACATATATGTTTAAATTGAATAGTAGTTAAGTGGTCGCTGCAGATCATAAAATTCCACACAGAATCTCAATCAGAGGTCCAGTTTTGAATAAAGTAGAATGTATTTGTGCAGCTACTCTGAAGGCTAGTGATCACATAATATAAATCTGGCTGACAGCCACACCATTCCTCCAAAACCCTACATAAAACATACATATTATATAAAAAAAATATACATAAAACCCATTGACCGAAACACAATAGGTACGAGTACAATTATTGCAGGTAGAAATCGGTGCAGCAGTAACACTTGCCTGATTCTCTAGAATGTCTTACTATCTACCATTCTTTCTAGTCTAGTAAGGAAAATCTGAAATATTATAATACATATATGTAATGAATTCAATTATTACAACGGTAGTACCTACGTAAATAGTCAAGTTTTACGTCACAAGGTTCATAAAAGTGCCATTGAATGGTGATAACTTGTAACCATTATTATGAAAAAAGCTATTCGATGTTATGATGATGATAACGATTTACGATAGATGACGGATGATTATGATATTACTCATAAAAATCGAAAAACAGGACGATACTGATGATAGACAAATACTCCTATACACTAACACCATACCACCAGCCCATAACATGTCTGACGTTCGTTGTCAATTACTATAAGAACTGTATATACATATGTATTATGTAGGTAAAAGGTAAGAGTTGCAAGAATTTTCAATGTTATGTTTTCAATGTTGACACTTCAGATAAAGAACTAATCAGCCTTATTGAATAAACGAATTAGTGTCGTGATGCAGGCTTAAAACGAATTCATAAACAAAGTAATGACACATATACCGCAGTAACTGAATACATACAATGTCTTTTACATGTCATGACCATCATTCAATCACTGCTACTACAATTGCAGTAAGTACACATCATCTTGCCTTATCTGATAAGTAGTTCATTGTTATTACTTGTTTTACAGTCCCTGTAGTGTAATGATTCATCTGTGAAGATTTATGACTCCACACTAAAGATCAAAACAATAAAGTTAGGTAAAAACTACTTTGCAACCATCCGCAATCAGAACGTATGATTGTGTATACTTTTTTCATGCAATAGCACCTCCCTCCCACATATGATATATGCACTTGCAACAATAAAACATATACACCAACAAATACGGTAATCCTATGTGGGAGGTAGGGAGGTGTTATTGCATGAAAAAAGAATACATCATCATACGTTCTGATTGCGGATTATTGCAAAGTAGTTTTTACCTAACTTTATAACATGGAGTTCCGCAAAGTAACACCAATATTGCTTAAGGTAATAGGGTCTTTAGTGTCTTTACTAGTGATCATTAAAATCAATACTTGTAATGAGACTGTCGCTATTCCTCTTTCAGAAATAAATAACGGGCTTTTCAAAATTATAAACTTTAACCGTAAACTATGTATAGTTTGGTGTTTGTGCGAAGCAATGGTTACAATGCCGGACCGCCATTTGAAGGGTCTTAAGATCGATTCCCATTGAAAGCGAAGTGGTGTGGACACCCATCCTTGTCTTTGTATATGTCCATTGTCTCTTTATATAATATAATAGGTATTATGTATATATAAAATATTACCTATAAAGTTTTAGGCTTTACTACTGTTCATATTAGCAATATCCATAATTAAACTTTCACAATTCTTCTGACAAAATTCCTCTTTCAGAACAAAATCACTGGCTATTCGAAGTCAAGACTCCCCACCTCATAAAGGACCAGTGGTGGATTTAGAAATTTGCCGCCAGTAGGCTAACTATTGATTTTTGCACCCGCGAAATACAGAAATTCGATTCTCTAAAAAAAACTAGCAAGATTTAACAAGTTCATATTGAAAGTCGTTTTACGTAGTCAGTTTGTCCTTTAATTTTGTGAAACAAAAAAATTGGGCCAAATTTGCCGCCCCGCTAAATCTTCAGCCTTCTGGAAAATCCAGCTAGGATATGTAAGTTTCAGAAGAAAAACATAAATATTTTGACAACTACTTACTCTATGAAGGAGTAGCCGACGAGTCTGGCAGCGTGGGAAAAGAACGCGACGATGATGACGTTCACGTGGCCGATGCGGGCGGTGATGGCATCAGCTCCGTACAGAAACGGGATGCTGCTCAACGTGCCCACGGTCACGGTTATTCCTGGACATTAGTTACACTTGAGATAATAGCCACCACGCGTAATGAGCGCTTCAAGGATTTATCTGAGGGTCTAGATAATATAGACATAAACGGAGAAATCCGTTCTGTTACAACAATGACGATTTGAACACATAAGTTGATAAAATTAAGAAAGTGATTACTGAAACTGAATATGGTTATACTTACCTAGAAGGAAATTAGGTGCTCCCAATTCCTTTAAATACAAGAACAGATACGACTCTATAAATCCCCAAAAATTTCCCAAAGCGAAAAGAAAGAAAATAAAAATTATAATGTGAGGCATTTTAATTATGTTTACTAAGTCGTGTAGCAAATTATCTGCAGGTAATTTCGCTCCAAGAGGCATCACCGCTACAGTTACAGCTGATATAAGAAGCAAAACATCATATGTATAGAAAGCGGCGGAATAGTCCGTGTACCCTGCAACAAGTCGATGTAAACATTAACAACGGTATTGACATTAAAGATAATGATTGTAAAATACTACTACATACCGACTTGTTTACTTCTCATATCTATAAGCATGCCCGTAATGGGGGAAAATATCGCCATTCCAATGCTTGAAAACAACCTCTCTCTGCCAAAGTCACCACCATACTTTTGTATCATTGTTAAGGCGATAGGATCCATGATAGTGACTCCAGCTGACAACATGATTGTTCCCATGAATCTCAAAAAGAAATAAATGTAAAAAGTTTTGTCATCACTTTCCTTGTAATCTGGAGGACATATGTCCGGACCGCCTCTTCTGTAATATTTCATTATCTTTTTTAAATACATATTCACTATCAAAAATTTGTGTAAATTATAAATATGAGTCGTTAAGCAGCAAACATTTACAATTAGTAATAAAGAATCAATATTCTACCTAAAATCACATTTTTGAACCATACAGTCAGCCGATAACGTTTCTAGACGTTGCTGCGATAATTTTGTCATATTATGCAACATAACAAGGCCTCCACATCGAAGATCCTCCTTGTCTAAAGCCGTAATATTCACTCCTTGAGCTATTAAAAGCTTTTCACCGAATCTCGACCTAAAGTCTGTTACCGTGTCATTATCGTCCTGAAATAACATTCATATCAATTGAGTTTCACATTGGTGACTGTTCAACGTAATATTTTGAGAATATTAGTGTTCTTACTCTTTCCATTTCGATACCAAGTTGTTCTTTAGGCTCCCCTAAATCGTCGTGTACTTCAATTAAGAAAAACGCAGCATCATTGTAATCTTCATCGTCGTCAGTCATATTTAGGTAGCTGAAACCAACTCGACATTATTCAATTTACATATGACATTAAGTAACATTACTCGATTATAAATCTACTATTTAGGCTTGTCGTTGTCTGAAAACAAATATTTTAAGAACAGCTTTTGTTTTGTTGTGTTGCTTCATACATTAAATAATATAAAAAACTAAAATAAGTGACATATTTATTACAGAACCTATCATTTAATCATCCCTATCAGTGCATCAGGGCGGTAGTCCAGGAAGTCTTAGTTAACTATAAAAATGAATTTATTATCTTTTATAATTGTTTACTCGGATATTACTAGCATGTGTGAAATACGACATTCTGCCCGTATGTACAGATATTTATCTCAAGTGAGGACAAAGACAATTCTAATGTATTTAACTGCTGAATTCATAAATGATAATCGTGCCGTCATTGTTGTGTATTTATCAAACGAGACAGTATTTTCTTTGTAGAATAATTAATTTAAATTTATCCTTTGTGCCCTACTCTTATGTCACATTTCTTTAGGTGGGTATTAAAACCAAACTTAGCTATTAAACACTTGAGAAACGAAACACTGATATATAAGAAACATAATTTTATTACTACTATTTGCTTACTATTTACCTGCTATTAGAAAGATTGGGCGGGTGAATCTTATGCGTGATGTGGAAGTCAAGGTCGTCTTTTTCGTCAGATGGATCACTGGCTGGACTCTCTGTTGGCCTTGACAGCTTACAATGGTCTACGCAACGATCAAGAACGAAATCAACTTGTTCATCTTCATCAGGACACTCTCTGCTCGGGCATGGACTCCACCATATCTGAAACATAACAATCAGGGTCAGTCAAATATAAAAAAAAAAAAACTGTTCAGACACGAAACTATACTAAAGTTACTTAGGTTAGTCAAGCACAACATTACACAAAGAAATAAATGTGGTAGAGTGGAATGCATGGGTCTTTAAAACTATTGGTAAATGCCTCAATAAAGCAAAACAGTAACACCAGCTAATATCCATAAATTTCGCATCATCTTAACTAATCCAGACACACGTTATGACACTATACTTGTTAATCCGCCCTGGGGCCGGATGGCGCCGATTTGCTCAAATTCTTAGAGGACAGAAGCTAAGTTTATAACTACCTAACGAGGGCCAATTCCTTTATTGTTGGTTTCGAAACAATTGCTTGACACCTATAATAATACCTCAACGCTCTTTTTGATGGGATGACGCATGACGTAAGCTGATGGCATAACTCCGGGTGTCTCCTGGTGCGGTATCAACAGTAACGAGTGATGAAAACCGGCGTTGAGAATCAATGCTGTTATCACGACGGGCTTGTATTCACCGAAGCGGTCCACCAGAAACCCTAAAAACAATATGTACTTTTCTCAATTTTCCAATCAATTTATGTACAATACATTTTAGGCCTCCTACTTACCAGTAATCGGTGGACTTAAAAACGTGGTAAATGGCAACGCTAGATAAACAAAAGATATCTCAGGCACAGTCAGTCCTATACTTTGCATGTGAATCGTCAGGTAGGGCAGCAGGGAAGCCGTAGCTCCGTACATCACAAAGAGAGTCACTTTCAACATAATAAGGTTCGGGTTGATCCGCAACCAGACCATCAAGCGTGCGACACACCCCGGGGCTCCCTCGCTGTCGTCGTCCATAGTGGTGTCGTCTTCGCTGTACTTCTTCGAGATGTCTTCAAAAGATTTTGCCATGTTCCGTTCGCGCATTCACATTTTCATAATAACGCGTTCGTCCGCGGGCTATATCTTATCGACTGGCGCTCGGATCGGCGGCAGGAGTCGGTGGTGTGACGATTATTTGTACAAGGATTACTAGACGTAGCTCGGTGGCAGCGGGAGAGCCAGGGAGGGTCCCGTGCTCCCGAGCGACTGCGGGCCCGTCGGGCCGCTGCGGACGTCGCGGGACGCCAATTTACAAATAAATAGCAAATTACCTTCGTTTAAGAAGTGTCACGACGATTGGTGGGGATGTTAGCTAAATCGGCTGGCGATCCGGAGACCTTGCAGATAATAGCTATGGTCGGGGCGCTGCTGCCTCCTAGTCCTTAGTTCCCTATGGAGTCCCGACTCGCGAATTAGCGCCAAGCTTCCTCCTTGCTACATGTTGTAAGTCCATCTTAATAATATTTTTTTATTTATTAAATGCTTCACTTTAAAATTTTGATGGATTTGTAGCAGTTAGGTATTAGGTACAAGAGTATAATATAGCATCATAATTGTTTTATATAGGTATAACTTAGCAGAACTTTTTAAATTACCATAGATTACAGGTAGATTACCTACTTAAGGTACAGAAATATATAAAAAATTGTACATATTAGCGTCACTAATGAACCAATTCCAAGTTACCTACCTAGGAGGTAGGTAGGAAAGTACCTTTACCTACCTAGTACTACCTATTCTTCACCAAAAAGTATGGAGGTAACCGTGACCTTTTGACCTTTGCAGTAGTATATATTAATATGTGTGAACAAAAAGGCAGTTAATCTTAATGTAAGTGACTAATTAGTAAACTTTTTTGAGGTATGTTTTACTTAGTCTGTATTTATTTGTACCTATATAAAATCAATATTTACTAGAGTACCTATACAATCCAGTAAAATATTAAAACCTTTAATAATCTGCCCGTATCTTAGTTAATCTAAGTCTTGTAATTTCTAAGTTTGTTATAAATAGACTACCTAGTTCTATTTATCTAAAACTAAAAAAAAAATCACAAAGGCAGCAATCGAAAATTAAAATTAACAAGTTCAGCGCGGCAGCAGATTTTAAGATTTGCTGTGGATGCGTTACAATACGAATGAGACGTTATTGGCTTGTACGAGACCCCTTAGAAAAATACCTATAACTTTGTTAGTTTATATCCAAATCTTATTATTTTGCGTAATTTCTATTCATAAATACATTACCAATGATATATTAAGGCAGGCACTGAATTATGTAATTATTTAAGAAACTATATCAATTGTAAATCATTGATCAATATCGACTTGTAAGCTTGTAACGCACCGAAAACACGGAAAAATCATTTGTCTTGTATACAAGGTCTAGTGATGGGAAAAAAAATACTTATATAAAGCATACAAATTTCAATATCAAATATTTATTGAATTTTTTGAAGTATTCAGTATTCTATGAGTGTAAAACGTTATATACAAATAAATAAAATTGGAATGTCTGTTTGTAATATTCAAATAACTGCTTTTTACTACATGCATATGAATTTACATACGGTACATATACCAAAATAACATTTTTACAATTTTTGTCTATCTACCTAGTCTGTCTGTTTGTTCCGGCTAATCTCTGAAACGGCTGGACCGATTTGGACGGAACTTTCACTTGTAGGTAGCTGATGTAATAAGGAGTAACGGTAAAGGCTAAATTTATTCTAGAGAAATTTTAAAACTCAAGTCCAGTCCAAAGGCCGCTAGTTCAGATTTTTTTTTCCTTGCTACGTCTTGCTTAGTATCTCTGACATGCATATTAATTTAAAGGAATTACAAACGCTTCAATCAACTGGATTGAAGTCCCTAGCAATGAAACATTATCCAATATTGCATATTTTCTGATTTAAACTAAGGCTGGCGTAAATACGTTCCTTGTTTTCATCAAATGGTCCTAGCTTCTGTTTCTTCACTGTAGGATTTAAAACTTCTAACACTTCAATAGTATTTGTAGTATCTGACGACGTTGAATATTATTATTTCGATCATCTTTATGCATTTTTCCACTTTCAAGGACCTTGGCTAACATCATACTTGATCGCTTCATTGTTGTTTTGATGCGAAAATACTTGACTTCGCTGACTGAATTAACGCACTAGTGAAAAAATACCTTGCCGTAGGTGCGGTACAAGACGCGCCAAGTACAAGTCAAAATTGACTTGTACCGCACTAAATATGAATTATAATTGCTCAGTGCGTACAATACTTACCTATATGTATTATACTGTTCCAACGTAATATTCTGTTTACATTAGAGCCCAGGGCCATAAAAATATATTTGACTCTTTCCTTCTCCTAGAAACTTTCCCAAAATCGCTCCGCACTGAGTGAAAGAACACAAAATTAAGCCCCGCACCGTGGAAAAGTCGCTTACAATTCAAAATTATCTTGTAACGCACTGAACGTGTTAAAATACCTACCTAGGTAGGTAGGTATATTGTTTTAAAATTTCATACTATTATCCTGTCTTTCTCATACTACTTATATCTACTATGTAGGTATCTACATTTTTCTAATATCATTGCAGTAAGACGTGATATGTTATGATGATTTATAATATTTTTAAACAGGTTTTCAAAAAATGTTGCGAAAACACGCTAAAAAATAAAACTTCTATAGGCCACTGAAGAACGCCCTCTGTGTAAAAACTTGAGCACTTCTAATGAATACAAGAACAGCGCCATCTATTAGTGAGTAGACTTTTGTTGTGCGCTTTGTTAAAAACCATTAGTAGATACTCCATACTTCAACTTCAACCATATTTTTTGTTTTTATTTAAATTTTCCTGAGTTTACCAATTGTTTTCTGTTACGTAATGTTTTAAATTTAAAACTATACCTATTATGATAGATAGGATATAAATAAACTGTGAAAAGTTGAAATTTTCAAAACTAGAGCAAATGTTATTCATTTTGCATAACGGACTTACAGATCCATCACCCACAAGAAAAAATACTTTTAATTCAACAATGTTCTATACCTTAGTATAGAGAAACAGGCAAATGAAATGTAAAACAAAATAAAAATATAATACCTTTATAATATCATGATAATATCTCTTTAAAACTATATTTATTCTTATGCTATTGGTATTTATTTCACACAATATCAATCAATGTTGCAAGCTAACAAAACTCTTTATAAATAAAGAAACATAAAAAGGATTAGATATCTTTCCAAGTATTACGAAAATTGCTTAAATATTTTTATTTATTACAATTTTTTCCAACACAAATTATGTATGTATTTTAATTTGATAATCTTTGAAATCTTAGTGACATCTATCTACCATAGACCGGCACTATTCGTATGTAGGTCTACGTTATCTATAGTCCACTGCAAATTGTCAACCATAATGCATTGCGCATAAATGGCCGCCATGTTGCTGCCGTCTGAAAGATGTTCACATCTGTGTGTGTTTACTAATGAATTTTAAGAACTTCAATAGTTAAATTATCGTGTTTGTGAAATTGTGAGTGTATAATGGTTTTATATTACGTATGTTTTTGTGATTGAAAAGTCTGTCAAATGTCTCAGAGCCCAATAAACAGTGAAATTTTCTTTAGGTAGTCATTCGAGTCGGACGGCATAATGGCTGACAATCTCATTCAAAAGTCACATAAAACTAGTGAAAAAAACAAGTATAACAACGTTGTTCATCGCACGACGAGTGAATCTCTTCGGCTGAACGAGTCAGAGAAGGGAGTGACTCACCCGACGAGTCTTCAATCCGCCCATAACCCAAGGAAAATATCTTCCTTTCAGATCACCAGTGTAACGGTTGGCTCTAGAGTGAGCACAGATGCAGGCGAGGACTCCGCTGACGATCTAGACGAATCTCACACCGACGACATCTCGAGGGTGACCGATATAGAGAATGAAACGCCAAGTTACTCCGAAGACACCTTCTCGAAAGACGATGTGTTTTACAATGCATCCAGCGCCTCGCTAGGTTGTGCGCCCGTCATACCTACCAGTTCGCAGTACGGCCTTGCCATCGTCGGTCAGGACAACAACACCAATCAGATAGGAGGAGCAGTGCCAAATAGTAATAATACAGAAGTGAATGACATGCACGTCAGTGTCACGAACGCCGGAACGGGTAGCATTATCAATCTGATTGGTAATGCTAAGCCCCAAGAAGGTATGAAAGAGATACAAGAACACGTTAGAAATGAAAGGTTTAAGGTTGTTAAAATAGAGAGTACTGAACCATTTCGTCGAGGTCGATGGATGTGTATGGACTACTTGGATCATACTACAACTCAACAGAATGCACCCATAACGTTGAACAACAATTTGGATGTAACTGAGAGTAATGCGTTGCAAGCTCCAGATAGTGGTGTTGTGATTAACGACAGTCAACATGATGACTTGTGTAATGATCTGACTAGCAAAGGGCCTAAAGAAATCCAGGTTAATGCTCCAGCTGTACAACAAATAGATCAAAGTGTTCAGAAACAGTTCCCTATGGCTTCTCCTGGGCAGTCATTAACTCAGCCAATTAATGTTGTACAACAACAAATTCCTGTAAATCAATCTGTTTCTGTGCAATCACCACCACTAGAAATGCCACAGCAGATGCAAAACCAGAATATGCAGAGCAATCAGCAAGTGGGGCAACAACACCCACAGAGTATGACACACATTACTATGCAAAACACAGCTCAGAGTCACCCACAGCCCACACAGCAACAGCAAGTTCAACAGATTCCACAAAGTTTTCCTCAGCACCAGTTGCAGCAAGTGATAGCACAGTCTCAGGGTATAGCGATGCAACAAATACCTATGCACCAGCAAATGCCACAACAAATGCAGCAAATCCCTAATCAACAGATGCAACAAATAAGCCAACATATTCCTCAGGCCCAAATAACAAATATGCAACAAATTCAACAGCAGATACCTCAAATGCAAGGAATACCAAATCAAGGCCAAATGCCTCAAGTAGCCAGTCAACAGCCGCAGATGCAACAGATACAAATGCAGCCTATGCAGGGACAGCCTAATCCTCAGCAAATACATCAAATGCAGCAAGCTCAGATGCCAAACATTGGCCAAAGTCATCATATGCAAGGGCAGCAAGCTATTCCTCAGCAAGCTCAGCTCCAGCACTTGCCCAGTCAGGCCCAAATTCAAGCATTACAAAATCAACAAATTCCCAATCACATACAACAGATGCAAATACCAACACAGTTGACTGCTGCTAATCAACAAATACCACAGATGCAACCACAAATGCATCAATTGCCATCTCAACCCCAGCAGTCTGTTGTTCCAGGAATGCATCCTCAGATGCAACAGCAGGGTATGACAGCTGTCCAGCCACAATATAACCAAGCTGTGAACCAACAACCCAACCCGCAGACAATGATTAGCGCTACAATCCCTTCATCACAACAAGCAATGGTTCCTACACAGCATAGTGTGCCTCAGTATCACACTCAACAGTCGCAGATGAGTCAGCAAGGTCAGACTATGCCTCAGGAAGTGCTGACCAGTATTGTTACATCACAACAAGGAGCAACCTTGCCTTCTAATCTACAGCCAATGGCGACTCAACCCCAAGGATCTACTTTGCCAGCGAATCTCCAAAGCTTAGCAGGTCAGCAGCAGGCTCCAACAGTTCACCCTATGGCAGCGCAACAAGGAAATGTCCCTCAGGGAAATATACAAATGATGACAGCTGCTCCGCAGAATATGCAAATGACTCTGGACGGAAATCAGCCTAGCATGCAGATACCCGCCTCAGATCCCATATTCATGCAGCAGAATGTTGGTCAACAAATACCATCGCATATGACACAAACACAGAACATGATGCCTCAGCAAGTGAGCGGGCAAGGGCAGATGGGAGGTGTGCAATATGTTCCTAACCAGTCGGTGCCTCAAGTGTCGATGGCGCACCAGAACATTCCGATGTCTATGCAGCAGAGTATGCCGGTCGGAATGGGTGGTGGAGTCCATGCGAACGTAGTCCAGTCGCAGACGAGCATGGGATTGGGGTATGGTGGAGTGGTGCCTGTGATGTCTCAGAGCAACGTGGCACCTGTCGAGGCAACCGTTTCGGGGACTAACTCTCCGGTGGTTTCGTTGCCGGTTAGTTCTACTGCGTATGTAGCCAACACGGCTCAGCCAGGCCATGACAGTCAGGGCTTTGGGAGCCCAGTTAGTGCAGTGGTGTCTCACGCGATCAGTGGCGCAGTGATGAGCAGTGTGAATGTGAATGCGTGTGAAAGTGGTGCTCCGGATGTGACCACCGACGGCCTACAGGCTGGCGATACTGGAGATGGCAAGGAGGAGCCCCAGCCGCAGCCACAACCAGAGGATGAAAGGTGAGTTTTTAACATTTCTACTAAAATATTATATACGTGATACTGTCAATCAACGGATTGTCATTGCAAATTCTATGATATATGACAATGATAACCCCTGTGGCTCAATGGTTACCATACTTGACTGCCAATCAAGGGTCCTGGGTTTGATTCCTGGCGTACAGATATTGTAATGATGAATTTCAATTTGTGTTCTCGGGTTTATGTTCATGTCTGTGTGTCCATGGCAGTCACCACATGGGGAATTCTATTGTAGCCTCGCCACTCGTAGCCCCAGGAGTTTGTCGCATTATTTAGTTATTTAGTAAGAGAAGAGATATATTGAAAAAGGCACCAAAGTGATAAAGTTAAATGGATAATACTTAAGGTCAAAAATAGATAACTGAGGTTGCCAGTACATATTTAATTCTTAAAATTATTTTACTACATATTATTATTAATAATTTGCCTAAACCTTGTAAGTTTAGTAATGCAGGTCTTCAAACCTTGTTTATTATTCACTTCACTAAATGATGATAATTTAAGTACATATTAACATTGTTTCAACCCTATCTAATGTCTTACTCCTGGACACAAAAAAGTTTATTCTCCAAATTAAGAGGGATTTGGACAGTTCACCATGTTGGCCAGGTGTGGGTTGGTGGATTTTTATTTACTTACATAATTAAAAGTACACTAGGTCGAACACAGCAATAATAATCAATACTGATATTTTTTACATCTTTTGGATGGTAAAAATAACCTAGAAAAAAAAATTAAGTACTTGACATCTGCGCTGTGATAAATAAATAGTTCACATAACAGAAACCAAAGAGAAATTTGATTTGAGTGTTTGAATAAAAGAAAAGGGCTGTCCACATTTCCATCAAATCTTATCAATCATGAATATCAGTTACTAACCTCAGTAGCTGTTATCATTACAATAATATCATGATTCATGTCTAGGTTAATTTTTTTCTATCGCCCATTATTTTTTTTGTATCTTCTAATTACAACTTAGAGGACAAAATTCATTGATTACTGTTACAACTTAAACCTTATGTCTTGGACAATAAGATTGATTGAAATAAAAGTGTTACTTTAATTGTACTTCATCCACTTTACCTAGACCTGATTGTTAAAAAGTTCAAACGGATGATAGATGTATTAATATATTACTTTTCGTTGGTAGGGAATTTATGAGTATTTTTATTATTTGTAACTTCTATCACATTTTAATCAAACTACATAAGTATATTGATAGAAAAAAAATATTAATGTTTAGTATTACGAATTTGTTTTTATTGCAGCTATAAAATTTTGTGACCGCCTGATAATAGGCAAACCTTAGGATTACTACAAACCCATGAACTATCATAATTATGTCATTGTACTTATTAGAATCCATATTATTATATGGATTCAAATTAAACCTATCTTGATTCTCCTGAAGGTTGTATTTAAAAACCTTTTTAGTATTTGAGTAATTGCAAAAGTACATAGTAGTAAAAGTAGGAGTAGTAAAAGGATTTGAAGTAAAAAAAAAGGATATACAATTTACTCTTAGCAATCCAACAAAGACAATCAAAGGTATTTTAAAGATTTAGGGCCTCGTTCACCATCTCCAAGTAAAGTGTTCATTATTTACGTCCCAAGTAATGTTAATTGGCAAGTAAAAACTATGGGTACGGGTCAGTTTATCATATGACTAGCATTCCGCCAGCGGCTTCGGCCTCGTGGACCCATGTAATGGGTCCCCATAGGATAAAAAATAGTCTATATGCTATTCCAGGCCTCATTTCTATATAAAAATCATAGGCGTTTAGCCAGTTGCTTCAACCGCGTTGACCCTATTACCCATTTTCACGTAGGAAGAAGCATTTTCGCGCGGTAAAAAGTAGCCTATGTTACTCAGGGTGAATGTAGCTTTCAAATGGTGAAATAATTTTTCGGAACAGTAGTTTTTGTGTTTATTCATTACAAACATACAAAAATACAAATCTTTCTTCTTTATAATATTAGTATAGAAGTATAGATTAGTGCTACTCAAATATCGTGAAATTGAAATTGAAGTTACGGGTGACTTTAAACGACAATTAGCGTACTTGTCAGTTTACTTGAAGGTGGTGAAAGAAGCCCTTAAAGAGATAAGTGCTACTCATAACTTCTGTTGTATAAGTAATTTTGAATTATGAACGGAAATGCTTAAATGTTGAGAGAAAGTAGATCGGATCTTACTTGGACTAGATAAGAAATCATCACAGCTCATAATGAGTAAAATTAAATGTGCATTTGCGGCTTTTTAAAGTACTGTCAGTCACGTTAAACATGAATAAGGAGGAGATGGAAACGGCATATGCAAACACTTAATATAAGGGCCGACGAGCTTGAGAAATTTAATTTATTAGAACCGTTAGTCATTGGAATCCGAACTGAAACAGGGTCCATTACACATTAAATGGAAAAGCAATTCAGTCATATTTATTTTGTGTCCGTAGAACTCGTTTTGCGCATTGCGTGTAGGACTCAAGTTGGTTAGCAACAGAACTAGAATATCTGTGCAGCTGCAAGTAACGAATCCCGCATCTATTTGCGAAAATAACTCATCCGTAGACAATAGCGGTTGTTTTCGTTGCGTTCGGCCGCAGCTCGGACCGCCGAGCGGAATCCGACGTCCCTTTGATGCTGTTTATTTGCTCTTCGTCCTGCGACATAAATAGGTGGTTGACACGTACGGTGCATGGTGCCCGCCGGTATGCCGGTGAGTCACCACCGACTAACGCGCAACGCACCCGATCCACGGGCCGACTAAAAAAGAGACGGGCGTTCTTTTTCGTCTGGCTGCTACGGCGAGCACCTTTCTTTCAAACTTGACATCGATGACTAGATTTCTCTCTCGCATTATTACGGACGCGTTGCACTTGATACGAAACCAGCGATGAACAGGGAAATGCCTCGTCGGTGCCAAAACTTGCCTTGCATTGCATTCCGATGCTGTGACCATGAATGTACCTAACTTACTCAACGTTTAAAAGTTACTTCTGTATGCATAGCACGGAGCCGCAATGCGAAGAAGTCGATGCCGGCGCCAGCGCAACGTCACTGGCGTCGTTGGTAATCGAGTCGAGAGAGGAAGGCCGCGAAACTTGAGCCCTCAACTCGCTCTGATCGACTCATGCATCACAGTTCTCAAGCAGTCATATAAGCAGACACTTAATGCGGTTAGGAGTACTTTGCGACGAACAGACCGCTCAATGTTTCAAATCCTCATTACTTAAGTGGGCCTCGAACGGTTCGTTGCCTGTCGTATTTTTAGTTATGGTCAGTGTGACTCACGATTGCCAACGTTATTTGGTTCATGCAAAACGTTAGCGTTCTTTCACATGCACGCGGTGTGGGGGAGTCCTTTAAGATTCTTCGAGTTTTTTCAATAGCCTATTGTCTAAGTGTTTTTGAACTTCTCTCCATTCATGGAATCGTTTGTCGTACCAAGTCGTGTGGCTCGCGTACGTAACAATTAAATGACGATTTTATGTCTGTTGGATATGTACTGTGGTAACACTAGTTGTAGGGTACAGCATGCGAAAAAAGTGCTTACAATACTTTTTTATATTAAGTAACTTTGTTTAGACAACTCTTGTGTGAGGTTTTTCAAAAATAATATAACTAGGGTAGGTCTCCTTCAACTTTCCTCAGTGTTTCTACAATTGTTTTTACAATCATCGTTAGTTAGTTGCAATGATACTGTGAATGAGATTATGTTTGACACCTAGTTAAATATGTATTAAATTAAATATTTAGGTGAAAATTCGTATGTGGTAGAAATTGACTTAACTGTCGCGGGGCGACCATGAGTCTGTGGTGTAGCAGGACAAATCCGTGGGCTCAAGTGACCACTTCATATCATATGACCTACATGCTCGTGTGCTACTCCATTTAATTTATAAATAAAACCTTTTCTGCGCAAAATTTAATGTAATGTTAGTATATACACCGTTACTTACCGTAACTATTACTCTTACAAATTAAGAAGGTACATTAGTATCACATTTATTAATTCATTTATTTCATATATAAATTTCATATAAAAATTCATATATAAATCTCATTAACATAAAGCAGTAGTCAGTACTGAGTACCTACTGAGATAGGCTTTTTCTTTAACTTCAAAGCATATTTTTAATTAAATGTTCAAGACGTTCATGAATTTTAAACAAGAGGCCGTATTAATTTATTAATATTGAGAGAGTTGTCAAATGAATCATTTATGCTCAAATTATGCCCGAAGTATAATAATTATACGAACATTTGTCACAAACATATAATTATTATACGGTACCATTTCAAACGAAAAATATTTATTATAAAAATTCTAAAGCATTTTACACGGGCTGGGATAGCTAGTTAGGATCTCCATTACATTAATTCTTTGTCAAACTAAGTAACTATTAAGCAACCGCATGCTACATCTTTAACATGTGTCGAATACTGAGATTGAAAAATTCATTCTCGTCCATTTTCTACTGCCGATCTATTGGCGTGTCGGTGAAAGTGGATTCTCAAACTGCCGCTTCAGCTCGCCTCCGCGCTGCGCTGAGAGAATTGTCAAATAAATCGCTCATAACAGCTCATAAGTGTTCCAATTTGTTCCGGACTAATTAATTATGATCGTGTGTTACGAATACATTTGTGGTGCCCTTTTTAGACGAAAAAGGTTATTTATAAGTAGTTCCTGAAAAAAAGGTTAAATTTTAATATTGAGAACAAATAAGTACAATAATGTTACACAAATTAAGCTAAAGGGCTGAAAATGTTTATCTAAAGTTAAATATGTCTAAAAATAAAAATAACTCATTAGTTTTAATAAAACTAAAAATTAATATTGTAACTACTGACATAAAATAACTGACCTATCTTAAAATTTTTAGTGAGGGCGCTTAAACTTCATTGTAATCCGAACTAAAAAGTACATTAAAAATAATTTTAAAATAATAAAATATATAGAAATGACTAATGGACCCTATTTGATCTTAAAAAAGCTTGGATTGAACTAATAATTAAGTCGAAAAGAATTGTATGTAATTTCAGAAACAGTATAATATACTCTTTTAATCTAACTTAATCCGAAAATTGAGTTTTTAACTTTATTTTAATTTAAAACGACAATAATTAATAAATGCATGGGTTGTTAAAATATTTACTCATATCTAACGAGATCCTCATCTAAAGTTTTGTAAAAAAACTTTGTTATTTTACGAAGTATATTTTCTGCTACGCATGTTCTTTCATGATTTGTTAATTCAACCGTGATTTCTACAAAGCATTTGACGACTGATTAACAATAGCCCGCGGTAATGTGCCTAAAAAACCTGATCAAATTTATTATTGGACGTGAACACATTGGTACATATTTAGCGTAGTTCAAATAACTTGTGTGGTGGAGGCGCGTAGGAATTTTGACGTCACATCCATTGCATCAGTTGGACGATAAAACAGTTTTATGAATTGATACGTAGTCGCCAATGTACTGAGCACGCGTAAATCATAACACGATAAGGAACTTGTGAAGTCATAGAAATAAGAAACAATTTTTCCGCTGGTTACGTTGAACCAACAATAAAGTGTTATAAAAATGGTCCGGTTGTTTTGTATTTTAGTGCTTCCTTTTTACATCTAGATTTGCGTTATTACAAAAGACATTTTACATCTCGTACGCGCGAATATAGGTCTGCGTTCTAATAGTCTAACATAACATGCTTACGAAATTCTGCGTCTGTGTGTCATAAGCCTTTTCTAACAGGTTATCTTATCATTATTATTTTTGTCATAAATGCGTAAATGTCTGCGAACCCGTTTTTGGTATGCGTAGTCAGCGCGGTGGTCTGACCTGGGCCCTAGTACTTACTAATCTTACTATATACATACTTATATAGTAAGATTAGTAAGTACTAGGTAAGTACTAACTCGTTGTTGATGATGGTGAATTGAATACGCCTATACGTTCGTTTTCCTTTTCGTTCATTTGATATATTTTTGGGACAAAAACTAAGATTAACTAAGGCGTTAAAATTCTACTTAGGCTTTAAGTATTTAAAAAAGCTCTGCCCAACCTAACCTTTAAGTAAAGACGTCTGCCAATTTGTACTGACATAAATATAACTGACATATAAAACACTAAACTTACAGCAAGAGAAACACCAAGCTTAAAATTTTTAGTTAGTGCGCTAAAACCTTGCTAATATAATTGACACGGAATTTACTATGTGACATCATCACATCAATCTTTATCGTCGGTTATTAATTAGGTTGTATTCACGAGGAGCAAAAGTGCAAATCATATTTCGTCGAGCGTCCTACTTTCAACAGCCTGAATAAAGATAGATGTGATCACTCGACATGGTCTCTATGCTGTGATAATTGACATCAGTGCAACAACGTTGCCCGAAGATGTGATAATGATAACACATGTTACTGTAAGCGCCTTTACTTGTTCCTGTAAAAAAAGTAAATAAGGGCCTCGCGTACCGCGGTTGATGTGGCTCGTTTGTTGTTAAACAAACGGCTGTGCCGCGCCAGTGCGTGACGCTGCGGCGCCTACAAGGACGACTACGAAAAAACGTGAACCGATCGCGTCTCGCTTGCTTTAGGGTTCTGTGGCGAAATGTCCAACCTACCACTTACCTACCTAACCTAAATATAATATAATAACCTAAAGTTACTAGGAACGGTGACATCTAGGTGGTTAAGTTATCGTACCATCACGCTGGGACTACAGATCATATTGATGTTAGTTTTAAAGACTAAGAATTTGTTATATATATAACTAGCTTCAAGGTGAATCTAGCTTCAAGCAGTATGTATTATTACATTTTATCGGGATGTTTCCCTTCATCTCACCTACATACATGCTTGAATTTCTCCAAGGAATACACCATCATACGTTCTGATTGCGGCATGAATAAAGTATCCACCATCATACGTTCTGATTGCGGAATGAAAAAAGTATACAACATCAAACGTTCTGATTGCGGAATGAAAAAAGTATACACCATCATGATCATACGTTCTGATTGCGGTGTAGCGACCTTCCGCTACTCATCAAGAGATGGCCCCACGGGTATTCCTGAATCACGCTATCGAAGTTTTCGGAATATCCTACCATATATATGTATAAGCTCCGAATTGAGTCAGTTGGAGCGCGACCGCTCCCCGGGCACGACCACCTCGCCCGGCGGGAGATCTCCCTTTGCCAAAGCGGCATGTAAAAAGTATACACAATCATATGTACGTTCTGATTACGGCATGAAAAAAGTATACATCATCATACGTTCTGATTGCAAATTCTTGCAACGTAGTTTTTACCTAACTTTATAATAATGGAGTTTCGCAAAGTAACGCCTGAGTGAAACCTTCTAAAAGGTACCCAGCACCTTGGGAGAAGATACCGGGTTATATGGGATTTGACCGCACTAAAATTCCCTCGGTGGCCTGCAATTGCGCTTGGAGAGGACTCCGGGATCTCCATTGGAACGCACCGGTGTCCTCTACCCGCGGCGCCCCAGAAAGGGCCCATCTTCGGGAGATGTGCTCTCCTGCATCTTCAGGTGTTCACGGCGGCATGAGACCACGCACACACCGCCGTCCCTCCTGGGGCTGCTGGCTGGACGGGTCAAGTCCCACTCTCACCGTCCGCAACCCCGGAAGCCCCCTTCTAGTCGCCTCTTACGATCAGGCAGGGGATACCGTAGCTCTATTCTTCATCCAGAAGCTACAGGGCCCTATTAATTATACCTACCTTGTCAATTCTGAAAAGAGACCTTTGCCAGGTGAAAAAGACTATAGAATTTTAGTAAGTAGGCATAGGTTTTGTCACAAAAATTGCGATTGCACCATCGCGGCAATTATTTTCCGCATTGCCGATATTTACGTTGTTTAGTAATGCTGAGGCTAAATGCATTAAGTAATGTACGTGAAAAAAGAAATAGACTTTCGTTAGTAAACTAGCTCCCCAATTTATTATTTTTATGTCTACTAAGAAGGTATGAATATTTTATAGTTCTAAATTAAAGCCTCACCCGCGCCAAACCATAATATGTCTGACTCTGACTTAAGACTCAGTTTATCGACTCCGTTTTTTCAACGTATTGTCTAAAATTCCGCATTAGAAAGTGGTTGCAGTTTTTGGCCTCGTGGTTTAATGGAATAATTAAATTAATACACAGTAGGTACTGGGTACTAACTCTGTAGATAAAAAAATACGTACGTAGTATATATTTGAATTCAGAGATAGGTATCTACATTAGCTACTGATTGACATGATTATGCGTTATTATATTTGATTCAATAGTACATTTATATACTTTCGTTTTTGATAGTAGAATAGAGAATGACAAATAATGTTTTTTTAAGCTATGTACTCCTATTTGTGTGCGGAACTTTTAATTTAAACCGGCTCCTACAAAACCTTCTGGCTGTTGAGTTTTTGCTTTGAACTTGAGACGTCCAACCATCTTTATATTCGACCTAATACGCATTAGCTACAACGCAATAACTAGCCTCTGATTTTCCATTAAAGGTGTGATCGGTGATTAACATGCCTCGTGGAGATTATGACAAGGAGGATGGAAAAATGCAATAACAGATAAGGGATGGAGTGTTACTGGAAATATTGATATGATATTATGTTCTGTCAGAAGCAATGATATTTATAAGAAAGGATATGTTATACCCGCTCAAAAAATGGCTACTATAATCTGATTAATGGCAAATTCTGTCTTATAAAGTCAACGTTCTCGTTGACAGTAGCTGCATACTACTACGATAGTAGGGACAGAAAGGACATATTATGGTTTTTATCCTACGGGAACCTATAAAACGGATCCACGTGGGCGAAGACGCTGGCAGAAGGCTAGTTTAATTTAAATATGGCCTGGAGTTGTAGCTATTGTAATGAAATGAAATGTTTTATTTGCACAAATATGGGTGAAAAAAGGTTTTACAAAAAATATTTAGAGCTCCATATTTACCCCGTAGGGTGTACAAATTTTTATTTAATTTAATAAACTAATTACATTTAATGACTTAATTTAAACTTAAATTCTTAAAATTACTATTAAAGAAAAGCACACAAGAAACATTTAAGTATGTAGTTTTACATTTGTAAAGTTTTAATTAATTAGACTTAAACCCAATTTTGAGCTTTTTATAATAATTTATTTTATTTGAACCATACGAGGTTCGCCGTCATCAGCTTCAAGGATCACTGATGCGGTTTTGTTAGCTACCTTGCAAGATTTCATAAAAGACAGATCCTTTAATAAGCCTCTGAATTAATATCAAACTAGCTGTGTGCCGCGGTTTCACCGGTTACGGTTAAGTGCGGAAAAGATTTGATATGTCGTGTCAGAAGGATAGCTGTCACGACTTTAGCTACCATACATGAAAAGAAATGAAAATCCTTTTATTAAGTAATAGAGGCTAAGGGTCTGGGTTCGAGTCTCAGTGGGACAGAAGCTTGATTTTGACTTTTCTAGTGTTTCTTTCCCTATTGTGTGTCCCTATTTTGGGGTGTTGAAGCGCGCATGGCTCGGCGGCTAGCGTACAACGCAAGCGGTCTATGCAGATAAGCCAAACGGGTGAGGTCGGGTGTGAGATGGTTGATCGCTAGTAGAAAAAATTTCATGCACGTTTCCGTGCTTCGGAGGGCACGTTAAGCCGTCGGTCCCGGTTGTTGTCGATAGATAAGATAGTTAAACCTTGTTGGAGGCCTTATTTATAGTTTGAAAACATCCGACAGCGGGTTGGCCACTAACCGGCATCTCCACCAACCCGCATTGGAGCAGTTTGGTGGAGTAAGGTCCAGGCCTCCCCAATAAGGAGAGAGACCCGTGCCCAGCAGTAGGACCTGTGGGACGCAAAAAGGGTTACAGCCAGCCATTGGGGAGTTACGTAATGTAAATCCTTTATTTTTCTTAAACACCTTATTAATACTTAACGGTATTTAGTTTTGCCACGCAGTGACTATTTCGTAGAAGCTTCTTCACAATGTCAATAAGTAGACGATATTAATTTTTGATATCTTTTGTGTATTATCTTTTCATCTCTGCGTATTTTGTATCTTATCTTTATTCAGAAAACCTAAGCTCTGTAGTTGAGTGATAATTCGGAATAATAAAAACACATATCAATAAATTGATATTAGGTAAGTACATATTTCGATAATGTTATCTGGAGTATAACTTTCACATGAAACAGATTAAAGATATTATTTTAAAGATCCTATTGATTAATTTGAACACGAATTTAATAGCTTGGTATGTATCTATGTACGGAATACTTAATTATGAGGGGGGGTTTTAAAAAACAAAAAAAAATTCTCTGCTACTACTGTTCAACAAAAACTTTTTTCTTCGATCGGATTACAATTATAAAGTTAATTTTTTTACTATATATAAATAAAATCGTGTTTTGTAGAAGACGATTTTTTTTCTTTATTTAGTTAATTTTATATAAGTAGTAACTGTCAATGCTGAATTATTTTTCAAATTTAATTTACTTTTATCTTCAATAAAAATTCAGAAGACGATTATATTTAGTAATTCATAGGTTTGCTTTGTTCGTCTATTAGCTACCGAAATCAATTTTGAGTCGCACAAATTACCAATTACTTATCGTGTATTTGAACGTTTTCGTGTACATAATTATCTTGTTAAGAGCCCGATGAGCTGTAGGATCTCGCGTACATTCCTCGAATATTTCCACGCTACTAATTATCTCCGACCTTCGCTTCACTCGGCCAAGTATCTTGTATTCTTTAAATGCACTGAAAACTCGATTTTAGATTTTGCCTCGGGAAGCTTTGGCAGCTGCAAATTTTGCATATACGTTGCAAGATAATAATCCTATAGAAATTTTATAAAACAGCAATGCATGCGATATAAAGGATTTCATATCGAAACAAAAAGAATTTCACAACTTAAGTTCACAGTTTTTATATAGAAATACTAGCGGCCGCCCGCGACTTCGTCCGCGTGAACATTGGTATGAAATTTTTCCTGAATTTTCTTTACTATAAACCTCACGCAGCCCGAGACCTTTCCAACGAATGCAAAACCGTGGAAATCGGTTCGTGCGTTCTGGAGTTATAGCGTCAGGAAGGAAAACCCGACTTATTTTTATATAGTAGATGTTCATTAATTGGTTCATTAATTGGTCATTAATTCAATTGGTTCATTAATTCTTAGGTTAACGCCAATGTGTTAAATAGCATTCCTTATAGCCATAGCCGACATTCTCGTTAAACCTATTCTCTGTACCGATTCTAATAGACACAAGACATGAAATAGATTGTTTGATGTTCATGACATAACGTTTGATACCATAACGTCCTATTGATTCTTTGTTATGCATAGAGATGACGTGAATCTTCACATGAGATTACTTATGGTACACAGACAAGTGTGAAAACTAGCGATCAAAGCTATCGGGATTGTGTTGAATTCCAATAAATCGATATCTCGGTTCGTTAACTGATAATGTAAACCAATTATCAGCCATTATACTCGACTTACGTATATCTCTATTTTTATGCCTACCGTAATCGAGTTCGACGGCTGAGGGAGCTCCTTTTAATTTGTACCAATATTCAACTATGTACTTAAAAAGTTTCCAAACATTAAGCGACTTTTCGCAATCTAAATTGCGGGAAGAACTGATTCTCGTCTGAAAATAAAGTTAACTGAGTGGAGAGGAGAATTTAAGTAAGTTTTGGCAAAACAAGCACAGGCCGGTCTCCTGTTAGGTAATGACCTGATGATGAAAATAGCGAGAAACCATTGGATTTAACATGGCACATTGACATCCTTTGTCCTTTAAAGGATGATGGACAAATTGAGAGATACATTTAACGTTATTGATTGAAAGTTCATATTCAAGATCTGTTTATGTTCTTAAAGATTTTTCAAATGCATTCATTGCATGATAAAGTTCAAATGATAACATTTACGAATAGGTGGAACTAATCCGTTATTGATAGACGTGAAAATTCAATTTGACAGTGCAACAAATTTTTTGACAGTTTTAACGATAACAATGTACGTGGTGCCTCAGTTGTAAACTTCTTGGCAACATTCGAGACTCGAAAGCAACGAAGGTTTCGAGCTGCGAAAGTCGACGACTTGGATATTTTTAGAGGCGTTATTTTGCATGTGCTAACAGGGCTATAATTGTAACAGAGTGCGTTATGCACGTTATCACATGGGAATGCAATAAAGGGTCATTATTCCAATAATAGTGTGGTCACAACATAACAGCGGCATTGAGAACTCGCTCGGCGTATTGACCTTAGCGCTCACGATATTTCTAATTATATCCTTTATCGTTCTTTGTTTTCAACGCATCGTACGCACTCGGGACGTTGATGGATCGCACTTAGTGTAGATTGGGGTGTGATTGCGTATGGATTTTTTAGGATTCCAGAGTTCGAAAGTAAAAGGAACAATTACTTCGTTGATCGGTTGATTTTATTTGTCAAGACTCAAGACCGTCTATCTCGGGAATGGTAATATTAATTACTCAGGACTTTAGTCCATTAAAACTGTGATTCTAGATCGATGCAATTTATGCATATTTGAAACTAATATTCAATCTTAATTTTAATTTTTGCCTACTTATTTAGGAAGATATAAATATATATTTAGGTAGATATAGCTTCTTCTTCAAAGTTTCTCAGTTTCGAACTGAATACCGTACGGCTTTAAATAACGCTTTATATTAGGTATTAGCTTTATTGTCTTAAAAAGAGCCGTATAAAGGTTTTAATTTACTATAGACATATATATTTTAGAGTAAAAAATTTAAAAAAATTAAGCACTTACTAGATACAAAAGGGTACATTCGATTGCTGTCAATCCGTCAGCTATCATTCTCTCATTTTATCATCATTCTTTTTCTTCATCTGATGTTCAGATTGCTGTCGACTCGCATATTGGTCTCAGTCGAAGATTGGGTATAAGGATAGTTTGTTGTCCGTCTGAAACAGTGAATTGTATTAGGTTTTTGCTTACATTTCCGGGGTAGCGAGCGGTGAGAGTGGGAGCTCGATCAGTCCACCCAGCAGCCCCGGGAAGGACGACGGTGTATGCGTGGCCGAATGCCGCCGCAAGCATCGGAAGGTGCAGGAGAGCACATCTACTCTTTACCGGTATCTTTTGAAGGTTTCCCCTCCGACACAAAGAAGGTCCTTAATTATATGAAAATGCCTTTCAGTATAAAATAAGTTAAACAAGTTATTTAAATAAAATTATTATTTATCAATCGAAGTATGCGCCGTTGTTATCGATATACCTACTTCCGCCATTTTATGGGCAGATCATTGATCTCTTTGGAAAAACAAAACTGGAAGCGAGAGTCTATTAACTGTATGAAGGCGGTTTTGACTGCCTCTTTAGATTTGAATTTTTTTCCTTGCAAAAAGTTATCCAAATTTTGAAAAAAGTGGTAATTGGTTATCATGAAGGAACAGTGGGCTAGAGCAATTCACCAGTCTCGGTTGTTTAATGGCGAGCTTTTCCATCATTGTTTGCAAGTGTTGGCAATACAAGTCTGCAGTAATCGTCTGGTCAAACACTAACCAGAATCTTCTTTTTGGTCAGTTTTCGCTTAGGGCAAAGTTTTGCCGGTTCTCCTCGTTTAAGCCATTGTAATGATCGTATATCGTTCAAAATTCTGTCATTATTGTGACGATTGAGCAAAGAAACGCAGCAAGCGACGCGTGTTTGTTGGTTTGAAGACAACTTACTTGATAGATACATACAGGCAAGAGTGGCAGTTATTTGGATTTGTGTTAGTGCATTAGGTGCATGGAGAAATGGAAAGCGTAGGAGGCTGATAAGGTACGGACGCAGTACTCGTTTGCTATCGCGATACACTGACTTATATACGTGCGTCGATAAAAGCTAGGTTTGTTGACCCATAACACTGAGAGGAATTCCTTGGCATTTTATTTTATGTCATGTGTGTTTTATTTTGTGTATATTATGCCTGTTATTAAGTAAGTTAAAAAGTGCATAACTTGGACAAGTCTTGGTCTAAATCAGGAAGTGGGTTCTGTGTTACAGAACTTTACAAATTATAATCCTTTGGTCAGCATTTCGTAAGATACATGGTAGTTTCAAATAATATTTAATTCTTTGTAGCTGCATGGGTTTGCTGACCTTAAAATTTCACATATATTTTTTCTCAAAAACTTCACGCGTTCCTTAGTATAAAAGACATATAGACATGTAAAAACCAGATGATTAGTTTATATATATTTCTTCATTAGAAAAAATTACATTAACAACTGATAATTTATAAAGAGGAGGACACGGGAACACATTGAAAATTTTCACGAAGAATCATGTAAGAATCAATTGCAATTGTAGCTCACGTGACTAAAATTTCGATTTTCCGATTAGTCTCGGGTATCACTAATCGGAGCTGGAAATGGTTTGTGGCATCGTGACGTTAGATGCTTTAGAAAATGCGTTCTGGTATATTAGATGACGCATGATGCAGTCGCGCCCGCCTCGCCACCAAGTAATTGTAATGCAGGCGTCGCCAGAACGTGTGCCGGCGCCTGCCAGAAACATCCTCATAATGGCAACGCGCCACTAATAACGAAAATATCAACTTTTCAGCTACAATTAGTAGTTAATTATTTCCAACAGAAAACAAGCCCACGATGCTTAATTTCTTCGAGGCCTGTTCCCAGTGAGTAAAAAGGTGAAAAAAAAAACATAATTTCGAATGCCCTAAGAAAAACAGGAGGCGGGCATAAGAACCTAGAATGCATTGAAAAAATACAAAAAAAATAATAAACAATTAATTGCAATTCTAGCACAGTAATGGAATGTAATTGCGATTTGTCTTCGTTATCTAATATACTAATTCAAGCTGGAAATGGTTTATGGCATCGCGATGTAGATGCCGTAGAAAACACGTTGTGGCAAATTTGATGAGGCATGATGGAGTCGCGTCTGCCACGCCACCGATTGTAAATGAAGTACGTCGCCATAACGAATTGACGTGTGCCGAAGCTAAATGAATGAAATTCCAACTAGTCTTGGATGTAACCAATAGCTTAGGAAATGAATAATTGTGGATGGAAAAGTCGAAAGCAGAAAATTTGACTTAGGAACTTTGTTTGGACTAGTTAGGAGATAAACATACTAAAAGTCCTTACCCCTCCGAGGTCCGCTCGAGGGGGGGGAGGGGAAAGAAGGTCCCGTTTTTTGGTTTTTTGCTTACATCTCGAAAACGGTGCATCGTACGAAATTTTGTTGTACTACATAATGGAAACTGATAAAATTGTCTACAACTTTGGCTCTTACACTTTTTATCTATCTCCAATCGTTGTCTAGCTATGAGCTCTAAAAAACGGCCGATTTTCAAAAATGTGTTAAATTCTCTGTAGCACATTGTAAAATGTGCCAAAATCATTTGTTATTGCTCACCCACACTATTAAAAACACTCACAGCCACACACTATTAAAAATAACATAAGCTGGGAGTACCTCCACGTGGTGAGGGCGGAAACAGTTTACATTTAAACTGGCTAAAACTCCCAAAAATATCAATAAAGATTTCAAGAAAGACTTGAAGTCAGTGAGGGTTCACGCATCTTGTCGAAAAGAATACACGAGACCCGACAGCATTAAAGCTGATCTGAGAAAATGTGTTCTATCCGCTGGGCCTACCGAAACTCATACTTGAGGTCATCAAAGCCGAAATTTGACTTCAACACTCGATGCCTTTTTGTGCATGCGAATTCAAAGGTGAAAAGAAAACACGTGTTGAAAAGCGACAGACAGTATACTCTGTTACAAATCTAGCCTTTAAAGACTCGTGCATTGAGGCTGGGCATGCAAGACGATATGATTGGGGCGAAGAAGTAGTAGTTAATAATTGATCTGGTTGCAGTGGAAGCCTTATACCACGATGAATGCCGCAAATCGTTTTTCTGGCCATTGTACAAAACCCAGATTTACTCAGACTGCTTAGACGAAACTGCACAATACATAACTAAAGCCATGAATGAAATTTACAAGCACATGGAGACTAACACTGACTGTCAGTTCTCCATTATAGAATTACGGGCAGCAGTATCAGGGCAAGTGCCAAATGACAAATCGACCAGAACTAAGCTTTTAGAAGAATTTGGAGATCGTATCACAATATCGCCAGGAATTAATCAACACAAAGTTTAATAATCATAAATTAAATTCAATTACATAATCGTGTGGTTGTGGGTGTTTTTAATTGGGTGAGTATTGCTCAGCTTTGATCGTTTTGTCATTTGGCACTTGCCCTGATACTGCAGCCCGTAATTCTATAATGGAGAACTGACAGTCAGTGTTAGTCTCCATGTGGTTGTAAATTTCATTCATGGCTTTAGTTATGTAATGTGCAGTTTCGTCTGAGTGGTCTAAGTCCATCTGGGTTTTGTACAATGGCCTGAAAAATGATTTGCGGCATTCATCGTGGTATAAGGCTTCCACTGCTACCAGATCAATTATTGACTACTACTTCTTTGCCCCAATCATCTCGTCTTGCATGCCCAGCCTCAATGCACGAGTATTTAAAGGCTAGATTTGTAACAGAGTATACTGTCTGTCGCTTTTCAACGCGTGTTTTCTTTTCACCTTTGAATTCGCATGTACAAAAAGGCATCGAGTGTTGAAGTCAAATTTCGGATTTGATGACCTCAAAGTATGAGTTTCGGTAGGCCCAGCGGATGAACACATTTTCTCAGACCAGCTTTAATGCTGTCGGGTCTCGTGTATTCTTTTAGACAAGATGCGTGAACCCTCACTGACTGAAAGTCTTTCTTGAAATCTTTATTGATATTTTTGGGAGTTTTAGCCAGTTTAAATGTAAACTGTTTCCGCCCTCACCACGTGGAGGTACTCCCAGCTTATGTTATTTTTAATAGTGTGTGGCTGTGAGTGTTTTTAATAGTGTGGGTGAGCAATAACAAATGATTTTGGCAAATTTTACAATGTGCTACAGAGAATTTAACACATTTTTGAAAATCGGCCGTTTTTTAGAGCTCATAGCTAGACAACGATTGGAGATAGATAAAAAGTGTAAGAGCCAAAGTTGTAGACAATTTTATCAGTTTCCATTATGTAGTACAACAAAATTTCGTACGATGCACCGTTTTCGAGATGTAAGCAAAAAACCAAAAAACGGGACCTTCTTTCCCCTCCCCCCCCCCCTCGAGCGGACCTCGGAGGGGTAAGGACTTTTAGTATGTTTATCTCCTAACTAGTCCAAACAAAGTTCCTAAGTCAAATTTTCTCCTTTCGACTTTTCCATCCACATCCTTTTTTGAGCATTCATTGACCGAACTACAATCCGGGATAGAAATGGTTTGCGGCGTCGTGACGTAGATGCCGTAGAAAATGCCTTCTGGTAAATCATATGTCGCATGATGCAGTCGCATCCGTCACGCCACCAATTGTAATTGTAATGGAGGCGTCGCCGTCGCCAGAACGAATCGTTGGGTGCCGACTGCCGGCGCTTGCCGGAAACGTCCTCAAAATGGCAACATGCCAGCCCTAATAAACGTATCAACTTTTCAGCGTTTGCTAGAATACAATTATTGTAATATAATTCTTTAGAAATATTTTTCTTCTATAATAGCCACTACGTTAAGAGGCGATTTATTTGAGGTTCGGGAAGCCGAAGACTTCAGGACTTAAGAGATTTGATTGTTAAAAATAGAAGGTAACCAGCTTATTTATTCAATATAATAATATGATAATAATTAAATAACCACAAAAATTTGGTTTTTGCAAAAAGACGCCGTGAGCAAATAATGCTTCGGATTTTAAGGATTTCACCGTAGGGTCAAGTTTTCCAACGTTCGAAAAAAAAATCTTGTCGGCTTTTAATCCTGATCCAAATATTATATTTATTTTACTGTTTTAAGATTCTTATTGACAGTCATATATCAATAAGGATCTATAAACAGTAAAATATCCAAAATACGGAAACTAGAAATCCAAAGTAGTTCTGGCAGATATGGGTTAAATCCGCTAAAATTCGCCAAATACATGTTACAGTCAATTGCAATACTCCATTCGCAACATCTAATAGACGTGGGAACTGCGTCTGGTAAGGCTGCAGCCTTTTGCGAGCGCATTTGCAATTCAAAAGCGTTGCTCTATTGGTTCTCTGCGAGGGTATTCAATGAGAATTAAAGCAATAAATTTGTCGATAAGGCGGTTAAAATTACGTAGCGTGCTATTCGTACAGGGCCAATGCGAATTTATGGCGCCCGGAGGTAGTCGGAAAGCACAAAGCATTTTTGTTCTACCGAAGCACTCTGTAACCCAGTCGCGTGGCACCTTTTCCAATGGACCAAGTTCATGGACACCAGTCAGTACTCTGTTGTTCCTGCGTCGGTCATGCCTAAAATCTGAAAAAAATATCATCATTGTTCTATGATTTTGTTAGTATCATCGAGATTCAGTGAAACTTCAAGCAATTTGCCGATAACTTGAATAAATTACGTGTCGTGCTATATGGTCAGTATGAATAAGCGACCGATAAATTTTCTTTTACTGAAGTTTTTTTTTCATTTTAAAATTATCACGGCAAGCTGCAAGAAAACCCCCATTTCAGTCTGAAGCATTCGAGAAAATTCTAAGTTCCAATCTCAGACTCCACTACAGTCGCTTTGAGGCCGTTATGGCTGCAAGCTGCAACCCCTTTTTACGTCCCACTGCTGGACACGGGTCTCTCCCCATTATTGGCGAGGCCTGGAGCTTACTCCACCACGCTGCTGCAGTGCGAGTTGGTCTCCACCAACTCCACTAACCCGCATCTCCATGCGGGTTAGTGGCCAACCCACATGCTTTCAAACCTCCCATAAGGCCTCCGACAAGGTTTAACGACTGTTCATCTATGGACAACAACTGAGACCGACATTAACGTGCCCTCCGAAGCACGCAGACGCGCATGAAACTTGTCCAATTGAGTCCGTTAAATCCGCCTAAATTCCCTAAATAGCTACATGTAACATCTCAATGTTATACTGCGTCTGGTAAGGATGTAACGAGGGATTTGAAATTCTAAATTCTAATCTGAAGTTACTTCCAACTAGTTGTATGCGAGGGGTTAAATGGAATTCAAGCAATACATTTGTCAATAAGGTGGCTTAATAATATGTTCTACTATTCGTACAGGGCCAATGATAATTTATGGCGCCCAGAAGTATTCGGGTTGCGTTAATTTTGCGACAGTACCCGTGTGACCCAGTCGCGAGGCGCTTTTTCCAATGAGCAAAAGTTCATTGGCATCAGCCAGAATCTCGCTCTCCCCGTCAAGACTCAAATCTGACACACCATCATTTATTTACAGACTTCCAAAAGGAGGAGGTACTGTATTCGGCTGTATGTATTTTTTTTATATATGTTCACCGATTACCCCGCCGTTTGTGGACCGATTTTCAAAATTCTTTTTTTGTTCGTATGCTTATACTCCTGAGGTGGTCCCATTGTCACCAAATCAGGATCTGATGATGGGATCCCAGGGAAATCGAGGGGAACACTCAAATTTTATAAGCACACACATTGATTTTCTTATACTTTCTGAAGCATAAGAGATATGTGTGCATAGTAATCATCATCTCATGTTGCTGAGCTGATGATGGAAGGTACTGCGACAGTGAGGAGTAGAGAGCAAATTCTTTCAATAAATAGTTTTTTATTCGATATCTTACATTCCTGAGGTGGTCCAACTGTCACCAAGTCAAAGTCTGATGAGGGGATCCCAGAGAAATCGAAGGGAACATTCAAATTTTATAGCACAACAAATGATTTTCATATTTTACTAAAGCAAAACAGGCATTTGTGTATAATTATCATCATATCATGTTGCTGAGCTGATGATGGAAGGTACTACGACGGTTAGGAGTTGAGAGCAAATTCTTTCAATAAATGGTATTTTGTTCCAAATCTTACATTCCTGAGGTGATCCAACTGTCACCGAGTCAAAAATTGATGATGGGATCCCAGAGAAAACGAAGGGAACATTCCAATTGTATAGCACAACAAATGATTTTCATATTTTTACTAAAGCAAAACAGGCATTTGTGTATAATTATCATCATATAATGTTGCTGAGCTGATGATGGAAGGTACTACGACGGTTAGGATTTGAGAGCAAATTCTTTCAATAAATGGTTTTTTGTTCGAAATCTTACATTCCTGAGGTGGTACAACTGTCACCATGTCAAAATCTGATGATCTGTTACTAGGGAAAACGAGGGAAACACTGAAACATAATAGGCACACACATTCTTTTACTCATATACTACAAATATTTATGTCCGGTAATTATCACCTGATGTTGCTAACCTGTGCCCCTAGTACAAGTTTGCACCGTTTTCATCTACGTAAAGTAAATTACGTTTTCTCCATACATCTACTAGCAGCGCCTCTAGCGGACGGTATTTGTCAACTCGAATTGGCAGTACAAGGTGCACTTCAACAAACGGTCCGTTTGAAACGGTCCGTCAAGGTGAATTTGGCAGTACGTGTTGCATATTTTGGCCAAATGACAGCGGTTTTACGGTAATTTGACGTTTCTCAGTTTGTTAACATCTCACTAGAAAATTTTTAGTGAGAAGCATATCGTTTTTTAAATATTTGGTTTAAAAATGTTTCAGACTAGGCGATTGTTGCTGTTGGCAGCTTTGGAAGAGGACCAGCGTGACGAGGAACGACAGGATTTACTTCAGAGATGGAATTTATCGCCAACTAGCCGAATTTCGGACCCACATTTCGTACAACGCTACCGGCTGACTAAAGAAGCAATTTATTGATAAATATGTTGGATTAGGATAGTTCATTCCTATAAATCAAGGTACTTAGTGCTTTCGACACCTCTCTTGACATTACAAATGAAGTCCAAAGTTTATTTGTAATACCTACTAATCTTACTTACTTTTCAGTTACTTATCAGTCAATTATGTTTTAGGTTTTAAGTGCATTATTGTTTTACGCAAATGGGGATTACCAGAGAGTTATTGGAATAGCTAAAAACCTCTCGCAAAAGGCTATTAGCAGATATGTACAGCAAGTGGCAGAAGCTCTCAACCATCCTAATATGATTAAGAGATTTATAACCTTCCCGAGGACACGAGAGGAAAGATTAAAAGTTGCACAGAAGTAAGTGATATCTATTCTTTATCTACATATGTGACAATAGAGAATATAATGATTTAAAATAAAAGGATGACTTATTGTTTTTCAGCTTTTATGACTGTTATGGGTTCCCTGGTTTAGTAGGATTTGTAGATGGTAGTGACTTCAGGATTTTCAAACCACATAGAAATGAAGAACATCTCTACTATTGTAGAAAGCACTACCATTACGAATGTGCAAATGGTAATTTATTTAGAAGTGGTTTATTTGTACATTAGTCATGTTTCTCAAAACCATAGGAACATAATTCATAATGATAATGATGCATTTATTTGGGAAAACAGCAGCCATAATACAATCTTTGCAGCAGAATAATGAATCAGTTTGTCTTTTAGGTAGATATTTTTGTTCATAATAGGTACATAATATGATATAAATTGTAGATTTTTTATACCTTTAAAACTTGTCCAACAGGTGACTCTGGATACCCACAGAGGCCATGGCTCATGACTCCATATAGTCACACTACTCCAAACTCAGCAGAGGAGAAATATAATTACATCCACGGGAAAACAAGGGTTATTATAGAAAATACCTTTGGACATCTCAAAAACAGATGGAGATGTCTCTGCAAAGATAGAGTTCTACAATCTTCACTACCAACCATCCAAATGTGCTAAAATAATAATAGCCTGCAGTGTGCTACATAATTAGACTTTGGAGTACCAGATCCTGAAGAGCAAATTAATTGTAACGGTTTTTTTAGTTATGCCAATTTTACTATTCTGCGGAAGTGATATTTCTTTTTTGCTATACGATTTACAGTTAAGCAAGAGATCAATGTTGAAGTTCCTGAGCCTGAAGAAAACTCTTACCTGTTGACAGTAGGTCGCTTGGTTCGAGACCGGCTAGCCATGAGGCTACATGCTGAGGCTATGTAAATGCTCGAGCAGAAGCTATCTTTGAAACCACACGAAAAAAAAGTAAGTTGATAATATAATTTGGATTCTAGTGTTTTTTTTTAAATTTTATAAAGGGACTACTAATGTCCTTGAACTAAGTATCTACCCTATGTTATTTATTTATTTGTTCAAGTGAAATCTATAAATTTTATAAAAAAAGCTTATAAATGTTGCTTTTTTTCAGATAAAAGTCAATCCTCGAAACTGGATTTATAAGAAAACCTTGATTTTAGAAACATTAAATTCAGAAGCTGATTAATGCCATTTCTGTGTATGCAGACCAAGCACTGCAGGTATGCATATCAAGATCATTAAAATATTGTATTTATTTGAACTTACAGTAGTTCAAACTGTGAACTAATGTTGTTTTTTTTTATATTAGGATGGATGACTCAGGAATACCAAATGGCAGTGCTTATGACACAGCATACAAGATCTTTATAAGCTACATCAAACCCCAGATTTTTAAGAAATAAAGCTGCTGCAGGAGGCACATAATAAATTAGTTTTAGCTCCCAGCATTTATTTATATTTATTTGTTCAAATATGTTCCATATCATTTCCTTTTTGCAAAGAGGTTTATAAGTAAAATTGTAGCAATACTTTAGAAATAAAACATCCCAAGCTGCAGTCCATTTTTGCTTTAATTGTTACAAGATGTAAGTTGTTTTGATTAAAACATTTTGCTAAGTTTATTGAAAAACAGACAATTTTATATTAAATAGCATTTCTTTTATATGTCATGTCTTGATGTAGTACTATGATTGTAAAAAATTTAAGGTATACAAAATATATAAACAAATAATATACAGTGTTTATTTTATCTTAGAATTTGAACTAATAAAATTGTACTAAGTATTACTTTGTTTTGACTATATCTTTTCTTACATTTCACATTGCATATGCTCTTGACAAATTATGTACTTTCAGAATTTAATAATAAAAGAATTGTATTTTAACATTTTCTTCTAAAATATCCAACAATATAAATAAAAACATAGTCATAGGTAGAACAAAGATAGATATGATTTACTCAATAGCACTCATTCCATTTTTCTTAGATATAAAATAAAAAATTACACATCTACTAACATTAGTAATTGTATGAACATAGTTTACATAATATTGATGCAATATACAACTTCTTTCACTTAAATAATATGAAACATCAATTGAACAATGTTTTGAACATATTTTTAAAACTATCAATGTAGGCCTCTTGGCTAATATAGCATATTATAATCTACACAAATCATACTTTCAGATCCTAAAAATAAAAAAATAAATTTTAATATTCTCTATTCAAACTTCTAACAATTAAAATAGAAAACAGTTTTGGTAACAAATTATTAGTATTTTTTATACATTTTCTTTCGTTTAAATCTCTGTCAATAAAAATAGAACACAGTAGGTAATGGTTTAAATGAATAACAAATACAATTGTGTACATTCAGATAATATTTTTTAGCCGTTATCTTTGAGTTTCTAATAACAGCAAAATACAAAATAACATATAACACACACTACCTAATACAATACAGTAGAATATCACTAATACAGCACTTCAATAGAATGATATGTCCCAATAATCTGGCACCCTCTTTTGCCCCTATATGCCTATGCTCAATTAAGGTTTATTTTAAAACTAACTACATGTTATTTTAGCTAGATAATAAGTAACATTTACAATAAAATCTGTTGATCAAGGACGCAAATGTGGATATACATACATTATTTACTGACTGCTTTAATTTGTATATTATGATTTTTAGTAGTGCTAGATTACTGAGGTTCTAGTGTAATCCAATATTAGTCAAAGAATATTTTTAACATTTTTTGTGAAAACTCTCAACATAGACCTCTTCATAAGTGTGGAAGTTCTGGGTGCTGCATGCCGACCATTCTGCTGGAGTGGATGAGCAGAGTGACCAATGGTATCCAACTGAAATATAATAAAAATTGGAATTGTACAATATTTCTTTAGATCAGATTCTATTAAAGACAAAATATTTTTTTAAATCTTAATATTTAATCATGACTGATGAGAAACTTTGAATATTGTAGATGTTAAGTAAAAAAGAATGTACCTCCACTCAACTTCATCCTTCTAGGACCTATGGCAGCAGTCTGAGCATTTCCTGTTCCACTCGCTGCCTGAGGCAGCCCTTCTCTTGATATCAATTTTTCATATCACTCCATACCTTAACATACAGACAAAATAATTAAATTTAAATAACATATTTTAATTCATGCACCTACATTTTGAGGGCAAAATTATACAGGTATTGTTTTAATGAAACATGCCTTTTATTTTATAACAATAGAAAAATGAAAACTCCCAATTTCAATAATGATGAACTTGGTTGAAGTTTGGAAATTTAACTAGAAAATTAGAAATAAATTAGAGCCTATTCAAAGTTATTTAAATATACTTTATCAATGTGTGCATGAGTCTCAATTTTGAAAGCTTTTACATGTTACTCTATTCCTTATGTCTTAAATAACCCAAGGGGCCCATGCCAATTTTAGATTTGGGGTGATTTGTTATTGGACAGGATGTTTTTAAATTACTCATGATGTACCTAACCTCAAATAAAGTTAAACAAGTGCAATATTATTTGACACAGGGCATTTAGATATCCCAGCGAATCGAAAACATAATTACAGGACGATAAGCATTTTTTAGGTATCATTTTGTAGTATAAATCTTGTATGAAAGAGGACTTACTTACAAATAGCGTATTGCACATTATGAACCTCCAGCTTGCCTTTTCTGTTGGCCTTCCAAATGCACTGCACGTACACTTTAAGGCTGGCTAAGTTCCCTTTTTTCTTCATTTTCACGAATTTGGTTTCGGGGGGAAATCTTCACTCACTTCACAATCAAACCCGGAATGTCGAGAGAAATACCGTTGTTTTCATTCGTCTTTGTGCCTTTCTCCAAATCACATATTATTTTAGTTAAACAATGAAATATAAAACAAAGAAAACAAAATTAAACTTTAAGTAGTGTAAGTAGGTACCTTGAATTGACACTTGACAGACAAATGACAAGAGTTGACAAGACAATTACATTTTTTTTTTCAATTATGGCATCGCAAGCTCTGTGCATATTGCCAGCGTCAAGTATAATTTTTGCATCAATTTTTTGCCAGTTTCAATTTAAAGGACGAACTAATAACAAAGTCAGTAAGTAAGTCGTCAATAATCAGTCAGTCTAGTCAGTCCAACACTCAAGTAAAGCAATGGCTACTTTACTAGAACATGTCCGATGAAATTTTGGAGGCAAGTAGAAAAAACACATTTTAGCACTGTTATAACCTATATCAAACAAAATGCTTCAACTTTATCCGATATAACTCAAAAATACACCAAGAAAATGAAAATAAAACGTTGTGCTCGTGTCTTTTTCGACTTCCCGCCAAAACTCCGACAAGACAATTAATTGTAAAGTCAACAGCCATCGCTTTACTTGGATATCTTGTAAGATTTAACTGCCTATTTGCCGACGACTTACTGATTTTGACTGTTCATGTCGCTTGATTTTATCGAAAATGGCAAAAATACGATAGCAATATTTTTACTTGATACTGTGTCTTAATATGCATAGATCATACGACATCATTACGAAAAGAAAAAAAAATTGTCTATTGTAGTCAAGTCAAGTATAGACAAGAGTAAATTATGTCATGAATATGTCATAAAACATATATTGCCGCGTCAAATTTGGCAAAATGGCCGCTACTATTTGCATCTCTTTTTTTACGTATGTATGAAAGAGAAGCAATATAAAATTTGTACACTTCACTCACACATGAGCATCTGTACGTTTATGTCGCGACGAAGTTGTTAACATAGCAACTCGCTATACCAATTACTACGTTGACAGAGATCGTCGCGCAAAAACGGAAAACGATAAACGGCGTTGTATTGCAAAACTTGTACTAGAGGTACTGATGATTGAAGGTACTACTCCTCAACGGTTAGGAGCTGAGAGCAAATACTTTCATTAATTTATACGTTCAGGTGGACTGATAGTAGTATTCTTTCAGGCTATAAGATGGCTATTAGATAAACATGATTATAAAATGTCTTAACGTTTAGAATTCAAGTGAAAAAAATTTCAATTATCCTTATACATATGTACAGAATTATTAAAATTAAGTACTAAAAAGAGTGAAATAAATTAAGTTTTTAACAAAAAAATAGAACCGACTTCAAACGGTAAAAAATAAAATTGTTCAGTACCTACTTCTTCTTGCTTATGGTAATTACTCTTAAAACTATTTTTGGAGTCTGGCCCTTGGTAAAATGTCCTATCTTAGTAAATACACCTAGTGTACCTTTCGTTCGGAATGGCCACCGACTCCAATATAGTTTTAATAGTCATTACCATAAGCAAGAAGAAGTAGGAACTGAACAATTTAATTTTTTACCGTTTGAAGTCGGTTCTATTTTTTTGTTAAAAACTTAATTTATGTGCAAGTAATTGTTGAGTTGGTTCCATTGGCTATTTACTTAGACGGATATTCAATGAAAAGTAGAGTAGTAAATTTATTATAATTTGTGTTAAATAAATAGCATGGCGTTCGTACGGGACCAATGCGAATTTAAAGCGCTAGTGGAGGTGTTCAGGTCGCGTTCGGGTGCGTTCGATTTGCGACAATTCTCATATGACCAATTTGCCAGGAGTAAGTCACTTATTAAAAGTTTGCTTTCTTGCTGATTTTCTTTACAATTTCCTCATTGCACTTAGAAATTGGTAGTTTAAACTCTATTATCGATAGAATTGTTAAATACTATCGGAATTCACGTTACTCCAATGTCTTAGAGCATAAATTTTGATAGATGCTGAACATCTGTGTCGGCAACCTTATTGATCGGTGGCACGGCGCACCTTATTACCTGGGTAGTTAGGCATGATGCGATCTTATTTGCAATCAATGAAGATTAACATAAACCGCGGAGCCGTCGGATGCAGCCGCTGCGGCCTCGTGCATGCAAAACGGAATTACAGATTCACGGCTGACACGGTCCTGTGGCCATTTTAGGTGTAGACAATCCGACCGCGCTTCGATATATGGCCGTCGAGCTTTTGATTCATACATCTCTCGTTAACTGACCTATGTTTGCGTGGGAGAATATTCCGCTTAACATATCTAAGAATATCTAAGATTTCAGTAAGTTAAACGCGTTGATTACATTTATCTATGAGTTTTTCTAGCAGAAGTTGTCATAAAGTAAGATCCTTTTGTCTTAGATGACGATTCATAATCCTTAACGTCCTGTCACGGGTGCCCACTTTCAATTAAAACAAAGCTGCTTGCAGTTATTCTACATCGGATCATTGTATAATATAGTATTAAAAATTATTTAGGCGTATCTTTTTTCCTTTAGAGACTTGTAACAGTAAAATTATATAATTTGCCTTTATATTTTTGAAGGTAACGCTAACTAACAGTCTCAAGTAACATTATCGTTGCACGAAGGCACTAATTTGTTTTGCAGGGCCGACACAACTTTGCCGTTTAATGTTGAACGCAGGCCCTATGTTTATAAATACCAACAATTTGCCCATCGATTACTTCGGATTACATGTCTACAAACGAGCAAGCCAAGGTCACGGTACCGCACCAGGTCGTGCCATGCTCTTTTTGTTCTTTCTTCGTAAACCTGTCTCTTGTCTCTAAAGAAAATCGATGCAAAATTGCAGGAAACTCATTAAGTAAACAATGCCAAGGGTGATCGCTTTTATTCTTGTAGATCACGAATCTACGAAGTTTGCATCGCGATGCAGCCGGGAGTCTAAAGTATAATGCTATTGTTTCATACATGTTTGTGTTATACTTGTAGTATAATTGGTTCAAATCACGTCATTTTGTAGGGGCTAAGAGTATGCTTTTAATTTCTTCCATATCCTTAACCAGCGCCCAGTATTATATCACTTTTCTGCTAACAAAATGAAACATTGACACTTTTGATCTTGCGAAGTTAATGGTGCAATCAAACGAAGTCAACGTAAAAATTTCTACCCAACCCCGTAACGAGGAATGTTGCACGAGGGAGACGTAGGTATATAAGCCTGAATGAATGCGGTAATGAGAACAGCTTATGAAGCGCTTTATTATAAACGCTGGCTATATTAAATTTACGTCGTTTGACGTCACTATACAATTGTGCAATGATAAGAAAAACAAACTTCTGTCACGAATTTTGAAATAATTACTTTTAATCTGACGTAGTCAATCAACACTTTTGAAAAATAAGAAAAATTTATATATTTATTTAAAATTTTGGTTACTATACGTGTACATTTATACTGATAAGAGGCTGTTTTCTTACCTTATAAAAAATAACATTATAATAAAAATTAATGTTGGGCGTTGTACATTATGTACATGTAAGGTAAACATTTATTATCTTCAAATTACAAAACCCGCAACGCTTTATACCTAGTAGTTTAATATTTATAGCATTTTATTTATAACTTATATTGATACTAGTGGACCCCGCAGACGTTGTCCTGCCTCAAAAGTTTTGTAAGAGGATTAGTTTATTTATCATCTAAAAGAGATTTTATGTTACTGTCAAATAAAATATTAAAAACGAATAGTGACAGATAGACTGTTATTCAGACTATGTCAAACTTTTGGACGATGGCGCGAAGAATCAATGTTTGACAATTACTGTTACTAACAGTTTTTATAGGAAAATAAAACAAGTTATTTTACTATTAATTACGCAATGCTCCCAAAAAATTTTCACCGTTTAAACCTTTCCTGGACTTCAGCTAATATTTAAAGACCAAAATTAGCCACATCGGTCCAACCGTTCTTGATTTTAAGCCAAACTAACGAACAGCAATAAGAACATTTATTATTTAATAATAACAATTTATAATAATTACTAGCTGACCCCGCGAACTCCGTATCGCGTTTAAATATTAAATAATAATAATAATGGATAGCATATAAACCTTCTCCGTGAAAAAATACATGTACATACTAATTTTCATAATAATCGGTCGAATAGTTTCTGAGTTTTGCGATGTCATATATACAAACATTACTTAACACCCCCGCAACCCCCCTTCCGGGTGGAATTTCGTAAAATCCGTTCTTAGCTGACCTCTACTCGGCGAAAGGAATATTCCTACCAAATTTGAAGTCGGTAGGTCTTATAGTTCCAGAGATATCGTGATGAGTCAATATATGGGTGGAAATACCCCCCCTTCCGGGTGGAATTTCGTAAAATCCGTTCTTAGCTGACCTCTACTCGGCGAAAGGAATATTCCTACCAAATTTGAAGTCGGTAGGTCTTATAGTTCCAGAGATATCGTGATGAGTCAATATATGGGTGGAAATACTCCCCCTTCCGGGTGGAATTTCGTAAAATCCGTTCTTAGCTGACCTCTACTCGGCGAAAGGAATATTCCTACCAAATTTGAAGTCGGTAGGTCTTATAGTTCCAGAGATATCGTGATGAGTCAATATATGGGTGGAAATCTCTTATATATATACAGATAATACAAAAAACATGAATAAGCCAAAGACAATACTACACTTTATTAATCTATGAAATGAAATAAGAAACATAAATTTTTTCTTTACATTTAATATTGAATGGCTAAAAAGATTTTTATACAATGCCGAAAAATGAATTAAAAAAAATAAGAAACAAAAGACAGACATGACAATTTTCATAGCTGCGTCAAAACGTAAATAAACAAACACAGAAAGTAAATAATTTTGTAAAGAAATAATAAGGAAAAGCAAAGTATAAGAATAAAACCAAAGAATATAAGTTATAAAATATGATAATGGACGTGAATGAAGTAAGTAATAATATGTAGTGTATTTATAACACTACACAGCGCATTTTATTCATTTCATTTGCTTCCCGTGGGAATGAGATATTTTCCCGCGGCAAAAAGTAGCCTATGTTCTTTCTCAACGTCCTTTCTATGTTTATGCCAAATTTCATCAAAATTGGTTCAGTGGTTTAAGCGTGAAAGAGTAGCAGACAGACCGACAGACAGACTTACTTTCGAATTTATAATATTAGTATAGATATGTTTTTGTGTATCCTAATGGCACTTTTATAAATTCGCTTATTTGACGTGGTTGACTATAGACTTTCATGCGTTTCAGAAATTAGCGGCAACTTTTAGGGAGCTGATATTATCATATTGTATTTCTTTACTGTACATCAAAAGACAAATACGCACAAAGCAAGTGTTCTAGGGCAGAGGTGCGCGCCGGGATGAATACTACACCTAACTTTGAGATCCGCGCCTGGCCATTATAAATATGCATTCCGCGTTGGTATATCCTATCTACACTAATATTATAAAGAGGAAAGATTTGTATGTTTGTAATGAATAAACTCAGTAACTACTGTTCCGAATTCAAAAATCCTTTCACCGTTAGAAAGCTACATTCACCCTGAGTAACATAGACTACTTTTTACCGCGGGAAAATGCTTCATTTCTACGTGAAAACGGGTAATAGGGTCAACGCGGTTGAAGCAACTGGCTAAACGCCTATGATTTTAATATAGCAATGAAGCCTGGAATAGCACATAGGCTATTAAAATTAATAAATTAGGCTATCCTACGGGGACCCATTAAACGTGTCCACGCGGGCGAAGCCGCTGGCGGAAGGCTAGTGTAAAATATAGAGCTCTCTAGTAATAGATATGGTCACTATAATAGATTCCGGTTCTGAAACATAAATTATTGCCTTGTTAATTAGACGAACATTACCGATACCGCTCTAATGGCATACACACCCAGATTTGTCACAGGCTGTGGTGTAGTGAGTGACTTATAGGTTGTTCGCACGTGAGCCCAGGCTATTGGCATGATAATAAATTCAACCCTCGGGCTTTATGACTGACGGTAAACATATTTCATTTTCTATACATATTGGTACAACCCGCATTGGAGCAGCGTGGTGGAGTAAGCTCCAGGCCTCCCCAATAATGGGGAGAGACCCGTTCCCAGCATTGGAACCGAAAAAAGGGTTGCAGCCAGCCCGTAAATATTGGTATCATTCCGATTTTCGTACGTATCAAGAAGAACTCAAATCATTAATACTTTTTGCGTTCCTGCCCTCAGAGCCTGTCAACACTTAGTAATGTTTATCTAATAAATTCGTGAAATAAAAAACCATTTGAATACGGTAAAAATGATTCGGTCTTTAGGCGATTAGGCTCCTGCACCCTCCGATGCTTACGGCGGCATGCGGCCATGCACACACAACCTCCTTCCCGGGGCCGCTGGCTGAACGGATCGAGCTCCCACTCTCACCGCCCACATCCCCGAAAGCCCCCTTTTAGTCGCCTCTTACGATCAGGCAGGGGATACCGTAGCTCTATTCTTAATCCCGAAGCTAAAGGGCTATGGTTAAATCTTACCTGGCTTTATGAATGGTCTACAGTGATCAGTTCATTCCAACCGGTACAAGAGTTCAATGTATTTAAAATTAATGTGCGGTTTGGTAAAATTATGTTATCATTGTCAATTTAAAAAATGCGCCAATGATATCAATGATAATTAATTATTGTCATTGATATGTTGACAGCAAAATGTTTCGGCACTTATCAAAAGCTTATTGCTGATATAATTAATATACATAATTATAAAATAATTTTATAAGGTAACCGATAAGCTATGCCCCGCGGTGGTTGTGCCTGTGCTAAAAATGTTATTTTACCATGTAGTGAAAGAAACTTGAAAACTTCATCCCTTTTAAATTTCCCCTCTTTCGTAAACCAACTGTAGCACATTCAGTATAATTCTATCTTATTTAAACATTACAAACAGACAATTAAATTTTATCAAAATTATTAAAATAATATAAATAAATATAAAATATTAAAATTATTTATTGCCTTACGAAAACCAGTTTATATCTCACAAAACACCCTGTCAAACAACATTTAAAATTTTATGTGTCACGCAATAAGGTCAAAACGATCGTAAAATTATCACCTGTTGATACGTACGTACGCTTTCTTTAGCTGCGCTTTTATTTATTTTCGAAGATCCCTCCCGTAATTAAGCACAAGGCGATCCGATGTCAGTTTTTGATCTATTTTCGTGAACCGTCTTCGCAAATGTGCCGTTTTACACAATTTTCAAGGTATACTCACCTTGACCCGTATTTTTAAATGCGCATTATCTTTTGTTGCTGTACCTAAATATGTATGTATTTGTATGAGCAAGTTTGACACTGAAATATAGACTACTAGTGGACCCCGCAGACGTTGTCCTGCCTTAAAAGTTTTGTAAGAGGATTAGTTTCTTCATCTCAAAGAGTTTTTATGTTACAGTCAAATAAAAAAATAAAATCGAATAGTGACAGAGGAATTTTATTGTTATTCACACTGTGTCGAACTTCTGTATGACGGCGCGAAGAACCAATGTTTGACAGTTACAAACAGTTTATATGGGAAAATAAAATACGTTGTTTTACGATTAATTTCGCAATTTTTCCATATTTTCTTGCAGTTTAAACCTTCCTTGGACTTCTACTAATATTTCAAAACCAAAATGAACCACATCGGTTCAGCCGTTCTCGAGTTTTAGCGAGACTAACGAATAGCAATTAATTTTTAAATATAGAGAAGATTAGAAGAACATTATATTAATTTATTATTTATAAATAACAATGTAATAATTATAACATAAAACACATGAATGAGCCAAAGACAATACTATACTTTATTAATCTATGAATTGAAATAAGAAACATAATTTTTTTCTTATCATTTAATATTGAATGGCTAAAAGAATTTTTATACATATCCGTAAAATGAATTTAAAAAATATCATAAAAGACAGACATGACAATTTTGATAGCTGCGTTAAAATGTAAATAAACAAACACAGAAAGTAAATAATTTTGTTAACAAATAATAATGGAAAAGCAAAGTATAAGAATAAAACAAAATCTAAGAATATAAGTTATAAAATATTATATTGGACGTGAATGAAGTAAGTAATAACATGTAGTGTATTTATAACACTACACGGCGCATTTCATTCATTTCATTTGCTTCCCGTGGGAATGAGATATTTTCCCACGGTAAAAAGTAGCCTATGTTCTTTCTCAACGTCCTTTCTATGTTTATGCCAAATATCATCAAAATCGGTTCAGTGGTTTAAGCGTGAAAGAGTAGCAGACAGACAGACAGACAGAGTTACTTTCGAATTTATAATATTAGTATGGATATACTTTTTTACCAAAGTCGGACATGTGTGGGCAATCCGCGCGATGCCGATGTAAAGTTTAGTATGTCCCCCAGGCGCATTCATTATGATAGAAAATGAAAAAGATGTGAGAACGAATTAAATTCATCCAATTTATAGCAACCTTTTTTCCACTCTATGGCTGGGTACGCATCTCATCCCATTACGAGGGTGGACTGAAGCCTGCTTCCATCATGCTGCTCCAATGCGGGTTAGAGGCCAATTCGCTATCGGATGTATTCGAATCGCATATTAGGCTTTATTTGATGTTTAATTTGAAATTGATATTATGAGCCAAACTTAATGTTTGGATTTTAATTTGCGCGTCAAACGCTAAAATAAGTAATGTCTCTATTACAAACAGACATAGAATGGCTATAATGTACTTTCTACATTATATAAACCTTCCACCCAACTTATTAAGTTACTTGTGGTTAATTAATTAAAAGAAGGTTGGCCCACCACATCTAAAAATCAAAACGAATTTATTTATCACGTTGTCCTTGCGATTACCTGGCTGCAACCCTTTTTGCGTCCCACTACAGGGCATTAGGTACCGAGGAGGTCAATATCAAAAGGTAACATGTCCTGTAAATAATAAATGTGTATAAATAATAAATTATTTGATAATAATTTTACCATATTTCCGCTCAAAAAAAAATTGTGTTATAGTAAAGTTACGTGGCTAGTAGTATGTGAAAAAGAAACTGGATTATATATGAATAAACTACAGAAATAAAAATTTAAAACAAATTGACATGTCACTTTTTGTTAATATAAGATAATAAAAATATATCAGCCAATACAGCTTTGTCTATGAAAATATTGGGACATGTACACTTTTTGTTTAATAATACTAACTTCTCGCCACCGAAGTGCTACCGTGAATCCGGACATGTCCCCATTTGAAAAAAATGGGCATATTTGAGCCTTAATAAGTACTGGACGTGAGCACATTTTGATAAGTCTGAAGCACACTACATTTGAAGTTTATTTTAGAGGATCGTTTCCATCGATATAATAAGTAGGTAGATGCAAGGTTCCCATACAAACTTGAGTCAAAAGGTGGCCCCGCGTAAAAACGTACTTATTATAGATGTTTACAAGTATTCTAAACAAAAAAATGTTTTAAGGTATCTTACTTTTTATCTATTTTAAACCTTATGTTACTAACATAAGTAAGATTATAAGTCCATGTTAAATTGTTACTTATCACCTTCTGGTTCGATGTTTATAATACGGCAATAAAATTTTACGACTTTAGACTTACGAAATAGGAGTTTATTGAGAAATGAAACCAAAAGCATTACAATAAAGCACAAATTCGTTTACAAGATTAATTTACCGCCATATTTACACCACTTGGAACATAGACAGTGGAGTGGAGTTTCTTTTTTATTTATTTAAAATTCTAATGCGAGCAGACAACAGAAAATTTTTAGAATCTATAAACATTATATTTTATGAAATGAACACAGTGATCATAATACGCATGTGTGTGTTAGGGTCCCGGTTTCTATTCCCAGCAAAGATTTAGGTACCTTGATACAAAAATATATTAAATAATTGCCTTTTCAATCTGCGTTTGATTTCAGCGGTTTTTAGTTTCCCGGCATAATAAGGACGTAATGTATGTCAATATATTTTTCAATAACAGCTTTTAACAGCTCGATCTTATGGCCAAAGTTTGTTCCTTGACAGTGTTCAATTATATCTCCAAATACATTTTTTAAAATGAAATGCACATTTTTTTATACATTCACCAGTGTGTAGAAATTTCCTAACAACATATTCTCTTTTTTCATATATTAAATACACATCTTCTGATGCATAACATAATCCGCCTAAATCTTTAATATCTATCAATATATGGAACCGTAGTTTTTGTTTCGCTAGCAAACAGTTTTTACAATATTCACATTTTACATCTATACATAATATGTAAATAAAATTGAAGTGTCTGTTTGTAATATTAAAATAACCGCCTTTTACTACATGCATATGAATGTTTATACACTACATATACCAAAATATATTTTTTTACAATTTTTGTCTGTCTGATTCCCGTCTATCTGTCTGTTTGTTCCCACTAATCTCTGAAACGGCTGGACCAATATTGACGGGATTTTCTGTGGCAGGTAGCTGATGTAATAAGGTGTAACTTAGGCTACTTTTATTTTTGGAAAATCTAAAACTAAAGTCCACGCGAATGAAGTCGCGTTTGGCTGCTATTATTTATACGCTTCTCCCACCTACGAATCATTTCAATTAGGACATATGAAATCTGCGGAGTATATGAATGAAATTTATTATGTCCGCCGTGGGTTTTAAGACACTTCCACTTTTCTTTTTGAATTTCATTTTTCGGAAAACTAAAATAACAATACGCCTTTTTTAAATAAAAGACAAATGGCGACTCCATTACTGACTTTGTTCTCTAGCGCATCAGACGTGCGACACGTCCGTGGCGGTTTAGCAAATGAAAGCGAAAGAAGGCATATCGCTGCCGTTATGCCTTCTTTTGCCGGTGCCACTTTTATGCGGCGACTGTGAATCTACCTACTTTTTATATCGATGATCGTTTCGTAAAAAAAATATGTGTGAGGTGGACATACATACACATTTTGATAATCACCTCCTCAATTTTATTATTATTCTCTGTTAAAAGCCTGTTTGCCTGTTTATAGCGTGTCTTTATTTTTCAACCTCAAAATTAGTATATCTATCATAAAATTTCAAAACATAAATCACGTGTAAGGTTATTTATAGTTTATGCTTGCTCGTTTTCAATGCGATACTATCATTCATTTCTGCTTAATCATACCGATTAAGTTCATTAGTGCTACGTTGCTGTAACTTGATTCAGACACGTCTGGTCGTTGACAATACACGTTTTATTAGGGTACCAGCTTGCGAGCGCGGCTTTGTCCTCTTGGATTTTGATTTCAACATATGTAGGTGTTTCAACATACCTACTATGTTAAAGAATTAATTATAATCACTGAAAACTTTTACTCCTTAATTCAACTGTTAAGTGTAAATAAGTTAAATATTTTGTAATACTTATTCATCTTTGGAAGTGACTTTCCAGAAGTGAAAGAACTTCTTCAGTTTAGAGAAGATGGCCTTACAAACTACGTTATTGTAAATTTAATTTAATTTTTAATGTTAATTATTTTTTCATTTATTTATAACAAAACATTTCTCTTCATCTTCATATAAATTGCCCTAGTAAAATCATTAAGTATAATTTCACTTTTTTATATTTCTTTACGTATTTATATAATATTTCTTTGTACCGGTCGCATATTTAATTTGGTTTCAGAAATATTGGCTAGCCTTGAAGTTAGATTTTTATCGGTACCAATATATGTATGATAATTTTTGTGGTTACGTTGTATGACTTCCGCTTTGTATACGCAGTTCTGTTTTTATACACATTCTATGCATTAAATTTGGTGACACGTAAGAAACTTGTCAGTATATTCTACCACTACCCAATAATAATAATTAGAAAAATATTGGGTTGATAAAAATACTGCTTTTCTTAAGACTCCAGTCCACACCATAATATATGTCGCAGCCATATGGCCATGACACCATATATGTATATGTCGCAGGTATCTGGTGAAATCATCCACCCTATTAAAAGGCTAGCCCATTTATTATAGGCCGTCACACTTTAAATCACAGAATTTATTAAAGAGGTTAGAATGAAATTGTGGGCGGGGCAGACGTGCCAAGGATATGAGCAACGCTCATATCTCTACAGAAATACGCGATTGCGCTGCTATATGTGTGCTTGTGTGCGTGCTTGGGTGTGACTTGAAATCACGTGATTGTGCGGCGCTAACATTGGCTAGATATGATATTGCAAATATGTGCGTATGCTTCATATTTATTTAAGTACAGATGTAGTGGAGGTGAAAAGTGATGCTGGATCGGCGACACCGGTTTTTATACGAACGGCGCATTATTGCCATTCTACCTCTTTTAATTTAATTTTAATTAGTAATATATTGTTATGTGCTCTTAATACACACATAACACACAAATTAATATTTATGTATTTTAAAAATCTTTTCCGGGACCAAGACAGCTCCACAGAATACTCGTATGTCAAAGACATCGATGGGTCATGTGTCAGTACCTGTCCAGTTCATTGTCATTCCGTGAAGGCTGAGTTTCCTGCGTCAAGCAATATCAACTGTATAGATGCGCGCACTTGCAAAAATATAGTTTTTTTTCGTAGATAGTTTTGAGAAAATGAGGATTATTATAATGAATATTATATTTTATAGAATATTTAATTTTGAATTTATAAATAACATTTTCTATTTGGAAATGATGTTGTACAAAAAATATTGCAGTATTACTGGATTATCGGCATTATACAGCAATTCACTGGGTAAAAAGACGTGTGGTAATTTTGCAATCATTCATCCAGGCTATTCTTATCATTTAGAAAGTCAGAGGAAAAGTAAAGTTAGGTTCATTATAAAAAACTTTGTCTCAATAATAATCTTTGAAGAATCGATTGTTGAAGGACCCAACTCAACTGACGACTTTGTTTCTTTACCTTCAAAAGTTTTCTGGACGAATAGCGTGGGCTAATGGGATAATTCCATCAAATGCTTACAAACTCCATTGAGGAAAATCGGCAAAAGGGTAAAGTAAACAACTTAATTTCCATCCCAATAAAAGTCGATTAATAGATTGTGATACGATCTTAGTACATTACATAGGCTGTTTTTGAAACAACCTCCTCAATTTCCTGGATGCAAAGCGTGGGTTGATGAAACTAATAATCTTTGAAGAATCGATTGTTGAAGGACCCAACTCAAGTGACGACTTTGTTTCTTCACCTTCAAAAGTTTTCTGGACGAATAGCGTGGGCTAATGGGATAATTCCATCAAATGCTTACAAACTCCAATTTGAGGAAAATCGGCAAAAGGGTAAAGTAAACAACTTAATTTCCATCCCAATAAAAGTCGATTAATAGATTGTGATACGATCTTAGTACATTACATAGGCTGTTTTTGAAACAACCTCCTCAATTTCCTGGATACAAAGCGTGGGTTGATGAAACTATGTGTGGGCGTCCAACAAACGCCAATTTCGAAAAATCGATGTCTATGCAGCCTGCTTCGTGGAAATTGAGAGCGAACGAACCTGTATCTATTACGCTGTTTAAAAACGTAGATATTCCTCCTTAATAATAAAAAATAGGGATGTTAGAATTTAACATATTTTTAGAGTTCCGTAGCCAAATGGCAAAAAACGGAACCCTTATGGATTAATGATGTCTGTCTGTCTGACTGTCCGTCCGTATGTCCCAGCCACTTTTTTCCGAAACTATAAGAACTATGTTGAAACTCGGTACGTAGATGTATTCTGTGGACCACATGAAGATTTTCACACAAAAATAGAAAAAAGCAATAAATTTTTGTTCCCCATACTTAGAACTGAAACTCAATTTTTTTTAAAAGAAATGGGGTAGTCATAGATAACGTCTTTCTCATAACAAAATAACTCCTACTAATAAATGTGTATATAGGCTCGAAGTAACGCAGCTACTCGTAAATATGCAGCTACTACGAGTAGTATAAATGCCGTGAAATAGATATTGCGGTTTGTCTGATTTCTGCCTTGCGGCATCTCTTACCCCTTGACCTATTTTAGCTGCACACGATGAGATAACATTTATGCGCTTCCTGGGAAAGTATCAAGAGTTCAGCCTCTAGTAGAACTACAAAAAATAGTCATACATCTGCTCTACTTCATCATTTAAATAAAAAAAGTGTCATCGCTTTGACTATTTATGTCTATCTTACTATACAATTTTACAAAACGTACCTAACCAATGTGACACATTCAAAAGCAATCGTCTATTCAAGCCAAATGAATTACTTTCCGGCAATGAGCAAAAAATGACCTCTCGTAAAAAAATTCGCTCGCACTACGACCATCAGACGTTCCAGTTTTATTTGGGTGTTCGTACAACACTACATTTTCGATTCACTCTCGCTCCGCGTCGCTTTTGTCTGATGGCCGTCTAAAAATTAGTGATGGGAAATATGGCTAATGGTTAATCGATTAGCGATAACTCGACTTCCTTTTTAATGATGTGAGGCTATATACATAGATTAAATAGCAGACCTTATGTCCTGGTATGCCTTTTTTTGTATCGGGGGGTAAACCTTCAAAAGGTACCCGGCACATCTGGAGAGGATACCGGGTTATGTCGGATTTGTACAGCACTAAAACCCTGTCGTCGGCCTGCCTCTGTGCTTGGGGGTCCTCCCCTCCTCCTCCGGGATTTCCAGTGGAACGCACCGGTGTCCTCCACGCGCGGCGCCCCAGAACGGGTCCATCCTCGGAAGAGCAGATGTGCTCTCCTGTGCTCCCTCCGATGCTTACGGCGGCATGCGGCTACGCACACCCCGCCGTCCTTCCCGGTTTGGCCGCCGCGCTGGCTGAACGGATCAAGCTCCCACTCTCACCGCTCACAGCCTCGGAACCCCCCATTTAGTCGCCTCTTACAATCAAGCAGCGGATTCCGTCCGCAAGCTACAGAGACTAGCTATTCCATTTCCGTTCCATTTTTTTTTTGTTTTTATTAGAATTGTTCTGATGGTCATTTTTTCACAATTATATTTCACATTCTTATCAACACGTTAATCGTAATCAATATAGATATTTATTGTGTGCAACCAAAGTCAAGTCAAAAGCAAGTTTATTATTGAGAACCTTAATGAAGGTTTTTTTTTAAATTTTAAGCTGGTTAATTGTAGAATATCGAATTGTGGCATCTCTACTCTACTAAACATCGACTGTAATTTCCGGCCCGAATTCTCCCACTAGCAAGACGTGTAACTGACGGGTCATTTATCTTGGATTTAGAGATTTTTTGTTTGCGTACACAAGCCTTCTTTCGGCATTAAAATGCATCTCCGTGAGTATCGTTCTCTCGTTCCCTTTGAATTTAAGAGTGAACTGAAACCATAATTCTGTTGTATTTTGTCAAAAAACGATATAATTATGACATACGCTGCTGTCATGATTTAGAACCAAAAATGATGGTGGATCTGAAGATGATCCCCCGCTGCGGGTGCAGGAATTGTGGACTGTAAGTTGCGTGTCGAATCAAAGGTGGAAACGAGAAGGATTGATAAAGGGAGCAAGCGCACTAACCTGGATTATCACAGGGGCTGGAGCAGATGGTATGCTCGTGTACTGATGAAGCCTCGATCAATCTTCTCTTGCCCGGGAACTGGTGTTGTCCTTCACACTACACTATAGGTACCTATACATCACTTTGAGTCAGTTAAATCACAAACTATTGACAGCGGTGATGGCGGCGATGCGGCGAGTCTAACCACGCATGAGGTGGCTTGCGGTGCGGTTGTCACGAGAGGACTTGCGTACACGTCGGCGGCCGGATGATTTAGATCGAATAATCTTGACCATATGTAAATAAAAAAGATTTATACTTTTAAGTTTTACTTGACTTTTTGGGAGTTTTTTTTATATGTAAATAAACCGTACAAAAAGGCAGAAGGGCGCGGGTTTAAGTTTTGTAAGGTGTTAAGCGATCACCGTCGCCTATGGACACGGGCTACCCCAGGGGAGCCACCCGAGCATTGCCAGCTTTGGAGGAGAGCTTTTTTTACAGCTTTCTTGAAGAACCTCATGTCATAGTCCACTGGAAATGTCTCAGCTGGAAGTTGTCCCATAACTTACACGTCCGTGGTAAAACGGAGCGTGCAAAGCCAGAGGCCAGATGGAGTCCATTCCAGTCCAGTCCAGTTACACTCTTTAGGAAAAAATATCGCTCGTGATACAGAGATTTTATTCAATTGCATTTATCAGTATCGTAAACAATACAACATATCGAGCAATTCAAAAACATTTAATTACGAGTAATAACAATAGCGTGTATCGTAATTTATACTTACTAATAATATGCGGCAGATTTTAAATACAGCGGTTTTTTTATTGACCTAACGTAATGCTTTTCTATGTAAGTAACATTTTAAAATAAGTGAGGACACATTGATAAGCCGTTTTGTTATAGTAAAGTGCTAAATCATTTATATTTATTTGTTTATTTGTTCGCGATACACATTCTGCAATTACAGGGCGGGCTTCGTGAATTGTGCCGGTCATCGGCCTCACAGCCAAATCTACGACTTTCTAATGGGATTAAAGTTTGTTACTCGGCGCAGGCGCAAGATGACGCGCGCGGAATGCAACAGCTTCATTGGCGAGATAATTACCTTCTATTGGGCTTAATTAATATATCTAATAATAAATAGCATTAATGCCTATCAACTAAATATTTTCTAAGCTTTTAAATGTATACATATTATTACCTATATTAAAAAGGTATTTGACTTGTCGCGTCATTATAGGACCTCAAACGTAAATACACCTACACAACCCATATTCTGTGTCTCTGATTCATCTAATCATTTAATAGAACGTGTGCAATTATGTTCTTGTAAAGCTAGAGATCGCAAGGGCAGACGGGCTTTCACCGTCTTGTGTCGAGATGTCCACAATGAAATAGGAAATTAATTTCTAAGTACTTCAGATATGGTCGAATCTCGTTTGGCAATTCGTTGTTTCTTAACTTTCTGCCGCTGTCGCGTAAAGGAATTATTGATATTGATTCAAGTCTTAAAGTATATTACAGAGAAATTTATAACTCGAATTAAAATTCCGGGAACCAATTAAATGGACACTCTTCAAACGTTTAGGCCAATTTTGCATCCAGTTTTTTATGAACCGTCTGGCTTATTACTTAGACGTTTCATAAAGCCACGTAATAACGTGTAATTCAGAGTAATATAAGAATTTATAAGTGGACCCTGACGTCGAGTTCTCTTAAGTCAATTTAGTCCAGTGTTTCATAAAAAAACAACCGTTTAAGTAGTGCCGTCCCTATAAGTATATGCCTGTCAGCATGATACATGGCGTCCTGTAGTTTGCCTCCTTCTGCATCATTTTTATCGGTTGATAGCAGTCTTCGCTGGAGGAAAGTTCTGTGTGTAATTATGGCTTGATCTATAAATATTACTACGCGATTAGCGAGCGATTATTTCTTTGGAGTCAACAAGACATTTAAGTTTTTCCTATGATTCGATTTCAGGTATTATGATTTACAATTGAAGTCATATTTATTATACATATTAAACAATTGAAGTTATATTTATTAATTTTCGTTTATTCTAACAGTCTTTAATTATATCTAACTGTCGTCTGAATTTCGAATTTCTTTATTTTCATTTTGACTTGGTGCCACTAAATTCGAAGTCTTTAAAATTCTGTAATACTGCCAGAACTATCACGTATTGTAATCCTCGTTTTATTTTATGCTTTGCTGCACGTGTAAGTAATCGTTAATGAGTTTCTAATCTAATATTCGTTTTTATATGATTATATTGTGTAATTATTACAAGAAAATGTGACACGTGCATTACAAGCGTGTTATGTAATATTTCGACGTGAACGCAACGCACGCACTTTAAAATGGTGTCTTGATTGTAAGGCGTCGAAGAATGGCTTCGTTAACGAGAGCATTTTATCAAACGGTTATGACACCTGTCCGGAACGAATTTTCCGGCGCCTCCAATGCCGTACCTATCTGTTAAACATTCGACGTATTTGTATTTATCGCGACGCTTAAAATAGTCTTTATCTCGTCCGCGCTGAGGTCAGTGGGCGCTGCGCCGGCGCACGCCCGATCATTAACAACTCAGATTAAGTCCCTTCCAGTTCTGCGTAGTAGTTTTTATTCCGTAATGAGTACTTATCGATTTTCACACTGTTTGTGACTGTCTCAATGTAAATGTATTGATAATTGAATTAAAGTATTATTGTATAAAATTCATTGTTCATTCATTTACTGTGCGCGTATGTATTGTGCTGTTCATGCTTAGTATATTTTATATTTATACCACTATTCTAGATAGCACTCTGCAGTGTAGTTAGGCATTTATTTTAAATTTACAGCACCTAGCATCCTGGAAGAAACGTTAGTGCTTTAAATTTTATTACTGTCGTAAAAGCGTTTGATCGCGGCGATATTGAATGCATGTCTCAGTGGGTGCGGAGAAATGCAATAAATAATAGACTCGGGGCTCGGCATATGCCCTTAGATGATTTAGTGCAATCCGGACCTACCGCTGGCTTGTTTAGGATGCGACGTTTAGGAACGCAAATCTTACTTGCAAATGTTTTTGAAGTCTCTTTATTTGAGGTAACATACAGGGTTTTTAGAAATAACTGCATATTCGTTCAAAATAATTTAAAATGCTATATCCTTGTATGCAGAAAGTAATGAAATATATTATGTTAATTTTTATAATCTACGCTAAGACAGAATTACCACTAAGGTTACATTTCTGATATTTTCAACAATCATTTACTTAAGTAATGAATACAGTGTCAATGTCCGTACGTGCATACATACTTACATTCTCCCACAAGCCCACAATCACGATTATATTGCTTTCATGTAACAAAATACATACCTATATTCCAGTAGAAATATGTTACCAAAAATAGCTTCATAAATTAGCTAGGCAGAATTAATGTGTAATTCAAATATTCATTCTTAAAAATCCGTGATTCGTGATTGATGCTTTTTAAAGAAGTCGTAATTCCGCATAATTAATTTGCCGAACCTGTTTTAGCATCTTGTGATAAATGTCTATTGAATTAAGCATAAAATAGTGACTTGTAGAATATTCTGTAATTAGCTTGTTGAATTATACAGTCTTATCTAAGTAATATTTCAACGAAAAATTTTAGCGTATGTAACATTTAAAGTGAATAATGTGGGTACATTTTGTTCTGTGCCAGAAAAAATAAAAAACGACTATCGTTCTTGTAAACCTAATTGGGAATAAATTGAAAATGAGGGAGCATGATTATATATAACCATAATTAGGTGTATTGCTTTATGATCAGCTCTTTTAACATAATGTTTATTATTAATGAGGTTCGCACTTTCTCTTTTAGAGTTCTGACTCTGCCTTCATTTTTTTATTTTACAGGTTGCATAACATTAGTTAATGGTCCTATCATGTAGGAAGTGTTTGCTTTCGAACAATTGCCGAAAACTGATTAATTAATTCTTTTGTACTACACGCCTAGTAAGCAATCTAGACGGACAATGAGCGAATCTATATAACAATCTGATATTAGAATCTTGTTGCAAAATATATTCGGTGAAATAGTCTAACAAAGCATTAGGTATGATAAATTACGAGTAACCAATAACCAACCACCGTTGCTTTTTTGAATGTTGAATTGGCGACACTCAATTATGAATTTTTAATACTTTAGCGCCCAAGAACGGTTTGGTTGAAATGACTTACCTACTTTAGAGTTTGACACGAACGTCAAAGGAAAATCTGTAATATTTCATGAATCACGTAATACATATTACAGATATTCATATGTATGTGCCTAAGAAACTAATTATTAATTTTGTATGCATTTCATCTATACTAATATTTTAAAGAGGAAAGATTTGTATTTTTGTGTGTATTTTCAAAAACTACTATTCCGATTTCAAATTCTTTCACCATTAGAAAGCTACTTTTACCCTGAGTAACATAGGCTACTTTTTACCGCGGGAAAATGCTTCATTTCTACGTGAAAACGGGTAACAGGGTCAACGCGGTTGAAGCAACTGGCTAAACGCCTATGATTTTAATATAGCAATGAAGCCTGGAATAGCACATAGGCTATTTTTTATCCTACGGGGACCCATTAAAAAGGTTCAAGCGGGCGAAGCCGCTGGCGGAAGGCTAGTTTACCATAATTTGAACCAGGGCGTTAGAGTTAGACGTCTTAAATACGTACTGTTCTGTAACTATATTGCAAATTCACCAGGAAATACTTCCGACAATACACTATCTATGATCCCGAAGATAATCTGCAAATAAGCGTATCTCACACGGCGTCACGCACTAAAGAATGTCGACTATTTATAGATCCTGAGTCCATTTTAATAGAACTTAAAGAATGTTTGCGTATTACTAATTTTCTGAGAACCGAACGACTAAAAATTGCAACCATCTTCTAAGTTAAATTTCTTTTAAACTACGTTACATTCGTCAGGTAGAGATACATATTTCTAAAAATAGCTATTAAATTTTTAAAAGGAAAATTAGCCGGTCAATCGTGAAATTAAAAGTCATTAGGTACTTAACCTACGGACTAGAACCTGCACGATTTAAATGACATTTTATGACAACTGTCGCGTCAGGTTGCATACAAGTTTTGCATGATTTACGACAAATCGCGTAACACTATTTTTCTGTTTTTGTAAATCTGCTGTTAAAAATACGCTGTCTCTCGGATTATAATTCTTAAAGAGACGCAGAAGACGCATTACTCACCGCGTCACTTCGTGTTAAGTTGTACAATGTATTTATTTACTAGACATTGCGATTTGTCATTCAAGCTGCACGCCTTAGCCGACTAGCATTTTACTGTGACTTTGGTTGCAACTGCAATTAGTTGAAAAATCTTGGTCCTGGTAGTAATGAGACTTAATATTTTGAAGTTTATTCTAACACATTTAAAGGTTACTCAGGTACGTATATAATTTTAATGCAAAATCCCTGCTTCCGCCCTTCGCTTACGTCCTTTTTAACTCGTTTTTATTAGCTTAATTTCCAATCTATTGAGATTTGGTACCTGACTAAATTCCTTTTCCAATGCCTTTACATACAGCAATGTTCGCATAACTTGAAATAACAATACAAATACATAGATTAATAAAAAATACCGCCCACAATCTACTTATTTATCTATTAGATATGTACATAGAATAACGCATACCAAGCCAGGTTCGCCAGTTCTAATGTAAGCAGTAGAAATGGAGTATAAGTGGCACTTAAGCGGTTTTGTGGTTAACTGCGGGTGTGTAAAAAAGGAAACTAAAGCTTTCTTGCTTCATATTTTCCTCTTTTCTTCGTGTTTTATAAACTCCGCCCTCAGTAAGGACGGGGTTAATTGCGAAAACATTTAAATACTAAGTTGTTTTAATTTATTCTAAATTAAGTGGGCGGGGTAGTGCAGATACTGAAGAGACTTATGATTTAAATAACGGTGAAATTGGCTGTTTATGAAAAGTTATGAACCAAACTTTCATTTCAATTTATCTTACAATTTATTTATTTGGCATGCTCGTGCGATTCAACAAACCTAACGAAAATTTCCGTGTAAAGAAACACCACAGACGAGACGACACGCGAAGCCTTAACGAGTTGTCTTTCGGCGAAATACTCGATGACCTTGCAGAGGTCGAACACGTCTATTCGCACCCGGTTGGGCTATAAAGCAATTTCTCAATGAATTAGACCTATTAAAAAACACCATTGGCCCAAAGCCAAGCCGCGTCCGTATAAACATTGCGAATTTAAAGAAAATGTCGTTACGTAAGCAGACGGGATTACGTTTTAAATGCTAGCAATATGTTCGACTTAAATACCAATTGGTAACGGTCGCGAAATGCTCAGCGATTTTAAGAGTTTTAAATTGATGATGAGACAAATAGTTAAGTAGCCTGTGTTCGCTTATCTCATACATATGTAAATCGGTCGATTATATGTGCAATCAAACAAAAGCTAGTTTAGGACACCTTCATTGCACTGCATTGAAGAACAATAAGAAAACTATAGAACAGGAGAAAGGAAAACATAATACTAACTCACGTGTAGACACTAATAAACAGAATAAGAAGCACCAAAAGCAAGATTCAATTTGACATTTACATAAAGAGTGAAAGGTCTTCTTTAATGTTTCAAGAAATGAAGAGCCGTACATTGTAGTGAACGGAAGTTGGAAATATTTCAACGGTTGAATAATTAAAACTGCTCCTGCTTATTCTTGTCAAATAAGGCATTGTGTCGCGGCATAATGGAATAGAATAGGATCGTTGGTTTCCGTAGTAGAGCTTACTAGACCAGCATCAAGGTTATAATTCTGTTTCAGATTCTGCAGAGAGATAGATGGATCTTTTCCTACAAATTCTCCTATTTTACTTCTACGTATCCTTTTCAATGACTATGTATGAACTACCGAGAGAACGAAAGATTTTTTATGAAGTGAATATTGAAACAGAAACCATTTTTCTACTCTTGCTTTTATGCGAAATATCTTCTTTCAACAGAAACTTCAACAAAATCAAATCAAATTATAAATCATCAAATTATTTCATATTAGGAATACAAAATATTCGCTTAATGAATGTCATTTTTTCCCGGTCATCGCCTTTAGGTGCCCGTTTGGGCTAGATGTTGAGCTGAGAGAAAAAAGGCGGCGGAAAAAAACTCCCAGCTATAAACGTAACGAACAAGTCTCAAACATTCCCAAGCTCTGAATCCACGTAGCTTTATACTCTTAACTTCGTGTCTTGTTCACGAGTTTTAAAATTATTCTTGGTAGCTCTAGGTGTTAAGGGGTTTGAGACATAATTAATTAATACCCATTTTCACTAATATAGGATACGCCTAAATCAGATGCCAAAATATTTAGGAGTTGCTTGGAGGAAAACACGTTTCACTAACCCTTAAGTTACGACTAACGACGTTAGGCATAACCTAAAGTTACGACACTTACGACACCGATTTTGGAGGGCGTAGTGCTTAAGTGCCCCTAAACTGACACACGTTACAGTTACTCAAATTGATAATAGATTGACGAACAAAATCAAGGATAGCTGTCAAAAAACTAGGCTACTCTTAATATAAGACCAAACTATTCAACCAACTAATACATCGATTGGTGAAACGGAACTTTAAGCTAAGCTTTTCCCTAAATTAGTTAGGCGTTCCCTTGTCGTCGTTAGTGAAAACGGGCATAAAATCTTTTGTCACTTTTGGAATAAATGGTCAAGGCAAACATATTTTGTAATACATTATACTGTGGACACTAGCAATGCTCTTTTATTTAAAATTTTATCAATAATTAAAATGCTGTAATTCCGTAAATATATCTTTCTATTTAATGTGTTTCTAAGCATTATATACATAAAAATGTTGTTTCTTATTGTTATGATTCCATTAAAAAAATTCTATCAGTAATCCTTACAGAGAAGCAATGAAACTGTTGTGTTTTAACCGTTCCACGTGGCGATGGTATAAAATGTCAATGAAATTTAAGACAAAACTGAAGTTGTTTTAATATGGACTTCATGATCTCAACGCTTCTTTAAGACAATAATAGTTCAAACAATTCTATATTGATTTGCATGAATGACTTTCTGATCCCTACACCTCTTCTTGATACACTTTGAGATACAATTTAAATTTCCTCTTACAAAGTTACACTACACTACACTAATGTGTGAAGTGATTTATTTCAATGGCCATAAATAAATCCGAAATTGACAGTCGTTAAAAGAGTTAGATGTGTTTCAGCATCGAAAATTTGTCGCACTTTATAATGCTTGAATCTTCGGTTTTGGTTTCCCTTTAATCTTCAAAGGGTGACAACATAAGCTAACGTAAGCTCATCAAAACGGGGAGCGTCGACCCCTCTAACAAAGAAACCTCTGGTACAGGCTGTTGCCATTTCTGGAATCGGACACATTTCGCCCACTACGCCTACTGGAAGTAATGTAAATCACATCTTGAGTCGAGTCATTCTACAAGTATGACTAAGTTGCGGTATTTGCAAACGCGTTGATATTATTACTTATCTGATACATGCTCTGATCATGATATGCCAACAATTCTGGAGAGCCAACTATAAATTAAGGTAAAAAAAATCTTTCTTAGACGAAAGGAATGGTTTTAGCGAGAAATATAAAATTCCTTCGGTAAAAGTTTAAAATTTTTATGCATTATTTAGCTTGGAGTTTCATAGCAATATTTTTTATTAAAAATTATGGAAACTAGTTTTACTGTTATTGAAAATTGATAATAACTAAAATACTTAATATTAAGTAAAATGCCTTATTGTCTGCCTATAGTTCCTATAAAGTTACTTTAAGTAAAAAACGTATCTCACGTACTTAATAATGAACTAGAAGAGAGAAAGGTTCGTCGACTCGTTAACACAATTCCAGGGGTATTAAAATTCGATAAAAGCACCAAAACCGAAGTATATCGGAAAAGCACGTGACGCAAAAGAAAACAGCTTCTCAGAAGGCTAATAAAGTTCATGCGTCATTTGCAATTCCTACATCAAATCTCCTGAATTTGATTGCCGTGATTTCATATCACTCATCTTACCGAAAAACTAAAATAATGATGAGAACAAAGTGCTTTTTTCTTTAAAACGATTTGAGCTTGCATATTGCACGCGTCAAAATAAAATACTGTCTCGCCTTTCGAATTGAACGAATATATAAGTATGCAAATACGAGTCTTGAATAAAATATTTCTTTTCAAAGATACAAAAACGTAGCTAACTAGATAGAAGATACTAAACCTATTTGTTTTTTTTATGGCTGGCATTTCAGACTGCCGGCTTCATAAAAAAGTCATTCTTTTATTGGGATGTCCATCAGGATATATTCCGATATATAATAAAATCCCTATAAAGATTCAATCCCTGCCTTCAAAACCTTTTAAGAAGGCAATCGAACAAGTCCTCTGCCGCAAGGCTTACTGTAACACTAAGGACTTTCTTAAAGGAGCGTGGGAATGAAACTCGCTCACACAAGACTATTTATTCATAAAATGTATTAATTTTAGTAATTACTCGCATCTGTGAGCTGGTGGAAGTGCGTTGATAGTGTCTCACACAATCAGCTGTCACGTGTGCCCATTATCGACCCATAGCCGTTCTGTTATCTCAAATATATAACGTACTTCTTTTTTTAAACGAGTGCTGCTGGGACTTTCCGCCGCTTTTTCTTTCTCAGCTCAACATCTAGCCCAAACGGGCACCTAAAGGCGTTGACCGGGAAAAAATTACTATTATTAAGCTAACATTTTGTATTCCTAATATGAAATAAAGATTTTTTTCTTTCTTTCTTTCTTTTCTTGCTTTGATGTTATTTGATTTGTTCACCACAGTTTTAAGAAAGAAGCTCTTTGTATTGTGCCACAGTTGTTTGATATGATTTGTTCAACTTATGATTACTATCAATTTTTCTTTTCCATGAACAGTTCGTCTCTCATAGTCATGTGAGTTTTCGTTTAGCATTTATTATTAGGTATTGTATAATTCATCTGTTGTTACTTTATTTTGGTCATTGGCATTTCTTTACTTTCCTATTGTTTTTGTTAATATTAAAATGTTTTAAGCCTTAATAAAATACTGGTTACCTACTTAAATGAATTTAAATTAAATTTGATTAAACAAGTATCTTGTGGTTTATGTAGGACTTAATCAAGGCTCTTTCTTTGCGAAGGCGACTCGCAACGCCGCTCATAGACACATGTGGTCGCGTCGGTGGAATAATTGCTATTTATATTTATATCGGCATCGACTCCACACCGGAGACAGGTGGCGTCCTGTTCTGTTCGTTGACACCGCGACCTTGGTCATTCAATGGCACGATACATCGCTATGGTCACAGGCTTTTAACTCTTTTTTTACCACCCAAGGCCGGTGACTACGCGACTGTTATGCCGCCATTAAGCCGACTGCACATTATAATAAAATTTCTTTATTATTTTGGAATAAACATTACTGAGTAGTACTAGCAGTAGTTACAATAATATCGAAGCAAGAGAGGAAAAATCCGTTGGTAACTGAGAGTTATAGTTGGTGGTTTAGCTGATGGACATATAGGTTGTGCCTATGGACAAAGTCAAAACTGATTTGTATATATATCGGTGTCTGTCTATCTTTATAACAAGCATCCTCTTTATTTTTACGCCTGTCGAAATTCACAGAATGCTACCGATAATTACTTTTTTCCGATAAAAATTGGCCTGTATCGATGGGACGAAAGTCTTTAGTAATTAAGAAAATTTCTTATATTGTGTATCCGCTTTAATGCTGAATTACGTCTTAGGTCCGACGGCCGACGACTTTTTCCAGCTTTCGAATTCCATGCGTTCCATTCCTTGTTTCGTTTATCAGTGTGTAAATAATTTTCAAAACACTTTTGATAAAACTTCGAAGTTGAAAGCTCGGTGTTATTTTAATTTATTTTCATATGATTTTTAATGCCTTTTACTTAAATCAATTATAATTTTGACAATTGTCTATACAAGCTTTTGATGTTTTTATCATTATAAAACTAAAACGTGTAAGGATGTCGCTTTTTGACAGTTCATTAAAATTATCTCAATGATTTTGTTGTCAAATAACGTGTTGTTTGAATGCTATAACTTTTAGATGGAGTTTTTAAACTGCAGTTAATCGAAATATAAGCTCCCAAATTCGTATTGAAAATTTTCGAATGAAAAGCTCCGTTTTGAAAAGTTTTAACAGCTTGTAAATTTTTTTATAGTAATCCATACCGTTCGAAATTTTATAAGTGGGTATAAAACTCTGAAAAGTTTGATAGTCTCGTTAATAATCTTATATTTCTTATCTTTAGCCAGAATGAAAATGTTTGTGTAGTTTAAGTGTTACAAGAAGCTGACTTCTTTTCCATTGAAATAACCTATTTAGTTCTTATTTATTTCTTCAAATTTTATTCGTTACTATTAGGTTTTGAATATGTTAATTGCTTTTTTTATTATTCATCCGTCTAAAATCAAAGAGAGACTATAATGTGTGAAACTTTCAAATTGAAATATCACTCAATTATAGACCCTCTATATTCTAACTGTAGCACGATTGAGGTTCGCTTCTTTCTTTTTCACACGACGGTAGACAGTTTGTCTACTATCTATTTCTGGGTGAATGAACTGCAGTAGCATTCGTTTTCATTTTGTATTTCATTCATTTAATTTCATTCTTTTCTGTTTTGGTATAACATGCCATTCAAATTGCTTTCCAAATAAAACTATTTACATCTAGTACCCAATGTGGCACTTTTCTATGACGCCCACATCAAAGGAAATGAGCGCCCAATGTGACACAAGAGCGTAACAAGTGAACGAACGGAAAGTGACAAGACCCGCTGCCCCAATTGGCTGTTGGCTCTGTGACGTCACGCCGTCTGCGCCTCGTCTGCCGACGCTTCCCGGAACCGTTGGCCACAGTGCCTTCCTGCTCCCGGTATTGTCAATGGATTAAAACTAGGTGCCCATTTAATAAAGTGAATTAAAGGTTTTAAGAAATGTCCAAGCTTCACCCTAACCCGCTTCTACCACTACCGAGTTAACACCACACCAACACCTATTATGAATAATATACATACACATAACCTCTAGCAAGGGTTGAGTCTTGTTTAATGTTGCTGCTGCTTCGAATTATGTAAGAAAGAACCTTAAACCATAAGAAAGCCGAGCGGCAATCAATAAGCTGTTCAGTTCAGTTTATAAAAGGGGGATGTACCACCGCTGCACCCACTCCTGCCGTGAAGCAATTCTCTTGTGTCTACCGGAATTCCTCAAAATCAAAACGGGCAACGAGTTTAAAAAAGAACTTAAAACGTATTTACTGAAAAAGGCGTATTACTCCGTCACTGATTTCTTAAACGACAAAACGGCATAAAGGAATTCCATAAAAACCTGGGAGGTTTTTTTTCCGCCGGCTTTTTTTCCTCTTAGTGTACAAAAACCCTGCAATATGGGTACCCAAAGCCGACGATCGGATTCGATCCGAAGTACAAATAAATATGAATAAATAATTAAATAAACAAACAACTAAATAAATACATACTTGAAGAAATAAAATTTAAAAAATGTAATTTTCAAAATGCGCAATATGGGATCAAATAAAAATAAAATAAAATTAATAATAATGTACATTTTTATAAATTGTGTTATTATTAAGTTTTTTTTTTCTTTTATCTTTGTAATATTTGCATACCTCATGAAGGTAAATATGGCGTACTAAATATGTATTAACAACTTTTGTAAACACCCATATTTGTGCAAATAAAGTTATTTGTCTTTGTCTTTGTGTTTCGGTGGAAAGGTGAAGTTGCCGGGTAGACTTACATGAGGCGACCATCATCCTTTGGAGTAGCAACTACATTCGACAACAGGCAATATCAAGGCTGGCTTTTGAAGATGTCCATGGGCTGCAGCGACCACTTAACGCTACGTGGCCTGCTTGATCGTCTGCAACTCTATTCAAATAAAAAAATGGGTGCGTGTACTTATGTACGCGCGTGAGAAGTTATACTTCTATGGCATCATTAAATAAAATATTATTAGAAAATTGTTTGCAAGTTTCCATTGCTTAGCTCTCTGAATATTTCATGTGTGTCAAATTTTTGAACGACACGCCGAGACCAGAGACGCACCAACGGTTGACAAATACGACTGACGTTGTCCTGTCTTAAATAATAATCCAAATATTCAATTTAAATCACTACTGAATATATTTTATTGCCACATATATAATTCGCACTTGTATGAAAATAAAACACGTGTTGTGACTGTAAAAACTAAAACCATGTGGATAAATATTATTATATTATAAATAAATATGAAAACAGTGATCAGAGGCGACAAGCGTACCAACATGCGCGACTAAGAGAGGTTTTATTTCTATTTCGTTGGTAGCTATTCGGTTGAGTGGGCAACTTCATCTTGTTAATTTTGTGTTACAGTGATGCGCGCGCATCTTGAAATTTCACTCTCATCAGTTTTTCATAACGCGCCTAAAGAAGTATAACTTCAAAAATGTATCAGCATAAATTCTATGGACAACTTTAAATTTATAGACTGAAACTACTTGAAGTTGCACGTTTTCTGTCCATAGCTGTAGGTAATAATGCAAACGTGGTCTGTGTTCTCATTCGTGGCTAGAAAATATAAAAAAGCTGTTCCAAATAACTAGAACCCACCTAATTCGTCTTAACCTAATGACGTCATTACCAGCCACCATTGTTTCTGACACACTATCCATGTACCTAACAGTGACTTTAATGAATGGACTGTCGTGTCATCGAACTTTGCTCTGGTTCTATTAGACGTGGGCGTCAAAATGAATGAGAAGTGACATACATTCGGTAATACTAATGTTACTTCTGGAGTGGTTTTAGAAATTCCTGAAAACATTCAAAGATAAATCAAACCTCCGAGTGGTAAAGCAGATGGCAAAGACCCTCCGATGAAACGCTTCGTTTACTTAGAGCTCAACATTGCCCATTTAGATGGTATACGCAGCATTAAGATATCTATATTAGTAAACCATGAAAGTAATGGTTAATAATATAAACATATTAATCAAGAAGTTTCTTAAAATCCTTCTGAAAATTAAATTAAAGAGAAAATTAAAATTTCAATCAAAAGCAACTATAAAATTTGTTATTGTATAGTTTAAAACGATTCATGGTTGATCAGCGATTGAAAAGCTTTCATTAAAATTGAACGATCAATTCATCAAAATCATAAATGATTCAATATCATTTATGAATTCACATCTGATTTACGGGATTGATTACCCAATGACGGCGTTAAAGTCCTTATTATGCTTATTATTTCTTTATTTAAAGCCCTTTATTTCAAATAAATCTAAAATATGCCTTTGCGAAAATTTTCTATTCTAACGTCCAAGTCTATGTTTAGTCATACACTTATTTGTATGGTTTGTATTCGGCAAATGTTCCTCGACCAGGAAGGGGCGTACCAATACCGTTTACCTCACATAACGATAGGTTATTGTGTTTACGGCGTATTGTTCATAGGGCGACAGCATTAGAATCGTGTGTGTCCATCGTTAATGTTAAAGCGCCGGAGTTTGACTTTCCTTTTGCACATAACTGTTACTTTAGGAGGCACAAACAGAGTAAAATTACATTGTCTTCATGCAGCCACTCCCATAGCCCGTAAGTTTCATAACGCTTATGAACTTAACGAAAGACGTAAGTACGTTTTATTTACAATGGCAGCTATCTGTAATTTGACTAGCCGTATTATGACCAAATATTTCAGCTGATATGTTCATGTCTCATGAGGAACTGTAGGATCCAAAATATTATGTCATTGTGTATAATATATTATGATGAAGTACTTGAAATTCTAAAAATATGCAAAATACTCGCAGTACATTAAAATAAGAGGCTTACGGTTTCCTACGCTACGCTATCGCTTAGAACATAGACACCTCTGAAGTTTTATACACGCCATATAAAACATAATTTACTGAAATTCTGAACTGCCCGAATCGACTTACTTGCTTTTACCTAGCGACACTTACTTACTTACCCTGCAGTAATGTATTAAATGACTGCCTATATTAATGTTTCTTTGACGTTACCACGAAAACTGGATTTATTTCTTAAGATATCATCAAGATTACCGGGAAAGCCTTTCAGACGTCTGCGAAATCAATGTAAAAGATTGTGTCGCACTGCAGATACTTAAGTAATACATTCCGCATAGGTTGTCCGAACTTTCCTGGATTTTCGCCGCCTACGTTTTTACTTTCATGTCTCCTAGATCGTCTAGCAATTACCTACTTCTGATCGGTTTGCTCTTTCAAATGGTAGCCGATTCGATTGGAAATAACTTCCTATATCATTAATAGCCGCAATAGCAAAAATATCGTAATTTAATTCTTTGTTTTGTACTTTAAGAACCCCGTTTGTTTTTATTTATTGAGGACCAACTAGATTTGAAATTTACGTTACATTGCCACATTCTTGTTCAGATTTTATTGTAAATAAGAGGCTATGAAGTCGGCATTTCAATAAACAAAAAAAAATTACGTATTCTAACGAACAAACTCTCACCGCAGCACGAGCAAAGACCCTTGCAACTTCGCCCATGTCTTGAGCGAATAGTTTACTACAGTATTAATTTAGAGCCGCACCGAGATCTGATCTCACTGGCCGGCGGCGATGGGCGCTGTTGTCTTCAATTAACCCAGTTGCTGCAGGTCATTGTGTGCTGTCTACTCCCTGTCTGCTTTCTTCCACCCGTAATGAGTATAAGAAGTGTAGTGTGCCCGCGAAGGCATTGATAATGTGTTACGTGAGCCGGTGTACACGTGTTCTGTGAGTACTTACCTTTGTTACGATTTACCCGCTCATAGACTCAGTGCGCAAGTTTATTGCAGTATTGTCATGTATTGTGATTACCTTTGTTACGATTTACCCGCTCATAGACTCAGTGCGCAAGTTTATTGCAGTATTGTCATGTATTGTGATTCTTAAAAAAGACCCCGTTTCAAAAGCTGTTTTGAATCACTATTCAAAATACCACGTTACTACGTGGTATGGGGATTTTTAACCGCTAAAAGCCCATCAATGGCTAATTGTTTAAACATTACCTCAATTACCTACATACCACGGTCTGTTTACTATAAAAGGCCCCAACTCCCACTGATACCTTTCATATCATATCCATGACCTTTTTTGAGAAGCTTGTCCCTTCCTTGGAAATTGGAAGATAAATATGTTGGATTTTTACCCAAAATTTCCTCGATGAAAACTTAATTTTACAATTGACACATAGACCAAATGCGCGTGGTTGTTTTGATTGGAAATGTTTCGCACAATTTTTTTCTTCTGTCTTCTAATAGAGACCCCTAACTGTTTCGAGTGATCTAAAACACATACAATGGCTATTTGACTGAAATCAGTTCCAGTAATACCTGTTCTTAACTTTTCCACAATAAACTCCGCAGTCACCAGTCAGATATAGGGCTTGGGATGATGTTTAACTGTAAATGATTTGAGCTTCTTTTGTATTTCTAAATGGGATATTCATTAATTTCGAAAAACGGCCACTCTTTTTCTTTACGTTCCATGATACCTAGTTTTACATCTATTGTATACTAAGTGCCAATTTTTACCGCTATCTGATGGTGACGTGTTTTGATTTCGGGTGTCTTCGTGATAACAGTTTTAGGACATGCATACAAATTGCTTTCACCAAGCGTTAACGACCACTGTCCAGGCACAGTGTTCGTATACTAGGGCTAAAAAATATAATATTTTATTATTATTTATCATGTATCTATTTAAAAAAAAGGTACTTTCGATTGTATCTCTACAACCACTCCAATTAACTTTCGAATTGCTTTCTATTAAGAGTTTTATTTGTGTGATAGGAACATAATACACGTAGGACCATATTAAAACCATCAACTTTTTACTTGTCGATTTTAATATAATAAATCTTATTTAAAAATTGTGAAATGATGCGCTCTAAGTGCTAATGAGCTCATTAAAGTAATGCAAATAGAACAGTTTCTGTTAATAATTGTAAACTACCTACTTTGATTTTTAAACAGAAATGAAATTATTTTCGGCTCGTAATTACTACGATTTCCAACGTACTCCTATTCTTTGACAAACAGTCAGACGATTCGGCTGACCCAATTGGCACGAAAGAACTTTTCAAACTAAACTTCGTCCTAGACGTTACTTGACGCGTTAAAATTGTATGTCCACGACTGCCTACTACGACTTGTATTCCGTTTATTTCCGTTTATTATTAAAATTTAATTTGGGAACTTTTGACAGCAATAAATCTTCAGCAAGACAAACTTTTTGGGTCGACTGATTATAATTTTAATGATCAATTTAAGCAATGTTCACTTGTTAACATGTATCCACTGATCTGCAACACGAATGGCAGAAACATGGTTTAATTATTGGTATTATTATGACAGGAGTCTCTCAACCGTGCAGACATGCAGCGGTGACAAAGTGCCCGTTTTAGCTGCGACACATTAATACGAGAATTAAAACGAGTATACACGTATAAACGGTTATGTTATGATTACGGCTTAATATCTCTCCTACAATTTAACCTACATTGAAACATAATGTGAGAAAATTGACCCAATTTTTATCGTATCCGGCTTCCGAGGGTCAAAAACATTTTTGACCTTCGCTTTCGATCCTACTTAGGCCGGATGCCAAATTACCATAGATTTCATTTACGATTACAAATCTTATGGAAAGCGCTCACAATAACAGGATTACGTAGCTACCGCCATGATGTGATGTTCGCAGTTTTACACGCCGATTTGCTTGCCTGTCAAGCGAAAAAAAAACTTGGCAAGGAAAACACGTTCTTTTTGTTCCATCAACGTTCAGCACTATGCCAGTGGCGTCTGTCGGCGCTATCGTCAAAGTTGGGAATACAATTATATTTGCGAACTATTGATATTATAAATGGATGGCCATTTATCATTATGACGCCTGTCGCGTGCGCGTTCGTTCGTGGATTATCTACGTGAAAATAAATAGTTGCGTAGTTTGAAGACCGGATGTTATGGGATTTACGATTCCGAAGACAAAATGGAAAAAACAGTTAAATATAATCATACATACAAACATACATATGTCTACTTCAAAATATATAGACAAAATATTCAGACGAACGAGCGTTGCTCGGATAAAAACAATTTATTTTCTTTGTTTAATTTCAAACGTATCAGTCATTTGCTTAGTGTTACTTAACAACGTCATCTAAATTTCCCAAAAAAAAATATTTTCACAAAAATTAGTAAACTCTAGTTCCGCAGTCAGCCCACGTAACCATTCGGCCAAGGAAGCTTTAATTTAATGAACGAAAATTTTATAGAGCTACTAGCGAACTCGGCAGATGTTGTTCTGCCTTAAAGTATCAGAAATAAATTAATATTGCGACTACAAATTGAGATGTAAGCTATCCTATCTTTCAAGTTGGATCAAACTGCACATGGTTTGCATTTTTTTTAAATATGTTAAGCAGTTTAGGAGTCCATCGCGGACAAACAACGTGACACGTAATTTTATATATAAAGATTTCAAATCGACATTGTCATTTCTGTAACGTCGGATTGGCGGCGTTCTACGCCGCAATATTTTAAATAGTCTACAATAGAGTCGTATTTTTTAGCTTACAATATTTAAGTTGATTATCGCTGAAAATAATTTTTAATTTAGAACTTCTAAAAATAAAACCTAGCTGTATCGATTTATCACCTCCGAAACCAGTGTACTGAATATCATCAAAATCGTTGGGAGTCGTTTGCGCGATTCAATATATATATTTAGGTATATACAAGAGTTGCTCGTTTAAAGGTATTAGATTTAACAAAGTGCAGTGGATAAATTACGAAACTGAATTAGAACATTGCAATTGTCAACATACGTGGCAAAGTGCTCATTGAAAAAGAACGACTTATTTGCTCACACAGCAAATACTTTAGCATGGTTAGTTACTGTGACCCCCGGTAAGATCTTCATCTTGTACTTGACCTTTCATTATTAAATAAATAAAATGGTTCCTCAATGCATTCACAGCATTCTAAGACAAAGGTAGTTTTACAGTACGTAGCAAAGACATAACAGCTAAAACTGTTATATACATACATATGTACAAGCGACACTTGCGACCAGTTGGCCTTTATAGACGAACTAATAAAATTATGGTTGCTATACTCTTATATTGGATTGCATTTGGTTGTGTTATTAATATTTGTTTAGCACTCTGACTGTTCGGTTATCATGTATGTATATATAAATGGTAAACAGTGTTTTTCTTGTGCAGTGTCGGATGTGTTTACATTAGTAGTGGAAGTGTAAGAGATGTCTATTCGAGTGTATCTACCGTATTGGCGCCTGAACAAAGACGGTAAAGATATTTATTCAATATTGTTGATGTAAAAACGGTTTTGATGCCAAGTATTTTTGAAGAAAACGATAAAAAACGAATATTCAAGAGTTTGAATGAAAAGTGTTCATAATTCATAATCGTTTATTTGCAAAACATAGATACACAGATATTTTTTTTATATTATTATAATTTTTTTTATTACATATTATAATTTTTTTTTACATAGATAATTTAGTTATTTTATAATATTGCGACACTTATTTCTGGGTTTTCAAATTCAGCATGCAGGCATGCCAGGCATACGTAATCAGGTCCTGTAGCTTCGGAATTAAGAAAAGACCTACGGTACCCTCTGCCTGGTCGTAAAAGGCGACTAAAAGGCCCACAGGGACCACAGGGGGACAACCGCAAGGACAGGCCACCGAGGGGATTTTATTGGGGTCGGAAATCAAAATTTTAACTATTATGTTCTACTTAAATTATGCAATAATTAAGGAATGTTTCCAAAGCAAAATCTGATCATGAAAATATTTTTGTTTATTCATATTTTTTTTAAAGAGAGCATGAAAGTGTTGGCTTAATTATATCTTTTGTCGACAAGTTAATTATATGCTTATACATATATTATCGACGATTACTAATTAGACGCACTGTTGTAATAATTTCTACTAAGAGAATAATTTCCTCCTAAACCGTCATTGAAAGCAGTTAAAAGTAGATTCAATGTGTAAGATATTACGTCCCTCTGAAAGCTCATTGTAAAGAGATATCACAAGACATTTCTAGCTCCATTATAGTTGATTGTTCTTTCAGTTTCGAATTTCACAGGTCTTCAATGCTTGTATTTTGTAATTATAGGTGTTAATACTTTCATGGTTTGACTGACGAAATATTACCTATTGCTAGTCATTTAATTGGGCTTAAGTAATCACTAACTAGGTACTTAATATATACGACAAATAGTAAAGGCTAGTCAAATGTGACTAGTCCGTACTAATTTTCGATGTTTCAGTTTTTAATTTTTAAGTAATACATATGAGAAGTTTTATAACAAGGCTAATATTAGTTTTAATAAATTAAATTGTATAAAAGTAGTTCGAAGAAAAGAAATTTCATAGATTGCATACTTCAGATTAGCAGTACAAATAAACGTATTTTCAATCGCACAGAGGAACGATGCGGCATTCCTAGCATATCACGCCGTGTCCCAGAGTGCTTTTCTATGTACTGATCTGTAAATACACGCGACTTGTAGACTTAACCTGTTCTGAACGCAGTACGACTGTTATATCTATCCTATATATCTATTGGTGTACGGTATGATCACCTAGGTCCTAGACGTTGGAATGCAACAGGAATGTGTCTAGTTTGGTCTGGCTTTTGTCCCTTCAGTTGTTTTCTGTGGTATAAATCTAAAGATCGAGCTCCCTGCACTGCACCCATATCACCAACTGGCGGCCGCCTGCGACTTCGTCCGCGTGGACTTTGGTGTTAGTTATATCATGATGTTATGTCGCCTATACCTTCCCCAATACATGGACTATTCAACACAAAAAGAATTTTTCATTTCGAACCAGTAGTTCATGAGATTAGCGCGTTCAAACAAACATACTCTTCAGCTTTATATAGCCGTGGAGCAATTGTATTGTGTTACGGTCGAAAGATGCGATTGCGGGCCTGACTCTGGCCTCGTTCACCATCTCCAAATAAAGTTTTGATTAGTTACGTCCCAAGTAACGCTAAGTGCTAAGTGCTACTCGAACATCGTGAAATTGAAATTGAAGTTACGGGTGACTTTAACCGACAATTAGCGTACTTGGATAAAGTTCCAAGTACGCTAATTGAAAGTGGTGAAAGAGGCCCTTAGTGCAACTACATATAAAGCAGGACTCAGGCTTGAATGTGCCCATGGGCTGTAGGTAGGTGGTAGAACTATTATCGTTCGCCCGGGGAAGTACCACCGCTGCACCCACTTCTGCCGTGAACCAATTCTATTGTGTTTCGGTGGAAAAGTGCAGTTGCCGGCCACACTTCCATGAGGCGACCACTAACCTCCGGAGTAGCAGCGCAACTGCATACGACCTCAGACAAGACTTATCAGGTACGCTTGGTTGAGGTTGTTTGAAGACTTTGAAGATGTCCATGGACTGCAGCGACCACTTAACGGCACGTGGCCTGAATGCTCGTCTGCTACTCCGCTCAAATAAAAAATAAAAACAACTATTTTAACATTCATGTTAGCTTCTTACTCCATTTAAATAAAATAAATATTATGCGATTGTGCACCTTTCTTACTGATTCATGTCTTTATTAAACATCATTCATAGGTAAATTCTTCATTTAGAAAAGTAAGTGGTCAAGCAATGGGATATGAATTCGATATTTATTATATACCTATGTATATATTATATTTACTTATCTTAGAGTAGATGAGTAGTATGGAGAACATAAAAATATCACTATATTAGAAACGTGTTGCCGAATTTTCTAGAACATAAATACAAAATTGTGTTGTGTTGTGAGTACATTTTCGGGTCACACGATGATTTTAATATTACACAACACACTATCAGATACACTCAACATTATCCTTCCATTATCTTTATGTCATCTATGCAAATCTCCGTTTATTGTCGTAGCTCAATAACCCACTTTTGTATCGAAACAATGTCATTTAAAGTACTTATCTGGGTTCTAGACTTCTTGAAGCTAATGCTTTAGAATTTTAGACATATATAACAAATATAATTTAATTTAGACGACCTGCGAGGCGCAATGGTTACCATGTCGGACTGACAATCGAAGGGTCCCGGCGAAACAGAAATTTGAATGATGAGTTTAAATTTCTGTTCTCGGTCTGGGTGTTTGTGTTTCTGTCATTGTGTGTGTCCATGGTACTCACGACACAGGGTAGATCTACCCTACTGTGGGGCTATGAGTATGCAATGTTTATTATTATTATTATTATATTATAAAATATGGTTACACAGTGTTTTATAGCTCATTGGGTTGGTTAATTAGTTTTTGTCGGAGGTTTAAGTAATGAAATAAAAGATATTTAAAGACATTTTAAAATAAAATATACTATGTAATTATGTAAACATAAAAACAATAGGCACACTTATAATTAACACACAAGATAAAAAAAACACTATAGCCAACAAAAATAACATAGCGTGCTCTCCAATCGTTATTGGGATATTTGCATGAAGATAATGTATGTACCTATATCGGTTTGGTTCCTTGTAAAATTGATGATACCAATTTGCGAACTCTATTGCCGAAACTTTTTACACCGTGCTTGCGTGACACATTACGTTCCGATCGCACATTAAGTGCAAGTAGTGCAATTGCTTCCTCCATTTGAAAATTCGTGTTCGTTTGGCAACGGAGAATCGACGCCTGAACGTGCAACGTTGCTGCAATGTTGCAGTTTTTCTTAAAGAAATCGAATAATTTACCTTTTTAATAGCACTGATACATCAATTTTACGATTGGTTATTGAAGCAATACTCCTTTTTTTTCTCATAAAATGTGTTTTGTTTGTTGCAATGCTCCTTCGATTTCCTTTATTATATTTATATTTCCGATATAAAACTTAAATTGCCAAACGCCTTTATTATGTTCGGATACAATACTTAAGTTTTTAATTGTAATTGGACATAAATTAGTATTATTTTAGGACAGGTATATAAACTAGGTATATAAATTTATGCTGATATGTATCTGTGCTCTTGCGATGTCTTTTATACCTTGTCTGTATTCTCCGTCATTTTGTTGATTTAAAAAATAAAGCCTTTTGATTTTACTTCCATTATGAACAATTTTATTGACTGATTCATTTGATCCCAACTCTTATTGTTTAATTTAACGACTGCATCCGTCAGACCATAGAAATCGAAAGACAAGGAGAAGTGGCAAGGCGGCGTGTGTTTGTGTCCGCGCGATATTGACTACCATGCCCAGCGCCCATTTCGACGCCATCAAGATAACATATAAAAGAATACAGTGTTGTTCTTTGGATTCTTGCAAATATCAAAGTCTAAAAAGAACTAAATTGGCTAAAGAATTGAGTTAACATATTCAAATATAAATATTATATTGTATTTTTGTTTAAAAAAATAAAAAAATACTCCTTGATTTTTATGTTACCTTAATTTTCGTATCATTACGACTGTTATACATACATATTTGCACAAAATACATGCATGTCAAGCTTGACTTAAAGATGACGTTACCGAGCAGAACGAGCAATGTACAATGTTTGCTTACATCTCTACCTATGTTGACCGATTTTCTTTGTACATATATAAAAATGAATTGCTGTTCGTTAGTCTCACTAAATTTTAAGAAAGACTGAACCGATGTGGCTAATTTTGGTCTTCGCGCCATCGTCCAGAAGTTTGACATAGTCTGAATTCATCTGTCGCTATTTGTTTGATATTTTTAAAACATAAAAACTCTTTGAGATGATAAAGAAACCACTCCTTTTTCAATACTTTTAAGGCAGGACGACGTGTGCGGGGTCCACTAATTCTTCAGTGTTATTCTCGATTCAAAACTAACTTATGTAAAAGAATGCAAGGAAATATGAAATTTATTTCATATACGCTCACGAATATAATAGAACACACGTACTACCACGAGAAGTGGTAGGTGTTGAATTTCTGTTTTCTATGGGAAAATGTTGGAAGCGAAATTATTGTTAAATAAAAAATAATCTTACATCTATAACTTTAAAATCGCATTTTGATTATCAATCAGTGTTATACTGTCAAGCTAATTTTTAAAATTGTGGACAATTATTATATCAATCTTTTTTATGTATTTTACAATACATGTGCACGGCTTTTGAAAATGTGTTTATTTGGAGACACTGGTTCTGGTACAAATAGCAGGTTACGGCTTCTCTGGTGTTTTTCTTTGCTCTGTGGGTCAGACGAAAGTCGTCACCCATAGCTAGAGAATTAGCACTAGCACTATGGGTGTTGAGAGCATAACGATAATTGCCATGACCTTGGTCCCCATTAACCTCCCGTCGTGTGACCCAGTTATCCGCCGCAGTGGACCCGGTGTATTTTTCAATTGAATCTCGGCCGCTGAGAACATCCGCCGATTGGGCACCACTTAGGATTATCCTGTCCCTCGTTACATTGTCTGTTCAATTGTTTGTTGTGGAAATTCCGTGCTGTTTCTTTCTATACGGTTATATTAATTTCTGATTTGTTGCTCCGTAATTGCATATTTTTACAATGAATAACCAGTTCATACATTATTTGAATAAGTGCTTTGATGGAGGTTTTAATTTCTTCTTTTCGTTGCGCACTATATACATATTAACACCAAATATTATTAACTTTAGAAATATTTTCATCCATTGCATTTATCTCGTGCGGCAGAAATTTATCTAAAGTATTATGAATTCCTCCAAACAGTTTTAAATCTAGTAGCTAATTTGCTTATTCCTATATACATGACATAGTTATCGTAACTCCAGTTGTAACTGATTGTATCTGGAACTGCAATCAACTGACAGAATTTATAACGTCTATCTTATTAGTAGAATTGGCTCCAAGCTTTTAATGCAATTTCCGTCAGTCGTAGATACTTAAGCCTCTTTAGAGACTCGCTGTAAGCATTTCTAGGCTAATTGAAGGCCATCTGTGCATATTAGACTAACGGGCGGTTAAATTTCGGCTTCCTAAATCAAGTAACTGAGTATTTTACAACACTAAATCTACATATTTTTGCTTATTAAGCTCTGATTCTGATTGAGACCTCTTTTTAGGGATTCTGAAGTCCTTTATCAAGGACTAACAAGCTCATGTTTAAAGTTCTTATGTTCTTTCTGTAATTCAGTAGTATTATAGTATGTAATTAAAAAATAATTGCCTTTTCTACAAAAAAAAATACGTCACGATATCTACCAGGTAGTCAGTGACGAGTAAAACTTTAGAATAGTCCACGTATCTTAAAAAAATCGTGTTTTACTATGAGATGACTCATTAAATACGTGGCTAATTATATGGTAGGTCAATGTTATTCTGAAGGTCGTCCGTGCTCGTGGAGGCCAGTTCAAGGGATATAGAGATTCTTGTGGGGTACTGACGAAAATAAGGGGTCGATACGTACGTATGTACGTACGTACATATTCTACGTTTAATATTATTCGTACGTTTTATCTTTGCCTGTTTATCTGACGCTATATTTATCCGCTTGTCTGTTTTCAAACCGCTCATAAGGCTACCGAGAAGGTTTAACGACTGTTATATGTCGATAACAATCAGGACCGATGGCTTAACGTGCCCGTCGAAGCACGGAATCGCGCGTGAAATTTTTGCCACTTGCGGTTACCCATTTCACACCCGACCGCGCCCGTTTGACTTAGCTGCGCAGATCGCTTGCAGTCTACGCCAGCCGGTGGGATATGCGGGCTTTCTACACACGTATGTATGGATAACTTTTACAATTAACGCATTTATTTTAACAATGCGAAACATTTCGTAAACATACTTAATTCAAGTTAAAACAAGCTTTGGTTTTAGTGGTTGAATGAATGACAACCATGTGACAGCAGATTTTTGTCTCGTTAAAACTTTTCTAGCGCCAAAGCCTCTTCACATTGTTAAAGTAAAAGTCACTTGACTTGTCGCTAGCCAGAAATACGGTCCGTTTTCGTAGCATTTACCGACCGTGTCAACAGGTCGAGAGCGCTAAATCATTTGCGTTTTACAGCTACATTGTGTGTGTGGGAGTTTTTTTAATACTAAACATTATTAGCAAACAAACATACATGCTACTTTTTGTTAACAGAATGTGACTGGCCTTTTCTCCAGTCTAACAATATCGTCTCTCTATTCATTTCTCTCTATGGTTTGTTACACTAGAACAATACTTTTTTACCAACTATGTAGAAGTACTTACACATCATACCATACATACTTATTTTACATACTTATTTTGATAAGTTATTTGAATTGGCTTCAAAAAGATGTTTAAGGCCGCTATCCAATCGGCACCGGTTTTACGAGCGTTGACGTTCCTAAAACGTTGACGCTGCGCAACCGTGACGTTGACGACGCGTTGTCCTTTAATGTGGTTCACATATCCTCAAGAAAGGTTTATTAGGTCGGTATAGAAAACCGCCACCAACCCGCATTGGAGCAGCGTGGGGGAGCAGGCTCCAGGCCTCCCCAATAAGGGGGAGAGACCCGTACCCAGCAGTGGGACGCAAAAAGGGTTGCAGCCATGGAAAACCGCACCTTTCCAACAAACAATAGGTCACTACATTTTTTACGGCAGGAATTCTCTATCCCTTGCCCGCAACGCTGAAAGCCCTTTCAGCCACCTCTTGTGATGGGAAGAGGATGTGGTATCCTCATTCTTCCCGAGTTACAGAATCCCGCCTGACTTACTCCTACAAGCTTGTAGAGCAACTGACAGCTGTCAGTCATCGCTTCTGACATTGCATCTGTTTATTTTGGTTTTTATTTGGTACGTAACATTTTATTCAAGAGTTTATGCTTGTTTCCTCAAAGCATAATTGCTCTACCCATCTTTGCCCTACCAATAAATCGTTTTGTCTTTGTAGATAGCTTGGACTGCCAATGTTGCGTGCCCTACATGTGGTGGTATCCATGATGATATGCCATAGTTACCCCAATATATCCTAAGGAAAACGTAGTATTCTTCAGTTTCGTCGGAAACTCAATACAGTCAAGTTTGGCTAGCTAAAAGGATATCGATTATTCAGCCCTCACTAATAGACATATTTACCTAAATGAGTCTGGGACGCCTGCCGCGCTGTCTGTCTGCCGCTGACGTTGCTGGGCGTTGTCGGTAATCCCATTTCGGTAGTATCATGGTTCCGCAACTAAAAAAATCAACCTTACATATACGTATAGGATTGTCCGTCACTCTTGCTCAAGACTCAGAAAAAGGTAAAGGTAAGTTTTTAAAATTTAAATAACGTTAATTTAAAATTAATAGCTAAAACATCTTTGGAACTGTGAATATTCTATTCCAAGTAATAATATGATATGGCCGCTCCGCATAATTTGACAGTCATAAGGAAATTCTATTTCAATCTGTCTTCGGCTTGATACGTTTTTTGAACCAAAATAGCTGAAATCTTAAAAATAATGAATAAGTAACTTAATAGACCAGTGTCGATAATGTTGAAAATGGTAAAAAGTGAAAAAAAATATAGTAGAATGAAACCTATTGGAAAAGGTAGAGAATATGGTACATAATGATTAAAAAAAATTTGGGATTTGAGTTTTCATTATTTGCATTTTCTGAGCACATTTACAAAAGCAATGTATTTTTTGTGTGTATTTTTTTTATACCATCAGAAACAAGAGATTTCAACGTACAAAAAGCATACCGACTTTTTAAAAAAAGCAGTTATTTTGACGTGAGAATTTTCGATTGAAAACTAGGCTGCTTTTTCGATATTAAGTCAAAATGAGGTGAAAAAAATTAATATTTTAAACCGAAAAAAATACTGTATATCTGGGACATAAAAAAGTAAGTTTTCACCAAATTTTGTGAAAAAATAATTTTATTTGTATAAGATAAAAATAAAAAAACAAAAACATGGTTATTTGAATATTTCACTTAAATTTTGAGGTTATGTGAAAAAAGTGTAAATATAAAAGTTGTAGATCTTTTTATTAACTACATCTTTGCCATTTAACTTTTTTTCATAGGACCTGTAGTTTTGCCGGAAATCGAGATAAACCGTTTTTTACCCTTTAAAGCCCCCCCTCCCCCTTCCCGACCTCAGATCGCCTCTAATTTATTTTTCCTTTTATTTTTGTTATATTCTCTACCTTTTCCAATAGGTTTCATTCTACTATAATTTTTTTTGGTCTCAAAAATTATCGACACTGGTCTATAAATCACAATTTCAATCCAATAATGTACTAAGGATCTTCATACTTACAAATTTGTACGGAACTCTCGGTGCGTTCAGACACGCACTATGCCGCTTTTTGTTGAAATACGTTTAAAAGCATCCACTACATGTTCATAATGTTTCGCTGTCTGTTATTTATGTAATTCGATGTCGACAGTTGGCAGTCGAATTAATCCAATTTAATGTTACGTTGCGTTTAACTACGAATGAACGATTACTTTTATTGATTTAAATAATATTTAACGATGTGTTATTAAAATGCTAAAACTGAGCTATATATGTAGCTAATAGACTATATACTGTTTCTGCTCCTCGAGACTAAAAAGCACTAGTGACTGTAGTATATGGTATGCTACTCAGGAAGACGTGCTGCCCATCTCCTTGTATTTGTTCCTCGGTCTCCTCTTACGACCTCCAGTGGAAAGAATGGGAGTGATGATATTCTAATGTCGGACACCACAAGGCAAAAAGGACGAACCATTCAACATCAAATGAGATTTCTCACGTTGGACTGAGTTACTAATTGTCAAGTTCATATGGGTTTGAACGTAAAAATGTTAATGAGTCTGAGATAGAATACTTTGCGTGTTGCTCGCATCACCACACTACAAAGGAAGCTCCACGCTCGTGGAATAAATTTTACTACACATCGTGCAAATGTTTGTTACTAGTGTGTTAAGAAATAAGCAGTTTAAATATATTTTCTAGTCCAGTATTAACTATATCGCGTAAAACTATCCTTTGAAAGCGAAACTTAAGCTATTTTAACAAAAAAGAAAAAAGCTTCAAAGAGGTATAAAAATTTCATAAAATCTTGCACAAAAACAACTACGTCGGAAATGGTTTTAGTAGTAAAATTATAAAAGAACTAGCTGTGTTCCGCGGTTTCACCCGCGTTAGAGAGGATCATTAGCATAATTTTGTGAAGTCCCATCTGAAGTGCCGCTGGACCGGCTTTTTTGTAAGACTATTTAAGATAAACATTTCCATCATGCATTACATGTGTAACTCTAGCGGTTTTGGCAGCGCACGCCAGAATAGCTCGCAGATGGTAGATTTTTTCCTACTTACTTGACACTTATCGCCATATTTTGGACAATTCACACAATATCTTTATAAATTGTAGCCTATGTGTTATAGTGATGTATAAGCCATATTATTGTAAAGTTTCATTAAAATCCATCCAGTAGTTTTTATGTGAAAGAGTAACAAACATCCATACTTAAAAACTTTCGCGTTTATAATATTAGTAGGTTTCTTAGCCCTCTTGAAATCATCTTTCCAAAAGGTTGAAGTAAGGCGTATAAAAACGTGTTTGAGTAATATCAAAAATACTGTACTTAATTTTTCTACTTGAGAATGGCTATCCGGCCTTGCCCCGCTTTTTGTAACCTTTTTTCTGAATAGCCAGTAACTCCGGGGTGGATTTTATTGTTAGCAAAGGAATATCATCATGTAATAAAAATCAAAATAAAAATATTATATTACTTATAACAAACCTTTATATTTTTTTATTTGTATTGTTGAAAAAAAAATGCATATTATTATAAGTTATTACGATTATGAGCCTATGCCTAGTAAGGCGAGATAAGCAATATATGTTATAGGCATAATTGCACATTTCAAATTTCAGAAAAAATACTTAAAAGTTAATCAAATATGGTATTATTAACACTTTCATGACTCTACGAGACGGGATCAATGACCAGGAAAAATTTATACTATAGTCACTCTTAAGTACCTGAATGGTTTATATATATATTTATTCAGGTCAGACCTTATATTATATAATTACTTTGATATTTTTTTCACAGATTTAATTGTACGAAGTTTTGTGTCATATTGATGGATTTTTTAAATTTGTAATTGTGTTTTCATTTCCTATTTTAATAAAAATTAGTGCTTACATTTTTTCCGCCTAAAAAAAGGGATTATAAAAGTTTTGCGATCAATAAACCCTTTTGAATTCCAGCCGTTCTATAAATTGTACAAACACTATAAAATTTAATCCAAGGAGTGAAGTCGGAACTAGTACATGTAATTATGCTACAATAATAAATCATAACATTATTAAAATCAATGAGTGCTCAGAGTTTAGATAAAACAGTGCCTAACTTCTATAAGGTTCACCATAAATGTAAGAACATACTGTTGGATCCCTCTGTCGTATCTGCAACAGTAAGTTCTGTGGGCCTAGACAAGTGGCATTCTACTATCGTAATCGCTTGTAGAAAACAATGAAAAATATATTTGATTGACATTAGCTATCGACATGTCATGATCTCGATCGTTTGCGAATGTCAGTCCCATATATTTTTCATTCTATTCTACAAGCGTTTTCGATAGAAGAATGCCACTTGTGAGTTGTGACCACACCAGTAATGAAAAATAAAAATAAAATACCGTTACGTTTATAATTTTACACTAACGTCATATGAAATGAAATGAAATGAAAATATTTTATTTTCACAAATATGGGTGAAAAAGGTTTTACAAAATATTTAGAGCTCCATATTTACCCCTTAGGGTGTACAAATTTTATTATATTAAATAAAATAATGATTTTAATGACTTAACATAATGTAAACATACATTCTTAAAATAACTATTACAGAAGGGTACATAAGAAACATTAAAGTAGTTTTATATTTTACAGTTTTAATTAATTAGACTTAAACCCAATTTTGTGCTTTTTATAATAATTTATTTTATTTGAACCATACGGGGTTCGCCGTCATCAGCTTTGGGCACCCACCAGGATGGGTTTTGTACACTGAGAGGAAAAAAAGCTGGCGAAAAAAAAACCTCCCAGGTTTTTATGCCGCGGACAAAATTATTTATTAGTCATTTTATTTATGTTATTTTATTTCTTATATTTTATTAATTTATTTATTTATCGTTAATAAACTCAGTGACCGAATAGTATCTACGCTTTTTTAATTAGATGTGTTTTTAGTTCTCTTTTAAATTCGTTATAACTTTTGGTTTGAAAGTCTGGTAAATTATTATATATTTTTGGTCCCATGCAAAAGACGCTATTGTGATATTGTTTAGTTTTAGAGGCTATTGCGCATAGTTTATTTTTATGTCTTTTTGAGTTTAACGTGTTGCCTATTTAGAAATGTCGTTTTTGACCATTACACATATTTCATAGATATATAACGAAGGGAGCGTCAATATATTTAAACTTTGGTAGTGTGGCTTGCATGTGTCTGTCTGTCGTAGTTGACACATTGACCCACAGAACATATTAAAAGACCAATTGACCGAATACATTTTTTTTGCGCTTTAAAAACTGTTTCAATACCCGTTGCATTACCCCAAAATACAAGACCATACCTAAGAGTTGCACCAACATACGCATGATACGCACTTAATACCGTCATCAGCAAAGAGAACCATTGGTTGCTCAATGACTTTTGGAAAATCATTAATATATATTAAAAAAAGCAACGGACCGAGGATACTTCCTAGAGGTACCCCGTATACTACATCCCTGGGTTGAGATAAGTACTTTTCCTCCGTTTTTGTTTCATTGTCAACTCGTTTAATTTCAGTTATTTGTTTTCTGTTACGTAAATAAGATTTTATCCATTGTGAAGCATTATCTCTAACGCCGTATTTCTCTAATTTGTCTATTAATAGCTCATGATCTACAAAGTCAAATGCCCTAGTCATATCCATATACAGAGCTGAGATTTGTTTTTTCTTATCTAACGTAGACATGACCTGTTCCAAAAAATTATATATAGCTAAATTAATAGATTTATTTTTGCGAAAACCTACTTGTTCGTCAGCTAGAATTGAAAATTTTTCGATATATGAATATAAGTTATTATAGAGAATTTTCTCAAATACTTTAGAAAAAATTGGTACAAGTGCTATGGGTCTATATGACGCCATATCTTGTTCATTTGGCTTTTTAAGAACTGGTTTAATGATAGTTACTTTTTAATGATATTTACTATCTTCTCGTAGATTTCAAAGACGAAAGAGAAAGAGCAACGTAGTTTATTCTCACTTCTCATATCCCATCTGCGCAATTATTTCTACGGCACAAAAATGTCCTAGACTTGATTGTTCTATAATACATTTATTTAGTCCTTTACGTTGACGCCGCTTTTAAATATTATTAAGTTATGAAAGATCTTGATCTTGTACTTATCTGACATTGGCATTCCTCACGATTCCTTAGACTCCAACGACGTCGAAGCTGTTCAAGCAACACGTTTACGTTCGATAGTTCATTTCTAGCTTCATCGCTTATGATATGGAGTACTTACTTATTAGCACATTAAAATGTTCAAAGGTTTGCAGTAATTTTATCGGTGGTACGCGGTTCATTCACACTGCACGCGGCTGCGACACGAACGTCGCCATTCATAATGAAGTTTACGAAGCGATAAATAGTAATAAGGGTTAATGAATAAAATGTTAATTACATTACGTATATGCCATGCTAACCTTGCAAGTTCTATTGCAAGGTTAGAACGGGAAGTTCTACCGCTGCATTCGTCTCAGCTGTAAAGTGTTTCTATTGCGTTCCGTTACCATGAAGCAACCATCAGTCAGCCTCCAGAGTAGCAGCGCAATTGCAACGACCACACTTCATTTTAAGGATTTAACTCGGAGATAGAATTGCTATATTTTAAACTTTTTTTCAAATTGTTAAAAAAAACGATTTGACATAAATTAATACACAACCTGTCTTGTGTCATTGAAGATCCTTATTGAAATACCTATTTATTTTATTGTTAGTTGAGTAACAAGAGTTAAGGGTATGGGTACTTTAACATCAGTTTATATCAGATTTGACCTTTCGATAAATTTGTTCATTTGGTCATTTAAATAAATAGGATGAAAAAATAAAAATAAATGAGTTTGTTCCGATATTTTATTATGCGAATTGATGCTTCAGCCTTCATAATATATTTTTGCATTTATTTTGATTAAGTCATTATAGGGTTTATACACTGAGAATCGGGTCTTATTTTACTCTTAATGCCACTGGCGTTTTATCCTTCAGGAATATAAATTTGCACGTAGTGACATCTTTATTTTCATCGTGTCACTTAGTTTCATGTGGGCTTAAAGTTTATGAAGAAGAAAACAGTGTTGGTATCTCGATGAAATTTTACAAACTTCGTAAACATTTACATATTATTATATGTGAACAGCGATAACGGTTGCCATGGCATGTGTTTTGGATCAGTTTATTGAATGTAAGTTCTTAAACAAATAAAATAATAATTATCTCATGTAAACTATTAAGATATGTAGGTAGGTATTTTATTATATTTAGTATACGACCTCTTATTTACTTACCCTTTTTCCAATTGCATGTATCTGACAATATAACACCGTGAAAGAAATTTGTTCTTTGTTACCTTACGTACATACTAAGTACTAAGAGTTTTTTTTCTAATTAGAGTACTTTTACTATTTAGAGTATCCGTTCTATAGTGAAAAATTGTAAGCGCGTAGGCTTAGGCATAAACAAATAAGTCCCTGTAGCTGTAAGAGGCGACTAAAAGGGGGCTTCTGGGGTTGCGGACGGTGAGAGTAGGAGCTTGACCCGTCCAGCCTGCAGCCCCGGGAGTGATGGCGGTGTGTGTGTGGCTGCATGCCGCCGTAAACACCTGAAGGTGCAGGAAAACACATCTGCTCTTCCGAAGATGGGCTCGTTCTGGGAAGACACCGGTGGGTTCCACTGGAGATCCCGGAGTCCTCCCCAAGCGCAGAGGCAGGCTACCGAGGGTTTTTTTGCGGTCAAATCCCACACAACACCTTTTACCTTACCTTTTGAAGGTGTCCTGAGTGAGCTGAGTCCGATATGAAAGCCTATAAAGCATGGAAACAAGTTTAAATCTTTTTGTCATTATTAAATTTACAAGCAGTTTTTCTGTAAATTAATACCCATCCCCACGTACCATACCTTACAGTATTTAGTCCATGCAGATGTCCATGTCATGACCAGGTGCTAAGCTTCCATGTAAAAATAAGCGTTCGATAATGAAAACCTTAATTATTTTCTTTGTAAGTACATAAAACGGATGCACTTCACTGGTTCTTGTTCCTGGTAGTAAACTGTTCGGTTCTCTTTGGATATGTTAACCTGCTGTATCTGATTCTTTACATGAAAAGCTTTAACGTCAATCATGTATAATCCATGTATGAATGATCACACTCTGTATAAGACTATTGTAAAGTACCCTTGTACACTTGTTCATGCAAATAAAGAGTTTCATTTAATTTGATTTGTATTTGCCACTGAATACTAAAATGGCAAGTGCGTGAATGGTATGTTCTGGCGAATATGAATCCTGCGCCAATTTCTCAGAAACGCGAACTCGATGCAAGCGAATTTAATTACGTAATTCAATTAACCGCAACTAGGTTTAGACATAGGATGGCGGGAGCTGGCCGATTAAGCGCGAAGCCCGATCGGAGAGGATAAAAATTCCTTTACACTACACTACCTGCTGGCCGTAATGCTGTAACGAGATTATTTTCTTGATTGTCTGTGCAATACTGTAATAGTGTTCTATTTGGTGTTTATGTTTACGGAAATTACATTAGAATTAAATCGAGCAGTAATTAAAGCTAAGTCCCAAAAGACCAAAATAATCTAGCATCAGTTCAATCAAAGTTACTAAGAATACTAATTAAAGAACTAAAAGAGATTGCTGAAGTTAAAATCCAAAAAGTTTTCTACTACCATCGATTCTTGGTCTGGTAGTAGCAAGAATATCACCTGAATTTAGAGGCGTATATCTATAAAAAAATAACTAAGCAAACAAGCGCCTGTTAACATTAGATGATTTGCAGTATTAGCTTCTGCAGCACTTCAAGCATACCGGACAGTTCTCGCTGTTAATTCTGGTTCCGAGGTAAAAGATTCCATAGTGTTCAGCTTCAGTTTTTTAATATAATAATATTGTAATTTTTCGACGGCCTGTAGAAACAGGCCTTATTTACTTCCTGACAGAAGTCAGGCCCAATACTTCCGTGGTCCATCATTACTACTAACATGTTTCCCTGAATTAAAAATAGTTTCTTAATTTAAAGTTTTAAGAATTTTGGTGATGCTAGCTGCCTTTTTTTTCCTAAACAGTTGTCGGGCCATGTCTCTTTACTGGGTTAAAATAAATTAAGTTTTAATTTAAAAAGAAATAGAAACATTTTTATCCGCATTCTGACGACCCACTTTTCCACATTCGTAGTTAACTTTTGCATATCAGAATATTATACTGCGGGTGAAGTAGCAAAAAGTTGGGCTCACGTTTCCTTCCAAATAAGGTTAACTAGGAGTGTGTAGACTTTAGGATACAATATGATACCTCTGCTTATTATGGGAAGAAGTGTAGAATGATAATGCTAATTAAGTACAGAAGTTCTGTGACGTAATATATTAAAATGTGTCAGATTCTTCAATAGATTTTTAGGAATCGATGTACATTTTATATTTTTATGTATCGTTAATTATCGTATAAAACTAATCTTTATTTAATTTATAATGTCATATGAAGAACTCGAACAACACACGAACAATACACCACAAAACTTTGAATGTGCGAACTGCAGCTAATCAAACAATATTATGTTTGTTACAGGTACTATGACTGTCTGCGACGTGCACAGTGAGTCAATTCTTGTCGAATGCCGCTTCCAGACGAATCGATCCTTGCAAAAAATGTGGGACTACTAGAACTTGTTTTCGACCAAAGGTTTGGTATTGGTCAAGAAAACTTATAATAGTCACAACCGTACCAAAATTACTTATCGAAAAATGGCCGCAGATACAGTTCAATAGAAACTAGGGAATTTCACTAAGGTTGATGTTAATAGACGATAAATAGATACATATTTAGTTTGTGGCATACCTAAATAAGAGACAATGAACGAAAAAATAAGTCAGTCGCAAGTAGTTGTGCCTAACACGATATCCCGAATTGGTTTTAAATTTTAGTTATATGAACAGAATCTCTGGGTCGGGATTACAACTGACAAGACAGTGGTCGAAAATTTTGCTTTTGGTGTGCGCTAAATTTCTGTTGCACAAGTTGAAATAGATAAATATGACTGATCTTGCGACACGACAAAACGCTGCTAATGTTATTTGCTTTAAAATCTACATACATAACAACATCACGTACGTGTGACAAAACGAGATACAGACGTGTCTAATGTTTCTATTTGGAAATATTGCAAAGAAATTGCGCACCGCCACATTTTCTTGCAATTATTGATCGCGTGTTTCACCTATTTCGTTCGGCTCTGTTTTTGAGGCAACCGTCCAAATTGCGTGCGATTCGTCTGCAAGCGCCGTTTTTCTTGTTAATTACCTATTAATTAACAATATCTAACAAACTATATCATCGTCATTCTACTAAGGTCTCGCCTGTCCTTATGTGTGTAAGTGTGTCAGGCTATCAACAAAATACAGAACAGCCAATAACAATGACGCATACGTGAATTATTTTATGCATTAATTTTGTAACAATGTGGCCGGTTGGACAGATTCACATCAGAGTTTTGCTAAGTTTAACGTCTTAATATGCCTTTAGCAGTATTAAACTGAATAGAATTTTTTAATACATTAGGAAGTAGTCCTAGTTTGAGTAGTTACTAAAGGTTATCATTAGTTTAACATGCATAATAAAAATAGGTACTGAAAGTTAAGACTTTTCAACTTATAGTCACATTCAAAAGGTTAGCCTTGAATTGTACTTATACTCTAGTACCTAGCTATATTTACTAATATTTACAGGTATAGACAAGAAGATCTATTCTGTCCGGTGTTGATCTAATTAGCCAAATTAGAGCTGGTAGTTCATAGACTCTACCTAGATTGTCTTACACTATTGATCTGAAAATTAAAGTAACGCTCCCGCCAAGAAAAGGCCTAGAGCGACAGAGCGTCTCACGGATTGAAGTTCTACATGTTACGAAAATGGCAAGGCTTATCATTATCACATTACTTTTAATTATAAGTACATCCTCAAATTATATTACATCATCATGATTCAACATATAGTTTTCACACATCCATTTTATACGTTTAATCATTTCTTCTGTTCAAAGATTCAAAGTATACAATGTTAATGATGTATATTTTGTAAGTAGGACGTTTCTCATACAAAGCTTACGCTTGACTTGTGTCGCCATCTATCGTCTGATAGCGACACGTTTAGTTTCCTCGTTTGCTAGTAGAGGGCGCCCAAGTATGATTGCAATTACCTCGAATATTTTTCTTTAACTTTTATAATTTTTAGTCTTATGTACTTACATATCCTAGTACTAAATTAAATATCATAGAAAAACCTTTGGCAATCATTACTTAAATTACTAACTGGCTGATATATTCCTACAAACAAAAATTCCGTCTAAATACACTTTAAAGGCTTAAACTAATTTCTATTTGTCAATATTTTTGGAATAATGAATGTTTTAATGTGTTGATTACAATATTATTTTGTATTCTGTGTTAGATGTAACATTTTCGACCTACCCGGCATGAGCCCGGATAGCTCAGTCGGTAGAGCATTGGACTTTTAATCCAAGGGTCCAGGGTTCAAGTCCCTGTTCGGGCGGCTCTTTTTTGTAAATTTCGTTTTTCTTTTAAAGTGAGATCCCTTATTTTCACTGTATATAAAACTTTTATTTGCATTAGAGGAAATTTACTACGTTTTGTTTTATAAAAGAAAACTTCGCATTTTTCTATATTTATTTGGTGAATTGGGACTTGATTTTTTCAAGTGTGATGAATGTGTTATAGAAACTATAACAATACTAACTTATAGCAGCACATTTTAATGCGTTTGACGTTCGCTTCGTTCTGACAAAAAAGTAAAATTTAAAATGAATTTAATGTCGTATCAATAAAAAAATTGCTTAGTCTTATAGATTACAGTAAATTGTATTTAACCTTAAATGCAGAAATAACTTAATTTCAATTGTAGCTGTTCATTGTAAAGTCTGCAAAAATAAATATTAGATATGTGTAATACAGCGCCATCTAGCCAAGAATTCAGTGGTTATTGCGGCATAAGCATCAGTGTAGGCAAGTAGTTCAGAACTACACTAATAGATGGCAGCACATGTGACTGCTACACGTTTCGTGCTCAGCATGTAGATGGCACCAGTTAATACTCGGTCATCGGTGTAAATTCAAAATCTAGGTACCACTTTATTCAATTCTTTTTTTTTTCTAAGTATTTTTCTCGTCGTTAAAATTTATTACTTTATTCAACATCCATGCCTCTCCACAACCGTGGCTGCAACAAAATTATACCTAGCCACGATGCCTAGCCATGATATATGTAATTTTACCTAGAGAAATAAATTTCGAGGCCATTTTTGAGAAAAGGCAAACTTTTACACCAATGTGACTTGCGTCTTCCTCTACTCTCACTTCGTCTTTAGCTGAGCTAAATGAAGACCCACAGGATCTGAAAGAAAATCTTTAAATCTTTTGAGACACTCAGGAAGTACAGCATATTGTGTAAGTCCAGGCTGAAAATGAATCTGTAGTCGCCGCACTATAAAACGATTATGAACGCACTATACATAAGTAAACCTAATGAAATCTACGTTAGAATTCGTAAAGAACTACCACCTCGACTTTAGGATTTATGACCACAATAATCGTCCCTAAGTACACCATAACAATCGTCGTGGTGGGCTCTGGTCCTCTAAAACCTCTATCAGTTCTGAGAAGAGACTTCTGCCCAATAGTAAGACTTAAAAAAAGAGCTAAAAAATTGGATAGAATTGAAGTATTGAGCCTTTCAAAGCAGAGTCCTGTTGCTTTATTAGACAGTAGAATGTTAAATGAAACGTTCACAGTAGCAAACCAACATGGATATAATAATTTGTTAACAGTGCGTAAACGCATTATATCGAACTAGATAGGTAATAGGTATTACGCGTACACGGTTGCATCGGGTGATGCAATGCACGCACTGTCGTAATCGTAATTATTATAATTGGACCTAGTATTTTCCACCGACTTTGTGTGAATATTTGGAGATTTGTTTATAAAAATCAGTGATATTTTTATGTAGTTGGAACAAAGAGTATCACGTCTTATTGATGACAAAGTTGCTAGGCATTCTCTCTAAGAAGTAAGAAGGATTTCATTTAAAGTTCACAAAGCTCATTGGTAACCTAAACCTCCGTGTCAACGTAAATCTGTCTTATTTTTCTCTTTCTGCTTTTGCCTGCATTTTAGAACCTAATCCTGGCTTCCTATTTCAAAATTCACAATGGTTATCTCTTATATTCGGCAGTTATGAAGTTGGATCACCACTAGCCGGTTTTCACAATATCAATTAATCCCGGGGATGATTTTTGTTATTCTTCTCCTGCTAGCCCAAAGCTATATCAGAAGCCTCTCAGATTTACCAGCTTGGAAATACGTACGTGCGTAGTATGAATATTATCTATAGGAACAGTTGCTAATTATAAATTATTTCTGGTTTGCAATATGCAATTATTATTCATTTATGATTATTGATTATAGGTTGATATGCATATTGCATAACCTTTGTCTTGCTTTAATATAATTTGCAATATAACTTATTATGTATATTTAAAAAAGTGTGTCTCAATAAAAAAAACTTTCAGATGGTTTACTCAGCCAGTTCTGTAAAGAACATCATTGAGAGTTGAAAAATCTCTCCGACGGCGACGTAGAGTCTGTGCGATGTTATCATGTCCCTGTTGCAGTTAGCTTGTAGAGATCCAAATCCAGGCTCAGAATTTCAATGATTACAAGAGTTATCAGACGTGACAACTTAAGGAAGAGAGTTATAAGTTCGGAATTAATTAGTTACAGACTTAGCTTTATTTTTATAGGAACGATGGCTGTTACAATATGTAAATATACGGAGCAGAAGTAATCCCAATCAGTAAACGTTGGTGAAGCCTGAAATGATTTGCAACACTTTTGAATGCAACTTGTTTACGCAATTGTCGGTCAAGTGTTGCGACACAGACGAAAGTAAATCGGGTCGATACACCCGTTATTCACCCATCTTTCATTAAACGAAAGAGCAGTTCCCACGTTGAAAACCCATCTGAGCCTCTTGAAAGTCAATCACGTAGAATGAATTTATTACAATTATTTCTTATCTCACACCCTGACATGAAAAAAGCGATCGCTTTGCTAGATAGAATGACAAATTCTACAATCAGAATAGTTAATGTGATTGTACGATTCCATAAGTATCAAGAATTTTCTAGTGCTCTTTAGTGCTGTTTAGAAGTCTCTTGGTCGGTCATACTAAGCAGCTTCAACTTTATTTCTCTGTAAAAACTTAACGACCAGTTAGACATAAGTATATGGAGCAGAAGTAATCCCAACCAACTTTTATTGGCCTTAGACGATTTGTAACACTTATCAATGCAATTTTATTACGCATTTGTCGGTCAAATATTACGAAACAGACGAAAGTAAATCAGGTACCGATACACATCTAAACATCCGTCACTTGCCCACCTACTTACCTACCTTTCTGGATTACGTGCGGCTCGAGCAACTTGTCCATGGCAGGTTCTCGAAAACAATCAAGCTGTATTTATTGCTGTAGTAAATTGGACCAATAAATATGAATTGTTACGCGGACTCGTTTTCAATATAACGTTGATTTTTTTCGTAACTACATTTAGCTTGCCTGGTATGCCTAACTGATTTAGGCCTTGTCTTACACACACATTCGTATGTGTGTAAGGCACGAAAAATACACACCTGTTATGTCTAATAGTCCATGAGGACCAGACTTTAAGATTATAATAAAAGTAGAAAATTCTTCTATGTGTGTCTCTAGTACAGGAAAGAACTATCCCCGCCCATGATACTTGGGTAGCGGCGGCTTCAGCAGCTAAGAGGTAATAAAGGTGTTCAAAATTCCATCCCAAATTCATTAATCTATAAAACTCATATTTTTATATTTGATTCGTAACAAAAAACTCTCCTTGCTCAGTGCCAGACACTTAGTATGATTCCAACCCCCAGCCGGACACCCCTAAACGATAATGTTGTAAAAGCTGAATTAAATATATTTTTTGAAGAACTATTAAACGACGTTTCCTTAGTAGACAGTCATTTTTGACGGTTCTTACATATTGCCAGTAGCATTGAAGTCTATACTGTGTCGCTCTATTTTAACCAGCAGCAGCAACAGGATTGTACCATCCCCTCATCCTTTTTAAAGGTGACGATTTGCGGTTACATACACCGCTCTTCTTCCCACTTTACAAACTCACCCAAACAGAAAGGCTTACAATTTTGTTTGCATGAAAGATTATTATTAATTCAATTATCATTATATTCATTCGGACTTCAGCTTACCTCATTGTTCCTTCTATCTACCATAGTTATCCTACTAGACATAACAGGTATGTATTTTCCGTGCCTTGTCTTACACTTATCTGGACAGTCGGGCGTCGTGTTTATCACTAAAATTCCTTTAGGATTTCTGAAAAATTCTTTCTGAAAAAAGAAGAATGATGAAACTTCATTCATTAGTGAGACTTTACGAGAATTGATTAAATGTACGTGTTTATTTTTAACTAACGGCGCGTTTACACTTCCTTTTTAATTTTAGTTTCTTTTGTTCACTTTGTCAGTATGCTCACTGTTATGAATACTCTAAATTCTTGATAAATATTAACCACGTTGCTACAATGATGAATTATTTATGGACAGAACTGAATATTTTTGTCCAGTTTGTTTCCAAAGAAAATTAACTTCTCAAGGTTTCACTAAGGGACAAGAATATCGTGAGCATGATTAATGTCTACTCATTATTCGTATGTGTTTGAATAAGTTTGCTTCAATGACACTGTTGTTTTATTTATGATACTTTTAGGACACGTAGACAGGTAATAATTTTATTTATTTTTATAGTGTTTACTTCAAAACCGAAACGTTTATAGATTTTCACAGCAAGAAAAGCTGTAAAACATGAGAAAAGCTTGAAAATTTTGAGAGGCTCCTACTGTTTCAGGTGCGTTTTCGTGCATCGGGTGGCTCTTCAAGCCATCGCCGTCTGTTCGAGAGCAGAGATATCAAATTAGTTAAAACAGCTGTTTGTAATGGGCCTGGCTTTAAACCCCGTTACGCAACTCTATTTGTATTTGTCATGTGTTTGTCGCTGCCTTTGTGAGAAAAACATTGAAATAATACACAATGTTATTTTTCGCATTAGAGTGACACGAAATTAACCGTGCTGCAATTGGTCATCAGCTTTTTGTTCAATAAACAATAAATAGTAGAGACACAATAGAGATATAAGTGGCGCTCATTGTATTGTGGTAGAGATGACCTGTCCTGTACGCAGAAGTGGGTAAAAAAGTTTAAAAGTGGAATACATGACGAAGTGAAATTTAAGCATCCTCAATAATAGAGACATGTGAGTAGCAAATGCATGCTTGATTTCATGCAGCCAATATAAATACAATTGCCTAGAAAAAGTTTATTGTGAACACGCGCTTAGAATTCGAATAATACCTACTTATCAATGCATACTGGAAAATTCATTCATAATGTCATTGAAACTGAAATTAGGTCGCGATAGTATTATAATGTTACAAAACTATTTATCGATTGAGCGAGTGAAGTAATTCGTAATTCGTTACAGCAATTACAATAATTTATGAATTAATTAAATTACGAAGTCTATCCATTATCTGCTTGGAAGTAGATACTTTATGGTTACATAGTTTGACATTACTTCTTGGTAACCTGTGAAACCTATTACTTTTTGTCCACGGATCTATGTATTTTTATAAATTTTCTCGGAAGATATACATACATATAATTCTATATTATCCTTATTTTCGCATATTTGTACATCTAACGATTTGAAGTTATGACTTAGATTGTTTTAATACCGATACTGTTATGGAACTAGGACCATGTACTAAAGTTCAATAAAATCAACAGAATATAAAAAAATATCCATTGAACTCTGAACCCCTGTTTTCCAGTCTTAATAGGATATTTTTGCTTCGTAGAAAGAACCCTATTCCGAAAGCCAAATAATGATGGTTGGCCATGGTATTGATTATTATTTGCGTACATAATATTGATGGTACTAAAATTCGACTTAGTAAGACGCCTCTTATTTTAGGAACATTGCACAGTTTTTAATTATCGCGTTCCAATTACCGTTTCTTTGTACTGTAAAACGAATTTACACAGCATCGATAGCTGAGCAAACTTACGGGCACACTCCACTTCTTCGTCTGAAATCGTCACGTGATTCTAAGAAGTGGTCATGTTCATAAGAAGAAAAAGAAATAACACTTCATAATGAACTATTGTGTTCAATCTACGCATAAATATCTCCCCATAATTGGGAAGGCATGGCTTTCACTTCAACACGGTGCTCGATTGCGGATTGGATTGGTATAGATTGGGTTACGAACCAACCCTTTGTCCGATATTTTCAGAGCGCTTACAAGGCCTCTGACAGGGTTTAACAACTGTTATCTGTCAGTTAACAAGGACGGCTTAGTATGCAAGCACGGAAACATGCATGAATTTTGCCACTAGCCGTCAACCTATCCAACTAGCCGCCGCGCTCTTTATAGCTGGTATACCCCTGCAACTGCTTCACAGTAATAAATTATTAAGCATTCGGGAAATTATTGTACGAAATAGAATAAGGTACATTTTGAAAGTAAATTGATACATATACTATGGTGGCAATTCAATATATTTATATCACCGTTATTTTTTTAAGAAATGAACATGCAGCAAAAGTTGTTAAGTAGTCGCTCTAGCACATGGACACTTGAGAAAGCGAGAGCAAATCTTGTGTGGAGATGTACATAACATATGTGTTACTGCGCGAGCTGCGCAGCTCAAGCTGGTAAACCCTCATGTTAATTGTACAGGTAATCGCATCTATCCACCGAATCGTAAAATAATTTTTCACAGCTATAGTGGGTGCAAGCTTCGTATTTCTCTAGTGTGATTATTTCTACCACCTATAAGATAATACAACATAATACATGAGTTTGTATTATGTTGTATTAACTGTGCCTGTTATCTACATATACCTATACTAAAATGCAAAAAACAAGATACGATCTCTTTTACATTAACTATTGTCCCAAACAAGATTCGTCTATCGTTCCTTAAGCTTTCTCAATTTAGTTTTAGAATCACGAAACACTTGAATCTTTGAAGTTACAAAATACTTAATTACACAGAATTACTATAGTTTAAATGAAGTAACTCATTACGCTGGTAGACGATCACGTTCGGCACGCGTGCCGTGCGATACGTGCCACATTCTCTGGTAACCTACTTGTTCCCACAAACCTATGCTTGTTAATATTATAAATGTTCGTTTTGTGCCGTTTTGTAGAATTTGGGTGTTTCAAGAATTTGGATGAATATTTCTTTCTTGTTCAGTTAACATTCGCTCGTCTTAATACTCTCTCTATTGTCTCCCAGCGATTTCTCTCCAATCTCACTTTAATCTGATTTTGGATGGAATTTACTAAAAAGGAACCAGAAATTTCTAGTGCAGCTCACGGGAGTGTGTATATATATTGGTACTACCTGCCACTAATTGATCCTCACAGTTCATGTGAAATTTTAACAAGAAAGGACCCTTTTGATTTAATAAACGTTTCCTTGGCTGCGATTCTGTGCTACTTTCTGAGGCAACAAATAATAAATACAAGACGCTACTTTGTCTATCTAAGCTATCATTAATTTCCTATTACCCTGTAGATTCGGAATTAATAATAGACCTACGGTATCCCCTTCTTTTTAGTATCGGGGGGAAACCTTCAAAAGGTACCCGACACCTTGGGAGAGGATACCGGGTTATGTGGGATTTGACCTCACTAAAACTCCCTCGGTGGCCTGCCTCTGCGCTGGGGGGAGGACTCCGGGATCTCCCGTGGAACGCATCGATGTCCTCCACACGCGGCGCCCTGGTACGGGCCCATCCTTGGGTCTGCCTTATCGTAAGAGGCGACTAAAACTCCGGGGTTTTGAAGGACATTTTGACATGATAACAACTTAAAAGAATTAAGAGAGAATCTTGACATTTGCACATGTCATTTATTGATGTTCCTAATTTATTTATCAGATTTATAGGAAAGAAACACCTACTTGATACAGCTACGAATATTGAGACGTTCAGATTAAAAACAATTGGCTTGACTTATAGACTTAATTTCAAGCTGATTGCGAAGTGCTGACAGGAAAGGTTGTAATTATTCAGTCAAAACTCGACTACGCAACCAAACGCATTTTTCCTCAATCAGCTAATAAAAACGGAAGTAAGTACTCATGCACACATCTTTCCCGGTAGCCTGGCTAACTGGAATGATTCAAACAGATCTTTCCCGAAACGGTTAAAAAGTAAATTAATTATTCTCAGAACTATTTTCGGCACGCTGGACTTCGAGTAACTGAACCGTTTATAGAAAAAACTTTTAATTTATACAATCTAAGATGACTTTTATTGACACAACGAAGGATTTGTGCCCTCGTTTTGGTTTAATTTCCTACAAAATAGTCGTAAAGGGTTTCTTTGATGACTTCTTTAGAATCTCCTTAATGTGGTTCTTACATACATATGTGTAAGAGATTAATAATATTTGAAGGTTTTGTTTGTAATCTACCTGCACGTTAATAACATTAATTTATTTCATTGTTTCTTTATAGTTTGTTTATTCTTCAATTACCAATACATCTTTACAAAAAATTAATTTAGTCATCAGTATAGATTTCGTACAGATTAAATATCATTATGTGGCGAGGCGCAAATACCATCATAAGCACTCATAGCTTTAACAACCTTTCTATTATTTCATTACACGGGCTACTGTTCCAAGCTCTTCCTTTTACGCAACATGATATATAACGCAGGTGTTACTGTTAACTAGGAGTTACAAGATAATAGTGAAAGCTCCATTAAAATTTCTATTTCCACAATCGACCAGCTGTGCCAAGATTATGTTCCACTTAGTGGGGTGTATGAGCTAATGTAATTACTATGACGGGAGGCATTCCACGTAAATGTTAACGATGACGCCGCCAACCATTTCCACCTGAGTCCTTATCTATCACCAAATTTATTAGAGTGTTTGAATATACAGAAAAGCTTTGTTTGCAAATCAATACGTAAATCTCCGTTATAATGGATTCCTAGAAATAAGCGTATTCTCCTCATTCATGTGAAGTTACATACATACGTTGATATCAGTGGGAGATTTCAACGTGTCGAAAGTGCCCAAAATAATTTAAACGAGGTTGATTATACTTGATTTTTAATAGCAAGAATGTATAATGTAGTAGACATAAATGTTATAAGCTCAGCTTATTAAACGTATGAATAAGTTTTGCTTGTTTCGTATTCTACTGACAAACCCAGGCGTAACTGCATTCAGATCCTAGAACATCTAAATACTAGATTTAACGATATTTCAATTAGACTAAAATGATAAAATCAAATATGTAACGTGGGATAGTCAAACCGTTGTTACATAATCAAAATGCTAGGTATTAAATAACGACAGCTACCTGCTGTCAATCGGCGCACGCGCTTGCAATTAGCGCGATCTGAATTGCAAAATGAACGTCCGTTTAGCATCAACCGCTACGCGTCGTTGCGTGTCAAATATAAATTGCAACAGCTATTATTTTGATTGATAGAGATTTATAAGATTCAGACTCTATAATCATATTGTACGCTGTTGACGAGGTCGCTGCAACTGTCTGTGCTCCGTGTGCTCGACTGCAACTATACAGAATATTACATCAAGGTTTGCATTTTATCCTTAAATTATTCCGTGTCGTTCGTCAAGAACTTTTGTAATCTTCGTTCTGTTCATTCTGCTACCTTTATGGCTCTCAGTAAAGCAGCAGAATTCTTAAACTTAAGGCTTAAATTACTTTTCGATTGATCAAGAAATCAAGGTTTCAACAGGTTTCCTCTCGGACGTTCACACACTCATTTCAATAGAAACTTGATTCGCCATTGCAGCTTCTTCAGGGCAACTTTGCGAAGGCTTTCAAAACAAGAATATCATGTATTCACGCCCAACGGGCTACGTCAGTGCAATGCCTTCAATTCAGGTGCCAACTACTAAGCCAGTTACAACTTGTAAGGTAAAAAGCATATAATGTATATTTGCAGTTGACACGACTAATGACGCACCCACGTAATAAGCACCATTTCAGTCCTTTGTGCGGCGTTAAAATTATAGGCAACGAGTGCCTAGAACTAATGCCACGCTGCTATTATTGGTCATTGCGAATGTAGACCGCTGCAAAATGAGTAATCTGACAGCCAATGCCCGAACAATACTTAGTGTTGCGCAAAAGCCCAACGAGTTGTCCTTCCTCTCGTATCGTTCGGCCTTTTGCTACCCACTGCACTATATACTATCACTCCGTTTTGACCTTAATAGAACCTGTATTTCTATGATAAATATCTTTATTGTATCAGTCATACTCGGTTGCTTGGCGGAAGTATGCATTATCTGATGACTGAGTATGTACATTTGTATCGAGTCCGTTAACTTGTATTAATTCAAATGAGCACAAGATAATGTTGTAGTCTATACGATTGATGCTTAAAACATCTGTTCTCTACATGTAATCAATTGCTAATTCATTTAATGTAAGAATGCTTAGATATATGTATGTAATCCACGCGTTTGATCGACTTTACCGCATTGCACAGGATTCCAGTTTATAAAAAATTGAATATTGCGCATATATACAATCGCGAAGGTATTTTAAAAATCTTTCTGACGTCATAACTCCATTTTAAACACCTTTTTGTACTTAAATGACCAAGTATAGATAATGTATTTTTTGTTGAGGCTTCACCTACACAAAAAAGCTAATATTTGTTCACGTCGATAAAGGCTTTGTGTCCCCGTTATATGAGATAAAAAGCATCACGTCTTCGCTACCTGTCTTATGCTGCCCTACATTGTTCATAACCTGAAAAAACATCCGCGATGAATCATCATTTTGTTACGTTTGTATCGGGGTGAATTACGAGAACTCATATTACGTAATGTCAATTTAACCAGATTTAACAGAAGCTTTTGATTGCTCCAACTAAAGCAACGTATAATCACATTAACAATAAGAATACCACTGCTATTAGAGCTGCTTATTATTTTATTTGAACAGTTCCTGGTTATAGTGGTTATATGTATGCTTCTAGAAGTACCAGAGGTTGTTATAAAATTGCACCGTGACAGTGCAAATTTGTTTCGATTAATCTCTGTACGTTGTGGTTTTCCTTTTCCATTGTTGTTCGCTGCATTTGTAATCTTGATGTGTTTTATTCAACAAAAACTATTGTTTAAATCTTTGATCTACTTTGCATGGTAATATTCACACAGAAATACGTTTATTCATATTTCTTACAATGAAGCCATTTCACTATTACTAAAATTAACTTTGACTAACTAGTACTATAGTATTATTAGGCGATTGTTCTAGTGTAATGTATTACATTATGTATTACTAAGTACTCGTTGGATATTGTTAGAGGTTTGAATTGGGACCATTTGAGGTACTCTTAGTGGTATGTTTCAATCCCACGTACTTACCCAGGAGGTTAAGGTGCACCTTAGGTGCTTGTTGAAGTTTGGATAGAATCTTGCCGTCTAAATACTAAAAATAACCTTTGCAATTTCACCACAAAAACTTAACCAGCCTTCATTTGTCAGCACTATGGAATCTTAATGTAACCACAGCGCGATTGTTGTTCAATATCATATGAACAACAATCGTAGATTCTAATCGCAAATACTCAATGTGTGCAGAATTATAGCTGTGCTACTTTAACCATCTATAAAACCCGTAATAGAGCTATGACGAAAGTGCTTAATGTTGACAAAGTTAATATTTTTGTTTACATAGCAAGATTCTTTTATTGCCGTGTTAATGGTTCCCGGCCGCAAACCCAAGTGACCCCGAGTTAATATCGAATAACATACAATTTTTTATTGCAACGGGGTGCGATTACCGCGGCCATGATATCATCGCTCGTTTTAAACATGACGTCAATTCCAAACTAACTTCAGTTATTTTACATTTATGGACTTTATCAAAGGAAATGTGGGCTCGATAAAACTTGACAACGTAAATAAATTAAATTTATCCTTTTAATATATATAACTAGTACTTTATTAGGGGGTAAAATGTATATCAGTATCGAATGCTGTAAGCTAGATTTCCTGAGCCCTCGTGATTTATTACGTTAGTTTCAAAATTGTAATTTGTTTGATAAGAAAAGTTTATTTATTAATTATTATTCTGCCTAATATGAAGCGCGAATGTCGGCAGCTAGCGTAGAACGCAAGCGGTCTATGCAGCTAACCAAACGGGCACGGTCGGGTGTGAGATGGGTGACCGCTAGTGGCAAAAAATTTCATGCGCATTTTCGTGCTTCGGAGGGCACGTTAAGCCGTCGGTCCCGGTTGTTGTCGATAGATAACAGTCGTTAAACCTTGTTGGAGGCCTTATGGGCGGTTTGAAAACATCCGACAGCGGGTAGGCCACTAACCCGCATCTCCACGAACCCGCATAGGAGCAGAGCGCTGGAGTAAGCACCAGACCTGCCCTATAAGGAGAAGAGACCTGTGCCCAGCAGTGGGACGCAAAAAGGGTTGCAGCCAATTATTATTTAACTGGAAAGTAAATCTCCTGATTTGATGACCTTTCAAAACAATAAGCTTGAGGTCACAGCTACGTATTTGTTTAGCCATATCAAGAGTACAATAATGGTTATAAAAGTCTCCTAAAACTTATGCTCAACGAAGCGCGAGGTAATTCGGGCGAATTTATATTTGATGGTGATGAAATCTCAGTCTTATTTCATTTATACGGTTCAGTGATCCTGTTTAATGTTCTAAATCATCACGTTTGGAAAATTAATGTCCTGGAACGATTGGTTGTGCCTTCTCGGTATTCATCTGATTGAATTTGGCCTCTTGGGTTTACAATTATAGTTTTAAAAAACTTGTCCTCGAAATCAAAAATATGAAAAAGAAGTGAGAGCTCTCTTCTATTATTAAGCCTAATACTAACTGCCTATTAAAGTAGATGTCACCTCTCTGTGTGGCGTTTTAAACAGCTTATAAAACCAGCAACTAGCAATTTTGATAGCCGTTGGTAAACGCCACAAACGTGCTCTTATAGCCAACCATCTCATTTCTGATTGCGCCCCAGCCACAGATTATTCAAAACAAAAATATTTTTTTAGGTTTCAATACTTTCAATATTCTAGCTTCAATAAACACACTTATATTGTTTACAACATTTGTACCTGTACACACGATGTCAAGGCGTCTGTTGCGTAAATTTTCACAAGTATGTACCGTTGTTGGGGCGCACATTCGCACGCAACCGCTAAATCTGACGCTGCGCTAAATGCGTTATTTGTAAGCAATTCCGCATTGCGACTGCTTTGTCGCTGCAGTTTACGCTCGTTTGTATTTCTGAGGTTGCGAGTTTCATCAATAATGATAAGGTTTGAAAATAATTATTTCATTTTCAAGATGCGTTTTATTTAAAAATTAAATATTTATTTTATGTTTTCGCCTGCCTAGGAGTTTACACAAAAAATTCTTGAAGCCGTGATGGTTTTTAACACGCACTTGGCTTACCAAATCATTTAGAGGAGATATGTGCGCTGCAGTGGGATATTAAATTGAAAAAAGATATTTGTAGCCTTGATCAACACGGTTTTTGAGATTTGCATGTCATTATTCTAAGTTTGATTCGCAGCAGAAAAGAAATCGAAATGATGAATTTAGATGTCTCTTACGCGTCTGGTTGTTTGTGATCTTATTTTGGTTTGAATAAGTGATTCCCACGGCATACCTAAACAGGGTATTTCCTAAACCAACTATGGTATGAAGCGTTATGTATAATTTCTCGTACAGTTCTGAGTAGAACTTATTTGCTTTTTTATTCAAGTTAAAGTTAGCAACGTGTTTTTGTGTTATATTTCTTTGCTCACAACTTTCACGTTAATGGATGCTAAAGTGCGTAGCGCACAGGTGTTCTTACCGTAATGGATCCTGTAAAAGTCACGACAATGTAGACGGCTCAACACTTCAGGCGTCATTAATGCTCACTTTTTCCATCTCGTAAGGTTAATATATAGCTATCTGAATTATGTAAGCCCCTAAAATAAGCTAAGTTCATGATATTTAGTAAACTCTCCAATTATAATACCTACTGTATTTTCTGAAGTGATGAAAGTAGTATTCTATTATTTCACTATTCAGTCCAATTATCACAAGATAGATTGGACAAGCTTCCAGAAAGTCTTAATTTTAGGCAAATGATTCACAAGTAATCCTAGTGTTCGCTTACGTCGAACACGAACCGCAATGACTCATAGTCAGGATGTTTGATGTGAGACTGTGGCATAAGTGTAGGTATGTGTGAATGCGAATGCTTGTGGTGCATATGATGATATATTCAAATCCGTATCAGCATCTTTAAAAAATCTACTTTCAACCTAATATTCATTCATCAGCCACTGACTTAGTGGCTACTGAATTTACAGTTGATTAAGAATATTTTTATATTATACTCTGTATATTATCGATTAACTGTAATTTTTTCTCCGTGCATATGTGTTTTCAAATGTAAAATCAAGATATTATTTCATGAAATGAGATCAGCTCGCCCACTCTTTGGTTCCCGGTCATTGACATGGGCTAATGGTGTAAGGTGGTGACGCCATCAATCATCCCCGTACGGCACCCGGAAGCAACTGGAAAGTTCAACGGACGACCTTTACTGACTATAAGTGACCTTGGCAATATGTGGTGCCAGGGTGCCGCCCTGGGGGATTCCTTTTTCAATCTATTTATACGTAGATAACAATATTACAATTTGATTCACAAAATACTTTTCGCAGATAATTTTGACCAGAAACATTGGTAAAAATTTTTTTACATTATGATTACATTGTTGTGGTGATAGCTTAACTTATATAAGATTTTCTTTGTTAGATGATAGAGTTGTATCACTCGTATCGAAAGATCGAGTGCTTCCTCAATAAAGTCGTGATCTGTTGTCGGCTGTACCGTGCGGCGATCCATATCTCTGCAACAATGCAGAAAGTTCTCGACGATATCAATTAAATGTGTCAATGCTCAGAATTGTCGATACGTCTTATAATTACTCGGCGCTTTGTCGTGTACTCCCTCAATGTATTGCTGGGTTTCTGATTGTGTGGTCAGATTTATTTATCTCACACTCTTCTGGAAACATTTTATAATAACGTTTTTATGTGTCATTTGATGTAAATGGGTGGACATTTCATTTTTTTTTTATTAATCTATAAATCACAACACTATAATATTCGTACTTCAAAGAAAGTTTATGAACCCAAACGTCATATAAACAATATAAAAAGGGCATGTGCTTGAACCTTAAGGCATAAAGCGATCGTTGAAATATCACTGTCATCGATTATTACCTTGCACCCAACAGAAACAACCACTATCCGGGATATAAAGGTTAACGATCGCCCTTCACTCGTCACGGTGTCCTTTTACTAATGACATTAGTGTTCATGTACTTAACTGGCACGCGTTTGATGCTCACTTTGTTTTAGATTGATGATAGGGGTGCCATCTTGTTCTGTCTTAACTCCTTTATTTTTGGACACTGTTAACTGTTTGTAACCCTTTTTTAAAATTGCCGCGTGTGAGTACTATGATAATGGTTGAAAAGAATTGTATTTTTTTATCAGAATATAAACATTGCATTTTCGAATAGTACACAAACGTATTGATATGGATATTGTATAAATATGGCTCTATTGCAAATTAATATTGCTGCATGCAAAATTTGTTTCTTAAAACTTACTACGAGTTTATTTTATATTCATAATGACATTACCTATAATATGCTATAATTGAATTAAAGTTACTTTTTGTGGAAGCAGATGCTATTTCTGCAAATGATGTCATTTTTGCATTGAGCGTTTTTGTAGCTTATCTGATAGCTGAAGTTTTTGTTTGTAATTATTTAACCTCTCATAAATATGAACGGTTCGTCATATTACATACAGTATTCGGATGACCAAGCTTTGCTCGAATAAAATCAATTGATTTTCTACAAAGATGCTCTCATATTCATCAAATCGCTAATTGATCATGCTCATCATTCATTGCTCAGGAAGAGTCCAGTTTATGTTTAAGATGACAATCGCTGAAAACATAGATTAAAAACGACGTTTCGATTCGAGATCGATTTATCGCCGTCGAAACCCCCTGCATTCTAAATTTCGTAAAAATCGTTGGAGCCATTTTCGACATTATTACAGTTTCACAAGTATAAAGGTATGGATATTAGGTACATCTTATAAAGAAATGTTCTTCAGACCAATGATCTATGCATAAACAGAACAAAACTTTTTTATATTATTTTCTCTGCAGTGCTCTTAGTGTTAAAAAAGTAGTTTTCACTAATTAGCAACCTTTTTTAAATATTTCATCAAAATACTAAGTACTTAAAAAATGATTATGAAAAACATCACAATAAAACGTATAATTTACGCTTTTATAAACGTGATATCAAAGTGTAACAGTAGCTTATTTATGAAAAATACGATAATCTAGAGCGATGTTTTGAAATCATTGGCTTTTATGCCACTATAAAGTCTTGGCTTAACGCTGGTAGAAATAGATTTTACGGTTTACTTCAGCTTGTTTGAGAATGATACGTTGCTTTTACTTTCTTTGTAAACACATGCATAACTAAACTGTTCATTTTCAATTCATTCAACATCATAAGTAATTCAGATCTGTGCGATATCACCATTACTGCCTACCGGTTTAATAAAACTATCTTTAATGTTATCGTTATTAGTATCGGTATCGGTATTAGTTTAAATGTTATGTTGCAATATAAATTATATAAATTATTTGATTGATGACCTCTGCACCAATTATAACGAAATATTAATCTTGTATTACGGTGGCGTACTACGGTTGCGACTATGCTTACGAGAAGCAGCAGAATAGTAGCAGCGAAACTGCACAGAATAGGCTCAATATTATTTCAGATTTAGCATGTAAATGTCCTTGGACTGCAGCATCCATTTTCAGCACAACACAATATCTAAAACGAAACTATTATCAAAATAACTGCTGCGTTTAGAACTGTGATTCTCTGCAGTTATTAATTTGGATGACACGAGTGAGGGGGTGGGAAGGTCACGTTTCATCGGTTTATTGTACCGACCGAGTGCCTCGGTCAAGGTGAGTGCGGCGCCAGCCGGGAGCTGAGAAAACAAACAGTCGCTAACATATGAATATTCTTGCGAATCTGCTTGCAGTCCGGATGCTGTCATTATAACACTTCGAATTCGAAGTGAATAGTGATATTCAACGGCCATTGAAATCTGTGTATCCTCGCATTTTTACGAATACGTTGTCAATTTTAATGTTTTGTTCGTTGCGTTACAATCGCAACTGTAAACAAACCGTTTCTGTATGTCGTGATACTTGTGATAAGTGTTTTAACGACAGAAAGCTCGATTTATCACCACCGCATTTCTATTCGTCGTGATTTCGTATTTACGATTTATCTAGCAGGCTTTCGAGCACGATCTTGGTACTGTTTCTGATCTCGGATTTCTTATATCGTTATCATAATCATAATTTGCACTTCAACGCCCCAGTTGATCACGAAACGTATCGTTATTGAGAAAAGTCACGCTTGATTGGGACCGTCGGAAAACATTGTCCTATGTTTTCTCACATTTGATTCGCGATTCCACTTCACACACAAAAACCTAAAGTCTATATATGTTTTATATATGTAATATGATATTTTTTGCCGACACTATGGGACCCATATCTAGTGTAAATTTATGATACGGCGTAAGCTCTGAATTGGCGCAATTTCGTCGCTTTAATTCGATTAGTTGGAAGTGGACAGACATGATCCACGAATGAGCTACTGACGCAATGACGCCGTTGAAATATAAATGAAGTGTTTATGCGGTGTAAGCCACAATGCGTACGTGGTCTATTCCGACTATTTTGTATTTCACTGAGTCTTAGAGGCTTGGAGTCCCAACGTGTGAATTATAGTGGTTACTTATTAAATGAATAAAGCCCAAAAATCCATGTCTGTTAATCCTTTTAAAAAACTCTGGCGTATTGGCTTTGTTTGTATTTGCACCGTATGGATTTGCATTTATAACTTTATCTGAAGCTGTTGGCTATATTCATGAGATACAATAAAGCTTACGTTCTCAAGTTATTACTGCGTAATTCGCTTACTACATAACACCACTTTTCACGGCTGATACCTCTTCTACTGACGTGCCCTTGCACCGATTCATAAGAGCTTTTGAAGTTTTAAAATAGATTTGTATCAGCATCGCTTTTGACTTTTTACAGCGGAGGTCACAAAGGTCGCTTCAGTTGTAGTAAAAACAATCATCAACCCCAACTTTCTTATATTTAGCGCTGCTGTGTATATTATTAGAAGAATTAGTTTCTCTCTCTTGTGTGTTACATGTTTTTTTTTTATTGCTTATTAAACGTAATTAGAACTGCATCAATTCGTAATAACAACGTTTCGGTCGCTGAAATAAAATTATATAACTCATTTGTTTAAGTATGTTTTCATGTAAACAAGACTTTTTTTAAAATATAAACGCAAAATAACAGTCTTATTTTTATCAAATTCTATCAATTATTTGTTTTTATATAAACGGATACTGTTACGATCTGGTATATCATTTTGAAGGTGTTACTTAGACTTAATATTTATTATTTGTGATAAGATTATGTGAATAAATAACACTCATTAATAAGAGTCATTTAGCAGTTGCTTTTTTAACACATTGGATCAATACAAAAAAATTAAGAAGAATAGAGACTACAAATTGATAAATAATGTTTATACTTACATCATATAAAATTTAAGTTATTAACGTTTATATTGCGTTGAAATATAAATATATCTTGTAAAAAGAATTAAGAAAAGCATGTTTGGTCAAATTCAAATGAGATCGTAAGTAGCAAAACAATCTCGTACGATATCTAGAAATGAAATGCCCGAGAAATAAAGGGCAGCATATACGTTTCCTGCACAATATTTTAAAAAGTCAGACGTTATTGGCATCCCTGACTTTTCCCTGTTGACAAAATATTAGTGTGACGATTCACAGATGTGTGATGTGGTTCTGTTTTGCGTAAACAACGCGGAAGTATTTATTCACGTACACTATTTCTTCGCGAATTTAAAATTCAAACCGACCAGTCGCGTTTACAACAAGCTATTTTCGAACGACCGGACGGTTAAGTTATTTTTTGCCACACCTGTGATTTGATTGGTGAGCGTATCAATGGAAGTTGTTTATTCGTTTTACTATTATTAATTGTCATTAATACATTTAGTATTCTATCATATTAAATTAATGATGACGCTTACTCGAATTTAGGAGACCTTATAACAGTTATAACCTTTTTGAAGAATTCTCTACAAGTGTTTGAAGTTGCTATTATTAAACCTATGAAATAGAAAGTTATCAAATTGACAAAGAGCTACTTGTACTAATTAACTGACGTTTTGTTTTTATTAAATAAATTATTTTGCTACTGTATAGGTAAACATGTTATAATGTCTACTGTAATGTTTTGCCTATTCTTTATCATGCTTAAACGTGACTAAACGTTTGTTTATCGTATACTGTTTAAACCCTGAGAAGCAAAATTGTAAAACATAGTAATTTATTGTTTTCTTGGTAACAAACTACAACAAATGACCCCAACAAATATTGCGTTTCGTAGAATGAGGATCGCGGCAAGCGTGATACCGAAATAAAGGGCGATTGTTCCCTATTATTTACCACCACCGCGGCACCGCCTTAACAATAATCCATACATCTATTAGCGCAACTAATTTTAATTCTAATGATGATGCTATACGGCTTAAAGTTGAATGGATTCAGCTATCGGCGGTATCGCTAAGCGCACGCGCCACTAACAACCATTTGTATGATTTACAGCACACTCCTTTGAAGAGTACCATTGTTGGTTTAACAGTTCAGCCTCGACTCATAATCGCTTATGGCTTTACGTTTTTATCGAATGTTCAACTATCTCGTATAATGCCATTTGATACTTGATACTCTAGTGATAATTCCTTTGCTTTGCGCGTGGCGCAATGGTTACCATGCCGGACTGCTAATCGAAGGGTCCCGGATTCGATTCCTGGCGATGCAGAAATTTTAATGACTAGATTAAATTTCGGTTCTCGGTCTGGGTGTTTGTGTTTCTGTCTCTGTGTGTGTCCATGGTACCCACGACACAGGGTATATCTACCCTACTTGATTTTTTGACAACTCTTTGGTACTGACAGAAATTAGGCAAATACTTAAGAAGATTCTAATTACAGGTATTTAGAGCCAAACTTTTGATCGCTTTATCAATCGTCTCAAGTATATCATTCCGAATATCTTATGTTTGTTGATCGACATCTTGTATCAAATTTATATGGAATTGATCGTTTGATGATATTTCACGTTTTCGATCTTTGTTAGTTACTGCTTTTCGTGTACCTTCTGTCATGGAATTACTTATGCCAAGCTCGACGTGATTTACACAATCGCAAATGTTTTATTACAAAAAATTATTTTGTAAATCAAACTCGTCATATTTCATAATATTTTTGATAGATTGAAGGAATGAGGTCGATTGCTGGTACGAGTGTCTAAATCTCTATGAAGTTGCTATTTTTGAATGTCGTATAGTTCAATTTGGAGTGATTCTGTATTGGAATTGGTTTCTCAGTATATCAAGGAAGTAATTCCTTTGATGATCGTATTTCTAAACGCGTTGCTTGTTTGATCTCCGATTATGTTTAGATTAACTATAAATCTCTCTTTGAATGCTGTAATGATCTTGTTCAGGAAGTACGAGTATTAAACAATATGTACATTATCTAACACAATCTTGCGGGAACAGTTCTAACACTGTGTATAACGAGGTGATGAATGGGCTAAGTTAATTTGAATCGTCGTTAAATAAGCATTTCTTTGTTAACACGTTATCCGACAAATACAATTTTCCGCGTTGAAGGAAACCAACTATGTGTACCACTTTACATAGTATTTCTTCCGTGTTCATTAACCGTATCAAAAGCAAATGTAATGAGTTGTGAAATAAACGTGTTATTGTTAATTTACAATACAATACAATTACAATATGTAATTAAATATTTATATTAAGGAACAAAATGGGAATTATTTTTATGGACTATAATTTATAAGCTATATATTTACAACAATATAGTTCAGTATTTCGATCAAACTACATTCGCGGATTTCCGATGAAATAAAATGCGTTTTGCCCACGGGTTGATCTATGGCGTTAGCAACTTGTATTTCTAAACAGCGCATGTTAGGCACCTAGGATTGAAAACAGTAGAAACATGAAATAGTTACAACATTTTATAATAAACTCAAAAAATTCTTAACTGAAGGTGTAAGTAATTTAATTAAGTATCGATATTTAATTTAAATTAAAATATAAGTATTTTGTGTATCCTTGCAATACGAATACACAATGCGTCCTTAAGCTTTTTGTATTAATTTTAAAAACATAAACAACTAATAAAGATACTTGAACAACAAATCGGACCTCGTTCCCCCATTTGTGATACTTACAAAATTATAACTGTTTGTAATAAACGATTCTCTCCTCCCCCTCTATAAATTGATCTCTTAAATGACACGTATTCAATTGAACATCATTGCCAAATCAATAATCAAATATAAATATAGTAATGAAATCTTAAGCCAAGAGATCTACTCCAATCATCATAGTTAATCAATAAGGGGTGTCTCCTCATTTACGTATATCGCTATTATAAATAGATTTCCTTCTATCTATCTTCGTTAAAGCTGATATATTCGTAATAGCTTCCGACTAGAATCCAATTAATTCAACATAACCCTTTATCGAGCCTTTTGTCGTCTACTGTTTCTTTTTGGCAGTATTTCTTCCCAGGTTATTTTTTCAACAACCAGGAAAAAATTAAAGCGGACGCTAATGTTTGAATATAAATTTATTAACTTTACTTTTTTTAACAAAAAGAACGTTGCAAAAAAGACAAAGCATATTAATAGGTAGGAACTGTAAGTAATAATAAGTACATATATATAAAATATATGGGTTAAGTGTAAATTGGATAACGATTAACGATAAATAGATAGAACTGAAATTCCACACTACTTATGTAGGTTGTTACTTATAAGAATCTCATTTTGAGCTATTGAAAACGATTTAAATTTTTGGTGAGAGGTATGAGGATGGTCCCTTTAACTACTCAAAACGACAGCTAGCAGTAGAGGAAGCCAATACGATACTTAATCATGTAACACGTAATGCGCCGCCCAGTTTGATAGTTTGCCAAATGGTGCCGAATTCCAATGAAAGTTGGAATTCCATGATTTTAATAATAACACATAATTCTGCGACGCCATTTCGTGGTGACATTCTAATGGTAGTAGGAAAGATTATTTTTTGCAATGATTTACACATACGATTAGAATAAATACGTACCTACATTTAAAATAGATTAGACTCGGACTGACGAATTTTTTACATTATTTAACTTTTTTATTTTATTACTTAGAGCCCGAATAATCAAAGATTATATGAGATTTGCAGTGGGCTATTGATATAACGAAAAAGCTGTCTATCATCTATTGCTTCCTGTAAACCTTATAACTTTTCACTAATTTTAGTGAATACAAGTAAAACTATTTTATCTTAACAAAATTTAAGTAACTTAGAATTTGCATTCGAAAACCTACGATGAGTCTCGTCTATGTATTCATATACGTCTGTCCCCCATACGGACTGATTTAATTTTTCAATATAGTCTATTTATAAAGCAATAGACCTTTGAAATAATTTTAAATACTACTAACATTGTCTCATCCCGTTAATTGGGTTCTTGATGCGATGAGTTACTTTGATAAACTCAAAATTGATGCCCTCGGTTGTGGACTACATGAGAAATTGTATTCAAGGGATATACACAAAGACACAAATATAATCTGCTTCGTGGTTTATATCCTGCAACACATTCACATTGATCAAATTATTTTAAAGGACGATAATAGCTTTCGAAAGCTTTAATCTATATATATAAATATATACACACCTTATATAAATTTCGTGTCCCAGTGTATGTTACCATACTCCTCCGAAACGGCTGAACCGATTTTGATGAAACTTTATATACACTCTAAATAGGTCTGAGAATAGGTTATTATCTATTTTTCAAGCTCCTATGTGATAATGGTGGCCTACCTCAAATATTTAAATGCGGTACGGAGTTTGGGTCAGCTAGTGTTTTATAAATCGAATCATTAATAACAATCATAAATAATGCAGAAATTGTCGCTAATCATATTTATATCAACCAAGCATATTTTATAAATAAGCAGGGGAAGCTCTGATTCCGACCTGTTGACCTATTTCATTAGGAACACCGCGCCATTATTACTACCTGCTAATGAATTTCAATGTCAACGATAAAGGAAGGTATTAATTTACATTTTGCTTCAACAACGTGCACCGAGTTATAAAAAAAGTAATGTAACTGTTTATTAATTAAGGCAAAAACACGCGCTTCGATAGCATCGTTGTAAAGAGTGACCTCACCAAGAACGCCATGTTCTGTGTGATGCCGTCATGAGAAAAAATGCTCTATCTACGTCATTGTTGGTTTTTGAGATAATTAAAGTTTTGTCTTAAATAAAACGTCAAAAAATATAAACTTTACTAAGTAATCATAATTTCTTAAATTCATATACTATATATTCGTTTTATTTTAAATTATCCGTTATATTTTAGCAAAAATACAATAATAAATTCTGAAATACTTATCTGAAAGGGCGTAATATTGCTTAATTAAATTAATTTAAGACTAACAGTAACTCATTATTACATAATTGTCAGTTACGGCCTTCTTTCTTAGACGGCAGTATGTTTTCTGGCTATAGTAAAGTTTAAGGCTTGAAAGTTTATGGTGATATGGCGTGACAGCACGAACCATGAAAAGGTTCTGTTTGCGCCAGTGACTCATAATACTTATAACCCTAATATTGTTTAAAAGAGGAAAGTCATTAGTAAAATTGTATCTTGTTTAAAAAATGAACACACTGAACTAAGCGTGGTTAGGTTTTGTTTAATATAATTATGTTGCTATAACACAAATAAATAACACAAAGTACCATAGTTACCTCAACAAAACTGACGTCAGATTACTAAATACATATTTACACCAGCTTCACCTTAATTTTGGTTATGAAAATCACATAAAGTTATGAAACGCCAATATTTGTATTACCATTTCCCAATATTTCGGTTGTATTACCATTTCCCAATATTTCGGTTATATTAGGAGGACCGACAACCGATGGGTAAGAAAGTTCCCCGAATGGCGACCGCAAAAGGAGTACAAGCCGCACTCTTATTTAAATTCCCTCCCGCCGTCCTAAATTAAATTTAAACAAATAGTGGTCCATTTTTTTTGTTATTTAAGTTTAATTAGACCGACTAAAAAATACCGACCAGTGTTGTACTAAAAATTGCTACACTGTTCAAATTGAAAGGTCGGTCGGTTACTGATCGTACTGATAAATTGCATTCTCTATTACAAGCAGAGTAATTAAATTTTGTAATTATAGATAGTGCAATTTGACTTTCCTAACCTTCGGGATTGACCTTGGCGGCGCCGGATCTCGAAAATTTACGACTCCTAAAATTATATTACATTTTACAGGTGTTATTGTAGGGACCAAATAGTCTTGAACATTTCAGCATGAGTATGGGGAATTCGGTTGGCATCAATTGCTTTATAATAGACATACCTACGACAATTTCATCAAATGCTATTTGTACTTAATCCTACTCATCAACTTTGCTCTGATGAATATTTTAACTTTGATCAACATTATTATTAAGGGAATAGATAAAAATTATCCATCCAACCATGCCTTTAGAAGTCCACTGCTGGACCCCATCACCCATTCTCCAAACATCCCCAAACATTCGCCACTCCGTGCAATCCTGCGACCTCTGAATCCAGCGGCTTTCCGCTGTCTTCCTCAAAAATTCTAATGTAAAAAATTCTTTAAAAATTATAGTGACTTATTAATCAATAGTTGCAGTTAACATTTTTTGTATTAGTGGACAATAATTTATGAACTTTGTTTTCCCACTCCATCACGTAACCATACTCACAAACCACAAATCACAAAGAAAATGTATGACAACACTGATCTGCGTTTAATGATCCTTCACGCCGATCACATTGTCTAGAGGAGAAATATTGAAGTTGCTTAATCTAAATTTAAAAAAATACAGTTCACACACAACAGGCGCAATATTTACCTTGTCGGGGAATACATACTGAAATTGCAAACACGTATCGACCGAGGCCGTATGCATGCACGCCGGTCGTTGCGACTGAAATAGCGAGATTACCGGCATGCACATTTTTCACGGATATTTCCTACGCTTAACGATTTGTTTATGTTTCATTCAGCTAGGTCTGTTTTTTTTACTGCTGGAGTGGAGCTCAGTCATGGTTTCGCAGAGAATACAGTACCATTGATCTTTTTGGTGTAGTTATCAATTATTTCTATCATCTTTCAATCTTCACTCCTGAGCAAAAGTACCTTTTTTTTGTATCGGGGGGATTTGACCGCACTAAAACCCCCTCGGTGGCCTGCCTCTGCATTTGTGAGGACTCCGGGATCTCCAAAGGAACGCACCGGTGTCCTCCACGCGCGGCGCCCCAGGACGGGCCCATCTTCGGGAGAGCAGATGTGATTTCCTGCACCTTCAGGTGTTCACGGCGGCATGCGGTCACGCATACACCGCCGTCCCTCCCGGGGCTGCCGGCTAGACTGGTCAAGCTCCCACTCTCACCGTCCGCATCCCCGGAAGCCCCCTTTTAGTCGCCTCTTACGATCAGGCAGGGGATACCGTAGTTCTATTCTTAATCCCGAAGCTACAGGGACTGAGCAAAAGTACCTAGATGACCGAGCTTTGCTAGCAATTGCATTTGATTTACTTGGTCTAAGGTCAAACGATACATTCACTGGCTTAGTGTTGCTTAACAACGCCATCTACTGAGATATTGTAGCAGTTTTCATTGCTTGAAAACAGGGATAGAACTACATTTTCTAAAACTGAAACCTCTAGATCCATATATCACCCCCCGAAACCCTGCTAAATTTCATGGAAATCGTTGAAGCCGTTTCCGAGATTCAGTATAATCAGAATCAGGCCTCGGTGGTGTATGATAAATTGGAATATTTATTTTACCTGCGTTGCCAAACAAATAAAATACTCATATCGAGCTATTTTACAACTATTCGCTTTTATAATTAAAATGAAAAGATAAGAATTCGGAGATTTTTATATCAATTCTGAGCTAATAACACCTATTGCAGACTGAATTTCAATGTCGTAAGGAAATTCTTTCATTAATAACATTAACATTGATATTGTAATGTTGGTATCTTTTTAATAATTCATAATGTCCCAAGTTTAAATAAGTTTCATTTGTATATCTATATTCTGAGCCAATTCAAATTTGTCACTTTCAATTTGATCTCGGATTTTTATTTCATTTTTAGCATATTCAATAAACTTTCAACATGAAAAACAGTATTGTAAGAATATCTGAATTTTAAAAATGCAGGCGTATTCCGTGTGCTGTTTTGTCGTATAGGTGACGTACTTTCCTACATGGAACACATTAGTAGATCAAACATATGTAGTTGTTGGTGAAACACGTTAAAAATAAGCTTTCTTTGTTTTTATTTATTTCTTTCTTCAAAGTACATTGTTCAGTGTTACAAAGGTCTGCCAAACTGTGAAACAGTTTGTCGACAGCATTCCCGTGGACATGGACAGTTACTGTGTACTTACTTTCTAATTAATCTAAGTTTTATTTACTAAATTTCTCGTATTTATTTTATTTGTCTCTTTTTTTTCCAATTAAGTCTTTAGTATTTCTAGACTTTACTTAGGTAATTTTATTGTTGTTAATCGAATTGTTATACTAAATCAAGCGAACATGAATTTTCTTATCTAACTATTAATCAGTAATTAGTAAATAGTTTAAGATTAGACGTTAATTTTTCATAATATGTATGCATTGTATAATATAAACCTACACGTTTAATATGCGGTTCAATTGTTTACCTGTGTTTACAGTCTAGGATTAAATGTACACTGGATATGTATAATATGTAATATTTACTTTTAAATAAAGATCATTTGAAATTGAATTGAAATTATTAATTTTACATTATTATTATTTTTAAAGTTATTTACCTACTATTCGTTTTATCGTTGAAACAATTTTATCTAAGATTGACAAGAATATTCTTTCACTTATGTTCTTTTTTGACATCTGTCTTCTTAATGATCCAAAAAAAATTAGACATGAGACATTTGAATCCTGAAACAATTACTGCATTATTTACAAAGTTATTTAATTTTAAGCAATATTTAAAAAACGTTTAGATCGAGATCCAACCATCTGTTTAATGTGTGTCCTAAACGACTGTCAAACTAAGATTCATCATATCTATCTTAGTTTATACCTAATCCTAATCATCAAAATGGCGGTGGTTACTTAAAACGAACAGCCGATGGGACGTTCGCAGCTGCAGTTGCTGCGATCAAGGTCATATAATATTACTTTAATGTAATATTACTTTGTGATGAACGCGTTTAATGTTTGTTTCTTGGTTTACTAAAACTGTCCTTTTGTGTTAGGATTATTTATCAGTTGTTCGGTGGCGTCAGTAAACTATCATAGTTTACTCATCGGTTTACGTGGTTCTGTTTTGTTAGTCCCCTTTGTCGTCCAAACTTCCGCCAAACGCGCGACCTCACGCCGATGACGTCACTTTACACGCACCTCAGCATACGACTTAACAAATTAAGAATGGCGGAAAATCCCGTTTTATTTCATTTCCGAGACTGTTAAGATAAATTTACCACACAGGCGTAAAACTTTAATACTCCGGAACTCTTTACAACGCATTATCTCAAACTTTTCAAAACAAATAATTAACTCTTAACATTTTAACTACAATAAACAGTTGAACTTTGACAACCTTTATTCCACATCTCAGACATCGTAATAAAGACATTTCTTTATATCTCTCTACCCTTATTAAGGAGAAATGAGCAATAAGGAAATGTAGAGGTGCACATTTAATTGTTCAATTTGTGTACTTACGGAAACACGGTGTAGTGTAATTTTATTTGGTTTGTAATATGTTTGGGCTATTAACATGTTAAAGATATCCGTATTCCGCTTGCCTGGTCTCACTATTGCGATAATTGGCTCAAGCTTAAGTAAAATAATTGCAAAGGAAGTTTTGTTCCGAAATTTTATATAGGTAATAGAATATTGTAGTTAGGCACACTGACAGTAATCGATTTATACATAGAATTAGTGAACACCAACAGCTTTGATGAACATAATATGTAATGTCATGACTGTTTTTGCTCAACGCGTTTTTTGTTGAAGTCGCGTGACTATTATATAGAGTTGTTTACAACTCCACAGACAGCCTGGTGCCAAAGAGCGTCATTAGTTAAACGGCTAGATGGTTATAAATATTAATATGGAGATAATTAAGCCAAACATTATAGAAAACTGGTAAAAATCATGCATCCTATTAATCCGATAACAAAAATCTTTCCATCTTAACCGTAGCAAGCTTTTATACATTAACGAATTATTGAAGCTAATGATGTAACCATATTCATGTCTCACAATGCTATGGATTTATCAAACAAAATAGCAGGAAATGAGTTTTCTGCCGTAATTACTGTAATTTATAATGTTGACAATCAACAGCGCAATGGCGACGGTACGGCTGAGAAGGCCGTCGCCATTCGGCTCACTTCCATTCATTCTCCGTGTGTTGCGGTCCGTGCGACATATTTCTAGTTCGTTGACGTGATCTGCCGTGACTACTCCGCTAATTGCTCATTCTCGCCCACTCCTCCTGCGTGACTGACCCTAGCCGCCTTCCTCTCCGCTCTTCCACGTCCGTAGCTCTGATTGGCATCTCAATGCCCCTTATCATCATTCACTACAACAGACTGATTTATATCATCGTTCCGACGCAAATCACCACGTAGGGTCTTTGTTCTCTTCTTAGCGTTATTTTAATTAGATTTGTGATCGTATCTGAAATGGATTACGTCTAAAGCTTGGCTCCAAAATGAATCTGAATAAATGGCGCCAATTTTAAATTATATTATTAACTATTTCTGGAAATACGGTTAGGCTCATGTACTGGTTTACGATGGCGTATAAGAGTATTTTCCTATACAATATCAATACATGCTTGCTTGCATTTATTTTGTTTTAGTATATTTTTTTTACTGACACCCTCGTGCCTTGCCACTAACTGAACGTCACCGCTTGTGTATATCTTCACCCGCTGAGAATGTTCTGCTTCGTTCGGCTGTTTAATATACCTATCTGGTCTTGCATCTTGTACCTTATTCTAACTGGATAGAAAAATTAACCAGGGAAGTAAATGAAACTTGGCGGGATATTTCATGAAGTCCGTAGATATTAATTTTAGCACACTAATGATAAGATAAAACAGGATTTAGTAACATTAGTCTAGCATAACGGTAGTATCGATACTAGTTCACTTTGAGCTGTCTTATCTGCTCCAATGATTTTTATCGTTAGCGTAACATTTATCATTTAGCACATCAGCATAGTTTTTTTTCTCTTCCGCGTACGAAATTGTTCGCTGGTGTTAGGTACTTGGAGCAGGTAGGACAGTGCCGGTATACGATTGGCGCTCGTCGCTGGGGCTGTGGTGACGTGGTGGTGTGTCGGCAGCATCAGCGGGCTGGCGCTGGCGCTCGGCAGCAGCGGCACGGGCAGCCCTTCCACGCTCGCCGAGAGAGACTCCAACGCCACCTCGCGCGCGCCCTCTCCGCCGCCCTCCGAGAGGCAGCAGATCACAAGGTAGACACGCCACGTGGAAATTTGGCTTCATTGGCTATGGTTGTTTTTTGCTCTCTATTACAGCGAATGCTAGCTTTCCTCTTCTATCGCAGCCCGTGTATTTCCTCCTGTATGTTGGTTACCTGCCCCTTCACCAGTATTCTCTATTCAAGATATCGATGTGTCCAAGTTCATGAAATATAAACACGATTTGCAAGTTATAAACGACAAAAATAAACCTTTGTAGTTTTCACCTAGCCCCCGTACAAATAGTAATAATAATTTTATGTCTATAGATGGAGTCCTTACTTTTTTGATCAAATCTACTTTTTCACACTTTTAAACTCAACAGTAATTTCACCTAGAGTTTCGTTCACGAAGAATTCCGCATTCATGCTATTTCAATATCTTGAAAGATGTCCAGGTTTTGGTGCTACTTCATGTGGGTTTCGGTTATTCGGTTGTGTATTTCTTTTATGAAACTAAAATGCTCTGTTGTCATATTTATAATAATTTTTTGCATGCTTGCCTGTAACGTGTTCTTTTTGTTTCGTACGTTTTAGTGTTAGCTCTTTTATTTGATTTTTGTCCTGTCATTACTTTTTAATGTTGTGTCTGTTGACATGCAGTATTCTAGATGATTCCGTCGTACTATTATGTAAATTTTATTGCTGTAGAGTTGATGATATAACACAGTCGGTCATTATTAGAATTACCAGACTAAATTACTCATCGTTAGACGTATAAAGGCTAACGTGTATAAATAATTCAATGCGGGGTTCGTGTATACATTATTATTGGATGGCCGCAATGTCAATGTCATTCAGAGTAATGGGAGAATGAAGAGTGCGGTCATTTCCCCAAATGAAGCTCTAATGAACGCAGTTAGCGTCGGTAATAATATGGCGATGACGCGATCGGCTCGCGAACCGAAAAACTGTAAGACTTAGCATGCTTATACGTTGTTAATCAACGTACTAATATCATTTGCACAAAAAAATTGTTGTCTGTTAAGTCGGTTTAAGGACGATAGCTTAAAGTGACAACGTCATAACAAACGATGGAAACCACATTAACTTTTCACTTCACTTTTTAAACAGTCACACATAGCGCAAGGTACGTTAACGTAACGTTACATGCGCCGATAGTAACGTACAATGAGCGTGACGTTACAATGAGTCCTCCTTTTTCGTGCGAGCAGTCGGCGTTCATCGATTTATCAGACGTTGTCATGTCAAAAAATCCATTTGTGTTATGACGTCGACGTTTGGTCACACAACCGTAAAAACGAGTTTCTAACTTAAAGACAACAAAGCAATCTTACCGTAAAAACGAGTTTCTAACTTGACAATAACAAAGCAATCTTACCGTAAAAACGAGTTTTTAACTTGACGATAACAAAGCAAATCTTACCGTAAAAACGAGTTTCTAACTTGACAATAACAAAGCAATCTTACCGTAAAAACGAGTTTCTAACTTGACAATAACAAAGCAATCTTACCGTAAAAACGAGTTTTTAACTTGACGATAACAAAGCAAATCTTACCGTAAAAACGAGTTTTTAACTTAACGATAACAAAGCAATCTTACCGTAAAAACGAGTTCCTAACTTGACGATAACAAAGCAATCTTACCGTAAAAACGAGTTTTTAACTTGACGATAACAAAGCAATCTTACCGTAAAAACGAGTTTCTAACTTGACGATATCAAAGCAATCTTACCGTAAAAACGAGTTTCTAACTTGACGATAACAAAGCAAGGGGCTTAACCCCGGTCAAGTAAAAACCATTCTTTACATTACATATTACTGTTTCGCTTACATCAACAAGCTGTGTTTTAATTAGCGATTCAAATTTTTAAAATTCTTTCTAGCAAGGGAAGTAATACTTATCATGTACCATCTCTGCATACCAAATACAACAGCAATGGTAACTGTCTGTACTATACTATATCAATATATACCAATGTAACTGGTATTATAACAAAATATTGTTAATATACAACAAAAATGTATTATACACTCTTATTATTTGCATATTCAGAAGTAGTCCTAGTTCTAGGATAAAAACAATAAATATAAATTTGCTACTATATTTGTAATTATACTACGAACATATAAAAGCTCAAAGTGTTTGTTATTTTTATAAAATATCCGCAAACTTATAGTTGAAGTGTTTAGTTACATTTTAAATCATAAAGTAAGAATTTCTTATATTTTTCGTGCCCTTCACATTCATTGCCACAAAGGACGACCGTACGGCGCTCTTTGTTTTATCTTTCAGTACAATATTGTCTATTTCTAGTGGTTTCACCATTTGTTATTATAAACAATGTATATTTTAAATGTAAATTGTTAATACTTTGTATAGAAAATCAAAACAATCGAATTATTAGAGTTAACTCAGCCAAAATTTAAATTTATCACTCAACTATGTGAACATCTGCAAGATAATGTCTGCAATAAAGTTCTTATTACAAGAATATCTCGGTCGTTTTAAGATACTCGCTTGCTTTAATCATAAAGTAAGTTTATTACTTTTGCAAAGCAGCATTTTATTACCATCGCTTTTTTTACTGAAACATTGTATTCTTTCGTCGTTAAAAATATGTTGTTAATCTGAACATTACCAATTCGGTTTTAACTTGATATATTTATCGCTACAGCACGCAGCGCAAGCACAAGATAAATTTACTTATTTATTTTATTTCGCAAGGTACAACCCCTCTAAGTGAAAAAATAAGTAATAAATATCACTATAGTACCCTACGATATTTTAGTACGTAAAAAGTTAGAAGCTGATCAATTTACTGAAATACGAAATCACCCTGGGGAGCAATTACTATATAACCAATATTTGTGTACAAAAACATCGTAAACTCACATCAATTTCGACTTTCGTTTAGACTCAAAAACCAAAACAAAACATAAAATAATCGCCGAATCGCCATTTTTCGACTCGTGTGCATAACCACGCGGGCTACAAGAGCTAAGTTCGACTTACGTCACTTTCCAAAAATAGATGGCGGCTGTCAATGGGGAGTTATTGTGTTTTTTTGGTCAGGTTGTTGACTCGTACATTTGGATGTCACGGCAAGGATATAGTGTGTGTGTGTGTGTGTTTTGACGCGTGGGCAGAGTGAAGCGCTCCCGGATAGACTGGGGGTCACATTAGCGAAGTTTGTTTATTGAACACAAGTGTTGGCTGATCACTCATGAAATAAAACACTTGAAATTTTAAGTATGTTCGTTGAATGTTGATGACGAATGGACTGTACAGAAAATATTTTGTTTGAGTAATTTTATAAATCGATTTTGTAAGACTTGACGGGAATAGTACGTTACGGTAGCTAGTTAATTATCAAACCAAATAATAAATTCATGCAAATTAAGATTTGGACATAGGAAGAAAAGATTATCCATACTAACATTTTAAATGTGACAGTGTGTTTGTTTGTCCTTCTATCACCAACGGTGTTACGGATTTACATAAATTTTTGTACAGAGATGCTTAGGGGCTGGACAGTGATATATTTTCTTTTTAACCGGGGAAAAAAATCTTATTACTATGGGATAAATGTGTAGGTAGTCAACGCGGGCGAAGCTGCGGGCATAAAACTAGCTAATAGCTATTAGCTAAAACTATTTCACCAATAAGTGCCGCGAGAGAAAATCATTTTACTTACTTACGTGGAAATAAATTAAAGGACGTTTAAAAATATCAATTTATTGGCTTCATCTTTAGTATTCATTAATTTGGAGGCGCGTGGGCGGGTAAAGTTCAAAGATTGTTTGTTCTATGTTCGTCTAGAACACAAACGTTTATCTAATTTCTAGCGGCCGCCCGCGAATTCGTCCGCGTGGACTTTGGTATTAGTCATAGCAAAATGTTATGAATATAGCCTTAAACAGTTCCCGATAAATGGAATGTGGTTAGGCGATTTGTTATTATAATGTTACTTAAATTTTTCATAGGTTTATCATTTTACTTACTTACGTGGAAATAAATTAAAGGACGTTTAAAAATATCAATTTATTGGCTTCATCTTTAGTATTCATTAATTTGGAGGCGCGTGGGCGGGTAAAGTTCAAAGATTGTTTGTTCTATGTTCGTCTAGAACACAAACGTTTATCTAATTTCTAGCGGCCGCCCGCGAATTCGTCCGCGTGGACTTTGGTATTAGTCATAGCAAAATGTTATGAATATAGCCTTAAACAGTTCCCGATAAATGGAATGTGGTTAGGCGATTTGTTATTATAATGTTACTTAAATTTTTCATAGGTTTAATATCTATATAAAACACTCTCAATTATTGCTAGTGGATGGACCAGCTAGCTTGCCAGCATAATGTTTTCAGGAGTGCTTATCGGTTTCTGATTCGCTGTTTACCGAACTCCTTTCATATTGGATGAAGGAGAACAGTATCATAGGCCATAATCTTTGTCTATGATTAGTAAAAAAATAAAAATAGAATATTATCTACGCTTGCCAGTATGGCGGCGGTTGCATACGAACGGTACTTACGTCGACTAGCGTTCTTTGGCTATGTTCGAAAATATTCTTAAGTACTAATCTAAAACCCATCAAAAACTACAAGCGGAACCTTGAAGCGGCAGACTGCATTCTGGAAGAACGTCCAGGATCCTGTGACTGTATATAGGAGAGGTGGCTTCGATTCAAGAATTCCGTAAGTACGTTATGAATACTTTATGTTGGTTACAGTAATTGAAGTGTTTCACTTTCCCAACAGTGGGCTTGGGTCATAATTACGCGCCCGCCCATCCAGACTGTTCAACACAGAAATATTTTTCAATTCGAACCAGTAGTTCCAGAGATTAACGCGTTCAAACTAACAAAATCTTCCAGATTTTCCCCGTTTTTTGCAACATTTTTCACTTATGCTTCGCTCCTATTAGTTGCACCGCAATGTTATAAAGCCTTCCCCGATAAATGAACTATCCAACACAAAAAGATTTTTTCAATTCAAACCGGTAGTTTTTAAGATTAGGGCGTTAATCTGCACGATAGGCACGACAGACAAGGCAGAAAAGACTAATAAGACATGCCAAAATTAATCGCGTATTTACGACCGAAATATTAAGTAACTTTATTTAACTTAAAAAAAACAATGTAAAGTGCGAGACGCACACAGTGCTTTGAATTCATTACCTAGTGGTAGTAACTGTAATTATTGCTAACTGTGACAAGAAGGATAAGTATGCGGCTATGCGCGGGTGGTATGATTTTTACAGATTTTAAACTCGACTAAGAGCCTTTACGTATTCGACAACATCGAGATCTACTTAAATTACCAGGATTTAAAGTTATTATATCATGTCATTTATATGACAGTTTTTGAAATTTCCAAATATGTTGCAAATTCTTTCGTAGTCACTTTGTCGTAGTCCCGTCTACGTAGACGCCGTGCTACGAGTGTAGGTTGAAGTTAAGGATTCATTGAGAACATATAGATAAATGGTATTCATACTTATCCTAACATGTAACATTTTAAAAAGAATTTAAAGTGCACCAAGTGCAATGTAATGTGCACCAATTTGTACTATATTGGCTAATAATGCAAAAAATTAAACGGAAATTATATCTCGATTTCAAAATAAGGGGACAACCCTTACAAAATAACAGCAAACATTGGTCGTATGTGTGAACTACCTGCTTGAACATCAGGTTGCCTGCGTATTTTTTTTAAGAATAAGTATATTAGTTATTTTGTATTTTTATTTTATTTTATCTTATAATGATTGTTGTGCATTACAAACAATAAAGAGTTTATCTATCTATCTATCTATAATGCAAAGGGTTACATTCTTTTTCAAAAGTATCAGAGAATAGAGAATCATAAAGCACTGAAGCGTCACTTCTGTTTCATGTAACGTTGGTGCATGTGTAACGCAGATCTATAGAAATATCTGAATAGGAACGAGTCAAAGGGCCTTTTAGGGTTTTGCAAGAGCATCGTCCCCAGTACCTATTAAATTCTACAACCAGGGTTGCCAACTGAACTCTTATTATGGCTACGACCCATAAGTTACACAGGGCAAATAATTATATTTATGAATAAGCCAGTGACTACTTCTGACAATGTAGGATATAATTAAATAAATAGAGTTCATAAATTAAATTCTAAAGAGTCTCTGAGAGAAAAATGAAGAGTAATATACTAACATTTGCATCGCAATATATTTATGAAAATATAATGTATGTTCGTAAAAATAAACACGAATTTATGACCTTTTTAGATTTACATAGTTCGAACTGTGTTTCGACAAGGAATGGCCACAAACTTGCATTCCCCAAGTGTAGCAAAAAGAGCCATTCTTTTATCGGGATGTCGATCAGAATATATAATAAAATCCCGGAAAGTGTTCAATCCCTTCCTTTGCACAGATTTAAAAAGAAAGTCAAATAAGTCATGTGCCGCAAGGCTTATTACGATCTTAAGGACTATTTAATTGATAAAAAGCTTGGGATTGAGCTGTAGTCCCACAAGGCTGTTTCTATAACTGATGTAATAGACTTAAATAAACTGCCAATGTTAACAGATGGCTGTGGGACGACATTGACACATGCGGTAGCTGTCACGTATGTTCCTTATCTGCCCATAGCTACTCTGTAAGAAAGCTAATTATTGTATACCTCATATTTTAAAACAGGGCTGAAGTTTTTCTCCGTCTGCTCTTTTCTTCAGCTAAGCAATGCCTCAGCGCACCCAGAGCAGACAGAGCAAAAAATAACGTTCACTAAGAGTTTGTAAATGAACCGTACAGTAAATAAAGAATATTTCATTTCATTTCATTATAATAATATTTTTCATTTTTCTACGAAAATTGTATTCAAGAGAAGCTGATGGGTGGATAATACTCGTAGGAAGTCTTTAAGTAGCCGTAGCGGCTTGACCCTGTAGCTGGAGAATACAAGCTACAGAATCTCCTTAAAAGGCTGCCACCGATGGGGTTTTTAGAACAAAACCAATTCAACACAACTTGGTGTCTCCTCCCAAGCTTACGGGGATACCTTTTGAAGGTTAGCCGTAGTGGCTACGATGGCCATATTTACTATTCTTTATTTTTTAAAAACTTCCTGCAAACATTTCTTAGCCTCGCAATCCCTACCAAAAGTTACATGTGTACATTATACACAGCGGTGATAAACAAGGGGCACCCTCCTGTAATTGCAGTTCCTGCTAAGGGCTCTTCACGTAGGTATTACATTGTACTGCTTCGCGGTATATGCTCCGGTATTTGTAGAATGTAAACTTTGTGTACTTCCGGTAGCTTTCTGTAGATGTCTGGTACGTATTATACTGCTAAATCGATAGTGTTCTGAAAAAAAAAGATGTTAATCTAAAGCGCAACTTACAAGAGGTTATTTTTCATCAAATTTTATTACAATCTTTATATTGTGACGTGGGTTTTGTAAAGTAGATCTATAGTGACGACAGGTTATAATAGAAATGTGTATAACATGTAATGAATACGCACCATATTACGATTTATAAACCAATACATCATGTAAGTGCAATATTACGCGAAGCAGGTTCTGAAATTGATCGCAGTATCAAGGTAATATGAATAGATATTTAATGTCTATTGTCAGTTTACTTACACTATAAATCAGCAATGTTAAATGTCTGCAAAAGAAAATAAATTTAAAATTTTACGTTACTGTGAGTTTTTAGGCTTAATATTCCAGTATGACTGGTTGCTCTATAAACCCAAGCGCATTAATAATAACCACTTAATATAACTTTAGACATCCGAATGAATAATTACTCGCCCGGTAGATTAACCAAAACTTGCCTGAAAGCGTCCAAGTAATTAACAGTATGTAAACTGTTATATGAACTTCCTAGTTTCTAAGCCGTCGCAATCTCTTTTTGTCAGCTTTACGTAGGTACCATCCATCACTATCGCATCTTATTAAATTTGCTGAATAACGTTCTATTTTATGCCTTATGGTGTTACCATAAGCGGCAACAAAGTATAACTACAATTATCGTATTTATCTTGGACTGCGTTCGTATAGCCAGCGAATACTGGTCATGAGATGATTTTTATGCATATTATAACGGTTTTTTTATGTTGGCATGTCCTAAACCGATTTTCATTTCAATTTGAACTCAATATAGGGACAAAATTTAAGAAGGAGCGTGTGATACTGACCACTGATTTATTTTCCGTTTGCGTATATGGATCAACTGACACTAAAGAGTTCATTCTGGTTCTCTTCTAGGAGGTCCATACATGCTTTTCATTCTTTTTCCCAGCCACGAGACTAATGATAGCAGTATCAGTGCTACTACTGATACTACAATATTATCGGCTCGTGACTTCGTTTCTTTCCTACATACATATGTATGTCTAGTGCGGTGCACTGATAGTGATAAAGTAAATTGTAAAAGGTAACGTCAAACGTAGACTTATTCTTCGCTTCGCTTCTTTTTGTATTTTTCTCTACGAACCATGCCACCTGCCAACAATAGGACAAGCACCTTAAATTGGAAGACATAATTGGTACTCGCGCAAGTCTTATTCAGTCTTAGGAGTTGGCAATGTTGGCATCGTCGGCCCGTTATGTTCTGCCTAGCAACGCGGTCGGGTTCGACGCCCGGCGAAAGCCTCTCCGGGTGACCTCAAAGATTCGCAACATGCGATTCATCATGTTACAACCGACTGTCAATCAACTGTTGCTTGGTCGCTGCTACGGTGAGAGTCTCTTTTTACGTTACGTTGTCATTATCTAGGCGCGTTTTGAAAGTATTGCAGTACATGCCTTTGTAACGGGAAAAATTAAGAACACGAACATTTTTTATACTGACGAATTTAGTTCATCAGATGTTTAAGTGGTCATTGGAGCCTATATACATCTTTAACGGTCGCAACAAGATTGTAGTCTAAACTGAGGTCTCAACGGAGTACTTAATGTTAACGAAATTGATGATGCTGATATTAATGCTGACATATATTGATGCATTGCTAGTATTGCTACAGTAGCAAGAGCCATGACATGACACGCTTAGTGGCTGGTTTCATTATCTAAATAATAAATAAATCATTATCAATATAAAAATATCTCTTCGATAATATCCTTCTATTTAACCAAGTTATTTGCTTAACGATTATAGTCAAAGGACAATTTTAATCTCACCAGATCAACGTTTAACTCAACTCCTGGGCCACAGAGTATTAGCAGTAGGATTAGAACTAAATCCTACATTTAAATACTCGTCTCTTTGACAAACATTAAGGAAATTTCGTAGATTTGCGAAAATGACTCTGAAAATGCTTATTAAACATTTTAATATGTTTTGTTGATTTTAATTTGCTTAATTAAAATGCGAAATACCTACGTTAAATCTATTCGCGAGCAGGAACAAAGAGTTGGCATATTATGACACAAAGGAACGAATGACGTAACGTAAGGATGACTATGGAAACCGCGAAGATCCTTGCCCTTAGCAATAACGCATAGAAACATTGACGTCAGTCGCTAGCATTGAAAGCTATCCAGAGTTGTTGTAATCGCAACCACGGGATGAGTCCTGGCTAGCCGACCGTGCAAGGACTCCCACTGACGTCATCGACATCGACCGTGAACGTTCCACTAGTTTAAGCTTTCTGGAAACAGAATAGAGTCTACGCAAACACATTGTTTTACTGCCACTGATGTTTCGGAACTCTCCGTTCGTATGCGGTTATCATCCTATACATACACATCCTACACATTAGTTTATCAAGTATATAATGATATATATAATAATACAAGAGTTTAGCGTAAAATGTACTTAGTATCAGATCTAGGTGGGGGCCGATGCGGACTTTAACGGAACTGACAGCTCTAGGTCGAAACCGAGCCATCGGGTCAAGTATATCTAACTGCACATTAACGGCTTGCTTCAGTTTTGCTCAACTTCAAGGGCTATACCCGCTATCGATTAAGCAAATATTTGCACTGGCGACCTACCAATAAAATTGGTATTTGGTTTTTATTGCTTTCTGGGTATATACAGGGGATTCACAAAAACTGACCGTTTTTTATTTCTAAAAAACTACCGTAACTTAAGCATAATAATTAAGTTTTTAACAAAAAATAGAACCCACCTCAAACGGTAAAAAATAAAATTGTTCAGTACCTACTACTTCTTGCTTATAGGTTTATAGGTTTAAAGAAGTTTATTCTCAAAAAAGACATGTTTGTCACTTACATGAGAACATAGTTTACATATGAAATGTTAAATACAAAAAGATCGTTGTCGCACTATACAAATTATTGCACAAAACAAAACTTAACAAAAACAAAACAGAACAAAAACTTAACGTTTTACAAGCGCTATTATTAAATTACGAGTACATTACACTATTATTCTGTAATAATCAGGGTTTACCTACTTTAGCGTCTGTCTATTACGAAGAATGTACTGAACAAGTTCTTTTTTAAATGCATTAAATGAATTAATGTTTTTTATGACTAATGGTAGTCTATTATACATTTTTGCTCCTTCAAATGTAATCATCGTCTTGCCATAATTTGTTCGAGATTTGGGTAGTACGAGAAAACTAGCGCGGCGAGTGATTCGACTAGTGATGTCTTTTTGTTTAGTGAACGTTATGTTAGTGTGGATATTCTTGTTTAAAGTTTTTCGAATAAAAATGCAAATGCTATATAGATAAAGTTCTCTAACTGTCATTATATTTGTATCATTGTATATTTTTTTGGAAGGAGTTAAGTAGTGATAATTAAAAATTAATTTTATTATTTTATTTTGTGATATTTGGAGTTCATCTATTCTTGTTTTTACCGAGCAACCCCAGACTTCGATTAGGTAAGTTAGATGGGGTTTAACCAATGTGTTGTATATGGTATATCGTAGTTTATGAGGTAAGCACTTTACAATATTTTTTAGTGAGCCAATGAGTGTTGTTAATTTTTTTTTTAATATGATCTATATGCATTTTCCATGATAAGTGAGAATCCAGATGTAGGCCAAGATATTTTTCGTTGGTTTTTTGTTGTAGAGGGATATTGTTAATAGTGAGGGGTTCGTGTAACGGTATGGGTTTGTTTTTGGCTTTAAAAAGTGTGAAACAGGTTTTAGATATATTGATGGTAATGAAATGGCTCTTAAAACTATTTTTGGAGTCGGGCCCTTAGTAAAATATCGTTCTTTTTGTTCTGAATGGGCCACTCAGGAACTCCAATGTAGTTTTAACAGTCATTACAATAAGCAAGAAGAAGTAGGTACTGAACAATTTTATTTTTTACCGTTTTAAGTCGGTTCTTTTTTTGTTAAAAACTTAATTAATCGCAAATAAGGCTCTGTATCACACGATTTTCAGATACTTTTTAACACAGTCAAATAAGTTTAAATTACAAATAAAAAATGTTTGCATTAAAAAAGGCAAACTGTTTTGCTCTTCGTAATTATTGACTGCAAGTACACAATAATAATTGCGTAACAGAGAGCCCGGCCTTGCACCTTGAAGCGAACACAATGACGAATTCGCACTTCTTGCTTCACAACCAGTATTGTTGTGATGCGTTTTGAGTTGATATAACAGACAAACCTTGAAGAAGATTGTATGTATGATATTTAAAGAGGACTATAATTGTTGGACTACAGAAGTTCTCTAAAAATTAAAAATCTGAGCCGTCGCGGGACTCCAGGCAAAGAAACTTAAAAATTATTTTGCACAGATGTGCAGAAAAGGAATAATCTGGATCACTTCTACGCCTGTTGTTTGTTGTAACTCTTGTAACTCAACCTAGGTGACAATTATGTGTACTAGGTCTTCCTTCTATTTGTAAAGCAGTGTACCGGTTTCTGCTTACGATTACTATATTTGTATTTACTGCATTAGTTGTATAAGACATATACTTCTATACATATAATAAATCTGTAACAAGTCGGTTTCTGTACATTGAAGATATTTGAGAAAAACTGTCACTAGGACTATTTATTAGCGTAATAGAACCCAAAACAATGATTTTTAGAAATATTGTCTGTTTGTCTGTTTGTCTGTTTGTCTGTTTATCTGTTCGTTTGTGCGCGCTAATCTCAGGAACGGCTTAACGTAGAAGGATGCGGTTTTCACTGGTGTATTGGTATTTTTTTGGATTAACATTTAGGGTTTGTTTTATTTAAATCGGTTCACAAACAAAAAAGTTACGTCAATTTCAAGAATGATGAAATGGCGTGCGAATGCAGGCGTTCGCAAGTTTCGATAATTACTACATCTCTTAATATTCTAATAGCAAATTTTAGATCATTTATGCTAGATTTCATCTAGAAATATTAAAAAAAAGAACCATACATTCAATACAAAATGTACGAAACCTTAACAAAACGAGGCTACTGCCGACATCTATGTGGCGAATAGTTCATATTCAGAACTATTTGGTGATCTGTTGCAAATTTGGTATATCGACGATTTAATTTACACGCTATAGGGTAGATGGCGTTGTTACTGAATAACGCTATTATAGAGTGGATTGGTGGAGATAATTGCAAATAATTAAATACGAGTATATTTACATAGTAAAATATCGAATAAAAAAATTAACAACTTAGTGAGCTTTGGAACTGGCGCTGATATTTTACTCATTGTGGTAGAGCATTATGGAGGCGCGGCGCAGTGGTTACGTCCAGATATTATTGGTATTTGGTATCGATTTTATTTAATAGGGGACGCTATAGATGGCGTTGTTGCCTAATAACACTATTCCAATGCAGATCCAGAGATACTTAATAATAAATTGTCGACTCGCGTGGCGCAATGGTTACCATGCTGGACTGCCAAGCGAAGGGTCTTTGATTCCTGGCGAAGCAGAAATTTTAATGATGAATTTAATTTTCTGTTCTCGGTTTGAGTGTTTGTGTTTCTGTCTCTGTGTGTCTCATGGTACCCATTACACAGGGTCTACCCTACTGTGGGGCTATCAGTGTGAAACGTTAAAAAAATCAAAGTGTTCTACCGACTTTACTATGCTGAGTGATCTTTTCAAAATGATACCTACGTCACCATATCATGATTACACCACCAGTCGAAGGTCAAAGTTCCACAAGCCGCTTTGCACGCTCCTTTTGATGTTTGAACGGATGTGTAAGTTATGGGACAACCTTCCAGCTGAGGCATTTCCAGTGGACTTTGACATGGGGTTCTTCAAGAAAGCTGTAAAGAAAGCTCTTCTTGAAAGCCGGCAGTGCTCGGGTGGCTCCGCTGGGGTTTTTTATTGAAATTAACAGTCGTTTTCAGTGGTTAATTTAATAAGAGCTATTACATACACACGCAGTACTGGCACTGGTGTTACACTAATATGCTAAAGCGTCACGGCAGCAGCTCTGCATGGTGGTCACGCCCAAAATAATATTAGTAATCGATATATGTATCGAGGACTTACTTTATTTCTGATGCTGTAGGAAGGGTTGTTAATAGGACCAATTGACAACTAAACTCAAACGTAACGTCCAGATTTTATTGGTATCAATCTTATTTAATAGGCGACGTGCCTCTTAATCGCGTAGGGGCTGATCCTCTCACGCTGCTCATATTCAGGTTGATGACATCTTCATTGGTAGTGGCCTAACTGCTGTCGCAAGTTTTATATCGCTCAAAAGACCTCCATTAAGTATGAACGACGGTATGTTAACGACAATTGCAACCAACGTAGCGTAGTTGTATAGTTCACCACCTTTCTGCAATAGATTTAAGTTACATAATAATAATTAATCTATGAATTATTTGCAGCACAAATTATTTAATTATAATGATACTTTCCGCGGGCACAGCAGTACTATACTATGAAAGTGTTTACACTTTAAAAAAAGGCTATTGTAATACGTTTAATTTGTAAAAAGAAACTGATGATAACGACTGAGAAGTCGATATTATAAGAGGAGTACAGTAAGAACTGTAAGGACTCAGGAAGAATATATCTACTCAACATAATAATATGAACTTTTGTATCATAAGTAATTTCATAAAAGGTAACAATAATCGAAGGGACAGTGGAGGGCAAGCGGTCACGCGAGCGCTCACCTACACGTTAGACAGAAATTATCAAAGCTGCAACACAGACCTCCATAGTCTAGAGTTTTCATGATGCTACAAACCGCAACAAATGGTGACGCATCGCGAGAGCATCATTATCCAACGAAATTGCAACCTCATCAGCCACGACCACTCTGTCATGTCAAGAGATGGTCAAGAGTGAACGACTAAGGAGGAGGAGGAGGAGGAACAAATAATCCAAGTCTTTTGTACAAGTCTTTATCTACGCGGACGACGTCGCGGGCACAGCTAGTAATAAATAAATTTCTTAATTATAATTTGATGCATTAAGGGGCCGTATACGAAATTTTGTCGATTTCGCTTATTTACCTGATTTAACACATGAGATTTTGCAGTTAAATTACGCTATTTCCATAAGTTTCATTGCACAATATAACTGATCAACTGCCTTCTTGGCAGCACGTCATTAATTGCCTTATTACCTCTCAGAAATGTGCGTTATTGAATTAAATGAAATTATGACGCTCCCTTAAATAGTGGTGTCGTCTCGTTCAATTAAGGCGTGGGTTTTGTAGTGAATGTTTAATTACGAGTCTATTTGCGGAACGGGTCAATGTTGAGCTGCCCAATGAGTTGTGCAACGCTCTGTCAATCTCACTTCGTAGGCGTCGTGTTTGAACACAGTTACAGCTGCTAATACATCAATAAGTTAACGTTAGACTGTAGAGGACCATTCTAGAACCTTCTACTGCAGTTTAAGTACCGGCAGGCAATAATTTAATCGTAGCTACATGTACTAGAACGTTAAATGTGAATCATTTCCAGTGCGGAATGTCCTTCAAAGTCTTAACTAGCACCATAGCGTAATGTAAAGACAGTTAACTATGCTTAAGCATTCGAGAGTTACTTATAACCTGTTGTCTTTTAACTCTCCCACGTACTTACAACATTATACAAAAATAATTTAACCTAAAAGATCTTATGTAGACTGTAGTCAGAACTCAATAGCTTTATTACATTTTATGGAAAGTCAGGAATATCAATTCTTAAAATTTGATTTTTTTACTTAGAGTTGTTTTGACACATCATTTGTTGTTTACATCCATTCTATAGTTCATTGTATTCAGTTTCATACAGAAAAATGAGTTTTCCATAAAAACCGCAATCTTAGATACTTGCTCAAGAATTTTGTATTACCTATATATATTATGGCTTATGAGTTTTTTCCATCATTACTAAGTTACGAAGCTAATAACATTCATGTACTGATTGGCAGTTAATGTCAATTTATTAAATTGCGACATTGCATTACAAATCATTATTATAGTGCAACAACCAGTATTATGTAAAGATCGTCGCATATATTACCAATGTTATTATCACAAATGTTATTGCAATTGTAATGATAAACAGATTCATTGAATGTGTAACAACATTTTATGTATTATTGAAGTTAAGATACTGATGAGGTTCAAATAATCCGTCGTATGTAGATGATCTGCTTTGATTAGCAACTAATATCTTTGAGTGGCAAGCATTTGAACAGAAAGCTTTCAGCATTGTATACGAATTTGAGACGATTGAATTTTACATAAAATTACATTACATAAATCCTTAATACCACATTGCACACTTTGACTCTATAAGTCTCACTGTGCTATGCGTCATCTAAAGGAGAAGGGAAAACTATATATATGCACACTTATTCAACCTCTTTTCTCTGTGCACCATCCTTTAAGCCATATATCCCACATATATGCCCAAAATTAGATGAAGCCCATTCATTTCAACGCAACAAGACATCCTATCGACTATACTACTTAAGTCAAATAAATTGATGTAAATCGAATCATACATCCGAAATTCATATACCTTTTATGAATCGGAATGTTTTAATACATCTGAATATTCAACATTGACAATTTATTGTTGGCAGTGAGGCCACACATCTTGGCACTCTGCTCGTGTCGCGCCCCCGATACCGCGTAGCGACTTCCAAAATGACACTTCTAATGAAAGGATGCATACTTAACATTATAAAATTAATTGAGCAGCGATACAGTACATACATATATATTGTATACATCGACACAGAATAAATCCATAATAATTTATGGCTCTGTTTACATCCTCGTTTTAATTGGACACGATTGTCAGCTTTCGATACAATGTTACTATGAAGGGCGTTAGCAGGTGGCCTTCTGTTAATGCGTTCTTGAAACTTTCTTACGTCCCTAACATTTCGTAAGTTTCCCTTACGTCTTATCTTTACACTTTCCTTGTTTCGTATACTCGATCGTTATAATTTTATAAGCCAGAAATATTGCGTGCACAAAGACTTAATCTGGTTTCGAGTTCATAAATAGTAAGTAAATTTACGCAATGAACTTTTAAGTATCAAATCCCGACACACTTGCCTTGCGTAAACACGACAGGCACTCGTTCCATTACTTACATTAGGAATCTGTTTCGGCATTTTGGATGACGGTTTAGCAATCCTTGTTGCCCGGTGGACAACCTACATTCTATGTCAGCGGTACAGGAAACTAAGACAAGGTCGTTTAATGCGAGTTCAGATTATCGTTTTCTATTTACACAAATAATGTATAAAACAGACATTATTGAATATCCCCTTTATCAGCTACTTCTACTACTTTTTGGTTTACAGTTACCGAAAATCAGGGACAAAAGCATTTGTTGAGGCGGACAGCAAACTTAAATAGTTACTTTTAATCTACGTATGTTATCAATTCTTCTTAATTAGCAAGACTTTGCTGGCGAGCCCGCAACCTCCAACGAATTCTCTAAACTAAAATGCATCATCATTCTAATTTACCTTAGTGCTTGCATGAAAGCGACCACGGTGCGATGACGTGGAATTCGTTTAATTTATCCGAGTCGAAAATAAAGTGAATGCTTTATCATTCGCCACGGTCGACCTTTCAGTACGATTATAAGTATCAAGGTTGCGAGCTTCGCGTACACCGGAAACGATTCGATTGTACAGGTCAAGCAAATAAGAATTCATCCGCGAATTATTTCCATAGTTGAAAACACTGATGAAATTTGTATTTATGACGATGCTGTTTCCCGTATTAGAAACTTTCCTTTTGTTTATATTCGTGTAAGATGATGTATGTATCAGTCAGTTATTAAGACATCTTCCAATTTTTTTTTGAATTATATCAAATTTGTGTAAAGTTATAAGGATATAGTATAAAGTTGAGTTTTATATGCCAAGAATATCGAAACACTAGTCATATATTAAGTAACCATTTAGTCGATGTCGCCTTACTATAAAATGAAAGACTTAAGTATTAATGTGTCTTTTCATATTCATATTCCTAGTCATTTATTGTTTTAACTTTACAATTCAGAGAATCTTCTATTTCATTTTTTCAACAGCATATCTTCTTTATCCAAGAATTTCTTCTGGTTTCCAGTGGTCTCGAGCTTACGTGATTATACGCTGAGTTTCATCTAATGAATTAAGTTAGAGATGGGTCTAAATGCTCTGAGTCTGAACTGGGTCTAGAAGCTGAACTCAATAAATTCTTAATAGAATATTCCTTAAGCTTAAAGGTTTTAGAAGACCGATGGCGATCCCGCGTGTTAAATGATGTCAGGTCCCGTTACCGTCCGTCAGTAGACTCCAGATCTCCAGACTCCAGATGCCAGTCGATGCCTAGACCTACTCGTACTCCATGACGGTTCGATCGAGCGACCACACAAAGCCTTTGTCGTATCACAGGATTACATAATACAGTTAGATCTTGATTTTCTACTTGGCAAGAGCACTAATCAGGTTAAATCTATATGTGGATGACGTATATAATTAGTTTTCTTTTTTCGATATAAGTTTCAATTTATACTAATTTGTATTTGCGCCAATTATAATATCTACGGCATATAACCGCATCTCATTAAATTTAAAATATGGCAAAGAAAACTTAGTGAAAGAAAATCTTTAAGGTCTTATGCAGTTGCGATGCTACTATAGATGGTCCTCTCTGGTCATACGGAACAAATGGGCGCAGTAGTGGCACTTCCCTTTTTTCGGGGGGAAACCTTGATAAGGTACCCTTTGCATCTTGGGAGATGATACCAGGTTATGTGAAATCTGTACAGCACTAAAACTTCGTCGGTGGCCTACATTTGCGCTTGGGGAGGACTCCAGTACGGGCCCATCTTCGGAAGAGCCAATGTGCTCTGAGCAGTAGATGTATGGTGAAGATAATTGGCTTGCTTACCTATTTCGCTACCTCTAAACAATTTCAGCCATAACAATTATACTAAACATTAGCAAGTAATTAGCATTCTGTCGATTAGATACATTACGTCGTAATTTTGTTTGTTTTTGCCTCTACGTGATGATGTCATGCCCACTTAGCGATTCCATTATAATTTCAAGTATTCTTAATTTGGTTAACCATGTGGCTAAGCATTAGCTGAAACTACTTACCTATTTTCTCATTGTGTATTCAGATACAGAGATCATTTAGAGTCAATTGGGACATTAACATTTGGTAGCCATTTCGGCCGTAGAACTTGAACAGAGATTGTAAGTTGCAGCCAATTATATTCTGCGTACCTTCTCTCCACCGTCCTATATCATGGAAGTAGTAATAGAGTCTATAAGGCATGCGGTTTCTCTGAATCGTGTCTCTCGATGGCTCTTGATTGCGATTTACCGGATGAGTAAATCGTCGCCCGGCACTGTTCACATATCACAGATAATGGCAAGCTGCCATTACCTTCTTCATTTGTTACGTCCGACACACGTATAGGTTCCGGGATTAAGGGATGTATGTTTTGTTTTAAAAACGAACAGTAACTTTTTGTACTATTATTGTTCCTGATTTTTAACTCTTTAAAGTTAATTGTTATTTACAGGACTAGTAAACATCAAAGCATTTATAAGTAAATCTATGTTTTCTCTTTGTTTCTAGAAGAGATTAGAAATTTTTAGATTTTACAAGTGGATTTCGTAAAAAAATAAAGAATTACATTGATAATATTAGTCGATATGTTCTTTTATGTACTGCAAATATTTCAATCTACTTAACTTTATCACAATTGTCCTAATTATTAAACAAATATAATAATAAAACTGACATCTTTAGTTTATGGTAATAGGGTTAGTAGGTAGGGTTGGGAAGTATTGAATGAAAGGTGAATGAATTATCTGGCAATCCAAACTGAATTATTCTCGTTATATCAGTATTAGGTGTGTGTTTAAATATTACTTGATTTGATTAATTTGTATTAAAATATTTCAGATTTAAAAAAATAAATCACTGTTTATTTAATAATATTGAAGCTTAGAGCATTTATGTAACAAAAAAAACTTTTTAAACCATTTGAAGTCGGCATTATTTTTGGTTCAAATGAACCAGTGCAAAAACATTGACAATGGTAGTTTTAAAAAAAAACTTAAAGCACCGTAAATTAAAATCTTTAATGCTATGAATTTGTTTTAAAGTAAAACATAACAGTACGTTTTAAATAAATGTACTTTATTTTTATCAGGTATAAATAGTCTCAATTTTAAAAAAGTAGGCAGTTTTTATTGACGGGAGTCAATTCCTTTAATGCTCTAACCATAAAAAAAATCATTCCGTTCAATACAAAACATCCGTTCGTCATTTCATATCTCTACGATTCAAAGACAATCTAGAGTAGTCATGTGATATCTGTGCAAATGGAGTTTAGTAATATTTTGTTTTTTGAGGAATTTTACGATAAAAAGGCTAAAAGTGAACAAGCAATTTGTGTAAATCGAAGACTAAGTAATCAATAACGACGACCCGCGTGGCGCAATGGTTACCTTGCCAGACTGCCCATCGGAGGATCCCGGGTTCGATTCCCGGCGAAACAGAGATTTGAATGATGAGTTTAAATTTCTGTTCTCGGTCTGGGTGTGTGTGTTTCTGTCTTTGTATGTGTCCATGGTACCCACGACACAGGAAATATCTACTCTACTGTGGGGCTATGAGTGTGAACGTTTTTTGAAGTGAAAACTTCTTTAGCGGCGTTGAGCACTTTTGTGGGATGGGTAAAAACTGTGAAACTCGCGCGAGGTCACGTGTGCTGATCGAAAAATTTCGTAAGATAGTAGAGGAGACGTGGAAGATCGACCTTCAGCGATCTGATAATTCGATGAGACATATTTTTTACCAAATATTATTTATAAACATATATGCCTATGATAACTTGACTATCGGAAAGTGTCCATAGCTATTTTTAATTTAATTAATTTTAATCAATTTTCTTTCATATCACCTTCACTCTTGTAATAACCGAACGAGTGAATATCTTCACCGGCTTTTAGACCAAGACAAAGGGGTGACAGCTGATGACGGCTCGTCTGACGGCTGTCTATACTTTTTTTTCTTCAATTATGGAATCGCAAACTCTGCATATTGCCAGCGTCAAGTATAATTTTATCTTAAAATTAGTTTATATCAAGTATTTAAAATATTGAACAAAGTGCATCCATTAATGAAAAAAGTGACGAAGAAATAGTGAAAGAAAATGAGTGAGTACCTACTTTATCAAAATACTAGATGAAAACCTACTGAAAATATTAGATGAAAAATAATACCGATAATTAAAGCAATTCGTGCAAAATTATTTCCCAACCATTCCAAAATATCAAAAATGCACAACGTTAATATTCAAGTTTTCATTTCTGCCGGCACTCCCGGAGTGCAACCCGTCTTTTTTTTTTTAATATAAAATCTTGATGCTTACACCAAAGTCAATGCGTGCGGTTGACTTGAAAATTTGTGATTTTTGTATCGGGTAGTGTTTGTTTCTTACTATTTAGGACAATTCAAAATAAATGGGCTATACGATTAAACACCATGTGATCGAAATTTAATCTTAGAGAAACCGTACCTTACCTACTTACTATAAGATTATTTCATATTATACGAGTACAAAGTTGCAATGAGAGTCTTCGATCTCGCGAAACGAATTAATAGTTTCTGGATTTGTCCTCTTGGCCGCATTATTTTTTTGTAATTTTTGTTCAATGAAAAGTTAACGTACCTGTCCTATATGTATATTTTTCATTGTAGATAGACAAGACAACGACGTGATGTAAGAAAATCGATCGCCGAAGAAATTTGATCTAAACAGTTTTAAGTTGGCCTATTTATTAAAATAAACATTTAAAGAACATAGTGAAATTATGATTATTTAAAGTAGAGGTCATTGACATTGTAAAAATGTAGATCAATCAATCGCAACTTGTCTTCTTAGTAATGTATTGCGAAATTTAAAATCAACGTTAAGACGTTATGATTTTATGATTTTAAGACGTTATGTCTTGATTTAGCATTTTCACAATAATGCATGGACAACACAAATGCGGCTGTTCAAGCGCATGGTGTACAACGTGATTGCGCATCTCTTATCAGTATCACTGTTCAGTATCATGCAAAATATTATTATCTATGCTATTCTCGAATGGACATGAAAACTGTTATTTTATATTGATTTCTATTAGTATATTTGTCTAATAGAAAGTAACTAATTACTGTCTAGTCGTAAACAGTTCGTATTTTTATCAGGAAACTAACTACATCGTGACATTTTTAAACAAGACGTTAAAACATGACATAGTAGCTGTCACGTTGATTTTAAGCAAATATTTACGTATTCTAATATCCATTAGCAAATATGCTCAAGATACATACATACGTGTATTTTCCGCGTTTCAAATGAAGAAGCAAATAATAAATCATCATTTCTAAATACCTGGTGGTCGCTTGGTAGAAGTGCTAACTATCTCTGCACTGTGATTTAGTGCTAAACAGACTTCTGGCCACGTGTGCGTGTAACAAACACTGATATTTCTTACATTGACCTTGCGAGTTTGCGTGGGATTATCCACTGTTGGAAAATTTTATGTATTATTTATTATTATAGGTTATAGTTACGATGCTACTGTTTTGTACTCCTTTTGATAATTAAACCTGTATTAAATAAATTCCATTTCTGTTTCAGGTAAGACGATGTCTTCAAAACGGGTGACCCCCTTACAAAGGCGGAGGTACGTGCTAGAGTAATTCATCAAAAAGTCTCGCTGACGGGAGTCTCAGAGGCCGCGAGGTCGTCGTACCGAATTACTGTAATTCTACGCCAGGCTGTCGTGAAAGAGTCGTGATTGTTCGTCAAATTTGTCGACACTGGTTCCCGATGCTTTAAATACTTGAACCTGCCCTCGGTACGTTGAACAAACACGGCCGGTCGTCCACCTCGTCGAATGGTTACTTAATGTCCAACGAATTAGTCATGAGCCAACTCCAAACATTTGCTAAGCGTTTGGCGTGCGATGATGCGATCGTATGTTTTCTTTCAAACCACAACTGATAACTTGGTCAAACACACGCTAGATTTAAATTTAAAATTAGTCATATACTTTGTTTGGATTCAACGTTGCATCATATTGAAGCCGTTATCTTTGCTGTGGTTCGCTAAATGTATTATTTAGCGATTTTGTTTTTAACATACATATTCCCATTCACATTTATATTAGGATGCTGATTCATTTCTGTACATACTTTGTTAGGTATGTGGCAAATTTAAGTATTTTGTTATGTGAATTTAAAGAATCCGTGCTTTAGTTTATACTGAATTCTGAATGCTCCTCGTGTTAGTTTTCTCATAAATACCGTAGCAAATAGATTGCGGTAAATGTCAACTGCTATTGACATTTCCAGTCTACATAGTTGAAGCAATTTGTTAACTTTAAACAATTAGACGTTGATACATTGACATGTGAGCGGTAAATCCATTGCTCGTGTGAATTCTCAGACATCGAGAGACCATCCGATAGAATATCAATAAGAGATCAGATTGACTTGCAGATCTGAAATAGCCTGTTTACGCGAATCGCGGGCACTCCGCCAACGGTCACCCGAGACCGTACTATAATGTTTTGGCACATAATTAAATTTTTATCAACCCATCCACTTTCTGAGTCACATTCACAGTTTTTATCACCCCGCGGACATTACAGTCATGTCCGCGCAGATGATACAAGGACGAATGTTTTGCTGGCAGAATAAAATGTTGTGCGATTATTTATTTATTCCATGACGATTTCTTCTTTGTGGAATATTTGCAACTTTTTTTAAAATTTTCATCTTATTTTAATCCGATACGAGTGTAAAGCGTTTAAATTGTACTAAATTGCCGCACATCTAAGAAGCGCTTCTAATTTCCTGTGCGAAAGCGTACATTTTCTTTCTTTCCGTACTTTCTACGTTTTCTTTACTTGTTTTCTATCCGCACATTTAGGTGATTCTTTTTATATTTTTGTAGCACACTTGGCTTTGTAAATTTGAGATTTTTTATAGTATTAAATTTATTTCACACGGAACATGTTACAAGTTTTAATATTAGGGTTTATCAGAAAACTTACGAAGGTTATAATAGCACGTAAAAATAAGTTGCCGATGAAGTTGAAGTCGACAATGGGCAATCAATTGTGAATTGTATTGATGATATCGAAGTTCACTCACTTAATTGGGTATATCTCGTTTTGCATCGTCGATCGTCGATTCGATAACTCGATTATGCGGTGTTATGAATCATTCATTGTTTCTGTAATTGTGCTTTGAATGTCCCCTTTGACACTGATGTTTTTTTTTTTTTTTATTATTTATTTATCAATCAGGTAACAGAACCCATAACAATAAGTATCAATAAAATTAAACATTAAAATTAAAACAAATAAATTAATAAAATTGAGATTAAAAATTAAAATAATAAAATAAAATAAAATTCGACTCAAATTAAATTACAAAAATTAAAATAATAATGGGAATAAAAAAAAAAAAAATTAAAACAATATAGAATGATCAAAATAAAATAAAAGAACACTAGTTGCCCGCACCATTCATGACATGTCTGTCACAGCAGTGCCTGATGTACGGGCAATCTAGTCTCTCTGCGATCATCGCCAGGACGGCGTTGGGGCTGGCCCGCACCCGCCGCACCAGGGACGCGGCCCGCTTTCGCATGGTAGCGTGGAAGCAGTCGGTGCGCGCCGCGGCGAACATACCCGAAGCGCTGCAGAAACGGGGCAGCCCCATCACCGCCCTAAACGCATTGTTAAACTGGATGCGGAGGGCACTGTAGCACTTCTTTGTATAGTTAGACCACAGAGCGCACGCATACAGGGAAGTGCAGTACGCCCTAAAGAGCGTAAGCTTCACCCCGACCGAACACCGCGCAAATCTGCGGGCCAACATGTTCGCTCTTTTTGACAGAGCCCTCCGCTCCCTTTCGATGTCGTCGCGGTCCGAGAGGTCAGCCGTGACTATGTTTATCCAATTAGTAGTACCTCGCCTTTCAGTTTATCCGGTTCCACATTAGCCACTTTCGGATTTTTATCTGCGGATAAAGAAATGTGAAATTTTATATTTTGCTATCGCAAAAAAAGAGTGGGTCCCTTTGTTAGTTTTCTTTCAACATCTTCTAGAGTTTCGATTTTTCATTCCTTTTAAATATTTATTCAAAATGCCCATATAACTTATTATGCTCAGCAGCAGTAAGATTTTTTTTATTTGAATGGAGTAGCAGAAAAGCATGCCGGCCACGTGGTGTTAAGTGGTCGCTGCAGCCCATGGACATCTACATACAACCTCGAGCAAGCATAGGTCTTGTCTGAGGTCGTATGCAGTGGCGCTGCCACTCCGGAGGCTGATGGTCGCCTCAAGTGTGTGGTCGGCAACTGCACCTTTCCACCGAAACACAATAGAATTGGTTCACGGCAGAAGTGGGTGCAGCGGTGGTACTTCCCCGGGCGAACGATAATAGTTCTACCACCTACAATGTACAAAAAGATTGTTACGTAAAGTATTAAATAAAAAAGTGTTCTTTAGTTTAACTTTGTTCGCACTTTTTCTCTTTACACAGTAGCGGTATCTTTTGAATCGTTAAAATTTGGATGTATGCGAAAGATATATTATCCGAAATATATATTATGCGAAATATATACATCCACTAGCCTTCTGCCAGCGGCTTCGCCCGCGTAGACCCGTTTTATAGGTTCCCGTAGGATTAAAACCATCCTATGTCCTTTCCCAAGGTCCTCTCTATCTGTGTTCCAAATATCATTAAAATTGGTTCAGTAGTTTAAGCGGGAAAGCGTAGCAGACAGACAGACAGAGTTACGAGTGCTTTCGAATATGTAATGTTATATAGTAGGGATTTATGATGTGGTTTTTATTTTTGTGAGTATAAAAGTATACACTAAGTTATAGATATGGTGTAGCATTTTTAAAACACTGTTGCGTAAACTTGTTCGTCGAACGTATGAGACCTTCTTTCATGAGCACATCTCACACTCACGCTAAGAACTTAGACCCTGATTGTACATTGCTCGCGACCATAACGATACGATAAATAATGCAGGCATAGACAGTTTGTTTATACCTAAAACCTTACACGTGTTGTCTGTTTCCCTCACTCGAGCGTCAAGGGCTTCTCGCAACTTCAAAGTCTCAGCCGATAAGGCTGGCCGCTGCCATCTTGTTGAACCACCTTATCATTGTTATCTACGTGTGTTTATATTGACACCGGGGTGGGGTTCAAGTTACCGATAGTTAGGGTTGTCAATTTTGGAAAAAATATACTTTTTATGATAATTGCACATGCTTAAACTAAAAATGTTAAGGACATTATACAAGGCGATTCATAATTAGATTATATTCCTGGAAGCGGGTGTAGTTAAGACATATATGTACGTATATGACGCAGATTTAGTCCCGGGATATAACCGAACCCTGTTTTTTTTCTGAGTTATTTAATGTTCAAGAAGTTCAGTGAAATATCTACATCTTATTCCCACGGGAAGATCATAATGTATGTGATAATTTCTAAAGCGAGTAACACCTCGGTCACAGCTTGTTTCATTTTCATTTTATTCGCTACTCGCTTCCGCCAGCGGCTTCGCCCGCGTAAGCCCGTTTGATGTGTCCCCGTAGTATAAAAAATAGCCTATGTGCTATTCCCAGGCCATATCTCTAGCTTTCTTGCATCGATTTGAAATACGACGTAAGACAATATATTGTTAAATTAAAATCATAGGCGTTGAGCCAGTTGCTGCGGTTGAAGCGGTTGACCCTACTACCCGTTTTCCCGTAGGAATGAAGCATTTTTGAAATCGGAACAGTAGTTTTTGAGTTCATTACAAATATACACACAAAAATACAAACCTTTCCACTTTGTAATACAGTGTAGATTGTTAATCTATAATATCACCTATCATAAATCCTTAACGAAAGCCATTTTCTAACTATTAGTCAAAAATAGGATAGCTTTTGCAATACAAAATGTAAGCAATTATATTATTATCATTTACTTGACAATTGCATTCGTGTTTTGGGTTTGACTAGTTAAAAATTTAATACTCTACTTGTTTTATATTTTGTTGTGACTTAGCTAAATAAATATAGATTCGATATTCTTGGCCGTATTATTCGATGGTCTTGGACTACCAAATCAATTGAAATACTTTTATTGAGCTGTCAAAACGTGACATCCTCATACACTTTATATGAGAAAATTATTTGTCACGTCACAACTCATTAAAGGCAATTGAATTTTTTTTTTATTTAAAAGGTAATAAAATTCATGTATAAAAAAAAATAACAAGCGTTTCCAAGCGTGGTTTAGTGCCACCCTTTTATATGCATACATGTATTTTTAACTTAACACCATACATCCAATTAATAAAGGCCTTTAAATCTAACATCTGAAATGAATCGGAAGCTTATCAAATTCCAGTTTCATGTTTTGAACTCATTTAAATTGATTTATTTAACTACCCAAATGTTTGTTAGGTGGCTCTTTATCTATCTTCTTTCTAAAGCAAGTCAGCTTGCCTAAATTTTCTACCCTCTTTTCTGTATTCTGTACTAATTCTGCTACCGTTTATATTAAACTAGCTTTGAGATTGTTTACGTTAAACACTGTCCGCGTGGCTAACAACACTCAAATGTCAAGTAATTTATTACTAAATTAATTTACTAAACATTCGTTACTAACATCGTGAAACTATGAATATCTTGTATAAACCACGAGTCTTGTACCTAAGACCCTGTGCTAAGACTGCAATAAATTGAGGACAACGCCTACATTACAGGTGCCATATTTACGAAACTTTTACAGCTTACGCCTAGATTTATAAGATAAATTGTTTCACCATCAACTGGTACCAGCACCAGCTGACGTATAAATCTACTGTTATATCCATATCATATGTGTTTCATAACATTATAGAGGTTACTTACACAAAAAACGTAACATTCAACGTAAAAGTAAATGGTCTCCTTAAAAAAACGGGTTGCAATCCGGTAGTGCCGGCAGAAGTGAAAACTTGAACATTAACGTTGTGCATTTTTGATATTTTGGAATGGTTAGGGAATAATTTCGCACGAGTTGCTTTTATTATCAGTATTATTTTCAGTAGGTTTTCATCTAGTATTTTTATCACTAGTATTATCATCTAGTATTTTTATACTCACTCATTTTCTTTCACTATTTCTTCGTCACTTTTTTCATTAATAGATGCACTTTGTTCAATGTCCATATTTTAAATACTTGATATAAACGATTTTTTTAAGTATAGACAGTCGAGCCGCCATCAGCTGTTATCCCTCCGTCTTACGAATATTCGATCAGGCCACGTGTCCTGACGCGAGTTTAACATTTTTTACCCATCCCAAAAAAGTGAACAACAACAATTTCAGAAGCATGAATACCGACTAATACCGAGTGAAAAACATACTCAATATAATTATTCGCTAATCATATTTACTATCTCCATTTTCCCTTTTATCCAAAGGACCGAACGATCCAAATCCGACGTCTGTCTTTTTTTTTTGTATGTTCATTGGTGGAACAGAATATGTGATATCTATAAAGCTATTGTAAATATTGTAATGTTTATAACTTATCACATACTCGTTTACTATACAAGTCGGTCATAAAGCGAGAATACTGGTTATGAATCTGTCCAGTAAAAGCACTTACGATTGAGTTAAATAATAACTTATCCTGTATTACCTGTTGTGCAGTAACCGAATATTATTTCTAATGCCGCTATAGAATCTACTCGTAACGCTAATAAAGTGTTATAATTTTCATGTTTAAAGATTTTGATGCTCAACTTTACAACTATTTTCAATAGAAGATCATGCTTCATATCTTCTCAATCCATGGTAAAATGATGCATATATGACCGATAGGTACATTATGCTATCATTTTCATGAACTTTCAATTAGCCCTCAACATAACCGTGAGCTTATAACATGTGTTGAATTTGTTTGAAACAAAAAAGAATATGCCAGTATGTAAACGTACATATACACAACATATAAAAAATTTGTTAGTAGCTGGAAACAAATGAGAATGTCCATCTAGTGCTTAGACGCACAACTTCAGATTCGAATCACAAGCGACTTTATAGGGAGCATAAGTTAGAGGTCGTATAGGACATCGCGGATTTATGTAGTGAGAGACAACTAAATCGTCGCTAAGCTACTTGAGCTCTCCACTCCATCCATAAACACCAAGTAATGGGGTCCAGGGTCAACTGACACATGGCCTATTGACGTCAAACGGAGGATATATGATGATAGCTTTTACATATCCCGCTTTAATTGCCTCATTATGCTTTAACGCACAACAGATTCACATGGCGTTAACGTGGTTTATCTAATTTTCTATAGATATTATTACCATTAATAGTTACATTGTTACAGTTACTGTAACATTAATAATATCAGTAGAAAAGATAAATCGTTATAAAAATGTATAAATGTATGAAATCCAACTAGTGCGCAGTAGAGAAATGATAAACAGTAGGATAGCATATATTTTTTGCGATTTCATGTCTTAACAATTGGTCTTCCAATATGTCTTCTTTTGCCCGTTCTAATTTGCAGTAACATCGTGTAAATTCCAAATAAAAATGTCATAATCTCTATCGCCAATGTGCTGGTAACCTACATCGTGATCGATCTTATCTGCTGCGCTTCTAATTGTTTAAACGCCGTTACGTAAATATTCGTTGTCATGTGCAACAAGCGTAACTTCTTGTTTATCCATCCTAAATTTGAACACGCCAAGTTTGTTCGAATATTATTCAAGGATTCTTGAATTCGGCCTGTTGACTGCCTTCGATATTATGAGGGTTCTGTTTGTAAACGCTGTCAGTAAGACCCTTTTCATAAGACTCATCTATGAATGACTGTATTGTAATTCACAGCTTGACACCTTAAATTTTCAGAGTTTATTACTCTATCAGTGTTATGATATACATATCTTACGACTTATAATCAAAATTTCCTTTAGAAATGCTACACGCGATTTTATTTTGGTCTTTGGTATGGAATAGTTTTTTACGAGTTCCACTCGCTCTTTGCCAGTTTTTTGTGTTTACTCGCCCTTTCTGTTATCGTTGCTAACAATTCTGTTTACAGCTGCTAGCTGTTTGTTTTCGTTGCGTAATCGACGATAAGTGCCTCCGCCCTTCTGTTACAAATATCGTGCCATGTTGTATAATGAATGTGTGTTGATATTTGGCAACTCTTCGCTTGATAAGGCTATCAAAACGGCACTTCCGCCTTATGTTTTTCGATCGATGTGTAAAAGTTTCCTTAAGTATGATCTCATTATAAGAGCTTACAATGACGTTCTGTTACAGTTGGTTGCATTGTTTGCTAATAGGCACGCAATTTGTGTCTTAAATTGATTTTTACTCGTCCCTAAAATCGAAACTACATCGAAATTTGACTGCGTCCATACGTCGGCTTACGTGATTGTGATTAAATTGTTTATTTAAGCAAAAACCTTAGGTGAACTATGAATTATATACACATCTATTCATAAAGTCTAATACTAATGCGTATGCTGCATTGCGCAAACAAACACCGTCATCGTTCAGAGATTTATGTTCTCCGGAGATAATCTACGACTTGTTGAGAATGTGTAGCCCTGGGTTGACCGTGTCTCAGAGTCCGAATTCCTTGCGAATCGTTTCATCGCTCTCAATACGCCCCTCATGCGATTTGATAAATTAATATGCGATTTAGCGACGTTTTCTTGCATTATAAAAACACAAAGTTGCGACGATTTATGTAACTGCTCTAAAAAGAAATGGCGTAAGCTTGTGTCACTCTGTTAAACCGGCTACCATTTATTTTTATGTACATTTATAACGTCAAAATTTCGCACGCTCTGTATACATAGTAGAAGAACAAGTACTCGGTTGCATGCCATAAAATAAATATATCTCCGATTTACTCGATAAGTTTAAATTTTATCATTTGCGAAGATCAGATACACTATCATTACGCCCCGATTATTTATAAAAGTCGTACTTAACCTACTTTAAAAATAAGCTTAATTCTATGGCTTCTGAGCCTTTCCATTTTCAACATCTACGCTTACCTAATGCAATACTTAATTTACTTTAGAAGTAGGTAATTCATGTTCGTAGTGGAACTTGAAGGGTTTTTACGATAGCGTTAGCTCATTCTGCTGTTTTGTCATTAGCGATCGACTTTCAAAGCGGGCTGAGGCATTGCCTCATAGCGTCTTACGCACTGTTGCCCTTTCCGTTTGAGAAAGTCTTGTTTATACGTCATATTTAAAAGATATAGAAAGAACAATACTTGCTGTTTGATTTATACTTGTTGCGAATGGTATTACGCTTTTGAAGTGAAGTCAATAGTGTATAAATCGGAATAGTAAAATTATGCGATAAGCTTTGCAACAATAAGATTAAAATGTATAATTATATGGTTGGATCGATTTAAATCTTATGGAGGATTTATATAAAGGATGATATCCGTCTCGGAATGGATAATAAACTGATAACAGTGTTGGTGTTGATTGACTTTTCCAATGCATTTAACACAGTGGACCACGAAATCCTTCTTGCTATCCTCTCCTTTCTTAAATTCAGTCCCAATGCATTAAACTGGTTTTCATCCTATCTTCGTGGCCGCCAGCAATCGGTTCGTTTGGGAAACGCATCCTCTGGATGGGAAAATATACTAGCTGGTGTGCCACAAGGCGCAATTTTGTCTCCTTTAATGTTTTCTGTATTTGTCAATACCCTGATCTCTAACTTCGACTGTTCTTATCATTTGTACGCCGATGACCTACAGTTATATTCCCAAGCCATGATAGATGACTTGCCTAATGCAATAACTATCATAAACCAAAATTTAGATAAGTTGAAAGCATGGTCGTCTCGCTTTGGTTTAACGGTAAATCCCACAATGTCAGGATGTCATGAAATGTCAGACCATTCTTATTGGAAGCTCCAGACTTCTTGGCAAAATTGACGTCGACAAATTACCATCTATTATTTTTAATGGAGTCCCGATGAAGTTTTCCGACTCTGTGAAAAATCTAGGACTGTTCCTGGATAACACCTTGAGCTGGCATGTGCAGATCAAAGAAATCAGCCGGAAGGTCAATGCCACCTTGCAGTCTCTGTATAGGACAAAACATTTCTTACCGCCAAAAACAAAATTATTGTTGGTTAACGCCCTTGTTTTGCCCATTATAGATTATGCAGATGTTTGTTACCCGGATCTGAATGAAGAGCATCTCAATAAATTGGAGCGCCTCCTTAACAATTGCATTCGTTATATTTTCGGTCTTCGCAAGTATGACCATGTTTCTCAATTTCGCAGTCAACTCAAATGGCTCCCTATTCGTCAGAGGCGTTTCTCCAAAATTCTTTGTCTTCTTTATTCGATCATAAATGATCCTTCTTCTCCTGCTTATCTTAAGGAAAGATTCCAGTTTCTCCATGCAACGCATGGAGATGATAGAATGCTTCGCTCTTCATTTAACTTAAAACTTGCAATTCCTTCGCATAATAGCAGTTTCTTCCATTCATCTTTTACTATACAAGCTTCACTCCTCTGGAACGCCTTACCCGAAGAAATCCGCAAAGCGCCCAGCAAAGTATCTTTCAAGAGGCTTGTGCGAGAACATTACCTGAAGTCTAGTTAATCGAATTTTATTAACAGCAAATGTGTAAGAAATTAATATTCATATTTATATATTTTATATATTCATATATGTATGTATGAATATATATTTATATAAGTAATAAATATATATGTTTATCATATTATGTATATATTTTAGTATAGGTATAATGTGTATTTACTTGTGTATGTTATCTACTTAGTATTTTTTTAATTTTAAACTCATTGTTAAAATCTTGCTTAGTTTTGTCTATGGCGCCTTTGTAAATTTTATTTATGATACCTACCACAATTTTTCACCATCGCCAAGGGTTGACTGGTAGAGAATGCCATCAGGCATTAAGTCCGCCTTTTGTTAAAACACAATAAAGGGTAAATAAATAAATAAATAAATTGTAATTATAACATCACTTTATTAGGATTTAGTGAACTAAGCAGACTTGCTCAATTTTTAGTTGGTGACGTTTTCACCACAATACTTAATTCCTTCATGGTATTTTCCGTTTTACGGCGGCTTTCAGTGAGTGTACATGCGGCTTTGTATGATGTCACTGGATGTGATATCATATACCTACTCGCGCCATGTAGGTGTCATAGGCTATTAATATTATGGAATAAAATGGCGTGATTCTTCTTATAAATGCAATTTGTATAAATGACAGAATCTTAATATTTACATATCGTTAGAACTGTACATGTTTTGTTTTATATGTACCAAACATTTCCTAATACTATAAATCGGGTGATTGAGTTATTTCTGAAAAAGCAGAGAAATTGAGAGGAGGCAGGACAATCGGGCTAAAGGCCATTTTTCTTTTTTTTCCAATAAGGGAAAATTTGTGCAAGAAAAAAATTGCCAAAATCATGTTCCGAAGCAGTAACAGTAGATATAGTAGGCATAGCAGCAGACTTGAAAATTTGTTTTTAACCTAAGTGTTAGTCTTCAGTTATAAACATAATTTTATCTTATGAACCTGTCTGAAATCAGAAATGTTTTTTTTTATAAATAAACCTAACAATAAGGCAGATGGGCCGCGTGGTGTTAAGCGATCACCGTCGCCTATGGACACGGGCAACCCTAGGGGAGCCGCCCGAGCATTGCCGGCTTTGGAGTAGAGCTTTTTTTACAGCTTTCTTGAAGAACCCTATGTTATAGTCCACTGGGAATGCCTCAGCTGGAAGGTTGTCCCATAACCTACACGTCCGTGGTAAAAAGAAGCGTGCAAAGCGGACTGTGGAGGACCGCCACGAGTCCAGATGATGCCGGTGGAACTTTAACCTTCGTCTGGTGGTATAATCATGGAATGGTGATGTAGGCATCAATTTGAAGAGTTCCTCGGAGCACTCACCATAGTAAAGTCGGTAGAACACGCAGAGCGAGCCTATGTCTCTTCGCAAGCTAAGCGGTTCTAGCCTGTCAGTCAATCTTGGGTCGTTGACGATTCGGACTGCGCGCTTTTCAACGGAGTCAAATGGGTGTAGCTGGTACTTAGGTGCTCCTGCCCAGAGATGGGCAAAAATGTTAAACTCGCGTCAGGTGCGCAAGTCGCGACACGTGGCCTGATCGAATATTTGTAAGACGGAGGACGGAGTGGTGACAGCTGATGGCTCGAATGTCTATACTTGTAAAATTCGTTTAACAAGTATTTAAAATATGGACATTGAACAAAGTGCATCTATTAATGAAAAAAGTGACGAATAAATAGTGAAAGATAATGAGTGAGCACATAAAAATACTACATGAAAACCTACTGAAAATACTGGATGAAAATATTAATACTGATAATAAAAGCAATTCGTGCGAAATTATTCCCTAACCATTCCAAAATATCAAAAATGCACAACGTTAATGTTCACGTTTTCACTTCTGCCGGCACTACCGGAGTGCAACCCGTTTTTTTAATGGTATGGTCATCATTATGTCACTTTATTTACGTAAATAAAATGCTGTCAGCATGACTGGAGGTGACTATGATGTTAATAGGTGTGTCATACTTAAGATATGAGTGCGTAAGTGATCTGGCATCGTCATCGACGTTCCCTGTTCTAACCAATAGGTTATACGTCACAATAATAACATACGGAAGTTACAATACTTTTAATGAATGTTGGTAAGTAATAAATAATATAATGTAACTAATGATTAAATACTAACAATAAAGAAATCGTAGACCTAGAGTTTGATAAAAAATGTTTATTAGAAAACCGTATTTTTCCTTACGTTAAATTTGTCAACAAAAGTGATAAGCCTATTGGCAAAAATCCAAAGGTATAATAATGCCGCTAAGAAGCATATAATAAGGGGCCTCTATGCCTTTAAAAACCTGTAAAATATTTATATGGTGGAATTTTTATATTAGTCTTCTCACAAGAGAGTTTCCAATAGGGAACATTGTTTCGTGTTTATTATAGATACCTTTTTTGTTTTATATGGGCTTTTAATAAGTTCAGAACGTGACCAAGCCTATCCTCGTTTTGACTCGAGCCTCTACTCGTACGATACAACATTCCATTCAGATGTGGCCAGAAAATTCAAGAATGTACGTACCTACTTACCTTAATTGGCCATACATTAAACGATTTTTAATAAATTTTTACTCAACAACAGTTCAATGTTTTACGGGAAAAGTCCCGTCACCGAACTGCGATCATTGCGGTGTCCCGGAGGACTTGGTGCATATCTTGATTGAGTGTGTCCGCAGCGCAGCCTTTTGCACTGCTGAGTGTAAAAATATCTTAAGGGACTCTAGATTGTAACATTATTTTGGCCAATCCTCTCTCAAAAAACTTAAAATTGTTAATTAAACTATACAATATTATATTTATAGATTAGAAATCCCACAATGTAAAGTTTTGATTTACTCGTTTTAAGTTTTATTATAATTAAGTTGTATCTGTTATGATGACTCTACAGAGCGACAAAATCATTATTGTGATTAAGCTCTTTAATAAATAAATAAAAAACAGTTCAATGTCATACTTCTGGATAAAATGGAGATAATTTTTCTTGAAGATAATTTCTTTTCTACGCAAAACAATTGCAAAAATCCAATTGAAGTCCCACTAGATGATTGTTTAAATTTTTCTTCCCGTACATAGCCCGGCTCAGGAAATCCTAATAATGAACTATAAATGTCAACAAATGTTACACTATTATTTTGTAACAATAATAACTTACTATTTTGTTAATACCATGGATATTGGATATGATCGTATTTGTCAGAAAGGCAACTTATCCCGTTACTTAATAACTTTTAACATATTGATTGTTAGACACCTTCACACACTTCACACGAAGCGTGAAACAATTACGACTATACATACGTTAATAAATCGTCACTACTACCATTTTGATCGATCCTTGTATGTATTCAAAACGCAAACTTATCGATTTCGAAATGCGAATTGCATCACACATCTCAGTTTTATTCCAAAATGGCAATCCACCTCTGCTTCTGCGGATGATGTCATCTGTTTCATCGTCGTCACTAGTTTGCATTCCGGATTTCGTGTATTCAATGTGTTTCCATTATATTTTATGCTAAAAAAGCTTTCAGATCGTTATGTTGTGACAGTTTTACGAGACTTTCGCCGTCAGGTGAAATATTTTTTTGTTCAACCTTTCTAGACTTATGAGTCTTATGACACGGCTAGTAGCAGCATTCACCATTTGCCGTCCAGTCTGCCTTGGTCGTGACGTCAACCATACTTTGCACTTAAACGATTTCACTGCACACGCAATGCGATTAAGGGATAAGCCTATATTTATTTTATAGGTTACCAGTCTGTCAATTGATTGTTGACGTCTAAGCTGCTTGTGTCTTCTACTCCATTAATGCTTTACATTAGTAGTCTTGTAACGGTTTACATAACTTATTGTCTCAGTTTAATAATATTATAATTTGAATACCGCGTGGGTTAAAAACTATGATCAAGATTTTCAAGAGTTAGTGGATATCGTCTGTCAGGTTTACATAGAACATAACTAAGTATACCAGTTATCAATATAGTTATATAACCTTCGGAAGAACCATTCACTTGTCAACGACGCTACAAAGCAATAAAATTAAATATCTGTAATGCTACGTCTAACGCATAGCGTTTACCATTGATCATCATAAACTTCGCTTTATGTCTTTATGCTCGCTCGACTCACGTCACGCCCCACAGCACCACCTTGTTTTTATTCGCACGATACTATGTACACCGTCCCACTCCCTCGCACCGCTTATCAGATCCACCCGTCTCGCTCAGCGGTTGGCGGCGACAGGCAGTCTGGTGCTTTCGGGCGGCCACCGCGACGCAAACAAAACCCTAGGTCACGGGCACTGGACTTATTTTCCTTCGCGTTCCGCTCCACATAACCGTAGTACTCCACGCATCTCCGTCTCACGCTTTGCCGTCAAGCGACGGACAATAAGAACGCCTGTGAATATCACGGAATTCCGTTTCCGGGCTCATTTCAATGCGTATCGAAGCAATAAACTACGCTTGGTAAGCCATTTACTTTTCCGTCCATTAACAAGTAATTTTATCTGCCCACAATTTCTTGAATTTCACATCACAAATTTAATGTTGTTTCGCTTACCGCAGCAACGAAGGTCAATGCTAATTTGATATGCTGCTTAGCAGCACTTTTCAGTAAAACAAGGAACCGTGGAAATAAAGTTGAGCACAATGATAAATTTAATGTACGCGATGAAGAAATCCGATAGGTTGAATCTCAACGGTCGTGTATGCCAAGTAATACATTAACATCGCATTGGAAGGTTGAGCGATGCCAAGATCTCGTCCCAAGTGACAGACGAACTGGCAGTAGCCGACATTTACAAATTATGTTTATAAATAACATATAAGTACGTTTTTCAATATATGAAAAGCAACAATATCTTAGTTTTAGGACTATATTTAGTACTTTTCTCAATTATTTGCTATAAAAGCTAACCAAAGCAAGAAGACAGAAATAATATTTAGTATAATATTATTTTAATTTGGATGTCTGGGTGTGTAATTGTGTACACAATTACACAGAAATTAGTCAGAAAAGTATCTGGAAGGTATGATTTGTTTATGGTTCCAAATTCAACTTTTTTTGTTGTTGTTAGATTGGCACAACTATTTTCCTTCCATTTTGGCGCGGAGTTTGAGTTGCATCTGTTATTTATATTAAATACAGTGCTGTTTTTAGTTATATCATATCTAGTCGAACAAAGACGTTGTCTTAAATTTTGCATCGCCAATATAATTTCGTGTTCGGAATCACTGAAAATCTTACAGAGTGCTTACGGTGAATCTTCTTTATCAAAAACTCGTGCTTACTCATACGGTACAAAGCGTTCAAAAGCGGTCGAGATGTGATGGAAGATTTGCCTCGCTCTGGTAGGCCATCAACATCTGCAACTGAAGTTAACATCGCAAAAGTGAAGGAAATAGTGACTAATAAATAAAGTTTTTAACAAAAAAATAGAACCGACTTCAAACGGTAAAAAATAAAATTGTTCAGTACCTACTTCTTCTTGCTTATGGTAATGACTCTTAAAACTATCTTTGGAGTCGGGCCCTTACTAAAATGTCGTACTATTCGTTCTAAATGGGCACCGACAGTACAGACAGTGGGAAATTACCTACTTCTTCTTGCTTATGGTAATGACTGCTAAAACTATATTGGAGTCGGTGCCCATTCAGAACGAAAGATACACTATATTTACTAAGACAGGATATTTTTGATTTTACTAAGGGCCCGACTCCAAAAATAGTATTAAGAGTCATTACCATAAGCAAGAAGAAGTAGGTACTGAACAATTTTATTTTTTACCGTTTGAAGTCGGTTCTATTTTTTTTGTTAAAAACTTTATTTATTTCACTCTTTTTTGTAATTTTAATAATTCTGCACATATGTACATATAAGCATAATTGGAATTTTTTCACTTAACTTCTAAACGTTAAAGAGATACTTTTTATAATCATGTTTATCTAATAGCCATCTTATAGCCTGAAAGAATACTACTATCAGTTCACTTGAACGTATAAATTAATGAAAGAATTTCCTCTCAGCTCCTAACCGTTGAGGAGTTGTACCTTCAATCATCAGCTTAGCAACATGAGGTGATAATTACTGGACATAAATATTTGTATTATGTTAAAACATATGACTAAAAGAATGTGTGTACCTATTAAGTTTCAGTGTTTCCCTCGATTTCCCTAGTATCACATCATCAGATTTTGCCATGGTGACAGTTGGACCACCTCAGGAATGTAAGATTTCCAACAAAAAAAACATTTATTGAAAGAGTTTGCTCTCAACTCCTAACCGTCAAAGTACCTTCAATCATCAGCTCAGTAACATGATATGATGATAATTAAACACACATACCTGTTTTGCTTTAGTAAAAATATGAAAATCATTTGTTGTGCTATAAAATTTGAATGTTCCCTTCGATGTCTCCGGGATCCCCTCATCAGACTTTGACTTGGTGGCAGTTGGACCACTTCAGGAATGTAAGATTTGGAATAAAAAAACTATTTATTGAAAGAATTTGCTTTCAACTCCTCACTGTTGCAGTACCTTCCATCATCAGCTCAGCAACATGAGATGATGATTACTATGCACAAATATCTCTTATGCTTCAGAAAGTATAAGAAAATCAATGTGTGTGCCTATAAAATTTGAGAGTTCCCCTCGATTTCTGTGGGATCCCATCATCAGATCCTGATTTGGTGACAATGGGACCACCTCGGAAGTATAAACATACGAACAAAAAAAAGAATTTCGAAAATCGGTCCACAAACGGCGGAGTAATCGGTGAACATATATAATAAAAAAAAAATACATACAGCCGAATACAGTACCTCCTCCTTTTGGAAGTCGGTAAAAATCCTCATTCAACTTTGAGAAAGATAGCCGCCGAACTCTCTGTATCTCACGAGTCGATCCGTGCCATTTTAACTAATTAATTGGATATGAAACATGTTACCGCTCGGCTAGTCCCAGAAGACCTAAATTTTCTCCAAAAACTCAATCGCATGCATGAGAGTCACTGAGGACATGCTAGAACGAGTCAATTCCGACCCAACATTCATGAAACGTATTGGTTGTATTATTAATCTTTTTCCAGTACTTTCTTGACAGAGTAGTATGTATGTAGGGGAGACCGAGGAGAGTTGTGACAGAGGAGAGTTGTGACACAGTCGATTTCTCGGAACTGACAACTGCCAGCGAGCTCGCAGCAGAGTACGTTTGTTTTTTTTTGAGACTCACTATGTGACCCAGTACGCGAAAACGGTTCACGGGAAGCAGCTTTGAGTGTACAACATTCGTACACAAAAAAAGTGCAAAAAGTAAGTTTAGTATCAAAATTTTGATTGCATATATATCGTTACGTATTATGTTTGCATTGTTATGATATTTTTTCTAACATGCTTTGGTCTTTCAAGTTTTTAGTCCAGTATTATTATTTTTGTATTGACATCTTATTTTGGAATTAAAAAATATTATTGTAACCTACTCACGATTTTTTACACCTAGGCGAGTTGTGACAGCATGTCACAACTCTCCTACTATTGTTAGTATTTGTAGCAAGGTTATGTTATTCGCTCATATTGCATAGTAAATTGTTATTGTTTTCGTTTCAGAATGCCAAATAAATACAAACGAAAGACTGATAGGGGTATGAGTAGTGCCGAAATTTATGAATTAGCGTTTGAAGAAGTCATATTGAGAGGTAAAAGTTTTTGAGATGCCGCATCTTCTTACAATCTCAACTATATGTCCTTGCAAAGATATATTAATTAATTATTTAAGATATATTTAATTATGTTCCTCAACATTGCACCCACAAGCTACAACCAACCATTCGCGCGCGGGCGCTCGTTGTAGTTGGACGCGTACGTTTTGTGGTCGACCTTATCAGTTTAAGCCGCTTCGCTCGTCGTGCGCTTAGCGCGTAGGTACCTACGCGCGAGTTGTTTGTTAACGATGTAATTCGTTTACTTTATTCGCAATGAATAATAGCGCGGATTCCGCTTCTATACAAAGTGGGACGGAGGAGGAAAATATTATCGAGTGTGAGATGACAAGAAGTAGTGAAGATGTTAATGAGACGTGTGAAAATGCTGAGGATTCTGACAATAATATGGCGTCGAAGAGACCGTCAAAACGGAACCGAGAATTAAATCAAGAAGAAATCTGGACCATAGTAGGGAGAAAGTCAAAAAGAATGGTACGTTATAATGAGCTGGACGAGATGGCAAGAATTCCGGAGGAAAAGATTGAGGTGTGCGTGACGTGTACAGATAAACTTCCCAAGCAGTTCGGTTTAGCAAAAATGTTGAAAGATGAGAATATTAAAAATGTAACAAAAGTTAAATACATAAATCCGTTTAAAGTATTATTACATTTCAATGATGAAGAGAGCGCAGAATCAATTTTCTATTCTAAAAAATTTACAGAGAACGGATTTAAATGCCAAAAAACCTTTGAAATCAATCAGTCATACGGGGTCATAAAAGATATAGATCTTAACTTACGCGAAGAAGAAATTTATCAAGGACTTCAATGTGAGACTCCAATCTTAGCCATCAAAAGACTGAAACGCAAAAATACCAATGACGGCCACTGGGAACCGAGTGAGTCAGTCAGAATATGTTTTAAGGGATCTTCTCTACCAACATATATGTACATATATGACACAAAAGTTAAGGTCTCTCCGTATATCTATCCAGTGACGCAGTGTTCCCGATGTTGGCGATTTGGACACTCCATCAAATGGTGTCCATCATTGAAAACAATTTGCCCTAAATGTACAAAAAGCCATGCTAATTGTGAAACAACACAATTTAAATGTAATAATTGCACCGGTAAACACATGGCAATGGCTAAAGTCTGTCCGGTTTTTATTAAGGAAAAGCGAATAAGAGAGCTAATGGCAGAATTTAATTGTTCATATAAAAGAGCTCTGACCATCTATGTGCCATTATCACCTCGTTCAATAAATAATTATAATTCACCAGAAACGCCTTTGCCAAACCCACCTGCGCCTTCTATATTATCTTCTCCGACAGAAGTGATAAAAGAGACTTCTTCATACGCTGCTGTGGCGAAAGACCAGGGGAAAAAGAAAACCAGAGCAGGAAAAAGTAAATACAGGGTAAATACCAATAAACAGGACGACGATTTTGTATACGAGTATAGGTCTGAGATAAGTGACGATTCTGATAAAATGGAAGAAGAACAGCAGAGTGAGAAGGAAAAGGAAAAAAGACAACGTGAAAGGAAAGAGAAGACATCGAATTTTAAAGAACGGATTTCTTGGAAAGTGTTCTTTGAAAATATAAAGAAAATTATTTTAGAAGAGGGCAAACCTTGGGGCGAAAAATTAAAAAAATGTATCAACCTAATACTCGAAGCGTCCATATCATTCGTCATGCAATATCTTGTAGATCTGCCTTGTTGTTATTTCATAAAACAATTATGGAATACAACAACCACTACGTCTCTTTGAATGTCCTTCAGTGGAATGCTCAAAGCATTCACCCTAAGAAAACCGAATTTGAAGCTCTGTTACACCAAGAAAAGATTCACATTGCAATTATTAGTGAGACTTGGTTAAAAGATAACAGCTATTTCCGAATATCTGAATATAACTCATTTAGATCTGATCGCGTTGATGGATACGGAGGAGTGGCTATTTTAACACATAGATCAATAAAAGCACAAAAATGTAATACGGCACTCTCAAATCCTCAAATTGAAATTATCCACATCAGAATATCAAATTGCGACCATCTTGAAAATGTCATTTCGTTATACTGCCCACCATCAGCAAGAACAAATTCAAGTGATTGGGACCAAATTTTTTCACTGACTAACAGGAAAACTTTAATTGCTGGTGATTTAAACGGGCATCATACAAACTGGTCTAACAAAATAGACTCACGTGGAAATCAAATATATGACTCTATTACAGAGCATAACTATATCACGTTGAATGACGGTACACACACTCGAGTCAAACTGGTTAACAACTCGATCCAGAAGTCCTCTCCTGATCTCACATTAGCATCGTCCGATATTGCCCTTAAATTTGACTGGAGAGTATCAAATGAAAATCTTGGCAGTGACCATTTGGTAATTAAAATAAAAACTAGTATCGCAGCAATTCGTACATGCAAAACGAAAAGGAATTACAAAAAAGCCGACTGGGCTGGTTTTAGGGCTTACATAGAAGCAGAATTATTGGAATTTGTAATAGCAGAAGATCACCAAACTGCGTATGATAACTTCATTAATTTAATTAAGAAGGCAGCTGATAAGTCAATCCCATTATTAAAAGTCTGTGAGAACCCTTTACATCAAAGTAAATTTACTCCAAGACCATACTGGAATCAGACAATATCTCAAGCTGTAGCACAAAGGCGCAAGGCTCTTGCAACTTTTAGAAGAAATGCTACGCCAGATAATTTGGAAATTCTATTAGAAAAACTCAGGGTTGCACAGTCGGCGATTCGTAAAGGAAAAGCTAAATCGTGGCAAAAGTTTTGTGAAAGTGTGGATGGTGTTACCTCTGCCAGTGAAATGTGGACAAAAATGAGATGGCTAAAGGGGTATAACTCTCAAAGAACGGAAATTAATCGTGAGTCAGCTGAATCCCTGCTATGTAATCTCGCTCCTGACTATGTGGCTCCTTCAACTCCATTGTTTCACAATGTCAACTCTCAATTAGATATACCTATTTCGGTAGAGGAACTTAATAACAACATAAAAAATCTGATACTGCACCCGGTACAGATGATATTTCATATTCGATGATTGAGAATCTACCACTTTCGGCTAAAATGATTTTAGTTTCCCTATATAGCAGATTTTTATCGTCTGGTTTTGTGCCAAGACAATGGAGAAATGTGAAAATAGTTCCTATACCGAAACCTGGTACCACTGCCTGTTCAATTTCTAGCTTTAGACCTATTGCCTTACTGTCATGCCCGTGTAAAATTTTCCATACAATCATAACGCGCAGAATAGAGTGGTTCCTTGAATTTAACTCATGTTTCTCAGAGGAAACAGTGGGATTCAGAAAATCGTTATCTTGTATGGACAATCTTACTAGGATAGTCTCGCGAATACAGGATGGCTTTAGTAATGGCTATGCAACGGTAGCGTGCTTTGTTGATGTTGAAAGCGCGTACAATAATGTTAACGTCGTTGCTCTTTTGAAAGCGTTGAATAATTTCGGAGTAGGGGCTTTGATTTGTAAATATCTCTGGGAATTTTTACAATTACGTCGGTTATTAATAGAGATCAATGATAATGATATAATTACCCGAAATTCTGGAACAGGCCTTGCCCAGGGCGATCCCCTCTCTCCGCTATTATTTAACGTAGCTACGATCAATATATGTAAAAATATAACAAATGTTTTTGTCTCCCAATATGCAGATGATTTTGCACTTTATGCTAGTCGTAAAAATTTATCAGATGCGGTTTCTGCTGTTCAAGATGCTTTGAGTCTTTTCAATGCTTATTTAGATGAGATAGGTTTAAGTATATCATATAGAAAAACCAAAGTATGTGTGTTCACTAGAAGCCATACTAGAAATTTAAACAGATATAATATTAATTTGAAAATAAATAATCAGATCATAGAACAAGTCAATAACATTAAGTATTTAGGTATGTGGTTTGATAGAAGGCTGAGTTGGGATAAACATATAAATGAAACGCGCGGAAGTACATGCAGATTTTTAAATGTATTTAAAGTACTGGCTGGATCTCAATGGGGTCTCCACCCGAAACACTTGAGGCGATTATATATTGCTATTATTCGAAGTAGACTCGACTATGCCAGCTTCTTAATTGATAACAGCGTAAAAACCCACCTGTATAAACTAGACAAAGTGCAAAATCAGGCTCTAAGAGTGATGGGAGGCTTTGTGAAGAGCACCCCCATTCACGTCATGGAGAGCGAACTATGCCTTCAACCCCTGTATATTCGTAGAAGATATCTCGCGATGAAATTTTGGCTCAAGTCTCGTTCTTATAATAACAATATCACCACTAACGTTTTGGAAAAATTAAACAAATCATGCTCATCTGAGTATTGGTCGAGGAAAAAATTACCCTTATTGATATTAATCCATAGAAACTACTCTGACACACATTTACACTCTTATCCAAAATTACCAATTTATAGCCTGAATAAATGGATCACTTACTATGATTTGTCTAAAAATATAAAAACAGAGGTTGACGGAATAGAATCTGCAAAGAGACATATCAATACACTAGAACTACGTAATAAATGCAATGATATAATTTGTAATCATTATAGTACATACTATAAGGTTTTCTCAGATGGTTCCAAGAATGAGGACGGATGTGGGGCTGCCGTGTATGATCCACAAAGTAACTTAAGCATGAAGTTTAATATAAGCGCTAATTTGTCCATCATGCATTGCGAACTAATTGCAATATCCGAAGCGTTATCATACGCAGCTTCCACGGATAAGAGTCAAATTATTATTCTTTCTGACTCCAAAAGTGCCCTTTTTCATTTGGCTCGGCTCTCCTCGAACAGTCGAGGACACCCGATAGCCTATTCCATTCTGGATACCATCTGCAATCTTCGTACATCAAATAAGGAGGTGATTGTCCAATGGGTTCCTTCTCATGTTGGTATCTTGGGTAATGAAGAGGCCGATCATGCTGCTAGACGAGCTATAAGTGACGGTGTACCCTACAACTGCCTGCCCTTACACAGCGAGTTACTTACCGAGGCCAAAATTAGTTGCAGAAAGTTGTGGAGCGAGTACTTTGACGAGCGATCTCTCACCAAAGGGATATGGTATAAGTCCATTCAAGGCCAGCCTCTTCGTTACCCATGGTTCGAACAGGGACAGTATAATAGGCGTGACATTGTATCCCTGATGAGGCTTCGATCCGGGCATATTCCATCAAATAAATTTAAAAATCTGATGGACCGTTCTCAATCTCCAAATTGTACTGTGTGCAACGTGATTGACGATGTGTATCATGTGCTGATGGAATGTGCTCGGAATGAAAGCTTAAGGCTACAACTAATGACACAGAAAAGACCGTATGAAGTTGGAAGTTGTAACAGTGTCTTGGCTACCCCGGTGTCCGAGGAAGCCAAGATACTGTTGAAACTGTACAATTACTTGTATTGAAATGATATTAATATGTTAAGTGCTAGCCTGTACGGGGGTGACATAGTCACATTGTGACAAAACCCCTTTAAATAAATAAAGATTAAAAAAAAAAAAAAAAAAAAGCTACAACCAATGGATCGTGCTATCTTTGGGCCTCTAAAGAAAGCTATTAATACTGCTTGTGATAATTGGATGCGCTCAAATGCTAGTAAAGTTATGAGCATTTATGATACTCCATCTATAACTAAATCAGCACTTGACGTGGCGATCAGTGCGAAAACTATCGGTACAGCTAAAAACGAAGGCATTGCTATCAGTGAAAACTCCACCAAGAAAAAAAAACCAACCGAATTGACGCTAGATCAAATCTGATGTGCTAACTGACACACCTACCAAGGACGAAATTGCTGCCATAGAAGCGAGTAAAAAGATCAAAAATGTAAAAAACGTGTTCTTAGCAAAAAAAGAAGCAGCCTAAAACATTGAAGAAGACTAATAAACAGAGTAAAATTGATAATGAAGAGGATGAAACCGAAGAAGATGCGGAAAATGATTGTTTTTGTTGCCTTGAGACCTTTTCCAATAGCAAATCCAAAGAAAAGTGGGTTCAGTGCCTTAAATGCAAAGGCTGGGCTCACGAAGCTTGCACTGCGGGCGAGCTTCAATACGACAGCCATAATTGTTTATCAAATTAAATTTTATTTTTATGACTAAGTAATTATTATGTTATTTTAATACGTCCAAGTATGCCAAATAATAATTATAGTGTTTTGTGCGAAAGGAATGAGCTATTTATTCATATATAAGATAATAGAATTATTTTTTACCACCAAATTGTTTAAATACATGGATGTCACAACTTACCTCGGTGTCTGTCACAACTTACCTTGGTATTAGGAGAGTTGTGACACGGGACGTAGTCTCCATTTTTTTTAATTTTCTTAGAAACCTTAATACTTTCATTAATTTTGATTATTATTTCTTAAAGAGCATGGATTGAGCTACATTAAGTCATACAACTGATAGACTTAGAATGTTTCTTGACTGAGATATAATAATTAAAGTAAAAATTGTCACAACTCTCCTCGGTCTCCCCTATATCCAAAACACACGACTTGTGTTTTAGTTAAATGTTAATGCGCCTGCTTCTTCTTGAAATTTCATTTAGCTCTCAGGCTCAAAACAAAGTACATAATAAATTAGTGGGCCCAACAACTCACTGCACTTTGTCATGAATGCACCCACTAGTCGTAAAATAGTCGTTAAAGTAATCCGCAACTAACTCTAATATGGAATAATGGCTACGCATTTAACTAATGGGCTACTGGCTACATCAATGTTAATGTTAGAATTAAGACCAGCCGTCGTAAACTATGTGCAAAATAGAATTAATACAAAACTATTCGCGGTGCTATTAAACTTAGCGATAATAAATACTGAACATAAAAGTCACAGATCCATTTTATTCCAGACACATATTTTTGTAAGACATACAAGTAAATACCCTTTAGTTTATATAATTGAAATTGGTATTGGAATATAGGGTAAGTCTGTTTATTGTTTTATTATGATCGTTGCCTTTACCAACCTTAGAATAGGAAGCTACAAATCGTCCATCCCAATATATTTAGCTCATTGTTTTTATGTTGCAAGATCGTGGTGCAAAAACCTCTTTAGATCTATCAGTATAAATTTCAAAAGCTCCGCCATACCTTCCCCAGTAACATTAAATTATTTTTAGAAACTACAGGACACCGCGTGGTTTCCGACTGTGGCAACTCATTGCGGTGGTCTTTATTGTTTGTTATGCTACAGTTTTTATGGTTTCCCTTAAATAACGAGCGACTCACACAGGTTGCTTTACGGCTGTCCATTTTTATTACTCCACTTTATTGCCATCGACATCTATCACATCAATTGATTCATATTCCAACGGCGCCTCGTGCCAATTTAATGTTTTACTTTTATTGATAGTTGTTTCTGTTCCAGCTGTGGTTTTGTTTTCTGTTTGAATTCATTTCTTATCCCCATTATTATGAACGATTATATCTTAAATTGCTTTTTTATTGTTACGTTGCTAACTGATCATTAACAGTGCTTGGGGCGTTGTCATCGAGGCATATATTTACTATGATACCAGCTATCTACAAAGGTATAATACAACATAAATACTCATGCTATTACGGTTTTCTCAGAATAAGCTCGAGCGTCAGTAGCATAAAGTGACGGACGTCTTCCTGTCAAATTTTTATTTTAACTAAAACAGCATATTAAGTCTTTGGACTTATTTCGAATATTAAACCTTATGCCTTTGTAACAAATCAGTATTTTGTACTGTCAATTAGCAAGTTATCGCGGCACTTTTCACGGATCCAATCGATTTGGTGTTGGCTCCAAACGAGAATAGGTGTCGCCATGAGCCAAATGCGATCATCGACTTAAGTATCTTCCTGTGAATGATTTATCAGCTATTTATAGTCTGCAAATCTTAAAGTAACAGTTTTTGTTATTTTTATTAATATTTTATCTTTTGTTTTTTACTTTTTTTCGGTAAAAGAAAACATCGTGATATTTAATTTTGATGTCTTCGCACATGCTGGAAACATGCCACAAAATTTCTTAACGACAAGTTATGTCTACCAATCTCCACTTGATTTAGCTTTGTAGACTGCAATCTAAGTCTGTCTGAATTCTAAAACACCAAATGGCTTACTAAGGGCATTTAGGGATAAACCTTACTCATTTTTAGAGCCTGTATAACGAGGCAAAATTTTGAAAAATGCCTTTAAATATCCGTTCTTGGTCTGGATGTTATTCATATAGTGTTCACTGACTACTATGTATATTGTAGAAGTGAACATTTAAATGTAGACGAATTAAACTGAGTAAGTAGTGATCTCAAACAAAAAGCAGTTCATCTCACATCAACATTACCGATCGCTGGCAAAAAAGTATGACATCACTCCTCTTATTTTAGCCGAGGAGTATAGGTACGAAATGTTTTTGTAACCAGTTTCAATTTGCCCGACCGGTAACAAATCGAGATTAATAATTTAATCGTCTGAAAATACAGTTAACGCTACAAACATTTCGACCTAAATCGGAGATGACTTAGGCATATGTCATTTGGACACATAAAGAAGTTTTAATAATATAGCGTTAGTTGTATTGAAATCATTCAACGCATCATTTAAGGCGGAATTCAATGCCATGGTCTTGATATTTGATGGAATTCAATAATCGCTACGACAGACAATAGTCAATTTACGCCGTAGTGGTTATTATTTTAATAAATTGGTAAGCAAATTTATTTTGATTTTGCAATTCATGTTTATGCAGAATTTGCAAACCGACGAAATGATTTACTAGAATGATTCAGCCAACCTTACACGTTCATGATATAATTACTTTCGAAGTAGGTACGTTATTTATTATTAATAATTGCATATTTATTGAAGTTGAAAATTACATCTTTAAGTGTGATATTATATTGAATATCACAATTACGTTTAGCAATTTAGAACTTCATAAATTGAAGGTTTTCACCGCAGATTTATTTTCCCATAATATATAAGGTTTCGAAGGCATTTAATATGATTTGAGCTTTCGAAGTATTCTTGAGGCACCTGCGCAAACATCGTCTTATGCACGATCACGCAAATAAGTGTTTTAGCATTGTTTTTTGCTCGTACGTTTTTGCTACGCAACCGCGGTGGAACTGATTGACTGAAAAGAATAAACAGGTTATTTTTTTACTTCGACTATTTTGATGGCAAGTATTTTTTGGATTAATACTCTACGCTTTTACGATGTCCGCATCACGTACCTAACGGCGGCGGATCAATTTTTATGGACTAGTTTTGAGTAGGTGATTTAGTAAATCAGATTTACCTTAGGTAGATCTAAAGGTAACTGCGTTAGTTTCTATTTATTACCTTTATTAAGGCACCATTTCATTTTGATGTGTATTAGTAAATGTTTCATTACATAAGGTTATTATTTTCTTATTTGAATCCAAAACGACATTGCTATTCCTCTTGTTGGATTGTGGACCAATCAACGTAACATTTAGCACGACGCCAAATTGATCGCATTGAAACCAATGGAGCGTCGAAACGTTGCATGTAATCGGAGGCCCGCGCCCGGTGGCAATGAACTTCAAAATTTGCCACGCATTGTGTACGTACTGACATACAAGCACCACATATGCAGAACAGTACGAATGTCAGGGCATGTATAGCGATATGACGCCTTTTAATATTCCCAACGGTTGATAAACGATAACCCATCTCGCTCCTTTCGCCCGATGCCACGCATAACAACAATGGCCGGTGTAGCTCCGGCGATGATGTCAGACCTCCTTTAATGATGGCCAGATAGCCGGCGGCGTTCGCGAACGAAAACAACTTCGCGTATTTATTTCTTTTGCGCAAACCCCAAATAATTACCGCCATCAAACTTTAGGGGAAATAATAACAACGCGCGCCGGGTTCAATTACTCCTACTAAATTTTGTACGTCGAGTTACCGACTCGAAAGGTAAGGAGTACCTCATCCAGCCGCCCCGATCTCACTCACAATAATGAAATAACTTTACGGCCCAGCGTGGACGGTGGAACCGGTTATTTTGCAATTTGGCATGTTCGTGCATTTGTACTCATAATCGAGCGCTCTCGACCCTTTAAATCACTGCAACCATTTATTAAAGTAATGCTTCGCCAAGCGCATTATTTGGCGAAGTGAATCCATCACAAAAATGGTCGCAATTACTCAAGCTTTTTATTGTTACATTTTATGATGATTTCTCCATTGTTTAATGTACGTCATAACCAAAATTACATGTGAGTCTCGTGGTCGTGGTCACTCGTTCATCGAACTTTGGTACTTGGGCATAATGCCTAGTAATTATGGAAAGTTCAGCATCTTTTCTTCTCATAAAATACAAATCTCAATTGAGTGTTGTCACTTTTAAATATGACAGTAATTACTGATAGAAAGAATAAATGGTTTATCCAAAATGTTCAGTTAGTTTTGCGTCTTCGGACAGTCACCTTAATATTAGATATATCAAATTTTATTTGGAACGTACATGACATTTTCTTTTGTTTTATAACTTCCTATACTCAATTGCACCATATCTCTATTCTCTGTCAATACTCTTTACTTTTTACTGTATCGGCGTTATATGCTATATGTTGCCATCACAATCGTACGGAAAATTATAAGTCATTAAAATATCTGGAATCTACGTTAGACTATAATTGTATAATTAAATAAAATGAAACAAATGTAATTTTGAAGGCACAGCCTATGAATATATAAACACAGCAAGTGAGCATTATAATAATAATCTCTGTAATAGTCTGCGACACATACGGTCTAGGATTTGCTAACGCTTAGATTTGAGTTGAGCGCGAGCACAGTGTTTATATCTGGCGAGCTCTTCGATGATTCGTCATGGCTGGTGGCGTGATACGAGCTCATACGATCGAATTTACCTTGTTTACGGTAGCTGCACACTCTGCATAGCCTTTCGAAATGCATTTCGGTTACGACGAAAGGCGATCGTCTGCGACGGCCAAGTGTCCGCGGTTCAATGTCAACTCGGTCGCTCTATAATCTAGTCCAATCAAAATATGCGTTTTAAATACATTTTTTATATAGATGCTTGTTTCACAGAATTTTAATAAGATGTTATAGAAACCACTAATTGCGATTCGATTAATAAATTTAGCAAATCAGTAAATAAATCCTGACACTGAAATAAAGTAGGTGATCCATGGGGAATTCGCAGGTTAATTTCCGAGTTCTTTAATATTATTTTTTTTTTAAATATTGTCATGCACGTTGTTTCGTATAACTGTTTTAAGCTGATTTTAAACCATGTTCTATTTCAGAATATATGAAAAGCGAAGCAATATCTCAGGAACTTTCAACCCATCAACAATCAATTTGTCTGACAAACAAAACAATATACAACGTCAAAAATATATACAAAGAAATTGAGTAAAACGAAGTTATTTTAAGTGGAGGTTAGTGGCTTCAAATTGAATAATGAATACAGGTTAAGGCAAATTACAGCTAGTTGAAAATTACTGGTTGTATGGCAAGACAACGGCGGGCGTGATGTGCCGCTCACGAGATGGCTTTAGACACTTTAATTCATATAATCCGCTGATGCGAAACGTTAAAGTTTACGTTTTGTAGTTAAACCAAACCTAGTAACAATTTTGCTAGCATTCTTTAACGTACATTGGAAATGCTGAAAAACAAAGATATTTTAAATAAAATTGACAACTTAACGAAAAACTAAAAAGATCAAAATAAACAAAAAAATATTTTCTTCTTTAAAGGCCACAACATCCTCCGGCCCGTTGACAGGCCACTTTCAACCCTCAGCGTGTAACAATGGACATAATCTGATCACTGCCCTTCGGATATCTCCTTTGGCGGTTCTGATCTCTGCTACTCTTGCTATACCGTCAGAAGCAGGAAACAACTGCTGCACGATGTAGAGCTTTAGCTGCACTACTAGATCGTTCACCATCTCACCTTTTCTTATTTTCCGTTTCGTTTCATTTTGCTGATTATTTACTGTTTTTGTCGCTACCAAACGATGAAGTGTTTTAGCGGCACTACTAGAACGTTTGCGGGTTCCCCTCATGGGCCACCAATTTATGATCTATATATTAGTAGTTTTTCGGAAATAATTTATTTTCTTTAAACACACATTTTTGATTACAAATTGACACTGAAAAAACAAAGATATTTTAAATAAAATTGACAACTTAACGAAAAACTAAAAAGATCAAAATAAACAAAAAAGTATTTTCTTCTTCAAAGGCCACAACATTTTTTAATTAAACATGTATTACAGAAGAAGTTACATTAATGTTGTCTTTTTTCGGTAAACAGCCGAAATTAAATTAATTCAATAGTAGAAAAATAAGACAGACTAAAATTATAAAATGTCTAATGGTCAAGTTAAGGTAAGGAAAGATTATTCCACGTCTACAAGTGCTTTTCAATGTTTCCTTAATAGAATACTTTGTTATATTATTCTTAAGCAATGAAAACAAATCCGTTTCCGTAAAGTTAACTACAATAGGGTTTCTCACAGATCTATACGGCAATCGTTTCTGACCTTAAAATATTTAGATTGAATGAGACGTCTATTCAATGTATTCTTGGTTAGCAGCGTTAAATTGGCGAGTCTAATGGCGTTGATTGATTTGTAGCTTTAATAAATATAGGTATAAATACATATATCAAAATGAAAACGAAATTAGTTTAACTGTCCTTTAGAGTTTTTCGTTACTGATTTTCCCTAAAATGTCTGTGTTGCATTTCCAGTTCCTATCAAGAACTTCGAATGTATTGTTTTTGTTTTTGATGTTGTCATTACTTTTACTGATTTTCTGTTAATGATTTAACAGAATTATCTGGTATTATTTAGTTATGTTTTCTTTCTAATTTTTCTCTGCTAATGAAACACTCGTCGATTATTTTAAATTGTTTTCTACATTAATAAATCCTATGAATCTACTTACCTGTCTGGCTACATATTCATCTAAGTCTTACTACAACAGTGTTTAACCTCACTCTCATATCGTGTTTGGGAAGCTTAATCCGAATTCAGGTAGTTTATGTAAAGCCTCAGAAATACTGGCACTGAGGTACCCTTTTGAGCGAGGTACCTTAATCACGAGACGCCAATGAAGGCATTATACCTAAAGATAATGTTTGCCTAGGAAGTTCTTTGCTCTAATAATTTGCCGATGAAGCAGTATGCCTAAGTACACCGTCAATACAATATTTTGTATCTTAATCTTAAACATTTAGTATAGATATTAATAGAAAGAAAAAACTACATCCAAATAATCCAAAAACAAGTACCGAAACTGCTGTCTATAAAAAATCACAAAAAAATGAAACATAAAACACATTTTATGCAAATCATCCTTTCGTTGACACAATTGAACACTGGGGTTGCAGTTATTAGCGCGAGATTGGTAATAGCAAGCCGCGGCCGCAAGTCTAGTTGCTCGAAAGTCTAGTAACAGATTATTCACTTTCTTTCACCGTGTAACTTGGAATGGACCGTTTAATATATTAGACTTCCTCATGAAACCGTGATCGGCTTTTGTAATTGATACTGTAATATCTTTAGTACTTGGACAAACTTATTGTTACGGTTATGGTTACCTATTTCTAGAATAAAATATGTATTTAACTTCATGTTACAATTTCTTCTTAAGTCTCAATATCCTTCCATGGTCGGCTTTGATTAAAATTTGCATGTTCTCAAATTGTAAGAACGAGACGGATTTCATCTCATTAAGCCACATTTGGATTCGCATGTTAATCTCCGAGCACATTTATTTGAACTGCACACAAATAGCCTTTTCTTTTAATTCTTAAAAGCCTTGACGTTTTAACTAATCGTTTCTGTTTTTTGTTGCAGGTATGTTATCCGTCTAAAAATAATTAATTCTTCGTCGGTTGTTGGCTGCATCAGTGGAAAAGTTGGAAAGTTTTTTTTTTCTAAATAAAAATCGTAAGTTAAAAGGGATTTTTTACGAGTCTGACAGACTTCGTTCATTTATCACACTATTTAGCTTGTCCCTACACCTTAAGGTAAGTGATTGGGATTGTTCATATACATATTGAAGTTTTTATTACTAATAATGGACATTGGATGACAGCACCGCGCTTGTTGTCACTTTTATTTTTTTAAAGGGCGTGGTGTGTAGTGGTTGCTACAGCCCATGGATATGGCACAACCTCCAGCAAGCCTAAGTCTTTTTAAAGTTATATATGTATGTACGTAGTTGCGCTGCTATTCCGGCCGCATCACGTATGTAAGTCTGTCTGGCCTTAAATAAATAGCTGATCTACGAGTATGATAGTACATATTATCTATATCAAAATTAGCTAGCACATATTTTTGATAGCAAATACTGCAATTAAAACTTGAGCTGAGATACCAATGAATTAACAATCTAGTCTGTATAGATCTATTTGTTTCTATAGACTCATTAGCCAAGAACTAATTTTGATCGTGTCTTCCTCTCTCTTTGGGTGTTCAGTTACGGTCTTTACAGATTTTGACACACATTCCCGACGCAATATTCTTAGAAAACGCTTTGCTCTTGTTGATTTTCATGTTATTAACCTCTTTGACGTTAATTTTAGCGGACCAAAATGGTGTTCGTTTAGCTGTGCCCGCTTTGATCAAAGCACTCGTTACCCCGCCGATTCTGTAAGTGACGCGTGTACTAATTGGTCGGATTACAGGAAGGGTTGTCGGTTTTATTCAGAAATATTTATTAGTACTGCTAACTTAATTTTGTTAATTTCAATTTTATCAAGCCTTTTATAAGCACTAAACTTTGACAGCATTGTGATCTGTAAGTACAACATTCAATTTGATGTAATTAAACCTACTTTTGTTAGTAAACCAGGGGTATCTCAAGAAAAAGAAATTAAACCATAGGTAAATATAAATTTTATAAATACAATCAAAACTTTTACTAAAGCTTATAGCTCATAATTTATAGTGCATCTATGGCTAGTCGTATAACAATCAATTGATTTTTCAATGACGATGACGATGGCAACCCCTGTACTAGCCTTCATGTGGTGTCAGCTACCGATCGCACACCGTAGCTGATACGCCACCCGTCCAAGCTTTTAACTTTTCATTGTCGTCATAATTTCTTATGTGGAATACTACGCCAAGAATTTCCTTTTATATTTTTATTTTTGTTTTTGACATTTCTTGCTTCTAACTCATCTGTTACAACTAAAAACTCAGCTTGCGATGCCTCATGTAAACCATTGTTTTTTTTAAATCGTAATTTATTGAGTCATTCGCTAATTACTAATTACTAAATTAGTGTTGCAGTTAACATGGCTGTGATACACAACTAGCTATTTTGCCGGATTTTTTTAAATAAACTTGAGTTTTTTAAACCCTTTGGTTTTTATTGTCATCTCAGTGCCTGCACGGATTTGATTGGAATATGCATATTATTATGGTGATTTTTGTTTTTGTGATTTACATTCAAATACGTTTTTCGAGGTTATCGCTTTTCCGTAGATTACATGCAGTAAGTACATTATTTGCCAATAGATGGTCGATGGTTTGATTGCTGAAATGATAAGACCAATTTGGTCCTTATACGTTATTATATTGTGATGTGATGTTTTTCAACATTCTGGCATAAATAGATGCACGTATATCGATGATACCGAAGATATGAAGTTTTATTGCTTTTGCTGCCAATCCGATTTTGCTCCTTTGCTATTAATAAATACAATTGTACAAACTGTACAATTTAGTCTTGTTAAATGGAGCTGTCATTGTTTCGTTGACTCACAGCGGAAGATCCCACTCGGTAATTACATGTGATTGTCATCTCGTGCCAGAACAACATTAGATGTGGGACAGTTCCCCGAATCTTTCGTTTTCCTTTTAATGCCTATATCTCGCCACTTTCCTTTCAGTGACACTTGTCTATGCATCGATTTGCACTTGGCAGCAACTCGGGCACAAGTTGATACAAGCTTGGGAGTGATAAATTTTTAAGTGACGGTCTCCTTCAATGTAGTCTTATTCATTATTATTAATCTTACAGCTTCATTCATTTCATAGCCAGGTTAAACAACTTCCTTCACAATATTACTAAATAGGATGCAATCTTTCCTGATGGCACAGCTTACTTATGTTATTGTGCATGAAATAAAGAAATCATAGCAAAAGCAACTTTCGTAAATCCCAGCAGCGAGTACATAGCAAGCTTGACTGTGAGTGAAACCCCTTGTGCATAGCAGGCGTCAAGTGAAGTGTCGGCGGTGGCGTTGCCGACGTACCATTACAACGTCTGCAACTCCCTTTGTCCCCAGAAAGCCTTAGTGCATGGCGGAAATTATGCTTTGTTTTGATAAAAACACTGGAAAAAACTTTTTCTAATGACTTCACTATCTATTTTCACTAAACATAAAATGGATTTTATGGTAACGAACGATGCACTGTATGAATCCAATATTCAAAGAGCAAACCAAATCTGCGCTGCTAGTTTTGTATGTATGTCAGTTGTATTTGGTTTAGTTAAGCACAATTTACACCAAATATTCAATTTGTTGCATGCCTGAGAGAAATTCATAATTTCTCGAAAGCATGACGTCCACCAATACGCACTTGGCCAGCGTGAGGGGAGGACTTGTGAGGGGAGACCAGTGCCCAGCAGTGGGACATAAAAAAAGGTTGAAAAAAATATTCTATTTGTTAAGTTATAGTAGTTATAAAGTTTATCGCATGTGCAATATCACCTCTAAGGTCATCAAATGAGCGAATGGTCGGAACGTGAGAAACGATGGAGCCACTATTACGTCAGCTTAATCATCTTAATCACTTGCCAGATTCAGGCTCTTGCCAAACTATCGACGAAGATTTTACTTTTCTTTTAAAATAACTTTTTACCATTAGATGGATTATTTTTCTCACGGCGATTTTAACGTTTTAACACATGACATGATTTTTATTCGTGTCCGCCGATTCTATTGACTAACAATGACATTACGTTCTAGAATGAATTGTTTAAAAAGTACATACATTTTTGCAAGTTCGAAGTTTTGAATTAATTATCTATTGACTGAAGCATTGTAAATTTAATAACAGTCTAGCGGAGGCTACGTTTGACAGCGTTACGACTTTCATAACGTGAAACAAGAAACAGTCCTGATGTTTACTTCCAAACACTTTGAAATGAATCCTTGGTGACAGTTTCATTAAATAATCAAATTTCGAATAGTTTGTAAAATTTCTATCGTTAACTATCTGTGAATGATACAACTGCTTTTGACTAGCATCTGTTGCGAATTTGACAAACGGCCGCAATGGGACGATGGCACAACAAGCGCGGCTTGATTAATCATGAACGGATCCACTAGCTCTTTATTGTCTCGTTCGATTACGTGTATGCTATTTTAGTGTTGTTGTGTGCTATGTGTATGTGTGTTGTGTGTGCAATGGCTATGGCGATCATTTTGCAAGTTTGGAGCATTATGAATAAAATATATTCTTAATATTGTCAATAACTTTCATACAGAGTAGAGAAAGCTCAGAAAAGGGTCAAAAACGTGCTGAAAAGTATGCGAATCATTGGACCGTTGTGCTAAGAGTAGCCTTCCAAGAACCGAACGGAGTTATGGGAGACCTATGTTCAGTTGTGGACCTCCAAAGACTTATTTATGGATGATTTTATGGGTCGTTTCTATCTGTGAACAATACGAAATACAACTTATAAGGTATGTGTTTGTTGCATTAACCATGATGACTAGATGGTACGGAACGGTGTACCGCGAACATTTTGACTTCAGATACCACCAAAAATATCTCAAAATAAAAATATCTTTCCGTTAATACACAAGCCTTGATTTTTCATAAATGAACATGTCTTTTTTACTATATTCCGTTGAATGTATCTCTTGCACTCGAAATAAAGTCAGCTTAAATTGCTTGTCAAGTTGGCGCAAAATATTTAAAATAATTTAACGAGTCATTAAAATAAACAAAGAAATTTTCTCGTGACCCATTTCCAAATTGTCCTCATATTTGTCATTGTGTATCGCTTTTTAAGTAGGGGCTGTTGTCTGCATTTAAAAAGATTTTAGTAATATGTACCTACTGGCCTCAATAAGAAATACGATTTATTTAAACGATTAAGTTTTTCAGGTCACCATTATGTATTCGGTACTTGTGTTTATTTTATAATCCTGAATATTTTTGCCGCAGTAAGTAAACCACTGCCCGATTCTCCTTTTAATATAAATATTTTAAGGATATTGGTGAATACTTTCATGTAAGTATATTGCATTTGTATAATCCAATCTTAAGAATACCGAAGATTTTTTTTTGTAACTAACATAAATATTTCAATTTCCATGATCTTTGTGGTAGTAAATCCATCACTGCCATTAATAGATAACGTAAAATACTTTCTATTAATAACTGTTTATGCGCCTTTTTATATGTTTCATAGAAAAGGATATAAACAAAAGAAATTTTCAGAAACGCAATTGCGGCCAAGGGCAATGAATACGTTAACCGTAAAAATATATGTTATTTTCCCGCACACATTGCTTTCACGAAACGGCCAATCAGATCCGAAGTGGGTGAGTTACCTAGAATGCAAAGTCAGTTTCACGCTGTTATAGTAGTCGAACAAAACAGTAGCGTGAGAAACTCATTCAAAAGACAGTCGTCTGCTGGTCTCGGTGATAATTGTCTTATCAGATACTGCTGCTCTGGTATTATCAGTATGAAAACATAGGTAGACGTAAACATTTATATCAATTCTTATAGGTCCAAGTCTCTGCGGTGGCTTTGTCGTCATGTAACAAACAAAGGGATGATGGTTCATGGCGGAGTCAGAGATGATGAATTGATGATTTTTTTTCGATCGAACTATGTAAGTTCTATATAATATTTCAAAAGCTAGTTGATATAGGTTAATGAGATTAAGCATTACGGATCGTTTTTGGAAGAAGCTGATAATGTATATTTAAAATTAGTTTGTTAACAAGCAGTTCATCCGTAGCTGAGGAAAGGGCTCCTAAATCTCTTAATAAGCATATCTTAATTTGCTTTGATTCCCCCGTCCCCACTAATCAACAGTTTTTAGCTGCACTCTTGTTAATTTATTGTTTCGGTAGGTAGATTATTCAGTGCTTATCAGGTTTCTCCATCTTAGTAACTACGAAGATCGGCCGTAAAATATTTGTTGCCTTTTTGTGAGAGTGAAATGAAAAAACATGTTCTTTTTTGCACAAATACCGAAAAAAGTTTTTTAAAAACGTATTTGAATTTACACATTTTTGTCTGTTGATCTTATTTAGGATAATTCTTCAGTGTTATTTTTCAATCTTTACTGAATATTTTATTTCAATTTCTCTTCTATCAAGTATGCATTAGCTCATTAACTATACAAACATCAATAAATTAGTAACTATCTTTTATATCTACAATATATTATTATATTAAACAAACATCCCAAATCCGGGGTACGAATCGCAGCACCTCGAGAGAAACCATATAATGTGTATGTAACCTAAACAGTTGGTATTTTATATGTTTTCAATACGTAATAAGATTCATTTTGTAACCTTTATTTCAAATCGATTTTGACTATATTTTAGTTCAAGTAGTACAACTTACTAATTTGGTCACAAGAGATTAAGTAAAGGCTACGACTATGTACTAAGACTATGTAAAGGACTATGAGCGCGACTATGCACGACAATCTCATGATGCCGTATTAATGTCGTGTTACTATTAAAATGCTATTATGCTACTTTTTGCCGACGAGAAAAATTCTAACTTCATAAGACGTGCAAATTACGTAAAAGATGTTCAGTGGTTAGACGCAACTATAAGTAGTGACACCACTGGGCTAAATAACAGAACACTTCAAGACTTACAAGAGCCTCAGAGAAGCGTAGTCTTGATGTTGCATCAGTTGCATAATAAGTGGGTACATTTTAATTTTTAATTTATTTACTTTGTACTTGACTTTTGGTGAAACGTTATTGAATCAAGCAACAACATCAACAAGCTCTGGCAGGGCTTGTCAAACTTTTTGTACGTACAACTGACAAAGTAAGGTCTAAGGTGTATTTCACACTGTATTTTTGTCGTGTGGAAATCAAGAGTCACGTCGATCTTGCAACTAACTCACCCGCATTTTTCAATATCGACGTGTGCGAAAGCTAGTTATGTATAATTTTTATGATATCAAGCGTTTACATGTAATCATGTTTGATCAAATGAACTCACCTAGAGAAAGACAACAACGCGCTGTCTTGTTTTTAATATACAGATTTAAAGTTTCATGCTCTCTATTGTCTGACAGTCTGACACTGACACTGTCTGGGTTGATGGTTTCTTTAACCATCCTAACTTAGTATCATATTAAAAATTCATCATCTACTATATTACGCATATCAATATTTGGGTCACAGAATGATATTATGTGTAACGAATAAACTTAATCGATTCAGTAGATTTGGCTGCAACCCATTTTGCGTCCCACTGCTGCACACGGGTCTCTCCCCATTATTGGAGAGGCCTGGAGCTTACTCCACCACGCTGTTCCAATACGGGTTGGTGGAGATGCGGGTTAGTGGCCAACCCGCCGTCGGATGTTTTGAAACCGCCCTTAAGACCTCCGACAAGGTTTAACGACTGTTTATCTATCGACAACAACCGGGACCGACGGCTTAACGTGCCCTCCGAAGCACGGAAACGCGCATGAATTTTTTTGCCACTAATTGTCACCCATCTCACACCCGACCGCGCCCGTTTGGTTTAGTTTCATAGATCGTTTGCGTTTTACGCTAACCGTCGGGTCATGCGTGCTTCATATTGTCATTACAAATTATGTATTTACTTCTCATTTTATTATGTTATTAACATCTATTTTTCTGAGATTGTTCTCAATTCTTTACATACATATGTACGTTACAAATGATTATACTCCGCATGTCGGTAAGTATGCTTTGTAATTTAATATCAAAGACATGAGGACATGTGGCATACCAACTGGTTGTCGCATTCCTTGCATTATGATGTTTTGGTTTCGATTTACTTTACAGACACACACGCTTTGCTCTGCCCACGTGTCAAATCAAATTAATGTGAAAATGTCTAATGTTATTTGAAACAGGTATGGATTATTTTAGCACAGTACCTTAAAAAGCTACCTGATTTCAAGCACAATGCTCACGTTTAATTTTTTTAATAAAAATTGTTTCAATCTGTATATTTATCAATTTCTTTAAAAACATTTTTTTTTTTCAATATTATTAATCATATCATGATTCTATTTAGTGTCACCATTTTCTTTTCATTGTAAGTGTCAAAATCTATGATTTCTTTCTAAAGTGTGTCAAAGAATTCTCTAGAAGCTTCGCTAGTTCGAAACCGGTGTACCATAGCATGACGCCTGATAAGGTGTCATACAATCACATTCCTTCCCACAAAACCTTTCTAACGTTCCCTTACGATGCACAATTGCACATACCGAGTTCTTCAGCCATTCAAGATTTCTTGGAAGCGATTTACAGACAGTAGATTTAAATTTTATTAATTGTAACCTACAAAAAAATTAAGCATTATTTTTATAGACTGAAAATTATTTGATTGTATGTTAAAGATCTTTGAAACATGACACCCTAATATAGTACATACCAGCCTTCCGCCAGCGCGCGGCTTCGCCCGAGTGGACTCGTTTAATGGGTCCCCGTAGGATTAAAAAATAGCCTATGTGCTATTCCAGGCTTCATTGCTATATTAAAATCATAGGCGTTTAGCCAGTTGCTTCAACCGTGTTGACACTAATACCCGTTTTCACGTAGGAATAAAGCATTTTCCCGCGGTAAAAAGTAGCCTATGTTACTCAGGGTAAATGTAGCTTTCTAATGGTGAAAGAATTTTTGAAATCGGAACAGCAGTTTTTAAGTTTATTCATCACCAACATACAAAAATACAAATCATTCCTCTTTATAATATTACTATAGATTATAGAAGTATAGATAAGAGTTACTTCTTCACTAGAGCGCTCATTATGGGACATGCCAGCTTAGTTAAACTGAATGAAATACTGATTTCGCGTCATAGTGTACGACTTTTGAAAAGCTGTTATATTTTATTACATATTATGTTTTATTTATAACGCATACCATTTGTTTTAAAACCGACAGTGCATCGATAACATTGTTAGCTTAGATGCATAAATTTAGCTTACCGCGTAGGTTGGAATAATATAAAATTGCCATAAAGAGCTTATGTATATACTTCTTGAGTATACTCAAGTGTTCCACCCACTCTAAGCGCTAAAAGCTAGACGACAAATTGGGATTCTAATACGGTCGCGCCGATGTTTACGTTAAAATTTTGTTATACGTATTTGCTAAAATCGAACACGTTCCGTATAAGATAACTAAATCGAAGTGGCGAAATCTGTTTTCGGGCTGAAATTTTCATAAGGCGTTTCGAATTCTAAATTAGCCGTAATTGATGAAGCTTTTAACAAAAGTGAATATTTCCATACAATTTCCAACAAATTGTTATGACGCTTTACGGACAAATTAATTCTGTAACTGTTGTCGCAGTAATTAATTGTTATGATCCACTTTCAAAATGGTAATCCCAAAAATACTTGTTAAATCGTATGTATAGAACAAAATAAGTGCTTAGATTTCTGTATCAATCATTTATTGTTTTCATAGACGATAATCTTTATTGCACACATTGGCGTCGTAAAACTTTATGGCCTAACATTGATAGTCCAGCAGCCCCCGAACATTTTTTTTAGTGATTAATAACAGGCTGAATCTTCGTGAGTTCGGTCAGTTCGACGAGACGCCCAAGTTTTTCATGTGCCCAAATTCTGAAAGAGGTATGTAATGAACTGCGCAGGTGTAAAACATGTCGATTTGGTAGGGTGTTAAAATTGTCTGACTAACAGTAAATTTTTGATTGAAATTTTGAGATAATATGATAATAAACTCGGAAAAACAGTTGTCCTACAAAATCGATGGTTTTAGTTGGAGCGTCCTCCACGCCGAATATGTCGAAATAACGAGATCATAAAACTTATTAATAACCAGCTGATTTTTTGTATGCAGCTTAGTAAATATTAGTATAATTGAATGGCCACAAAGTCCTACAAATATAGTGGTAGGTTTTCCTAGTCCTACGCTTGGAGTTTGTTGATTCCACGGTAACACTTTTTTCATTAATAACCGTAGGACAAAAAGACACATGCTCAGTTAGTGTATTCTTTGCCTAAATCAAACAGTGTCCTACCCAAAAATGGGTATGTATCGCTAGTCCTACAGAAATATTGAAAACAAAATTTTTTCGTAGTTGTAGATTTGGTAACTTGGGTTGGGACACATATATTTGTAAGCATAATCAATATTTTAGGGTTCCGTAGCAAAATGGCAAAAAAACGGAACCCTTACAGATTCGTGATGTCTGTCTTTCTGTCCATCCGTACGTCACAGCCACTTTTTTCCGAAACTATAAGAACTAAAGTGTTGAAACTCGGTACGTAGATGTATTCTGTGAACCACATTAAGATTTTCACACTAAAATAGAAAAGAGCAATAAATTTTGAGGGTTCCCCATACTTAGAACTGAAACTCAAAAATTTTTTTTTCATCAAACCCAAACGTGTGGGGTATCTGTGGTCTTCAAAAATGGTATTGAGGTTTCTAATATAATTTTTTTCTAAACTGAATTGTTTGCGCGAGAGACACTACCAAAGTGGCAAAACGTGTCCCCCCCTGTAACTTCTAAAATAAGAGAATGATGAAACTAAAAAAAATATATGATGTACATTATGATGCAAACTTCCACCAAAAATTGGTTTAAATGAGATCTGGCAAGTAGTTTTTTTAATACGTCATAAATCGTAAACTACAATTTACCTTTCATTCAATCTTAATGCAATGATTTCTATGGATAATTAATTCACTAGTTTACAGTACATCTGTTGCCGAAGAAATTTCAGCTGTTGCTGACTACATATGATATGCTATTTAAAAAATATAATTAGATTTTTTTTATCAGCTCTAGTTTCTGAGCTTCAGGTGTGTAGTTATAAAACAGAAAAAAACACGCATTTACTACAAAAAATTTTACTTAAATAAATAATTAATAATTGAGTTCTAAAAACTTCTTTTTAAAGCTCTTCTCTGATGTGTAGACTTTGGAAAATAACATATCAGAGACCTCTATTGTAGGTCTGACATCATATTCGTGTCCCAGAAACCCTGATAGCGGCTTTCCATGACGCGTAAGTCTTATGCATACGCTCCCTGCTCTTCGCTCATATCTCCTAAATTTTTCGGAAAACTGTCCAGGTGAATATGGAGGAAGTGGAGTTTTATGGTCATATTGCACCTCATATTTTTTATTGTATCGTTTTCTTCGGAAAAATAACGCCGTAATTCTTTATCTTTTTCACGATAAAATTTCAATCTGAGGAAACCATATTTTTTTTCAATTTTGATGCTAGCAATTCTGAAGCTTGTTTAGAAAGATTTAAATCTCTTAAAAGATCATATCAACTTATTTTGGGAAAAGCATTTTGGCTCATTTGACATACCTTCCAAATCACAGCATCATTTTGTGATGAGTTTGGTCCTTCAATGTCTTGTTCTAAGGGTTCAGATATATTTTAGGCACTGAAGAGTCAGATGAACGCTGCACTGGACGTTGAACACAACTAATACTTGGTTACTGCCATTTAATTTGCTCGATTTTTAGTATTTAAACCCTTTACGTTCACGGTATAAAAAACAGTCTTCGAGATGATTTCGTGGTGTTTATTTGTGGTTATTAAATAGTCGGTGTTTCAAATTAAAGCCATTTCTTTTACCGCTTTTTCATAATCTTAAATATTCCACACAGACTTTACAAACACAATTGGGAGCCCAAGACTTCTTATTTTTATCCAAGCGCATCCCAAAATACTCAAAATAGGTATTTTTTACCAACTCTAATATAACTTTTCTACAATCGTTAAGCACATATTCTCAGCATATGAAGGAAAAATGATCTGAATTATTCAAACAACGTCTCCTTGAACTACTCATGACTCAAAAACTGCAGATACTAATCTTAACACAGTAAAATACGCCTGTTATCGATTAATATACGCTTAAATGATAAAAATCAAAAACAAAAACAAAGTAACTAGAGCTGCTCAAAAAAAATTGATGTTAGATTTGACAAAAACAAGTCATAAGTGAACATTATCAACCACCGAATTCGCGGCAACAGACAAAAAGTTAAATTTTGTAAACTAGAATCAAAGGCAATGATGTATTTCTGTTGCCGCTATTGTTATAAAAATACTAAAAATAGAATAAAAAAATCCATTCATCCACCAGCCTTTTAGAGTCCACTGCTGGACATAGGCCTCCCCTAATGTTCGCCACTCCGTCTGGTCCTGCGCCCTCTGAATCCAGTGGTTTCCCGCTATCTTCTTCAGGTCGTCGGTCCATCTGGTTGGAGGGCGGCCTGTGCTCCTTTTGCCGAGGGCCGAGACGTGGTCGCCATTCGAGGACCTTTCTTCCCCACCGGTTGTCAGTCCTCCTAACTATGTGGCCTGTCCATTGCCACTTCAGCTTGCAGATTTTGAGAGCTATGTCGACCTTCGTTCGTCTACGGATTTCATCGTTACGGATTCTGTCGCGTAGAGAAATACCAAGCATAGCCCTCTCCATCGCTCGCTGAGCGACCTTGAGCCTCTGGAAAAGGCTAACTGTATAGAAGACCATGTCTCAGCGCCGTAGGTCATCACTGGCAATACACACTGCTCAAAAACTTTCGACTTCAGGCACTGCGGTATTCTGGACTAGAAGACACTTTGTAATTTCCCGAACGCTGCCCAGCCGAGTTGGATTCTACGAGTTACCTCTCTTTCGAAGTTGGACTTACCCTGCTTACCCATACGGATCGCTTGACCCAGGTAAATATACTCGTCGACAACTTCGAGAGTAGCGCCATCAACAACGACCGGTATGGGTGTGACATGGACATTAGACATGATCTTCGTCTTGGCTCGGGGTCGTACTCCGTGCTGCAAAGGAATAGGTTTAGTGCTTCCGTCGTGTACTGTCATGGTTGCGGCTTTGTATAAACACTTCAACACCTCGATGTACCGATAGTCTATCTGGCTTTCTCATAGTCCACATACGCAACACATAGCGGCAGATTATACTCCTCGGTCTTTTGTATAACCTGTCGCAGGGTATGTATGTGGTCTATGGTACTGTAGACTTTTCGTAATCTGGCTTGTTCGGGAGGCTGGAAGTCGTCGAGCCTGCGCGCAATACGATTAGTAAGGACCCTTGAGAACAGCTTATAGACGTGGCTCAGAAGCGCGATGGGTCTATAGTTCTTCAAAAGGGCTCTGTCACCCTTCTTGAAGAACAGAACCACCACGCTCCACGCCTCCGGGCTAGTTCCGTTTCTGATGACGGTATCGAACAGTCTTTGAAGCGCCACTAGGAGGGGTTTGCCTCCAGCCTTTAGTAGCTTTGATGTGATACCGTCATCTCCCGGTGCTTTGTTGTTTTTTGGATATCTTCGGTATAGTGTCGGGTTAATTTGGCTCTCTTGTCGTTCGCCATATTGGGAACGGGAGCCTGTGAGGAGGTGTACAACCGTCCGTAGTAACTCTCAATTTCTCTATGAACTTCAGGCTTAGACGTAACCATAGCGCCAGACTCCGTCTTCAATCTCGTCAACTGGCTTCGCCCAACAATTAGATCCCTTGCGAACACTTTGGAGCCTTGGTTCCGCTCAATTGTTTTCTTGACACGCTTTGTGTTGTGAGCACGCAGATCGCGTCGTCTACTGCAAGAGATCTGTTTATTTAGCTGCCTGTATTTCGACATTGAAGCCGGGGACCGGACACATAGTTCACGCCTTTCCTTCATGAGACCGAGGGTATGTTCAGAGAGCACTTGAGGTTTACTAACTGGAGGGGGTCTTAAAGAACTTTGACCCTACCTCGTGGACGGTTTGTACCAACCTGGTGTTAATTTCGTCCACAGATTTGCATTCTTCTAGATTTGGACAGGTGTTGATCGGAGCGTAGACTTCATTAGGCGTGACCTTTCCAGCTTAATGTTGATATATAATGTGCCTCGTACCATTCGGTGATCACTTCCGGTTTTCACCCTGCTGATCACGGAGACATCATTAAATATGTGCCGTTTGTCTGCCAAAATGAAGTCTATCTCGCTTTTCGTGGAACCATCCAAGTCCACTTGCGCTGTGGCTTCTTCTTGAAGAAGGAGTTCATCATGAAGAAGTTCTCCTTCTCCAAGAAGTTAGCGAGCAAGCGGCCTCGGTGGTTCCGTTGTCTAAACCCAAAGGGCCCTACTTTCTGCTCGTCGCCGTCTCGCGTGCCCAGTCTAGCGTTGAAATCCCCCATCACCACCATGAAATGAGTCTTAGAGGCATGTATGGCTCTACTGATGTCCTCATACATTGCCTCAACCTCATCGTCTGGGTGTGTCGCGGTCGGTGCGTATACCTGTGTAACCTTCAGCGAATACCGTTTAGATATTCTGAGTATAAGGTACGCTACTTCGCTACGACACACTTTCGACTTGTGTCACGTTGTTGACGAGAGACCTGTGTACGAGAAACCCGACACCACCTTGGGTTGGGACAGATGTTCGCCCTCCCGGTGATAGAAAAAGTTACCGGATTTGAGGATTACCGTGTCCTCTCCCTGTCTTCGGACTTCGGATAGTCCTATGATGCTCCAGTTTAACTTGTCTATCTCTTCTCCAGCTCCTGTATCATCTTGTCCAGCTTCTGTATCTTCTCGTCGGTTCGCAGTGTCCTGGTGTTATATGTTGCCAGGTGCAGAGGTCGTCGTTTGCGACAGCTATTCTAAGGCCAGACACCACACAGTAAGATTTTTATAGATAATGATACGGAACCCTTCGTGCGTGAGTCCGACTCGCACTTGGCCGGTTTTTTTAAACATAACTAACTAACTGTAAGATAAATAACTGTAGTTGTACGAATTGTATTAAGTATATAATTGGCAAAAGTGAAACTAAAAAATACAATTATAAATATAATTATAGGTAAATACAATCTTAATCATCGTCGGATTCCAACGTCGACGTTTCATCAGTTTAGCGTTGAATATCAACAACTTTTTTGAGAAGATTGAATCGAGTCAATTATGCACATATTATTGACTTCATTAAAAAATATTTAAAAAATGAGCAATTAATAATAATTATTAGTTAAAAGTATTCAATCTCTTCAATATTTTCATATTATCAACTATACGTTTAATATTGTTGATTTTTAACCCCCGACGCAAAAAGAGGGTTATAAGTTTGACGTCGATGTCTGTCTGTCTGTGTGTGCGTCTGTCTGTGGCATCGTAACTCTCAAATGGACCGATGGACTCGAATGGACCGATTTCCCTGCGGTTTTTTTTATTTGAAAGCCAGTTTCCGCCCGGTGGTTCTTACCCATGTTTGGTTAATATCGGTCCAGCAGTTTTAGAGTATCAGCGTTTTTTCAAAATATTGGAAGGCATTTTTGGCGTACGATTACTCAAAGTGCTTTTTGTGGCCAGTATCATCATTAAATGACAATTAATTGATAACTTCGACCTGATGCTGCAACCATCAGAGTCCTGATCACCTGGCCTCTAGAGAACCCAACTATTCTAAAACTCACAGCAGACTTATCGTATTTGGGTTCAATATATTAGTTTCAATGAGTTGCAGAGACATTGCAGTTTAAGATCTTGCGATACGGTCAAGTTGACCTAGTAACAAGCTGGATGGTCTTCAGAGAATCCAGCTCCTCGAAAACTTACAACAGACATATCGTGTTTGGATTCAGTGTATTACTTTTAAAGAGTAATTTTCTTGCAGGTTATGATCTTGCAACACGGTTGCAACCCTTTTTGCGTTCCACTGGTGGACACGGGTCTCTCCCCATTTTAGGGAGGCCTGGAGCTTACTCCACCACGCTGCTCCAATGCGGTTTAGTGGCCAACCCGCTGTCGGATGTTTTCAAACCGCCCATAAGACCTCCGGCAAGGTTTAATGACTGTTATCTATCGATAACAACCGGGACCGACGGCATAACGTGCCCTCCAAAACACAGAAACGCGCATGTTTTGATTAATAAAAAATAATTAATTAATTAACTAATGGTTCTTCATTTATTCAATACTTAAATAATATCAATTGTTCAAACATTATTAACAATTTATTTTCACCAGATGAAAAAATAAATTCGCTCCCCCGAGGGATCGAACACTGTGCCTCTGAGGTGAGAGCAGAGTACTTGCCTATCAGGGCCGCTTGATATACATACACTACAGTTTTAGGGAGTAGAGAATTGTGTTTGGGCCTCTTTTTTAATGTGTAACGACAACGTGATTTACTCGGGATTGTTTTTAGAATTTAACTCTGTATCGAAATGTAAAGTTGAATATGTGAACAAAATATATCAATTCCTGGAAATACATACCACTTTTGGTGTAGGACAGTGGTAAAATTGTGTTCTACCCTTTATTCCCGATAGGATAAACACAAATCTAGGTTGTTATTAATGAAAAAAGTGTTACCGTGGAATCAACAAACTCCAAGCGTAGGACTAGGAAAACCTACCACTATATTTGTAGGACTTTGTGGCCATTCAATTATACTAATATTTACTAAGCTGCATACAAAAAATCAGCTGGTTATTAATAAGTTTTATGATCTCGTTATTTCGACATATTCGGCGTGGAGGACGCTCCAACTAAAACCATCGATTTTGTAGGACAACTGTTTTTCCGAGTTTATTATCATATTATCTCAAAATTTCAATCCAAAATTTACTGTTAGTCAGACAATTTTAACACCCTACCAAATCGACATGTTTTACACCTGCGCAGTTCATTACATACCTCTTTCAGAATTTGGGCACATGAAAAACTTGGGCGTCTCGTCGAACTGAACGAACTCACGAAGATTCAGCCTGTTATTAATCACTAAAAAAAATAGGCGGGGGCTGCTGGACCATGAATAGTGTTGCTATGTATCAGATCCTTTATTGCGATTACTACAAGCAAAAATATACATAGAATTACAGTTTGTTCGTGGAAATACGGATACCCAGTAAGCTCTATCGGACTTAATTATTCTATAGGTACGGCCACTACTGTATAGACTTTTTACAAATAATCGTGGCTGTTTCGTAGGAAATCGAATAAAAGTATGTTATTACTTATTTGTCCCATAAAAACATCTAAACAGTTTGTTACATTTCTAAATCGGATTATTGCGTTTAAAGTCATTTTTACACATTCTGGGCAATTCATTTCGCTTAGATATTAGCCATACAAGTTAGAAACAAAATGTTTCACAAATTTTCTTTATAGTCTCCCACTTTTCCAGGCTTTAGAGTCAAGACGAGTATACAAAATCTATATAATAATAAGTATCCACAATGGTCTGTGCCCTTATTACGATCACTCTTATCTGTTATCGTGAGATTTACTTATTATAGAAGCTTGCGCCACCGGCACCGATCTTACTAGAAGCTTGCGTAAACACGGTAGCCGCGGTGTCAGTAATGTTAGTATACAGATCACTCCCAAATGAGTTTGTCGATTATCACCACTGTTTATTGCTTACGAGCGCCATAGAATCGCAATTTATTCAGATAATTCGATTTTAACACTCGAATATCTAAACCTGTTTCAGTTACTGGCTGATTCACTGATATTGATGTGGATAAATTCGATTTAAAACGGATTAAAAAAACCTTGATGTTCTCAATTCGGCTGTAACGATTTTAAAGATTTAGCAATAATATATATCGTTAACTTATGAGCATTGGAAATGTTGAAAATGAAATGTAGAAAATTTTAGCAATTTTTTTTTAATTTTTATGGAAGCAGTACCAGTGATTTACAAGTACAAGTATGCATTATCCTACTAACGCTGTCAGATTCTGGATATAAAGAATCGCAAAGCAATTATTAGATTACTTCAATTTTATTAATTGCACTGTAATCGGCAAACACAGAGTAAGACGCTGCTATGATATTACAAGTTGCTATAATTTAGTTTTAATTAACAATATTACAGTGGGCCCCCGGTAATCCGGCCCCTGTCTAATCCGGCGCCCCCTGTAATCCGACATGTCTAGTACACAATTATTAAATAAAAGTTATTATTTTTTTGTAAGTTCTTCAGCATTAATGACGTTAATTTTGTAATAAAACTTAACTCTCTATTGTGTTTTTTTAATTTACTAAATTCGACATACACAATGAAGTATGATTTGTACTTCAGAGTCTGTATAACATATAGAATCTTAAATTGGATCTGTAATTTATCGGATTACAAGGTACTCTTTTGTAAAAAAATCCGAACTATAGGGGGTCTTAGGTAGTACTGTATAATCCGACAAATTCGATAGTTCGACACTGCCCTGCAAAACGTTTGTCGGATTACCGGGGGCCCACTGTATAGGAAAAACTCAATATGGAAATGGAGATACCGCGCAGTCTAGTTGCGAAGCGTACGGTTTCATGGAAACAACATCTGGGTCATATTGCATCAATCGTACGATGCACGCGAACGATTTAGAGACACCATGCACTATACATTCATTGCAACTTGATAATTTTCCTGCAACACGAATGCAATTTTGTTGGTATTTGCAGTGTCAGTAGTGTTTGCTTATACAAATTCTTTGAAGGTTCTGGTCTTAGTTGCTGACTATTGTCTATCAATGATTGATATGAGTTATAAGAGTGAAATCTGGAGAAGTAAATATTACTTTATTCGCATGATTTTCTTCAGAGAGCTCCCAATTAAAAAATAGTATTAGTTACATACTACTTGCCAATACCTCGATGTCGCTCGATCGAGCTCAAATTCTCAACTCCCCCCCCCCCGCAACCCGGGAAGCCCCCTTTTAGTCGCCTCTTACGATCAGGCAGGGCATACCGTAGCTCTATTCTTAATTCCAAAGCTACTGGGACCTTGATCAATTTATCGCCTGATCGCCTCCGAAACCTGCATGCTAAATCTCATAAAAATCGTTGATGCCGTTTTCGAGATTCAGATTCTATATAAATTCAAGAATTGCTCGTTTAAAACTATCAATAATACAATATGAATAGTTATATAAATTAAAGGAAACTCTAAAATATTTGAAGAAATCTTTTCTTTCGCTCTCCTTGAATTAAACTAAAGTGATGGTATTTAGAAGGAAAATGTCTGCAACAAAATATAGTGAATTGTATGACTTGGTACCTCGTGTTGTTTTGTAAATATGACTTTCATTGTTAACCAGGAGTTTGACAACATAGTAACAGGACGGCAAATAGATATGGACGTGAATCGTTAACACGATTTAGAAGTGCAGCAGGAAAACCTGTTAACACTTCATCAGCTCCGGTCGTTTCCTGTTTTATCATTTATAACAACATTGTTCAACTGCAACTTTGTCATAATGAACCATAAAATATTCAATAGTTGTCAAGTGGATGATACTTGTAAATTATTCCGTTTGAAATGCTATTGCACATGCTACATTATATCATAATAATATATTATTTTATATATATTGTTTGGAAAATTGATTTTAGCATGGAAAATTGCAGCGATGTCTTCGTAACTCTTAAAACTAATCGCTCTGACTAATGCTCCGTAGCATCTGCCGCATTCGGTTCTGGGAAGCCAGCCAGGACTCCGCCGGGAAGTCGCCCGTTCTGAGAACTCCAACCACCGTTGTCGTCCTTCGTGTTCGACAATAAGATCAAGAGACAACCGAGTGGCGTTGACATTTGCCGCTCTAATGTCTCCTGAGGTGGCCGTCGGCTTTGGCTTCCGCTCGGCCCCGCTCGATTTGATCGCTACCTTTCTTTTGTTATTTCTAGATGTTTCTGGCGGCGATACGTCTTTGTTTATGGACCGAGAGTCAATGATTTATGTAGAAAAAAACTGGTTTGAATTATTTCCTCTACGAATAGTTTCGTTTAGAATCTATTTCTGGTTTCGTCGTGTTAAAAACATATCCTAGTATCCCAAGTTTTCTTAGCTTTGCTAAGTATGTTTTAGTCATCTACACATATTCAGAGTTCATTATACGAAATTCAGGCTCTAGTTACTTTCGCAGCAAAAAAGATTTGCGTCATTTCGCCATGAATACGATAGAAGGTGGAGAGTGTTTTTTCTCTTCACGATCACTTGTCGGAACGAAGCCGCAATAGACACTGGCACGAGGACATTGACCGTGCCTCTAATATTTAGACTTAGAGGATTGACTTACATGGACATACGGTTATTATACCGAAAAATTATTTCAATCTGCCATCAACAAGCAAAAGACATATAACAAAGAATTACTTTAATATATTTGCACGTAATTTTGTGACGTTAGGGTACTATCAAATTATAGTTCTAATCTGTACAACGATCTATCGTAAGCTTCACTTTGTTTGAAAACACGTGATGTTTCTAAAATGCCTTTTATCAATGTTGAATCAAAAGTGGAGCTAATAAGCGACATCGCTTGGAAATGAAATAAAACCGCAAGTGTTTTGATATTTCAAGTTTCTGACAAATTAACTGTCGCCACGATAGAGTTGTTTGCAGGGATTTTCGACCAAATTTCCCTTGCCAAAATTTTTTCAACTGCCTCCCTACTAATAATTATGCTTGCATTCTGATGAAAATTTTATAATACATTTATAAAAATACCAATCTGAGACAGTTTAAAATTACATAATAGCATTTCTGTGTGAAATTAATTTTATCTTTTTTTTGCTTTGATGTGGTCCATTTCTAAAATTGCATTAAGCGAAGCAAATACTTTGATTTCAAATTTTTATGTTATCTGTGCCCGAAAAAGTTCGGATTTGTATCTAAGGCTTGTATGGGACCGAAGGCTATCACATCTCCAGCCAGCATGTTTGTAAATCAAGGTGTGCAGTGCGTTTTGTATATATAGTTTATAGATACCGGAGGAGTCGGCGAGCACGTTGGCTGCGCGAGCGCGCCCAGTCAGAGTGCCGCCGCGCAGCTAGACGCACGCGCGATCTGCACGTGAACACGACGACTTACGTACGCCATTCATAACTGAACATCGACGCGGGACTCGTTTTTTACGAAACATAACAATTGCACGATGTCAGTTTGCATGTATCTATTCTGTCCTTGGTTTTTTCTCGTGATCTACTTGGCGTTTCTCATGCTGGACGTGTGAGTGTGCCGTTCGAAGGATACAGCGAGGACCTTAGGCGCACGGCGCGGAGCCAAGAGCGCAGGCGCGGCGTCTCAATCGATACTCGAAGCGGCTCGCCGTCGGGTGCGATAGGCGTACGTACGCAGCTGGTGGCGGGCGCGCTCGGGTGCCGGCGACGCTGCAGCCGCGTGCCGGGAGCACCGCTGGTGCCGGTGGTGTTATGCGGCGCGGGTGCGCGAGGATCTAACTCGGCCCCACGATCGCTCCGCACGCGTCGGGCACGCGGCCGCGCGCCGCGACCGCCATGAGCGCGGCCACGCCGGAGGTGCGCGGCCCGCCGGCCGACGCCGCCTCCGCGCCTGTCGCCCTGCCCAGGATCAAGCCGGACCTCGGCCTCAACGATGCGACGCTTTTCGCTGTTTACTGCTTCATTAAGAATTTCATTGGGTGAGTCCAGTCGACATATTGAACATCCTTTATAGATTCACCTCGCGTCCGAAGGTTCACTATTGTTACTGGTTCCGACTTGTGAAGTGGTTATTTGCGTAAACGTTATTTTATTGTGAATATTGAGATAATCTAGAAACTTTACCATTATTTCTTAATGCTCACTTCATTTGAATAATGCTGTGTAACGTGTTCACTCACGGTATACAGCGTTACAAATAGCCACCACCGTGGCCAGAATAGACAAAGACTGATTGTAACACATTCTGTGAAATTAAGATTAGGATCATGCTTCTGGTACAGTTACATAAATCATTTGTATTTTTATCAAATTTACGAATAACGTTTTCATAATTGTACCAAATTACCACACAATAGCTTTTAAAATTGTGTTTAAACTATTCATAAATCTCGGATTCCACTTGCACAGATCCCTTGCATAGCATTGCAATATCAATAGTTATCAGGTTTTGCATGATATAGCAAGTCGTGCAAATGCAAGCTTTCAGTATCAACTGACGAGACATTTAAAACAATAGCAATATGCCCCTTTAAATTTACAATGCCCTCCTTTTATTTACAGTGTAAACGTAAACCACGTTGATTTCATATTTGTTTCTATCAATAAACGCAATACGCTTAAAATTCTGTTGAATATTTTATCAGACATACTGGCACCATTTATCGATTCGCAAATTTGGGTTCTGCATATATACGAATTATTATCTACTGATAATGTCTGCAGACATTTGTTTAAATTATTTAGTAATGAAACTGTAATGATGTACGTAAATACAACAAATAAGGCCTCTGTTGCCATAGCCATACTTGAAATCGCTTTCAAACAAGCGATAGAAGGTCGATAGAACAAATCGAAGGAATATCGCTCCGTTCATTCACAAGATCAACGCGCGTAAATACATAAGGCTGCAGAATGATTTATGATTGTCTTACATTTATTAAATAGGTGTTTTCGAGCTCTAGCGCATTAAGAAACTTTTAATAATGTGATCGGTCAAGGTGCCGATTTCGAAACGTTGTAATCAATGCTTATACTCGTAACGATAACAGAGACACGCTTACATTCTCTGGCTTTAGTAGACTGCATAAGTTAGTGTAGTACAGAATCGCAGATATATTTTAGCTTAAATAAATTTAAACCTTAAAATGTTTAACTTTAAATTGATATTTATGCACGAGAAATTGCTTTTATTTATTATATCAGGCAAGTTCTTAAAGGCAACTAATCGGTTACGAATAGTATACGATCGAAGGTACAATTTCAGTTTTGGCTTAAAAATTGCCACAAGTAGTCCCCTCACTCGTCCTAAACTACTGCTAATCCAAGTTCAACGCATCATAAAATTCTTGTGATAAACATATAGTTCAAAGTTACTTTCAAGATATTGCAGCAATGATGACATGATATGAGTGCTTGACTGAATCTACATGCCCTAAGTCTACCAAACCTTCTCTACTCTACATCTCAGTTGTAGCTCTTCTCCGTTACGCTAGTCACAAAGGAGCTCGTTACATTAGTGATAATACTTTGGATAACCAAATATGTAGTTTCTGAAGTAACAAAACGGTCAAGTCACACATATTGATGAGTAAAGTTGGTGAAGTAGATTCAGGAAATTAGCTCTACATGAAATATATTATCTTTTTCACATAGTAAGCAGCCATATGAATTCGTATTAATAACATTAGACATGAAAATTTTTTGTTGGGTCAATTTTTCCATTGCCCACAAGGTTAAAATAGTAAACACAATAAATTCTAAATGCGTGTTCTTCATTTATTTTGAAACTAATAAAATTGGAGTTTTTCAACTTTTCATGATGCTTAAAACACAATGTTTATAAGTTCATAAACAACTACATTTTATCTATTTATTTATAATTTTTTTAGTATTTATTGCTCATTTATCTAACGGCAATTTTCGACCTTGGGATAACCACAGTCACACTATGGCATGTTTACGATTAGTTAGCGACATAATATCTACGAGTATAAAGTTATATGACGGCTTTTATTTCTCACCTAACTCAATGGCTTAACACGACATCATCTGCACATTGACACTAAAATTACTTATGCAAATGCATTGGCCAATATAAAATTCGTTTTTATAAGACATTTTCAATATTTTGTGTTTACCAAGTATATTCATGGGTTGGGTAAGATAAGAACCGTTCATACCGATATGAATCCAGCCTTGAGTAGAAAATGTAGTGCCCACGCCTCTATTTGCTAACCTTTACAGAATGTCACATGGTTCCATGTTCTAATGTTCTGGAAATACCTTTTCCGAATATTGGTTCAACTTATCGTAATTATTAACAAATGGATCGTTTTACTTCGTTTTGTTGATCTTAATGTCGTCACAGTTAACCTAAAAGGCGTTAGAAGCTTTAAAGACATTGAAAAAACTTACTATGAAAGCTAAGGCTATGAAAGCAATCTGTGACTAATTGTTATCAATAAAGGGCAGATATCAGCCATGCCGAACTTCGTTAAGAGAAAGTCTTCGGTTAGAAAGTTTGCTTTGTTTTGTTTTCATGTTCAGCTGCCCTGGTCCTCAGTAAATACTTGCAGAATATATATTATATACAAGAGATGTACTCGTAACTTGTAGATAACAAATGTTACTAGCAAAGGGAGTATGCAACCACTGCAAGTTCTTCAATAAAGCTGCGAGTATCAAATGTTATACTATAGTGACTATTAAAATATTGATAATACGATCAAATGATTTTATTACTACCACTGAAGGATATAGTTTAATTAAGATATTTTTTTAATGTTTTCTTTATTCTTCGCAAATGTCGACTTAAAATATCCATCTTTATTATGTGGGAAAAAAACTATCAATATAATGAGGAACTTCTTAAATAGAAACAAATAGGTTAGCTTCTATTCAGCAAATAGAAAATTTGTTTGGTTGCTATGCTATTCTAGTGATGACATTACGATACAAACATACGCAGGTATCGAAGAAGTAGAACAATATGATTTTTTACACGCTTTATATTAGCTTCACTTGTATGTATGTTTGTATGATTGTAACCGACTCCTTCAGATGCGATTTTGACCCACTTTAAACGGCCAGATTTCATTCAAACTTTGTAGATTTATAGAGGGCCGATGACAACACACTAATTTGATAAGATTATTTCATTATTCCATTTGCAAAATATGATTTATGTCAATTTATAGAATTTTTCTAAAATTATTTCCAACCATTATCTTAAGACATAAGCATAAATTAATAATGATATAAATAATTAAAATATGTATTTTTTTAAATAACAGTTTAAAAAAATTAAAAATCACTCTTTTAAAAATAAACCAAACTAAAAAGAAGAAAATAAATAATAGTTTTAAAAACCAAAAAAACACGCTTTTATAAGAAATCCAACTAAAAAAAATGAAAATAATATTTGAATTAAAATAGTGTATAAATGCATTTTATTGTAAAAAAAGCGTGGGGTGCTTGTAAAGATATTACCAAAATAATTATCCTTCTAATCATATCTGTCAGGATTTCTCATAAAAGCTTGTTTTTTGGGTTTTAAAACTATTATTTATTAAATCGGCACTCGTAGTAGAGGCGAACTCTTCACTGTTACGACCAATCACATTGACCGAGTTGGCAGCCGGCGATGTTTCTCGACGTTCTTCGCGAATGCGTTTGCAATTAACGCGTTGCGTTTTCATTTTGCATATCTAAGTCGATTGACGTCCTATTTAACGGCAACACGATCGTATTGAAATGCCGCACGTGTTCGCAGAACGCCGCTATGAAATTTCATTTTCCTTAACAGAAATCGTCGCAGTTTCACTATCACGTGTAGATTGTGGACGGTCACGATTTGATCGCCAATGGTCACTGGTGCGATTGGATATATCGTTGTGCGATACGATTGGGGATTTCATTACCCAACATCCGCCTTTCAATTATGCCATATCTACTATACTATTACAGAATATCTATAATACTTCAGAATAATAATATACAGAACATTCAATCATTAATGACAATCATGATAATAACTGTGACTGAAGAGACTTATTAGGAGTTCTTTGCATTTGTTGTTACACACACTCATAGCCCCACAGTTAAGTAATTAGTACCCTGTGTCGTGGGTATCATGGACAAATACAAAGACAGGAACACAAACACCCAGACCGAGAACAGAAATTTAAACTCATCATTCAAATTTCTGTTTCGCCGGTAATCTAACCTGGGAACCCTCGATTGGCAGTCCGGCATGGTAACCATTGTGCCACGCGGGTCGTCATATTGTGAAATAAATACTTAAGAAGATGAATATACAGAACGTTCAATCATTAATGACAATGTATAATAATAGTAACATATAATAACAGTGATTTACTTTAAAAAGAGCAGTTTTAGTAAGGAGGTTTTCGCATTTGTTATGAGTTATGAAATAAGCTATGCCCAGGATAAAACCTTTGTTGACTGAAACATGTCTAAAACAAGCTGTAAACATGCTATGCGATTGGTTTGAAATAGTATATATTCTTAACACTTAAAATGTTACCCGCTTTTGTTCCCTGCATTTCTAATTGTGAGTTTCACAATATTTAGTAATGTCGATAAAAATTATGCATGCAAAAAAAAAACACGTTTTATTTATGCTGCTTTTTTGTGTTTCGTGATAGAGGAGTATTGCTAGGAAATAAATTTACAGTATAATGTACAATATACAGCATCCGCCTCGCTATCATTTAATAGAGGCTTGGAGGCATCAACTATCTTATTGTATTTTACTGCTAAATTATGCGGCTTTCAATCGGACAGCCTGTTGGATGAGCTTAGGATGCAAACATTGCTTTGTTGTACTGGCATATCATCACTTTCACAAGAAGAAAAGGGAAAGTCACAGTGGCGCCCGCTCCCTTGCGGTCAGATTAGCTCGGACTATCAACCGACGCTAATTCCTCTTGTTTATTTCATTTCACACTGATTGCTGCCCACTAATATCAGTCGATTTCACTCAAGTCCATAATTTTACTTTACCCTTTTTTTCTTTGTCATTGCTATCTAAAATTTCATAATTATTTTCATTTGTTAAAATATGTATGTTTTAATCGGAAATTTTGAAATTTGAAAGGTAACAAGAAACGTTCGTTTTCTTACGTAACTCTAACCGATATCATCAGCACGTACTCAGATTTTTATCATACCGTATATCAATCTTTGCTGGAGACGTTTTCAGCGCTACGTACTTGTCATATTTGCTTCGTTATCTTTTCCATCATTTCTGTCACGTTGCTAAATAAATATGTCTGCTTGTCGCATTTACATCTTATTATATGGTTTTATTTCAACCGGTATGTTACTGACGTAATAAGCATTCTTATATCTCATAGTTCTTAACTATATACTCTACATTCAACATATTAAATGACCTCATTAGCTCTTCCTGTTTGTATCCTTATTTCTTCAAATAACATTTTCGACAGTTACAACGTAAATAGTTTCAGCAGTTCATTATTGACTTTTTGTTTTCTTCCTTGCTTTAATAAACGTTTCCGTTACTTTGTAGTTGCTATCGCACTTTTTTTATATTCTGTTCCTGGTTTCCAAGTGTACAGTGACATTTAATTATTTTTGCTTTATACCGGCGTACAACAAGCTGTTATTATTAGTTGCCTTATTTATCATTGGAATTTATTCAACACTTCTAATAACTTTAGTTTATATCAAGTTCAATCTATAAAAGTAATAAATAAGTAATTTTCAAATTGAGTAACAGTTATTTAATTACTATTATTTTTAAGACTCGCACTACAAATATCTCTAAACTTTTAAACAGGCTGTGTTTCAATTAAATTTTCATTTTGGTAATTAATATTTTACTGGTTATATAGATTTTTTTTATTTCTATAATGGTTGAATTCGGATTTTACATGTTTATGGTGCACATGGATTACATATTTATTATTTTATTCTTCGCTATATATCCATTTCAGCTGTCATTAAAGTGTCGTACAGGCGGCTTTATTAATTTGCCGCCAGTAGGCTATTAAAATTTTGCCCTCCCTCCCCCTTCCCCCTTTACTGACCTTTTTAAAATTCAATTCTTTACTAATAACAAGCTTGAATTTGAAAGTATTTTTTACCTAGTCAGGTCTTGAAGAACCCCATGTCATAGTCCACTGGAAAGGCTTCAGCTGGAATTTTGTCCCATAACTAACACTTAATTAACTAACATACTTAATTTTGTCAATAAAAAAAATTGGCCCAAATTTGCCGCCCTAGGCCAAATAAAAATAATGGCTATTGCCATTACAAGAACAACTTAAATCATTAGATCAGTTTTCGGCATCTTTACATGCGACATCGAAGTTTACAATTTTTTATATTTTTTATTGTTTGTCAATGTTAACAACTAAAATCATCCGAAAAGAAACTGATAATTTATTTCCGGTTTGGTTACCACGAACCAAATTTCTTCACTGATGTTTCCAATTGTAGTTGTCGGTAGCGATCGCTTGCAACGATGCGTTCGCATTTCGATACAATGTCTGACGGGAGACAGTGCGTATATTACGCGCGCAACCTTACGTAATGTGTAAGCGCCGCGTTCCTATTCGTATTATATCACTTTATTAGTATAATTAGATTCTTGATAAAATACTACCGAGTCATATTGAACGACTAGTTACGGCGTTACAAACAGAAGGAGAATGGGTTCACGCGCTATATGAAATATTTTCTCATTGTTTCACCATCAAAGAGTCTCTTTGCTTCTTTGTACCTACCTACTACATTATTATTTCTCTATGCAAACTTACTTTTATCCAGAGAAACTTCTTCACTATTTAGCCTCCATAGTATTGTAAAAATTATTGTTATCAAGTCGCAAAGCAGTGTACCCCCAGGCCTCACTAAAATCTTTTATCGGGACATAAAACAAACTTATCTTAATTAAAAACCGCTATTGTTTATTATTTCATCATTAGCCCCTAGAGCCTCGCTTTTGCGTCTTGCTTTACGATATTGCAATATAAATGAGCAATCTCGGCAACTTCACAAATCTTACTTAAATTAAACTTATTATCTTAACGGCGAAGCTGCCAGCCCGCCCTCGATACGCTCCAAGGACGACCTTCTACGTTTATTGGATCTATATTTGTTTTAGCTGGAGAAAGCTGATTTGTTTTAATGGATTTCTTTACTAGGCTTAATTCTGGATTATTTATTCCCACTATGTTTAGTCTACTGTACTTTATAGAACTAGCAAAAGAAAATCTACTTACAAATGACGACGTCATGGACTTGGATCGCTAGTGCCCTCATGTCCCGTATCCAATCATCGGACATTAGTCATCGAACCTTAAACTTTGATTTGATATAAAATAAAATAAAAATTAAAGCAACTTTAAAATCTATTTTATTATTGTTTTGTATAACGCTTATTAATAATCGATTAGTATAGCCAAATTGATTACTTTCACGTTCGATAATACTGCAACTAGAAAAGAATTACTAAGCTGATTCAAATTATTTCAAATGAGATTCTGTAGCAGAGTGATGTGAAAAATGAGGGTTCTCGCTTTACAAGATTCCTCAATATGCCTGGGTATATCGGTTTCCAAGGTTTCAGCAGAGTCAACAAATGTATTCGCTGACCTCAATTGCCTCAAGGGCTCAGTACGAATAAGCCCGTACTGCGTTTATTTGTTTAGGCTTTTACTGGCCTCTATGATCGAATATTCGATATTCATATTTTATATTTATTAATAACTCAGCTTATTACGTATGTTGAAAGGCTGAGAATAGGTTTTTCTATAAATGCCTAAAAATTCTTTCGTTTTTCTAAAAATTCTTTCAATCCGTAAAATTTATGAGTACGTTAAAATATTTTTTTAGATTTACAATGGTAAAATACATAATGTTATTGATAAAATATTATCATTAGCACTCATTATCATTAATTTTATTTCTACTATAAAATATAAAGCGATGTGTACTGGTTGTTTTTGTACAAATAAATATAATATAATTATGACCTCAGGGCATTTCCTCAGTGTGTGAAATACCTAACACAGTCTACTTTAGAAAACAATGCTGAATGTATTCACGTTTACGTTATGCCGAGCTGAACTAGGATACTTTACACAATGGATCGAACACAAACAAGAATTAACATACGACCAAGGACGAATATTTGCATGTCTCACAAATATTTGTCGCCGCCTGATTATAAGATAAACATAGGAGAGAACTCTGGTATTGTAATTTTACAACACGTTGCTATGCCGTTCTTTTCCCTTTAATGGAATAGTAAGCTAGTGTTCAGTACACGTGACATTGGATGTAGGAGATCCACAATCAAGCATACTGAGTTGTTTCAATATTACACATTTATTGTTGCCAATCATGTGGCTGACACATGAAAATATTGCCTGTAACCACTGAAACGTAAGGAATTACTACCATGCATACTGAGTTGTTTCAATATTACACATTTATTGTTGCTAATCATGTGGCTGACATATGAAAATATTGCCTGTAACCACTGAAACGCAAGGAATTACTACCATGCATACTGAGTTGTTTCAATATTACACATTTATTGTTGCTAATCATGTGGCTGACACATGAAAATATTGCCTGTAACCACCGAAACGCAAGGAATTGCTTCACAGTGGAAATGGTTAAGGTTGTGCTAAAGTAACATAATGAGGATTAAACAAGTTTAACAAATATATTACAGCATTTACATATTTTTGTTATCCCACACCGAATTATACGAAAGTTGAACTTTTTACAGGGATTATAAAAGTTGCATTGCCTCTCGCGTTATGCAAGCAGTTGCATCTGCAGTCCGCTGATGTGCATACATAAAACCTGTTGCGTAGCGCCTGTCCACCATATTTTTAACCACTCTTCCTCACTTAATATAAGTAGGCACTCGTTTATTGCATAAGAAGAAGCGTCTACCGTCGAGAACATTCGCTGATTTTGCGATAAAGATATTGTTATGAAGACAGAAGATATTTTGAAATCAGTAATGCTAACCAAAGATTCGTGCGAAACATTGGTTAGCATTACTGATATATCTACATGTTTCAAGCTTGTTCAATCCATCGTTTCTCATGATCCGTAGAAATGAAATGAAATATTCTTTATTCACTGTACGGTTCCTTTACAAACTCTAGTTCATTCGGTATCCAATGGAAGACGCAGTTTATCTACTTGGATAGCTTCTAGCACTTAAAGAGCTTTGTTGAATATAATCCTTGATACCAATAAACTATATCTTTGCCTCAGAACGATCGTAACCAACAACAACTAATAGTACGTCTGTGGTAACAGCCAAGGGCGTACGAACCCTCTCGACGACAGGTGCGCGTTCCCTCGCAAACCGACCGTTCACCGACCCGTCATGTCAGCAAGTCGATAACGAACAGACCTCACTCACTCAGTTAAAATCGTGATATAATGAGGCATCATTACTAAGAAACAAACTCGTGACATGCCACTAACTAGTCACCTACTTTTTGAAACAATAGAGCTAGAAAATCGTATACCTAAGACACACAAATACGAGAATAGAAAAAAAAATTAATTTGAAATGCAAAATATGTCGATGACCTTTGTTTTGGGTTCTGTTTATCAATATATGAAGGACTTTTTGCTGACAAAGTCCTATCTCATTACCATAAAATTACAAAGATAAGAAAGTGGTAGTTTATTGGGTCGTTCAAAATTATTACACCAAAACCATAGTGTTATTGATGAGTTCTTGGTGTAGTTTATCGATGCTTTGGGCTTTGGGTTTTCTTCGAATCCAAAAATTTCGTGTATAACATTACACTCGCATGCATGTATTCTAAACAATAAACATTTCACACTCAGAATTTTCACAATTAACCGGGCATGTCTCATCTCGCATATTGATTGACGTGGTTCCATGGCACCACCCCACGAAACCGCCCCATTCACGCAAGGACGCCGGGAATAGGGACGCGCGCACACTCAGTCAGTTTCAATACGACCACCAACCAGGGAGGACGTTCACCCCCTCGCAACTAGCTAAAACAGCCCGCGCAAGTGTCTATATAGGTGTTTTTACAAGTGAAAACTACCACCAGGGACCCTGGAGGACCACCTAAAACACCACTTGTAAGTACCAAACCGTTGCCCCTAATACTAAAGTAAACTAGGTCAAGCTTCCGCATTCTCGACCCGAAGGCTTTTTATTTATTTATGAAGAGATCGCACCATGTTTGTGTGCTAATTTTACCACGGTTGATGTTCATATTCCATTCTAGCATAGTGTTTATCGACACTGAAACCCATTGTAATTGAGCACGTAATTAATAATTCATTACGCATCTCATACTTGCGTATGTCAAAATCAAACATATTTTGCACTATACTGCAATTCATGTAATCCTACAACTTTAGCTAAACATACTTCTAGTAGAGAAAGTGTCGCTCGGTAGCTAGTTTTATTATCGATACACGACATCTTGTGACCTCCGACTTTAAATTAACACTCAGACCAAGTACTTTAAGAGGTCTGCCAATCCATAGTGTCCTTTATTTTACTGCCTATTCTGATTCTTGAAGTGCTTTGTCGTTATGGAGTCAAAGCCTCTTTTATTTCAAATAATAATTTCATTTCAAATAACATTTAGATTCTCCTTCTTAAAACCATGATTTTGATTATTACTACTACTTTCTCGCTTAGAAATACAGAATTAATAAAATCCATATTTTTGTTTTTATGCTAGTCTGGATTTGTTCAAGTCATTCATACACTAGGAAATTACATGAGCTTCCTCTCAATATTCTGAGTCGGAAGCATTAGTCTTCATGACTGTCGATTACGCTCCGATAATCTTGATCCAATCTCATTCTCCTCATTTTGATTGGAGAAAGTCAATATAGGACGACGCGTTGTTCATTCAAAACCTGCACGACTTCGTTAATCGTTGGAAATCATAAATATATTGTGTTTCAATTACACAATCAACCATATTTGTAATGGCATGTGTAATCAATTGATTTACTTTTATTTTTACTTTAAATCGTTTTGCTTATTTGCTCAGTGTCCGAGACTTCTACTAATAAATTGACATCTGAACACGTGTTAAGGGGACGTATACGAAATTTTGGTGATTTCGCTGATTTACCTGATTTAACACATGAGATTTTGCAGTTAAATTACAGCATTTCCATAAGTTTCATTGCACAATATAGGTAAGTGATCATTTCATTAATAATCTAATACATTTGCCACTTTTTTAGCTTACGTCAAGATTTATAATGCGAGATTTAGTTTACTTTAAAAGATTTTTAATGCCAAATTTTCATTAATAATTTGATTTATTTTTCAGGAAACGGAATGATTATGAACTGAAGTATATTTATGAAAAATAAATTTTATGAAAGATTATTTCAATTTTCCGAAATCAAATGCAGTTTCTGGCCCATTTTCTCTCAATATTGACTAAGTTCAATGTTTTTTTACTAATATTTTTTGTATGAGAGTGGCAAAAAGTGGCTCATACACTATGTATGTGATTATTACAGCAATACATGGCATTTTTTTCGATCTGTTTAGATTTTAATATGATTCAGAAATATTTGATATTCTATACCTATTACAGTAAAATTTAAAGGTCTATTAAGCAAAATAATGAAATAAAAATTAAAAAGTGGCTCATTTAATAGTTTATTATCTTCTTTAAACTAAGAGGCACGCTTTCAATACTGCATAAATCCATGTTTCATCGTATATTGTACGCTTTTATAAGAACATTTTATGAGCTTTAAGTTGTCGCAAGTTAAAATAAAATAGTTACATGGTTGAAGTTTCACGCTATGTCTGTAATCTTCATGAGCTCAAAGGTCGAGTTAACTTTAACCCACAGTACCCACAGTACAGTTTCCATTTACAATGGATCAGCAGTTTTATCGGTTTCCCCGACAACAAAACATGCTCGGCAGCTTATTACATGTTTCTCCTTGTGACTTATTTCATCACTTTCTTCATCATCATTATTTGTTTTCGTGAGACATAAATTCTTTATTTTTTGCATCTAAAAACGAAGCATATTTTTTTCACTCTACCTCTGATTATACTCGTCGTGCGTCCGGTCGTCTAAACTTCCTGCGCCGGTGTCAGGTGAAGTTATTTCTACCTCCCCGTGAACTGCCTCCTCACACAATTCACGTTCAAAGCCAATTATTTTAAATGCGGAAATTTTAACGAGCCTATTATTGTTAGAAATTACGATCATGTGGACTTTGTCACATCTTATTCGTTCTCGGTATTTTATTGCATTTGCTCGAAATATAAATTCCTCGTATGTGATGTCCTTGGTCTAATTCCACTTCGGAAGTGTATGAGTGTCCCATTTAGCTTCTACTCTCGTTCTGAATCTGAACAATGCTCGTGTGACCCCATTTCCTTTGTGATTTGCTGCAACTGGCCTACATTTCGATTGTTTATTACTAATTAGTATACTGCTCGTTCACACCCTGTTGCAACTTTGTATTAGTATTATTATAAATTAGGTAGATTTTTCATCTCACAATCAAGGTATTCTAATCTGTATTATTCTCTCTGCCCAATATGATTTTCTGGTGCTCGGCCACTATTCCTGCCTAAATATAAACGGAAAATTTATTCTGTCTCGCAATATACCACCTTGCGCACTCATCAGGCACTTATAAAAAGCGGCGAGGTCGAACGTAGAACGCGCACGCCACCGTCCACAGTGCGGAGTCCGCATGCGTATCGTGAGGACGCCCGTATCGATATCGATGCTTCATTCACCATCACGTGCAACCGTGGCGCGGTGACGTGGATACGTCAGGTATCGATGCACTACCCGAGCCAATGGCTCTTGGCAGGTCCGGCCTCGGGTGATTGATGGTTGTTCATCACAAGTGTCGGTGGCGCTGTATTAGAAAGACGTGTCCGCATGGTGCAAACTTTGATGGCCGAGTTGCGGGTGCTCATCGGGAAGAGAGCGCCCGCTGCGGGACCACCTCCCGCGCCGCCGCCTCCGTCCCAGCATCAGTACACTCGCAAGGACCTTAAGGCGAATCTAAACAAGAACATGAGTATCGTACTAGACAGGTCAGTTGTGTCCTTCAATTTAACATACCTCATCAAACCCATATCGATCTCCGCTATGACACTTCTAAAGCAACAAACGCATCAACAGGTGAAATGACTGAACTATCTGATAACAGGCAAAATATCGATTGATAAACTTGTTGTTGAACGGGTGGGTACTACTGGGTACTCAAAAGCGCGTATTAATAACTAGTTTGACTCGTGTTCCAAGCGGAACTTCAGCACAACAACATTATATTCAAGTGTGCTAAAATGTTTTTACATATTTAGTTAGGTTCAAACAAAACATAGCCATGGAAGCAATCGCGCAATTAATAAAGAAACTCTATGTTTGATTCCATAGACATTTCCTCTGTGGAAATTATTCACGCTCTATATTGTTTGCGGTTCATTTTAATGCAACTACACGAAGTTCTTCCGAAGAGGGTCCTTGGACAAATCTATGCTATACGTTGCGGAGCGTTTATGCCCTATCAGCACACAAAGTAAAAAATATTTAAAAAAAAGACTTTAAAGATAAGGTTAGGTCATAATAACTCTTATGGCACACCTGGCTTAAAATTTTAAATATACCTATATCAAAAATAGTAATATAGAAAAACAACCATTACCATTTACTTGAGCAGTGTAGACTTTTGATGAAATCAATCTGACTTTACCGAATCATGTGTGAGAATTACCTTTGCATAGTGAACAAATTGCGTGCCTATTATTATTAATAGGCAACGAAAGGCACAAAACAATAATACTACGGGTATTTATTCAGCTTTACAATTAAAATTAAAACAGACTTTTCAGCATTTTCTGAATATTACAACAATCTTTTTCCAGGTGGAAGAATGGGCGTGTGCAGGCCAGTGCTAAATAAAAATTACTGTGTCAAAAAAGTCATAAATATTTATCTTATATAAATACTAATTTGCAAGAAACAATCTTTCGTCCCTTAACACTATAATGATATCGTCATTCCATATTTTTTCAGCTTCTTCTTAATTTCATGTTTTCAACTAGTTTATTTAGCCTCGGTGATGATGAATCTGACGAAGCATTTAACATTGTTAGAACGTAACATACCTTATTTAAATTCTACTAAATCGCTGTATATATATCTATTCATATACTCATCTGCTGCACAGAGTAGGATGCAAAACAAATTTATTTCACCGCAGGCGCCCTACTTCCGCATCTCCAGCTTCCATTATCCTGAATGAGGCTGCAAGTCCCGCGTGGCTTTTGTCCTGAAAAACTGTAGCGTCGGATGCCAAATGAGTGCCGTTTTGAAAACTATCTAATACTGTGAGTGCTTAGGCTTGTACTATGCTATGCAGTGTCTCATTTAAGAGTGCGACTTCTGTGGCGCCTTTTATTAACAAGCCGAAAGTTTTGGTGAAATAAGTATTTAATAAAGTATGGAAAATGAATACTTTCAGTCAGTGGAACATTATCAGTTTCTCCATATATCCTTCAAATATATTTTAGGAAAAAAGTTGTCTCGAAATCAACCCTATTTATTTTAGTTTTTGGAAAATCAACACTTAAGTGTTAAAGTTTTGTCAATATTTATGTCAGTAAGGGAGCCCGAGATTTCAGTAATCTGACGATTTATTTTGAACAAGAGGGTGAGTTTTTATAATCTATCTCAATCAAATTACAATATACCATTTCCTACCCATGTTCGTGCAAATAAAGAATTTGTTTTTGACTTTACTGTTCTCGATTTAATCGAAGCATTTCGTAGTTTTTTTTAAACCCGACAGACAAACATCTTCTTTTGATAGAACTTTAATACTTACGGCTATAAAACGGCTTTTTTGTATCGGGGAGGAAACCTTCAAAAGGTACCCGGCGCCTTGGGAGAGGATACCGGGCTATGTGGGATTTGACCGCACGGATTTGGCTGCCTCTGCGCTTGGGTAGGACTCCGGGATCTCCAGTGGAACGCACCGGTGTCCTCCACGCGCGACACCCCAGGACGGGCCATCTCTTTGCTAGTTTTACCCAATAAAATATTATCTGTAGTAAAAAAACTGTCAAAACTGTAGAATTGTTAAGTTTTATCTTAATTCATCATCGTATATTATAATAATTGAAGCACCAAAATACATTGCCTAGCATTATTTGAGGTATAAAGTTCCTTTGTGTTGCTGATAAAGATTTAAGTGTCACGTGGCTTAAAAGCAAATTAAAACTCATTAATGTACACTTAAATATTTAACAGCGTACTAAATGACATAAAACTTTACCTATTCTATTGTTTACTTCAATTTTTAATTAATATATTATGATGAAAGTATTTTTTAAGCTACTAATAAAATGAAGTAATTAAGTTTATTTTTATGCTGTTGAATATTTTCTACTTTAATATAAGAAAAAAGGAAATTATTATATTAACTAATATATTCTTCATTTTAATTTAATGATATACATACCTCCTTATATGTAAGCAATAGAATGACGTCCCTTGCAAGGCAAAGTTTGTTTGGTAAAAAGTTTCACTTGGTCCTGTGCCTTTTTTGGTATTGGGGGGGGGATTCAAAGAGTACCCAGTGTCTTGGGAGAGGATACGGATAGGAGGATTGGAGGATTCCGGGATCTCCATTGGAACGCACCGGTGTCGTCCACGCGCGCCGTTCCAGAACGGGCCCATCTTCGGGAGAGCAGATGTGCTCTTCTGCACCTTCAGGTGTTCACGGCGGCATGCGGCCATGCACACACCGCCTTCCCTCCCGGGGCTGCTGGCTGGACGGGTCGAACTCCCACTCTCAGCGTCCCCAACCCCGGAAGCCTTCTTTTAGTCGCCTCTTACAATCAGGCAGGGGATACCGTAGCTCTATTCTTAATCCCGAAGCTACAGGGACTTATGTCCTATGCCCAGACATGACTGACTCTCGTTAATATTTCTAGTGTGTTTAAGCAATAAACCTACGTGGTAGCTATGTCTATTGTTCAAATGTCCTTGAGAAAAATTTACTAACTTGTGTTTTCACAAGCACACATTTACACATAGCAAATTATCTTCAACGGACGTGTGCATACGATAACTGTCTAAACGTGGGAGCCTGAGATCTTAACCATTAGGCTAACACTTCTTCAAGATACCTATATTAATTTATATTAAAGTGGTATCACAATTTAATACAATATGACCTATGAAACTTTTTGATGTGCGCTACTATATTCACTTGGATCCAACGAAAAACTTTCTACGGGAAGATTGAAGAAATGATTTCCTTATGTTTTCCGGTGTCCATACCATGCATTACATCGGCCATCAAACTGTCCGCCGAAAATAGACTGTTTACGCGATAGCGAGGGTGTCGGAAGAGCGCGCGAGGCGTGGCCTGGGGATTGATGCGACGATATTAACGCTATTTACATCGGTCTATGTCGAAACGTGTCGATCTCCGACGGGAGTTGGCATCTGGCTGCGGGCTTGTTTGTGTAATCGTTTGGTACGGGGAAAATCGTGTAGACAGCTAGGTAGGGAAACAATCATAACGTCCCATCATTGGTTAGACTAACCAGAATGATGATAATAATAAATTCAATGATCTATTGACAAACGATTTATTAGCATTAGATTTGTGTTTTTTGTAAGTGGAGAACCATACAAGGTTGGGCTGGGGAAGTACGAGTACTACTGGTGCATCTATTTATGCCGTTAAGCAGTTCTTGCAATGTTTTGATGGAAAGGAACCGGCCATACTAATATGAGGCGACCATCAGGATTAGCAGCGCAACAGTTTACAGCTAATAACAGAACTCGAACTTGGAGTTGTGTGTAGATTTTAATGGGTTGCAGCAACCGCTTAATAAAATGCGAACTGCATAAATAATACTTAGTGTGTATTTGTATTGTATTCTTCGTTATAACCTGTGACCAATATACATATACAGATTTAGTCCATGTATGTGTAAGTACCGTGAAAATATTAAAATAACCAAGATGAAGGCTAAACGTTAGTATTCTGTGGCTAAAATAATGTTTAACATAACCTTGTGCGAAGCTACTGATGATACGAAAAATCCGTAAGTAACTTTTAGTCCAGTTTTTAACACTCTTTGCATAACTTACTCGTAGTTCCACATACTGGTACTTACCTCAGATTAAATGTGATTACATATTTGTATAATTATGTCGATTCAAGTTATGAGGCTCTATAAAACTCCACGCAAAACTGGGTCTAAGTAATTGACACGGTCTAATGGAATATACTTAGCATAGATAGCAATAATAACTTGCCGTATGTTTTCACCAGATAAACTCATTGCAACACACGATAAAATTAATTGAAAACATTTGCAAAAAGCATGTGATACAAGCAAGTGGGTATTATTACTCAGTGGTACGACCACTAGACTAGGACCACTTTAACGCGCTACTCCTTCCTCAAAATGTTATCTATACGTAGTTGCTGTAACATGTAAATCCGTCTCTGAAAATATTTTTAAAGTTCTGGAATCGATAATGGTATGGTAAGAACGTGGGATGGTACAGATAAATAATAAATAAATAACGAATCACACTCATAGCCCCACAGTAGGGTAGTTACACCCTGTGTCGTGGTTACCATGGACAGACACAAAGACAGAAACACAAACACCCAGACCGAGAACTTATACCCTGTGTCGTGGGTACCATGGACACACACAAAGACAGAAACACAAAAACCCAGACCGAAAACTTCTGTTTTGTCAGGGTAAATAAAAAATAAATAAATAAATAAATGGTGCAAAAAAGAATGATTAAGGTAGAAATTCTACACCCAAATAACGTTTCACACTCATAGCCCCACAGTAGAGTAGATATACCTCGTGTCTTGGGTACCATGGACACACACAGAGACAGAAACACAAACACCCAGACCGAGAACAGAAATTTAAACTCATCATTCAAATTTCTGCTTCGCCGGGAATCGAACCCGGGACCCTTCGATTGGCAGTCCGGCATGGTAACCATTGCGCCACGCCGGTCGTCGCAGGTCGTTATGATTATGTTGGGATCTGCGTTTATTGGATGAAATACGAATGCTATCGTACATCTCTCGTAAAGGTGTAAACAGTCGTAACTACGCGTGCACTACACTAATGTATTGAATATTTTAGTAATATTTCCTCATATTATGCACTATGCAAATTGTACGTTTTGCTTTAATAGTACATGCCTGCCTGCTAATAACATGCCACAGGACTTATGCTAAAAGCATACTTGACCATTTAAAATTTATTATAGCGGTATATGAAAAGAATTACTGTAATCTGCGTGACAGTTGTAATTTTAATGGTAGTTACATTGTGCAACTTTATAATATATAATTATAAGCTTTGAGTGAACAAGTGTATTAGTTATGTGCATTTTGCAATATGAAAAGTATTTGTATGTTGATATAGTAGAGATTTATCTGAACTACATCAGTTGAAGTATATAAAACTAAATATAGAGCAATGTTGATACCTCTTCAGAAGAATGAGTGGTATTGAACTTGAAGAATTCATCAGTGTTTATAAAGACTGATGAATTATTTAGTTGAATTACGCTAATGTATTCCTAAGCGCATCGAAGCGCGCATGGCCTGGCGGCTAGCGTAGAACGCAAGCGATCTATGCAGCTGAGCCAAACGGGCGCGGTCGGGTGTGAAATGGGTGACCGCTAGTGGCAATAAATTTCATGCGCGTTTCCGTGCTTCGGAGGGCACGTTAAGCCGTCGGTCCCGGTTGTTGTCGATGGATGACAGTCGTCGAACCTTGTCGGAGGCCTTATGGGCGGTTTGAAAACATCCGACAGCGGGTTGGCCACTAACCCGCATCTCCACCAACCCGCATTGGAGCAGCGTGGTGGAGTAAGCTCCAGGCTTCCCCAATAAGTGGGAGAGACCCGTGCCCAGCAGTGGGACGCAAAAAGGGTTGCAGCCAATGTATTCCTAAAAAGGTATGATGATGATATATCGTAATTTGACAGTTCTGTTATCTCCTATTTGTACAACTTGCTACAGGCATTAATTTTTATCTGCACAGTTTCATATAATTGCAAATAATTTAGTAAATAAATAACTTTAGTTTTAATTAATGATTATTGGATGCCTGAATAAGGTACACTGTTCAAATACTATTGCTAAACGCAAACACCTATATTTTTTGTAAACAGTCATCAATAAATGTTTTTCATTTCATTTCATTTTCATTTCGTTTCATTTCGTAACTGAAAACTGTACAGTATATCTGGCAGTGCTAGTTTTAACTGTAAAGTTAAAATTGTACGCCTAGAACTGAAGGTCTGTAGTCTGCTTAAAGATGTTTCACGCAAAAAGCTCTTAGTCTAATGTAGCGTCTTTCTTTTGTGCTTTTCGACAAGGATAGCGAGACGTATGATTATGTGCGGGCTTTCCTACTTATACTTAACGGCAACATTTTAGAAAAGCTGTAGGATTCACAAAGAAAACGAAATACCTATGTCTTTGTTAATTTGAAATGAACTGAAATGAAATGAAAATATTGTATTTGCACAAATATGGGTGAAAAAAGGTTTTACAAAAAATATTTAGAGCTCCATATTTACCCCGTAGGGTGTACAAATTTTAATTTAATTTAAAAAAAAAACTAATTAAATTTAATGACTTAATTTACTTAAACTTAAATTCTTAAAATTACTATTAAAGAAGGGCACACTAGAAACATTAAAGTATGTAGTTTTAAATTTGTAAAGTTTTAATTAATTAGACTTAAACCCAATTTTGTGCTTTTTATAATAATTTATTTTATTTGAACCATTCGAGGTTCGCCGTCACCAGCTTTGGGCACCCACCAGGATGGGTTTTTGTACGCTGAGAGGAAAAAAAGCTGGCGGAAAAAACACCTCCCAGGTTTTTATGCCGCGGACAAAATTATTTATTATGTCATGTTATTTTGTTTCTTTGTGTTGTCTTCTATGTGTCGTATCCACTTGATTCTCCGCCCTTTGTATCCTTCTAAATTTTGTTTAATAAAGTTTGAAAATTTAAATATAACTTAAACCCTGGTACTGCCTACTGGTACTTACGAGAATCACAGTTTGTTCTTTTGATTCCGTCGCCAATACATATTTATCTTCAACGTCATGATTGATACCATAAGAGGTACTTTTCTTCAATTGAATTCAATGTATTGAATGAATTTTATATCCAATTTGATTCGTTTGGTTTGATTTGAAACTGAGTTTGATGTCTGTTTCTAAATATTTTAGACGTAGCTTTAAAATCTTAAGATTACGATATAAAAACATCATAGTAGTTATTGGTATCTCGCACTTTTCGCATTCTTCAGACTTCTATAAACATCGAGCTGTTGATATACAACAAGTAACGGAGTTAAATTATAACCACTGATTTAGACTTGAATTTCAATCTACAAATAGACTGCAAACTTTATATCTTTCCTTTTTCAACTAGACTGTCGTTAAGGTGTCTTAAAAAAATGAATGCTATTGATGATCGTTTTGTTATATAAGTACCTAATACTATTGCTTACAAAATCTTCAGACCAGACTTTGTAGCAAATACAACAATATCTGTATTGTGTGTGAAAAGCTATAAACGTCGGGCTGTTGATATATAACAAGTACCGGAGCTAATTTATAAGAACTGATTTAGACTTGAATTTAGTTCTACAAATAACTGCAAACTTTATATCTTTCCATTTTAAACAGAATGTCGTGAAGGTGTATTAAGGCATTGATTGTAATGACTATACAATGTAACCAATAAAATTTTACTGCTATTGATGATAGTTCGTAATCGTTTTTATTACCCCCTCAAATCATGCGCCATTTGCACAACGTATGAATGATCACTGATCAAATTAAACTTTGGTTGTACAGTATCTATACTTCTTTACTAACATTTTTGAGCTGATTTGTTTGAAAGCTAAATCTCGCGAACTTCTGTTTGTAATGGAAAAAAAATTAGATCTCTTAACCTTTTTACCGACTTCCAAAAGAAGGAGGTACTGTATTCGGCTGTATGTATTTTTTTTTTTTTTATATATGTTCACCGATTACTCCGCCGTTTGTGGACCGATTTTCAAAATTCTTTTTTTGTTCGTATGCTTATACTCCCGAGGTGGTCCCATTGTCACCAAATCAGGATCTGATGATGGGATCCCAGGGAAATCGAGGGGAACTCTCAAATTTTATAGGCACACACATTGATTTTCTTATAGTTTCTGAAGCATAACAGATATTTGTGCATTGTAATCATCATCTCATGTTGCTGAGCTGATGATGGAAGGTACTACGACGGTGAGGAGTTGAGAGCAAATTCTTTCAATAAATGGTCTTTTGTTCGAAATCTTACATTCCTGAGGTGGTCCAACTGTCACCAAGTCAAAGTCTGATGATGGGATCCCAGAGAAATCGTAGGAAACATTCAAATTTTATAGTACAACAAATGATTCTTATATTTTTACTAAAGCAAAACAGGCATTTGTGTATAATTATCATCATATCATGTTGCTGAGCTGATGATGGAAGGTACTACAACGGTTAGGAGTTGAGAGCAAATTCTTTCAATAAATGGTTTTTTATTCGAAATCTTACATTCCTGAGGTAGTCCAACTGTCACCAAGTCAAAGTCTGATGATGGGATCCCAAAGAAATGGAGGGGAACATTCAAATTTTATAGTACAAAAAATGATTCTTGTATTTTTACTAAAGTAAAACAGGCATTTGTGTATAATTATCATCATATCATGTTGCTGAGCTGATGATGGAAGGTACTACGATGGTTAGGAGTTGAGAGCAAATTCTTTCAATATATATTTTTTTGTTCTAAAACTTTAACTCCTAAGGTGGTCCAACTGTCACTATGTCATAATCTGATGATGTGATACTGGGCAAATCGAGGGAAACACTGAAACTTAATAAGCACAATATTATTCATAATATATGTACAGAATTATTAAAGTTACTAAAAAGAGTGAAATAAATTAAGTTTTTAACAAAAAAATAGAACCGACTTCAAACGGTAAAAAATAAAATTGTTCAGTACCTACTTCTTCTTGCATGGTAATGACTCTTAAAACTATTTTTGGAGTCGGGCCCTAAGTAAAATGTCCTGTCTTAGTAAATATAGTGTACCTTTCGTTCGGAATGGGCACCGACTCCAATATAGTTTTAATAGTTATTAACATAAGCAAGAAGAAGTAGGTACTGTCCCACTGTCTGTACTGTCGATGCCCATTTAGAACGAATGGTACCTACGACATTTTACTAAGGGCCCGACTCCAAAAATAGTTTTAAGAGTCATTACCATGCAAGAAGAAGTAGGTACTGAACAATTTTATTTTTTACCGTTTGAAGTCGGTTCTATTTTTTTGTTAAAAACTTAATTTATTTGTATCTAAATTATTTAATACACCATAAGGTAAGTGCGTACAAATACAAGTAACTAGACTAACTAGTCTTAATGTACGAGTAGGTGCAGCTGCTAACGCTCATGGTTTTGCTTAGCTTTTTGCGATTTTTTGCAGACCTTAATGAGGCAGGACACTCAGGGCCAAAAATGTATGTAACACCTTTACTGTGTTCTTGCGAATAAGTTAAATATGTATATGTGGGAGTTATTACGCGATGACACAAGTTGGCTAGTTTCGCCTTCATTAACGCATGACGGATGGATTTGGGGGGGTCAAGTTCCCTGTGACCCCCTTCCTCCTGGGATCGCGTCTGGTATGTTAGGTTCAGTGTGAAGGTACCACGAGTTCTTGGCGTGATTTAAATATTTTATCGTGATCGGAGAGACAGCACAATAGCAGAATAGATATTATGATGATGGTAACCATGATATGTTGTATTATCTGCATGCTAAAAAGTTTCTTTAAATAATACCAGCCAGTTGAGGAGGTTCTCTGTGTATTTTTATTTCTGACGGATGGAAATCTCTTTACCATTTTTGAGTGATTGGTGGTACTTTTTAACGTACACAAAAATATACCCCGTTAAATAGCTATTACAATAAAATAACAACTTTTCAGTAACTTAGCGTAGTTATCATCTACTAGTCAAGCATTCGTCACAGGTATTATCTAGAAGCTACAAGTCAACTTAAAACATTAGGCATAGTACTTGGGATGCCACTATTCAGTTCTATGTAAAAATATGAATTTGTTTTTACATTTTGATGTGCCTTAACCACTCTTATCCAAAAAGTAAAAAAAAAAAACACAAATAAAATGAATCAAATTTTTTTCCTGTGTATGTTTTCTGTGGTGTAGACTTAGTCGCCAATAAAGTTTCTTTCTTTCTTTCTTCTTCTTTCAATTAAAAGGTGCATTATAGGTACAAATAATGATAATAATAACCGGATCAATAGATTCGAGCTTTTCTAAGAAAAGAATATAAAAATAATAATATTATTAATATAACATAATATATAAAACTATTTCAATGTTCATACTTGTAATTAGTTAAGTTTTAAATTATTGTAATATTTGCATACCTCATGAAGGTATGCCTCATATGGCGAACCATTATGTATGGCCCGTTGCGTTTACACGGTTCCAGTGACACTGGCGCGGCGTGCGGGGAGAGGTCACTGGATTGACAAAATAAGAACGATTCTATTACGATGCAGCGCTGGACACTGGACGCTGTACTGGATTGAAACATGTTTACATTGATCCAGTGCCGATCCAGCCTGCATTCCAGCGCTGGATCAATATAAATCGACCATTAAGTATTGTCTGCCTCCTGTAAGTCTGGCCGGCAACTGCAGCTTTTGAAGTGGGTGCAGCGGTGACACTATAAAAGTTCTACCACTTAGATTGTTGATTTTAATATACGACATTCAAATAGTTATTGCGTAAAAAAGTTAAAAACGATATTACTGGTGTCACGTTTTCATGATTTTGCATGATTTTATGGAGATATGGATTTTACACGACTGTGTCGTGTGGTGTTACGTTTTATTATTTTGTCGATACGATTTACCTATCTATTTCCATGATAAGCGAAATAATCTTAAAATCGGACACTTTTCGATATGTGCAATCCGCACTAACGGCTACAGCATACAAGTTATCTACAGCTACAGTTCACCTATCAGCGGCATCACAATATGTAATTTACCGTGTGTAAACTCAACGGCAGCATATAAGCAATCGATTAAGCCTTTAAAGATTAATAAATTCCACAATGTGATAATGCCGCATTATTACGTTTGCATTACAATAATTGTGTAATTTTGTAGTGTTTATATTAATGCTGTACGTATTGCGGCATGTTTCCATGGCTTCGGGTTTATTCCAATCAAGAATAACTTAACATTACATTACTTCGTGCTACAGTAGTAAGGTGTTCTTTGTGAAGTATTGAATTTTATTACAATTCAACTTGGCTCTAGATTTTCTTGAATACTCTTAACGTGCCAAGGTTTCGGACGACATTCTTATTTCATTATGATTGCATTACTCAATATATAAAACGTGTTCCGGCGAACGCTCAAAGGAATATATTCTATGGCATAACTCATAATGAACCCCTGGATGACTTCCAAGGCAAGGTGGGTGTGACGGCAATGATGACCGGGTGTCGCGATGACACCCCGTCTAGCCGCAGCAGTCGAAGCACGGAGTCACCCGATGCTCGCACGTTGATGTATTATTCACCGCAAACATCGATATCTTCGTTTACGTTCGGATTACGACGGGCGGCGGGGGTGCTTTGTCGTGGTGACCGCAGTCGCTTGCGCTTAGCCGCCCGCGCACGGCCGCCCGCCGAGGTCGCCGCGAAGCCGTGTTATGCCTCACCATCTAGGTCAATACACTTATTCGCGTGTACACCTTATCGCGCTCCTATTATCGCATTAAGCTCGTTTCGGGCGACTATCGATCGCTCCGACGACGCCGGCAAAAACGCAGTCTCGATTTTTATGAGCGCCGAGCGAGAGCGGGCGCGCGTGTCGCTCATCGGATGACATCAGTTAAACCAGCACGTCCGCTGGAACAATAAGCGTTCAGTTCCCGCGTCGTGATCGCATCGGACGCACGAGGGCCTCGATGGAAGAAGGCCGGTGCGCTACGTGCGAGGCTCTTGGCCGCCGCAGCCTCTCTAGCAAACTGCTACAGGTGGCCACGGCGCAGGCGCACATGAGGACGTGTACGCATGCCTTCCCCTCACCGGAACATGGGCACGATTCGGACCTGGCTTCACGAGCTTTGGCAGCAAAACGCAGGAAGTCGATCGCAGGGTTGAAGTTGAGTCTGACCCAAGAAGCCACCCCTAAGACGTCCACCTCCGAACCCCCACGATCGCCTTTCACTCGTAGAAATACATGGTGCTCGTAAGTTATTGAACTTTAACCTCCCCACCGTTTTATGAATCAAAGTCTCGCATTTCTTTCTAAGCTTTGCATGTCTCGTAGGCACGATATGCAGGTATTCCATGCACCTAGTCATCATTTCTGTGACTGTATTATTCATATCTTCCCCACTCATAATCGTTATCACTATGTTTTTGTGTCATAAAGTATTCTCCACGAAGTATACGTGAGTAGTATTGCGTTTTCCAGGTGGCTCTAAACAATTGTTTCCCATATCTACGTGATACGCTTTAATAACAATACTCTTAATGTAAAGTCAATCGTAACTACGTGTTTTGATTCTAATGTTATCCATTAATTAATAATAGTACATAATGTCTATAATCACAGTAAATACTTTGTAAGTTGCAGCTCTTTTTACGTCCTACTGCTGGACACGGGCCTCTCCCTCCATTATTGGCGAATATATCATTAAGAGACACAGAATCACTTATTTTAATAATACACTGATTTATCGCTTGCTTATCAAAGATCAAGAATAGTATTATCCGGTACTTGAAATCATACCATATTTTAAGACGTCATACATACTTCGTAATCTTGACATACTTTTTGAGGTACTCGGCGAAATGTACTAGATTGTTAAAGATTTGAAGATACTTACAAGATATAAATTAAGATCATGCATTATATGCATAAGGATTTTCGTAGCAGAAAGACATAATTCGCAGGGAATGAGTTAATCTGAACCACATTACCGTCCGTCAGACTGAAACTAACGGAAACTTCAATTGCCCCAACTTACGTCCTATTGAGGCAATAAAAGGAGCCAGGAACTGGGCACTTGAGAGAATTTCTTTGGATTTTTCAAGCAAGAGAGTAAATGAAAGTTATTAAATATGAAAGTGATGAATATAGCAAAGAAAATAATGTTTTTATGGTTTAGGATGTTCACTGAATCAATTTATAAGCCACACGTAGCCAAAGTAACAATCAAAAAGTTCTGCGGTAGGGTTGTTATTGATAGATATTAAAAAAATTATAATCTTAGAATATTTATGGATGTATGGGCCATAATTTAAGAAAAATAAATCCAAATTCCTAGAAACATAACTGCCCTGTAACAGACAGATGGATAATACAAACTTCAGGAGGACGCTCACAGAATATATTAATTGCTTCCACTCTGAACAATACCTCTGACGTACGGCTTACGGGTTTATTACTGTAAAGTTCATACTTCTCATTTCTTACACCCTATTATTATACATGACTTAATCCAACCGTTCATATGCGAACAATGATTCAAAAATAATTGCAGGTACAATAAGTATGATGAGAACTAACGCAAAAAAGATTGTATACCTAGTCATAGTTAGTTTTTGCCACGACAATTGTGATAATTTTCCATATATTATGTAAGGTCAAAAGTGAATTCCGCATGTTGAAAGATCGTTAGTTTGTTAGCTTCCAGTAATTTTCCTTTGATTGAAGTAATTGTGGTTGATTATAACTAGATGTCGTCTTCTATCTTAAGAATGGATTGGATTGTGGTTTCTATGACCTTACTCATATAATATGATTGTTACAGCTGTTATAGTTATAATTTGTTGCTCACATATGCGGAAGGTTAATCTTACTACACCTGCATAATGATAAAACGATGCGGTTCGTTACATAAACCTTTATTATTGTAGCGGTATATTTAATGAAATCTCTACATATTGATGGAGACATTATACTTCCGTCATCCTGTTAATAATAAATACCTCTAGTTATTATTGCAATCATTTTCTTTTTCATGATTACCGTTTCTGATAGCAAAGTCGCTAGAGAGGTTTATGTTATTATTCTATTATTATCCATTAGAAAATACAATTACATTTTTAACAATTTCACAAACTTTTTTTTAATTTTCAACACAATATAACATAATAAATGTTTTTTGCAACGCATTTATTTTATCTGTAGCGGATATTATAGCGACCATTGTGTAAAATTATCAAAAATCTCTTATTATAAAGGATCTAGTTGAACCATGCATGACCTTGCGGCTGGTGCACGTTTCTGTGCTTCGGAGGACTCGACGAGTCATGGGTCCCGGTTATCAATAGGTAGACTTATGGGCGGTTTCAAAATATTAGACAGCGGGTTGGCCACTAACTCGCAGCTCTATCAATCAGCATTGGAGCAGCGTGGTAGAAAAAGAATCCTCGCCCCGTAAGGGAACGAATGGAAACCAATGCTTCAATGCGATGCAAAGAGAGTTGTAGCCATAATAAAGGCCACGTCTAATTTTGAAGACTTTGGATGAATAGGCTCATTAAAATCTTAAACTTCCATGCAATGGGTCCAAGGTTGAAGACTGACGAACAATTTTTAATGTATGTAGTGATACTTGTGTATGTGTAATTATGACCTGCTTGACGACGATAACCACCAACCCGCATTGGAGCAGCGTGGTGGAGTAAACTCCAAGCCTCCATAATGGGGAGACACCCGTGCCCAGCAGTGGGACGCAAAAAGGGTTGCAGCCTACGACGATAAACCTATACGTCTCAAAGTTTCCCAAAGTATATCAGAGGCATGTAAACTCACCGTTCTCACCGTGGCCTTAAAAAGGTTGTTGGTCATAACGTTATCTTTGTAGTTGGTCGGGTCGGTTATGGTAAATAGTTTTGAAACAGTAGTATTTACCAATAACAAAAAAAATATAATTATATGTGAAATTTTATTTTGACAAGTATAAATTAAACGCTATGACGATATAAAATTTTGTGATTGATTGATATCTTTCATATTTCTCTGGCAAAAACTTCTCGCAAAGCCTGCGTCATTCGAATCATTATATTATCATTAAATGAGAACGCACCTCTGATCCGGGTTCGGGGAACTATTGACGTAGCTGTCCTTTTTTGCGCTAACTTAACAAATAATAATCATCAACATCTTTTAATACGCAATAGGTACATGTTTTGTTATCGTAAAGGTGTAAAAGGTATTACTTATATTTTCGAGAAAACTAAATCTAAAGTTTGAACAAATTTGTGTCTTTCATGAAAATAGTTTTATCGACTAATCCGATCTTGGACTTCCAAATCAATTTAGATACTTTTAATGAGCTGCCAAAACATGACTTCCCCATACATTTTATATGAGAAAATTATTTGTGATGTCACAACTCATTTACAGTTTTATAGTCAATTGACATTTTTTTTATTGATGACTAGTAGACCCCGCAGACGTTGTGCTGCCTTAAAAGCATTAAAACTGTTACTGTCAAATAAAAATATAAAACAAATAGTGGCAGATGAATTGTCATTCAGACTATGTCCAACTTCTGGACGATGGCGCGAAGAACCAATGCTTGACAGTTACTGACAGTTTATCTATATAGGAAAATAAAATAAGTTGTTTTACTACTAATTTCGCAATTTTTAGATATTTTATACCGTTTAATTTAAACCTTCCCAGGACTTCTTCATACTTCAAGACCAAAATTAGCCATATCGGTTCAGTCGTTCTTGAGTTTTAGCGAGACTTACGCAGTAACAGCAATTCATTTTTATGTATAGAGAAGATGAAGGTATTAAAAATCATGTTTAAAAATAAATTAATAATTATCCCGCTTTCCATGCGTGGTTTAGTGCCACCTTTTTAAGATATGCATTTTGGAACTTTCTTTGCATAGTGCCCTAGACCCTATTGCTTTGATTGCCCCAAAATTAAAAACATACAATACAACATATTTTGAAAAAGTGTTCGCAGAAAATCGTTGAGATTACGAAAAATTTAACTGTGCTCCATTTATACAGGTTGCCCATTTGTGCAGGTCGCCCACTTGAGCAGCTTTTTTGCTTCTCCTATGTCGAAAGAAGCCAAGGTGCTAGGCAAACTTTGGGGCTTCCATAACTTATCATACTTGTATTTGTATACATTTGCAGCTTTATATGGTTTATTCTGGACGACGTGGTCGCAAAGTCAGTCGCAAGTCCACTTATAAAAAAAACCATCCTTGATGTTCCTTTCACTTTGTGTGAAATACAATATTTTTCTATAAAATGTCCTCTTGCTCACAGTTATAGAAACTTTTATGAACTCTGTATAGGCTAATTAACATTCATTACATTATTTATTGCGCAATTAATGATGATGATACTCTACAAGGTCAGAATATGAATAATTATGTCATTCAGTGTTCATCAAAGCTTGCTGCAATTTCTAGATGGTCTTACTACATACTTGCCGAATAGGAGCTCTATTTCTTGCCTTATAGAAATAGAGCTCCTATATTCGGTAATATAAGAAAAATATGAAACTTTTGTGATTGTGTTTTAACGACTGACATACATACCAGTAAGTTCCTGTTTCATAAAAATCCTTTCTATTTGATAGAGTGGCTGGCGCAAAGCTCAATGATCCAATGAACCTTTTTTGTAGCGGGGAAGAAACCTTCAATAGGTAACCGGCACCTTGGGAGACGGTATACCGGGTTATGTGGAATTTGTACTGCATTAAAACCCCATCGATGTCCTGCCTCTGCGCTTGGGGAGAAATCCGGTATCTGCAGTGGAAAGAACCGGTGTCCACCGCGGGCGGAGCCCAGTACGGGCCCATCTTCGGGAAAACAAATGTGTTTTCCTGCACCTTCAGATTCTACGGCAGCCACCACATGCAGCCACGTACACACCGCCGTCCGTCCTGGGGCTGCTGGCTGGACGGATCGAACTCCACCTATCACCGCCCGCAACCCCGGAAGCCCCCTTTTAGTAGCCTCTTACGATCAGGCAGGGCATACCGTAGCTCTTGATCCAATGTACTTTAGCGACTCAGATACGGTGAGGATAGGGACGTGTGCCAGGCAGTAACAAAATGCGTTGTGCACGTCAAGCTTCGGTCTCGGTTGTCCTCAAATATATTTATTTGAGTCGGCCATATGAGTATATCCCGTAATTAAAGGCAACTTCGTTTAAGGATTCTCTGTAAAGGTTTAATACTACATCCAAAACTAATTGGTTGATGTTCTTAGTAAAAATAAAGGTTTTAAAATCGAATGTAACTTGCATTATGTAACTTCTGCAAATTTACATTATGCCTATCAATACTTCATGCATATTCATATTTACATAACATTGTTTAATCTGTTTACGGTCAATTGTTTTAGATCAGACATAAAGAGAGCGTCAAGGTTAATTTAATTTATTCCAATTACATCAACGTTTTATTTTTACACTTTTATGTCTTTTATTTGTTAATCGCAGCTTTAATGTTGTTACATACGTAGCGCACTTATATCTCGTATTTAACAAATATTGTATTGTTCATTTTAGTTTATATTTAATTGTTTGCGTGATTCATCATTCCCCAAATGTTTTGTACATTTGCTGAGTGGTTAAGTTTTCCTAAAGGTTAAAAATTAAAAAGATTGTTAAAGTTCTGACCATCTCTTAAATAAACTTAATTACTTACATTAAAAATAATGCAAGTATAAGTTGCATTAGTTTAAATTTACATTTTTTGTTTATTTCTTGCAGTAATGAGTTGCGTAACCAGCTCACAATAGCTGAAAGTTATGTAAGCTGAATTAACCTTAACATTGACATTTACTTCAGTTCAATATTTTATCGTAGATCCATTAGTTTCGTTACGTTTTATACCCACTCGTAGTTTTGGTTTTGTTGGTCAAGTGTCGCTATTTCAAAAAAATCACCTATAGCACCTTTTATCTGTCGGGTGGAAAACCCACACTCGATTTTGGGAGAGATTCCTGGTTATATGGTATTTTTATATTTTCTTTAAATATATTATTATATATTTTCAGTTCTTGAGAAGAATTTGATCCGGGATATCCAGAGGAATGTACAAAGTCCTATTCTTAAACACGAAATACAGCTACAGGAACAAATCTTGAACACCTATGGCCTACATAAACGATTGTGTTACGAAAATAATTCATTATTGTATTGCATTATTTAACTTCATATATTTCATAGTTTATCTTACAATATACGTCTGATGTTGTATGTAAGATAAAAGCGAAATTTTGGAAATTATGAAAATTAAGGAAAACATTTCTCTTGAATCCAAAATTTTTCAAATTGATATTATTTAGCCATTATATTTTCTGCACTTCTGTAAGGTTAGTTGGTAGAAAATACCAATAGGCATTAAGCTCGCCTTTTGTTCAATTTGTAAAATTTGGTCAATAAAGAATAAATAAATGTACTAGTACATTTTCCATTTACTTCTATATATTTTAAATTGTCTTACCTTGTTACATGCATAGTTGCATATACAATTACATCAAAGCATTGAATTGTCACGGAGTACGTTATTACATAATGCACTAGTTTTAACTGCCTTTCATAAATAACTGAGAATTTTCCACTCATTAAAAATGCTAATACTTGTTCACAAGTTGAAACACATGCGCTTATATATAAGGATATAAGATCCTTCGTAGGTACTGTTCGTATCATAATGATTGTATGATAAGTTTTACATTGTTCAAACAATATTGGGTTGGTACCTGTCGCAAACGTATATCCGATACTTCTTCGTCAATTACGGTTTTAAAGAAAATAGCAATTATTTTTTTCTTTGCTTCATGACGATTGGAGATCACCTGTCAAAATGTAACTGTTTTGATCTACCACGCTAGAAAATCCGTTCAATTATGTATACAAGGAATAAGTGTTATTTCAACAACTTTATATTTTGAGGATCCAAAGTTATGAATGCAAATGCAAATAACAATCCCATTACCGAATTGGGATATCATCGAAAAGCCAATTCAAAATATGTGGCAAAAAGTTCAATTAACACTTGGTGAAGATTGCACAGTTTCAATCAGTACCTACCAAAGTTTAAGCTTCCCTAAATTTAAGCTTATTTTCAGGTAACAGTTTTCTTAAAGTTGTATAACCCTTAAGATAAGTATAATCGTCAGTCATGGAATATCCTTGCCTTTTTTCATTTCTATGACATGTGGCTTACGGTCTTAAGTTTGCTCTCATGCAATTAGAACCTTAAAATTATATTATTATCTCCTAAATCATGCTTTTCATCTAACTGATTACACAGAATCATTTTACAGTCTTTTGTAACATTATTATCACTCATTACCAAGAAATGTAATTTACCAAATTTAAAAGACTCCCAAAAGCTTTCAATGATGAAAACAAAAACTCTTTTAATTCAAGTTCAAAGCAATCCAATGCCACCGCCTGGACCGTTATTGTGTGCCTGGAAGTTCGGATCTTCACTTGAGTTGTTCTGCATTGTTCATGTTCTTGCCGTAAATAATGAGGCTGTATGCAATTTCCTACTTCAAGTTCAAAGCTTTACCCTTTTTTGACTTGAAATTTGAACCGTACTGCACTTTGTACTGCATTTGTTGTAATGATCTGCGATGGTCTGGCTCTGAATTGTAACGTGAAGACACCTTGGTAATTGAGACTACTTGTTTCTACCGTAAATACAAAGTATGATTAGATAATAATTGTAGTCTCTATTAAAGTTTATTTTCCTTATTTTTTAACTAGCTCTTGTAATGAGTTCATATTCATTATTCCTAGCTACCTATCCTTTGTTCCTCAGAAAGTTTTGCTGTAAAATGATGTGTGCGATGGCCTACCACACCAAAAATGGCGTCCTGTTTAAATTTGTCTCGGCGATCTTGAAGCACCTGCGTCATTGTTTTATTTTGTCTCTCAGTCAGCGCTTTACAAAAAACGATCCAAATGTAGTCAACCTTGAACCCACACGTAAGTAGCATTCTAACGATTGCTGTTGCACTAAACGCGAGATTTGGTTGTTACGGATTCATTCTCGTTTTAAAGTACGAGCAACGGGTGTGTCGCAAAAGCGTTGCCTAGGTGTTTCGAGGCGCCATCGTAGCCCGTAGTAGAGTAGATAGAACCGTGCGCGCGCCACTTGCTCCGGTCCCCCTCCCGCGTACGCCCCAGAGACCGGCCCCGGTCCCAGTTCGCCGCAACGCGTCGGTTCGGTCGCCCGCGTGTCGACACGACCATTGCAAGCCAAACCTCTACCTCAAACACGCACAACACGTCACAAAAACGGCGCCGTTACAAACAACGGCGGGGACTCTCAAGTCCCGCATCCTCAGACCGTCAACACAAGTGGGAAACATGCAAACAAAACTTATAAGTGCGAGTTACTCGTCCATCATGAACAAACAGGATCTGCTCAGAGAAGTCGTCGTCAAGTACATCGACTACTTCTACCCGGTGTGAGTATCTAGCGTTACGTATTACCTTTTCATCGCCTCCGCCGCTGTGCCGCACTGCGGTTTCTTTATCGTCGTTGTTACATTTTCGTGGTATAGAAAGAGTTGCTTCAATTACCGAACCGGTAAGTCGGTGAAGGCTCCACGGCAACGTGTCTGGCTGCAGCCAGACGAGCGGTTGCGATTGGCTGACGTCAGCGCCGCCTATTGGACCTAGACGCTTCAGTCAGTCAGACTGCTGCTGTATCGATCCGCTGCACTAAACACCAAATCGTTTTTAACTTAGTATATGTCCATGTATATGTCCACTTCGTCTGAAATCAATAGCGACCTCGACGTCAAGCGGTCCGCTGCCGCTGTGGCAATGATCTTTTATCGAGTTATAACCTTCAAGTTTCAATTATACCCGTCTTACTTAGTAGCTAACTTGTATATTTTGGAAGTTTGTTATTTTTAGCCAGAGCCGTTTATCAACACTGTAATCATATCAACTTACAAAGCAGTATTTTCCACGCTCTTAATTAAATGTTTTATATTCCAATGTATGCGTTTCTTTAATGAATTTTCAACGTATCACTGTAGTGTAGGTCGAGTTACTACAACTTACATTTTTTCGTTTATAATGAAGTCATTCATAACCACGTTTTGTGAAAACATAGGGAAAGCATCGTTGCGTGACGGTTTCGCGTGACAAACATTTACTAACTTCAGTACATTCCCCCAATGTCCCACTAATGTCCATTGTGTCCAATTCATTTATTGTTCAGTTCCCACCAGGCCGTGCTTTACAATCAATGAAGTCATGAAATCAACAGAATTTCAATTTTATTGTTTCTCGTGACTTAATTTTTGTGACCGAATTTTTAATAATTACAATAGTTTTTAGAAATACCAGGGAACAATTAAAGCTATTTTCTATTGCCGCTCCACAAAGTGTGTACAGACGAATTCCTATCGATCGTTGCCACTCCATTTACTCAGCTAATTGTAAGAAGTAGCGAGAAGCTACTATGCACCATTGTGAAAGATGGCTGCGAGATGTAACGGTCGATGCTCGTGATCCACCGGCACCAGCCGTGTCGAAATCGACAACGCTGTGCGCGTCGATTTCCCTTCAACGACCTTGGGCCACGCCGCAGATTGCTTACCAAGCTGTTACAATAGTAATGTACCTACCGTATACCGCACTGCAGATACAATAATTCTGCTAATCTGTTCGCATTCAAGTAAGAGGGACTCTAAACACAAATACCATTCAAAATATGCAATCACGGATATTAAAAAGTAATTAAAGTTTGGCTGACATCGAAAACTTTTGGACATTATAGTACAGAGTCCTATGATGAGTAATGTTCTTATTGAATTTTCATGAGTCCGTTTATTTATTCTTTGACCTTTGTTTCTATTAGTATTGTTTTCAGTGTGTCGTGTTACGAGTGTAATGTGTATTTATGATCACGATTATTTGTTTTATTTGATAGAAATACATTCTTTAAAAAGTGTTCATCCATTAGACCTCAAGACAAGATATCTTTAGAAACTCAGGCATCCGTCATTCTATCAAATTAATTTTATTGCGCAACAAAAACATTCTGGCTTCTGAAGAGTGAGAGTGACTTTTTGACTACATCCTGGTGTCAGTTTACGTTAGTGGGTGGACAGCACTAACATTTGCCACCACGCAACATCATAACTAGACAGAACCATTTTTAAAACTAAAGCGCATTCACGTGTACATTAGCGAACATTCACATAGCATAGCTTAAACCAATACAACATTTTTGGTAGCGGTCATTGAATTGTATTACTCAGAGAGCTATTCTGGATCTTATCCAGAAGTTATAAGTGTCATGTAAACATGTCGATAAATATTCAACGTCGAAAGGATTTAATCCTAAAACAGAGGTGCCTAATATTAAAAAGCAAAATATATTAATAGTACCAAAACAAGATAAAACTGTAATTATTGTAGCATATTCACATTTGTTTAATTGAACTCTCGCGCTCGTGCCTCTTGTCGTGAAGCTATTTCTGTTGGCCGATGACAGCGGATTGTATATGAAGCTGTATAAGACGACGAGTTTTTGCACACTTTTATTAAAGCTCTCATAAAAATTGGAACCGGCTCCTACGGGCTTTGTTGAAATGCCCTCTTGAAGCCTTGTAGAGTAAACACATGTGTGGTGACAAAACACTTATCTCTCCTTCGCTTGTTGTTTTGTCCCTGTTTAATCAACGTCTAGCATATTATCATTTCTTTCTAGGCTTCCGATAGACAAGCGTATTCCTTCGTCTCATACTACCGTAAATCACCGCCTCTTCAATTCTTTAAGCCTTAAATGTGGGCCGTTAAAATATAAAAGCTATTTTCGTTGATGAGTCTTTCGAAATTTCTGTCCAAAATGTTGCGTTGCCAGGTCTACCCCGTTGACTGACGCTTGTGAATCCACCGCAACTTACGAAGAATATAATATATTTGGCAAGAAAATATCTCTCACTCGGTACTCTTTTAAGTCATGCCAATCAACTTTTTACAGCACACTTGGTTTCGTAAATACAGACAAAAACAGCATTTAATGAATTATGTTTGTATGCAACCGAAATCCTTTAAGTAAATTCATAAGAAAGTTCAAGGATGGGTTTTTAAACGAGCGTGGAATAATAACAACATAGAATATAGCTTTACAAATATTTAACAAAAAAATGTATTGTTTAAATATTGTCATATTGTTTAATATTAGGTTTTTTCTTCTTTTCTATTATCAGCTTCATTTAATGTGAAAATGTAAACTAGAGAACTTTGTGTGTTTTCGTATTGCATTCATGACACAGTTTCATCACATATGTCCAATACTTTCTCTGTTCTTTCGTCTTTATCATGTGCTAGTTGTGCGACGTTACTGTGTACAACTTTATTTACTACATCCAGACTTGCATAATATTTCTAAGAACACTAAACTTGTTTTTGACGATTGTCGTCAAGAGAAAGCCAATTTGTATTTTTATTCGCGTGTCACCATGGGAATTTAGCTTTCGAAGATTGTCGATCGATCTCGCATACAAGCGGTACTAATTCAATGTTAATGACCGCGTCCGAGTACCGTCGCGCACCACAATTTACATAAGGGCCTCGTATGTGACATTGTTGACGAGAGCCCCAGTTGCGTCGGCAACGCGGTCGTGCGGTGTCGATGAGCGTTATCCAATACCTGAAAGTTCAGTAATGAACTGGTCGAAATCGATCCGCGACCGCTGCGCTCTCAACGCTCCAATGAGTTCAACTTTAACGCAGTGCTGTTCACATCACTGACGCGGCACGGAATCTGAGTCCGGAGAAAGTCAAGTACGTGCAGTCATACGTCGTGCCATATACTAGCTACCGGACGATTACAAGAGCAAGATTGGATCATAATGGGTAAGTCCGGCAATAATCGCCGATAGCAGCGTCTTCGGCCTCTGTGAACTAGACTGCGTCTTCATTATCCATGCACACGTGTTAGCCACTCCTTATGTCGCTATGTCTTATGATTATGACTTTGCGCATTGAAATTCTTTCCTCGTACAGAAGCCGGAAACGTTGTTAAAGAGACCGAGAAATCTGAAAAACTTACCTGTTTTCATTATGTTTGCCAGCAGGAGCCTATTTTTTCTTCTCATTCTAGGTAAGCTCGGCAGTCTTTGAACTGTTTGATACGTGGATTTTAAAATCAGGCAGGCATATACATATAATATGTATAAAACATACAAAGCAATAAACTTTTCATTCAAAGCGTAGATAAATATTTTTCACGGTATTGACATAAATTATTTAAAAAAGGGGAAAATGTATAATTTGGTAATTTTTATTTGCTGACTATGGCTTTAAAGCAATTCTGAAGCCAACTTTTATTAGTTTGATTATTATTATTTATTTACAAGAATTGATCTCATACATCTCTGATCTTTACAGTCGCTCACAGCAAAATTGAGTTAGATAGTCATCCAACAGGCCCTCCCTACCAAATTGTAGGCTTCAGCTTTATTTATTATTTCGGTGAATAAATTATATATTCTAAGCATCTTCAAGCCAGCGAGCCGCCTTTTCAATGACTTCGCGAGCGTCGAATGTAAATGCGTATCCTATTATTATCTGCAATATTCGTTTGTTCTGCTACTTTTAATCGCGAAAGCATCCGTAAAATCAAGTTTGCATGCATTCCTAAACGATTGCGATAAGGGTATGAATTATGCAACACATGGTGCTCCAGAATAATAAATCATGAGAATGTTCTTCTTAGCGGAGACAATGCGCTACTTCTAACGTATGTATCAATTTATTTGTTTGGGAAACAGCCTAATTGTATCGTGGATATTTATACGTGTACGCAGATTTTCTATTTACACGGACGTGGCTGCATCCGCACATGCATAAATTTAAGAGGATGTACTCACCGCCTTTGTTTTACGCTTTTACAGGACCACACACTGCGGCACATTTTGAATTTGCAGCGCGTATTTGTTCTCTTACAATAAGCTTGTTTCATTACATAAAAGATGTTCTATTAACTCAACGTTATAAACACGTGTTAAATAGTATAGTTATCATAAACCTATCTCTCCAGTAGATTTACTATTCAATTTGTCCAAAAACAGAGCATCCGCTTGCCAAATGACCTGACATCTACAATCAAGGTTCTCTCACCTTGTTTATGTGTGACGAGATGCAATAAAGATGCTGGATCCAAGCCAGAGATGAACATACTAGAACTAGGGTTAAGTGTTTCAGTACACGTAGTTTAAATTTATACATATCTATAGTTACTATTGTTGGTCCCGTTACCTCCTTTAACAATATATTTAAAATTTTAAAAGTCGGATCCGTTTTACTTTTATATTTTCATAACAGATAATTAAGAAACGTTTGTTTTTTTTTTTACTGTGTTATAATTAAGTTTTTCTCTTTAAGATTTTTATCTTAATAATATTTGCAGAACTCAAGACGGTAAATATGGCGAACTAAATACATATAAACAACTATTGTAAACACCCATATTTGTGCAAATAAAAGTCTTTGTCTTTGTAATTAATGTAAATATTTTTCTTTGTTACAGCGCATCGGGCACAAGCGCCGTGGCCATCGACAACAAGATCGAGCAAGCTATGGTGAGTTCATAATTATACATTATATTGTTGTAATGTTACACATCCTAATTGAAATTGTATGCTTCAGGGAGCACAAAAAGCCATCGTCCTCGATTGTTACTTGAAGTAGTCGTTAAATTAATTCGAAGGCCTTATTGTCTGTTGCAAAACATCCGATACCTAAAGGGTTGGTTACCAATTCTGTAACTCCGTAAATCCGCATTGGGGCAGCGTGCTCATAAAAAAACTTATTTAAGCTCACTTTGTAGGTATACTTATTCTTTATATACTAATATATAAAGCTGAAGAGATAGTTAGTTTGTTTGTTTGAACGCGCTAATCTCAGGAACTACTGGTTCGAATTGAAAAATGATTTTTGTGTTGAATAGTCTCTTTATTGGGAATGGCTTATAGGCTATATAACATCATGCTATGACTAATACCAAAGTCCACGCGTACGAAGTGGCGGTCGGCTGCTATATTTTATAAAGGGTATAAATATCTTTGAGATTTTGGTAATGCTATGTTATTTAAATACAAACTACGCTCTAGATGTAATACAACCAAAAGACATTTAAAATTTGAAGTGCGGCAGCAAAAATAACAGACAAACTACTAAACACGAGTCCACTAGAAAAGTCGTGACAAAGTAAAATCAAGTAAATATTAGTATTGTCAGTGTAGCAATAGGCATCAATATCCAAAGTTACAATGTATCTGAATCACGTCTATTGTGAATGTGATAGTTAAAGCCTACGTTTTCCTTATATGTAAGGTAGAAATTCTTGTGTGCATGGCAAAGTCCGATGCACATATTATTATGTTCATTGAACTTTGTATCTCGATGAATTGCTATCTTTTGTTGTTACTGTGTCGATTTCGCTTATTCTAAAACTATGAGAGAAGAACTCGATGAGAAACTGTAAATCCCATCTATCATATCGTTAATGTTAAAGTATGTATTATTATCAACCATTGGAGCATCTGGTTACTGTTACTGCTATTCAGTGCAGTAAATTTCTATACACTTACAAACCAGGATCTTCCGGCTAGAAATTTGTCGTTAGTCGGCGTTAATTACTCGCACAACTATCTACGCCATCTAGGTATCATGTATCAGTGGAAAGTTTCTCGTGTCATTATGAATTACACTTGTGACCTGGACAGCTAACCTTCATTATTCACCACGTCGCTCGCTACTCTCAATACTCTCTCCTGCTTTGAAATTGTCACTAAACATTATTAGTTGTTATCAACAGTTCCAGTGCAAAGGCAAACTGTATTCGGTTTATTTTCAATTCACGCAAGTATGATCATGTCTCTAAATTTCGAAGCCAGCTTAAATGGCTTACTATTCGGCAAAGGCGTGACTCTCGTATTCTATTGGCTCTGTACTCAGTGTTGCATGATCCAACTTCTCCTGAATATCTCAAGGAAAACTTTCAGTACCTCTGCTCTGCCCACAACAGAGGACTACGTTCTTCCAAAAATCTCAGCATTTCCCTTCCGCCGCATAAAAGCGGATTCTTCCATAATTCCTTCACAGTTAAGGCTATACAACTCTGGAATGTCTTGCCCGTAAATATAAGAAAAGTGCCGAGCAAGTTAAGATTCAAAAAACTGGTTCGTGAGTATTTTTTGAGTACCACGAATTAATTTTTGTTTTGTTTTGTAATAAAATTATTTTTTTTTTATCGAAGAGTCATATCTGTTAATATTATATTGTTTACAATTTAAATATATGTATATTATATATATGTACATATATTATAAATCATATATATATTTATATATTTATTATATAAGTATAGTATGTATGTAGTATGTATAGTTTGTGTATGTGTAAGTATTCTTATTATTCCTCTTTTGTATAATTTGTCTTGCTTTCCATATATTTATTGTATATTGTTTTTATCTTTAAAATTTTATTTCTCATAATTAAAGCCTACCGCACATTCTCACCTTCACCCAGGGGCGGCTGGGAGACAATGCCTATAGGCATTAGGCTAAACCCCTTTGTAACTCCTAGTTTAAGGTGTTTACATAAAATAAATAAATAAATAAATAAAAATAAAGGCTGTGATGGATTGTCACTTTTTGTATCAATAATATGTATACAGTGTAATTCAGCTCTTTTTTGAATTTAATTGTTATAATCCCCATTTTTATGAAAAAAAGTGACAGGAACCCCTGTATTCCACTAATGTGAACCCTGCTCATATTCTAGTAGATTCTATGATTCTATGGTCAACGCCATCAATATGTTAGACTTTTATGTCAATTTCCAATAATTATTTTTGACAAAAAACGGAAGAAACAAAACCGTTTTTAGTACCTTTGTTTTCGTTTAATTAATTCCCGATCACCATACATGTTTGTACTTAAACCTTGGCACGATTCTTCTTGAAGATTTAAAAGAAACCTATATCAAATACTTGCTGGTGTGTTATGTTACAATTATATTTTAAAGATCATAACACAATAATTGTGATTCCGGTTAATCGTCCCACACTACACTTTTATCTTTTGTGATTGGTTGAGGTTTAAAATTTTTATTTTGATTAATTTATAAATATTGAATATCCATCTTGTAAGTATTTTATTTTATTTTATTTGGAAAACATACAGTGACATTAGGAAGAAATTACTTATAAACTAAATATCTAAAACACCATTTAACTGTTTTCCATCTTTATAAGTGATATTTTTCTTATGGATTATGCTCAATTATGATACATGCCCTTTCTAATTGTAACTGTCCTCTTTCATCGCCCGATAGTGGCCTAACAGATTAATAACTTTACGCAACCAGATATGATAGGCGGAGGTAACGACCAATCTTCGTAATCGAACCCTATCGGTCGAACTCTACTTTATCTAAAGTGCTTTATCTATTAAGGAAATTACTGAGGCAATGTTAAGACATTTAAAATATTAAATAATCAGTACTCGTTGTGGATAACGATTTTAATTACAAAGTAGGTCAATCAAAATATAACACTGATAATAATGTGAGTATAACATTTACAATGTTCTATATTAACCACGTTGCACTTTCTATGCATGAAGTACATCACCAAAAATGCTTAATTTATTTTATTATCGATTAATACGAAACGGATGATACTATATTTTTTATAATATTGATGCCATATTTTCCATTTTACTTATGTGTTAAAAATTCTCTCGGTAGTTTCAAGTATAAATGAGGTAGTAACAGTCACTTAAGTCAGTTTAATGGCACAGGTATAACTTAATTCGTTTTTACACGCAAATTTTGTTAATGTCGGTATATTATGATAATTTTATTGTTTAACGAGAAAAAAATTAGGAAATTAAAACTAATATTTATCACCAGCATAGTAGATACTCGTATATGGCAGGAATTTGTCCGCGAAAAGCAGACCAGAGAGAATTTGACAAATACCACTTATTACTCACAATTGCATAAATGATTAAAAATTTAACCTTGGATTTAGTTAGAGTAAATGCTCAGTCAAAGTGCCAAATGTACTGTTCTAACGCAATTGTATAATAACATTTTACGTTCTTACAAAATAAATGTTAAACTTTTTTACTTTCACTTGATTTTGTCTCTTAGAACAAAATATTCAAATAAAAGATTGACCAAATCCAGAAACTGTTTGCTAAATATTTACGTCTCAGAACTAATGGATTTTAGATTGCAACAATGAAAACCAGTTAAAAGAGAAATTAAGCAACATTTAATGTAAATGTATGAAAGATGGCGTCTTTAAAAATCTGCTTTTAAAACGACTTGACGCTGAACTGACGCTCGTAGTAATTTTGTATTGCCTTATAATTGAAATATGTATAAGAGTTAGTAATATATTCTACTAAAACTCTGGGAATAAATGTCTTTTTTATCACGGATTCTCAGTGTCGAAATTCTTAAGTGCTTTAAATATTCTATCACAAGACGACGTAAATTAAATAGGACGTAAATAAAGATACACAAAATGAACATAAAGTCGGTGTTTATGTTGTTGTATCTACCTACTGCCCCACTGCTGGGCATTGACCCCTCGATTATCTGCACTATTAAGGGTAATGGACTTAATCGCTGACATGTGTGTGTGATGAAAACTTGAAACATGTTGACAAAAGGCGTACGATTTAATTTGCGGAATGCACTACGACTTCAAGAATATTTATTGCTATCTAAAAATCGCGTCCAATCGCTTCTTGCACTTTAAGTGCGTCTTTCTATCGTGTGATGTGTGATGCCGTGTCAGTCGGCCATCCAAGATCCGTGTGCCCGATACTAGAAATTCTAAGAGTACCTTATACAGCCATCTGTAAAAACACCACGTCCCATTTGTTTGAAATTGCCTCGCAAGTGAACGGACTTTTCTTAACATGAAGGAAGTTTTAAAATCCAATGTCCCAAGTCCTACTCATTAAAGAATTGTATTCATAAGATATATTTATTCATTTTTAATAAGAAAGTCATGGTTGGTTTATTTAAAAGCACATTTGATATTATTGCATTCCGGCATTCTAGTAGTCTCAAGAGTGTTAACTATAATTTTCTTGATACGTTGCCACATACACATTTACGAGTATTTGCTTGACTCACCACTGTTACTGATGCTTGCTTTGTTCATAATCGATTTGTATGAAGTCTACTTTTATTATAGGAGTGACAACAAAGTAGTAAAAACCAAGCTTTTTGTATTGTAAAGTTTGTAGGAGGTAATAGTTAAAATTGTTTTTCATTAATTTCGGTAGAGTGACAATAATATTATAGGACGAAAATTGTTCTGTAAAAAATTACCTAAAAATACAAATCTGTTTATGACTCTTAAAAATAACAAAATAAACAGGGGAAATATTCGGTCACATATATTTAAGATCTATAAGACATACTTTTAAATTCTCTTATAAACGAGGCTAATAGCCAGATATGAATAAACTTACTAAAACATTGTTAAGTAGGACGCTCAAAATATTTTCTTGCAGAAAATACAAATACTGTAAATGCAAGTTATACACAACACGCGTGCAATATTTCGAAATTGCTTCGTTGTTGCCAGTAAACTCTTGCTACATATTATTATGTTCTGTCCGCTTAGTTCTATTTGATATTTAATGTGTTTTAATTGTTACTACAAAAAAATGGTAACATTTTTTTTTAAATATATTCTTTTAATGTTTGGTGTTAAAATATTTAATTACAGCTATTATTACTTTGATACTTGTTAAGTTAGTAAAAAAGTACCCGGATGACCGTGCGTTGCTCGGATAAGAACAGTTGATTTTTACTTACTACGCCATCATTGTTACTTAACAAAGCCATCTAAAATAGCTCCCAGATAAAATAAAATCGTCACTAAATAAACGCTATATGCTTTTGATTGGATTTGAACCCGAGTCTCTAGCTTCGCAGTCAACCAACGTAAACATTCCAAGGAACCAAGTAAGTTTTAATTCGAATGACGAAATTTTTATAGAGCTCTTTCAAATCGACATTGTCATTTGTTTGAAACGGCGGATTGGCGTTCTACGCCACATTATTAATACTCTCTAATAGATGTCAGGAAGAGTCACATTTTTTCAGTTTATATTTAAGTTGACTATAGCTGAAAATACGGATACAATGACAGTTTCTAAAAACAAATTCTAGCTGGATCGATTTTTACCACAGAACCCACACAAACATGATAATCGTTGGAGCCGCATCCCGAGATTCTTAAAATATATTTAGATATTTACAACAATTGCTCTTTTAAAGGTATTTAGATAAGTCCAGAAAAAAATATATAATATAATAATATAGCATGTGGGCTTAATACTTAAATACTATTTTAATTATTGTTATTTAATACTGTATGTATAGGACAAAACAAACTGTTGACAATTGATAATAACGGTTATTACAAATATGTGAATCCATACATTGGGTCTCATACATTGCGTAAAGACGCAATCTCCCCCGAGACTCAGAGCGTGATTATAATAGTAATGCTCCAGCTACATAATAGTGTTAGTAAATCTTGGACGTTGATGGAATAGATAAATTGCTTCCTCATTTCAGCCCGTCAATCCATCTATTTTCACCCAGACTTTTGTTTTGTTCCTAACTACACTACACTTTCACGTATGCATCTTTCTAATTTTTCTCTCTATGTGTCTCTCTTTATCTATTTCTCTGTAATGAATAGTAATGATACTAATGATGTACCATAATTTTAATGTATAAGATATTATTTTACTCAATTGTATTATGTTCATCAAATAAATCTGACATATTGACGTCGCTATCAAGGAAGTGCTTAGATTATTCTATTCTTGTTTAAGTATTGCAATTCTTAACACATTATCATTTGCGTCATCGCTGTGATCTTTGTCTTGGAGGCAGCAGCTACCGACAGGTACTTATCCTTGATGACCATTAAAAATTCTCAACAACTCATTCTCAACCTGTAATCAGAATTGTATGCATTCCTAAACACATTAATCTTCAGCAGATAGCGCACTTCTATTAAGCCTTGCACATTCAATATGGAAGTTATTTAATCTATATTTTTATATGTAGTATTCAACGTCACTTTGTTGCTTATCTGTGAAATTTTCCATCAGTCAGATTCTTGCTTGCAATTGAAATTCGTAGGTCTACGCTATTGGGCTCAAATTGCATCGTCTATAATTAGCAGCCGCAGATGGCCTCAAGCGATTGACCTCAATCCAGCCCTAATGCCCACAACCATGCCACGTATCATAGTATTTTTATCACAACCATGCTCAACACGCTTGTGTGATTTTTCTTGCTCCAATAATGCGCCGTTTTTGATTCTGTCACCTCAGCCGTGTTGTTTATAATTTTACGCACGAACGATGTTTCATTTAAATTTTTCTACGTACATAGATTATTCTTCGCTCTTTTCTGATTGTTATCTATGTTCTATTTCTAATATTTTAATTTTGATGGATTGTTAAGTATTATTTATTTTTTTGCCTTGTTCATGTGACATTTTGCGGTTATCTCTATATAACTATTTTTAAAGTTTATCATACACACAAATATACAATCGCTATATGGTATCATTATCATATTGATTAAGCGATTATACTAGTGCTATATTTGTTATTAGAGTTATATATTTTTTCATTTTATTCTCTAAATAACAGTCTTTTGTCGCTATTGTTTTACCTATATATGTAGCCCTACCTTGTTGAGTTACTTAATTGATTACCATTGACTGCAATGCAACTAAAAACGTCATTGTCGCGCATGTATTATTAATACATCGTGATTTTCTTTATAATATAATTCCTCATTCTGTACATAATATATTATGTATTACTTTTGCTGCATCTATACAAGCAACTCAGTTAATTTGAAGTGTTATAATATAATATTATAGTCACATGATCAGTTGTTCACCTTGAGGAACGCCATCTTATGCGGCTTACGATTAAATCTCTCGCGAAGCAGGTATTGGTTATCGTTGTAAATTTTGTAGCACATTTGTCTATGTCGTAAGAGTTTGCCCCGCTCTTGGTGTGTTACGACATCATAGTAGTATGTTTACGAGAGTTTCGCCCAGTTGATGTTTAAAATCCGCGGCTCACACACACTACTGACCCAATTTCAAACAGCTGTACACGAGCCGTAATAAATTCGTCTATTCTTATTTTCTTTGATCGCTTGAGCATCACCGTCATGTTTACTTCTACTAGAACATCAGTTCTATTGTTTACTATTCCTGCAGAAATATAATTTACAAGTATAATTAATCGAGTGTTTGTAATTGTTAACCTGAGCCACCTAACACACCTGATGTGTTAATTGTTATGCTACTTTATTAATGTTCAATGCTACAAGCATTAAACATGATTAAAATTTTATAATTTTGTCATGGTATTCAAATTTAACCTTTACTAAGACCAGTACAAATAGACAATAGACACGTGGTTAACAAAATATTACTGAGGAATCTTAAATAATTTAATTTTTCCTATTCCGGTGACATTATGTTTATTATCATGAAGGTACGTGTGGAAATTTTTATTTGCCTAAAGGGCCGGCTTATGCTAATTTGTTCATTGTGTACGTGATTTGCATTGGCCGGGCGTGACCTAACAGGGTTGCTAAGAATAGACACGGAAGGAAAGCTGGCCCCGTTGCGTCGCTGGAGTGGAGACACGTGTTCTCTGACTCCGATTTTTTCTCTAGTGGTCAAGCGAAAAGTTCATAAAAAGGAACACTTTTTGTTATATTAGTAATTGTTAGATCGTCGTTACCTTTACCTCTTTTCGTATATGTTTTATTCCGTGTTTCAATGCTGTTGTTTTTCTTTCTGCAACAGTTCATTTCAAGTTCTGTTGGTCTGTGTAGAAGAATAGAGATATTACTCTTAATTCTAGAGGTGCGTGCTCGTTGCGTCGAAGTGCTGTATTTTAACCACTCAGCTCTCACTGATAAATGGTCTCACCTGGGCCTCATACAGCGTCAGATACTGCCCCACAGTGAAGTACTGCTTGGCTCTATTTTTTACACCAACTTTTTCGGTGTCAATTTGGCTTTGAGTTTTATTTCACTCATACTTGCTACTACCAAGATTCTGACACTAATCAGTGAAGTACCTGGTGTATGGTATAACTTACATGGTTGGTCTACGGGCAGTACCTGGCAACAGAAGCGAAGTACGGGGTATGTCCATGAGTTGCATTGATATCTCAGCAACTCAACACCCAGTAGTCTACATCTTCGGTGACTGTTTTATTGCATAGAAAATCAAGCCTAACCAGTGCAGTTGATTCAGAAAGATGCATCGGATAAACATCGTAGACGTTTAGACTACTTTAGACTTGAGAGGTCACGCGAGACCGTCGGGTTTGCGTGCTGCTCGAATCCAAATGCTGCAATTTATTTACAAACTAGCCTTCCGCCAGCGTCTTCGCCCGCGTGGACCCGTTTAATGGGTCCCCGTAGGATAAAAAATAGCATATGTGCTATTCCAGTCTTCATTGCTATATTAAAATCATAGACGTTTAGCCAGTTGCTTCAACCGCGTTGACCCTATTACCCGTTTTCACGCAGGAATGAAGCATTTTCCCGCGGTAAAAAAGTAGACTATGTTACTCAGGGTGAATGTAGCTTTCTAATGGTGAAAGAATTTTTGAAATCGGAACAATAGTTTTTGAGTTTATTCGTTACAAACATACAAAAATACGAATCTTTCCTGTATTAGTATAGATAACGACCTCCGCTCATGCAGACGTTTCCTTGTTGTTATCTGCACTGAAGCAATCTGTAGAAGTTCATGGTTCTTACTCTATTGTATTGTAACCATCTCATTTTTTTTAATAATAGACCGTACAAAAAGGCAGACGGGCCGCGTGGTGTTAAGCGATCACCGTCGCCTATGGACACGGGCAACCCCAGGGGAGCCACCCGAGCATTGCCGGCTTTGGAGGAGAGCTTTTTTTACAGCTTTCTTGAAGAACCCCATGAAGAACCACATTGTAAAATTTTAATCATACTCGTATGTGATAGAGACGTCTCTAGGAGAGGCAATGACTCCATTGAGCGTCTATTGGTTCAAGGCAAAATAGAGGGTATCAGGTCACGCGGTAGATCGCCCATGCGATGGACCGACCAAATCAAATCTGCTGTGGGCGGTCCATTGCATGAGTGCACCAAAATGACGACCAAGCGAGCAAAATGGTAAGAGATTATGAGAAGAATTACATCTGCCACAAATGCGACTACATGATGACCACGACTGCTCTGCCAAGAGCGAAACGATTAAGAAGAAGAAGAAGAATGTGATAGATACATGAACAAATATTTGCAGTTATATTATTTTAAAACCACTGATTCAAGAAAATTATGATAAATCATTTTTAAGATAAACGGATAATTTAGTGGTATTAAGTGCTCTATTTTATGTGCGAGTATTATGATTTAAATTTGAAAATAAATTATTAATTTATTTTAATTAATTTGTTTAAGGTTATTTATCAAATGATAATACTACTGTAACTACTTTTAGTATTTAATGGTAACCTATACTGACAATAATCATTTTGCAAGTAAAACAGGCAAGTGTAATGTCGATCCAATGGACAGGAGTCTTTTTAATGGCTTCGAGAGCGCACGCGCCAGATTTGAATCTCTTGCACGAAGTGGTTTAGAACCGGGAAACGTCGAGAGAGTTCTCTGTCTCTTGCAACCTAATGAAGACAAAACAACACGCCTACTAAAATCATCATGTGCAATATTACTCCGTTTGGTGGAGTTATCAATTATGGAATGAGAATTAATAAAATTTACAATTCTTCTCAGAACTGAAAGTCAATTTCAAGAATTTGTTCTTTTAAACGTCTTTAACATGTAATACATGTTTCTAAGCTGTAATGTAACGAAATCATTAGTTTTTATATCTTTATAGCTTTAATCTCCAGGAAGCAGTAACAACCTTTTAATCTTTTTATCTCAATTTAAATGTGATTATGTCATATAAAGATGGATCTTTTTATCTAAATACAAATAATTATTATTTCTTACATTATCTTCTGTACTATCAATATTATCATTGAGTTTAGTTGAGTAGGTTAATACTATTTCATGAAAGTAACGAACAGGTTAAACGTAATCTATTAAGCTGAAGAGTTTGTTTGTTTGAACGCGCTAAGCTCAGGCACTACTGGTTCGAATTGAACAATTATTTTTGTGTTGGATAGTTCATTTATCGGGGAAGGCTATATAATATCATGCTATGACTAATGCCAAAGTCCATGCGAAACAAGGTCGCGGGCGGCCGCTAGTTAGTGATAAATACATAAACGGTTATCTACAAAGCATATTCATGGTAATTATGAAGACAGAACGCAATTTATTATTTAAGGAAGGAAAGCAGTGCATGCAAGACTACGTTTTCACCCATGTCTTGTCTAAAATAAAAATGGTAGCTGATTGTCATAAATTGATAAAAATATTAAAGAGATACATGAATATTATGTGGTTTGCCTTGGCGTAGAACGTTAAACAGAACTACGTGTCAGAGCAACTATTAGTGAACTAAATTATAAATATCAAGCACTCTGTGCACGTAACATCGATAGGAACAATTTATCTGTTGTTTGTCGAATTAATACCCCAGTGGAAAAACACTTGTTGAATGGAATCGTATTGAGCTTATCAATAGATAGGCAGATTTCTTTATATCTCTTGATATCTAAATGCTCTGTGGCACGGACATAAACCAGATTGGCGATTTGTAAACATGTTTGCGAAAAACTCCACGGCCTTACCTCGCTATCAACTATCGGGTGTGTATTTGAAGGTAGACCGCGAGATATGTTTATTTTTATATTCCTAACACCATGATATCGATCATACCCGGTTATTTCTGAGAAACGTGTTTTCTTGCGAAGTTAATTTTGTTTTACTACTACATTTTTAAATTTGTGGTTCATCTCTAATGTTTAAATTATGTAAGACATTTAAAAAAATCAGAGCTTTTTCACAAAAAGATTATTAACATTTGTTAAGGTACTAATAAATTATTCAAAATTATTTTGAATAAATCCGTATTTGCAATTTTTAAATTAAGTAAATATAAAAATAACATTCGATAAGTTTACTCCACACTTTTGTTCCCCATTATTCCCTTAAAATTATAAATAAAGCCAACCCTGTAAAGGATTGACGATCGCTATCAATAAATATGTTTTAATATGTACTACTTCGTCGTTATTTAAATATGACTTTTAACTTAAATTAAAATATTTTATTTCCAATATGACATTTATGCGATTTATCTGTTGCAAGCATGATGTCACGTTTTAATCCTGCTCCAACCAATCACTGTTGGAACCATAGACTTATATAATGGTTCCAACAGTGCCCACCGCATACAAATAAACAATTTAACGAAACATATATATAACAAATAAGTTCACTCACTACTCTAGAGTTCGATCGAAAAAAACAAAAACTTCTTTCTGATTCGTTATTTAACACTGTTCGTTTATTTGTTTTGATGCGTAGATATTATTATGTATATACAGTGAAACTTGGTTAAGTGGGACCTGGATAAGTGAGAAACCTCCATAACTGGAACTCATGCTGAGGTCCCAACACTTTGGCACTGAATTACCCCTGTTAGTGGGACGAGGTAAACCTCTATATCTGGGATTCGTTCTTTCGATTTATCATCATAATTACCTCTATAACTGAGACAGCGAGTAAATTTTATATGCATAAGCCTCTGTAACTGAGACTTATAATATCGTTTCGTTTGTTTACTTATTCTTATCCTACCCGCAAATTCCGCGCTTAACTACGTAAGAAATTTTGAGCCTCAAGGACCTCCAGTTTTAGTTTCGCTTTACTATCATATGGATGTTTATTTGAAAAATGTCAAAATGAAAGCTACAATCATTATCATTACGTGAAAAATTTAAGTTAATATCCGTTTATGAAAGTGGGAAGACACGCAAAGAAGTTTGTGTTAAATTTAATGTGCCAAAATCTACTCTTTGTAGAATAATTCAGAGTGAACATAAAATTCAATCACAATATTCTGAAGGATAAGGAAAACTAAAACGTGTATTTGTACACACCAAAATGACAGATTTTTATAATTGATACATTCCGTTTCCATATTTGTACATAATACGTGAAGATGATCGCACCTCTATAACTGAAATAACCTGTATTCTGACCTCTATTAATGGAAACCTCTGTAAATGAGACAGATATTTATTTATACCTGGATATCTGAGACACTGGGTAAGTGGAATACCTCTATAAGTGAAACAACATTGCAGGTCCCTTGATGTCTCACTTAACCAGGTTTCACTGTATTATAGCCCTATGTAGCTTCTCATGATTGGGTTTTGCTGATGATCATTTTGTATTGACATGTCGTGCGCTACAAAGATCCATTCTCGGTTTATCAGTGACAGCAATGATTATTAAAACTTATTATATTTTGAAGCAACAGAAATCAGTAAACATTAACAAAACACAATACTTCGATGATCTTATAATTTCTTGTTAATTTCCCTCGTCCTGGAGCACTTGATATCAAACAATTTAGATTTAAGTAAATTGAAAAAGATGAAAGCCTCAATATATTTAGATGAAAGCCTCAATATGCTAAGAACACTTTGAAAAACAGCAATACATTTAAAAAAATAGTCGATTATGTGCCTCCAAATTCATTATGACCAAGTGTCACATTTATTTGTTTGCACTTTTATCGTGGTCTGATAACTAAGCGACGTCAATGCATACGTTTACATCATTCTCCTTATTGGATTGAAGCATCGGCCGCAGGGTATTAAGAGTATTAAGTCAAGAAAGCCGATAAGCCTGTAGGTTTTGCACGTGTCAGAAATTGGGCGTGTACCTACATCAAATGATATTTATTCTAAGCTAAAGTGAATTAGAATTACTCTTAAGGAGTAATTTTCAAAGGGGTGTATTTATGTGTTTCTTAAAAGGCTAAAAGGATTAAGAAAATATTAAAGGAAAGAACAGGATCCGAACAACATGACAGTATTTATTATATATTGATCACAATGACAGATACTTTACTTTACTGCATTTCGTATTTATAGTAACTAAAGTAGAACAAAATATATTACCCTTAGATTAGGGTTCTGTTTTATTGACAGAATAAATACAAATGGAATGATAATTATAAACATAATTAACATAATTTACATCTGATATAAACGTTATGTTATGACAAAATAACAAGGTAAATACTTAACTTTCATGACACTTAGTAGTTGTTCCTCCTGACTATTTTGTACACCATAATATTTCTTCTCTATCTCTATATTTTGTTTAATAAAGCAGGTGCAAGTATAGTACAGTCCAGTTAATTACTTTTACGGCATAGAGCAAGTATCCACAACGATGATTGAATTTTTAATGTCCCCCTTCAGGGAGGCCATCACCTTTTTATATCCTTAGCTATTCTCAACGCAGCCCTTTTACCGAACCTAATATGGTAATGCTTTTACTTAATTTGGACCAATCATAAGCCAGAATACATTATATTCAAATAACACTGCAGCCTGTTGACATTAGTAATGTCTTATTCATAAAAACAGATTTAAAGTACGATAAGATATTATTATTCTTATATTTTCTAAATGAACTAGCTTGATTTAGTTTTTATCAACTGTTTTTACAAAAAAGGTAAATGCTCTATCCAATAATAGATGGTTGTAATAGTCAATGAAGTATGTTGACCAATCACAAAGCCGCATGGCCTAACAATATACCTTCTAAAAATATCTTACTTTCATATATTTAATGTAATTTATGTATGATATATTGAAACTAATGTTTTATTTTAAATAATTAATATTGATTCCTATTAAGGCTTAATTACTGTACTGAGTACAGAAATTACAATATATAAAAAATGTAAACAAAGCGATGGAGATGCCATCTCTTGTCGAATATCTGAATTTCCAAACAATGTCCTGCTGGCTAATTAAAATATCATTTAGAATCTATAAGCTAATTACAGTCTAATTGTTTGAATAAATAATAATATGTTTTAACATGTTGTAATATTATGTGTAAACAAATCCAATTAAATTATAAAACATAATTAGAATCTAAGTTTACTTCCAACTTGGTAACTAACATATGATGGTAGTGCCATCTAGTATTGGGAGGACTAAAGTATTAATGTAACATTGTGTCAATAAAAAGTTTCAATAAAGAGATAGAAGACATTTTCTTTACAACTTAATATTTAAAATAACTTTTTCGTTAAACTAGTTCAACACAATCTTATTGAATACTCTGTTTCATATAATATGACTTTATTACATTATAAATGTTAATTAAAAACACAGATTGACTTCCTAATAATGCCCTCTAGCGTAGAGTAGCTTATGCAATTTCAAATTTTCAATAATCATTTCCGATTCCAGATCTCTGACCAATTAAATAACAGGATACAATTTCAATGGCCTACTCACAAAGTCATCACGGCCATTCTGATACTTACTTCGTCCTCGAAGTAACAAAAATTTCTTATTCACATAATATTGTATCTACATATTAAACAGAGATATACTGTCACTTCTCTCACTAAGCTTACATTGCCTTCAGCAGTTCAAACTTACCATCTTGATCTGAGAACAATAACTTAAAAACTAACATTATGCATTGCTACTTCATGTAACAACGGTCAAGTGCTTTAACGACAATGACTGCGCCCCACACCTGCTGCGCATGAGATGGGCAACATAAAGCAAATGACTTCAGCAGTTCAACCATATTGATCTGAGAACAATAACTTAAAAACTAACATTATGCATTGCTACTTCATGTAACAACGGTCAAGTGCTTTAACGACAATGACTGCGCCCCACACCTGCTGCGCATGAGATGGGCAACATAAAGCAAATGACTTCAGCAGTTCAGTCTCAGTTTCTCAGTTCTCAATCTCAAATTCTCAGATCTCCATTTCTCAGATTCTCAGATCTCCATTTCTCAGATTCTCAGATCTCCATTTCTCAGATTCTCAGATCTCCATTTCTCAGATTCTCAGATCTCCATTTCTCAGATTCTCAGATCTCCATTTCTCAGGTCAACATTTCTATATTATTCCTAAATTATACAAATCTTACAGGATAAAATATTCTACAAATAAATTTAAATCATAACCACATTAGCATAAAAATAAGAAGTTAAAATAAAGCACATTTGTTACAATTTCAATAAAAAAATTAACTCTTAAGGACTAACGCCAGGAAAATAGAGACAGAAAAATAAAAATACATCAAGTTGCCAAAATTATGAAAAAAAGAAACTTATATCTTAGGGAATCAATTGTTTATTTGGTCCTCGTCCACCCACTCACCAGGCCATAGCCTCAACTTATATACTTGACAATAATTATGTTTTTTTTAAGCTACCTATTCCTTTAAGACTATACCTATCATGTGGTAGCAAAAAGCAGATATCTCATATGGTCCTTTAAACCTGGGACTGAGTTTATCGTGTCGCCTATGATCTTGATTAACATAAACTTTGTCACCGACCTGTAATGTTCCTTCTGACTGTATCAATTCGATTTTTAAAATTATTAGCCTGGCTAAGCTCATAAGTTATTTTATGGTCATCCAGTACGTCCACATTTTGCTCAAATATTTACTTCATTTAGGTGTGACTGCACACAAGGTATGTTTGTATTACAGCCAATAAGGAGACGGAGAGGGGTAAATCTAGTAGAGCTTTGAACAGTAGTATTGATTGATTGTTGTACCTTCCACAATCCGCTTGGCCAATCTGACAAACCATTGCATGTAAAATTTAACATATCAATCACAGTTGTAACATCGCTCTACCTGACCATTACTAGGGGTACCAGTGGCCACCATATGATATTCAATTTCTAGAAGGATTAAATTTGATTTGAACTAAAATTCGTTCCCCTATCAGCTATAACTTTTGAAGGAGTACCAAACAAGGTTAAAGTATCTCATAATGGGTATTAGTTCTTGGGAGTTTTAAATCTTAAAAGTTTTTAAAATGCAAAATTTTGTAAATCCATCCAAGATCAGAAGTATGTATTTGAATCCTTCAGATGTTTTTGAAAACGGTCCTGTGCAATCTAAATGAATTGTGTGAAAAGGGACAGGAGTCTTTCTATTGGATGCAGCAAACCTTGCTTGGTTCGTTCAATGCAGATCAAGCAATGTTTCAAGTATTTCTGAACAGATGCCATACGAGGGAACCAAAAAAAGCTTTTCTAATGTTTTGTTTAATCCTATATGGCAATTTTCATCATGATATAGTTTTTAAAAGATTAAATCTTAATCCTTTAAGCACATGAAGTTAGGAACATTGGGTTGAACTTTGTAGTACTTACAATAAATCATTATTTTAAACATACAGGGCTCATCAAGTTCACCTCTAAACACTACTTATTAAGTTTTGACTCTCCATATCATTTTATTATGTGGTTTGTAACAGAGACAGAATTTTCAATCAATTACATTCGGAGTTATTTGTAGGAGTAAACTTAGAATTTATGCATTGATGCGAAGTTTTCGATGGGATTACAGCTCAAAAAGCAACATGACTAATGACCCTTTTTGTACATAACATCAAAATTAAAATCTTGCATGTCCACCAACGAGTTAGTCTAGAAATATTTTTTTTTATTCATGGTAACTTTTATAGAAAGAAAAAAATATTTATTTGCGCAAATATAGGTATTACAGAAGTTGTTTTATATATTTAAAGTCCGCCATATTTACCTCAGTAAGGTATGCAAATAATGTCTAAATTGAAATTAATTAAAAATTAATTGAAAAGAAATAAAAATACACTTAAATCTACCTATATAACTTTTTGACTTTAATCTAAATAACAAATTTATTTATTATGTTTACAAACCATGTTATTTATTTTGTAGTTATGAATTTATTTAGACGGTGTTTTTTTTTCTACATATAGTATTACAATCAGTAAAAATTTGAAACTGAATACCTAACAAACCCTAAAATGCTTCAATGCACTATATATTGCCAATGTTTCTAAATCATATGAACAATAATTAGATCTCTTGCTAAAGTAAGCAACTGACCTTATTTGTATTTATTATTTGTATTAGTATAGCTCCATAGCCTAATGAACTAGCATCTTTATAGAACTCAGTAGATAGAATGGGGTCAAAAATAAAGGTTGTGATGATAGATATTTAATAATAACAATCAACACAGTTTCTAGCAGCATCCTGATCAAATCCCCATTCCCATCTTAACAATTTTTAACAATTTTGCTACGGGGGCTGTTAGAGTTGCAAGACAAAATACAAATTTTCGAGAAGTAACTTGCAAGACCCATCACTTGCATCACTTGCTTTATATTTTTATGAATAGGGGAGTTGACTAAGGCAGATATTTTAATTTCACTGGGCCTAATACCTTCATATGATATAGATCTACTCAAATATTCTGTATTATCCACGAAGAACTTACATTTTTTTTTAATGGAGCTAACCAATAGGGTTTATAGTAGAATATTTCATTCTTTTGTAACCGTAAGTTTAGTTCACCAGTTGTAACTAATTTAAAACAGAAGGATATTTTTGAAAAATAAATTTTATTTCATTTTGTAGATCCAAGTTAAGTGCTCTATTGTACAATTGTAATTCAATTAATTCTGAAGATGTAGATGCATTAATTTGTATATTAGCATCTACAGCCTTTCTTACGAAACAACTACCTACAAAATCTTATTATTTCTACATCTGGAAACTTAATTTGCATTTCTACCTATAGGAAGTAAAGTTCTAAACAAATTCCTTCAAATAAAACTAGTGCAGTTATTACAGCAAACACATGTATATTATTTTTGTCCCATCCCAGATATACAGGTGTGAAATGGCTCCTGTATCAATTAATGTATCTATTAGCCCTTTTTGTTGATGTCATGGTCACTGATGAGGAGTGTTTCGTTTGGACACCTTTTTTTTTTAAAGACAGCTTCTGTATGGACTACCTTTTTACAATAATTACTAAACCTAAACTGAAAATCACTGGGCTTAAACCTTTAGTTAGTGAACCGCAAGGCAAATTGATAATTTTTACTTTTACATTGGGACTGTACATGTCCAATTTGATTGCAGAACATAAAAAACACTTATTTACATCACTTAGTTCCCACTGATAAGTCACTTAGATCCCACTGATAGTTCACAATTATATAAGGATAGTCTCTTCTTAATAGTAACAAAATGCTGGCTCCCAGGTCTCAACCAATTTAATGCAGAACCCTTGAGGGCCTTACCGGCTTTGGCCGCTGTCTTGATACTGCTCCATTGAAATTTACTGGCAAGAGACTCGATGCTGCTGCTGCACCAACTCGCGGCACCATAATTTTTGTTTGGATCGAACAATGGTAGTGCAACGTCGTCGTCTTTTGGGGATGACCGGACTGGTCATCGCATTGCCAACTGTCGCGAGTATTTCTTTTACAGCGTCAAGGTCCATGCTGAAACATAAAGTAATTTTATTAAACTGTTTTAATTTAACTCGATCCCACTTCTGATGTCAGAAATTGGGCGTGTACCTACATCAAATGATATTTATTCTAAGCTAAAGTGAATTAGAATTACTCTTAAGGAGTAATTTTCAAAGGGGTGTATTTATGTGTTTCTTAAAAGGCTAAAAGGATTAAGAAAATATTAAAGGAAAGAACAGGATCCGAACAACATGACAGTATTTATTATATATTGATCACAATGACAGATACTTTACTTTACTGCATTTCGTATTTATAGTAACTAAAGTAGAACAAAATATATTACCCTTAGATTAGGGTTCTGTTTTATTGACAGAATAAATACAAATGGAATGATAATTATAAACATAATTAACATAATTTACATCTGATATAAACGTTATGTTATGACAAAATAACAAGGTAAATACTTAACTTTCATGACACTTAGTAGTTGTTCCTCCTGACTATTTTGTACACCATAATATTTCTTCTCTATCTCTATATTTTGTTTAATAAAGCAGGTGCAAGTATAGTACAGTCCAGTTAATTACTTTTACGGCATAGAGCAAGTATCCACAACGATGATTGAATTTTTAATGTCCCCCTTCAGGGAGGCCATCACCTTTTTATATCCTTAGCTATTCTCAACGCAGCCCTTTTACCGAACCTAATATGGTAATGCTTTTACTTAATTTGGACCAATCATAAGCCAGAATACATTATATTCAAATAACACTGCAGCCTGTTGACATTAGTAATGTCTTATTCATAAAAACAGATTTAAAGTACGATAAGATATTATTATTCTTATATTTTCTAAATGAACTAGCTTGATTTAGTTTTTATCAACTGTTTTTACAAAAAAGGTAAATGCTCTATCCAATAATAGATGGTTGTAATAGTCAATGAAGTATGTTGACCAATCACAAAGCCGCATGGCCTAACAATATACCTTCTAAAAATATCTTACTTTCATATATTTAATGTAATTTATGTATGATATATTGAAACTAATGTTTTATTTTAAATAATTAATATTGATTCCTATTAAGGCTTAATTACTGTACTGAGTACAGAAATTACAATATATAAAAAATGTAAACAAAGCGATGGAGATGCCATCTCTTGTCGAATATCTGAATTTCCAAACAATGTCCTGCTGGCTAATTAAAATATCATTTAGAATCTATAAGCTAATTACAGTCTAATTGTTTGAATAAATAATAATATGTTTTAACATGTTGTAATATTATGTGTAAACAAATCCAATTAAATTATAAAACATAATTAGAATCTAAGTTTACTTCCAACTTGGTAACTAACATATGATGGTAGTGCCATCTAGTATTGGGAGGACTAAAGTATTAATGTAACATTGTGTCAATAAAAAGTTTCAATAAAGAGATAGAAGACATTTTCTTTACAACTTAATATTTAAAATAACTTTTTCGTTAAACTAGTTCAACACAATCTTATTGAATACTCTGTTTCATATAATATGACTTTATTACATTATAAATGTTAATTAAAAACACAGATTGACTTCCTAATAATGCCCTCTAGCGTAGAGTAGCTTATGCAATTTCAAATTTTCAATAATCATTTCCGATTCCAGATCTCTGACCAATTAAATAACAGGATACAATTTCAATGGCCTACTCACAAAGTCATCACACGCATACACTCCACTTTACAAAATTTTAAATAATAATTAAGTTCGTTTTGGTCGTGTTAGTTTCTTTTTACTCGTAGTTTCGATGCTGGACAATAGTGTTTTACCTATTTAATTGCTATGTCTCTACTGGATATTGAGTAAACTTTTTTCTTCGTCTCATATACCTGGTTTTTGGAGCAGGACGAACTTCAGTTGTAATTTAAAATAAATTATACCATTTATTTATATTATTAACCTGGACAACCGAGCGACGCTCGGACAAAATCAAATTATTTCTTGGTCTAATTTCAAACGACATACTCATTTGTTTATTGTTACTTACTCATAACAACGCCATTTGAAATAGCTCCCAATAAAATAAATCACAAAAAAAGAAAAATAAGCGCAATATGGTTTTCTATGAGGTTTGAACCCGGGTCTCTACTTCCGCAGCTAGCCCACGTAACCATTCGGCGAAGGAAGTTTTAATTCAATGAACGAAATTTTTATAGAGCTCTTTCAAATCGACATCGGACATTGTCATTTCTTTGAATGTCAGATTGGCGGATGGCGTTTGACAACGTTCTACGCCACAATATTATTAATACTCTCTAATAGATGTCAGGAAGAGTCGTATTTTTCAGTTTATATTTTAGTTGATTATCGCAGAAAATATTTTTTTTAACTTAAAATTTCTAAAAAATAAAATCTACCTGGATCGATTTATCACCCCTGAAACCAGCGTACAAAATTTCATTAAAATCGTTGGAGCCGTTTCCGAGATTTAATAAATTAAGTTTTTAACAAAAAAATAGAACCGACTTCAAACGGTAAAAAATAAAATTGTTCAGTACCTACTTCTTCTTGCTTATTATGGTAATGACTCTTAAAACTATTTCTGGAGTCGGGCCCTTAGTAAATGTCGTACCATTCGTTCTAAATTGGCACCGACAGTACAGACAGTGGTACAGTACCTACTTCTTCTTGCTTATGGTAATGACTGTTAAAACTATATTGGAGTCGGTGCCCATTCAGAACGAAAGGTACACTATATTTACTAAGACAGGACATTTCACTAAGGGCCCGACTTCAAAAATAGTTTTAAGAGTCATAACCATAAGCAAGAAGAAGTAGGTACTGAACAATTTTATTTTTTACCGTTTGAAGTCGGTTCTATTTTTTTGTTAAAAACTTAATTTATTTCACTCTTTTTAGTAATTTTAATAATTCTGTATATATTAGCATAATTGGAAAAAATTTCACTTAACTTCTAAACTTTAAACAGATTTACCTTTTATAATCATGTTTATCTAATAGCCTGAAAGAATACTACTATCAGTCCACCTGAACGTATAAATTAAAGAAAGAATTTGCTCTCAGCTCCTAACCGTTGAGGAGTTGTACCTTCAATCATCAGCTAAGCAACAGCAGGTGATCATTACCAGACATAAATATTTGTATTATGTTAAAAATATGACTAAAAGAATGTGTGTGCCTATTAAGTTTCAGTGTTTCCCTCGATTTCCCTAATATCACATCATCAGATTTTGACATGGTGACTGTTGGACCACCTCAGGAATGTAAGATTTCGAACAAAAAACATTTATTGAAAGAATTTGCTCTCAACTCCTAACCATCGTAGTACCTTCCATCATCAGTTCAGCAACATGATATGACGATAATTATACACAAATGTCTGTTTTGCTTTTGTAAAAATATGAAAAACATTTGTTGTACTATAAAATTTGAATGTTCCCTTCGATTTCTCTGGGATCCCCTCATCAGACTTTGACTTGGTGACAGTTGGACCGCCTCAGGAATGTAAGATTTCGAATAAAAAACTATTTATTGAAAGAATTTGCTCTCAACTCCTCACTGTTGCAGTACCTTCCATCATCAGCTCAGCAACATGAGATGATGATTTCTATGCGTAAATATTTCTTATGCTTCAGAAACTATAAGAAAATCAATGTGTGTGCCTATAAATTTGAGAGTTCCCCTCGATTTCCCTGGGATCCCATCATCAGATCCTGATTTGGTGACAATGGGACCACCTCGGGAGTATAAGCATACGAACAAAAAAGAATTTTGAAAATCGGTCCACAAACGGCGGAGTAATCGGTGAACATATATAAAAAAAATACATACAGCCGAATACAGTACCTCCTCCTTTTGGAAGTCGGTAAAAAAATATATTTAGATATACAAGAGCTCGTTTAAAGGTATTAGATTATATTTATGTATTTCATTTCATTATGCGTTTTGAGTAAGCGTTGTATGCTTGGAATCGTTAAGTATACCGTTACTTGATATCGTCGGAGGTGTCGATATTACTTTGAAAGCTTTTTTAAAATAATATTACTTTAATCGTTTATACTTTCTTTGTACTTCGTACATTCTAGAAAGTGTTTCACCTGTACTTGTATACTGGAATATCAACTTAGTAATATTTACTAACTTGAGAAAAAATGCGTTATCGTTCTATATGTAAAGTTCATTTAGCAACATCAAGGCTTTACCTTTCAAATTGTAAAAATAATGAATGTAATCTATGTATTTTTCATTATTACAATACAAAACTATACATTTAATTTTGCGCCGCATTAGAGTAATATGTCGAGGTCGTTAAAGTATGAAATGGTGTGGGTAGTAAAGTAATAGAGTCCTGGTAACTCTATTTATGTCGCTTTATTATTAAACTTGTAAACTTCAATAAATTTTAATAATAATGAATAAATATAACTTTCATTAGCAAAGTAAGCTTTTTTGACTCTAAAGTTATATCTTAAAACATTATGATCTTAGTTGAACGGGCAGTTTTATTGTGTTGCGGTAACTACGAAATTGTGTCACGTATATTTATAGAAAAGTAAAATACAGCTGTTATATTAACTGGGCAAATACTTTTACACATGTTTTTAAGACAATGAAAACAGCCATGTTTGAACACTTGATTCCGAAATAATTCTGAGACCTCTCGCAATTGTCTTTTGCCCGCGATTATTTGTATGTAGTTTGATAAATACATATGTTATTATTATGCTCTCATATTTATACACATATTTTGATGACACGGTCACTGCTCAAACGGGCTGTTAGTTTAAAGTTCGCAAATTAAATGTTGTTATTGAATTTGTTTTCATTGTTCAGTGTTACGATAACGCCGAATCCATTGTTTACTTACACTCTTAGCTTCTCGTTATTATTACAATTTTAATTTATATGTTACGCTTCGACGTTATCGCTTGTTTGTTGACGAATTTTATTTATGAAGTTCAATTATTTTTTATAGCATAACCAGCGATAAGTGTATGGCATACCTATACGTATTTATGATACACCGGCTATATCTGCTTACATCTTTTTGTTCAATGATTAACAGAATTGCACTTGATTTTCTCACAGTAAAATGGGCACTCAAATGTATATAAACTTATGCAACTGGATCGTAAACAAAAGAAGTTCGTTCTATTAATAGATCCATTAGTAGTGGTGTTTTAACTCGCTGGTACTCGTTGTTTTTTGTACCAATCATAATGAAGTCCGGCGCTGCTTAATATGAGGATGATGTCATACGACTACTAGATTTACGGTCCTCTCTAACTTATATCTTTACTGCTAATTTACTCACAACCTTACTAAAAACTGTTGTTTATTTAAATATAGAATTGCGCGAAAAAATATGTTAGTGATTAATTTTAATAAATTGATAATCGTACGCAACATTTACCTGTTGTTGTTCTATGTAGTCTCTAACCGGAGGTAATTAAATGAGCGTGTGCTTGCTTATCTTCATGTTTCTTCACCTTATCAAGAGATACGAATAGAAGATAAGTGTTTGTAACTGAATTATACTCTGTTATGGTCGTAAAGTTACATTTCCCTCGCAATTCGTTTTCGTCGGAAAACTCACATTCTGTCGGTATTATACTGCAACCTTTTTAATTCAAATTATCCCCATTATTTGAGAGAGCGATTCGAATATATACACACCTCTCACGACACGACGTCACATCTTAGTGAAGCGCCTAAATTTGAATTTGCCTAGCTAATATTGGATCGCCTTTCTTTATAGTTAAAGAAATGCAACAGGTCTAATCATATGCCCTTGTACTCATTATATCATCGTCTACTGTATTTGGTGCGTAACTGCGCAAAAAGTTCATTGCACTCGTGATGGGGCCATTGCACTGATTTTGGACACACAGATCTTATTCACCGATGCTGCGTCAGTTGTTTTGGGCACCGGCGGAATCACATTGTGAATATTATCACGTCCTCCTGACATATTTCTCGTGCTCTCCGACGTTATCTAATTTACCCACTAACATGCAAACATTGAAACACGCGATAAGTGTTCGCTGTTTAAATTATGATTTTGCTATTAAAGGGTGAGTGATGTGCTCCTAATCACTGTTTTCCTCTACGACGCGAGCTTCAAATTACATAAGACACGTTCCGTTCTTGGGTGATAAGTGAGAATCTCGCCGATTGAATATTCATGGAGAAACTCGGTGGCGCCCCGTCAATCTGCAATAGCGGCGACGATGCGTTCCAACGGCAACCGGTGCGAGCCGGTGTCATTTAGCGCCCAGATTCCTCCGCTTGAAGGCCACAGCACCTACGCTAACGAGATTCATCAGTCTCCCTATTTATATCCTGTTCTAATTATAATACCACAAAATTTAGCCCAGACCGCTTTTAGTCTGAACGCCGTCCGGACCTAAGCGCGACACTTGACTCACGTTTGTCCGAAAGCCTATGCTGATTTCATTTGCAATTGTCTCTGCTATTTCAAAATAACTCTTTTCAACGGTTTAACTTTTAAATAATTATTATGGAGTAACAACATTTATTTCGATTCAAACATTATTTTGCATCATAAATGCTCAATATACCTTTACTGGCATTCTAAGAATTGTATTAATTTATGTGTTTTTAGCGTATGTGTATTCATTCTTGTTGCTATAATATCCGCATATTACTGTTACATTAGGCTGTAATGCTGTAATTAAATATATTTGATTTATGTCTCTTTGTGCTTTAATCATTGTTTCGAACCTACGTACGTATTTTATTTTATTACAAAATTTATTGCGTGTAGGTTAACCGTGTCTCATGAAATTAATTGTTGTTTTCGCACTCTGTGAACTACATACTTTCGTGTCACAAGAATAGTTTTTGTAAGCGTATTAATTGACTCAGCCTTGCTTATGAAAATTTTATCCTATTTTCTGTCCTCCCCAAGCGCAGAGGCGAGCTACCGAGGGGGTTTTGGTGCGGTACAAATCCCACATGGCCATGTATCCTCTCCCAAGGTGCTGGTTACCTTTTGTAGGTCCCCCCCCCCCCCCTCGAAACCAGAAAAAAATATACTATTTCTATAATGTATTTTCTTTGAACTGAAGTTGCTACTGTGTGCCATAGTATTTAGTTCATAAATAGTTTTATAAACACGATTTGCGCCCGTTTGATGTTATTCAAGAGTTAACATTGATGTAGAGTTGTGGTTGATACCCGCTCTATATAAATAATCAGTATTCAAATAATAGTTTATAAAAAAATGTATTCTTAGTGTTATTTTAAGAAATATAAAACGGAATATTATTACTTTGAATCCCTTAATCAAATCTTTCTAAATGTTTGTACAGCAGTTTTTAATGCTATTATTATAAGAAACAGCTCTTCTACGCTGTAAACATTTCTTCCTATCGGTGGCAATTAACAGGTTATGTAACAAAAAAAAATTGTATAAAAAAATGTAAATGTCCACGCGATAAGGTCGGTAAAATTGTTTTCTTGTTTTCATTTATGTCGTGAGCTGCCGGTTTCGTTAGATATCGTGAAAACAAGAGCTTTGTTTATATCGTTACTTATGTACATGTAGTATCGTAGAGTTCAGGGTGCACACGCGAGCCGCGTGGCGATGACGTGTGTACAGCCATTTTAAATAGGACGTGCGCGCGCGCAGACCATCAGTCGCCCGGTAGGACGCGCACGCGCAACCTCAACTTCTCTACCGCTCAACTCGATACTCGTGCTGGGTGTTCTCTGATAGTCTCTCGGTAATTCAGTATCGCGCCAACTGTCAACAACTCGACACGCACGTTGCACACACCCCTGACCCTGACAATTATTTCGCCGCTGAAACATGATTGACGTTGTACCGCTTCAACCCCGCGATGGCTGCCTTTACGAAATCAGACAAAGGGGACAAAAGGACCCCTGTTACGTGGTCGTGCCTAATCCAGAAGTACGTTTCGTTTATCAAGTGTTCTCATATTCGCGTGTGATACGTAATTCAGGACTTAGAGTAAATTGTGCATGCATTTGTCGTGCGTTGCGGTCTTTGTTCTAGAAGCATCAATTAATTGCAATTGACTTATCGGAAAACAGTTTGATTGATATGTCGTAATAACAGTCACCGTAATTTTTTTTATTTACCTTGATGTTATCATACTTATTTAACGATTACAGACAATTAATCGAAATTAGTGAAGTAGGGTTCAGTAATATCTTTTGCCTTTTTCAGAATATAATTTTAACATTAAATTAAAGAAAATATTTTTAGTATTTTTTTTTAAGTTTGCAAAAATCTTGAAGGGGGAAAAACCAAGATTTACTTCCATCCATTCATCAAAAGTTTACTGCTGGACCGCCCGGTCCTGCGCCCGAATCCAGGGACTTTTCGTTAACGTCTTCAGATCGTCAATCGTTATTTTATTTAAGGAAATCAATTTTAACTTTAAGTGAATAGTCTTTAAAGACAATTTTTTAACATCGTGATATCTATTGTTTCAGGATCTGGTTAAGAGCCACTTGATGTTCGCGGTGCGCGAGGAGGTGGAAGTGCTGAAGGAGCGCATCGCCGAACTCATGGAAAGGATCAACCAGCTCGAGGTGGAGAACAGCTACCTGCGCGCGCACGCCAGCCAGGACACGTTGGCGCAGCTGCCCGCGGCCGGGACCAAGCCGCCGCCGCAGCCGCAGGGCCCCCAGCCCCCCGTGTCGTAGGGGAGCGGCCGGGGTGCCTCGCCCGCCGGCCCTCGCCGGCCTCCCCCTCGGCGCGCGCTCCACGCGGGATCCGGGGAGTCAATATGGCTGTGCTATGTTAATTCGTAGGCTAACAGAACAGCGCCGAGGGACGCGCCCGCGCTGACACGCCGGGCCGCGCGCTCTGCCGGCCCCACGAGCCGCAGACCCGCGCCCAAACATAATATTATTATGCTTCGGATTCATAGAAATATATTTTTCTGTTATTTAATCTTTAGGGTGCAGAATTTCGTGCTAACTGCCATGCTTTTGCTACGCATCTCGGCGACGAGCCGTTTAGTGTTTCGATGCAACGTCGTCTCTATATTTTCGTTCGGTTTAAACGTTTAGGTGACGCTATCCGAGTAACGTATTCCATGTAAGGTATCTCGTAAGGCGTGTGTTTATAATAAATGTAATAAATAAAGAAAATATTTGAATATTCCTACGCATTGAACTATGACTGTTAATTTATTTTCTATTTTTTTATGTATGTAATTTAAGTTATTTATCGAGTTTTACCGTGTTACATTTAAATTGTTTATTGCTCGTCGGCCCAAGGATAATGAATATAATGATCTGTCGGTAGTTGAGTGAAGTTGATGGTGGAGTTAGTTGTAGCGGCCGCCGCCTCGAGAGCGGCCCTAGCGCTTGGCTTTAGTGAATTTTGCACGCCGAAACTGAAAATGTACTATTTTTATTCCAACCCTATGTATCCATAATAGAGGTTATAGTGATTTAACATTGTATTTTTTTAATGATTAAAATTGTTTGTATATAGTACAAGTTGTAATAGAATTGTGAGTCGGAACGATGTACATAATGAGAGTATGAGATTGTAGGAGCCGATTATTCTTGGTATAGTCTGCTTGAAGGATTGCATCCGATGCTGTCGTGAAAAGTATAAGTTAAATATTCGCTGTATTTAAACTCGCTTCAATGTTTATTAATAAACATACGAACAAAGCGGTTAGGGACTGAATGTACGGATTGTTATAGGTTTTTGTAATTGAAAGTTTATGGAAAGGAACGGAAGACAGAGTATAGGAGGGCGTCCCGACGCCGTGTAACTATTTCTTAGAGTAGTATTTTGTACAAGGCTACTACGTATTTGTATAGATGATGTTCTATTAGGTCTTTGATTATTGTGAATATGCAGTAATTTACTCCTAATGCATTGCTAGATATGAAATATGATACATGATTCTGAATTTGTAAATATACTGTAAACAGAGAAAGTCCATGTAGCTTATGTTGACGGAAGGTTCCTCATATCCAATAAATGCGAAACTACTCAATTTTGTTGTTTTATTATATTACCCTAACTAAGGGCCTCTCACCACCTTCAAGTAAAGTGACAAGTACGTTAATTTTCAGTTAAAGTCACCCGTAACTTCAATTTCACGATGTTCGCGTAGCACTAATCATATAATAAACTGACCCGTACCTTTTACTTACCAATTAACTTTACTTGGGACGTAGCTAATCGTCACTTTACTTGGACATAGTGAACGAGGCCCTAAGCAGAACGAGTAACTGTGAATAAATATACGGGTTTCCGAAATCGAATACTTAATGTTAACTGTAAACTAATAAAATGTTTGCCCACTTTGCTTACAATATACAGTTTACAGAAAGTACATAGTACATATTTAATTAGTCTTCGTTGAAAAGATGAGGTAACCATCAGCCTCCGTGGTAGCAGCGCAACCACCATTATGAGACCCAGAAATAACCAAAACATAATATGCTTGCTTGAGATTGGGTTGAGATGATGACCACGACCGCTTAGCACCACTTGCATCCTCCTTTGCTGCTGCATTTTATACAATGAAATCCTCTGCTACAAATTACTTAAATTTATAAGATGCCACCAAATCAACACTAGTTATGGATAGGGCTGCCATCACCTAAACTGCCGACGCCGGATAAACTCGGCAAAAATCCCGGACATTTGGGAGAAATATGGTCTTTTTCCCCGGACATCTCTGGAGAAATATTTTTTGCAACAAAAATAAAAACATCTACCAACACTTTTCAAAAACCTCTGCCGGACGGAGGCCCCCGGACTCAAACTAGGACAAATCCGGGGAAATCCGGACGGATGGCAGCCCTAGTTATGGATTTATTGGTGGTCCCCTGATGGTCCTCCTTTGGTGATGTTTTTTTGTACGTGTGTAAGACAAGGTAATTTTAATTAAATACAAGATTCAATTGAAGTATCAAAACATCAGTGTGTAGGTACGTGTCAGTCTATCTATCTAATACTTTTAAACGAGCAATTCTTGTATGTATCTAAATATATTTTTGGAATCTCGGAAACGGCTCCAAAGATTTTGATGAAATTTAGTACACTGGTTGCGGGGATGATAAATCGATCCACAAATTTTTATTGATAAAATTTGGCGTTTTTTTAAATGTTTATGCAGTTAAATATAAAATTACTCTTACCGACATCTATTGGAAAATAATAATAATATTGTGGCGTAGAAAGCCATCAAAATGGTCAACATTTGACAATCCACCCTTCAAACAAATGACAATGTCGATAATTATGAAAGACCTCTATATAAATTTTCGTCAAGGGAATTAAAGCTTTCTTGGTCGAATGGTTACGAAAGCCGACTACGTAGCTAGAGACCCGGGTTCAAATCTCAAGTAGGCAAGTTGCGTTTTTTATTTTTTTGTGACATTTTTTTTAAATTGGGAGCTAGGTATTTCAAAAGAATTTGTCTAAGTCAATGAATGCTTTGCTTAAAAATAAACCAAGTAAATAAATTGTTTTTATCCGAGCAACGCTCGGGCGTCCAGGTACTTACAAGTAAAATGTTGAATTAACTGCAGGAAAACTTGTACCTCAAAATATAAATTTTATGACATAACGGAAGTGAAAATTAAATCCGGTGGTTTACTTAACTAAAATCACAAGAGGACAAAAAACACCTTAATCTAGGTACATAATCTGGTTTTATCCTCTCTATAATCATGGCTTTAATGTCAGTCTTATTTATTGCTATTTGTCCGGCAATTCTTCAAGATGGAGTTGGTAAACTAAGTCAGTTGAGCTTAAAAATATTTAAATAATTTAAATTTTAGCGAAGAAAACTTAGAGCAAAACAACATTGCGTTCCTTTAATGCAAAAAATCTTAAGTAGGTAGAAATTCTACTATAATTTATTGACAATAACACACAGTAAAAAATCAGCATGCTTAAATAGATTTTAATTTAGATTTATGCGAAGATTGTGGTTGAAGGCAAAGTCGCACCACGTCGCAAAAAATGTGTTAATTTTATACATCTATTTGAAGGCACAAGCAAAAACATTTGACCATTGGGACCTTTTATGTTAATTGTTGTTTTCATTCAAATAGTGGCAGCAAAAACTTTTACTAAAAAATAAAGTTAGGTTCTGGAGTAATAGGATGAATGCTTAAAGGTAGAGAAGCAGTGCCATCCTAAAGGTCCGATGTCAATACCGGGACATACATCCAAGAAATTTTCACGAACCTATGTTGGTTACACACTCATAGCCTCACAGTAAGGTAATTAGTACCATGTGTCGTGGGTACCATGGACACATACAAACACAGAAACACCAACACCCAGACCGAGAACAAAAAATTAGACCCATCATTCCGGATCGAACTCGGGACCCCTCGATTGGCAGTCCGGCATGGTAACCATTGCGCCACGCGGGTCGTCAAAAGGTATATATCATCTTTGTCTTAGAATACTGTGATCTTTGCTTTTTGAATTATGATGTATCAGATATATGAAATTGCCGGTAACCTAGGTATATCAAGATTAACGTATCGCGCAGGTTATGTAAGTCTACAATTCAGACCGCACTATATTATTATGCCTTTGAAATGTTAATATTTATTAACTTCGATATTTCATTCTCCCTAAACCCGTGCCCAACAATGGGGCGTTTAAGTTGATGACGATGACGTATAAAACGCGCCCACACCAAACCGGCTGGCTGTTTTATTTTTATGTTGCTGTACCCTTGACATTGTACAAAACATGTTTCGTTAACACGTACGCTGTACGAGCTGTTTAGATTACGTCCTTTGTTTTCGAAAATAATTAACAATTATGCGTACAAACAGGAAGTAACCTTTGTCGAGACAAGGTGCCAACATTATAATTATTTATCAAACAAAGCACACACACCAAGTCACATAATATAATGTAACTATACACTTTTAGATCAGAAAATAAGGAGAAAAGGTGGTCAATGTGACCACGACTCTAATCCTGTTTGTGACATTACGAATCCATCAAAATTAAGTGTGGCGTGGTATGAGATCACGTCTTATGTGCACACACTTTAATCGAAACAACCACAAAACCGCAACCACAAAATCTGTGAGCAATAAATGACCCATTTCTATTTAAGGAATTAAATAATAAATTATTAATTCTTAAACGTATCTCCCGCATTGATGCAGCGTGGGCTCCAGGGCTCCTCAGTAATGGGGAGAGACGAGAGATGGTGAGAGAGAGCTGTGGGCCGCAAAAAGGGTTGCAGTCAATTCTTATCAATGTCCTTCTAATGTGGCCTATTGTAGACCTAGACAAGACTTGAACTAACGCCTTCCAACTATGGAGATTACATACTGAGGCAACTAGAAATACGAAAAAGTGAGGCTTTGTATACGTATCTCCTACTACCCTAACTAGACCGTTTAAATTTTGAATGATGTAAAATGGATTACAATGTTAATGAAGATTAAGATACAGACATTTTATAAGGATAACGTTAGTCAATAATCTCAGTTAATAATAATTATGATTTTACAGCTCTTACATATTATTACATAAAATCTGCTAAGTTCGTCACTATTTTTTAGACGATTGAAGGAAGGAAGACCTACTCGAGAACTGCTGCCATCTATACTATTACAACTTAATTGCTAATTTGTAACGAGATGGCGCTTTAATTGTACTATTTATTTATTTTTTATTTTATTACACGCACAGCCAAAATATCTAAATACGTGGTCTATGTAATGACAAGTACCGTAGAAAATATTGCAAAAGATTGTTAAAAATATTTCCTCAGTAATTGAATCACACGATCCGTCAAAAATGAAAATAAAATAAGGCTACGACATGCACCTTAGACTAAGAACTAAGAATAATGTACTATGACATGCACAAAACTTCCCCTTATTTATTGTTTTTCTTAGAGCATCAAGGTATTGACAGGTATGACACCCGTCAGTTGTTTTTAAACTTAGAGTATGTATAGGTTTCATTTTACCATACATTATTTTTAGTCTAAGCATTTTACATACCTTAGACCAGGGTTTCCCAAACTATGGGTCGCGACCCACTGGTGGGTCGCAAGCGAATATTGAGTTGGCCCTGCCTGTAGAACGACACACCAACCGACCGAGCCATCCGTTCATCAATTTCAATCGTAAGCAACTAACGAAATTTTGGCTCTCGGTTGCTGAAGCATGAAAGTCCAGGAGGACTTTACTACCTCATTCCTATGTGTAGCCGGATTTTCTAATATGGTGAACATTAAAGCTAAATACCGAAATAAATTGGACTTATCGAACTCACTGCGAATAGAAGTATTTCGAGTTGAAATAGATGTCAAAACTGTAATTACCATTACCATTGAAATAACGTTTTTGATGTAATTATTGAATTAAGTAATAAAAAAATTGCATTAAAACTTTGGTATTTGAAAAGTATTATTTATTCATACTGGTAACGGTAAAATTGTCTAGAAGTGGGTCCTGAGTTGGTAAACTTATATTAGATGGGTCGTAACTCACACAACTTTGGGAACCACTGCCTTAGACTAAGAATAATGTACTTACTTACATGCAAAGATTTTAAATGTCTACATAAGTCTATTTTAATTACACTACTCGACCCTAGATGGCGCTCGTAGTCAATACTATTATTTATTCTTATGGTCGCTATAGCATAAGAATAAATAATACTACTATTTATTCTTATGGCTATAGCTAATATAATGATTTTTTTTCAATTATGGCATCGCAAACTCTGTGCATACTGCCAGCGTCAAGTATAATTTTCATCAATTTTTTGCCAGTTTCAATGAAACTGGACGAAGTATTACTACTACAAAGTCAGTAAGTAAGTCGTCAGTAATCAGTCAGTCTAGTCAGTCCAACATTCAAGTAAAGCGATGGCTACTTTACTAGAACGTGTCCGATGGAATTTTTGAGGCGAGCTGAAAAAACATATTTTAGCACTGTTATTCTATTTCACAAACACTCGTGCACTGTAATTAACCTATATCAAACAAAATGCCATCAACTTTATCCAATATAACTCAAAAATACACGGAATACACCAAGAAAAATGAAAATAAAACAAGAGCACAATATGTCTTTTTCGATTTCCCGCCAAAACTCACTAATATATTGATTATAATCAGGCATAGAGCAACGACGGCATTACCTAGTAATAAGCCTAGTAACGACATATCTTCTATGTTCGTATAATTCTAGATCATAGACTTAGGATATAGTAAAGAAAGACGACTGCCGAATACACCTTAGACTAAGAATAATGTACTTTTACGTACTACGAATACACACTCAGAAAAATATGCAAGCCCAACTACAGCTAGCCGAAGCCTGTACCATAAGAATAAAATAATACTATATAGAACGGAAACTCCCGCTCCGGACGGGCTCAAGGTCACGATATTAGCCTACATGTTAAACATAATACTTAAATAGGGCTGTCTCGGACGGGCGCGTTAGGATCGCCTGTGACTACACTACTCGAGCCACCCACATAACTTTCGTTCGCCTGCCCTCTCTCCGCGTAATTATTTTATAATTACGGTCGGAGAGAGACAGAGAAGCCGCGTCTGACAAGGACAGGAGTCGACGCCTACCCTCCGAAATCTGTCATTTCTCAAGACGAGAAGACTGAGGCTGTAGGGTAGTCCTCCCCGATGGGGGACAAGAAGGGCCCTTCACAGGGCCACCCGCCGCCTGCACCCGCACCGGCACGCCGCGAAGAGGACGCGTCGCGACGCCAGCGAGACCGCTCCGCATCCGCGAGTGGTCATGCCCGCGTGCGTTCCCGCTCGCGGGCGGGCCGATCGGGAGCATCTAGCCGGGAGATGAGGGGCGCCGAGGAGCGAGCCGCGACCGGGACCAGGGGGATGGAGGGGGCGTTCGCTGACGCGCAACGCCCCTCGACATCGTCCCGGGGACCATCCGCGCCCGCACACCCGCGCACCTCCGCCGCCACCACCACCGAACGTGCCGCCGGCACTCCGCCGGCACCCACCGGCACACCGACGCCCGCGCGCCCATCCCAGGACGCCACGCCGTCTGCATCCGCCGTCGCCGCCGCGCACCCGCGCGAACCGCGACGCCCACCAACCGCCGCCACCGCCGCCGACACTCCAGCCAGCCCGGAGGAGTTGCAGCGCGTGTCCGCCGCCGCCGTATCACCTAAGTCGCTGCTGGAGCGCGACATGGTGATCACTCAGCGGCTGGCGGAAACGCAACTGCTGAGCCCGGAGCTGCTAGCGCAAGTCGCGATGCTCCTTAGGGACCGCGAAAATGCGCTAGAAGGCGTGAGCTCCCAGGGCGCCGAAGAGCAGCTCTCGGCGGAGGACCGTTTCCGCCTTGAGTGCTGCATCATCGCCCCGTCCGCCGCCCAGGAGCGCCCAGCCAGGCGCCCCCGAAGCCCCGAAGAGGAGGACACCGAAGACGCCAAGCGTGTTTGCGCCGAGGTCCTCCCTCAACAGCCGCCAAGGAAAACATGGGACCGAGACCCGCGCACTCGCTCCCGCAGCCGCGCCGCGCTCGATCGTGTGGCGTCGGACCCTGGTCCGCTCGCGCCACCACCACCGCCCGCGACGCCAACCGCTACCCGCGAGCCGCCCGCGCGGCCGCCGGCCTCTTACGCCGCGACCCGCGCGCCATTCGCCTTGCCGCCGGCTTCTTACGCCGCGACCCACGCGCCGCCCGCGTCGCTGCCGGCCTCCCATACCGCGACCGGCGCGCCGTACGCGCCGCAGCCGGCTTCCTTCGCCGCGTCCGGCGCGCCGTCCGCGCCACCGCCGGCTCTCTCTCATGCCGCGACCTACATGCCGCCCGCGCCGCCGTCGGTTACTTATGCCGCGACCGTCGCGAAAGCAGCTGCGCCCGCCGCGCGTGCTGCTACCACCTACGCGCCCTCCGCGCGCACCGCCGCCGCGCTAACCGCAGCCCCGCCCGCAGCAGCAGCAGCAGCCCCGCCCGCCGCAGCAGCAGCAGCGCCTTCCCCTGCCGTCGTGTCCACCACTGCCCCGCCCGCCGCCGTGCCGAGCGTCTTCGCCGCGCGGACCGCCGGGGCAGCGACGTGCACCGCACCGAGCATCCCTGCGCCCAGTGGAGGTAGTTCTAATATGTGTGTACCCCCAACAGGTCAGCAGAAGTCCCGCTACCCTCCGCTTATTGTGGAGAAACTCCCGAACTGGGCGTCGCACTTCCGAGCCCTGAAGGAGCGACTGGGTAAAGCGCCCAACGCGCGCCCCTTTGGCCAGGGAGTGCGCTTCATGCCCAGGGACGATAAGGAGTTCAGGTTGGTACAGTCCTACCTTACCAACCTGGAGAAGACAGAACGGATTTCCTGGTTCTGTTACTCTCTCCCAGCCGAGCGTAGCCTCCGCGTGGCAATCAGGGGATTGCCTGCGGATACAGACCCGCAGGAACTGGAGGCCGAACTCCGTGAGCTAGGCTTCGTTCCAGAATACGTGCGAGCCATCCGGGCCAGGGGCGGCCGGCCCGGGTGCATCTTCTTCGCCGTACTCAAGAGGACGGAGAACCTCATCCCGGGCATTTACCAACTCACCGAGCTGCTGTGCATGCCCGGGATTAAAATAGAAGCCTGGCGCGGAAAAAAGGGACCGGCGCAGTGCCACCGGTGCCAACAATTCCGCCACAGTTCGCACAATTGCCATCGTCAGCAGGCGTGCGTGAGATGCGGCGAAGAGCACGCCGCGCGACAATGTCCGCGACCCCGCGAGGAGCCTGCCACTTGTGCAAACTGTGGCGGCGAGCACCCCGCCAACTATACATCGTGCCCCGTGTTCAAGCGCGAGGTACGCAATAAACACGCGGGCACGGTGGCCTTGTCAGCGCCAAAAGGCGCCTCCACCAGGACACCCTCAGCCGGTCCCAAGCCGAAGGCCCAGAGCGAGAACGTAGGCTCGCTCATGGCCGCGGCCAACGACCCGCCGAAACGCGGGGCCTCCAGTAGCCAGAGGAAAAAGAAGGCGAAAAAAAACAAGAGCGGCAAGGCTAAGAAGCCGGCCTCCGCCGCTACTCCCGCACCTGCAGCCGTTAAGGCCCAAAAGGCAGCCCCGAAAGAGGCGCCCGAGGGCCCCAAGCCTAAAAAGGTTAAGAAATCACTGCAAGCCACGGCACCACCGGCGGCTGCAGAAGAAGGCGACCTCAAGAAGGTCGCCATTAGAATCCTGCGGGACGTCTTCGTCGCCATCGACGAGGGCCGCGATGCACTGCCAGTTATCCTTGGCGGCTTAGCAAAGATCGCATCATACCCTGATGGATCTTAAGCCGCTAAGGGTAGTTTTTTGGAATGCCCGCGGCCTTCGTAGCAAGGCCGCCCTCCTCCGGCTCCTCCTGCGGGAGCAAGATGTCGACGTGGCTTTGATCTGCGAGACACTCTTATCCCCGTCGGACCGCATTCAGATTCCGGGATATTACACCTATAGGAAGGACGAAATTTCGGACACAGGCACCATCTATCGCGGGTTGGTAGTGCTTGTGCGCAGGAACGTCGTCCACCAGCCGCTTCCGGTCCCGCAGCTGGGCAGCATGTACGCACTGGGCGTCGAGGTCTGCTGCCATAACACCAGAGTGCAGCTGTTTGCAGTGTACCGGCCCCCCGGTGGCACCTTGTCGTTGGGTGATGTCCATGCTTTGCTGGACTCACCCCTCGCCATAATAGCCGCTGGGGACTGGAACTGCAAACATCACGGATGGAACAGTCTGTCCTCCTGCGGGAACGGTAGGAAGCTTTTCGATGACGCTGAGAGACACGGGTACGCGGTTAGTGGCCCTGACACCCCGACGATATTCCCGGACAACAGGCGGCATAGCCCCGATGTCCTGGATATCGCAGTACACCGTGGCCTCCACTGCCAACCACACCTGGAGTCCTTGCAGGACAGCATGGGGTCCGACCATGTTCCTGTTCTGCTCGTCCTCCACCAAGACCCAACGAGAGTCTCGCCGCCCAGACCACGTCGGCAGGTCGATTGGAACAAGTTCCACGACCAGCTGGAGATCACCACTCCGACTCGACCTGTCAACTCCGCTGATGAAGTTGACCAGCTTGCGGTCGACATCACTGCCAGCATACGGGACGCCTTGGACGCTTCCACGACGGAGAAGGTAGTAGAGGACAGGCTTCCACCTGTCCCCCTGAACATTCGCAAACTCCTCACGCGGAAGAGGCGTCTCCGTAGGAGCTGGCAGCAGACTAGATGTCCCCAGCTGAAGAAACAGCTCAACGACATCGCGGAGCGGATCAAGGTGGAGTTGGACACGCACGCGACTGAGAGCTGGGAAGGTCGTATTGACGAAGCTCACGACGACTGGCCGTCGATTCACCGATTGTGCCGGTCGTTCAAGAGCACCCCAGCCCCGGTACGCCCGCTTCTCCACTCTGATGGTACGCCGAGATACCGGGCGGAAGATCGCGCAGAGATCTTCGCCGAACACCTAGAGCGCCAGTTCCGGCCGAACCCTACTGACGAGACAGAGCACGTAGGGGAGGTAACGCGACACGTGATTGAACATCTGGCAGCGCCTATAGCTCCGGACGAAGACCCGGTGGTCTTTTCCCCGAGCATGGTCCAGCGTGCTATTGAAAGGACGAAAGCCAAGAAGGCTCCCGGCGCAGACGGCATTACAAATGCAGCGCTCCGCCACCTCCCGCGAAGGACGGTAGGAGCCATCACCCGCCTATATAATGGTATTCTGCGCACGGGCAAATTCCCGCACATATGGAAAATTGGGCACGTTATTATGTTGCCCAAGCAGGGGAAAAACATACTGCAGCCCTCGAGCTATAGGCCGATCACCCTGCTGCCCACGCTGTCCAAGGTGTTTGAGTCACTGTTGCTCAAACACCTCGTGCCTCACCTAACACCTCGTCCCGAGCAGTTTGGATTCCGGCCGGAACACAGCACGACTCTCCAGCTGTCGAGGGTACTGCATCACGTTACCGCGGCCCTCAACAAAAAGGAACGCGCGTGTGCAGTATTCCTCGACATGGAGAAGGCGTTTGACCGTGTTTGGCACGACGGCTTGCTGTACAAGCTACTGCAGTCGTCGGCGCCCCGGCGCATCATCAGAGTGATCTCCAGCTTCTTGCAAGATAGGAGCTTTAGGGTGTTGGTAGACGGGGCTCTATCGAGCGTACGTCACATAGAGGCCGGTGTCCCACAAGGGAGCTGTCTGTCCCCGGCCTGCTATTCCTGTTACACCGACGACATCCCGGCGCCTGAGGAGGCGCTGCTAGCACTTTATGCAGACGATGCCGCCTACGTAACAACGTCTTTAAACTCGGCGCACGCGATCGTAAAGATGCAGCGTGTACTAAATGCGCTCCCCGACTGGCTCGCTAAATGGAGGTTGTCGGTTAACGTGGGAAAAACGCAGGCCGTCAGGATCGGCGGCTCCTCGCAAAAAGATCCCACCCTGAAGCTCCTGGGACAGGAAATCGAATGGTCCACCAAGGCTAAATACCTTGGCGTGACCATCGATCAGATGCTGACCATGGTACCACATGTTGGGACTGCCACCACGCAGGCGAGGGCGGCAGCTGCTGTACTTCGCCCGGTGCTCACCTCGAGTCTCCCTCTGAAGGCCAGAGTGGCTATTTATAAGGCCTATGTTCGCTCCCGTCTCACGTACGCGGGGCCGGCCTGGTTCGCCCTTCTCAGTGAAGCGCAGCGCAAGCGCTTACGCGCAGTGCAAAGCGTGACACTGAGAAGGATAGCCAACGCGCCCCGTTACGTGAGAAACTCAACCATCCAGAGGGACCTCCGGGTCGAGCCGCTGGACGAGTTCATCAGCTGCCTTGCCCAAAGGATGTTCGCGCGCACGGACGCGTCGCTCCTCGCGCATCTGCGCGGGCTGGCGCCTCTGCACGCGCGCCCCCCAGACCGCCGAGCCTTCCCGCGCGACCTGCTCGCGCAGGATTAGTCGCGGGAGGACTTAACACCAGCAGCCCAAGAAGAGAAGACGCCAGGACTGTCCGGAGAAAGGTGTGGATAGGGAAAAAAAAAAAAAAGAACATATATATTTAAAAAAAAAAAATATTTATTTATTATAACAAAAAAAAAAAAAAAAAAAAACATGTATATATCATATATAGTAAAAAATATAGTATTATTTAAAAAAAAAAAAAAAAAAAAAAACCTTTATTTTTTTTTTTTTTTTATAGTATTAATTTAATTTTAATAACGCCATCGGTCATTGAACCTTTCTCGATTGTTTTGCCTCGCGATTGCGGCGCCGCTGCGCCGCGGCACTGGCGCACGCACATAATACTTAATATTATTATTATTATTATTATTAATAATACTTAATAACGTTCACTAAGAGTTTGTAAATGAACCGTACAGTGAATAAAGAATATTTCATATTTCATAATATGTAATTCGTTTATTTTAAACCTACACTACCTAAGTACTTACACCTATGTAGGTAAGTAATACTTACTTAAATGACTTCATTTGGTATGGTACTTATAACTTAAGTAATATTATTAATAAGTATTTATGAGTAATAAACGATTATTATTATTATTATTATTTATCATTCTCATATTTTGTAATACTAAACTAAAATAATGATTTTTAAGTGAAGGCAAACTTATATTTTTGCGATATTATCTTTAGACATAAGCATTACTAACAGTACACAACCCTGGCAACGCGCCTGGGCGACAGAGGGGCGTAACTGGGTGAAGAGGGATGTAGTACATAAATGACGGCGTTTCAGTGGCGGTCAAAGAAGATTCCGTTCTATGTAGTATTATTTATTCTTATGCCTGTACCATAGAGTAACCACATTAATTTCAATTCAATTTAATGTCAATCTGGAGTTTTAGCGGGAAGTCTGAAGGGACAAGTTGTGCTCTTGTTTTATTTTCATTTTCTCAGTGTATTTTTGAGTTATATCGGATAAAGTTGATGACATTTTGCTCGATATAGGTTAGTGACAGTGTACGAGTATTGTGAAATAAACTAACAGTGCAAAAATATGTTTTTTCGGCTTGCCTCCAAAACTCCATCGGACATGTTCTAGTAAAGTAGCCATCACTTTACTTGAACATTTGATTGACTAGACTGACTGATACCTGACGACTAACTGATTTTTCTACGACTATCGACTACTAAGTGATGCAAAATCATGGACGTATTAGTAAACAAAAATTATACTAGACGCTGGCAATATGCACAGAGTTTGCGACGCCATTATTAAAAATGAAATGTCAATCTGATCTGACAGTTGACAATGTCAATTGACTTCACGCACGTCACCAATTTTTTAAGTAGCAGTCTAAAATTCGGCTAAACAAATCATGTTAATTTTGTAAATATGGATAATATGACCTTAAAAGAAATTCAGAATAAACTGTTGCAATGGGAAGCGGCAGACAAGCCGTTAGCCCCTCTAACTTCTACCCAGCGGGAGGCTATACTTGACTTGGAAGCTTTAATACTGGGTTCTGATGCAGATCCAGAGGTGTTTTACTTATTATTTTGCTTTGATTCACTACAAGTTATTGTTTAAATTGTTTAAAGTAATTCTAGTTACATTTTTTATTCACCGAATTATACTTGAAATTGTAATTTATGTATAATTAACGCTAACTTTATGGAACATATTTTTCGGTGTAGATATCTAAACATAAATTTCAAATTTACAGGAAAAATCAGAAATAGAAGAAACTGAAGCAGGGCTTTCTATACCCTCAGTAGAAACAACTTATGACTTCTTGGAGTGGTATGAAAGTTTGCAAGAGAACAGTATTAAAGCAGATGATGCCCCATATGAGGAATATTATAAGCAATTAGCTGACAGGAGAGACGAATGTGTGGCATTGACTAATCAGGTACGAAGAATTTTTATTTATGTGATGATGATGTTTTTTTTGATTGGAGTAGCAGACGAGCATACAGGCCACGTGGTGTTAAGTGGTCCCTGCAGCCCATGAACATCTGCATACAACCTTAAGCAAGCATAGGTAAGTCTTGTCTGAGGTTGTATGCAGTTGCGCTGCTACTTAGGAAACTGGTGGAAATACAATAGAATTGGTTCTCTGCAGAAGTGGGTGCAGCAGTGGTACTTCCCCGGGCGAACCATAATAGTTCCGCCACCTACAAAAATGATGATGACAATTCGTGTCACAGCTTAAAATTTTGGAGAGGGTCACTAACAAAGTATATAACCCAACATACTTTTTATACACTGAGAAAAGCGGTTTATTTAGCATTGGTTTGCAATTGCACCTTCATCCACGGATTTCATAGAATGAGTGCCTAAAGTTGAATGATCATATTCATAAGCTGCTAATCTACAAGAACTATTACTTAGCTTAGATAGTTATATTTGGTAGATTGCGATCGAAAACAATTAGATGAACAACAGTAAACATTAATTTAGTTTAGTTAAACCAATGGCTGAAACCTTTTTAGCGACCCACTGCTGGGCACGAGTCTCTCCCAATTATTGGGGAGGCCTGGAGCTTACTCCACCAAGCTGTTCCAATGCGGGTTGGTGGAGATGCGGGTTAGTGGCCAACCCGCTGTCAGATGTTTTCAAACTGCCCTTAAGGCCTCCGACACGGCTTAACTATTGTTATCTGTTGACAACGACCGCGACCGACGGCTTAACGTGCCCTCCGAAGCACTGAAATGCACATGACTTTTTTTTGCCACTAATGGTCCCCCATCTCACACCCGACCGCCCCCATTTGGCTTAGTTGCATATCGCTTGCGTTTTACGCTACCCGCTGGGCCATGCGTGCTTCACCACTAGTTTTCCTAAACTAAATTACCTCAATTAATATTATTTTACATTATAACTAAATACTAGATGCTTGATGTTTATGCAGATTTCTTTCCTACACTCTGTATTCATAATAAATGTCAGATATAAGATCTTGCGTCAACAAACCTACCTAACAACTAACAACCTTAAGGTTGACTGGTACTACTGGTAGAGAATGCTTTGAGCATTAAGTCCGCCTTCTGTCTGTTACTTTTGTACGGTGGAAAAGTTTGAATAAATAAATAAATAAATAAATGGAGCCTTAATGCAGTAATGTCTAGATTTTATTGAATTTTCTGTTCTAATTCAAGTAATTAATTAGGTACATAATATGTAATAAATCGTTTTACTTGTCACAATTCCAGATCTCTGCTACTATGTCTGATCTGAACAAGCTGAATGATGAATACAATCTGGTTTCAAACAAGACAAATGCTCTGCACACAATGAGTGAACAGTTGCTAGCTGATCAGACTAAACTCTCCAGCATTGGTATGTAAAAAAAACATTCACAATATTATCATGTAAAGAGGGCATCTGGAGTTTTAGTGCAAAGTTGACAGTCACATCATACTCTTGTTTTATTTTAACTTCCGTGAGTAATATTGGACAATGGCATTTTCTCCAATACAGGTTAATTGCAGTGCCCTAGTGAAGTGGAATAAAATAACAATGCAGAAACATCTTTTCTTCTGTTTGCTTCCAAAATTTCATCAGATATGTCCTGGGAAACTAGCCATCTCAACTTGGATATCTGACGGATTTGACTGACTGATTTGATTACTGACAAATGGCAAAAAAACGAAACTGATAAAAACTGGATATTTTTATCATGTTTACTATGTTGTTGTTATTTATTATATTTACTTGACTTTGATAATATGTACAGATGTGATGCCATAGATTTTAATGTGACCTGTCCAAATGACTACTTGATTATAACAAATTATTAAACCTTCTATTTCATTTGAGTTTAAAATTGGACATACTCACAGTATTACATCACCCACATGTATTTTATACATGACCCACGTGGCGCAATGGTTATCATGCCAAACTCCTAATTGAGGGGTCCTGAGTTCGATACCTGACGAAACAAAATTTAAATGACGAGTTTAAATTTCTGTTCTCGTCTGGGTGTTTGTGAATTTGTCTTTGTATGTGTCCATGGTACAAACGACACAGGGTATTAATTACCTTACTGTGGGGCTACGAGTGTGTAATGTTTATTTATTTATTTATTTATTATACATCCAGGTGATGACATAAAACAAAAGCTGCACTACTTTACTCAAGTGGAGCACCTGTCCCAGCGTCTCAATAGCACTACCATGTCTGTGAATAGCGAGGCTTTCTTCAATGTGTTGGCTAAGATTGACGAGTGCTTGGATTACATGAGGGCTAATGTGAGTACTTACTGTCTTTTAGATCCCAAAAATATAGGAACTCATAATGGACAATTTTTATTTTATTTTTATAAACCACTTGATGTGCATATCAGATTTGCACTTTTTTGATCTTGATGATCAGCTTTGATCTTTGAGTTTTTCAATATTGTGTAAAGAAATATCTTCCTCATTTACAAATATCTTTAATATTTGTATTATTTCTAGAATGGCTGAATTTTCCATCCACAGATAAAAGCATTTGTCAAATAAATGTTAGTGCTGTCATTGTTAATTTTATGAGGATAGCAATAATATTAATAGACCAATAATTTTATCTAGGGTTTGAAAAATCAGCCGTAAATGATGTATACATATTTACCACTTTCTTCTGCAGTCTTAATATAATTAAAAATGACCTATAACCAGCCTTTTTATTAAATTTATATCACTTCCATTTTCAGAGTACCTTCAAAGAGGCTCACACCTATCTAGTCAAGTACCGGCACCTACAGAACCGAGCCATATCTCTCATTCGCTCCTACGTCACCCATGTACTGAACCATGCTACAGAACAAGTCCTGACTCCGGATGAGCCTGCTGACCAAGAGAGCATGGACACTGCATATGCTGTGTACTTTGGCAAGTTTCAAGCTGCCACGCCCAAGTTGAAGATGGTTATCAGTGAGATTGAGAAGCGTGCTGAAACTAATGAGGAGTAAGTTTGACTTTGACAGTCAGTTAATTTTTTATGTAACTGTTCCATGTAGCAAGTCCAGATTACTCCAGACCAGAAACACTTGCTGTCCAAAAAGGTTTTAATTATGCTGTGGGTTTTAGCAAGTTTCAAGCTGCCATGCCCAAGCTGAAGACAGACATAAATAAATAATACTCTTAGTTTTAGATTTATTTTAAACATGTTTATAAAGTCCCGGCTTACCTCAGATTTATTATCTGGCTTACCTTAGATTTATTTTATATTACAGAACTCTCCTTTGGTAGCTTGCGAAGACTGAGCCCTTAACCAAGGATCTATTACATTGTTTTTCTGATAATGTCTGTTGCATAAATGTTCCTAAATTCAAATAGCCGGAGCCATGCAGGCGCAGGCGGGAATATCTACCGATCTTTAATGTTATTATTCATAGTTTGTGCTCTCATTTCTCTCGCTTATATGGCACAAAGGTTACCATGTCGAATCGAGGATTCCCGGTCAATTTCCGCCAAGGCAGAACTTTGAATGATTAGTTTCAATATCTGTTCTCGGTCTGTGTGTTTGTGTTTATGTGAGTCGACGACACGGGGAATTATAGTGTAGGGCTGTGAGTGGGACGCGTTATTTTTTATTTTATTTGAATCGTATAGAAATATGCAGTAGCAATTGAGCACGCAGGCCACGCGTTTTAAGTCGTCGCTGCAGCCCATGGACCATCTACATACACGCAACCTCGATCAAGCATAGGTAAGTCTTGTCTTGTTCTGAGGTCGTATGTAGTTGCGCTGCTACTCCGGAGGCTGATAGTCGCTTCATGTAAGTCTGGCCGACAACTGCACCTTTCCACTGGAAAACAATGGAATTGATTCACACCAAACGTAGGTTGTACTTCCCCGTATAGACCAATGTCGATAATTTTTGAGACCAAAAAAAATTATAGAAGAATGAAACCTATTGCAAAAGGTAGCGAGTATAACAAAAATTAAAGGAAAAATAAATTATGGGCGATCTGAGATCGGAAAGGGGGAGGGGGAAAGCTTTAAAGGGTAAAAAACGGTTTATCTCGATTTCCGGCAAAAGTACAGGTCCTATGAATAAAAGTTAAATAACAATGATGTAGTTAATAAAAAGATCTACAACTTTTATATTTACACTTTTTTCACATAACCTCAAAATATACTTGAAATATTCAAATAACTATGTTTTTGGTTTTTTATTTTTATCTTATACAAATAAAATTATTTTTTCACAAAATTTGGTGAAAACTTACTTTTTTATGTCCCAGATATACAGTATTTTTTTCGGTTAAAAATATTTATTTTTTCACCTCATTTTGACTTAATATCGAAAAAGCAGCCTAATTTTCAATCGAAAATTCTCCCGTCAAAATATTTGCTTTTTAAAAAAGTCGGTGTGATTTTTATTCGCTAAAATCTCTTCTTTCTGATGGTATAAAAAAAATCATTCCTATAGTAAATGTGCTCTGAAAATGCAAATAATGAAAACTCGAATCCGAATTTTTTTTTAATCATTATGTACAATTTTGACCTATTTATTAATATTTTTTTAAATTACCCTCCCCCTTCTCGACCTCAAATCGCCCGTAATTTTTTATTTCCTTTAATTTTTGTTATATTCCCTACCTTTTCCAATTGGTTTCATTCTACTATAATTTTTTTCACTTTTTACCATTTTCAACATGGTCGACACTGGTCTAGTACCATACAACCGAACCATAAAAGTTAATCCACGTAAATATTGCTGTTTATTTCTTACAGCTACGCATCCCTCCTATCGGACATCCAGCGCGAGTACGCGTCGCGTCGGGCTCGAGTGGCGGGGGCCCCGACCGCGGGGGCCCTGCAGGCGCAGGCGTCCACCGCAGCGAGGGCCCGAGATCACTGCGCGTTACTGCGTTCCGCCTGCTCGCTGCTGGCGCTCGCCTGCAGGGACGAGACTGCGCTGTACCATCACTTCTTTACCACCGCTTCGCCGGCGCTTACGTGAGTTGTGTTGCGTTTATTACGTGCTAACTGATGTCCTTTTTCAATTCATAATAACATCTTAAAAACGTACTACAATCGAATCACATTACTAATAATAAATACCCTTTTATCACATAAACGTCAATTCACCACGGTTGCGAGTGTGCGTTACGTATCAATTTGTCAATTAGTCTGCCATAACAGAGTTGTCTACAAGGTTACTATAGTTATCATTAGATGATCACAAGTAATCTGTTGGTAACTGACTGACGATCACTGCGCGTTACTGCGCTCGGCCTGCTCGCTACTGGCGTTCGTCTGCGAACGAGACAGCGCTGTACCATCACTTCTTTACCACCCCTTCGCTGGCGCTCACGAGAGAATACTAATATTTTTAGATAACCACACAATGTGGTTTACATTGCAATCATTAGTCACCTTGTATGTCTATTTTACTCTTCTCTCAGACATACCACATTTCTTTAAGCCATTTAATTTTGTGCGCCTAAAATCCTGACCTGACTCCTGGCAGCCGACTGTTTCGACCTAGATACGGCCCCGTCGGTTTACAACATCGTTGTGAGGATGTACATTATGATTAAATTGTCTCTGTGAGCATTACGTAAGATGTTAACAGTCAGTCAGTCCCAAGCTGAAGTCAGTCGGGTGGCCCTTCAGTTTAATGCCTCTGGCCTTTAAAATAAGTAGACAATTCGAATATGGTATTTGTTATGAATCGATTATGAATATGAAATCACTATTTTATTTTTTCGTATCTTGCTCCAGGGAGTATCTGCAAAGTCTTTGTAACGGTCTCTACGAAACGCTAAGGCCGCATATAATTCACATAAACCATCTCGAGACGTTGGCCGAACTCTGCGTCATTCTGCGGGTCGAAGTAATCGAGGAACAAGTCAACAATGATCGTGAGTGTTGCGAATTCATTTGATGACGTACTTAACACATTTAAGAATTAGTTATTATTAGAAACTTTGCCACCACCCTCACACCACCAAGATATTTATTTATTTATTTTTATTTATTTATTTATTTATGTGAAACACCTTAAAACTAAGATTCACAAAGGGTTAAACCTAATGCCTATTGGCATTGTCTCCCGGTCGACCCTGGGTGATGTTGAGAATGTGAGGTAGGCTTTCATAATAAACAAGCTACAGGAACAAATGATTAAGAAGAAAAAAAATGTTATAGTAGAGTAATGATATATTATAACTACATACTAATAATATAATACACACTATAATACACATACATAATATATATATACATAGATTCATACATACTCACATAAATAAATACATGCATACATACATACATACATACATACATACATACATACATATATACATACATACATATATACATACATACATATAAACGTATGTACGTATATATTGGTGGTGTGAAAGTGGTGGTCTTTCAAAATTCATAAGCATTTTGGTTATACGAGGGCTGTTTGATAAGTCCTTTTAAAAACTATTTATAAAACCTTTTTTTCTGGTAAATGGCATCTACACTGGCAGACACAATGTTGTTACTTAATGGCCACCCATCCTAATTTTGACTGCACTCGACATTGCTTAGCTTTGTTGACACCGATCCTTCTTATGACCGCACCAGATGTAGCTGAATGGCCATTCTACTTTTGACCGCACTCGACATTGTTTAGCTTTGTGTCAAGTACCTGGACGATCGAGTGTTGCTTGGATGAAACAATTTATTTTCTTGGTTTAATTTCAAACGAAACACTCACTTGCTTAGTGTTACTTAAAAACGCCATTTGAAATAGCTCCCAATAAAAAATAAAAATTTCACAAAAAAATATAAAAAAAGCGCAATATGGTTTTGATCGAGGTTTGAACCCGGGTGTCTAGTTCCACAGTCAGCCCACGTCATTCGACGGAAGCTTTAATTCAATGAACGAAATTTTTATACAGCTCTTTCAAATCAACATTGTCATTTCTTTGAACGTCTGATTGGCGGATGGCGTTTGACGGCGTTCTACGCTACAACATTATTAATTAAATACCCTCCAATAATGTGTCATTTCTTTGAACGTCTGATTGGCGGATGGCGTTTGACGGCGTTCTACGCTACAACATTATTAATTAAATATCCTCCAATAATGTGTCATTTCTTTGAACGTCTGATTGGCGGATGGCGTTTGACGGCGTTCTACGCTACAACATTATTAATTAAATACCCTCAAATAATGGCAGGAAGAGTCTTTGTTGATTATCGCTGAAAATATTTTTTTATAATTTAAAATTTCTAAAAATAAAACCTAGCTGGATCGATTTAACACCCACAAAACCTGGGTACTAAATTTCATTAAAATCGTCAGAGCCGTTTCCGAGATCCAAAAAATATATTTAGTTATGTACAAGAATTGCTCATTTTTAAAGGTATTAGATGATCATATCATGCTGTTCATTAGGTATGCTGTGTTTAGTTCCTGTCGTAATCTTGTCTTTTGCCTGGTAGATGTGAAACACGATGTTTTACATCTACCAGGCGTCCCATGACGGCTCACGGTTTTTCCAAACTTATTTTAAGAATTATTTCTTTGTGTAGGGCCACGCTCTTAGAATAATTATTATTACAATTACATTATAGAAACCAAGTTCGCACGCCCAAATTGAAGCATTAATGGCACCAAACGCCGGGCCGCTCCGTAAGACTTAAGGTTAAATTTTATCACAACACTTTTTAAAAACAAAAGAAGTCTAATAAAATAACTTTTCACAGTGTTTTCAATATTTTGTAGTATTTTTTGTAGTTAATTTAGTCAAAATAAAAATATTTTGTTTGTCAGATGTCAGCTGTAGGAATATATTTAGTGCTTCAATTTTGACAGCGCGCTTGTATGAAGACACTCATTCTATACGTATTTATTCTAAGGCCGTGCTGTATAATACCTTGTTTCTTCCAGCGGCACTAGCAGCATTGGGAGCGGCAGCACGGGCGCTATTGCAAGACGCTCAAGAGAGGCTAGTGTTCCGTGCTCACGTACACCTCCGAGCCGACGTGCTGCACTACCGCGCCGCACCCGGCGATCTGGCATATCCTGATAAACTGCTCATGATGGAGGTACGTAGAGAAAGGGTTTCGAGGTTCTGGGAAACTTTCTGAAGATGATATCACCTTCTAGTGGCCCAAGGAGGCCTTTTTGTATCATTTGTTTGTATAAGGTGCCCGGCACCTTTGGAGAGGATACCGGGTATGTGGGATTTATACCGTACTAAAACTCCCTCGGTGGCCTGCCTCTTTGCTTGGGGGAGGACTCTGGGATCTCGGGTGGAACGCACCGGTGTCCTCCATGCGCGGCGCCCCATATCGGTGGGCCGCTCTTCGGGCGAGCAAATGTGCTCTCTTACACCTTCAGATGCTCACGGCGGCATGCGGCCACATACACACCGGCTTCCTTCCCGGGGTTGCCGGCTGAACGGATCGAGCTCCCACTCTCACTGCCCGAAACTCCGGAAGCCCCCTTTTAGTCGCCTCTTACGATCAGGCAGGCATACCGTAGCTCTATTCTTAATCCCGAAGCTACAAGGCGGAGTAGAGGGTTTTGAGGTGACTTTGTTTATCAGTCACACCTTCTAGGGTGGCAATGGAGGTAGAATACGGGTTTTAATAATCTCAATTTTGTTAATTGTTTAACAATTTTATTTTTTCCGTATAAACCTGTTGTTTCTCGTGCTTCCATTCATTCAAAAATATGACACAACACATTGGTCTTTTCATCATTTTGGCAATGTCAAAGTTGCGGTGTACTTAAACTCTAATATTTTATTTGACAGTAAGTAAAATACTTTGACAGTAAGTAACTTTAAGAATTTGATAATGAAGGGTTTAAATTAACTGGATCTGTTAATGAAGCTACAATGCGATTCTTGATTTTGTTATAATTTTTATTAAAGTTTGTTTTGTTAATGTTTACGTTTTTAAGTACTATAAACTTCATTATTTCTGATACTTAGCAGGACAACATCTGCCGGGTTCGCTAGTATGTTTATATTGTGAAAGTGCACATTTATATAACATAATGTACTTGACATTTCATTTTCTGTTGTTTTTTTTTATTGCAGCAAATTGCCTTATCACTCCAAGATCAAAGCCTAAAGCGAAGCGACTCCCGAAACTCCATGGTGTCTGACGTATCGGCGACGTCGCAAGAAGTGGCCAACATCAACGTGGAGGCTCAGAGACGACCGCAGGCCTCCCCCGCAGACCTTCACGGCATGTGGTACCCAGGGGTCAGGAGAACTTTAGCGGCACTGTCCAGGTTATACAGGTGCTTGGAGAAACGCGTCTTCCAAGGATTAGCCCAAGAAGCCATATCCCTATGCGTCCAGAGCATAGACAATGCCGCCAAACAGATATCAGCCACTAAAACACCGATCGATGGACACCTATTCCAAATCAAACATCTACTCATTTTGAGAGAGCAAATAGCACCGTTCCAAGTCGACTTCGTCATCAAAGAAACGACGTTAGACTTCAGTAATATGAAGAACGCGGCGTACGGGTTGATTCAGAAACCGAGACAGATTTTTTCTTTGAATAGTAACAACGCGTTGCTAGAATTTCTGTTGGAGGGGACTCCTATGGTCCGAGAGCATTTATTGGACTCGAGAAAGGAGGTTGACAGGCAGCTGAAGAGTTGCTGTGAAACGTTTATCAAGGATACTACAGAAGTTATGGTCGGGCCGTTGATCGAGTTCATTGAAATGGTAAGTAGTTTTTTTTAGCTTTTGTAAATCTTCAAAGTATTCCTAAAATTATTGGTCCTTCGAACCGTATGTGCGGTCTGACTTAATTTGTGTAAAATGCCAATACGGCAAATGGGCTGGCTAGTATAAAACGCAAGAAGTCTACATAGCTAAGCTAAGCATAATAGACGTGAGGATGTGACCGTCGAGTGAAATGGGTGGTAGCTAGTGGCTAAGGAACTTTAGGTTATTGATTTTAATTGATGTTGATAAACAGCAGTTGTTAGGCCTTGTATGAAGTCTTATTGTTGATTTTAAAACAGCAATAAAAGGTGCAGTTATCTTAAATATCTTATATTACCAGCTAGGAATCAAACCCATAAACTAACCTAACACACACCGGCGTGGTGAACACTTCAGCCTTCCGCCTATGCGCGCTTCACAGCCCCTGAGAACGTAATATTGAAAATAAGTGTTGATTTTAAAATGAAATGAAAATACTTCAATGTTGACTGTTTACATACATACATAGAAAAAGATGTTTAAAATTATAATTTGAGTTTTAAACAATCTACCATATCCTGGCATACCTACAATATTTTGATAATTTTAATTATGAATTAAAATTATCTAAAAATATTTTGTTTTAACATCTGTTAAGAATAATCTTAACGGATCATTGGCTTTTGATGCCTACCCATCGCTGGGTCAATGCGAGAAAAAAAGCAGGCGAAAAAAACACCTCTCAGGCATTGTTTAGAGTTATACTCGTATTTTATATATTTTACGGGGAAGCTCCTCAAACCATTTTTATGCATCAAGTAAATATTTGTTACCTACAGGCCCAGGAAGTAGCACTAAAGACACCAACAGAGGAGCTCAAAGCCCAGCCGTGGGCGACGCCTGAGCAGATGGCGCTAGTGGTGAAGGAAGCTCAGAGACGAATCAAGGCGTACCTCGCGCCGATACAACGGTCCATGCAGCTGTATCTGGCCAATAAGGAGACAGAGTTTATACTGTTTAGGCCTATAAGGGTATGTGATACCATGGTTTTGTTATTGGTTATTTGTATTTATTTATTTATTTAATTTAATGATTCATGTACACAAGCACTTACATTAACATACATTAAGATTAGAAATTGTACAAAGGTACAGCTTATTCCTTCCTGGACAAGTGTTAACTAGACATAGTAAATAGTGTATAGAAGTTTACATACAATATACATACATAGATATAGATACTAATAAATGTACATAAATATATACAGGCTCTGTCGCAGCCTTCATTTTTGGGGGGAGGGGGTCGCCAAGAAACTTTAGGGGGGGTCACTAAGAAATTTGGGGGACACCTCTTCCCCCAAATTGGCTTGTTTCGCCTTCCATCTACGCATGACTGATGGATTTTGGGGGAGTGATGTTCCCCGTAGACCCCGCCTGGGACCGCGCCTGAATACATACAATTTGTAGATTATTGCTACGGAATCCATTAGTATAAAAGAATAAAGGCATCATGATTTGAGGTAGTCAATAAAGCCAGCCAAATCAAAGCTTGAAAGAAGTCATATACGAGTATTAGCAGTTGCTGTGGTAATCCAACATTTGTATCACAGTGTATGACAGGCATGCATGCCTTTCCTCCAAAACAAAAAAAATATGCTTTAGAGCAGAAGTGGTTTTTCAATGTATTTCTGTGTTGTCCTAAAAATCCTATATGTTTGGTTCATGTATATAGCTTTTTATCTCACAAGTGCTGGTTAGCCATGATTTTCATTTACATGCACTTGTCTCCAAGTGAGTACCTAATGAGCTACGAGTATCACACCTCAGTTATTAGAGTTACACTTACGAGTACACATCTGTGGTAAAAAGGAGTGTGCAAAGCGGACTGTGGGGGATCGCAACGAGTCATTAGATTTTGTAATCCAACTTTTTATGACCACAGCATATTTTTATTTATCTTGTTTCAGAACAATGTTGTTGGTTATTTTGTTCAAGTGGAACAAATCCTCAACAACTCAGGATATACTGAAGAAGACGTCCTCATTGTGGCATGCCCTACTCCAGAGCAGGTGTCAGTGTTCATATCCTCCGCAAGTCTTATTAGCCACAATGAGCCGGTGTTGCCATATGGCAAGAAACGTAAAACCAGCACAGTAAGGAAACCTAGTGTGACCAGTGTTCAGGAAAAACAGGAAGAGAGTTCAAGTAGTGATAAGCCTAGTAGTAGTCAAGGGACGTAACTGTTTACTCATCTGTAATGTAAGGAGCAGCGATGGCCGAGTGGTAAAAAACCGCGGTCTTCGACGCGACCGATCCCAGGTTCAAATCCTCGGCTCGCACCTCTGACAAAGAAATTTGTAATGTGCGAATTTATCGCTGCTCCACGGTGATGGAAAATATCGTGATATTTCATTGATTACGATGTTTTCCATAGCCATGCATGCCTGAGAGAAGTTCATAATTTCTCGAAAGCATGACGTCCACCAATCCGCACTTGGCCAGCGTGGTGGACTATGGCCTAAATCCCTCTCACTTGTGAGAAGGAGACCTGTGCCCAGCAGTGGGACATAAAAAAAGGTTGAAAAAAAAATAATGTAAGTGTGACAAATCCTTGGTGGGATCTTATTTAATATTAAGATCATGACCAGAAATTTTAGTTCATCTTTAAATGTAATCCGGTCTTGGACTATAATCAATTCAGATACTTTTAATGAGCTGTCAAAATGTGACATCCTCATACATTTTATAAGAAAGTGATGTGACATCACAACTCATTTATAGTCATGTGACTAAATTTTTATTGATTTAAAAGGTAATAAAAATAAATTAATAATTATTCTGCTTTCCAAGCTTGGTTTAGTGTCACCATTTTAAGGTATGCAATATGTATTTTGAATTTTTCTCTGCATAGTGTCCAAGACTATTGACAGTACCATTCCAAGGTTTTAATAAAGCTTATTCTGGGAGTAATGAAGGTTAAGTCCAAAAGTTTTTTGACAATTCAAAAATTACACAAAAATTATGTAATACTTATTTGAGAAATTAACAGTGTTAACAGCTTGAATTTATTTTTCCTGTTTTTCTGTTACTAGTTATTTTTAATGGGCCTATATAAGTGGCATTCAACTATTGTAACACTTGTAGAATAGATTGAAAAATATATGGTATTGACATTCAATCACTTAATATTATGCTAACGTCAATCCCATACATTTTTCATTCTATTCTACAAGCATTACAATAGTCAAATGCCACTTGTCTTGGCCACAAACAGTTAGCAATCTTTGCTAATTTTGCTATTTTTACTAAGATTATAGTGTATTTAATTATGTATTTAGTAAGATAAATAAAAAGCAATATTAATTATTTACAGATTTATTTAACTTATGTGCCTATAATAAATACATACACCAAAGACATTGTGTTTTATTCCAATAAAACAACAGACATTTGGGCGAGTACTTTAATGCTTTCGATCTTACACAACTTTAATTTTTATTAATTTCCTACTTAATTATGATAGTGGGTTTACACTCTGAGCCAGTACATTCCAGCGCGAAGTCTGGTGTAGTCTGGTACGGCCTCTGTAGGTCCAACTGCTGCAACAACTGGGCATCGGTCATACAAGTATTTGTAGCAAACATCACGCACATCCTGAACAGACACTGCCTCAATGCGAGCATCCAACTCATGGATTGGAATACGGCGGTTGTAGCAGAGCATCTGACGACCAATGTCCTCACAGATAGGTGTGGTTCCATCCAGCTGTAGCAGCATGTTAGTCTTAAGAAGGTTTTTAGCCCTTTCAACCTCTCCCTCAGTAACAGTTGTACATAACTTCATCCATTCCCTTTGGAGGTTGAAAATGAAATCTTCTGCTTGCATTGGCTCAGAAACAAAGTAGATACCCCACAGTCCAGTATCTTTGTAGCATGTGTTGAAGGACTGGAAGCTGTGTGCTAGGTTCTCAATAGAGGCAGCACGAGCAAGGAATGAAGCATTGTTTGCACCGCCACCCTGGGAACGGTCCCAAGCTCCAATAAGAGTGTTGGCAACCATCAGGGGAATGTTGTCAGCGTCAGTCCAGCCAGCACCTTCCACAGCAATTGCCATATGCACAAGAGGCATAGAGTCATCTCTGACACGAATTTCAGACCCAGTGTACCTGCATGGAGCAAGATGGAAGTCTGAAGCTGTGTTCTTCAGGCCACTGAAGTGCTTGTTAGCGAGGTCTACAAGCTTCTCATGTTCAACTCCACCTGCACCAGCCAATACAATCCTGCCAGGCTGGTAGTGGGTTTTAATGTAATGCTGGAGGTCGGCTTTGGAGATTTTCTTAATGTTCTTGGTGGGTCCAAGGATTGTTTGTCCAAGAGGCGTGCCCTGGAAGGCAGTGGCATGGAGGTGATCAAACACTACCTCCTGCAAGTTGCTCTCGACGTCTTGCATCTCGCGGAGGATAACGCCCCTTTCTCGTTCGATTTCGGGTTCAGCGAGCGACGAATTTTGGATGATGTCGGCAAGGATCTCAACGGCGGCGGGCACGTCATTGGCGAGACATTTGGCGTAGAACACAGTTTGCTCGCGGGACGTGTACGCATTCAAGTGTGCTCCCATGTTTTCAACGAGGAGCTCTAAATCGGTCTGCGAACGTTTGCTGGTGCCTTTGAAAGCCATATGCTCTAAGAAGTGTGCCACACCATTGTTTTTGCTTGTCTCATACCTGGAACCAGCGTCGATCCATAGCCCCACTGTAGCAGTGGGAGAGCCCGAATCCTCAGACGCAACACGGAGTCCATTGTCAAGTGTGGTGAGCCTCGTCGGTGGAACGTTGACTAAGGCATGCTTGTAGGCCGCCGCCGTTGCAAGGGAACGGACATTGTTGGTATCTTTTGAGATTACTCTCAAAATAGTCGCTACTTTCAACATTTTTCAGAGAATCCTTGCACTAACAAATTTTTGTTCGCAGATTTACGTAATAAATGTGTAATTCTTGCTAGTTGTCAAAAAGAGGCCAGATTGAGCGAGGGAGGGAGGAAGGGCATTTCTGACAGTTAATAAATAGTTGCCATGCGCTCTATTAAATACGTATAAAATAAATGTCCGTGTCGGCGTGTCCACTCCACATTAGTACCGTGAAGCGCGAAAAACTAGCGTGAACGTTAATGTGGATGGCTTCCACGGACTTCACGCTCGTTCTCGCCTGTTCCATGATCAATCAAAATCGGTATTTTGTCAAGCGTCAATGACCTCGCGCGCGATGTTCGTGAATGCGTCTCCCAAACCAAATAATAATTAATAATAGTAGTAGTAGAGCATCACAGGTATTGACTCTCGTCAACAACAGTACCATAAGAATAAATAATATCACTATAAGACAGTACCTTTGATGCTCTAATGGGACGATTACATTGGCCAATATGCAGGGCCCGATTTGGCATAAATAAATCTTGAGTATATTATTTTACAATGTAGGTACTTAAAACCAGCAACCCAAATCGGGCCCGATAATTAGGGCCATCTAATCGATCCTTAAGTTACAGTAGGTAGGGTCAAATAATGTATTTATTTAGGTCTTTATTTTTCTTAACAGTTTTTTTTACTGACAATATTCAATAATAAAAAAGAAAACAGTTAAGTAATTAACCTATGTAATTTTACCAACAAACTCATTAAAAATTAAAATTATCAAACAAATATTTGAAAATATTATTCATCTTGGTTATCATTCTATTGAATATTGCTAAAAATTTATGTTTCCATTACAAGTTAAAACATCTATAAATTATGAGAACACTGACATAAATCAATATCGGATAGATAAAGGAAAAAGACGTGGCGTAAAACGGAACGTCATCAAGAATTACTTGAAAGAAATCATGTGGAAATCATTTCGCTCACGCCTATTTCATTTCATCGGAATATTACGAAAGCAATGATGTGCAGTGAAGATTTTTGTTTAGTTAATTTCGCAAAAGATTCCCGGGAAAGTGTTCGGCAAGCATAGGTCAAAGTTCGTGCCTAACAAAATGTTATATCTGTGATTTCCAACAATCGTCATGACTACAATGAAGAATCCTAATTCGTCGTCTTCTAAACTCGCACTCTTTAGTCACATAAAATACGAGCACCTGGTAGCTGGTATATCAGGTGGCGTAACGTCTACACTCATCCTTCATCCTTTGGACCTCATCAAAATTAGATTTGCAGGTGAGTGAATTACGTTTGCCACCATTGAACGTTGGTTAAATTTCTTACGCTTAAGATACATTGTTATTGCGTTGAAAGTTTATCTATATTTAGCTTTCGGTATGACTGGGTTTCCTCTCCAAGAGACAATGTATTTTAATTTTGGTGTTTTACATTACTATTGACCTTGAACTTGAGAAAAGATTAAAGAATACAGATAACTTCCTGATGCAATCGTGAACCTCTTGACAAAGAACACCTTTTTGTAAACATTTACAAATTTAACAAAATTGACACCATAATTACTTACTATGTCATTTATTTTGTTTAAAAGGTGTGGCCTTATGCATTGTTCTTAAATGCTTACATTTTCCTCTTATTTTCCTTCACACAAGTTTATAGACTTTTGTACTTTCACTTAAGTATTTTATGAAAACAAAATAATAAGAAAACCTTTAACATTATACAGATGCATTTTAAGTTAATTTATCTGTCTATTATCGATTAAGTTTTTGTTTTTTCCAATACATACCTTATCTACTAAAATTATTAAAATAAATGTTATTTAGATGTGGATAACTATTTGCATAAATAGGAAGGTTCTTTAGCAGATAGAGTGCTAATTCTTTCTGAAGACTTCATAATAATATGGACATTATTATTAGAAGTGGAGTAAATGTTAGTAAGCCTTTGTGAACACATGTTTTAGAAGGTTAGGTATTTTAAAGAGTGGCTGTTAGAACATTGTTTTAGTGTTGATGTGTTAAAACTATCACATATTATTTATTTGTACTGAGGTCTATGTAAGCTTCATTATAATTTTCAGTATTCTGTATTTCAAAAAAATATTGAACGTCCTATATAGTTTCTATTTTGATGTTGATTTCTTCCTTTGTGATGGTAAAGAATGAAATTTGGCAATAAAGAATGTGATAAACCATTAATAGTGGGAAAATCTGATTTCTTTAAGGTCAACAAACAATCCTAACAAATCTGAGTGATTCAGACTCATACTTATGATTTTTTAAATATCATTGCCAGGCAAGGGTCTCTCCCCATCATAAGAGAAGGCCTGGAGCTTGCTTTAATATGGGTTGGTGCAAATGCAGTTTAGTGGTCACCACTTGTCAGATGTTTTCAAGGTTTAACTGCTATATACCTATATCAATAACTACCAAAACCAACAGCTCCATGTGCCCATAAAATATAATCTGATCCAATACCAGAGTCATAAATATTTAAAAAGTCTACATAAACAAAACAAAAAAATTATCTGCCTATAGTCTATTATCATTAAAAATATCTTTTTATAGTTGTAATATAAGTGCTTAGGTCATACCAAAATAAAGACAAATTAAGATTTTATTTCCTACAGTGTGTGAAAGTTTTGGTTATGCCATAATTTGATTCTTGAAATTTCTAAATTAATGATACCTAATTGAGGTTATTGAAATCATTACAAAATAAAATTAGTTTAATGTTACTACTATTTCTTTTTAACTGTCCTACTAATCTTTTCAGTGAAATAAATACAATATTTTTCATGTAATTAAACCTCTATGCTAATTAAGTACTTATTACTTATTTCTTTAAAAATGTACTTGTAAAAAGTTATAAATCTTCATAATGTACATCTATTTAACATTTTTGTGAAGGTGTGTAAGGTATAACTATGTAGATTGTTTAAATAACATGTACAGACAGATAATATTGGCTTAAAAATAGATCGTTTTTACACTTTTTGTAATTGTTTTGCAATGCTGTCATCACAAGGCCATCATACAAATAGCACTATTTTTGTTTGTCTTAAATTAACTTTGAAGATCATTAATCTTTACCGCTGAGATTGCTTTTAAAAAAACACTTAGAAATGGATAATATAAAACTGATTTTTCAAGTTTACAAGCAAGTTGTCAGGGTAGCATTTTGTCTGGTCGCAATACATCTCTCGGACCTGTATTTTCACGTATCTTGATGCTTACTTTGTGGCCTTGTCTACCACAACTTAAGAAATAGCTTGATTATTCTCTCTCCTCTCTTTCTATCAGTAATCTATACTAATATATAAAGCTGAAGAGTTAGTTAGTTTGTTTATTTGAACGCATTATCTCAGGAACTACTGGTTTGAAATGAAAAATTATTTTTACGTTGATTAGTCCATTTATTGGGGGAGGCTATAGGCTATATAACATCATGCTATGACTAATACCAAAGTCCACACAGACGAAGTTGCAGGCAGCTGCTAGTGAGTAGTGACATATATAACATTGCATTGTCTGTACATTCTTTGTTAATTAGTTCTATATTCCCAGTATCAGGTAACACCATTTGAATTCAATGGATGTATACTTTACCAGAACACAACCAATGGAGTTTAGGAGACAATCAGAAAAAATATGTTTTTGCACTATTTTCTTCCACTACACTAGAGCACTGAAATTAACCTACTTATATCAAACAAAATGGCAACAACTTTATCTGATATAACCAATAAGTACAAGAAAATAAAAAAACAAAACATACTTCAAACATGCCTCTTTCAACTTCCTGCCAAAACTCTGTGTGATTACTTTTATAACTTATGTTGTTTGTCGGCAGTAAATGACGGGCGGACAGCAACGGTGCCGCGATATGACGGTCTGGGCAGCGCTTTCGTTACCATCGTAAAGAAGGAGGGCGTTCGAGGGCTCTACCGGGGGGTCACGCCAAATGTCTGGGGCTCTGGATCAGCATGGGGGTTCTACTTCTTATTGTAAGTATTGGTTAATTTAAGAACTTTTTTTCTGAACAATTCTGCTATTTTTAAATTTAAACAGCATTTTATATCATGGATTTGAATTGACACCTTAGCCAGGGTTTTTGTTTGGTATCGGGGGAGGGAAACCTTCAAAAGGTACCCAGCACCTTGGGAGAGGATACGGGGTTATGTGGGATTTGACCTCACTAAAACCCCCTCGGGGACCTGCCTCTCCGTGTGACCATCTTTGGTTTTGGCGCCCTTTTTGCCCTTTTCCGATGCTAAGATACATAAACTATACGCGAACGCTGCGAGCACTGACAAACTGACAGCTCTGTGACTTTTACTGCCAGACTGGCAGTGCCAGTCTGCATGTTCGGTCCAAGCTTTATTGTAGTTATTTGGATTAAAAAGATTTTAATGAGATTTTAATCTGGCTCTTCTATAAATAATTAACCTTATGTCTTTGCAAACTAGAGCTGTTTCTCGTATTTTTAAATCTTTTTTGTATTAAATTTTTTCATTGGTATCTTTGATACTGTCATATAGTTGATTGATGCAGAACTTTTTTCGATCAAAAACCACAGAATTTACGATAATATTTACGACAATTTTTCATGATAAATGTATGTTATTATCTCAAAAACGTTTCCTGAATATGTTTTTTCGCGATTGAAGAAGTGTTGCATTCAATTCACATAATAATATCTACTGTGTATGGGTGTGTGCTTAGTGTGGTAATTATGTAGTTTTATACATACTAACGTCGACCAATCCGCACTTGGCCAGCGTGGTGGACTATGGCCTAAATCCCTCTCACTTGTGAGGGGAGACCTGTGCCCAGCAGTGGGACATAAAAAAGGTTGAAAAAAAAATGCATACTAATATTATAAATGCGAAAGTAAGAAATAGGTACAACATCCAATATGAGTTATGTTTATGATTTGACAAAAGAATTTCCTCCGTGTTTCCGGCAGTATGAAGAGTAGTCCAAAGTAAACTTTAATGTCCTTAGTATTTAGGCTAAGTACTCAAAGGTGTGAAATTAGTTTACGTGCAATAATCAGGTACAGATCTCACGAATGCCAGTTTGCCAAGTTTGCCAAGAAAATGATCAGTCATATTGTGCAATAAAACTTATATTGTATTTTAACTGCAAAATTTCCTATGTAAAATAAGCAAAATCAGCGAAATCGGTAAAATTTCGTTTACGGCTTGTGAAATGTTGTCAGTTTACAAGAAGTTCAAGACTAAGAGTCCTTAGAAATTGTTTTTTTTAAATTATATTTCTTTTGGCGCGATTGGGAAAAATGATGACAGCGAATTTTTTATCAGATGTATTTATGTATACAGAAAATATCTATATTGAAAATCAGTGATATAAATATCCCTGCCACTTTTGATTTATCGTTTACAAGCGACATCGGTTTATTACTGTTATTATAAGAATTAACGTGATTTCCTATATCGTGAGGATAAAAAAATTCCATGACTTATTAAGACCTAGTAGTAGGTATGTAAATTCTTGATGAAGAATTATGGATTGCATAGGTTTTTCTGACTAATCGGTAATTTTTCTGACTGACAGAATATGTAGATACAAAGAAAGAAAGAAAAAAAAACGGAAATAAAAATATATTATGTCACTTACATACGTTGCATCGCAGTAGCAAATATAGAAAGACACAAATAAAAATAAAAAAAAGTAGCCTTGTAAAACATGCCTTCTGCTTGTACATGATACTTTTTTTTAAATAAAATATTGTATACGGACAAATGAGGACTTTAAAGTATATCTATACTAATATTATAAAGAGGAAAGATTTGTATTTTTGTATGTTTGTGATGAATAAACTCAAAACTACTGTTCTGACTTCAAAAATTCTTTCACCATTAGAAAGCTACTTTCACCCTGAGTAACATAGGCCCCTTTTTATCGCGGGAAAATGGGTCAACGCGGTTGAAGCAACTGCCTAATAATTTTAATATAGCAATGTAACCTGGAATAGCACATAGGCTATTTTTTATCCTACGGGGACCCATTAAACGGGTCCACGCGGGCGAAGCCGCTGGCGGAATGCTAGTAATTGATATACAGGTTACCAGGTTACCTGATCTGTGGAGGTGACTTTTGACGTTAATTATGACGCACTTGGAATCCACCTGTATTATGTAATCGTTACGTGGTGTTAGTGCATACTATACGATAAGCACCTTCTGTTTCTTTTAAACCCTTTTTGTTCATTGATACACTAAAAAATTAAATATAATTTGAAACTATGGCTGTTAGATAAATGTTTTTACTCAGTCAAAGAATATTTGGACACGTTCATGCATCATTAAAACTATATAATTATCCGAAAAAAAAATTATTTTCTGGTAAATATGTATATTTGAATTAAATGTTATTTGATTTATAAATTGACATCACCATAATATTTCGACATTTATATAATTTGGACATGAACATTATGTTATTATATTCTTTTTTTTCAACAATGTGTGCTATTGACATTATCATTGTTATTTTTATTGTGGGTTTATGAATATATACTTAGTTTGTGCAAAAAATTGTCATAATTTTTCATGTAATATTTGTATGTCAATAATTGACAAGTACCTGGATTACTTGTGATTTTAATGTAACATCTTTTTACGTGTACTTAAACAGATAAATAAATTGAATTGAATTGAGAATTTAGTTATTCGGACACCTTTCTTTATTTTTTGACGTTTCTTACATAAGCTACAGCTTGATTCCACATTAGTTTGCTGTGCGTGGTGGGACAAAGAACCGTTGAAGCACAAACGTTTATTATCGATTTTCGCTAACTGACACAAATGCATTTGCATATTGCCACGTGCGGCGAGGTCTCGCATAACGCATAATGCGCGTGTGCTGTAATTTATGCATCAAAAACAACACACACTCTCATATAATATGTCAATGTATACCACAAATCAATATAATCAACCTATATGAATATAATAGTAAAAATTTAAGGAAGAAACGAGGGAAACTAGAGTTCGTGTTTTTTTTTTGTTGCAACTTTTTATTTGTTTCCGTTTTATAATTTGTCTATTCATAAAACATAAACAACAAACAAAGAAATATTCTGTATTAGCAGTACATTCTCTTTAAATTGGGTTATTTTCAGAAAAAAGTACATATCATCAAATATCTCTGAAACTACTGAAGATCGAACCGGGTATTACATGACTGATTTTACAGCAAATGGCTGTATATATTTTAGCCATCAAAAGGAATCACACCTATTACAAATCACCCTGTATTTTACTTTCCTCAGCTACAACGCAATCAAGACATGGATCCAGGGCGGCAACGCGCGGACACCTCTAGGGCCTGGTCTCCATATGCTGGCCGCGGCGGAGGCCGGCGTCCTGTCCCTGGTGATGACTAACCCTATCTGGGTGGTGAAGACCCGCCTGTGTCTCCAGTACAGCGAGGAACAAATAGCCGACCACAAGCGGTACAAGGGCATGGTGGATGGCCTCACGAAGATATACCGCACTGAGGGCATCCGAGGACTCTATAGGGTAAGTTTCATTTTCTTCTTCTTTACGAATGGCGTCTCGGTCGTTTGACCATTTTGCCAATGTCAAGTAAACTTTGAGTCAAGTTTTCGCCCGTTTTGTTGAAACAAGGCGATATATTGTAAAATTAGTCAGTCAGATATCCCTGTAAAATAATACTTTACCCAAACGTGTCTAATGGAGTAGGTATATTTTTTAACTTGCTTAGTTGAAAAAATATACTGTTATTTTATTTCAAAACACTCGTGCAATGTAATTATCCTATATGTCCAACAAAATACCATCATATATCTGATATGTTTGAGTTAATACACCAATAAACAAATTAAAACAAGAGCCCAAAAAAATATTTTTTTAATTTCCCGCCAAAGCTCCGGTAAGTTCACGATACAGATGCGAATAATCATAATCATAATCATAATCATTTATTTGCAATTAATATGTGTACAATGTGATGGTCATATTAAATAATTCCTACATATTATGCCTATACTGGCGTGCAAATGTCAGATATTAGTAGGTATATTTGGTTAAGTTTACATTATATAAAAAATATTAAATTTCATTATTACATAAATTTTAAGTTACATCTTTACATTACATAATTCGTCAGTTACAAAATAATTAATAATATGTCAGTTATAAAATAATATTGTCATTTAGAAAATCTGTAACACTATAATAACATTTCTCTATTAATAATTTATTAAGTTTGTGTTTAAAAGATTGCATTGACATTGTATTACAGCTTTCCGGCAGTTTATTAAAGATCTTTATGGCCATACAATATACATTTTTGCTATATAAGTGCAAGCGTTGTGGAGGAATGTACAATTTATTCTTTTTTCTACCCCTGCAGTTAAAAACATCAGAATTCTGTTCAAATATATGCTTGTGTTTGTAGACAAAGATACACATCTCAAAAATGTATAACGAAGGAACAGTGAGTATATTAAGTGTTTTGAAATGTGACTTGCAACTTTCAAGAGGTGAAATAGATGAATAATGATAGTTACTTTACAAGTGTTGCCAGATCCTATTTGTTTTAAATTGGGGCAGAAGATAAGGCAAAACGGGTATTTGGAGCAAGCAAAAGAACTCTGGAAGTCAAACTTAATTTAGTTTTAATTTGAATTTCTGCTTTGCCCCGCTTATTTTCACCCAAGATGTCATCTTTACTAGCCCGCGGCCGTGATAGTTTTTTGTTATGAGATCATGCATGGCACGTGAAACTTTGTTTATTTAGAAGTCTTTCGCGGAAATTTATTGTCTTTCTGAAGTTATCCGTTTGCTCAATAGCCTTTTCCACGGTCTGAAATTGCAATGTTTCAATCTCTGCACTGTCTGTTTTGTTGTCATTGTAAGAAGATAATATTCATCGTAACAAAACGCGTATCATTAACGTATTATGAAGATATTTGACACGAATATGAACCGTGATTATCTAGGCGTCTCTTGTAGAATGAAAATCTAAGGAATGTCGAGTGCGGCCATGATATGGACAGGTAAATGAATCACGTAAATGAGTGACGACCCGTGAGGCGTAATGGTTACCATGCCGGACTGCCAATCGAAGGGTCCTGGGTTCGATTCCCGGCGAAACAGAAATTTGAATGATGAGTTTAAATTTCTGTTCTCGGTCTGGGTGTTTGTTTCTGTCTTTGTATGTGTCCATGGTACCCACGACACAGGGTATATACACCCTACTGTGGGGCTATGAGTGTGAAACGTTTTTACGTGTGTTTTTTTTTATTCGGGGGCATGAAAGCATACCAGTTTTTTTATTATTTGCAAAAGGTATTTAAGTTGTCGGATGCCTCAAAAATGTATGAAGATAATAATATGAGAAGTACAATTTAGAATATAAAACTAATTAGATTATTAAACGAAAATTTATTTATATTAAACAATAAACATAAACAAAATAAAAATTAAGGAGAGTTTACAGTCTAGAAAATGCTTTGTTGAATAAGGAAAATACGGAAAACTTCAAGTAGCCATTACTGCCTGCTTATGTTAGTGTTGAAACGTGTTGCATTATTTGCACTCTTGTTGATACCTATTATGTTATTATTGTTATTCATTTTCTTATATGAAAATTATGCTAATAAGCATTACTATAATATATCATGTATAAATAGATAGTGAAAAGGATTCTCTTGTTTAAAGTCAATCTCTGTATCAGTAAATTTCCGTTTTAAATACTTACTATACCTAGTAGCTTGTATTATATAATCAGTGATAGCTCGAAAAAACATCAGACCGAGTTTCACAAAACAACTCTTAAGAAAATTTGTTACTTATTCGCGAAATGACGATGTGTTTCTGACCTTCTTTTTTGTAAAGTTGGTATTCTCATAATATAAGTCTCCTCTCGCAAATTTCAAGTACTTCCCTATTTTTATTTCCTAATGTTAATATTGAATCTATATTTGAGCCCCTAATTCTGATAGTATTTTGATTAAGAGATATGAAGTATACTTATACATTATATTTATTCAACCTCGGGTCTTATCAACAGACTGATAAATAGCCACTGTTGCTAAATTCCGAAACATGTGACAAAAACAATGATTAGAGATAGATACATAGGTACTATTGTAGGTGATTGAACCAACAATTTGTAGGGTTCTCCGGGGAAAGTGATTATCATAGCATAGTTTCTACCCTTTTAGATTTAACGCATTTTTAGAGGTCGAGGTACGAGCGTATTAGGTGACCAATGACCATGAGGCTTATTGGAGCGTAACTACATACAAATGGAGATAGTTATATCTTTCTAGAGGATGAACAAAGTTTTTAAGTTTTTTTTTTACCTATGAAATTAACTTTTTCGATCTCGGAAAATTCAAGATAATATGTCATGGAAAGTAAAGAAAAATCACAATTTTTGATATTTGTTAATGTCGATTGACTAAACCGCATGTTTCATAGAAAAGTACAGCTTACTGTACAGCAGTACTGCTTATACATAGCAGTTCGAATTGTCTAAAAATCCATAATCCATTGAAGGACTTTTGATTGCTTTGATACTAACTACTTTCGTTTGATTAATTATTCATATTTTTAGGAAGGTCAAACATCAAGGGCAGTTGGTTGAGGGTCAGCCCAGTGTTTTATACTAAAGTAAATTTCTGCAGTAGGTATTTGCTTGCATAGTCCCTGTAGCTTTGGGATTAAGAATAGAGCTACGGTATCCCCTGTCTGATCTGTAAGAGGCGACTAAAAGGGGGCTTCCGGAGTTGTGGACGGTGAGAGTGGGAGCTCGACCTGTCCAGCCAGAAGCCGCGGGAAGGACGGCGGTGTGTGCGTCGCATGTCGTTGTGAACACCGGAAGGTGTATGAGAGCACATCCTATTTCCCGGGGAAGGGCCAGAACGGGAGCCGGGCGTGGAGGACACCGGTGCGTTCCACCGGAGATCCCGGAGCCCTCCCCATGCGTAGAGGCAGGCCACCGAGGGTTTTAGTGCGGTACAAATCCATGTGTGCAGTACATAACACAATGGTATGTGTACCATAATAACAATCACACAATACCACATAACCCGGGATCCTATCCCAAGGTGCTGGATACCATTTGAAGGTCCCCCCCCCCATACCAAACAAAAGGTATTTGCTCGCTTGCAAAGATATATCGTAAATCTCATCAGTTGGATTATTCAATAGATAACGTTATTTTAAGACGGTCAATGTTAGTGCAGTCGTAAGAATTGGAAAACATCGTAATAAAACAGAATGAACATTTATTGCTTCAATTCGTTCCGTCCAAAATATATTGATAGTTAATTAGGAGCCCAAATACTATTTTTTAAAATATTCTTTAATTTCTCTGTTACTAATTGACAACTAAAAAATGCAATGGTGGCTTCCGTTTTCACGGTGTTCACACCTTTTTTTTTGGTATCGGGGGGAAACCTTCAAAAGGTACCCGACACCTTGGGAGAGGATACCGGGTTATGTGGGATTTGACCGCACTAAAACCCCCTCGGTGGCCTGCCTCTGCGTTTGTGAGGACTCCGGGATCTCCATAGGAACGAACCAGTGTCCTCCACGCGCGGCGCCCCAGAACGGGCCCATCTTCGGGAGAGTAGATGTGCTCTCCTGCACCTTCAGGTGTTCACGGCGACATGCGGCCACGCATACACCGCCGTCCCTCCCGGGGCTGCTAGCTTGACGGGTCAAGCTCCCACTCTCACCGTCCGCATCCCCGGAAGCCCCCTTTTAGTCGCCTCTTATGATCAGGCAGGGGATACCGTAGCTCTATTCTTAATCCCGAAGCTACAGGGACTACGGTGTTCACACCTGTTCCCCGATCAAAGTAGATACTTAGTCTCGCGGAAATTGTATTTAGTTTCAAATAAATAAATTTTTACAACTCAGTTTTTTAAACTCCTCCAGCAGCGTGGTGGAGTAAGCTACAGGCCTCGGGTCTCTCCTCATCATTGGGAATAATGGAGAGAGACCCGTGAGTGCTTAGCAGTGGGACACAAAAAGGATTGCAGCCAGTCAAATAAATTAATAAACTCTTCACGCTCATAGCCCCACAGTACGGTAGATATACTCACCCTATGTAGTGGGTATCATAGATGGTACCATGGACACACATACGGTAGATATACTCACCCTATGTAGTAAGTATCATAGATTTGGTACCATGGACACACACAAAGACAGATACACAAACACCCAGACCGAGAACAGAAATTAATTTTATTAGCTTATATTAAATCTAAAATTGCATTTACGTGGTGTGAGAGATGTTAGTATCAAAGTTTATAAGATGTCGGAACAATTGTTAGCTCTATAGCCGCACTATCACGTGTGTTAATCGGAACGATGTTCGTTAATTGGGTTGGACCTTAGTGCACATAAGTTATTATACCAAGCTTCAGATAGTTTAACGTATGCACTTGTCGTAAAATTGTAGCATTTCTTTTTATCTTTTGAATGTCCCACTCTTCAAGTCTCTTTTTAGGTCACGTTAGTCAAGCGCCACTAGGTAATGAATCCATTTTGTAAAACTTTTTTTATTTAATCGATAAGTACCTTAGAGCATCAAAGTTACTAACTCACCCTTCAGTAGAGACGGCATAGCGCCTCGCTTCGATACATAATTTTTGTGCCAAATCTGGTGCGGGGGAAGAATGCACACATTTTAATTTTGTCACACATTCACAAATATTCTTTCATCGCTACAGACGCATACATTTCTATATGTCAATTTCAATTAACAACGTCATTTTCTATGCACCATCAACACTGACACACACAGACACACTAGTTGTATAACTAGAAGGCACATTGTGCATGGACGTTGGGACGAGAGGTTCGCCCGTAACGCACTCCCCTCTGACGGGTGTCATACCTACCATACCTTGATGCTCTAAGTACCTACATGTGCATATAAATTCTACATATATATAATATTGTCATTGTGGATGTCATTTTTACTCTAGGGTGACGTCACTCGGTCATGTAACCAAACTGATATAATATTGGAATTTATTTTGACTTCAAAGTTAACACTATTTTGTTTACATAGCGTATTTTTTTATTTGAATGGAGTAGCAGACGAGCATGCAGGCCACGTGGTGTTAAGTGATCGCTGCAGCCCATGGACATCTGCACACAACCTCAAGCAAGCATAGGTAAGTCTTGTCTGAGGTCGTATGCAGTTGCGTAGCAGCGCAACCGGAGGCTCTCTCCTCATGTAAGTGTGGCCGGCAACTGCACCTTTCCACCAAAACACAATAGAATTGGTTCACGGTAGAAGTGGGTGCAGCGATGGTACTTCCCCGGGCGAACCATAATAGTTCTACCAGCTACAAAATTTATGACGTCATACACGTCATTTTGTTTTAAGAACTAAAATTAACACTTTCCGACTGCTTGTTTGTTGCCTTAGCTACCTCAACTGTATTTTTAGATTATTTTCTCATATAAAGTAAAAACTACACTGCTGGTAGACTTCAAGAAATTTTATTTTCCAGATATTTTCTCTCAAACATGCATGGTAGTGAAAAACTAACTATTCATTTTGGCCATCGATTACTTTTATCAATAACACAGATATGATTAAACATATTTATGATCAGTGTCATTGGAGGTGCCTCTACCGTGCTTATCTATCATACATATTAATACGTACAGATTTTGTACGGGCTAGGTTCGACACCATACGATAGTCAAAGAAATTTATAATATTTATTGATACACTGTAGGTGTGATAATGATGTTGCTAATTGCTATGCTATAAGTACTCGCGCGATATGTTAGTTTTCCAAATGCATACTAAATTTAAAATGTTACCGGCGCGTGCTTTACGAAAATGTGCTGACGGCTGGTGTACGGTACACCGTACAGATTTTTAAAGTCGGAATCTTTTATCAGCTTCTTACGCGGTGTGCTAAGTTTCCAGAGCAGATATTGATTGATAGTAATGCCATGAATAAAGTCCAAATGAACTAATGTTGTATTTTTACTTTTATGTTTTCCCTTCCACACCTACGCTAGAAGTATCATTAAATTCATTCCTACACCAAGTTTATTGTCATTCCGTTTTATGACCACCTTTTATGCGACGCTTAAAACTGTAAACCAGTAAAAAGAGTTCTATTTGTGTTCTATGGAAATTGTTAAATCTACACGCTTTGTTAGAAAGTAAGGCTGCAGTATACTCATTTGTTTAAAGCTTACGGGATTAACCTTTTTATAGTCTTACTGGTGGGCACAGGGCCCTTTCCGGAACGGAGCGGGATGTAGGCCACGTTGGCTATGGGATAATATTGCCACTTAATACACAATACCAATAATAATAATAAAATAAAACTTTGGGACTTTTGAATTTAGGACCTGGCTACTCGCAGCTATGTTTTTTTACAAATTTTTAATAAAACCCAAGATTGTTATACGTCATCGGATAGCTGATAAAACGTAGATATTTTTAAGCACATCTGCGGAACTGATGCCATATTTTTTATGATATCCATTAAAGAAAAATAAACTTTTAATTTTTTTAAATTGTTTTTAGTTTTAATCGTCTACAACGACTTACTTATTCATTTTACGTACAATATTGGTTATTAAGATGATAAAGCATCTTATTTTACATGTAAAAATCAAATAATAGTAATAATAAGACTTATACATTTTAAAATATCTAAGCTAACAGCCGAAAATCGGGATTTTTTTGTAAAAAAATTAAATTCAAATATCTCGAAAACGGTTAGATTTAGGATAGGGCGTCTCGTAGTGAAATCTGTCAGAAATGATGTAAACTACACGCTCTTAACGGGAATAGGTCGCCCGGTCGACTTAACCAGTAACCCTGTATATAATAGATGTTCAATAACATAGATTTAGGAAATACTTATCGACGTTATTTGAATAATTTCAAACACAACATTTTTAAAAGCGTATTAAGCGTAAAATGATTGAAATTTGAGAAATAAAAAATAGGATTTAACATAATATTTTTATATTTTATTTGATATACCTATAATGTTTTTATTGTTGATCAATCTAGGATAGAATAGTGATAGCCTGATAGATAAGCAAGAACATTCGTCATGCTGATAAGATATATCTCTATTTTGTTGTTTCTATTGTGTTTCTATTTTTAAATAATTTGATAAGTTAGATCCGTAGGTTTTGTCATTATTATATTTTTTAGGTTATCAATTACCAAATCCAAGTATTAATAACAATATTTTTATTGTAGCAATTTTTTTCTATCCCTTCCAAAAATAAAGCTCTAAATTAGGAATAAAAATATTATTAAAAAATAAAATATTCAGTACTTAAAAATATTTTGTATTTTTTTAACATATATAGGTAACAAGAGATAGAAAATTACGCCTAAAATTGAGCATTTTATGTATAAACTTATCAAAGATCTCGATTGATTGATTGATAGGTACCTCCAACAATAAGGGTCTCGTTAATACGAGTAAGGCATTATACATCTTCTTCTTTCAGCCTTTAGTAGTCCACTGCTGGACGTAAGCCTCTTCTTTTCAGCCTTTCGTAGTCCACTGCTGGATGAAAGTCTCCCCTAATGTTCGTCACTCCTTCCGGCGCCTTCTGAATCCAGCGGCTTCCCGCTGTCTTCTTTAGGTCATCAATCCACCTGGTTGGAGGGCGGCCTGTAATCCTTTTGTCGAGACGTGGTCGCCATTCGAGAACCTTTCTTCTCATCGATTGTCGGTTCTCCTAACTGCATATACCTATGGCCTGCCCATTGCCACTTCAACTTGAAAATTTTGAGAGCTATGTCGGTAACTTCCGTTCGTCTACGGATTTCATCGTTGCGGATTCTGTCGCTAAGTTTTCGAAATACCAAGCTCTCTCTATCCCTCGCTGAGTGACCTTGAGCCTATGGAAAAAGCTGACTGTAAAAGACCATGTATCAGCGCCGTAGGTCAACAATGGCAGTACTGCTCGAAAACTTTCGACTTCAGGCACTGAGGTATATCCAAAACAGTGGCGGCTCATCCTAAAGAGCGCTGGTGCAGTGCACTCCCACTTTAAAATTTAAATATTACATAGGAAAATTACATAGGTAATCTATATTCCTTCATAATACATACTATCCTTACATTACATCTATCATCTATCCTTACTTACATTATATCTACGCGTACATTTATCGTCATATTGTACGAGTGGAGCGCCAGCGATTGCGCTCCTAATGAAACGAAGTTTATTACGATTCCTAGCGCTGTAGTCAATGAGTGCGAAAGAGAAACATCGCAGCACATAGCCGACGCGTGAAACAAAAGTAGTTTATGCGCGATATTTTGTTTTAAAAATGGAACAATACAGTGTATCTTTTATTAAAAAGTGTCAAAAACTATAGAAATACGCCTTGAACTAAAAGCTAAAGGGTCCTCAAATTGCACTTACACAAAAATGTAATACAAAAACTAAATCTTTTACGCGTGTTTTTAAGTTTGAACAATATTTTAAAACTCCTTGGTTGTGTGGTTGTAAAGAGACCAATAAATTATTTTGTTTTCCGTGTCTGGTGTTTGGATACTGACACCGGCAGTGGAGGTGAATCTGCATGGATCACAACGGGTGTTGACGATTTAGCGCATCTTTCAATAAAACTGAAAAAACATTCGCAATCTCGATTTCATATGTTATGTGAAGTGCAATTATTGGCATCGATTGGCCGACAAGATATTCATAAAGCGCTCGATTCTGCGTATCGAAAATCTATTCGAGAGTTCAATGAACGCGTTGATGAAAATCGATATATTTTACGGCGTTTGATAGATTGTGTGGTATTTTGTGGTGCATTTCAAGTTGCTTTACGAGGGCATGATGAATCTACGGAATCCCTGAATCCCGGAATCTATAGAGGTTTGGTTAATTGTGTATTATTTTATTTTTAATTTTATCTATTGTGAAATGTGTATTATTATATTGAATTTATCTGATTATGACATGAAACAACATGATATTCTGACATGACATACATTTAATTAGCTATTTAATAATTTTGACATTTTGACACGAAAAACTATGGCGCAAGAACGTCTCAATGCATTATGTATGATAAGTAGGGCATGCAGAACCGGGTCCAGTTCTAGATTTTGCATACCCGGTTCTAGGGGTAGTCGGAACCGGGTCACCCGGTGCTACCCGGTTCCAAGCGACCAAATCGATTTTTTTATATATATTTTTTTATTAATGATAATTTGGAGAGTTTGGTTACGTAGGAAGGAATTATAATGAAATATGAATGTGTTCCGTACGTAAAAACGAGATGGTTTTGGTGTCAAATCAACGTTTATTCAATTATTATATAATCAACAAAGACTAACTTTTAAAACTCTTATTAAATAATCTGTTAAATAAAATTAATCTATTAAATAATCAATAATAATCTAAACAGAAACTTACTCTTGAAACAATTTAAATAATTTGGTTTGAATTTTTTTGGTTTGCGGACGGTAGAAAAGCGCTAATGAGTTTCAGTTTACGCAACCTCAAATAATAGATGCTAAATACTTAAATACGAAATACTTACAACAAAACACGAGATCCATTGGATAGAATATGTAAAAAAAATAACAATAGTTTAGTCGGCAAAATTGGCCAGCGTCTATCAAGCTACCCGTGGACCCGCTACGGGAGTCGAGCTTTTTGGTCGCTGGCCAAGGCTGTGGAAGGAAATTTCTGTCGGTCGTCTCTTCCATCTCTACGCAAACCGGACGATACTCTGGCTCACACGGCAAAAGGGAAAGCCGATCTCTTGGGCACCCTATTTGCCTCAAAATCGACTCTGGACGATGGAGGTGCCACACCGCCGACCATCAGGCAGTGTGAGAGGTGAAGAATTGATGAAGGACGTGTACTTCACACAAAAAGCCGTCAGACGAGCTCTGCAAGCCGTCGATGTCAAGAAGTCGAGCGGGCTGGACGATATCCCCGCGATCGTTTTAAAAAGACGTGCGCTCCCGAGTTGGCTCCCGCCTTAACGCGCTTATTCTCGCTTTCCTACACCACTAGTAAAGTACCGTCTTCGTGGAAGGTAGCCCTAGTACACCCAATCCCAAAAAAGAGTGACCGCAGTGACCCGTCCAAATACAGCCTTTTTACGATAACCTCCCTGCTTTCTAAGGTGATGGAGAGTGTTATAAACACGCAACTCCTTAGGTACCTCGAGAAGCACCTGTTGATCAGCGATCGTCAGTATGGCTTTCGCCAGGGCCAGTCGGCCGGTGATCTCTTGGTGTACCTCACACACCGCTGGGCTGAAGCCGTTGAGGGCAATGGGGAGGCTTTGGCAGTAAGCCTGGATATCGCAAAGGCCTTTGACCGGGTCTGGCACAGGGCCCTTCTCACGAAGCTTCCATTTTACGGTCTTCCCGTGAGGCTATATAAATGGGTAGCAAGCTTTCTGTCTGAGTGGCAGATTAAGGTCGTTGTTGACGGATGCTGCTCAGATATGAAGTACATTAACGCCGGTGTTCCCCAGCTCAGTGCTGTCTCCTACACTATTCATTCAATGAAATGCTGCAACAATCACGCGGTATACATTGCTATGCAGATAATGGTACTGTGAACGCACAAATACAATGAGAGCCAATGCCTCTCGGTCACAAGTGGAGGAAAGCAGAATCAAACCTGTGTCTGAAGTCGAGAACTCTCTGAAGCGGATCTCGGAATGGGGTCGATTTAACCTTGTTGAGTTTAACCTTACAAAGACACAAGTTTGCGCGTTTACCGCTAAAAAAACCCATTTGTTATAGCGCCCAAGTTCCAGGGCACCGCACTCACCGTTGGTGAAAGTGCCGGTATCTTGAGTGTGGACATTACGAGTAAAGTGCAGTATCGTAGTCACTTGGAGAACAAGGCCAAATTGGCATTCAAAAAGCGTGGTGTCCTTAACAGGGCGAGACAGTACTTCACTGCGGGGCAACTCCTGACGCTGTATAAGGCCCAAGTCAGACCCCATATGAAGTACTGCTCCCATTACTGGGCAGGAGCACCAAAATACTAGCTACGCCCATTTGACTCCGTTCAAAAGCGCGCAGTCCGAATCGTCAACGACCCAAAATTGACTGACAGGCTAGAACCGCTAAGCTTGCGAAGAGACATAGCCTCACTCTGCGTGTTCTACCAACTTTACTATGGTGAGTGCTCCAAGGAACTTTTCAAAATGATGCATACGTCACCATTTCATAAATATACCACCAGACGAAGGTTCCAGTTCCACCGTTCCACGTTCCAAAAGTTTCACGACGATTTAAATTAGCAATTTATGTAAAATTATAAAAATCTCATCAGAACCGGGCCAACCCGGTTCCATCGCTCAGAACCGGTTCCACAGACATATCGAAATACCCGGGTATACCCGGGTATTTAAGAACCGGGTGTACCCGGGTGCATGCCCTAATGATAAGCATTGAAAAACGATTAATTAATTCTATATCTGATTTTCACAAGAAAGTCATAGATGTCTTCGCTCGTCAAAAAGACCGGCGAATGAATTTTCTGTATAAATAAAATAAATGGTAAGCTCTAAGTTTTTTTTTGTGAACCCCCATCATAAAATGTCACGAGCCGCCTCTGATCCAAAATATAGAAATTATACATATTATTATTTAATGATAGGGACTTTGATTATAATATAATGCTTTGTAGATGGAATTCGGGGTAAAATAAATAATTCTCACCTAATATAACCTTACGTACATAACTAGCCTCGGACGGATCGAAGATTTTTTTGATTCGGGGCAAAAGTTCCCCTCTCCAACAACACGGTATTTTCTGGCGCCCTTTATTTTGAGGGGAGGGGTTTGTTATTAAACAAACTACATATTAATGTAGGTGGTACTACCTAAGATAATGGTGCCGCCCATAAAAATGCCGACCGCCACGGCATGTTGAAAACCGTTTTGTCTTATTTCGGTGTGCGTTTTCACTGAACAATAACGTTACCACCTTATCTACAAATTCTGTTTGTGTTGATGTACCGACATATTATTGTAGGTAGGTACTTCCTAAGATTTTGGTGCCGTCCATAAATATGCACCGCCACGGCATGTTGAAAACCGTTTTGTCTTATTTCGGTGCGCCTTTTCACTGAATAATAGTGTTTATTTATTTATTTAGGTTTATGTTGTCACCTTATCGACATATTCTGATTGTGTTGGTGTACCGTTTCCAGGGCTTCGTGCCGGGCATGTTCGGGGTGTCGCACGGCGCGCTGCAGTTCATGACATACGAGGAGATGAAGAACAGGTACAACCAGTACCGGAACCTGCCCATCGATATTAAACTGGTGAGTGAACCTATTGTAATTTAGTCATTACACACCTTCTAATCTATATTCAAAAGTTGTACTTAAACCCTTTTCTTGCGTAACAAAGAGTTGTGCATATATTGTGCTATGCTGTCTTGTTATAGTTTATTTTGTTTGTGAAATAAAAAAAGAGAAAGGCCAATAAGGCTGCTACCCATTTTGCGTCCCGCTGCTGGGCATGGGTTTTTCCCTATTATTGGGGAGGCCTGGAGCTTACTCCACCACGCTGCTCCAATGCGGGTTGGTGGAGATACGGGTTAGTTATCCAACCCGCTGTCGGATGTTTTTAAACCGCCCATATGGCCTCCGACAAGGTTTAACGGCTGTTATCTATCGACAACAACCGGGACCGACGGCTCAACGTGCCCTCCGAAGCACGGAAACGCGCATGAAATTTTTTGCTACTAGCGGTCACCCATGTCACACCCGACCGCGCCCGTTTGGCTTAGTTGCATAGATCGTTTGCGTTCTACTCTAACCACCGGGCCCTGCACGCTTCATGGACAATATAAACATGTTTTATAGCTTCATCATAGTATCATGCCATGAATGTCATTTTAAACCTGCCTCAATAAAATGCCTTGCTGTTGTATCCGTACCGTTGCGTGGCGCGCGTAGAATTTAATTTTTTTTTCGTCTACACCTTGCTCGCTTTTGTTTTCTCAATTAGTGTTTTTACTACTTAAACAAAAGATGGAAAGTGGAAACGATTCACCTTACCTTGAAAAATTAAATACTGTTCATTTTTGTAAAATACTGTTTATTTTCCTTCTCAAACTTAAATATACTTTAATTCTTGTAAAAAAAGTTGGCAACCCTAACCCTAGATAAGCTACAGGAACTATAAAATTGAACCTGCCGCCTCAAATGTTCGCAGAGCTCAGTGGAGTACCTGACGTTCGCGGCGGTGTCGAAGCTGATCGCGGCGGGCGCCACGTACCCGTACCAGGTGGTGCGCGCGCGGCTGCAGGACCACCACCGCTCGTACCGCGGCGCCTGGCACTGCGTCACCGAGACCTGGAGGTACGAACGCCTGCGCGGCTTCTACAAGGGCCTCACGCCGTACCTCCTCCATGTAACGCCCAACATCTGCCTCGTCATGCTCATATGGGAGAAGTTCACCAATAACGATTGAGTGAACCGGGGCGACGGTTCGCATGGTCCCAGGCGATGGTAGGTGGAGTCTTGGATGGCGGAAGGAAACGGTTGATTCTTGTCCGTGCTATAATGACAAAATTTTGGTTAAAATTTCTTTGCAAAAATTAATATAGTTACGTCCATCGTATACTAAACACTGGAAAATACTAAAAAGACACTACAAAGATCTAAACCACACTTGACCAACACAGTTGACAATTTGCTAAGCCCTCTCAATTCCAGCAATGAGGTTAACCCTTATTTGTACCCTCTTTTTATAAATGGTTAGTAAAAATGATTAAAAGACAAAAAACAATTACGATAAAGACAATAAAAAATTATTATTATTTTGAAATTAAACGAATAATATATTCATTCTAGCAACCCATACTTGACCTAAGACTATGGTCTTATTCTCTTTGTTCCGAGAGGAAACCTGAGCGCAGTAATGGGACTTTAAACAGATAAAAAAAAACAAAACATCAATAATAAGATTATTGTGAAATTAAACAAAAAAATTGTTTTTAAATTGACTTCTAAAGACATGCTTTAAAAATATATATTTTCAGATATTTTGAAGTACTAATTCTTTTCTAAACGACAGTAGTAAATTGTCATTTTAATGTATCAATAAAATCATTGTATAAGTTTTACAAATTATAAACATTTGAAAGTGAAATGAGAGGAATCAATCAGTTTACTATCTGCTTATAGTTAGCAATAAAATTTCTAGGTACCATGTGAAGCGATCGACTCTCGGTTCGTGCCAATAAACGGGTTAAGTTATATCTGATGGGAAACTTGTACCACCACTATTGTATTATGTATTGTAATGTTATCTCAATCGATTAAAAATATTCGTGTTGACAGTAAGAGCATTGTTGCTTCTATTAATTGTTTTTTAATCTGCGTTTTGACATGATATTTGTAGTCTGTATTTTGCTAATTTGACATCTGTCAGCCACAGGGTGATTACGGTGACGTTTCGCAGTGACTTTGTTAAGGTAAGCGTAAGATAAGAGTGAGGAATTAGGTTTTGTTATTGTTTTTATTTTTATTTTCTTTTTTTAACTTATTTAATTATAGCTTAATTTATTGTGTATCGAAAGTGCATTTTATCGATTGTGAATGTCTTCCTTTTTTGTAATCAAAAGGATTTCACTAACTTAACATATATTTTTGGCAAGTATAACGATTTTATGCCGCTTGTTTTATATAAAATATTAATACAGTAATTGATAATTTGACATATTGATTAGAAGACATTGTATGTAACGATTTTATTTTTGTATGTAGACACAGGTATACGTGACAGGTTTATTAAGATTCATGTTAAAATCATTGTTCTAGATATCATGCTAAAAATCTTGGTTTTGTCTAATAAGTCGTCATTAAAAAAAATTGAATTTACTTGTATTTTTAGTAATTAGAACGATTTGTTAAGAATTTCCTGTATTCAATTGCCTGTCTCACGACATATGTTGTGTTTTTGTTTATATCTATATTATTTTTGTACTAACGCCGCAGTGTTTGTAATCTCCTGTAAATAGTAGTGTTACTGTTCCCATCAGATTGTGTTTTGAACTCTTATAGCTGGCAACACGCGCCGCGGATGTTGCCACTCGTAGCACAATTTAGTTTTTAATTTTGAAAAATGTGATAATAGTACTTAGATTTGTTTTGACTCGACACCCGGTATGCTATTGAGTAAAAGACATTTTCCCCAATATAACGTTACATGTGTGGTGAGACGACGTTAGGTTCTAATTAAGATAGACATGTTTCAGCTTGGCAAATCGTATTTTAAACAGATTTCAACTTTAAATTTTCAGTCTTAAAGTATCTTTTCCACTGTGGAATCACTTTCGTACGAGTTCGAAGCTTTTCTATCTTAGAGGCTTAATATTAGTTGTAGTCCCCGCCTAAATGAAATTAACTGTTTAAAATTATTAAATTGTTCGATATTTCTTAATAACAAATGGTTAGGGCCTCTTTCACCACCCTGAAGTAAAGTGACAAGTACGCTAATTGTCGGTTAAAGTCACCAGTAACTTCAATTTGACGATGTTCGAGTAGCACTAATCGTATTATGATAAACTTAACTTTACTTGAGACGTAACTAATCAACACTTTACTTGGAGATGGTAAACGAGGCCCTTAGTAATATAATGAAATCTAAAGGAAAATATACACGTTTTGGTCGTACTAGATCTCTGAGTATATTACTAATCATGCAACATAATTTCTTCCAACCCAAATTTCCTTAGCTCAATCTAGAAAATATGCTACTAAGTTAATTTGGTTTTAGAACTTTCGATCTTAAATTTATTAATGGTTAAATTACAAATTAAGTAGTCTGCGAGGCATCGGTTCACGCATATCAGTAATTAATATAGACGTTATTGCGAAAGTAATAGTGTAGAAAGTTCTTTGTAGCTTTTTACATTTTTAAGTTGTAAGGGAAAATTAAAATTTAGCTGTTCCTGTATCAAACTGGGTTATCCTATATTAACTACTTAACAATGGAAGCATCTCGATCCATAATATAATTGGATACTGAGTTTTTGTGAAAAGAATTGTATTTATACAGTAATAAAATTCAAATTTGCTTGTAAAGCAAAAGTTGGAACTTATTGACATGTGTGAATCGAAAAAAAATAGGATACACCAAATGATAAAATGCGATGATGAAATCTAAAAGCGCACCATTAGTAGATCGCAAAACGTTCTTAGTTATTATGTCTTGTTCGGTGGCTGGCCACAGTTTTATTACTAAGACGTATATATTTTTATATAATCGCTAGGTTTCCACTGTTCAACTCGCCTATTCAATTTGTGTAATCAATAAATGATAGCAAATTGATACTGGCATCTTTTATTTTTTTACCTGTACTTAATTCTTTTTATGCAAATTTACTAACAATATCTGTGTTCTTTAATTAAATTAAAATCAATCATAAAACCTCAACTCAAATTCAAAATATTTTATTCAATTTTGGAATACAATTTTGGCTTACTGAACGAAAAATCTTCGCTGTCATCAGCTCTATGTGCTCTTATGGGCGATTGGTTGAGTTGAGAGAAAAGAGCCGGGGGAGTAAAACTCCCAGCCGTATACGAAATTTTTCCGATTTCGCTGATTTACCTGATTTTTCACATGAGATTTTGCAGTTAAAATACAGTATTTCCATAAGTTTGATTTGAATTATAATGTGAGTTTTAAGCATTCAAACTTATAGATATACTGTGTTTTAACTACAAAATCTCATGTGTAAAATCAGCTAAATCAGCGAAATCAGCAAAATTTCGTATACGGCCTCTTAAATGCCATTTGTTATAAATGTAGTATGTTATTTATTTTTCAAATAAAAAGTATCAATTTTCTTATAGGTATATCAATATACATACATACTGTCAATATACTTATATCTTATATATCAATTTTTTCGTGTTAATACGAATAAATCGACTTAATTTTTTAAGGTAAGTAAGACCAATTATTCCCTCTCTTAAGTACCCTTTCTAAAAGCAATTTACCCGTTCCAGGCACGAGGGGTGGCTCGGATTTTACAAGGGGTTGAAGCCGAACCTCGTCAGAGTGGTCCCGGCGACAATGATCACGTTCCTCACATACGAGAACGTTTCCCACTACATGTTGAGGCGGGGACAGGACCTCAAGCTGCCTTCTTGAAGGAAAAACTAAGGAAACACTACTTACAGGCCGGTTATGTGAAGGTGGCGCCCCGACAACGCCGGCCACACTTATACGAGGCGTTATACTATATCCAGCCTTCGGGGTTTAGACGTTCCATTTCACGGAGCTCGTTCAGATGTTAATATTGTGAGGCGTGCACATGTACTTGTACATGTGTGCGTAACCTCGAGAGCGCTCAGTGATGCTGATGTGTAACGTCGGCATGACAACTAATAAAATTTTATTAAATTTAAATTAAATTAAACGTAGAAGAATTGTGTGACTAAGAAACAATTTTTAAAGGGTTTTGACTTGACAACGTCTACCTAATCGATGAAAGCTAGCTAGGCCGGTTGTACTCACGAAAAAGGATTAGTCATTGTAACGTTACGCTTGTAACGTTACATTGAGGCTTGAGCGATCGGCTTGCGCCTTTCGTCGACTGTTTATAAAGTGAAGTGAAAAGTTAATGTGGTTTTCATTGTTTTGTTATGACGTTATCACGTTACACTATCGTCCGTAAACCGACTTTACAGACAACCAATTTTTTTATCAATGACAGATGTTCAGATTTCTTTGCAAATCCTTCAAAAGCTTACACACAAGCGCGATTGTCAGTACACATCACTAACATAAACAGAGCCGATCGGACTTCGTAAAATAGAATATCTAGAGCAGTCCGACTCCATACATTCTCGGGCAAGACTCAGGTCTGCTCGAGCTTGTGTGTAGACGCAAAAAAGAACAAACGAAATCGGTCCGGCCGGCGGCCGTTCACGCGTGATGCCGTGACCAAGGGAAAAAGGGATTCATTTATATAGGTACTAGCAGTGCCCCGCGGTTTCACCCGCGTTAATTTTTTTTAAAGTATCCTATTTTACTCAGAAGTAGAATAGTAATAGTAGTTATCAGAATAACTCCAAGAATATATGTACAAAGTTTCATGATGATCGGTTGAGTAGTTTTCGCGTGAAAGAGTAACAAACATACTTTCGCATTTATAATATTAGTAGGATATATAGATTTAATGCAGAATCTTATACAATCTGCATGGTTTAGTTTAGTAATGTAGTAATACGGGTAATACAATAGATCGATCAGAGAGGAGCATTATTTGGCAGGGCAGCAGCCATTACTTAACACCACGTGGCATAAATGCCTGTCTTTGTCTACTGTTTTCAAATATTAAAAAAAATCTAAATCGGTTTACGGACGATAGTTTAACGTGACAACGTTATAACAACAATGAAAAACCACATTAACTTTTCACTTCACTTTACATATAAACGAAAAGTCGACGAAAGGCGCAAGCCGAACTCTCAAGGCTCAACGTAACGTTACAATGAGTCATCCTTTTTCGTGCGTGCAGCCAGCGTTCATCGATTAGACGTCGTCACGTCAAAAAACATGTATTTTCATGTTGCGATGGCTGATGACGTTACGCTTAATGCGTGCGTTGTGTAATGAGTGCTTCACAGCCAGGGCTGCCAACTGTACGACATTTCCCGTACAATGTCGTACTTCCATACGAGGTACGAGAACGATTGTACGAGGTACGAGATTTTCATTTCACAAGAATATTTTCTATCCGGCTTATAATTTTTGAGTTATGCGTGGAATACTGGAATACACACACATATGAAATTAGATACGCGAGTATACGTGTTTAGAAGCTGACATAGACTAATATATCCAAAAATAATTGGCACTGGGCGTTATAAATTTGACTGCAAAACGATTGTACGAGATTCGAAAGCTAAAATACGAGATTTTTATCTGCTTCCGTACGAGGAAAAAACTAAAAAGGTCAGCTTTCAGTAATCGAACTATATACATCATACACGTACAACCTACACACATGGTTTAGTACATGAAAATCAAATGCATTTGTTACTTGGATACTTTTAAATGTTGCTTCTATGCACTTAATTCCCTATGCAGACTTACGCCCTGCGAAATCAAAGGAATTGCACTCATTGTTAAGTGCAAAAGATTGGCACATGGAATTGTAGAATATGTTGGTACTGGTTTTAAATAATGTGTGAAAATCTGAAAGCGTAGAAGCAATATTACTAGCATTTTAGCTCTGTATGGAAAATTTAAACAAGCATTTATAAATATATATCATACATTGCTCGTTGTAGCATAAAATTGAGACTCTGAATTTATTTGAATTGAGAAATCAATTCACTTTTTACAGACTTCCAAAAGGAGGAGGTACTGTATTCGGCTGTCTGTATTTGCAAATCAATTAAGATAATTTGAATGAGCTGTCAAAACGTGAACAATTAAGATACTTTTAATGAGCTGTCAAAACGTGGCATCTTCATACATTTTATATGATAAAATGATATGTGACGTCACAACTCATTTACAGTCAATTGACGAAATGTTTATTGATTTAAAAGGTAAAAAAAATCATGTTACAAAAAAAATACAATTATCCTGCTTTCCCAGCGTGGTTCAGTGCCACTTTTTTGTGGTATGCATTTTGAATTTTTCTATGAATAGTTTCCATGACCCTATTAAATAACAGCACCAAATTAAAAACCGAAGATGTACATACTATTATTTACAACTGAACATTATTCTCTTAATATAATAAATAAAATAAATCTTAATACACATATCCAAAAATATTAACATCACAATAATTTTATTTTAGAACGATATGATTTAAAATTTAAATATTGAAGTTAGGTAAGTTTGATCTTTTCTTTTTCTTTCAAAGTAACTAAATATTTTCTACTTTTTATTGTACGTTTTCACCTTTATCTTTCCAATTCGTTATCCTTAGCATTTAAGATATTTTTAAGAAATGGAGTGAGATTGGTTTGTTTTGAGTTTAGCTTACGGCTGTGCTATTCTTTTTAGTTTTAAAATTAGTTTGAAATTAAAAGTCAATTCAATAGCCCTTTTTAAGATGTTTTAGTTATATATCAGGCACAAATTATGTTTTACTCTGTAAGGTACAAATATAGTTATAATAATGGTAGGTAGTATTTCTACCAAATTTACACTTATACATATTTTACAATAACTCATTTCATGTCACTCTTCAAAGATATTATGAGGCTTAAAGCTCAGGTTCACACCAATGCATTTTTCTGTCACGACGACGGTCGGTCGTCCTAATATAACTTCTTTTTCTTAGGCCCTTATTGAGAAAGAATAATAATAAAATTAACCTCTTACAACTACAATACGACCATATATTTTTGTCCGTTTATTTAGAATTACCAGTTAATAGTTATAGTATGTAAGTACTGAGGGAATTTAGTGAAATTAAAGTTCTTTGAAACTCCTGTGTTGCTTTTGAATTTAGTAGGTACCACATTTTATTTTCTTAATTTGTTAGTGCAGTTACCTACCTCATCACTAACTGGAGTTCATTGACCCAAATGGTGCGACAGAACTACCACAGCTGAATGAAAATATGAAAGGGTATACCTACCCAATTTTTGTTTTGTCTTGTCAGTCTTGTTGTTTGTTTGTAGGCGATATCAAAGCACTGCACTGTAACGCTGTGGCTGTAATGAAGAAATAAAGTAAACTTTCAAGATAAAATCTGACGACCTCTTGTGTAATTTTTGTGTAAAGGCAAGTTCTGTGGGTGTCATCTAAGTTGATGACTGAAGTTTTAGGATATAATATGCAAAGATGGTGAGAGTTTTGGGTAATAGATTTAACAAAGTAATCGTTCCTTGTAACTTTAGCTTTTAAAATTGTATGTACCTACTTGTTTTCAATTTAATAAATATTAAGTACCTATCAAATATTTTTTGCCTTTTATTTAAAATTATTTCCTTTTTTTTTCACAAGAACCTTCTCGTGGCAATGACAAACACAACCAAAAAACAATGAGCGAAATCGGTCCTGCCGTTCACGCGTGATGCCGTGACTAAGGGAAAAAGGGATTCATTTATATACTTAGGTATATATAGATTTTATGCAGTTCTTATACAATCTGCATGGTTTAGTTAGATATGTAGTAATATTAGTAATACAATAGACTGATTAGAGAGGAGCATTATTTGGCAGCTTGCAAATGGTTTTACATCGTTGCGGGTAAATAAATACTTATACCTTACGACTGCGTTTAAATGAAATTACGCTTTATATTGTACTCGAATAAAAGCGAGTTTTGATTGATAACCACAACCATGACATGACAATATTCAGATTCACCCACTTTAAACAACATCTAAACTGATCATAATTTGCTCTGCAAATAAATGACAGTCGTACCTATTTCATATCCTTGCTGTCCGCAAACACTTCCATTTCTAACACAGTTTCCATGCCTGTAATCTGTATGACATAATACGCCAAGAAATTCAAATACAGGGTGGAATCTCAGAATGTGGTGATTAGATTAATTTATGCGTCAATCTGCATAAAAACAAATATATCCATGTTGTTATCTAGTGTATACAGCCAGCGCAATATGTGTACCGTGCCTCGTTTCGCGGCAGTAGCTTCGCGGGATTCGGAGAGATGTCGTCGCTCGAAAGCGTCCACTTTTACGATAAACCCGGACGAGTTTTCAAAACAAAGTGAAAAACGCTCCTTTACGACTTTACAAAGATTTGAAATGGTAAGTCTCTTTTTTAACACATTAATAACAAGCCGTGTGATGAGTGCTTCAGTTTTACGTTTAAACTCTTCATGACTTTCTTTAGCGCGTGTTTGTTTTTCATGAATAGGAACCGTCTTTGCGTGTTTCGTGGCATTGAAAGACAACTGTTTCAGGTTTTAGGTTATGTTTATATTCGTATGTATAGTACTTAGCGACTTATACGGTGTTTGAGGATATTACAAACATGATCAATAAGTTAGTACCTAATAAAATAGGACTACAGACGAAATTTTGTTGAAGGAACAAACAAAAGGAAGGAACAAAACTGTGTTAGGTACCAAGTTTTTGTCAAAATGTTATTTATTGGCATTTTAATATTAGATTAGTCAGTCATATTGTGAATATATGTCGCAGTCATGTCGCAGTCAATTATTTAAATCATCATTTTATTAAAAGCCTTACTAATAGATGTTTAAACGTAAGTACTAATCGATGGCGGCGCTGTTGAATCAGCGGTTTAAAAAACAAATCATTCAAATCTGGCTAGGCCTAGTTCTGCGAAAAGTACCTACGTATTTTAACTCTGAATGTGTCGTTATCGTCGGACGTAGTCTCCTCGGTAAGGAGTGCAAGGACGCAACGTTGTTAAGAAAGAGTCATTGGCAGTAGGTGCTTTTTGTAAAAAAAGGACGCCACAATAACCTAATGTGATATTTTTAGTTTTATCATTTACATTGTTATCGTCCCTTGTTTAACTTTAGGTAATTCTTAGCAAATAATTTTGATACAATTTGTTTACTTTTATGAATCGTAAGGCGGCTGATAATAATCAATCAGCCAGCCTGTATCCATCGAAGTATATATGTATGTACCTACATACACGTATAGGCCAAGGGCGTACGGGGGATACGAGTATGCTAACTCTTGCTGTTTCCTTTGTGTATTTAATATTTTGTGCGCGTGTCTTCGAGTAAAGTGGACCATTTACGCATGGTACCCAGCTTGAAAAAAACTGCCCAACCCCCCCCCCCCCCCTCCGACCGACCGAGAACCTAAAATTTGCCTCCCCCCCTCCCCGACAAAGATCTTGTCCCCCCCTGACCAAGAACCTGGGTACGCTCATGGTGTAAGCTGAACTGCAAACACAAAAACACACGTTTATGCGGTTAATAGAACAGCGCCATCGCCATAGTAAACTTATAATTAAAAAGCTGATTTCACTATTGGGCTGCGGCATACTTACGCCTCAGATAAATAATTATTTATCTGAGACTTACACAAACTTATTGATGACTAGCTGTGCCCGCGACGTCGTCCGCGTAGATAGACTTGTACAAAAGGCTTGATTAGGCTTGGATTATTTGTTCCTCCTCCTCCTTAGTCGTTCACTCTTGACAGAGTGGACGTGGCTGATGAGGTTGCAATTTCGTTCGTGACCGCTTGCCCTCCACTGTCCCTTGGATTATTGTTACCTTTTATGAAATTACTTATGATACAAAAGTTCATATTATTATGTTGAGTAGATACATTCTTCCTGAGTCCTTACAATTCTTACTGTACTCCTCTTATAATACCGACTTTTCAGTCGTTATCATCAGTTTCTCTTTACAAATTAAACGTATTATAATAGCATGTTTTTAAAGTGTTTAGATAGTACTGCTGTGCCCGCGGAAAGTATTATTTTTATTATCGCCTAAGTCTTGTAGTACGCATAGATACTTACGAGTATCTTGTATCAAAAGATAAGAAAATATATTTAATTAAGTACACATGTTTTTGTGGTTATCACGACGTGCCCAAACATAAGGTTATAACATCAAATATTTTATTTGCTTAGGTGAATGAAGTAATCGAGACCGGTGCTACTAATAGTTCGCGGTAACCCGCCTACTAAAAACTTTAACCAAATTAAAAGTAGCTATCGTTTACGTCAGTAGACATGTTAAATTGCCTACTAAATATTTATATATTCTTAAATAAATCAATTTAATATATCGCACATTGAATCGTCTAATGTCGTCGTCGTCGAATGAGACAAGTAGGTATATTTTTTAAATTGGGTAACCGAAACCATTTGTAATGCTAATTAATTGGTTTTGTAGAAAACCAATGGATTCTTTAAGATCACTTTAAATATTGTGTCAATTAGTTGCTAGATTTTGCTAATAGAAATTTCATATAAAAACGCACTATGATTGCCTTTTTTATTTATTTTATTTATTTATTTATACCTTAAAGGTAATAAAGGCTTAAACTATAATATTACATGCGCCACTTAATAATAATATTAAACACATGAAAAATTACAAATAAAAACTAAGGAATAATCTACATAAAAAGATAAAACTATTTAACTTATTATAAAATATGTCAGCGTCTGGCGTTTGAGTAAGAAGCATTTTTATAGCAACCGCTAATAAATTAGGTAGTTGACGGATTTTGAGAACTTACGTGTTTTTATCAGTAAAATAAATATATCCTAGTTTAATTTTGTTTGAAAAACAGAGCTAAAAGTTTTTTTTTTACAGATTAGGTAGATTCTGGCAAAACGAAGCTTTACATAAAGTACCTGGACGCCCGCGAGCGTTGCTCGGATAAAAACAATTGATTTTCTTGGTTTATTTTTAAGCAAAACATTCATTGGCTTAGTGTTAACAAAGCCTTTTGAAATACCTACCTAATTTAAAAAAAATTGTCACAAAAAAATAAAAAACGAAACTTGTCTACTTGATGATTGAACCCGGGTCTCTGGCTCCGTAGTCAGCTTTCATAACAATTCGACCAAGAAAGCTTTAATTCATAATTATTCACATATCATATAATTTTTTATAGAGGTCTTTCATATCGTCATTTTCATTTGTTTGAAGGGCGAATTGACGGTCGACATTTGTCGGCTTTCTACGTCACAATATTATTAATATTCTCCAATAGATGTCAGTAACAGTAATTTTGTATTTAACGGCATAAACATTAAATAAAACGACAATTTCTATCAATAAAAATTTGCTGGATCGATTTATCATCCCCGAAACCAGGGTACTAAATTTCATCAAAATCTTTGGAGCCGTTTCCGAGATTAAAAAAATATATTTAGATATATACAAGAATTGCTCGTTTAAAGGTATTAGATATTTTGTACGTCACGATCCGGTATTGCTCTCTGCTGTATAATGTTTAATTTCGTTTTGTTCGTATCTTGCATATTCTTTAAGTTGACCAAAGTTTAATTTTTGTGTTCTAATTCTCTGATAAAAATGCTCGTAGAACTCATATTTTTTTTAATTCACATCCCTATTACATGGATTTTATAGACTATAGCCATAAGAATAAATAATACATATAATATACAGCATCGCTCAAAAGTCGCGCATTGTTGAAAACAGTATTGAAGTCGGTAAAAAATACCCCTTGTTTAAGTCAAGCCCCTCCCACCAAACTAAAATCTGTGGTAGGTAGATATGTGTGTATATTAATTTATCTAATTGTAAATACCTACATTATATACTAACATGTGGCAGGCATCATCAACTTTGAACCAAAAGAGGCAAAGTAGAAATTTCCCGGTGAATCCATAATACTAACGCCTATAAAAATGTATTTATGATCATAATTATTTATCATCCAACCATTGCGACAGCCCAGTGCTGGGCAAGGCTCGGCACGTATGCCCTCTTCATGCATTCTAATGATATTTGTTTATCGCTAAGCAGGTGAAAATATTACATTAAAAATACATGAGATTTTACCTAAGAGTTTATTGTTATGTTCCATTCGATATATGAGTGATATTAGTAGCATCAAATTTTATCATTTATCCATTCAAGGTTATTATCGTGTAACGTAGGCTTAGGCGAATACATTATGAATAGGTAGATATAGTAAACGTATACCTACCTATGTTTCGACTGATTGACATTATTATATAAGTATTCAATGGTAAAGAAACCAGTGCAACTTATTTTCCGTGAACTTTAGTTAAATTGTGATGACATTATGATCGTATTGTTGCCCTACTGACCTAGGTCAATAAGTTCATATGAATAGATCTTGGAATTCAACAGCAACTTTGTTTTCAAAAACTTTCTTGTGACGTTATGTAACTAATATGTACTTGTCTATAGGTGCTTTCGTCTTAAAAGTGGTACTTACATAAAATGAGGAAAAATGTTACTTTCTTTCACATATTAGAAAGTCCTCTAATATATGTAGGTATATATACCTTTTTTGTATCGGGGGGAAACTTTCAAAAGGTACCCGGCACCTTGGGAGAGGTGTTACCGGGTTATGTGAAATTCGTTACCGCACTAAAACTCCCTCGATTGCCTACCTCTGCGCTTGGGGAGGACTCCGGGATCTCCAGTGGCACGCACCGGTGTCCTCCACGCGCGGCGCTCCCGAACGGGCCCAGATTTTCAGTTTTCAGTTCATTATCGCTCAAAATATTTTTTCATATTTTAAAATTTCTAAAAATACAACCTAACTGGTTCGATTTATCACACCCGAAACCAGGGTACTAAATTTCATCAAAATCTATGGACCCGTTTCCAAGATTCTAAAAATAAATTTAGGTATATATCTACAAGAATTGCTCGTTTAAAGGTATTAGATACGTCATATATATATCCAGTATATTTTATTTACAGTCGGTAGGATATAAGATAAGACGTTAACAGCAACATCGTCCGTAATGACAAAGTTCTTGGAGGCCGGCAATTTCCACGGTTTGTAGGATAAATATGAGTACATTGTTGCAAGCGTATTCACATTCAGACTATCTCTTAGTATCTATACGAATAAAGTATAGAATAGATACGAGAGCAGGAAGGCCGTGTATTTAGTTGGAGCATAACAATCTTTATTAATGACACTTACGTATTGATGTATGTATGAATATCAGGAAGATTTAGCGACACTTGTATTTGAATAAATAACTATATGTATGTAAGTATAACAAATATATATAATGTTTCAAACTCATAGCCCTACAGTAGGGTAGATATACCACAAACACCCAGATCGAGAACAGAAATTTAAAACTCATTCAAAATACTTTGAGGGGAATCGAACCCGGGACTCTCCGATCGGCAGTCCGGCATGATAACCATTGCATCACACGGGTCATCAAGTATGTTAGGACACCTTTGTCTTTTCTGTAAACAAGTTTTATAAGTTTAAATATTTCAATTTCTGCTACGAGCAATTTCTTGAGAGCAGCGATGGCCGAGTGGTAAAAAAACCGCGGTCTTCGACGCGACCGATACCAGGTTCAAATTCTCGGCTCGCACCTCTGACAAAGAAATTTGTAATGTGCGAATTTATCGCTACTCCACGGTAATGGAAAATATCGTGCTATTTCATTGATGACGGTGTTCTCCATCGCCGTGCATGCCTGAGAGAAATTCATAATTTCTCGAAAGCATGACGTCCACCAATCCGCACTTGGCCAGCGTGGTGGACTATGGCCTAAATCCCTCTCAATTGTGTGAGAAGGAGACCTGTGCTCAGCAGTGGGACATAAAAAAGGTTGAAAAAAATATATCTTAGGAACTACTGGTTCGAATTGAAAAAATATTTTTGTGTTAAATAGTCCATTTATTGAGGAAGGCTATAGGCTATATAACATCTTGCTATGACTAATACCAAAGTCCACGCAGACGAAGTCGCGGGCAGCCGCTACTTTATGATAAAAATAAATATTTTCCTTCAATTATCATGGGTATTAAATTACATGGCTTGATAAGCTCATTCTAATATTATGAAATTTATATGTACATTTTTGTAGTTTTCCTAAATTTTATTGTTATTTTTAACTTAACAGCTTAAATGTTAATTTATCAGACATGGCAATTTATGTTTATTTAGTAAGGAAACGTCCACCAGTGTTGCCAACGCTACGTCTTTTTACGTAGGTATATCTACGTATTTTAGGCCTTTGCTGCAAACCTACGACCTTCAGTCCCAGAATCTACGTATTTTTATTCATTTGTACAAATTAGCAAAATAACATAATTGATGCAAAAGTTCACCTGTCGCACTGTGCTACGCCACGCCACATAAGAATTCCTGAAGACGGGGGCGCTAGTGTCTATGAAATTTCTGACACGTGATGTCAATTTCATAGTAACTTGTACGTAGTACATTATTCTTAGTCTAAGTAACTTGTGTATGTTGCGATTGTTGCGTGCATGAAAAATTAATATTTCTTTCGTCGCGCCTGTCGTAGGCTGTTCTGTATGTGGTCGTATGAAAATTAACCTAAAAATATTTATTTCTATTCAAAGAAGTGATTTATATTTAATTTAAATAACAGGTTGATTGGATTTTATTCTACATTATGTAAATGCTTCTATGAATGCTGCCAGGAACTCTATGTTCTATCTATCTTTTTAAATAAATTGTACATCAAAATACTCGTTTTATTATATAACGAATCGTGAGTGTAACTTAACATGATTATTTACTTCCGGCACTACTCACCTTACATAATTGATGATGCTCAACTAGTTTCGGACCTGAACGAGGTCCTTCCTCATGAGCCGTCGCGGGCGGTCGCTAGGAGGTGCGCGCGGTCTCCGCAAGTAAATAATACTCGTTTTATTCAGTTTCGCCTATCCTTAACTTCAAATTCACCTTGAAAAAAAAACATAGAGTAGATCTACTAACTTTTCATGCATTTTTTATCAATTCTACGTAATTTTATCATATGGTCTACGCTTTTTTTAAATCCGAGTTGGCAACACTGACTTTCACTATGTTGGTCATAACGTACTGAAATAGTTTAGAATGAGTATTTCCGTGTGACGTGCCCTTTATTTCCGGCGCTGCGATGAATGCATTTGCTGATAGGTTATTTCCGATTACTGATAGCTACCGAACCAGAAGTGAGCTTCAGACTTAATTGATGTCCACTCTCAGGCCTTCCGTTGATTATACAAACACAATTACCAAAACTATTAAATAACACTGACAATCAAATAAAAATTGTTTCAAGTATGTATAATATGAATATAGCAATCAATGCAGGATTTTAATTAAAAGAAAACATTTTAAATAAATTTACTTCAACTTAAATTACAATGTTTTACCTTATTTTGTGTAACAGCTAGCGATTAATTCATTAAGACTACGCGCGGCGTAGCGTTTGCGTAGTAGCGTAGTGTTTTTAATTATTAATTTTTATTTATTATTTTATAACACCTGCAGTTGGAATCTTTGACTAGTCATTGATTTCTAAAGTAGGTGCTTCGGTTGTATTTTTTAATGTTTTTAACACAGACTCCTTCAATTCAACTCATTCAATTTTGGAAAGATTTTTCTCAAGTGATTTTAAAAATGTAAAAAGAATTACTCCCAAGGGCTACAGAATCACGAAATAAAATAAGGAAAAAAATCAAATTTCAATGTTTCGTGCGTCGCTTTTGTCTGATCTGGATAATTGTTTTTGTTTTAATAATAGTACATAATAATCACGTTGCTCGGATAAAAAAAATCTTGGTTTAATTTCAAATGAAACACTTATTTGTCTAGTGTTACTTAACAAAGCCATCTGAAATAGCTCCCAAATAAAAAAAAATATTTTCACAAAAAAAAAAACGCAAAAACGCAATATGGTTTTGATTGAGATTTGAACCCGGGTCTCCAGTTCCGCAGTCAGCCCACGTAACCATTCGGCCAAGGAAGCTTCCATTCATTGTAGGAAATTTTTATAGAGCCCTTTAAAATCGAATTTGTCATTTCTTTGAACGTCGGACTGGCGGACGGCGTTTGACGCCACAATATTACTAATAGATGTCAGGAAGAGTAGTATTTTTCAGTTTAGATTTAATTAAGATTATCGCAAAAATATTTTTTTATATTTTAAAATTACGAAAAATAAAACCTAGCTGGATCGATTTATCACCACCGAAACCAGGGTACTAAATTTCATCAAAATCAATGGAGTTGTATCCGAGATTCAAAAAATATACATATTTAGGTATATACAAGAATTGCTCGTTTAAAGGTATTAGATAACTACATAAGATAAAAACTTAATTTGGAGTTGTAATTTATATTCGTGTCACGAGTCACTCAGACTGTCTTGGAATCTGATCCTAATAAAACTATGTACTTGTAAGTGATTTTTTTTACATCAGAGACGTCGACGAAATTCGGCATCATTGGCAATCACCATGCGCCAATAATTCAGAGATTCAATCACATTTAACTCATTTATTTTTAATACTCACTATTTAAGACAAAGGGGCAAATGTTACATGATTGTGCCGATAAAATTACTAAGTTTAATGTATCCAGTTGTTATATCCGCACGCTTCATACGCTCTTTCATTTTGGAAAGCGTTCGTGTATAAAATCAGGTTGAACGATGAATTTTTAAATAAATAATATAAAATGGCTGGTGACCAGAAGTGTAAGTTTAATTATAGTGTAGTATGTGCGTAAAATAAATATAAATAAGACAGGACACCACGATCTTATCTTCGCGCGACATGCGAACACTAAGGCGAATATCAGTTTTGCATTGTCTTTTACTCGCGGTTAATGAGCAGTGTTGTTTCTCGTACAGTTGAATATAAAATTGTAAAATTAGATAATGATTAAGCAGCTAAACAAAGATTCAGTCCACAAGCATCTGTTGCAACAGGAAAAAATACTCGAAACGAAAACTAGGAAGTACAGCGGAATGGTCAAAAACGGACGTCGGAATACACAGGTTAGTAATGTTTATATTTGTGATAGCCACTTATTAATAAAACTAACTGGGACAATGTATTGACAACTGCATACCCACGTAATAATGACGTCGTCAATAGTCATTGTAATATATCTTAGAATCTATGAAACCAAAGATAACCTTTATTACTCGTATGTTATGGTAGGACATTATGTTTTAAATTTTCTTGTCGTAATCGAAGTTCAAAGACTTAAATCACAGTAAATTTTACACATCACTATTCTGAGAAAGTGTAGGTATCTAAGACACTGGTTGTAAAATTAAAAAAATCTTTGAATAAGAATAAATAATTCTTAGTAATAATAATTGACGACACGCGTGGCGCAATGGTTACCATGCCGGACTGCCAATCGAGGGGTCCAGGGTTCGATTCCCGGCGAAACAGAAATTTGAATGATGAGTTTAAAATATCTGTTCTCGGTCTGGGTGTCCTGTCTTTGTATGTGTCCATTGTACCCACGACACAGGGTATTATTATGCTATGAGTGTTTAACGTTTATTATTATTATTATAGTTATAAAATATTTTTGGATTACATTAAATGATACGATCTAACTTTTGGAAGTTACCTATGAAATATCATTGAACTTAATATTAGTCACAGTAAACATAATAATACTTTTAAATGAAACAAGTCGTTTGCATTTTTTTAAACAGGGAACAGTATTTCAATAACTCATAGTTATATCAATAATTGCAATTTATTTTCGCAAGGGGTCACAGCATGGGTTAAAAATGCGTAAACTCAAGACGAATTACACGACAGTTCAACGGCCGAATGAGCGATAATACGTGTTTACCGCACGAGTACGCTGTAGTCTGTAGTACTTAGGAAGGCTACATTTCTTGATAAACTGCGATGAGTACTAAAATGAGCAACAATAACACAGGCTAACAATGAAAAACTTTTTTCATTATTTTAAACCAATTTTTGTCTGATTAAGTCTGTTGATTCCGAATATAATAATCCAACCCAAAACCAAAAACATTTTCATTTAAAAATTTGGCTACACGAGTGCATATGACTTACTTTATGAAAAGGACGAGTTCGCTACCATCACGAAGGCGAATTTTGTGTTATAAAAATAATATCTAGCTTATGAAGTAAAGCAACGGCCAAGCCACTTATTTTATTCGAACTCCCAGATAAAAAAGCAAGAAATTTTACAGAGAACAGGCTGAAAAACTACAAAAAAAATTACAGGTTTTCTTGGAAAGATTTACCTTCTTATTTTAGATAAGTAGTTAATCCTTAAATTTTACACCGAATTTATTTTTGTTTATGTTTATATCGATTGTAAAGCTATATCAGTGGTTTGCTTCGGTGATTTTTTTGTCTTTCAATAATAAGTAGCATCGCAAACTCCGCACTTGGCCAGCGTGGTGGACTATGACCTAAATCCCTCTCATTTATGGGAAGGAGACCTGTGCCCAGCAGTGGGACATAAAAAGTGATAATAATTTTAAATTTTATATTCATGGACGAACCTAGGGGTGGGCAATGCGATAAAAAAGGGACGCGGAAAAAAGGTCCTCGACAAACGTAGAATCATAACGTAGAATATCGTGCTTCACGTAATGTTTCTGACTACCTATATGTCTTCATCATCATATCATGCCTCTTCAGTGTAGACAAACTTTAATTGATATGTCATTTATGCACGGATTATGTAACTGCTACATAGACTGTCAAGAACTAGTATCAAGTCTCCTACGTTTCTGTGTTCCGAAATATCGAACGAGACACACTGCACTATTTGCTACTGATTGCAAGAAAACAAAGTACGCGCGTAATTCGGTAATAAGTCGGTTACAAAGACATTATAATAACAAGTTTACTACAATCGATATTTTTAATACTAGTAAAAGTTCCTTTCAACAGGCTGTTAGAAAGTCGTTGAAAGAAAATTGCGAATGTGGCGAAAAATATATATAAAAAATACATAAAATCGCACACACTCACACGCATTCACACACGCACACACACACGCACACACACACACACACGCACACCCACACACACACACACACTATAGATTTTGATTAAATTGTATATGTACTATTTAGATTTAGATTTACTTAGTGTAATCATTTAGTTAAAACCAAAAAATGAAAATCCGTAATTGGCTGTCAGTTAGTTTGTAAGTTACATGTATGCTATTCCTTGGAGAGCTGTGGATTTTTTATTTACAAAAAATAAATAAATAAAATAAAACAAAAATCTAGTTATACGTTAGGATCTACTAACTATTCTCTTTCAGGAGGTAATTTAATCAATTCACGATTAACATACCTACTTAGTGTATGTAATTGTTACGTTAAATCTTTTTCTTCGATGTCGATCAGTGAGACGTATTTTTTGCCACTACTTTCTCACTGTACGATTGATTGCGACTGTACCGTTGACGGCGTTGACGTTACTTTTACTTCTTTTTAAATTAGTTATCTGGGTTCGAACGATTTTGCAACGTACAATTTATTGTTTTCGCCCATTTGCGTATCGCCTCCGATAGCCGTGATCGTCTAGTGGTTAGGACCCTACGTTGTGGCCGTAGTAACCCAGGTTCGAATCCTGGTCACGGCAGCGCAAGCTGTCTCGGCGGAGGTTTATGTTTTTAGTATTTTTAAAATTAAATTTTGGATTCTGTTTCATTGCCATATATTAGAGGTTATAGATAATTTATTTACTTTAAAATAGTATACGAAAATGTATATAAAGAATGATTATGCACTTAGAAAACTAAATATAAAAGTATGAATATTTCATTCTCCGTGGCATTATGAATTATAATGATTCATATAAAAATGTAGCGCGTACAGTATATTTACAAAAAAGTACCTATTATAAAACTAAAAACGCATTAGGATGATATTATAATAATATGTTGTATTAATTACTGTTACAGTAATTAACTACTTTACTTACATACATTACAGTAATGTATTTTGAGGAAAAATAATGGCAGTATTAATCTCATAGTCTTAGTGTCGATGCATAGTCTCCGTACGCGGTCAACGTGGGACGGTGGACTTAAAAGAATTTCCAACCGATCATTATCCTGAAATGTGATACATTTTTAGAACAACGCACATATTATTATGTATTTTCGCGCCGATAACTATGTATGAAAATGATAGGTACATTTTGTCGTCGTGCATGAGCTATCTTAGTACTTGTTAGATATGTTTGTTTTCCTTCCATAAATCATACGAAATGGTAGTAGCCATCAATTTGATACCGATGATGTTGATACATTCGTAGAACTGATTTCCCACAAGTTTACATTGGAGCAACAAAAATTCAAAATTGAAAATATTTTATTAATCTTTGGAATCAAATATTATCTTATAGAATGTCATCTTTTCGCGATCGTAGGCTCTAGGTGACCTGACGATGATAAGCTTTTGCGGTTTTGCGAATTGAGCGTTTGGTATGCTCCAGGCCTTGGTCAGGTCAGAATCTTGGTCAGTAATATGATGTCAAAAGTGATTCAGCCAGCAAATAGAAAGGTTACTAATTGTTTATGTAAACTCTGTGTCAAATGAGCGATATTAAGTCTTAACGGTCAAATCAAACGTTTGTTATCTGGCGTCCGCCTATTGATAAGAGGTGATAGTAAGATTATGGTAATCGGAGAAGTAGCTCAGTACGGATGTGAGATTAGAACTGTAAATATACTTTCAATATAAAAAATATATATTCCATAAATGTTTTTTTGTGATTTTTAAACAGTTAAGGAAGACATTAAAGTTGAATTTAATATACCATAATGAAATCCTAAATAGGAAGTGAAATATGCGATAAAGATAAAGTGCACTAACTTGAAATTGTGATATTTGTGACGTTACATGTGAAGTGATAATAGAAATTACCGAAAACAATTAAACATAGTAGGTACAAATAAATGTCGGACGATTCAAGTATTTGACTTCAGGTCAAAGAATATTGCACTCTAATCTCTTTTATCAATTTTGTTTAAGAAATTATATAAAAAATCTCAGCAAGGCAGAAAGATCAAATTTAATGAAGGTGAAAGATCTGCTGGAGGAGCTTTTTGTAGAAAAGTCAGTACTTATTTCTTTCAGGAATTAGTAATGGTTGAATTATGCCAAATGATTGTACATAAACCTAGTATAATAGAAGACATATTTGAAAAAAAAAAACAACATTATTGTTTCAATTAGAAACATTCATATATTATATTATTTATGAGTGTAAAGACAGAAAAATATATGACTATAATAAGTAATAGCAACAACATTGGACATTTTTTCGAAACTACAAACCCATTTTAATAATTTTCTTTTTATGAATGAGCTTGGACATTTATTAGGGGAACATAACCTTTAAGTGCATAGAAGTGAAATATAATAATAATAATATCAGATACAGATAACAGATATAAGACACTTGAAACAACATAAACCCAGAAGATGTATGCTGAGGAAGCCTATGAAGCTCAAGTCAACGGTCGCTTAAAATTAAAAGTAAGTAAAGCTGTAATGCCTGAGTATTTTATATTGCAATGATTTAAACGTTATGATCATAAAATGCTGAAGATTTTCTATTCGCTCTATTTTTCAGTATAAATAATGTTTATATAAATAAACTCACAGAGAATAAAATATGTACTTTCATTTTTTACATTTTTGCGTAAGAGACGGCGGGAAAGTTCTTTTTTCTTAACAATCGACCTGAGAGTAGATTGCCTATGTTTAATAAAGATAACTAATTGGACCAACGAGTTAATAAGCAAGTAAAATCATTGATACAAGGTTTTTTGGCAAGAAATATTCGATATAGATTTAAATATATATAATGGTAAGGGTTCCCGAGAAACGGCATTTTTGTTTCTGTTTAACCTATAATTATGCTTTATTTTAGTCTTTGGTCTAGGGATTTGTGTATCTCAATTCATTTCGTTCATTATTTCGCTGCAATGAAAAAATTGAAAACACTTGTACCTTGATAAAATAGCCCCAGTTAAAAAAAACAACGGGTTGCACTCCGGTAGTGCCGGCAGAAGTGAAAACTTGAACATTAACGTTGTGCATTTTTGATATTTTGTAATGGTTAGGGAATAATTTCGCACGAATTGCTTTTATTATCAGTATTATTTTCAGTAGGTTTTCATGTAGTATTTTTATAAAGTACTCACTCATTTTCTTTCACTATTTCTTCGTCACTTTTTTCATTAATAAATGCACTTTGTTCAATGTCCAGATTTTAAATTCTTGATAAAAACGATTTTTACAAGTATAGATTGACTGTCGAGTCGTCATCAGCTGTCACCCGTCCGTCTTGGTCTAAGAGCCCGTGAAGATCGACCTTCACCGATCTGATAATTCGATGAGACATATTTTTTATCAAATATAATTTATAAACATGACAATGAACTATGATAACTTGCCTATCGAAAAGTGTTCTTTTAATATAATTAATTTTCTTTCATCACCTTACTCTTGTATATAAATAAATATAATAATAATAATATTATATATATAATATGTATATTATAAATTATATATGATAAAAAATATGTCTCATCGAGTTATCAGATCGGTGAAGGTCGATCTTCCACGTCTCCTCTACTATCTTACGAATTTTGAAGATCAGGCCACGTGCACAATAAAGATATAAGGCGCTCTTTGTATTGTGCGACGTGTGTTGACGCGAGTTTAACATTTTTTACCCATTCCAAAAAAAAGTGCACAATGCCGCTTGCCGAATGCCGAAGTTTTTACTTCAAAAACTATGAATTCGGCTGATGATGTAGAAGTTTATCTATTGATCGACAAAAGTCACCTACAGAGAATGTCCGAAAAATAGGTGAAACAACATCGATCGTACATTACTATAATGTACCAACAAGCGGTCTAAAGTGATATCCCTATAAATTTAATGATGAAATATGAATGAAAAGAAAAAAAAGGAATGAATGAAAGATTCATTTTCAAATATTTAATGGTAATAGAAGAGTGGTAGAATGTTCTCAAAATCCTTAAGTAAGATAAATGACGATTAACTAACGACATTCCAACGGTTATTGATATTTCCTGTTCTTACGATGTGTTATTCTATTAAGGTACCCTATCATTGACACTACTTAACAGATACATAATATATATAATGCTTAATGCCGACTATTCTAGTTCTAAATATTTTTTAAGGAAAACGATAAACCGGAATTTTGAATGAGGGTCGGAAGACATTTATTTATTTGAGTGCTTACTCAAATCACCAATAGGAATTACATAATTAGAATTTGATAGATACAAATGAATTAGCTAGTGATGTGATTATAAACCAATTGTAATTTGATTATTAACAAAGCGTTGCTAGCAATTGCTTGCTTGGACCTAATTAAATCACCGTAGGTAAACTTCGTAAACACCGTAATCAACACATACGACACTCGATAATAGATGGCGCTACGAGTACTCGAGATCGAGTTAAAAGTTATCTGTCGATTTAAATGAATTGGATTGGAATAGTAAAATTCGTGGTTTTACAGTAGTAGTAAGTAGCAGTAAAAATGACTTTACTGGTAGTGCCAATAAAGCATTTTTCTAATTTAGAAAATTGTTGTGTCACAACACAATGTTGGTTACCATACTCCTCCAAAACCGCTCGACCGATTCTCATGAAATTTTGCGTACATATCAGGAAGGTCTGAGAATCGCTCAACATCTATTTTCATCCCCCTAAGTGATAAGGGTGGCCTACCCCAAATATTTAAACGAGGTACGGAGTTCGCGGGTCAGCTATAATGCTTAATGCCGACTATTCAATGAGTTCTAATGATTTCATAAGGAAAATGACAAACCGGAATTTCGAATGAGGGTCGGATGGAATTTTTTTATTTATTTGATTTAGCACTCACCACTCGGAATTAATTAGAATTTGATAGATGCAAATGAATTAGCTAGTGATGTGGTTATAAACCAATTGTAATTTGATCATTAAAAAAGCGTTTCTAGCAGTTGCTTGGACGCTTGGACCTAATTAAATCACCGTCATGAACGTGTCCATGATCGATCACCGTAAGTAAACTTCGTAAACACCATAATGAACACATACGTCACTCGATAACAGATGGCGCTACGAGTAGTCATGTTCGAGTTAAAAGTTATCTGTCGGTTTTAACGAACTGGATTGGATTAATAAAATTCGTGGTTTTACAGTAGTAGTAAGTAGTAGTAAAAATGACTTTATTGGTAGTACCAATAAAGTATTTTTTTAAATTTAGACTAACAAACTTTGTAGGTGGCAGATATTTAACGATGCGACCAGAGAAGTACCACCGCTGCACCCACTTCTGCCGTGAAGCAATTCTATTGAATTTCGGTGGAAAGGTGCGGTTGCCGGCCAGACTTACATGAGGCAGTCATCAGCCTTCGGAGTAGCAGCGTACATGGAGGACTTAGGTTAGTTGTTAGTCCTAGTTACTTCGGGATTAAGAATAGAGCTACGGTATCCCCTGCCTGATCGTAAGTGGCTACTTAAAGGGGGCTTCCGGGGTGGAGCGCGGTGAGAGTGGGAGCTCGATCCGTCCAGCCAGCGGCCCTGGGAAAGACGTAGGTGTGTGCGTGGCGGCATGCCGCCGTGAGTATCCGAAGGTGCAGGAGAGAACATCTGCTCTCTCAAAGATGGGCCCGTTCCAGGGCGCCGCACGTAGAGGACACCGGTGCCTTCCACTGGAGATCCCGGAGTCCTCCCCAAGCGTAGAGGAAATGAAATGAAATAGTTTATTAACATCCTGGGTACTAATATACACTTGATGTTTGTCATTGTTGTACGGCCGTCGGCTGACCGTCATCCGCATTGGGCGCGGTAAGGCTTATGTAGGCTAGGAGAAAAAAGCGGGTGGAAAAAAACTCCAGCCCTGTTTTAAATAAATTTTCAGGTACAAAGGTATTTAAAATGCAGCACGACTGTGGGGCGAAGAAGGCAGGCCAACAAGGGGATTTTAGTACGGTACAAATCCCACATAACCCGGTACCTTTACCTTTACCTTTACCCATACATGGTCCTCTCCCAAGATGCCAGACCAGGTAACTTTTGAAGGTTTCCCCCCGATACCAAAAAAAGGTTGCTTGGTTCTGTGGAGATATCCACAAGCTGCACCGAACACCGTGGCTTACCACTTACGTGCCCGTTTAAATCTCCATTAAAAAAACTTATTTATTGTATGGTACGGCCAGGGGACAGTGGGTCTGCAGTGTATTAATTTTAAGTTCTAAGTATGTCAAGCATAAAATTGGCCATTTGTTCAACTTTGTTTAAAAGAGCTGTGAAAGACAGTTGAATGCCGCTAATGATGAATGCCTTAAAACGTAAAGTTAGTAAAAACTCTATGTGTAATCATCAACTATATATACTGTACTCGTATACTTAATAATTATAAAGCTGAAGAGTTTGTTTGAACGCGCTAATCTCAGGAACTACTGGTTCAAATTGAAAAATTATTTTTGTGTTGAATAGTTCATTTATTGGGGAAGGCTATAGGCTATATAACATCATGCTATGACTAATACCAAATTCCATGCGGACGAAGTCGCGGGCGGCCGCTAGTTCACACATATATGAATCTAAGTACCTATATGAAACGTTTATATTGTTATGTCAGTTGTAATAAAAATGAGGCTAGAGTTTTGAATGAGACATGAAAGATACTTATTTACTTACTTACGTTAGTACCTATGATATGAAAGACAAAGGTTTTATCATTTCTGTTTAGATAGATAATAAGGTACCTAGGTAGTTTAAATTCTGCGTGTAGGATTTAATCAAGTTAAAGCACTCTATCAGCGTGGTGGACTATGGCCTAAATCCGCCTTATTTCCCGGACTGCCTATCGGAGGGTTTCGGGTTCGATTCGCGACGAGGCAGAAATTTGAATGATGAGTTTAAATTCCTGTTCTCGGTCTGGGTGTTTGTGTTTCTGTCTTTGTGTCTGTCCATGTCGCCCACGACACAGGGTATATCTAATACTGTGGGCACAGAATAAATAATAGTGGGGCTATTCAAATGTCAAAATCTTGCCTGGATTTCGATAAGAGGAAGAAATGCAAATTATTAATATTTAGCTAATACCTATATATCTAAGAGGCTTAATGTAGCTAATATCATAAAAAAAGTCGCAAGCGTTGACATTCATAAATTTTAATACAAATATCATATAAAAACAAAACCAGTAAAGCATCCAATTAAGCCAGTCAAGTGCGAGTCGGACTCGCGCACGAAGGGTTTCGTACCATTGTCTGTAAAAACGGCAAAAATAAAATCTCGTCTATTGCATGCTTAAAGCATGTTGTATGGGAACCCCACTTAAATATTTATTTAATTTAATTATTTATTTTTAAATTGAATATTATGTATAACTAAATATTCAGCGAATACTCCAACCAAACGTCTACCTGTTACTGTTAGTTATTATTGTTATTCTGATTTTTAGTATGTTTTGTTATAGAGGCAACATATATACCTACATCATTTGTGAAAATCGCAACTGTAATGGTTAAGTACGGTTCATCCTGGTACGGTACAGCCTGGTGACAGACGTACAGACAGATAGACAGGCAGACGGACGAACTGCGGAGTCTTAGTAAGTCTTAGGTTCACTCTTTGGGTACGGAATCCTAAAAACCATAGCGCGCGAAGGTATCTATTATTGCGTAACCATGGGTAACCGTTGTTCGGCCATTTAAATGATAATTAGGTTAAGAAAACCTTCGGTGTCCAAATTCCAAAAAAATAATACCGGTTTGGACCAGCACAAAAACCTTCCCGATCGCATTTCGAATGATTCTATGTAGGTACTTAATCTGTGTTTATTTTTCGTTTTTTGAGCTTTTAAAGACAAAAAGGATGACAGTTTATCTTGACGGAATTTAGTACAGATATTGGGACCTTTATAGAGATACTAGTCTTCCACCAGCGGCTTCGCCCGCGTGGACCCGTTTTATATGTTCTCGTAGGATAAACCATCCTATGTCCTTTCCCAAGGTTCACTCTATCTGTGTTCCAAATTTCATTAAAATTGGTTTAGTAATTTAAGTGGAAAAGCGTAGCAAAACAGACAGACAGACAGAGTTACTTTCGAATTTATAATATTAGTAAGGATTATTGGAGATAGAAATAACTAAAGATTTGGTATTAGATTGCATGAAAAAAATAAGTTTGATTTAGAAAATATTTTAACATGCTCCTGAAATAATCTTAATCTTCTCAAATGATCTGGAGATTTTTAAAATATGCAATTATTTTAAAAAGACTTACTTTTAAAATTAATTGAATATATTCTTGAAAGTTCCACAAACTTCTCGAATGATCTGAAGATTTTTAAAATAATTGCAAACTGCAATTGAAATTTAATTGAGAATGGTCGAGAAAATTCCAGAAACTTCTCAAATGATCTGGAAAATCCTACTAATATTATAAACGCAAAAGATTGTAAGTATGGATGTTTGTTACTCTTACACGTAAAAACTACTGAATGTATTTAAATGAAACTTTACAATAATATAACTTATACATCAGAATAACACATAGGCTACAATTTATAAAGATATTGTGTGAATTGTTCAAAATATGACGATAAGTGTCAAGTAAGTAGAAAAAAAATTTACCATCTGCGAGCTATTCTGGCGTGCGCTGCCAAAACCGCTAGAGTTACACATACGTAATGTATGATGGAAATGTTTACCTTAAATAGTCCTACAAAAAAGCCGGTCCACGGCACTTCAGAAGGGACTTCATTTTATGCTAATGATCCTCTTTAACGCGGGTGAAACCGCGGGGCACAGCTAGTTACATATATACTTCATTTGTTTTCTCCAAACTGAGAGACTACGTAGATTTTTATTTTATTTAGATAAAAGGCATAATATTTAAAAATTATCTAGTAAATAGGTTAATACCTAGTATTAATTTAAGATAGATACATAAAAATGAAGTTTATAATAATATATTGTTTAAAACTTGTTTGTTAGGCGCAATCAAGGCTGAGTGCAAAAAGATTAAACTTTAGTTAATGTAAAACGAAACTGAAATGCATTATAAAGATAATGCAACATTGTAACACAGTAACGATTATCTTTTATCTTACTCAAACAACCCTAGTCTTTGTTTAAGTAATTATTTACTTACTTACCTTGTGAATACATAAAGATCACAATATATTCAGTGAGGTAGGTAGAAAAAGTCTTAAAGTTCAGAACATCAACATATTTCAATACCTACCTGATTTTATTTTTGTAGGTAATCTACATTTTCGTAACCGTCAAACTTAGGTTTTTATGACAGAAGGTCCTAATAATCCTTAAACATTTTATTAACTAAATAGTTTTATTAAGACCTGAATGACCATTAAAAAAAGTTTTTTTTGTATTTTAATTAGGGATGATTGTAAACTAAATCTTAAGAGGCCTCTTACATATTGGCTCGCGCAGTATCTACCTATTACTGTTTTAATGAATGAATGACATACACATATGAAGGGACTTCAATTAGTAAAATTAACAAAATACAAGCACTGGGAGCTTCATGTTCATGACCCTCATTGATGAGACGTTTCATTGACAGTTTGTTATAAAGATAAGTTTTTATTCCTCAAAATTTATGAGGCTCTTGATTTCAAATAAACTGTGTCATGATTATAAATTTAATGCGACTTTGATAAGAAAGTCTGTTTATTAATTCTGTTATTTCGTTTGTTTGAGGGGAGCTAAGAATAAATAAAAAACTCATTAACTACCTACTTAAAGATAACCTACTTACATATATGTATGTAGGTAATTTATCCTATCAAAGGACGACATAAGTTTTTTAAACTTTATTTTAATTAGGTATTTTATTTTAACTATGTTAATGAAAACCATGATCTACGATTGAAATTTAATGTCTATAGATACTATCGGGAACGTATCGCTAAAATAAAAAAATGCTCGAAATACCTATAGCACCGCTTTCATTAGTAGCCGATATACCACGAATTGGATCAAGGTGCGAATTTTGTACCTATAAAAAGTTATAGGAAAGGGAATATTTCAGTACTTTGAACCATAGAGCGGAGAACTATCACTCTGAAGCAGTCAACGAGATTATTTTATAGGAAAGGGAATATTTCAGTACTTTAAACCATAGAGCGGAGAACTATCACTCTGAGGCAGTCAACCAGATCGGCGTGAGGGGCTAGAAGGAGGAGCTATTTTAAACAATTCTGTAAAAATCGGATTGAAAAAATTGCGAGTTTCATAAACAAATTGGAACAGGTTTTAGGTCAGACAGGCGTGTTTTCTACTTATCTATGTTGCATGTATATACACAATGCTGGAGGATTTCCCAAGTGCCTTATGGGCGCCCTTTACCAAAACTAGTATCGGTCTCAAAATATATTAGTATTTATTATTTAATTGGTATTTGCTTACCTACCATAGAGCCTTTGTGAAGGACGAATGCGATATGAGGAGTGGATACTGGATACACCTCTGTTGTGCGTAAGTTTCCGGTGCCTCACAAGGGCCCAAGTCGTAATTGTTTAATTAGCTTAACCAGCCAGATGAACCATTGCTCGTACACTAGTCATCACAAAAGAGTGAAGTTCTATTTTCATTATACACACGTAAGGAGCCCTAAAAAACTACAATTCAGCACAGATTAAAATTGGCGCTTATATCAAATCTATCACACTTACAGTATACACACAACGTTGTACGGATTCTTCCGTATACAAAGATTCCGTAGAAATGCCGGTCAATACACGGCGTGGTACGGTTCATCAGCAATGATGGGTCAACAAGCAATAATGAAGACCGCTTGTATTGGGCTTGACACAAATCCGCTGGAAATCGACTGATAAGATAAATCGGAGGTCGTAAATTAAAAGTCGTTAGACCAGAATAATATAATTGTAGATTTTAGGTACTAGAACGTGTATGGTTCGACGGTGAGCAAAGGCAACACCCATTTCCGTTGTAAAGCTATAATTTTGCGATTCGGTGGAAGGAAAGGTGTCCGCCTCTTAAAGAGACTTTTGTGTAACAACGATATTCACTGTTTTGGGTACTGACTTTCCAAAAATGTTGAAAAATGCATTTCTTTATATTAAATAACAAAGCAAAACTACGTACATCAAAACAGCGGATTTTAAAAGAAAGTTTTCACTTATATGTAGATTATTACTACGGTGGAACCACCGGACATCATGTTTCAAATTTCATAACTAGGTAGGTACCTATGTAAATGCCCAGCCATTTGTTTAATTTACAATAGTGGAAACTTTTAGGTTTAAAACTTTTTGTAATAAAATGTTGAAGTAACTAATGATTAACACGTTTATATTAGCTTGACCTGTATGTTGTATTTTCAAATATGTTTGCCTGTATGTATGTATGTATGTATGTAACGGAATCTTTTAACTTCATTTTCACCTACTTCTAAGCGTCTGATTAACTTGAAAATTTGCACAGGGGTCAAAGGCCGATGACAATGCAATAATATAAAAAAAAAAACAACTAAAAAATTAAAAATAAATAATGTAGTTTAAGAACTAAAAAACACGCTTTTGTGAAAATCCTAACTAAAAAGTAAAAAATAAGAAGAAAATGTATTTTACTGTTAAAATAAGCGTGGGGTGCATGGTGTTAATAGTGTCTCAAAAAGCACTCATTTTTTGTTATGATAAGGTAAACGTCCATAATGTCGTCAATATCATTGTAATCGTCATTTTATAGAAAAAACTAGTGTACTGGGACTAACAAAAACTGACAATAGTATGGACGTTTACCTTACTGTTTATCTGTAGTAAAATATTGCAAGTTGGAAATGATTCGCAGATAAGCGATCACGTTCCTCATTAGCGGGATCACTTAGCCTCGATCAGGTATCCATTACAGCTAATGAAAACAATTGGATAATGTGCCGTTGCGGTGACGTACGGACTAATTATGCGGCGGCATCCGAGCCGATTGACGTATTAGCGGGCGCAAAACACCCTTATCTAATACGAATGTCCATTCGTACTGGAAGGTCCTTGTCGAAAGTTTATCCGAGGTTTACGCGCAGTGATCAGGAGCAAGGTCGGCATGTGCCCGCTCGGGTCGCGCCCGCCCGGCCGGCAGTCTGCGCGCCGCGCTCGACCCACCACCATGCGGGACGAGGAGCCCCCTTTGCCGCCACCTTCCCCCGCGCCCTCGCGCCTCAAGCGCACGCTCCACACGCTCCGCTCGCCGTTCCGGTCCGTCTCGCCCTTCCACATCGGCCCGATCAAGCGCACCGGCTCCACCAAATCCTCCGTGTCAGACGGTGAGATCGCGCGCGACGAACGCACGATGCGCAAGAGGAACAAGAAGCAGCGCGCGGAGCCCGCGGCCGACGCCTCGCGCGCCGCTGCCGCCTCTTCGCCCCCCACCGACAAGCCCAAGAAGGACGCCGGAGGCTTCATCAAGCGGATGGGCAGCTTCGGCAAGAAACGGACCGAGCCCGGCGCCCCCGCCCCGCCGGTCGCACCCCCAAAGCCGGAGAGGGACAGGGCCTGCGCGTCGCCGACGACCGACACTGAGCAGTTGTCGCCAGAGCCCTCGACGAGCCCGATCGCCGCGGAGCACCCGATCGCGACGCGCCCCTTCACCAAAGCGGGCTGGAAGAAGAACAGCGTGGTGGAGATGGAGAAGCCGGTGGAGGAGCCGAGTCCGGAGAGCGCGCTGAAGCGGCGTATCGCGTTCGTGGCTCAGGCGTCCGAGGAGCAGGACGGCGAGCGGGGACGGGGCGAGGTGGGGTCGCTGGAGGAGGCGGTGGCACTCGCCCGCGAGCGACTCTCCGTGGGCGCGCACACGCCCTCACCGCCGCATTCGCGCGACGACACCGACGACAACGCCGGCGAAGAGGGGTGCGCGGACACGATGCCGGCTTACGGAGATCTCATCGAGCCGGAGCCGAAGGCTGCGGACAGCGGACCGGTGAGTGCTCGTGTGTAGGCGCGCGCGCGGCGTGCGACCTCAGTGGGCGAGGATCGCCCGGGCGATGCGCGCGCGCCATGACCTTCGAGGAGACGGTGGACGAGTGCTACCTCACGGTGTGCGAGTGCTGCGGCTTCAGCGCAGAGACCTCCCTCTTGTACCCAGTACGTTCACTTTCACGATAGTTTACTGAGGAGGACGCGACGATGCCCTTCGTGAGTACACGCCAAGCTTGTCTGTCCGTGTGCTTAGCATCCGAAGCATTTCGCAATGCAATTCCCAGTTGATCGAAATCTAATGTTTACAAGTGCACAGTAGTGCACATAAAGCTTGCTTTTGTTCCTATGTTCCAAAGTTTGGGTTAGATATGCAATTTTGGACCTATCAGTCGACTGAGACCTAAATGTTTTTGCTCTATTAGTCCAACTTCGGTTTAAAATAACCAGTTTTTAATTGTAAATTGAAGTTCCTAGTCCCAGAGACACTATTTCACAACGTTTATTTTTGCGTCTTGTTTATAAAAACTTGCTCTAGTAACTCGTTCTCTATTCATAATTAAATAATTACAAACCTGTGGTAGAAAAATATGCTAAGTATGTGAATGAAAAAAAATATCTACGTCAACGTTATTTTGTAGATTCGATATAGATAAATCTATATAGATAAGCTGTGCGCACAACTTTCTGACTGCATACCAAATTCCAAAAATCCAGTGAAAGTTATTGTGTATCGTTGAAATTTTGAGGAGAAAATACCACAATAGAAGCGGAGTACAATAATTCCAAGCATTTTAATATCGAATTCACTCCTGCCCAATATTTGTTTGTGGGGCATAAATAAAATAGTCATGACATGGTACATTTTGACTTTTTTCCTACACATGTTTGCCTTTTGCTTATCTGTTGATGTAACTGTTTTGTTATTTCACTGATCTTGTAAGGTGTCGTTATCTCGTAGCTCTACTTTTTGTTGTTCTATATACCTATGTACGTATGAAACACACTGACACTCAAACTCCTTTTTTGATTTGGAAATCTCATATGTATGAAATGATATTTTACAACAAAAATATTGTTTTCAAAGCTAGGGTTCCATAAAAGGGGGTAAAGCCTGAATAAATTATTTTTAAGCTAATGAATATGGTACAACAATGTAATTGTAAATATCATAGGCAGCAGTGATAGCCGAATTATTAAGACCCTGACCACCAACACGGAGATCCTGTTTAAACCCCGGCGAGCACTTCTGACGAAAACATTTTAATAATTCATTACGATGTTTTCCAAAACTGGTCATGTCTGAGAGTACCTAACAAAATTTTCCTCACATGTGCCTGTCACCACACCACACTCCACCAGCGGTTTTATAGTCTCTCGATTCCAGAATAGCCTATCTATTGTGTAGTTGGTAACCACAACTTTCTATGGGAACAAAAAAAGTTATAAGGTTGAAGATAAAAGGCGTTGTACGGAATTAGGTACATCCCGATCGAAACATGTACAAATTCTACCTTAAAATCTTTATTTGTACATATCTATGTATATCAACATCACTCTACTAATTAGTATTTAATCTGTGACATGTGGACACCTATTTTATATTTCAAAGAAGAAACTATCTGTCAATGCACAAAAATATTTCTGAAAAACAACTTTCACCAGCGAATGTGATGTCAAAACAAGATGAACCGCATACATTTTTGCGTCGAATAGTTTCATAAAGCCAGTTCCAATAAGTTAATGATGCTTAAATTTTTCTGCCTACGGTATTTTTTTTTACCGACTTCTAAAAGGAGGAGGTACTGTATTCGGCTGTATGTATGTTTTTTTTTTATATATGTTCACCGATTACTCCGCCGTTTGTGGACCGATTTTCAAAATTCTTTTTTTGTTCGTATGCTTATACTCCCGAGGTGGTCCCATTGTCACCAAATCAGGATCTGATGATGGGATCCCAGGGAAATCGAGGGGAACTCTCAAATTTTATAGGCACACACATTGATTTTCTTGTACTTTCTGAAGTATAAGAGATATTTGTGCATAGAAATCATCATCTCATGTTGCTGAGCTGATGATGGAAGGTACTGCAACAGTGAGGAGTTGAAAGCAAATTCTTTCAATAAATAGTTTTTTATTCCAAATCTTACATTCCTGAGGTGTTCCAACTGTCACCAAGTCAAAGTCTGATGATGGGATCCCAGAGAAATCGAAGGGAACATTCAAACTTTATAGCACAACAAATGATTTTCATATTTTTACTAAAGCAAAACAGGCATTTTTGTATAATTATCATCATAGCATGTTGCTGAGCTGATGATAGAAGGTACTACGAAGGTTAGGAGTTTTGAGCCAATTCTTTCAATAAATGGTTTTTTGTTCGAAATCTTACATTTCTGAGGTAGTCCAACTGTCACCAAGTCAAAATCTGATGATGGTATCCCAGAGAAATCGAGGGGATCATTCAAATTTTATAGCACAACAAATGATTTTCATATTTTTACTAAAGCAAAACAGGTATTTGTGTATAATTATCATCATATCATGTTGCTGAGCTGATGATGGAAGGTACTATGACGGTTAGGAGTTGAGAGCAAATTCTTTCAATAAATGGTTTTTTGTCGGAAATCTTACAGTTCTGAGGTGGTCCAACTGTCACCATGGCAAAATCTGATGATGTAATACTAGGGAAATCGAGGGAAACACTGAAACTTAATAGGCACACACATTCTTTTAGTCACATTTTTTAACATAATACAAATATTTGTGTCCGGTAATTATCACCTCATGTTGCTAAGCTGATGATTGAAGGTACAACTCCACAACGGTTAGGAGCTGAGAGCAAATTCTTTCATTAATTTATACGTTCAGGTGGACTTATAGTAGTATTCTTTCAGGGTATAAGATGGCTATTAGATAAACATGATTATAAAAGGTATCTCTTTAACGTTTAGAAATTAACTGAAAAAAATTCCAATTATGCTTATACATATGTGCAGAATTATTAAAATTACTAAAAAGAGTGAAATAAATTAAGTTTTTAACAAAAAAATAGAACCGACTTCAAACGGTAAAAAATAAAATTGTTCAGTACCTACTTCTTCTTGCTTATGGTAATGACTCTTAAAACTATTCTTGAAGTCGGGCCCTTAGTAAAATGTCCTGTCTTAGTAAATATAGTGTACCTTTCGTTCTGAATGGGCACCGACTCCAATATAGTTTTAACAGTCATTACCATAATCAAGAAGAAGTACATACTGTCCCACTGTCTGTACTGTCGGTGCCCATTTAGAACGAATGGTACGACATTTTAGTAAGGGCCCGACTCCAAAAATAGTTTTAAGAGTCATTACCATAAGCAAGAAGAAGTAGGTACTGAACAATTTTATTTTTTACCGTTTGAAGTCGGTTCTATTTTTTTTGTTAAAAACTTAATTTTACGGTTTTCGGTTTCGTAAACAGGCCTATTGTTTATGGGATTAATCAATAATAACGTTTCCTATTTATTTTCAGTAGAATTATTTGTTAAAATAAAGTACAGTCATTACGGGTAACTTTGAATTGACGTTTAACTTTGAACAAAGTTGGAAAAATGATTTAACAATTTATTACATCGAAACTTTTTGATATTTCAATATAATAACTTATTAAATGGACTGCCAAAATGTTTTTGTACCAAATGAAAATTAAAGAAATAAACTGTCAATGCCGTAATTCTGAAAATTCCCGCCTTTTCCGTGGTTAAGTTGCTGGAAGTTTTTGAGCTCTGATTTGGAATAGTAAACTAGTCCACTTTGATTCATATGGCAAAACCAAGCTATTTGATACTTTTTTACGTCAGTGTAGATGTAATTTTTATAGATAAGGTTTTTAAATTTAATAATACCTCCTTTTTGTTTTAACTAAACCTTAAAATATTAAGGTTTATTACATTCTAAAAAAAATATTCAAAGTTACGGAAAACTCATGATAACTTTGAATTCGAGTTTTAGGGGAAATTATGGGTAGTTCTGTTGTTTCTTCCGCAAATTTATTTTGTTAGACAGAAAAACCAACTCAAAAGGACACTATTCATTCAATAAAATAAAGGTATCATAAATAGAAATCAGTTTTAATAATACAAATAATGTAAAAAATGTTCAAAGTTACCCAAACTGTAAGTACCTAATCACATTTAAGTAAACAATATCATTTCAAAGTTAAAGAAATTGATTTTTTACTGTAACTCTATAATTCGCTATTACTGATAACTACTTACCTACTTATTTTAATTGCGTACTTAGTAAATATTACTCTAAAAGGGAAAGAGATACTCATTAAAATGGTACATACTTTAAAATAATTAGTAAAATTTACATTCTATTAAGTAAACGTCCCGTCCAAGTAACGTTCGATATTTTTTCCCAGGTACAGCTTATTTCTGAGCTAAAATGTAATACTCCTTCTAAAATAGACAGGAACTAATTGCTTTGTACTTAAAAATAGTTTTTAGGACCTAAACAATTATGCAATTATTTTCATTCATACAAAAAAAAAACACACACGTAAAAGACAAAAAAGAAACAGCCGGTTGCACTCCGGAAGTGAAAACTTGAACATTAACGTTGTGCATTTTTAATACTTTGGAATGGTTAGGGAATAATTTCGCACGAATTGCTTTTATTATCAGTATTATTTTTCATCTAGTATTTTCAGTAGGTTTTCATCTAGTATATTTATAAAGTACTCATTCATTTTCTTTAACTATTTCTTCGTCACTTTTTTCATTAATAGATGCACTTTGTTCAATGTCCATATTTTAAATACTGTACTTGATATAAACGAATTTTACAAGTATAGACAGTCGAGCCGTCATCAGCTGTCAACCCTCCGTCTTACGAATTTTCGATCAGGCCACGTGTCCTGACGTGAGTTTACCATTTTTTACCCATCCCAAAAAAAGTGCACAACGCCGCTAAAGAAGTTTTCACTTCAAAAAAACAAACGACATTTAACGTAACACGTAAAAGACAAAAAAAATAACCCACAAATTGGCAACGTTTATGTTGCGACTATTGTAACAAAAGCAAAGCTAATATAAATTTCATTTATTTAAATCTATGATAAATTTAATATTTTTTGTACGTTAGAGATTACATTTGTACAATAAATCAGAATTGCCTTGAGAACAGGACATCTGATCTACGAGTATCAATGCATATCGTGTTATCGACAGTCGACCTATTCTTAACGTCATTCAAAGTATTACTAATGTTTCTGTCAATTAAAAAGTGGTAATTATCATAAAAGTACCCATTAAATACGACATTATAATACATTGTTTCCTATGCCAGATTAGCCCATAAGCTTAATAAGGCAGCTGCTTAGTGAATCACGCCTTAGGGCCACCAAAAACTTTCTACACAATCACTTACGAAACACTATACATATCTTCAGTCTTTCGAACATATTCTAAGGCAATGATCTATCTTATTATATTTAGATGCATTTGGTAAAGACCTATGTTTTTGTAAATACCGATAGTCCCAAAAGTAAAGCCTCTGAAAAGTGGATTGCTTAAGTCATTAAATAGTCTTAAGCCGGCACTGACTGTGAATAATTTTTCATATAAAATAAAGTGACCTTCGTATGTGTTTATAATTTACACAAATCTAACATTAAAAGAGCAAGATACTTAAACTTTCATCTAATTTAAGTGCCAAACCAGCTGGAGGTTTTTATTTTTTTTATTTATTCTTGTAGAATAACCGTTAAGATAAGGTGTTTTTTTTCGTTTTTTCATGACCGTGCTTAAATTAAATGGCATTCTAGTTCACTCCATTGTTGGCTGTGGTTTTTATTTTGTGCATAATTTACAAACTTCCTTGAAATGAGAAAACAATAAAGAGTTATAAAGATCTTATTGTAAATTACTCCCTAAATAGCTCAGTGAGTTGAATCAACACGAGTTTTAATCCAGATTAAAAACAAATTCTATAATGAGCACTGACGATGAGCATAAGTACTATAGTTCCTTCAAAAATGTTTGCAATTTAACAACACATGTAAAGATACTACCACCGATAATACCTTGTGTGAAGAGAATGATTTCCAAATTCGATAAAAACACCTAATTCAAAAGAGTTCTTGTAACCTACTTTGGTAACATTACTACAAACACCTAATTCAAAAGAGTTCTTGTAACCTACTTTGGTAACATTACTACAAACACCTAATTCAAAAGAGTTCTTGTAACCTACTTTGGAAACATTATTACAAAATATCCCTCGCAAAGAGCCATTAATTCGTCAGAAAACCAAGGTAATGCACATTCATATTCTTCCGACCACAAAATGCCTATGCCCTTCAAGAAATGTCAAGATTTGAGGTTTCTATTCCAGTTTGTAAATTACTATGGGGCCGTCCATAATCACGTTATGTTTTTTTTAGCAATTTTTAACCCCCCCTCCCCCTAAGTGATACGTGTATTTTGCAGTACCTACAAAGAATCTTAATTTTTTGTGAATATTAAAAATATAGTAATTTTATACTAGAAAATTAAACAAATATGTATATTGCATATTGTTTTTGACTGGCATAAAACAAAAACCATAAATAAAAAACATAAATGCGAGAAAAATAAATGTATGCGATATGTTACTACACCCCCTACTAACGACAAATTTTGTTTTAGTCAATTTCAATCAATTAAAAGGAATCTATCTCCAACAAATAACTCGCTATAATTCAAGAATGAACTGTTCTCAAAAATATGACAATCTGTATCATAATTATTTTTTCAGGTTCTTCTACATCTCTATTTTAGTATGTATTCGATTCTAGATGATATTATTTTAAACAGGACAGGAGGAGGACAGGATTTTGTTGCTTTCAGACCACATCATTCCGCTAAACCACATAAACACACAACATTCTATATAATACTAAATACTACAACATACTACAGTATTCCGAAGACGATGATGTCTTGTATATTATGCTTCACATAGATTAAGAGTTCTGACATGTTAATCAAATAGTGTTTGCCAGTAGATCATCGTCTTAACATGGTCTTAACTATGTAACCGGACTTTTTTGCATAAGCTTCGATTAGGGATGTACCTTTTGAAAAATTGTCGAAAGATTTTCAAACGAAAGACGAGTCTCGTATATAGGGTTGCCAGAACCCAAAAATCACGTTTTTCACGTAGGAATGAAGCATTTTTCCGCGGTAAAAAGTAGCCTATGTTACTCAGGGTGAATGTAGCTTTCTACTGGTGAAAGAATTTTTGAAATCGGAAAAGTAGTTTTTGATTTCTCTTTATAATATTAGTACAGATATTATATTTCTTTATTATTCATATAAATATGTTTATCTTATTGCATATTCCCATAAATTCGTCTTTTGTTTGCCGTATTTCACTTAGATATATGTATGTATATAAAGTTTAGCTTTCGCTGTTTCTCTCACTACCCAAAGGTTAACTGTTAGATAATGCTCATAGCATTAAGTCCACTTTTGTACACTTAGGTTGATGTACATAAAGAATAAATAAGTAAATAAATAATATGGAACTATTTTGGGTCTAAGTAAGTTTACTCAAGCGTTCCGATGACATTCAAATGTTTCTTTTATTGTCTTTTTAATATTTAAATGTTAGATTATGATAAGAATTTTATGTAAGTATATGTTGTCTTTTTTTCATGTATGCTCACCGATTACTAGGCCAATTGTGGACCGATTTTCAAAATTTTTCGTTCGAAAGCTTATGCTTCCAAGATGGTCCGTCCCATTGTCACCAAGTCCCGTGTTAAAATCTGATGATGGGATCCCCAAGTAATCGAGAGTAACTTTAAAATTTTAGATAAGAACTCCAAAATTTCCTACTTTCAAATTTTATAAAAGAGTCCGAATTAGTTTTAAGATTCATTACGATTAGTAAGAAAAAGTATCACATGCCAAATATTGCCAAGTACTGAATAATTTAATTTTTACTATTTAACATTTTTTTTTGAAATGAAAGTTTTATTTTTTTTGCTAAAAACTTATTTTTGTCATATACTGATTTTGGGTACGAATGTGCTGGTTTTAGTGCGCAACTGACCGCTACTCTACCGATTTCATACTATGACGTTTAAGACCACTGCTCGTTAAAAGCCTAACAAAAGCTGGAAAAGCCGGACGTGCATAAATTTGGACGGACACAACAGCAAAAAGTCGGACATCTGGCAACCCTACTCGTATGTTATATTATGCGTAACACAGACAAAGAGTTGTGACATGTTAACCACGTGTGATCCTTAACCACAAAAGCAAATAACCGCGGAGCAATAATGCGGGATAATCGTGATAGTATGTTCTCTTAGAATGTTATAATCAACCTTATTGGAACTTTGTTCTAGGGGAAAATAGACAAAATAACGTATTTAGTCTGATACACATGAGTAAAATGTTTCTTAGCTCCTATCGTCTAAAATGACTTACCAATAAAGGTCAGTCTTAAATTTTTCGTGACTGGTAGGCGGGTTTTTTCTTTTAACCTTTTTAATGTTGCAATGGTAGGCGCAGGTCTCTCTCAGGATCGAGAGGGACTAAGGACATCTACCACAAATTAGTGTGCGTATTGTGGGGACATGAAGTATCTTTGAGAAATTTTGTTTAACTCTCAAGCATGCGTGGTAATGGATGACATGCAATTAAAGTATTTCAATATTTTCCCTCGGTTAGATGGATTATAGTCATTAAAATGACCTATCTTTTACAAAGGAAACACAGGAGCAATATCGGACAACAACCAGCTCAAATCGCACTGGGCTGAACTGAACTTTCCTTGGTTGAGGTTACGTCACTGTGTAATAGACATGGTTGCAGAAGGTGCTGTCCAACACAATAGAATCTGGCATTACTTAACTGACACTTTTTGCCAGTAGAGATTGTGTGACCAAGGACAAGTTCGATTGTCCCCAAACCGCATCTGGCAATAAGGTGTCAGTGCAGGCTCGCCGGCATAGGCCGGAGGTCGCCGCTGGAGCGTGGAGGCAACCCGACACCGGGACTAGACTTACCGCAGCTCGTTCGCGGTTCCAACGGTTGTGCAACTCACTCTAGTGTCAATAACTGCCGCTCGCTATGAATTATATCAAGTTCGGGAAGGTACGTCTCAGCACATTTGCGTCAAGGTGATTTTCGTGTTGCGAAACGGCTGGTCACTTTTCCTCCCTTTTTCTTGCTACTTGTCATCCATAACATTAAACATTAGTTGGAAGATAAAAGATAAGTTGTAAGAATAAATTTTTAAATTGCCGAAAATGTAATTAAGATTGCATCAAGTGAAGTGTCTTGCGTGCACTTGGTAAAATTGCCAATTTTCATCTACCAGTAGTCTACAAATGTTCCGTGAAGGCTGGAGGATGTTTGCAAACATATCTGTAAGTAATTCATAGATCAGATAGGTATACTTCGATTCAGAAACAGAAAATTGTTATTTTGCTTCACGTTTATTTTTATCATCATTGATTTGATTCAGTATTAGTATGTTGAATACAGACTTTTGTCAAAGTTTTTCTATTTTTGTATTCTCTTTAGCAGTTCCTCTGCTAGAAATGACAAAGCTACTACAATGAAAGCAGCATTGTCGTTAGTGCTAATGAAGATAGGTCATTATTGTTTTATTGCGTCATGAATAGGTATTCATTGCTAATAAAGGTTCGTTCATAATGAAGAACTGAACATTAGAGGTATTGAATAGTGTTATCTTGTAATTTGCTATATTGATATTCGTATCAAATGTTATGATACTCATGCTTACTTTATATTATATTCTTTTTTAACATCTTTTATTTCTTGCGATGTTGGTTCCTTTTTATTTGAATTTATGAATTAATTTTGAGAGTGAGAGTTTTTTATTCTTAAGTAAATTTGTAATATTGAAATATTCCCTGATGTATTTATATCAGGATCACCACCTTTGAAAATACCTGCGAGTGTCGCCATATATAATTATTACGATAGGTACATTGAGAAGCTAATTTATAGTTGAAATAGGATTATCTATAATTTTATCTTTACTCTTGATTATGGAGTTTATCAGTTTGTAACTGTTATTTGTTGAGGAAAAAAACATTATAGAGCTAACATCGGAATATTGTTTGCTACAAGGAGTGCAAATGACAAATACTCGTCTGTTATCATTGGCCGATAAGACGGGCTTACCACTCGAACTAACTTAATAAATAGCAGGGATCGAACGTCCGCGATAGTTCAGTCAGTGTAAACTGTTCGTGACGATACATTTGCCGCGCATTAAAAAAATAAACCTACAGCTAATAAAAGTAAATCTGTTCTCTATTTGAAATCTGTGTCTGACCAATTTTTTAACGCCCGATTTATGCTACCAATAAAAGGGAAATCGATAGAATGATGCGTTCTAATTAAATAGTTCTTTTTAGTGCGATGTGTGAGTTTGGATTCGAGATTATTCCACATAGTTCACGCGTTCTACTTTATTGGACTTACTGTTGTATTTCTTGACAAATATTGTTTGTAATACGGAGTTTGAATGAAGATGTCACCGAAACCGAAGCAGAAACCTGGCGTAAGTTAGATAATTAAATATGAGTATTACATCATGACAACATCTAACTTGGATAACAGTTTATTAATAGGTGATAATAAAAAAAATGCTAATTTATGATAATCTCGTAAATTTTATTTTTCACCAAACACTGTCAGCGTAAAATATATTAATCATCATTAAAAAAATATAGTAAGCAGCAAGAAATGGTTACCAACGTTTTTATCCGCAAAAAAATTGGTGACGAGCGTTACATAGTAACATTTTCGCAGTCTCTTGACAGGTTAAGATAATTTGCGTATCCAACCGGATACTATCAGTTAACTACTTGTTAATCAGCCATCAGAAATAGACACCAAGGTAGAAGATTAGATGAGTCTCAATCGAATAATTGACAACAATTAAGGGTACTTCAAACTTTGAGAAGTCATTGCAATGCACGTAACTATTATTCTATCATACGGGCAATTTGTATTCAAGCAAGACCCATAATTTGTTCTGATTAAGCAGATAATTTAGCTAGATTGCTTTCATATAACTGTTTGTAGCTTCGGGATTAAGAATAGAACTACGGTATTGCCTGATCGTAAGAGGCGAAAAAAAGGGAACTTCCGGGGTTCCAATGGAGATCCCGGAGTCCTCCCCAAGCGCAGAGGCAACCACGAGGGGTTTTAGTGTGGTCAAATCCCACATAACCCGGTATACTGTGCCGGGCACCTTTTGAAGGTTCTTCTCCCCCCCCCCCCCCGATACCAAAAAAGGTAATTTTAACTAACTATGTGAAGTTTTTATTTTTATTTAAATGGAGTAGCAGACGAGTATGTTGGCCACGTGGTGTTAAGTGATCGCTGCAGCCCGTGGACATCTTCTTACAACCTCAAGCAAGCACGGGTAAGTCTTGTCTGAGGTCGTATGCAGTTGCGCTGCTACTCCGGAGGCTGGTGGTCGCCTCCTGTAAGTGTGGCCGGCAACTGCACCTTTCCACCGAAACACAATAGAATTGGTTCACGGCAGAAGTGGTTGCAGCGGTGGTACTTCCCCGGGCGAACCATAATAGTTCTACCACCTACACATTTTCATTAGTTGAGACAATTTATTAATGTTGGACTCTGTAGTGTCTGTATAAAATATATTCAACTACTTAGGTATTCGTTTATCATCATTTCTACTCGTAGATCCGCATTTAAACTGTAACCTTATGGAATCCTTTTCTTACAGTTAACCATTTACTTTTCTTCTACTCACAGATCGCATCTTCATAATCTCTACTACATTGTTTTATAGCTGCTGCTGACTTAGCAACATTTCATCCACCTTACTTTCCACGTTTTTCTAATAGTATTTGATGAGGTCCAAATATCATGAAAACCGCAACTCCTTGTGTTTTAATAGGCTGCAACTTCAACATTTGTGAAATTTACGAGAAGTATTTATTTATTTATGCAAATACAGCCCTGGAAGAACCATATCGTTGTTTACATATCAGTAACCAAACAGGAATTATCTGAGTATATTTTTTCAAGGTTTTCAATGTTTTACAGTACGATTGATTTTGCCTTACAATGCACCAATGCATGCCCTATAAGATTAGACCGCACCTGGTATTGAACCATCACCGTTTGTATACTCAATAGGTAGTCCTTGTGACCTTTAAATGTAGGTATTTCAATTATTTGCGTTTCATGTTACTGAATTAGGATTTTTCAAACAGAGGTTTGTGTTCGTTAAACGTAAATGTAATAAACGTCTACAAAACTTTATAAATTATGCACAGGAAAAAACAATTATCTAAACGAACATTTTAATATTCTGTGTGTCCAAAACTTTTTCAAACTTAAAACTTGTAAGAAATTCGAAATATGTACGAGTATATTATTATCTAAAAGAGATTATTTTTAAGTATAACTAAGATAAAGTATGTTTATGTATTATGGTAACTTTGACATTACCTACTTATATTACGAAATACTTTAAGTGGAAGAAGCCGTTATCAAACTTACCTTCCCTACAATGGGCACATCCAGTTATTTACTGGGGAATGTCAATCGGACAGAATTGGAATCGATTTTAAGTTCACTATCTTCGTCCTTCAATTATGGAATTGAATTCAAGCTGGTATAGTTTGGTTCACTTTTTTCATTACTCACTACTTTTCACATTTAAATAAAAAGAAGTTCAAAAAACTGATTGAAAAATTTAGCTTTGTTTTTTATCTACCCTTTTAGTTATTTATATAGTCAGTGTGATTTGAATGCTAACCCATACTTAGACTAAGAATAATGTACTTACGTAGACCCATATTTGATTTTGACGAGTAGGTAATTAAGGTAATATCTTCCATAATGTTGACAGCATACTATTACTCGTCATTCCACAGAAAAACGGGCAAAAGTTACACTTTTTCTATGAATGACTTGTACCCAGACAGTGACAAAGCTGTCGATAGTACGGACGTTTACCTCACTAGTCTTATTACCGTAATTTTAATCACGTCAGCTTAATTAATTCAATACCTCATAAAAAAAACTACATACATAAAGCTATTACTTTTAAGAGTTTCTTTTGTTTAAAAGTTTAATCTTCTATCTCTTAACTTCAGACTTTGTTATGTTACCTTTTTGAAATTTAAACTTCAGAATGGTTTTGGTAAAATACTATGTATTACTTAATCACCCTTTTGTCTTAAGAACCAGCTTAAGCAGCTACTGCAAGACTTCAACTTAAACTCAACCTCTCCACCTGTCCATCACTCAAATCAGCTTTCCTTTCAGTCTCATGCGACAGCCAGCACGGAGCGACGGGAGCATCTCTACAAGATCCTGGTGATCGGGGAGCTGGGCACGGGGAAGACGTCGATAATCAAACGATACGTCCACCAGTTCTTCAGCCAACACTATCGCGCCACGATAGGGGTGGACTTCGCGCTGAAGGTTCTCAACTGGGACGCCAATACGATCATACGGTTGCAACTATGGGACATTGCAGGTATTTCAAGGATATCTACATATATTAATAAATAACGTTTCACATTCATAGCCCCTACAGTAGGGTAGTTATACTCTGTGTCGTGAGTACCATGGAGAAACACAAAGACAGAAATACAAACACCCAGGCCTAGAACAGAAATTTAAACTCATCATTCAAAGTGCCTCGCCGATAATCTAACCCTCGTCACGCCACACGGGATTTTAATTTGAAATGATGTAATAGACGATGATGCTGCTTGGCTGTAACCGTTTTTGCGTCCCACTGCTGGGTACGGGTCTCTCCCCCTTATTGGAGAGGCCTGGAGCTTACTCCACCACGCTGCTCCAATGCGGGTTGGTGGAGAATAGTGGAGATGCGGTTTAGTGGCAAACCCGCCGTCGGATGTTTTCAAACCGCCCATCTATCGACAACAACCGAGACCGACGGTTCCACCGATATAGAATATTCTTTCAGGGCCGAAAAAGTTGCAGCAAACTTAGTATAATAATGTAAAATTACATACCTATGGCCCTTCTCTGGCATGCTTGGTAAAGGACTAGGTATGTTTCAATCTTACTCTTCACCGTGGAGTAATTGATCAATACGCCCATTACAATGTGGATCACGTTTCGAATCTTCGCCATCCGTCATCGGCAGGAATTGAAGCCTTTACCATGTTCACAATAGTTAGATTAATAAATCAGACTCGCCGTTTATATAATATCTATCTAAATATGTTTATTTTTAGCACATCGACTTTATTTGTTAATTTTTATCTAAGTTTTCACTTAAACACCGATACAGGCAGCTAACAGTCATTGATGACAAAATATTTGTTTGATAATCACGGCGTGTCAACTATCATTCATGCGCATTGTCTATGCGAGATCTTTGATATGCCGAGAGTGACAGGTCCGTTATGACGTTTTCATTTTGAAGATGGATGAGCTCGGGTTAATGTTCTCGTGGATATTCATGTCCCTGATGGTATTGTACTGTGTGTTATTCTTCTCACTGTTGCTGATGATTCCTAACTGATTACTCCTTCTAAGGTACATTTGATTTTCTATCCATACCTATTTTACTATCCATAACTTTTTTAACCGTTTTTTATGTCCAACTGCTGGGTACCTACAGCTTTTCTCTCAGAAGGAAGAGGGATGTAAGCCTTAGTCCACCACGCTGGCCAAGTGCTTCGAGAAGTTATGAATGACTCAGGCCTGCACGGTGATGGAAATACCGTAGTTAAATATCAAAATGTTTTCCTCACACAAGAAATTGTCTTTGTCGCGTGTGCGCGCCGGGGCTTGCACTCGATATTGGAGACGCGCGGCGGTCTTTACCGTTTTTACCGCCATCGCTGCTCATAACTAAGTTATCCATAATTACATATTTATAATACCAGTGACAAGAATAAAAAAATACGATGACAAGTCAAATGAAATTATCGATCGATAACTTTTCTTCGAACGGCCCGAACTTTAGTCCAATAAAACAATTCATTTGGCTTTTAAAGTGAGACAGCATATTTTAATATGTAAGGAATGAAAACAGACATGTGAGCATTGGGCAAATGTACCATGTAGGAAAATTTTATAGAGAAATCTTTAAAGAGGTTGTCTTGACCTACACCTTTTTACTTTGTAATTCAATATAATACCTCTAGAATTTTTCATTTGTCTTTTGCACTTTTACTGAACTTTTCCCCGATTTTATAATAAAAAGATATATTTTTTTTCAACCTTTTTTTTTACGGTTTGGTGTGATTATTCTGTCAGTTACTGGATGAATAATATGTAATTATTTTTCCAGGTAAATTAAAATTTGTTCGGATAATAAGCCCATTTTTAAAATAAAAATATACTTAAGTATTTTAAATGTAGTTTTATAAATAAAAGTAGAATTAACACCAAAAATCTAAAAAAATATTTTTCTAATAATTATTTTAATTTTATAAAATAATGTTTTTTTCATAGTGTAGGTGAAAGGGGGATTGGGGGGTCGAAGCCCCCCGAATGGGAGCAGGTGGGGGACGAAGCCCCTAGCCAAAAAATACAAAAAAGAACCTGTCATTTAAAACGAATGGGATCGGTTAGGTTAGGTTAGGCTTTTTTTATTTAACACAAAATAGAAGTCTCCCTTTTAAGTTCCTATCTGTCTTTCTGATTGATTTCCTTTATTAAAATAGCAATTGAATGTTTTGTAAAGAACTAAAGTTTTTTGATATTATATAGGTAATTAACGATAAGATGTTATCATTTAATTCGGGTTAATATTCCCACGATAGGGGTTATCACACCAATCATCGATTTACAAATCATCGATCATCGTTTGAAATAAGCATAGATACGATTTTTCTAAGTATATAAGTTAGTAATCTTAATGAAGTAACAGTTGTTCGATGAATGATTCGTATAACTTTATCACATTACTTAAGAAGCCGTATACGAAATTTTGCCGATTTCGCTGATTTAGCTCATTTTATACAGGATATTTTGCAGTTAAAATACAGTATTTCTATAAGTTTAATTGCACAATATGACTGATCATTTCAATAATAAACTATTACATTAGCCACTTTTTAATTTTCATTTCGTTATTTTGCTTAATAGACCTGAAGCCGGTGATAGTTTTGTAAATATTACTGTAATAGGTATAGAATATCACATATTTCTGGATCATTTTAAAGTTTAAACAGATCGAAAAAAATGCCATGTATTGCTGTAAAAATCACATACATAGTGTATGAGCCACTTTTTGCCACTCTCATACAAAAAATATTAGTAAAAAAACATTGAACTTAGTCAATTTTGAGAGAAAATGGGCCAGAAATTGCATTTGATTTCGGCAAATTGGAATAATCTTTCGTAAAATTTATTTGACATAAATACTCTTCAGTTTATAATCAATCTGTTTACTGAAAAAAAAATCTTATTAATAATTATGATTCGGCATTAAACATCTTTTAAAGTAACCTAAATCTCGCATTATAATTCTTGACGCAAGCTATAAAAGTGTCTAATGTAGTAGATTATTAATGAAATGAAAAGTTATATTGTGCAATGATACTTGTAGAAGTACTGTAATTTATCTGCAAAATCTCATATGTCAAATCGGGTAAATAAGCAAAATCGGCAAAATTTCGTATACGGCCCCTTAATGAAAGTCGAAATTAATTAGGTAATTATTTTAAACATTAGCACGACTTTATCAGGGCTTGTAATTCTCAAAAAAAAATATACTAAAGCTTATACTTATCTCTCCTCTCGCCTTTTTTTTCTTCTGCGATAATAAATAGCATGGTACTCGTTGCGCCACACGAGTAGTTAAATTATGTATTAGGACTTTAATAATCATTATTGTCCGTTTACCATGGCTGTGATTATCTCTGTGTGCCGAAGAAGTTTATACTTAGCTGCCATTAACGAACGAAAGGAAAATCTCATTGCGAAAGCCCTGAACACGGGTGTAAGATTAACCAAATACCCAATATCAATTTAAGATATTGCATATCATAGTCTAAGCTTTCTATTTGATTTATAGGTCAAGAGCGTTTCGGCAACATGACGCGGGTGTACTACAAGGAGGCAGTGGGTGCGTTCATAGTGTTCGACGTGTCCCGCGCCGCCACCTTCGACGCGGTCGTCAAGTGGAAAAACGACCTCGACGCCAAGGTGCAGTTGCCTGACGGCTCGCCCATACCCTGCATCCTGCTGGCCAACAAGGTATCTATCATGAATAAATAAGTTACATAGAAAATACATCTAAAATCGAATCTAGGCACACTGGTGTCGTGGTCACTGTTCGATTTGTCAAACATCAAAAAATTATCGCCCGGTTGTAATATATACCTTGCATCCTGATGGCAGTAAGATTTTTTAATGAAGTAACAGACGAAGCAGGGTACAATAAGCGAATAAAATGGGGAGGGCTGTTAACCGTGCCCACCTCTGCGACTGCGTTTACCCGCCTCGACTCAACTTTGATATGATAATCATCTTCTAAGAGACCACTGGATGCCAGGACCTCCAGGCCATGTAGGTCACGAGGTACTAAGTAGTCGCTACAGGCCATGGATAGTAAACACGGCGCGTGTACTACAAAGAGGCACTGGGTGCGTTCATAGTGTTCGACGTATCCCGCGCCGCCATCTTCGACGGGTCGTCAAGTGGAAAAACGACCAAGGTGCTCGCCCATACCCTGCATCATGCTGGCCAATAAGTTAGCTATCATAACCTTTCACATTCACAATATAGTAGCTCCATAACAGGATATCTTGTGGCGTGAGTGCCACGGACACGCACAAAGACGATGACAAAAACAGACAAGATAAATTGAAAGTCATAATTCAAACTGCCTCGCTGTAAATTGAAACTTTCCGAAGCTTTCCTGCTTTCTAAAGGCAGTCCGGCATGGTAACAGCGCCATACTGGTCGTTAGTTGTCTAACGAAAATCAGAAAAAGAAAATAAATAAATAATATAAAAATAAATAAATAACCCAGAAGGAAAGCAGGGCTTTCCCAGGGCTTGTAAGCGGTTTGAAAACATCCGACAGCGGACTAGTCACTAACCCGCATCTCCACCAGTCCGTATTAGAGCAGTAGAGTAAGATCCAGGTCTCTCCAAATTATGGAGAGACCCGTGCCCAACAGCAACAGGACGCAAAAGGGTTGCCAGCGCAGCCAAATAACTTTCAATAAAATAAATCTTGTATTTGTCTTTATCCTGCAACATATCGGTGAAGGTACCACTGGCTGATAAAAAATATATACCTACTACTTAGATTTCAAAAACGCCTCCACGATTCGGTATAACAATAAAATGGAAGAGTCGGCTTGTTACTAGATACATCGTACTATCTAACATTAATCATCGTTTTAATGGCGACAAGTGACAAAGGGACAACAGATTATAAGTAATTGCCCACTCAGCCCGATGGCCACACAAAACCATTAACCTGTCCGGTAAACCACCTAACACCATAATTTGTCAGATGTCGACGCGATTTGATTGATAGTGTAAGAGGCTGTCGGCTTTCTTTTCTCGAGACAGTGACTTTTTTAGTAGGAGCAAATTGTTACGTGTTTTCTGCTGTTAATGCGTTATAGATAAAATCAAAATGAAACTACTAAGCAAGCTTTATAAAGTGTGTACGAGAATCGGTGAAATGCATTTTTGTTTAAAATATTTTCTTTAAATCAATAAATTACTGAATTTAAAGTTGTGTTCTTATCATCAGCGATTCGATTTAAATACAAACTGAATTTAAATAAAGTTTTGGTTCGTTTTTTCTAACAGTAGAAAAAACGTAACGTAAACTGATAAAAACAGTTTGAAGGCCATTTTTGTCATTTTGTGCAAAACACTAAAACACGCATTGAGTGCGTGGAGAAATAAGTTCAACCTCTCCCAGCTAAGGGGATAATTCTCTCTCACTCACTAATTATCCTTCTCTACAGTTGAAACTAAAAGGAGACTTTTTTTTTAATTTATTATAATAGAACATTTACCATTAGCTGAAAATCTTTTTGCGTCTTACTGCTGGGAGCGGATCTGTTGACAGCGTAATTGAGGAGGCCCGAAGCTTATACCACTGCGCTCATGATGAAGATTAATGAAAAGTCATTACATTTTTTGTAACTACTTATATAACATTGTTTGTGCTTTTGTTCCAGTGCGACCAACAGAAGGAGGGTATAGTGAACTCGCCGTCCAAGATGGACGACTACTGCCGTGAAAAGGGCTTCGCTGGATGGTTCGAGACCTCCGCCAAGGAGAACATTAACATCGAGGAAGCAGCTCGATCCTTAGTCAATAAGGTGAGGAACTTCCTGTCTTGTTCGACCCCGGAAGTATCACCGATGCACGTGTTTCTGTCGTGACACAATTTAATTGTGTTTTGGTAGCGATAGTGACAGGAGTGACGAGTGACAGCCTCAGGGACGGCAGCGGAACTGTTTGCAACCTCTGGCAAAACTCAAAATTGATGTTGTGTGTAGATATCCATAGACTGCGGCGACCACTTAACGCTCGTGACCTGCATGCTCGTCTCTACATTTAAATAAAATCAATTGACAAGGTTCTATCATTCAGCTAGGATCATTGCAAGACATACATATCGCGGACTTTCTCCGTTCGGTCCTATGCCTTATGAATCATATAGTTTTTCGCTGGCTAAGGTGTTTTTTCCAAGACGCGGTAATTCGAGAAACTATTTTTACGGAGTATCGGTCCATCCCCCGATCTGACATACTATGCGTATTAGATAACTATATTATACCGTGGGCCTAGATATGTGGCATTCGACTATCGTAACGCTTGAAAAGAATGAAAATTTCATGCTAACGAAGAGTCACGTAATCTGGATCTATCAATTCCACAATTTTCATTCCATCCTACAAGCGTTTACGATAGTAGATACGAGAATTGTCTAGCTCCCCGATTAGACCTCTATTAGGTAGCAAAATTTGCCAACTATTCGGCTACCCTCGTCGCTTAATAGAGTTTAACATTTCTGATTCTGTCGCGAGGAAAAAGAAACTCCAAGCATAATTATACCTGAATCGCGCGATGAGCGTGAGAAAGGCAATCTCAAGTGGACGCGAATTTTACCTGCGGTAAGAAGACCCGGCTTCCATCGAAACAGTGGTAACCTCTATGTTAACTCTCAGTAATTCAGTATTCAGTAATTCAGTAATTTATTGTCATACAACAGGTTACATGCATAGGTGATTATAACTTTTTATCATTCTCTGTTGTTACCCATAGGGTGTACAATATTTTGATAAATTTATTGATTTCGTTATATTAATATTAAAAAATTCACATTCAATTTACAAAATATAAATACAAATAATTAATTATTACATCTTCATTCGGTTAATATTACAATAAAATGTCATGTTACTTACAATTAAATTAATAAATTACAATTAAAATATTATTACATGTCTGTTGTGTCCATTTTAGAATATAGAAATAAAAATTATTAATTATTACAAATTAATTATGTCAAATTATATTACAATTAAGTTTATAGATTTCAATTTTAATATTGTCAGATTTCTGTAGAGTCCATTTTATTATTTATAAATTCATTTACAGAGTAATAACATTTTTTTGTCAAAATTTTTTTGAGTTTGCGTTTAAAAGTGGTCAAATTTAGTTCCTTGAGTTTATCTGGTAAATGATTAAGTATATAATTTCGGTCCCATACAATATAAGCTTTTCCTAAAGAAACTAGTTTTTGGAACATGGGTTGGCTGGATAATATACTTTTTCCCACTACCCATATTTCTTGGTCTTTTATTCGGTTGAACATCAAATAAATGTAAATTTTCTTTTACAAACACACAGACTTCATATATGTATAAAGACGGAAGTGTTAACAGATTAAGCTGCACATAGAATTGCCTGCAGGTATGTCGTTGGTTAACACGTACCATTGATCTTATGCATCTTTTCTGCAGTCTAAAGGCATAAATACTATTTACTGAATTTCCCCAATGTATAATACCATATCTTAAGTTGGAAAGGACAAAACCTTGATAAGCTATTAAAGCTGTCTGTTAACGCATGTTCAGTTAACTTCCGTAGGGCAAATACAAATCTACTTAATTTACCGCATAAATAAGCTATATGTGCTTTCCAGTTAACGTGATTGTCCAATACAAGTCCCAAAAATTTATGTTCATTTACTTGCTCTATTTCCACGTCCCCATATTTTATTTCTACTGTATGTTTTTTTTGCCTGCCAAAAATGATATTGGATATATTTTGTTTTAGTCAAATTTACTTTTAAATCATTATTTTCTAGCCAATTTATATTACGATACGACCCATGAAAGTTCTACCTCCTATTACCCTATTGGAAACCTGTTGGATTCTTCAGATTACCTTTCACTCGAAGTGCCACTTACCAAGTAGACTAGATCAGAAAGAGATTTTAAAAAAAATTGTGAAAATATTCTATATTTCATCGCGGTAAAATCCCTGTAACTTCGGGATTATGAATAGAGCTACGGTATTACCTGCATGACCGTAAGAGGCGACTAAAACTGGGCTGAAGATCTGGCTGGCTGGGCTCCACTGGAGATCCCGGAGTCCTCCCCAAGTGCAAAGGCAGGCCATTGAGGGGTTAGTGCGGGGCTTTAGTGCGGTACAAAACTCACATAACCCGGTATACCCCTCTTTCAAGGTTCCGGGTACCTTTTGAGGTTTGAAAAAGGTCCCCGAAGAAAATATTAACCGGGAGGTTACTATAGTTATCAGCTAGATCACCTGCTGGTATCAATAGTAACGTAACTAGCCGCTGGAGTGTGCCTGTTGGCTGTTTGAGAGCTTCTCAGGTAATGCACATACTCGTAGAGACACTGTAGGTACACACGCCTACACAACTACAACCATAGTGAGACGACATTTCTAAGATAAAAATGCAAGACTATAAAACTCTCTGTTATTTTTATAGCATCATTGAGATAACATTTTTTTACCTGTATTTGATCCGATCACAAATATCCTACGCCATTTTTCCTGTTATTTATTCACGAGTATATTTTTATGTTCCACTGCTGAGTGGGCACAAGTCTCCTGAAAGGGAATGAGAGGGATTTCGGCCATAGTCCACCATGCTGGCCAAGTGTGGATCGGAGGACAATATGCCTTCGAGAAATTATGAATAACTCTCAGGCATGCACGGTGACGAAAATACGCACATTACATTACTTTTTTGTCAGAAGTGTGCGCCGGGGTTTGCACTCGATGTCTCCGTGGAGATCGCGGTGTAACCGCTCGGCCATCCCTGCCCTGTTTCTTTTATTAGATAATTAGATTTATTAGATTAGATTTTTGTGATTAAATAAAAGGATATTACTAATACGCACCGCAGCGCTTAGAGCTTTTCACAAGAGAAGAGTTTTGCATGAATTTTTGAAGGAATTTGAAGAAAGGGGGAAACTGATGTTAGCTTCGTGTTTTTTTTTGTAGCTACATAGTTTCTAAAACGAATAACGTGTAATTTAGGGGATTTTTCAATTTTGTTTTTATTTTTTCAAATTTTTCTATCAATTAAAACTACTGCCGACCTTCACAGCAATTAAATACCTACATATATCCCAAAAAAAGAACGAATTATACTTGCATAAATAAATCCCAAATCTGACCGGTCTACTAGTACCGACTAGTTTTTGAGGACACCGGTAAGAAGATTAGCGTTTATAAATCTTTACCGAAGGTGACAAATCACTCTAATAGAATTAGACGATTACCAAAACTGTTTGTCAACCGGAAGGGACTAATCTAGCTTATTGGTGTGGATTAAAGTGGCGACGGTCCTTTTATACATATATTTGTTAGAAGACGCTAATGTGGGCCATACATACGATATTTCACAACGTTAACGAAATTTGATGAAAAATAGTCTGGTAATTACTTTGAAACACGTTTTATACTTAATTAAAAAAAAAACATTTGTTTCGGTAGGTACGTAAAAACCGGTAATGATAAAAAAATCCCATTTCAGCAGTTTTGATAGTGAACTTTTTATTCAAAAGATTCAGTAAGAAAATTCGCATTTCGACTATTTCGACACAGAAAATCACGTTTATGTCGTTTCGATAGTAAATTATGTAGTGAAATATTTTTCTGGTAGCGTTTTAAACTGCACAAAGTTTGTTTTAAGCAGACAAACAAGTCATTTTAATGTGAATTAATTGCCATCACTGAGCCCATTTCTGCCATTTTCTTGCGTTTCTGTGGAAAAATGCTTTTGCCAGCCTGCATACCATCTCAAGTTGGCTTGAAGTTTTGTGTAATAGGGTTGCTTAACGTAACATAGCCTGTGTGTTCGTCTGCTACTCTATAAAAACCGGCCAAGTGCGAGTCGGACTCACGCACGAAGGGTTCCGTACCATTATCTATAAAAGTCACGTTTATTTTATGGGAGCCCCCTTAAATATTTATTTTATTCTATTTTTAGTACTTGTATAACAATAGCGGCAACAGAAATACTTCATTGCCTTTGATTATCCATAGAAATCATTGCATTAATTAATCAAATTGCAAAAATTCGTTCAAACCAATTATCGGTGGAAGATTGCATCGTAGTGTACATCATATTTTTTTTAGTTTTATCATTCTCTTATTTTAGAAGTTACAGGGGGTTACATGTTATATATGAAGTTACATACATTTTACCACTTTGGAAGTGTCTCTCGCGCAAACTATTCAGTTTAGAAAAAATGATATAAGAAACCTCAATATCATTTTTGAAGACTTATCCATAGATAATTGTGGGGACACGTGGGTTTGATGAAAAAAAATTTTGAGTTTCAGTTCTAAGTATGGGGAACCCTCAAAATTTATTGCTTTTTTCTATTTTTGTTTGACAGACAGACAGACATCACGAATATATAAGGGTTCCGTTTTTTGCCATTCGGCTGCGGAACCCTAAAAAATGACTTGTTGCCCGTGGTACAACCGCGTGGTCCACTTGGAAGTACCACGGACAATTTTTATTACCCGTGGTCCAACCAGAAGGCCTTTAAGCTGTGTGTTCGTCTGCTACTCTATAAAAAATGACTTGATGCTCGTGGTACAACCGCGTGGTCCACTTGGAAGTACCACGGGCAATTTTTATTACCCGTGGTCCAACCAGAAGGCCTTTAAGCTGTGTGTTCGTCTGCTACTCTATAAAAAATGACTTGATGCCCGTGGTACAACCGCGTGGTCCACTTGGAAGTACCACGGGCAATTTTTATTACCCGTGGTCCAACCAGAAGGCCTTTAAGCTGTGTGTTCGTCTGCTACTCTATAAAAAATGACTTGTTGCCCGTGGTACAACCGCGTGGTCCACTTGGAAGTACCACGGGCAATTTTTATTACCCGTGGTCCAACCAGAAGGCTTTTAAGCTGTGTGTTCGTCTGCTACTCTATAAAAAATGACTTGATGCCCGTGGTACAACCGCGTGGTCCACTTGGAAGTACCACGGGCAATTTTTATTACCCGTGGTCCAACCAGAAGGCCTTTAAGCTGTGTGTTCGTCTGCTACTCTATAAAAAATGACTTGTTGCCCGTGGTACAACTGCGTGGTCCACTTGGAAGTACCACGTGCAATTTTTCTTACCCGTGGTCCAACCAGAAGGCCTTTAAGCTAGTAGTTGTACCAGGGACTATTTTTATTTACCCGTGGTCCTATCGGTTGTACTAAAAACAATTAGTTGTATTGTACCACGGGTATTTTCCTCGCTCGTCGTCCGATGCCATTCTCCTTGTGCAGTGCTGTAATTTCACTTGGACTCGTCCATATAGGAAATACATATAATATATTATATTATAATATTAATACATTTTTTATCGCATTTTTATATCGATTTAAAAGTAGTGTGTAAAGACGAATGAAAAAGCGTAACTACATTGTATACAACCCCCGTCAAGTCTCAAGCTTGCTAGAGATTAGGTGTAGAGTTAGGAGTATCTACGCGCTACGCGACTACTTAAAAGGTCGTATACGAAATTTTGCCGAATTCGCTGATTTAACACATAAGATTTTGCAGTTAAATTACTGTATTTTCATAAGTTTCATTGCACAATATAACTGATCATTTCATTAATAATCTAATACATTAGCCACTTTTTTTTAGCTTGCGTCAAGAATTATAATGCCAGATTTAGGTTAGGTACTTTAAAAGATTTTGAATGCCAAAATTTCATTATTAATTTGATGTTTTTTTCAGGAAACAGATTGATTATGAACTGAAATTTATAGGTATAATAAAGATTATTCCAATTTGTCGAAATCAAATGCAATTTCTGGACCATTTTCTCTCAAACTTGACTAAGTTCAATGTTTTTTTACTAATATTTTTGTATGAGATAAAAAGAAAGATAAAAAGCTACTAATTTACTATGTATACGATTTTTACAGCAATACATAGGATTTTTTTTCGAGCTGTTTAGACTTTAAAATGATCCGGTAATATATAATATTATATACCTATTATAGTAAAGTTCACAAAACTATCAACGTCTCCAGGTCTATTAAGCAAAATAACGTAATAAAAATGAAAAGGTGGCTCATTTAATAGTTATAATGATATTGTCTCGTACGGAACCCCCGATGGACGAGTCCGACTCGCACTTTTCTGGTTTTTTTTTCAAGATTTGTGAAGCTTTTACTATCAATATTTCTTGTCTGTACAATTTAATATTCAAAATTATATTATTATAAAATTGTTTATTATTGAAATGATCAGTCATATTGTGCAATAAACTTATGGAAATACTGTATTTTAACTGCAAAATCTCCTATGTAAAATCAGGTAAATCAGCGAAAACGGCCTCTTAAAGTACTTAAATGACACTGAGCCGAAAGCCGAAATGATCATACAAAAGTATTATTTGGCGCTTGAAATGAAGCAATTATTTCGTAATCGTGATTAGAAAATCCAATTTTATGTATGGTTATGTGTTACACGTTGACCTACTATTTACATTGGGCTACAATATTGCCTAATGGAAAATAACCCCATAAACTTGCCTATCTACGGCCGTAACACAACATTAAACTCGAAGGTATGATTATTCAGAAACCAGTTCTATACGATTAAAATTCTTGAACAGACCATCCACGTTTGTTTTCTAAAAGATAGTTAAAATTTAACTGTGAACCTTAACCGGACTCTATATGTAGCAAAGTTCAAGAGCAGTTTCTTAAACGAGGAACTATTTGGGTTTTTAAATTGATAGATAATTTGTATTAAATTACTTAAATGGAAGGTCTTCCAAACGTGCCAGTTTTCTGTATGTTTATTTACGACCCAACAAGTACATAAACTGGCCCTTTCAATGGAATTATAGTTTCGGTTGAATTGTCCAATCTTAGTATTCATTGTGATCCACTTTGATATGTAAATGTTAAAAAATTACCTTCTACCTAGTATATTGAATTGTTCAAAATAATGTACATTTTGATTCTCATTGCGGTCTAATTCCTGTTAAATACGTGCTTTCTTTATAGATGTTCTAATTTTTTTGAGATCGTTAAATCTTTGCACTTTATTGCTAACTTCATCACTATTCATCACCAATATACATCATTGGCATCACCTTTTATCCGCTATTAATTCAAATGCCTTTATGGACTTCTAGATAGACTGTCCAATTAAAATAACTTTAATTAGAATAACTTCGACTGCGTGTTTAAACAAATATAACTTGTCTTTCCCGCCTACTGTTCACAGTTTTCTTCCACTAGTTGTGTATTGCACAACATTTAGAAACGAGGCGACGACCTCACCGTTCATGGAGTTAGGGTCTTAAATTGTATTAATGATTTTTCTTTGTAATAAAACTGTCATTCGGAGTTCTATTCATAGCTTAGATCAGCAACGGATAATATAATACGTTTTCTACAAAGACTATTTTGATAGCATGCGCAATTCGAATGCTATGCAATAAAATGTACGATGTCAAAGCGTATAAACACCCAAATAAAGTGACATTACGCTTTATCATAGAAAGTTTTGTTACCTATTTGTGTTCTTGAATGCAGCGGAATTGAAATTTGCTCAAAATAATGATCTCATTTATGTATATCATTTACTTAGTAATAAAATAATTTAGATAACGTAAATGTTTTTTCGAGAAGACAACATAATAATACATATTATTATGTTTTATAGGGTTATCTGTTATGATATTTAATTAAACTTATTTTTCGTTTTCAGATACTTCTCAATGACAAACTACTACACGGCAACGACAAGGATGGTGAAAAATTAACATTAGAACACAAAATCGCCAACGGTGAAAACAGTCGGAATGGCGGTGGAAGCAAATCCTGCAACTGCTGACCAATCGTAACGCACCAAATTGTGTCCACCAGCCAATCACGTACGAGTTTAACTATGCCATCCTATTGGATGCATTTCTTTGGCGTTTTAGAAGATGATTCGTTTTAATGTTTGGATTTTAAATTATTATAACAAAATTAGGTACTAATATGTAACTGTGAGACATAAGTGCCTGTCACGATCGAATTAATAATGTAATTGGTGTGAATTCTGACTAGACTCTACTGTGCCTATTTGACTTCTTGAATAGTTGTTACATGTTTAATTTTATTCAGGGAGTTGAGTGCCATTTACGGCTGAAGTCATAATTAATTTTATGTAACTTTAAAGATGTATAAATAATACTTACGTTATATTGTTGTAATAAGTATTACTTATTGTATGAGAGTGTGCGAGAAATTTATTAATAAATCGTTTAGTGACGAGATGTGATTTTTATTTTGAACCTTATATATATGAGACATAAAGAGGTTTTAAATTGAGACGGTCTATTAGTTGATCCACTTCCCGGTTTCCGATTGTGATAAAATTTTGCATGCATGTATAAATCGGATGACAATGCAACATTAATATGACATAGAACTGATCTGATGATGGAGCTGGTAGGTGGCCAGAGGTACTCCATAATTAAACGACGCAACCCCATCGAGTTTGGGCTCGTATAATTCGTCTTAACGATCAAAAATACAAAAAAAACTGAAAATAAAATTAAAAGAAAAAAATCTTTAAAACAATATTTTATTAAAAAAGAGCTAAAAAGTTAAAAATAATACATAATTTAAACCTGATAATTTAGTAAACAAAAGCGTGTTACATTGTGATTACAAAAGAAAAATAATGAAGATGTAATATGCTAAATTTTAATGTTCTTTAATGTTCCATGAAAATGTGACACGCTTTTTTTTAGTTTAACAACAATTTCACTAACGACATTTTTGTTACATCACATCGCGCGGGCACAGACACGCCTCCTTGCCACTTCTCTTTTTTTTATTTCCATGTTGGGCTTACTTAATTTTTTACTATGTCTTTGGTAAATGATATTATAATGTTCCTAAACAGGGTAATAAAGCAGCTACAAAAATGACCCCTGGCAAAAATAATTCAGGGCCTGAAATATAGACATATGGTAATTTTTTTTTCTCATAAAGGCGTTGGTGCTCTCGGTATGTTTCCCCTTATCTTATATTGATGACAGTCATATTTAAGTATGTACGTATTTAGTTACAATGTCGGTGTCTAGCATTTGTGGTTGTATAACTTCCTGTAATAGATGGACGAATAGACAAACCTTTCTACGGGGCCCATATAAACAATCACGTACATAAATGCCTTTAGGGATCTCATTAAATCGATGGATGCTGAGATACATTTAACAAGGACTGTCCTCAAGGCACTATTATCTTCCATTGAGAGCACGGTATATCAGTTTTACCTGTTGGAAACGAGTTTAAAAAAAGGTACAAAAAGGAAAGGATTCAATGTGTTATCTCGTTCTGTGAATACTTGCTTGAATCCTTTCAACTTTTTTGAAAACAAAAACCATTATTGTGGTGTGACATTTTTAGATGTCGACTAAAAATTTATATGGATCGTAGGTACAGTGTAGGAGAGCCCTAGAAGCAAAATGCAGATAATTACTTGAGTGCCGTGGGGACCTAAAGCTGTTATTAGCGCTATTGGGTCTTCTTAACAAAGAATTGAAAGAAGAAAGGTAAATTTTTACATGCTAAAATCAGTTCCGAAAAGACGTAGGGTACTTGAATCTGGAGACGCTGCATGGCGATTTCCTATGGAATATAGCATATAAAATATGACATTTTCGTTATTAAACGTTATATTAATTCGTTATTTGTTAAAAAACACGAAACATAGGGGCGCATATAAAACGAAGACTTTAAAAATAAATTTCTAGCGTGATATAGGTAAACTTTCATAATATTTGATGTACCTAAGTAACTAATAATGTAGTAGGTATTATTATGATTATTATTTTCGTTTTAGTACAACTGGCTTTTAAATAAAAGCTTGCTCCTAATAACTTTTTTAAATTAATAGTTTTATTCTTTTGTAATGGTTTATAATTGGTATCAAAAGGTCAGACTATTGAAATGCACACTGTATTCAGAAGTTTAGAAAATTAGAAGGAAGTGCCATTTTGGAAGTAGGGTCAAAGTTTTTACTTGAAAAAGAAGTAGTTAAAGAATATCCTAAGCTACCTACTTTGATGGCTGAAAGTAACAGAAATCATAAACAATTTTATTGTAGTCCCTATCAAGGGAGATTAGTGATTGGAGGCTTCAAAAATATGTGAGGTTTTTTTTTATTTATTGCAAGACTGTCGCAAAGCGACCACATCGTCTCGTAAATACATCACACAAAAAATCAACACAAATAAAATAAAATAAACAATTAAAACAAATCAACATAATCTTAATGATCAATTGGCTAATTTAATCAGCATCCCGGCCTCGTCCGACATGGGACAGGCCAGAACGCTGCTTAATTAGCCAATACATGGAAATCTTATGCTTCCGAAATATAAAGAGCTTAATCTGACGTGCTCGAGTAATCTGAATAATCCCCTTTTGGCTCTCCTACTATAAAGCGCTTTCTTACATTGTATATAAAACCATACCACATTCCTTTTCTGTGAACATTTTTATCTAAAGGTGAATAACTTTTTAAGACTTTCGTTTTAAACTTTGTGTAAATCAACCGGTATAATGATATCTCTGAGCAAATCACTCTGCAACGTCATGCATCTTTCTCTGCACTCAACTATACATATAGTTAAAAATTTCAAATCAGTCACTTTGTCTCGAACAGAGATAAGTTTTACTATTTTACTTTTGATTTTGGAAGATTAAATAAATAGCCCCATAATAGGATACTCTGTGACATGGAGGTCATAGACACAGAAAGACAAAAACACAAAGACCAAGAAAAAAAAATAGTTTTGGCGGGAAGTCTGAAGGGACAAGTTGTGCTCTTGTTTTATTTTCATTTTCTTAGTGTATTTTTGAGTTATATCGAATAAAGTTGATGGCATTTTACTCGATATAGGTTAATGACAGTGTACGAGTGTTGTGAAATAAAATAACAGTGCGAAAACATGTTTTTTCGGCTTGCCTCGTCCCTCGTCCCGGGTTCGATTGCGAAACAGAAATTTGAATAATGAGTACAAATTTCTGTTCTCGGTCTGGGTGTTTGCGTTTCTGTCTTTGTATGTGTCCATTGTACCCACGACACAGGGTATTAATTACCTTACTGTGGGGCTGAGTGTGTAACGTTTATTTAAAAAAATGTATGTACATATAATATAATAATATAAGGAAACCAATGTTCTAATACCAGAAACAACAACATGTTTCTTATAACCTTGATCTCAATTAAATAGCGATGAGTAAATCGTTGATGATATAAGAGATGCTGATAATGATTTGGTATCAATTGCGTTCCTTTATTGCATTTACTCGTGAATGGATAAATCCTTGTGAAAGCCTCTGTAGAACATTGTAATTTAATTTATTTCGTTCAAAACAAGATAGGTTGATGACTGAGCCTTCTATCAAGAAACAAACGGTTATTTTTATCTCATGTTATCAGTTTAAATAGTAGTTATCTTTACTTCACTTTATTTGAACTCCAGTGCAGTTTCACGAACATAAGTTACAGTACGGACGGAATGTTATCGTTGTATATGAAACATAAGTGAAGTGGCTTTAAGATGAATAAAAATGAGCAAATCGAACTTACTAAGGTAACGGTCATTCTATTCTTTATAACCTGGCAATAGGCTAACATTTACTAAAACTTACACTAAATTGTGTAATAATTGCTTACACTAGATGCCTGTCCTCTTTTAGTAAATGCTCAAAACACCTTTCTTTTAAAAATGTTGAGAAACCAACATAGAATGAAAGCCTTAAAAGTATCTTAAACTAAAAACTATTGCGAATATTACGAACAAATTCAAAATTTGTCATGTTTTATGTTCAATAAAAAAAAAACCAATCCAAACCAACCAACCAACCAACCAAAAAAAGACCATCAAGGTATGACAGGTATGACACCTGATAAATATAAGGTCGAGGGGAAAATAAGTACAATCTTTTCCATTGACTGACACACACTGACATTCTTTATTTCTCTACTATTTACAATGAAGGTTTCATACATAACACATCCTACCCCTATTAAAAAAATATTTTTTTTAAAACTAAGGAAAAAGAAAAAAAAAAGTACAGAAAATTAACAAAATTATTAAAAATATTTTTTATAATCCACTAGTGGCCGTTTCCTTCTAAGCCATTTCGGTGGTGAATTCACTTCAACATTTTGTGCACCGTGAAATTCCTCCTGTGAAGGCATGGCAGTAGGTAAATCTTCACATTCATGCCACTCTTGCACATTGCCTGGGTCTTCCGGCCCTGCTTCTGACTGTGAGCCACGTTCTATTGGAGAGGCAGAGGTAGTAGACGCCTCCAATGGCGACACAGGCTGCTGCACTGCTTGTGGTGATGAACACTGTGGTAGATCCGGTATCCAACAATCTCCTATTTCGATATTTGGTGCTTCTTTATAATCGATTCCCTTATAAATCATTAAATGGTTTTTATGTTTCTTAACATTAAAAGAAGTAAAGCAATCTTTTATAACATAAAGAACTTTTCCCAGACGTCGCTCCACAATACCTTTTCTCCATGCATAACTATTTTTGTTGTTAAATTTTTTATACAAAACAATATCGCCAATATTGAATGCTTTATATTTTTTCTCATCCATGTCTTTTTTTGCCTGTTTCTTCCGAACATCGTTAGTATTAGAAGATTGCGAGGGCGATGATGATGAGGGTTTAAGTAAATCTAATCGTGACCTTAATTTATGACCAAAAACTAGTTGAGCTGGTGCGAATCCTGTCGATGTATTAATTGAATTTCGATAATCCATTAAATATTTAAGTAGTGAAAATTTTGTATTACGGCTGGACATTAAACTCGATTTAATACCTTTTTTTACAATTTTCACAAAACTTTCCGCTTGGCCATTGCTAGACGGATGATACGCGGGTGATGTTAAGTGTGCTACTTTATTTAATAAACAGAACTGCTCAAATTCTTTAGAGCAAAATGCTGTGCCATTATCGCTTACAATAGTGTTTGGTAACCCGAATCTCGAAATAAAATCACAAAGCTTTTCTATAACCGCTTTCGAGGTAGCTGTAGCCACCATATCATAGACTTCTGGCCACTTAGTATATGCGTCTACAATCACTAGATACGTATGACCGTTAATAGGGCCTAGAAAATCTACGTGTAATCTATAAAATGGTTGAGGCGGATACTCCCATGGCGCCACTGGAGATCGCGCGGGTGCTGGTCTTAGTTGAATGCACACATTACACGTACCTATAATTTCCTCGATGGCTGCATATACCAGGAAACCAAAACCTAGATCGAGCTTCAGCTTTCGTCTTGACAATTCCAAGATGAGAAGTATGAAGTTCTTTTAGAACTTTAGCCCGCAACGACATTGGAATGACAACTTTATGACCCCTCATAATACACCCATTTTCTAATGATAATTGAAACCTACATTGATAGTAAGGTTTGACCAAAACGTTATCAACTTTTCGAGGCCAACCTTCTGATATATATTTTGTAACTAAATTGAGTACAACATCTTTTGTGGTTTCTTCGCGCAATTCTTTAACCGTGATGGGCATAGTGCCATCGACCACAAAACATATATACGCTGCTCGGTCACCTACTCCTTCCTCCTCATCTGTACCATCCGCTATAGAAACCGGAGTCTCTGGTAAACTAGCTCGAGATAAATAATCAGCTATGTTATCCGCACTACGAATGTACTCAATTACGTAGTTATACCCTCCTAAAAATATTGCGTATCTTTGGAGGCGATTAGCGGATACCTCCGGAATGCCTTTATGCGGACCAAAAATAGATATTAAAGGTTTGTGATCAGTGCGCAGTACAAAAGGACTGGATCGACCATACAAGTACTGATGAAAACGCCGGACTCCAAATATAATGGCTGTTGCTTCCTTTTGAATTTGGGAGTATCGTTTTTCAGCAGCGTTGAGAGTTCGCGAAGCGAACGATATGGGCTTCTCTAACCCATCAGCTTCAACTTGTGATAATACCGCACCTAAACCATGAGGAGACGCGTCAACAGTCAGAATGAGCTTCGCATTTTGATTGAAATGGGCGAGGACCTGGTCTGAAGCTAAACAATTTTTAACATCAGTGAAGGCCTTTGCATGCACTGAAGTCCACTGCCAAGTCGCACCTTTTTTTAATAAATCATATAAAGGATTTAAAATAGTGGATGCATGGCTAATAAATTTCCTATAATAATTAACTAATCCGAGAAAAGACTGTAATTGACTAATGCTGGTTGGAACTGGTGCATCAAGTATAGCTCGAACCTTTTCGGGAGACTTTTTAGTCCAAATCTAGTTATTACATAACCCAGGTAATTAATCTCATCTTTAAAATATTCACACTTTTCCTTTTGCAACACTAAACCTGCATTATCTAACCTACAAAAAACAGCGTTTAATCTTTGCAAATGTTCATTACGATCCTTACCAGTCACCAACACATCATCAAGGAAACACAAAACGCCTTCCATACCGGATAGCACGCACTCCATGGCGCGCTGAAATATAGCCGGCGCGCTAGCCAGCCCGAACACCAGCCTCGTATATTTGAACAAACCGCGGTGGGTATTAATACACGTCAACATTTGCGATTCATCATCTAGAACAAATTGATTGTATGCCATTGACAAGTCAAGTTTTGAAAATTGTTGTCCTCCATATAGCTTAGAAAATAATTCATTAACTGTTGGAAGAGGATATTGTTCGACAAGCAATTGTTTATTTATAGTAACAGAGTAATCAGCACACAATCTTATAGTGCCATTTTTTTTTAATACGGGCACGATCGGTGAAGCGTATTCTGAATAATCAACTGGTTGCAGTATTCCTAAACTTACCAATCTATCTATTTCACTTCCAACCTTATCACGCAATGCAAATGCTAGCGGCCGAGATTTACAATATATAGGTTTCATGTTATCTTTTAACACTAATTTAATTCTATATTTATTAAATAACCCTAATTTGTCTGAAAACAAACGTGGATATTGTTTTAGCATTTTTTCAACATGAGATTCATTACAAAAATTAATAGGTAACAGTTGTAAGTTAAATAATGAAATAAAATCTCTACCCAGAAGCGGAGGACCACCATCTTGTACGACGAAAATATCAAGAGGTTGCTTCCTGCCAGCATACTGTACAGTAAGCCTTGCGGTGCCTATACAACAGACTTTATCCCCTGTATACGTAACTAACCTTGTGTTAGTTGTTGTAATAGGCACATTCTTAAAAAATCTTTTGAATATATTTTCAGGAATAATGGTCACAGCTGATCCACTGTCGACTTGAAACTTAAAATAAACCCCGTTTACAACTACATTCTCCACCAATGGCTCGCCTCTAAATGAACGAATTTGGAAAACCTTACCATCATCATCGCTCACGTCGTCTAGATTGTCATCCTTGGCAATACAATTAATGTTACTCTTACACATTCTGCGTAGATGCCCCTTTTTGTTGCATCTTTTACATGTATAGTTTGCAAAACGACATTCTGGAGCAGAATGATTCGTAAATCCACACACAGAGCATTTACTTTTTGCAGCAAAATTATGATTTTTATTGCCCCGAGCAATCTTGAAAACAGTATTATTGTTTTCCGAGCCACCTGTGGTCGTAGAAGCCGCGGCTCCAGCGCGGGCACAACTAATGCTCTCCGCCAACTCTACCGCTTTGGCCAATGTAAACTCCTTAAGATCTTGCGCATATAACTTCTCTTTTTCCATACCCGGCAGCATTCCCATAACAAAACGATCACGTAAAGCTTCCTCTACATTTAAAAAACTGCAGTGGGCAGTCAATCCACGCAGCCTAGCTGCCCATTGTGAATGTGTCTCACCCGCCTGCTGAAAAGCGGAGTAGAAGTTGTGACGGTCGGCGAATCCAAAACGCTTAGGCGTGAAATGTGCATCAAGCAATGCTAAAATATCCGCGAAAGGTACTTCTACTAAATTTTTAGGTAACGCCAAATCCGCTGCTAAACCATACGTGGTTTCAGTGAGTGCGCTCAGCAATATTGCTCTTCTTTTAATCCCCGATGCATCATTGACGTCTGTTACGTCATTTGCAATAAACCACTGATTCAATCTATTTTTATACGAATTCCAATTTTGCGTATTATGGTCAAAACTTGTTAAAATACCAAAACCTGGAGTCTGGGCCATGTTTACACGCGTTGTATATGAGTTTTACTCGTCGCCACTGATAAATATAAGGTCGAGGGGAAAATAAGTACAATCTTTTCCATTGACTGACACACACTGACATTCTTTATTTCTCTACTATTTACAATGAAGGTTTCATACATAACAACACCCATCAGAGAGGAGTGGCCTTTACGGGCGAACCCCTCGTCCCAACGTCCATGCACAATGTGCCTTCTAGTTATACAACTAGTGTCCCTGTGTGTGTCGGTGTCAGTGTTGACGGTGCATAGAAAATGACGTTGTTAATTGAAATTGACATATTTAGAAAAGTAAGCGTCTGTAGCTATATGCTCTAAGGATTAAAGTTATAAAGTAAACATCGAGATGTTTTATTTAATACACAAAAGCATTAAAATTACATTTGGACTTGTCATGTCAATAACTGGGAGCAGAGTTTTAACGATTTTATAAAAGGTTCAAATTCAACGTCACTTACAAAAAAATAGTAAAAAATCATCTATTAAAGAAATGTTAACAAATAAAATGAAAATTTTATCACTAGCTTGCATGCAGCTTGTGAAGAAATAATCAACAGCTTTTTTATTTCGTCATTGTTTGTTACGAAGAGACTTTACGTTAGATTTTTTCCTTCATTTTATACTAGGTGCCCGCCCATTTGTGTGTTCGAAATCCATTAAATAAGGTCTTAAAATGGGAATGAGATTTTTTACCTCGGTAAAAAGTAACCCAAAGACATCAAAAGAAATATCTTTTAATGTTTTTGAAGTAACCTATGTCGGCCTCCAGCCTCCTTACTATCTCCACGCATAAATATCGTTCCACAAGATCAGTCCATCCAGAAAAATAGTTTTATTTTATTAATATTAGTGCACGCAATGTGCAAAAATAATAAATAATGTAGTTTAAAAACTAAAAAAACATACTTTTGTGAAAATACGAACTAAAAAGTAACAAATAAGAAGAAAATATTTTTTACTGTAAAAAAAGCGTGGAGTGCATGGTGTCAATAGTATCTCAAAAAGCACCCCACGCTTTTTTAACACGCTTTTGTTAGCTTGACCTGTATGTATGAATGTATGTATGTAACGGATTCTTTTAACTTCATTTTCACTTACTGCTAGGGGTCTGATTAACTTGAAAATTTGCACAGAGTTCAAGGGCCGATGACAATACAATAATCTCATAACTTTATATTAAAGTCCTAACTAGGAGCATCAGGATAAAAAAAAATACGAGGGGCGGTTGAAAAGTCCGCGGCCTAAGGTACTTAATGAAACAAATATAAAGTTTTATATTTTTAAAATGTCTAAGCGTCTGATTAAGTAACTTGAAAATATGCACAGGGGTCAAGGGCCGATGACAAATGCAATAATATGAGAATAAAATAAGTAAAAAATGAGAAGAAAATGTATTTTACTGTAAAAAGGCGTAGAGTACTTTTTGAGATACTATTGACACCATACACCCCACGCTTTTTTTTTAAATTACATTATTTATTTTTAATTGGATTTTCATATTATTGCATTGTCATCGGCCCTTTACCCCTTGACCCCATTTTCAAGTTAATCAGACGCTTAGAAGTAGGTGAAAATTAAGTTAAAAGATTCCGTTACAAATATTTATATGGGTAAATTTTTCGCATTTTTAATCTAAGAGTGAATTAATTTACAGCAAAGCCTCATTACCCCTACGGAAGTTGTAATAGAGGCAAGAAACCTATCGATATGGACGCCAGAAGAGAAGTCTTGGTGGAGATGGAAACCCACGAAGCCTAAAATAATGATTCTAAAGAACGGTAAGACTTATTCAAAGATAGACCCGAGAAAATAAATAAGCACTACTGCCGTACGTACATGTACGTGCACGTACATGTGGCGCAATGATAACCATGCCAGACTGCCAATCAAGAGTTCCCCGGTTTCGATTCCCGGCGAGGCAGAAATTGGAATGATGAGTTCTAATTTGTATTCTTGGTCTGGGTGTTTGTGTTCATGGTTTTGTGTGTTTCCATGGTACCCAAAACACAGACCGAGTAGTGTGGAGCTTTAAATAACTAATTACGTGTTACTACAGTTCAGTGTAGACGAAAAATAGAGGTTGATACTATCAACACACGTATACATCTTAATACGAGGATGTATGTATGTACCCTATATATACGAGGATATATATAGGGTGTCTCGAGAATTTCACTGAAGGCGTGACGTGACGTAAGAGATATGGTCGTATCAGCCCTGGAAAGAATAATAGAAAACAATATATCGCGTGTTTAAGGAGCAATAAGCACATTCTACTTACGATATAATTTTTTTACTTTTTCATGAACTAGTAAGACAGACTTTATTTCGATGAGCTCGACGTTTTGTGAGTTATGAGACGTGTAGTTTTCGGGTACCACGAATTAAACTTCACATTAATTACATTATATAAAAACACGACTTTTTTAAGCCTTTTCTTAATGTCTTGCCATTTTTTTTGTATTTTTTTATAAAAGTTCTTAATCTTTTGCTGAGATGTTGCATGTTGCTTGATTAGTTAATCATAAGTATATTTTTTAATTTTTATTTGTTTAAATTATTATTTTAGTTACAGGACGTATGAAGACTGGAGAATTTGTTGCGGTTATTGGCCCTAGGTAAGGTTATATGCATCATACGATTGCACAATTATCCTTTTGGATTTGGCACAAAAATTATGTATCGAAGCGAGGCGTAATGCCGTCTCCACTGACGGGTGAGTCAGTACCTTTGATGCTTTAAGGATTAGGGTGTACATATCTCAAAAGTAACGGCAATATTTAATATAACTTAAATATTACGTTTGTTATGTGGGTAATCCTTTTTGAGCAGCAAACTCAAACGGTTCACTATAATTTGGCTGTTAATTACATTTCAAACTACCCGTAAGATCTTCGATAAGCTTTAACGACGGTTTGGTTTGCCCGATTCGTCTATTTTTATTTGATAACAATTCCGTTGATTTGATAACTGCTTCGGGGTGTATGATATTGTTAATTTTACTTAGACATAATCATGTTGTCGCGGAAAAGTCTTCCTCATATACTATTGTTCTTGACATAGTAACACTAAGTGCAGGTGTATTAGTCATGTACACAGTGTACATAATAAAACTTTATTTGTTTGTCACTAACCTTGCACAAGGTGACACTAATTGACACTTACTTATAGTACCTGCAGCCAACTCTTAATACCGAACAAACCTACATATAAGCATTTGATTGCCACTATAAAAGTATTATCTTTCTAATACTTATATATAAATTACGTGTCACGTTGTTTGTCCGCGATGGACTCCTAAACTACTTAACCCATTTTAATAAAATTTGCAAACCGTGGACGGTTTGATCCAACTTAAAAAATATGATAGCTTACATCTCAATTTATAGTCGCAATATTAATTTATTTCTGATACTTTAAGGCAGGACAACGTCTGCCGAGTTCGCTAGTTTTATAATATGTTGGCGACTTTCATTGTTAACTCCTTTCAATGTTTCTATCTAAGAAAATCGTAAAAAGATGACTAGATGACTGTGGAATTGGAGGTTTTGTGTGATGCATGTAGTAATAAAACTTCGGGATGTCGGAAATGGCTTAAATTATACTACTCAGTATTTTATAACCTATCAACTAATGATTATATAAGGAAAGGGTTCAAATTTTTTGATGCTTGGCTAAAACATTATATTAGCAAAAAAAATATGAAATTTAGTATCGAAAAATTCATAACAATTTAACATAATATTATAAACAGTCCTAAACTATACGGTAGAGTATGTTCAGAAAGATAATTGTGGTAGATTTTTTTTCATCTAAAGAAATAAAAAGACAAATACGAAAAAAGTCGAACACAGCCTGCAGTTCCATCCCGAATATTTATGAACTAACAACTTCGTCCGCGCGTCCGCAATATTTACCCGTTCCTATTAGTCATAATATATGTATATATTATTCTTTAATATATAGACTATATCCTATTAGTCATAATATTTATTTATTATATTAATTTATGCATTATATTAACGGGTAATTATTAGTTATATTAGGAATAGGATGGACGCGCGCATGGTCCGGTGGCTAGCGTAGAACGCAAGCGATCTATGCAGCTAAGCCAAACGGACGCGGTCGGGTGTGAGAAGGGTAACCGCTAGTAGCAAAAATTTATGCGCCTTTCAGTGCTTCGGAGGGCACGTTAATCCCCCGGTTGTTGTCGATAGATGACAGTCGTTAAATCTTGTCACAGGCCTAATGGGTGGTATAAAATAATCCAACAGCTACTCTAACATTATGACTAATGGTTGCAACCCTTTTTACGTCCAACTGCTGGACACGGGTCTCCCCCCATTATTGTGGAGGCCTGGAGCTTACTCCACCACGCTGCTCCAATGCGGGTTGGTGGTTTTACTTTCATACAAGTGCAAAATATTATAGTTAATATTTTTTGTTTTATGTAGGCACCAATTATTAAATGTTACTGCACGAATGTTATAGGTGTCAATATTGAATTTAATATTACTTTTACCTTTTCTGGTCACAGCGGTGCTGGCAAGACGACATTTCTCGTAGCACTGGCAGGCAAATCCACCTTACCATCATTGGGCAGCGTCACTCTAAACGGTACGGATGTAAAGATTCTCCAGCGAGGAGTCGTAGAGATCGCGCCCCAATTTGACGTGTTCATGGATGGTTTGACCGTAATGGAACACCTGGTATTTATGGTAAGTTGAAAGACTACGTAAAATTACTCACAATTCAACGTATGTGAGATCGAATATCTGATACAGGATTATAAGTTCCTGGAGTTTGCACGAGGATCTGTTTTCCTTGAGTTACCAGGTGGCCTGATCATACGTTAGCATGGGCGTAGCCAGAAAAAAAGTAATAAGACTACACATGCAAAAATTACATGTCAGCAATTGCCGAACTGTGGGGTAACGTAATGTAAAAGTATATTTTTTTCTTTGTTTTCTAAGTGCAGTTGTTCGTCAGTCCCTGTAGCTTCGGGATTAAGAATAGAGCTACGGTATGATCGTAAGAGGTGACTAAAAGGGTGTTTCCGGGGTTGCGGACGGTGCGAGTGGGAGCTCAATCCGTCCAGCCAGCAGCCCCAAGACGAACGGCGGTGTGTGCGTGGCCGCATGCCGCCGTAAGCATAGGAAGCAGGAGAGCTCATCTGCTCTTCCAAAGATGGGCCCTTTCCAGGGCGCGGTGCGTAGAGGACACCGGTGCTTTCTACTAGAAATCCCGGAGTCCTCCCCAAGCGCAGAGGTAGGCCACCGAGAGGCCAACCCAAGGTGCCGGGTACCTTTCGAAGGTTTCCCTCTCGATACAAAAAAAGTACCGTTGTTCGTCGGGAAAAGTCAGAGAAGGTGTAAGGATCACTGGGCTCAATAAAAACTCAAACATATTTGAACAATCCATGCAAAGTGTTACCTCCATACTTAACGTTTTACATCCTTAGGGATGAATGTTGAAATGAAGGAGAGCAGGAATTAGCTAAATCAATTTGAGTGCTTAATTAAATGCTGAAATACATGGATTAAATTGCTTTTAATTTATTACATCATACCTATTGGTACTTATGGACACAGGGAACATGGAACAGATAGTGTTGGGCTGTGTGTGTCTATCGTTATTTATTTATTCATTATTTCCAGACGGAAATGCAACTGGGTAGCGTAAAGAAGTCTATCAACAGTATAAAACTGAATACATTAGTAAGTGAGTTGCAATTGAAATCTCTTGTCAACACACGCATCCGCTCGCTATCCGGAGGTGAAAGAAGGTTACTCTCCTTAGCTACTTCTGTGAGTATAAAAGAATTATTAAACAAAACATTTTGCAAGCTCACAAAGTATGCTGATATGGTAAAAACAGGTCCGAAGCGATGTAACTCAAATCATAGATACGAAAGAAACATCACGGAAATCTATGGCCCAGGGGGATAAACATTTGTTTGAAAAGATGCTCTTTAAGTTTCATCGCTTGATTTTGATTTTGGGGCTACAGATAAAAATGAGTGATATAAATAATGGCATACCTGTTTTAAAAACAAACCCAAAGGATAATTATATTGCTTTCAATTAATTTAGATCCCGTCTAATACGCTATTTATTTACTCATTCATATATACATACATTCATATTCATTGTTGTTGTAGAGTGTCTTTTCTAAGCATTTAACATCAATTATAACTTAAAGAACTACTGTATCGTGATACAGAGTTAGTGGAAATGTTTCTATCTGGTATGAACAAGTGTGAACCCTTTATGAATTCTTTTAGTTTTTATCAAGCCCCCAAGTGCTAATCTGCGACGAGCCGACCACAGGCCTCGATAGTTATAACGCATCCCTCGTGGTGGGGGTGCTAAAGAAACTCTCGAAGTCAGGCACCATCGTCATATGCTCCGTCCACCAACCTTCCTCCGACCTCTTTAAGGAGTTCAACACTATAACGCTCATGTCTGAAGGCCAGATAGTCTTCCATGGGTCTCAGGACGAGTGCAAGAGTTTATTTGAAAGGTAATTCATTTTATTTTATTTGGAAAAATTACAGCTCTAATCATAAATATTATTATTAACTTAAGTATCTAAAAGCCATTTAACAGTTTTCAGTTTTCAGTGAGGTACATCAACTATTTAACTGTAAAAGTTTTTCTGAGGATGCAAAAACATGATTATTAAGTTCACAGCTTCAACTGTGTTTAATTTCTGGGGAGCTCGAGTAGTGTGACCGTGCCAAAATTTTATCGTCTTCGTCGGACTTACCTAGCGACCGATCACGAAGGCTGATGGCTGATGATGAAGGACCTTGGTACGGTCAAGTACTAATCGGGCTTCCCCGAAAGAAAACGTGAAATAAAGGCGTCAACTTAATAACCTTTCAATGTTATATCCATATTTCTGGAAGGAAAGAAACCGCGGTGGACAGTTGGCAGCACCTCTGTGGTCCCTTATTGTCCACTGTCTATGTATATTTTACTAGCGGCCGCCTGCGACTTCATCCGCGTTAACTTTGATAATAGTCATAGCACCCACAGCTTTCCCTAAGAAATGGACTGTCTGGAAAATAATTTTTCAATTCGAAGTAATAGTTCCTGAGATTAGCGCGTTCAAACAAACTCTTCAGCTTTATATATTAAGTATAGATTTTGTTTTGTTTTTTACCGTGCCTACGTGTTGTACAATAATATTTTTTAAAAATTTTAAAATTGTTATATAATTATCTTATGTATCATAAATTTTAAATGGTGAATGGAAGAACGTCATACTCGAGTAGTAGATATTTAGGTTTATTTAGGTGCGTTCTGCATTCTTTCATTTCTCTACATTACCTATTGAATACATCAATTTTTTTCAGCATCAACCTCTATTGTCCGAAGAACTACAACCCAGCAGAGTTCTATATCAAGGCAGTATCAGTCGGACCCAAAGGAGGCAACCACGTGGACCAAATAATAGAAAATGGTCATAGCCGCTCTCACAGTGCCAGTTATCCACCTGTCATGCCACAATATCAGATGTTAGTAATAAGTTTTTCAACCTTTTTTATGTCCTACTACTGGGCACGTGGTCTTGTCTCAGAAGCGAGAGGGATTTAGGCTGAAGTTCACCTCGCTGTTCAAGTACGGATTGGACATCCTGCCTTGAAAACATCGTAATTAATTCAATATCACAACAATATTTTTCACAACAAAATATTACTTTAATATTAGATTTATGTAATATCTATCTTTAAAAAAATCCTAAATGGCTACATAATGTCACCTCATTTTTCATCTTTTATTACTTATCCCGGCTCATCTTTAAAATTATGTAAATGTTTTGTTTTCCGCAATATTTATTTACATAACAAGGCAAAGGGTGTTAAAAGCACAATAGGTTATGGCTGATAAAATAATAATCGTAGCGTAACGAAATCATTTAACAACCTCTACCTTCATTAAAACATTCTCAACACATAAATATTGTACAAAAAGTGTAGAGACACGTTATAGGCCATAAATTACGCGATTATGTCAGATTTTGACGATTAGGGATGTACTTATGATTGGTTATTATGCGTTAGTAACTTAATACCACTTATTAAGTTGCTAGCGCTTTAACAGCGTGAGCACTGCCTTCTTTGAAATATTTGATTGATCGATTTGGATTCCTCATTCAAGGCTGATTTCACGCATTTTAGTGCATCACATTTTTTATTGTTATTTTATTTTTATGACGTATACTAGAAACTCAAATCTTGTGACTGGGAAGTCCTAAAGGGCATATTGTGCTCTTGATGTATTTTAATTTTATTGGTGTATTATTGAGTGATATATGGAGACGGATAAAGGTATAATTTTGTTCGGTATAGGATAACTACAGTGCACGAGTGTCATAAAATAAAATGATAGTGCGAAAATAGGTTTTTTTCACCTTGCCTCTAAAATTACATCGGACACGTTCTAGTAAAGTACCCATCGCTTTATTTGAATACCTCACTTATTTAACTGATTGATTACTGAAGACTTACCGACTTTATTTATTATTACTCGTCCAGTTTCAACGAAACTGGCAAAAAAGTGATGCAAAAGATATACTTGACGCTGGCAATACCCACAGAGTTTGATATGCCATAATTTAAAAAAACCTGTGGCTGTAAATGGGACGTTTCAGATGTAAAAATTGACCAATAAAGAAAACTTTGTTCAGAAATCTGTAATTTAATAAAGGATGTTCATTAATTTTCAAAATGGCATCGTTTATTAACTTGCTAAACAGAATCTATTGATTTTACAAAGAAAAGTAAAATTCTGTTAAAAAGTAAAGTGAAGTGGTGTTAAAAGTAAAGTTCAGTTAAAAAGAAAAGTGAAGTGCAGTTAAAAGGTTTAGTTAAAACTTTACTTTTAAACAAAGTTAAAGGTAGAGTTTTAACTTTACTTTTTAACTGCACTTCACTTGTTGGACAAACTTCTTCTTCTGAGTTCTGACTCAGAACATAATGTAATGTGGATTTATTTCTTTCAGACGACAAAGATTTTGGTGTAAACAGGTACATCTGCTGCTATGGAGGTCTTCGTTACATTTCAAAAGAGATTTAAAGAACTACTTAATTCAGTTAGTCTTTTGCACGGTAAGTATTTTATTTATTTGGTTACCCTTTGATATTATCTAATTTCATAGAGAATAAGTTATGGTAGTCAGTAGGTATATCAATGGTTCGTCGCTCACGAATACGCAAGCGTTATCCGTTAAAATAAAACAACGTGTAATTAAAAAAATACTTTCTTTATTTTTAACGATTAACGAGTTTAACGATGAGCAATAGTTAGCACATCATTCCATTTTCGTCCTGGATTCGTTTACCAAGGGAGGCAGGTATTTCATTTTCTGTTCTTATCTTGTGACGTTCTTATCTTTGTTTGTGATCATGGCAAGTACGTCAAAGACAATCCTAATGTATGGCAATGAGTGTGAATATAACTTTATTTTCCAAAAGTTAGTTATACGTTGGATGGAAAGTTTAGTTTAAGAGCGGTTTCATATTATCGTATTTTTCGACGTGTTCGCGCGCCTTTTTCTTGTTTTTTGTAGCGCGTGTATGCGCGAATCAGCGAGATTTGACATTTTCCCGTACAAATAGTAGTGCGCGTGTAAGCACGTTTACCAAAACAATCGTATACACGCTAATAAAATACGCTCGAAAAATGTGCTTTTAGAAACACGTGTAACGACACGGTGAGCATCGGCTTTTGAGGTGCAAACGGTATATAGGAATTCCATCAAAACCTGGGAGTTTTTTTTACAGCCGGTTTTTTTCTTCTCAAATCAAATATAAATAAATAAATATTAAAATTATAAAAGGTGCAATATGGGACAAATAAAAAATAGATGTTAATGTACATTTTAAAATTTATTGTGTTATAATTAAGTTTTTCTCTTTTATATTTTTATCATTGTAATATTTGCATACCTCAAGAAGGTAAATATGGCGAACTAAATATATATAGTCGACCCGCTTGGCGCAATGGTTACCATGCCGGACTGTCAATCGAAGGGTCCCGGGTTCGATTCCCGGCGAAGCAGAAATTTGAATGATGAGTTTAAATTTCTATTCTCGGTGTGGGTTTTAGTGTTTCTGTCTCAGTGTGTGTCCATGGTACCCACGACACAGGGTATATGTACCCTACTGTGGGGCTATGAGTGTGAAACGTTTTCGTTATAAACAACTTTGTAAACTTCGCCCGCTACATTTTAAGACAAAGACAAAGACTTTATTTTGTCCAAATAAAAGTCTTTGTCTTTGTCTTAAAATGTAGCGGGCGTTTGCCGAAACGACCGTACACGCGCAGAGAATACTTATACTGGTGTAAAACCGCTATCCTATTTACTTACAACAATCTTACAGCGGTTTCTAAACACATGCTGATGAGAAACCGCTCACAATAAAACGAAATCTGCCTTGTTGCCTTGTTCCAGATCCTATCTTCACTCATCATAGGCACATGTTACGTTGGGATCTCCGGTACAACCCAGCGCGGAGTCCAGGATTTGCGTGGCTTCCTGTGGCTAGTTTGCTCCGAAATATCTTTCGGCCAGTCCTATAACGCGCTGTTCACGTTTGAGTCCGAAATAGGACTGTTCAAGAGAGAGGTGGGCGTTTACAGGACCTCGGCGTACTATGTCTCTGTTTTCTTAAGTATTGTGAGTATGATAGAAATATTTTCTTTTAATATTTCTTGGGTTTTTGTAGCTATGAGATAGCAATTGTACTTCTGACTGTATTAACCTACACACAACCTAATCTATCACATACATCTTAGAACTGTATTTTTTTAAGACATTACAAATATCCACACTACCTAATACCATAATTAATAATAATCATCAATAAACATATAACGAAAATTTTGCAAGATCCACAGTAGGAACTACTTAGCCCGTCAGTTTTTTTTTGTTATCTTCCATTTTTTGCTTATCGTACGTACGTATATATCGTACATACATATGTAGTAAATATACTATGAATATACCTAAAAATACTTGAAAGTTACAGTGTTCAAACGTGCATGTTATACAGATTTTGTAGAGAATTTATCTAATTACTCCGTTCCGTCGCTAATCCGGTTAACACAATACTCCTCCACACAAAGTTAACTTATGTACCTAGGTGCGTTCATAAAAGTCCCTGTAGCTTCGGGATTAAGAATAGAGCTACGGTATCCCCTGCCTGATCGTAAGAGGCGACTAAAAGGGGACTTTCGGGGTTGCGGACGGGGAGAGTCGGAGCTCGATCCGTCCAGCCAGCAGCCCCGGGAAGGACGGCGGTGCGTGCGTGTGGCCGCATGCCGCCGTAAACATCGGAAGGTGCAGGAGAGCACATCTGCTCTCCCGAAGGTGGGCCCGTTCTAGGGCGTCGTGCGTGGAGGACACCGGTGCGTTCCTATGGAGATCCCGGAGTCCTCACAAACGCAGAGGCAGGCCACCGAGGGGGTTTTAGTGCGGTCAAATCCCACATAACCCGGTATCCTCTCCCTAGGTGCCGGGTACCTTTTGAAGGTTTCCCCCCGACACCAAAAAAAAAAAAGGTGCGTTCATAAAATACTTGATTTGTTAATTACATGTTACTACCCAATATTTTAACATGCACGATTTATTTTAATTAGATAAGATGCACGTAATATATTTATAAAGATCTGAGGCCTTATCCGTAACCGCTTTGGGATCAATTCCAATTTGATTCGTAATGGTTACCATACCAGTATGAGAAGTATCTCCAGGACGACTCACGTTGCGTAATGGTTGCCATGTCGAACTGCCGATCAGAGGGCCCTGGTTTCGATTCCAGGCGAAGCAGAAAGTGCTATGATGAGAATAAAATCTGTTCTTGGTCTGGTTGTTTATGTTTCTGTCTTTATGTGTGTCCATGGGATCCACGACGCAGGGTATATCTACCCTACTGTGGGACTATGAGTGTGAAAAAAAGTATTTTACTTGGCATTAACGCTGTTACGTGTTCTTAATCTCAATGCGAAGTACAACGAAATATTCCCTAATTACTAACTGCATCTTTAATAATTTGGAGTTTTTTTTATTAGCTTGCGTATACTTAGATTTAGTACAATAATTGTAATAAAAGAACGTTCTTCAGATTTCGGTTTTTCTTTAAATACACCTTGAATCTCGTAAATTCAATCAGATTGGTCGAGCGGTCGTCAAAGAAACTTAAATCGGTATACCTACAACGCTCTTTAAAGCTCTGGTAGTTTAAAATTGTGTATCTCATGTACTCGGAGTTATCTATACTAATATTATAAAGAGAAAAGATTTGTATTTTTGTATGTTTGTAATGAATAAACTCAAAAACTACTGTTCCGATTTCAAAAATTCTTTCACCGTTAGAAAGCTACATTCACCCTGCGTAACATAGCCTACTTTTTACCGCAGGAAAATGCTTCATTCCTACGGGAAAACGGGTAATAGGGTCAACGCAGTTGAAGCAATTGGCTAAACGCCTATGATTTTAATATAGAAATGAAGCCTGGAGTAGCACATAGGCTATTTTTTATCCTACGGGGACCTAATAAACGGATCCAGCGGGCGAAGCTGCTGGCGGAAGGCCAGTAAGCAATAAAGTATTTGATATATGTAAATAATTCAATTCAATTAGAAAATACCGTAGTACGATACGATACGAAACCATCTTAATATTGTAACGGAAACAGTAAGGGTTTTCTGTACCAATTTCCTTTTTATTATATAAGTAATAAATTACTAAAATAATGGCTGATTTTCACTAAGACTTTAAAAAATCATAATTACCACAAAAAGAAAAGCGTTAATAGTTAATTAAGTAATTAACTTACTTTCATGTACATTTTATTGCACCAACGTTAAGAAATAGAATTATAGAAATGATAGTATTTTATAGTCCAGTTTTATAGTATAGAATATTTAGACAGTATGTAGACTTCGTGGCATTTTCATTTATTACAGTACCTACAGAAAATATAGCTAAAATACAGCTAAACAATCATTTGGTAATATTTAAAATAACTTTATGTTATCTCTTTTCACATCTGGCCCTATAGTAATGCTCTTTTGTTTTTATACGTGGGCATAATCCCTCTATGACGCCTACTTCTCATGAATAATTTATGAACACACTGCATAAATTAACGTTTCATCTTTTTTACTATCTATTTTTTGTAATCAATTTGTCTACGTCTTAACTCTCATCACATCAATGTCTACGTGGGCAAATAGCGAAAACTCTATTAATATGAACTCGACCTCTTTTTAGTTATATTAATTTTGTTATTTTTGCTGACTTATTTGTATTTCTCGAAAATATATTGCATATACTTTAATATATCTGAATATATATAAATTACGCGACACGTTGTTTGTTCGCGATGGACTCTAAACTACTTAACCGATTTTAAACAAATTTGCACACTGGGTGCAGTTTGATCTAACTTGAAAGATGAACATTATTATTATTGACATTATTTTTGACATTATTATTGATATTTAATGATAAATAGTAAGTTACTCAAATCGTCAATTACTGTTTTAACACTTTTAACCTTCTATTTTGTAAGTTTACAATATTGTGTTAAGTGTGAAGCCTGAAAAGGTAGCATTTATTTGAACTCTCGTATTATGCATTAAGACCTGCTAATTATTGTACTAAATGCCTAACACTAATGTTTAAATAAATGAATAAATATGCTTAAGATATTATGCAATAGAGTGGTGAACGTAACGAACAGGTGGTTTTAGGGGGGACCATTTTCGGTGACAGATCAATTTAAAGGTTTCCGAAGCCTAATAAGGTTTTATTGTCAGTATCTATTATTAGGGAATGAATCAAAAAGTTTGGCCTGCACCCCTCCGAAATTTGATATGCTTGTGACCGGGATGTTCTCTGCTACTGAATTGGTGTTAACATTTGAGTTTTCGGTAGACACTCTTTCAACACTTGGTGAAAAGAAGCTGAATAGCTTCCTTAAACGTTACCTTTTAGATCTAGATTGAAGAGCTTGCTTGCATCATTTTCAATTTAATTTTTAATTTTTTTAACCTATTTTATGTCCCACTGCTGGGCACAGGTCTCCTCTCATAATTGAGAGGTATTTAGGTCATAGTCCACCACGCTGGCCAAGTGCAGATTGTTGGACGTCATGCTTTCGAGAAATTATGAATTTCTCTCAGGCATGCACGGCGATGGAGAACATCGTAATCAATTAAATATCACGATATTCTTCATCACCGTGGAGCATAGATAAATGCGCACATTACAAATTTCTTTGTCAGAGGTGCGCGCCGAGGATTTGAACCCGGTATCAGTCGCATTGGAGACCGCGGTTTACCACTCGGCCATCGCTGCTCTTTTAAATTTTCATTTAAAATTCATCATTCCAATCAACAAAAATATATTATGTGCCAAGTTTGTTAGTTACCTACATACTTTACTTGCTTATTTATACGAGTAATTCACTGCCATTTTCTTTAGATTCCACGCTGCATAGTATGGCCGGTTGTGTACGTTATCATCGTGACACTATCAGTGCAGCTTCCCAACCATTTGTTGACCGCATGTGAGTTTGTCGTCGTGCTCATTGCTGTGGCGATCGCTTCTACTGCTTATGGTAAGATCTGAATCTAAATGTATTATGTAATCCTCTTACATTAAAACATCTGAATTTTATTCCGTCGTAAGCCAGCAATTCCTCCACCAACCTGCATTGGAGCAGCGTGGTGGAGTAAGCTCCAGGCCTCCCCAATAATGGGACCAGCAGTGGGACGCAAAAAGGGTTGCAGCCAAGCCAGCAATGCAATCTCGCAGCGTTTCCAATATTAGGTAACTTTATATACAAATCGGCGTTTGAATCATAGGTATTTATTCAAATTCTGAGTCACCTAAGAATTGCCGGCTTTGAAGGAGAGTTTTTTATTCCTTTATTGAAAAACTATCATAGTCCACTGCAAATGCCTCAGCTGGAAGTTTGTCCCACAGTTTACATTTGAATTAGAGTGTCATTTTCTGTTATTGGTCTGGTAGTTTCTGTGTGTCTATGGTAGGTACCTAAAAACCTATGACACAGAAATTTCTAGTATAGAATATAATATATATAAGCTATACTTCAGTGCAAAGTAATATTATATCATTAAGTTTTCCTCCTCAGGTCTTGGGATAGCAGCGCTGTTCACAGCAACCCGCCTCATGGCAGACGTCTTGCCCTGCGCTGATCTACCGTTGTTTCTGATGTCGGGCGCCTTCCTCAGGATCTCCTCCCTTCCCCTTTGGCTTTATCCTCTGAAGTACATCTCTCATTTCTACTACGGCATGGACGCTATGAGTAACATATACTGGCGACAGATTGATTACATAGGTAAGCTTAATTTGACTCATTTCTGTTGTCAATAGATATCGATATCTATTCGCTTGTGTTTCTGTCTGGCGGCTACACATGAAACTTATTTTTGAAGTGAAAACTTCTTTAGCGGCGTTGTGCACTTTTTGGGATGGGTAAAAAATGTGAAACTCGCGTCAGAACACGTGGCCTCATCAAATATTCGTAAGACGGAGGGGTGACAGCTGATGACGGCTCGACTATACTTTGAAATATACTATAGTTGTAAAATTCGTTCAAGTATTTAAATTATGGACATTGAAAAAATCTATTAATGAAAAAAGTGACAAAGAAATAGTGAAAGAAACTGAGTGAGTAGTTTATAAAAACACTAGATGAAAACCCACTGAAATGACTAGATGAAAAATATATATTTTTTCAACCTTTTTATGTCCCACTGCTGGGCACAGGTCTCCTCTCACAAGTGAGAGGGAATTAGGCCATGGTCCATCACGCTGGCCAAGTGCGGAATGGTGGACATGGTAGATGAAAAATAATACTGATAATAAAAGCAATTCGTGCGAAATTATTCCCTAACCATTCCAAATTATCAAAAATGCACAACGTTACTACCGGAGTGCAACCCGTTTTTTTTTGTAGTGTTGTAGTTATGTTATCGCAAACTCTGTTATACTGCCAGGGTCAGGTATAATTTTCGCAGAACTTTTTTGCCAGTTTCCTTAAAACTGGACGTATAATAAAGTCAGTCAGTCGTCAGTAATCAGTCAGTCAAGTCAGTTATATTCAAGTAAAGTGATGACTACTTTACCAGAACGTGATCGATGGAATTTTGGAGGAAAGCTGAAAAATATATATTCGCACTTTTTTTTATCACAACACTCGTGCACTGTAATTATCTTATATGGAACAAAATGTCAGCAACTTTTTCCTACATAACTCAAAAATACACCAAGATAATGAAAATAAAACAAGAGCATAATATGTCTTTTCTGACTTTCCGCCAAAACTTCTCGATTTAATCTTCTATAATATAAAAATGAATCGCAAAATGTGTTGGTAAGCGCATAACTCAACAACGCCTAGACCAATTTGGCCAATTGTTTTTTTTAAATGTTCGTTGAAGTTCAAGGATGGTTTGTACGGCGAGAAAAATTCGAATAATTGCCGGAAAAACCATAAAAACAGCCCTTTTCTTTTTCCCATACAAATGTTTTCTAACTAAAACGTAGTCAATTTGAGCTTTATTGCTATTGTATAAAGTTCATATTAAATTACAAGCACTCACTGTTGTCTAAGCAATGTAGGTGTGTTCCTAACGTCAAAGATCATATCTATCAAAACAGTGTGCGTGTGTGCGTTGGAGCACAGAATACATCGTTGGAGGAGTTTAATGTCGCATAGCATGATGTTATATAGCTTATAGCCTTCCCTAATAACTGGACTATTCAACACAAAAATAATTTTTCAGTAGTTCCTGAGATTAGCGTGTTCAAACAATCAAACATCCACGCGGACGAAGTCGCGGGCGGCCTCTATCCCTACTAATATTATAAATTCGAAAGTAACTGTCTGTCTGTTACGCTTTCTCGCTTAAACTAATGAACCAATTTTAATGAAATTTGGAACACAGATAGAGTGGACCTTGGGAAAGGACATAGGATGGTTTTTATCCTACGGGAACCTATAAAACGGGTCCACGCGGGCGAAGCCGCTGGCGGAAGGCTAGTTTAAATATAAAAAAAAGGTTTTAAAGTAAAGCGATGGCTACTTTACTAGAACGTGTCCGATGGAATTTTGGAGGCAAGCAGAAAAAACATATTTTAGCACTGTTATTCTTTTTCACAAACACTCGTGCACTGTAATTAACCTATATCAAACAAAATGCCATCAACTTTATCCGATATAACTCAAAAATACACCAAGAAAATGAAAATAAAATAAGAGCACAATATATCCTTTTCGAGTTCCCGCCAAAACTCCACTATCATTATCAACAATGCTTTTTTTTTCAATTATGGCACGCAACTTCTGTGCATACTGCCAGCGTCAAGTATAATTTTTGCATCAATTTTTTGCCAGTTTCAGTGAAACTGGACGAAGTAATAACAAAGTCAGTAAGTCGTCAGTAATCAGTCAGTCTAGTCAGTCCAACATTCAATATATATAGATATAACTCAAAAATACACCAAAAAAATGACACATAAAACAAGAGCACAATATTTATTTTTCGACTTCCCGCCAAAACTCCTCAACAATGCTTAAAATCTCCTTAATATTTTATCTCACTTCAGTGAGACAAAAAAATCTAAACAATTTTTTCCAACACAATTACACTAATTCTTACAAATATAAATGTAAAAATGAAAAAAAAATCTTGACAACAGTTTACGTCTAGGGAAAAATGTGCTTAGTTTAGACCCTAGACTACATTACGACAACTAGCTATAATCCTACTACAGATCACGTAATATCCATTACGAAGCCATGTGATATCCAGGAAGAAATAAAATCATATAATCAAAATTAATAGATACTTGACACCTGCGATACTTATTCTCGTATTGTAAGCAATGTTCATATCAATTTTGAAACAAAATATTCAATGATTATCTAGATTTTATTTGCACACCTGTTCAAATCAAATTGATTGTTGAATGTTTTCTGTAATTACCTTTTGGTGTACTATTTCACAAACTGTAATCATAATCACAGATCCGATCGTTAAAGTAATTTAAAGGGAAATAAAGTAAAAAATTCTTTCAAGCAGGTGTGAATTTAGGAATTTTAGTGATGAGTATTACTAGTGAGTAGTAGAAGTGAATCATTAGGGGTAGATGTGAAGTCCCTGTAGCTTCGGGATCAAAAATAGAGCTACGGTATCCTGCCTGATCGTAACAGGCGACTAAAAGGGGGCTTCCGAGGTTCTGGGCGGTCAGAGTGGGAGCTCGATCAGTCCAGTCAGCGGCTCGGGAAGGACGATGGTGTGGGCGTGGCCGCATGCCGCCGTAAGCATCTGAAGGCGCAGGAGAGCACATTTCCTCACTTGAAGATAGGCACGTACGGGGCGCCCCGCACCGAGGACGCCGGTGCATTCAACTGGAGATACAGGAGTCCTCCCCTAGCGCAGAGGCAGGCCACCAAGGGGGTTTTAGTGCGGTACAAACCCCATATTACCCAGTATCTTCTCCCAAGGTGCCGGGTACCTTATGAAGGTTCCCTCCGATACAGTAGTTCAGAGAGATTCATAATTCGACCCAGGAAGTGCTACCCCTGCGTCAATTTTTGCTATGAAGCAATTCTACTGTATTTTGTTTCGGTGGAAAGGTGCGATTGCCAGATTAGCAGCAACTGCATACGATCTCAGGCAAGACTGCAAAACTCAGGCTAGCTTGATTCTTTTATTTTATTTCCAAATACAGTTAGCACACTGTGTAGGGACCCTGCCTTGAGGTGTACAGTTTTCTTCAAGTATAATCAATGAAAATTATTTTTGTAGTTTTTTTGGATGTTTTTCCCCTCAATCAAAAGGCATTGTTTTAAATAAAGCCATAAATAACCCTCCCATCATTCGTTTCATAGTTTGATTTATTTTTATATGTATTCCGTACATTATTTACCTGGATATCTTTATTTCACTCTAATTTACATTTTAGAGCGTCATAAAATATTTAATTACGACAATAGATTTAAGGTCCTATGCGGCTGTAATCAAGATAATTTTAATTGGCAGACAACAATGAACTTTGCACTGAAGTTTATTTAAATGTTCTTTAATGTTGACAATGGACAACTTTTATTAGAATAATGGCCTACCTAATTAAAATAATGAGTAACTATAATTAGAATAGTTATGCCACCAAAACATAAATGTGAAAAATGACAGCCAAGTACAATACTAAGAATATGTTTGTTTGTGGACTTCGTCGACAAAAGTATTGAGATCTAAATGAGTGCAAAGTTCTATAGAAAATCCCGAAAAATATTTAAAAGAATAAAATAACCATTATAAATAAGCAAGTATGCAACTCAATGTCTTGTTTTATCATTTTTAACTACAACACTATCTGTCAATTAAAAATATGACATTTTAAATTGAATGTAGAATAATTTAAATGTACTGATCATATATCACTTACGATGAAATTAATCTTAAGATTTGACTTGGCTAGTTTTTACCTGGCTACGCTTGAACTTGGCTTGCCAAGCTGCCACATGTCTAGATGTTAGTCAAAAAATTTAACAATATAAAATAGTTTTAAAAATATACGTATATGTGTATATGTATGTAAAAGTAGTAGTACCTACTTATATTGTATTATTTCATGTTCCTAAAGTTCTAGTTCGCCGTAAGCATGTTTTTTATTCTTGTACTGTTCTTTCTCTGTTCAGGAAGTGAGAGGGATGTAGGCCATATTCCACCACGCTGGTCAAGTGTGGATTGATAAACACCATGCCTTCGAGAAATTATGATTAGAGTCACTAAGCCATGCACGGCGATGGAAAACATCGTAACAAATGAAAAATCACAATATTTCCCTCACTGAAATAAATACTCTGCTCTAAGGCCAGTTCCAGCTCCTAGGCCAGTATTTTAGTCCCTGTAGCTTCGGGATTCAGAATAGAGCTATGGTATTCCCTGCCTGATTGTAAGAGGCGACAACTACGGTTGCCGGGTTGGGCAGCCTCGGGAAGTACGGCGTGGCCGCATGCCGCCGTAAGCATCGGCAACAGGCGAAAACTCCCGAAGATGGGCCCGTTATGGGGCGCCGTTTGAAGGACGCCAGTGCGTTCCACTGGAGATTCCGGAGTCCTTCCCGAGCGCAGAGACAGGCCACCGAGGGGATTTTAGTGCGGTACAAATCCCACATAGCCCGGTATCCTCTCCCCAGATGCCGGATACCTTTTGAAGGTCCCCCCCCCCCCCGATACCAAAAAAAAGGCCAGTATTTTAGTTTAATACGACGATGAGTGAACTACACTGAAATGATTAGTAGCAATCGTGAAAAATTTAAATTTAAATTGAAAAACATACTTACTATTCAGTTAATTTTAGACGAAAATGACGTAACCACGAAATCAATAGTCATAACAAATAAAATATTCTATAGATGAGACTATTTTACACTAATCCGGTTGGAAAAGGCTTTGTTCCCACAGCCTTGTCTAGACTTACTTATTTTATGTTTATTTATGCGATCTTAATCTTGGCATTAACTTACTTGTGGGAAATGTGATAGGTACGAGTATCCGGGCAAAAGATTAGAGAATGACAAATTTTCAAAATCGTATCGTCGAGTGGCGTGTAGTAGTGTCGGCGGACTAAGTAGGAATTTAGTAAGCAGAAACTACTACTTAGAAAATGTAATATATTTTTACATTTAAAATCGTCACCATTTTTTTTTGGATTTTCGATGCTTCTGGTAAGGAAATAATGAAACACAGCAATATGCTATGACTTAAACAATTTTGTGTTTGTAAATATTCAAATCTGAAGCTTAAAGAAGACAATGCAAACACAGGGTCTAAGAAAACTGGTAGGTTACCTAGCGGATCCAGGGGGGTAGCTAGGGGGCTCAAGCCTCCCCTAAAATACAGCTTGGTTATGCTAAGGCCAAACTAAAATCAAGTCCCCCAAACTAAAATCCTAGATCCGTCACAAGGATTTGAAGGCATAAAAGTGCGTTAATGTTTAAATAAACGTAAAGCGCGCATTGCCCGGCGGTTAGCGTAGAACGGAAGAGATCTATGTAACTAAGCCAAACGGGTGCGAGATGGGTGACCGCTAGTGGCGAAAAAAAGCTTGCGCGTTTCTGTGCTTCGGAGGGCACGTTAAGCCGTCGGTCCCGGTTGTTGTCGATAGATAACATTCGTTAAACCTTGTCGAACGGCGGGTTGGCTATTAACCCGCATCTCCATCAACCCGCAATGGAGCAGCGTGGTGGAGTAAGCTCCAGGCCTCCCCAATAATTAAATAACCTAATGTAAAAACCAGAAATAAAATGGACAGAGCTTCTGCATTTTTTTTATTGACAAGCAGAATAACACAAAATAATGGCTGGCAAAGGCTTATATAGAGACGATTCCCTTCTTCGTCATGGCGGCATGGCTCCGATTGGCTAGCTGGCTGACACTTTCGTTACAATAATAATAACGTTTCACTCTCATAGCCCCACAGTAGGGTAGATATACCCTGTGTCGTGGGTACCATGGACACATACAAAGACAGAAACACAAATAACCACACCGAGAACAGAAATTTAAACTCATCATTGAAATTTCTGTTTCGCCGGGAATCGAACCCGGGACCCTCAGATTGGCAGGCCGGCATGGTAACCATTGCGCCACATGAGTCGTCTACTACTTTTTTTAATGTTAAAAGTAATTATACTCTATGTTATTTTCTTCTTTTTTGTTTCAGAATGTCCGTCAAACTCCACTACGGATTGCTACAAAGATGGCGCAGCAGTACTGATAGAGAATGGTTACTCTTTTAACTTTGTTCTACAGGACTCCTTGGGTCTTTTGTTCGTCACAGCATTGTGGAGTGTTTTAGGATACATAGGACTGAAAAGGGAAGAAAGAAAAGGCTACACGTACTGAAAAGTTTTATTTTACTGAAATACAAGTTTATTGTCAATGCTGGTGTATTATTTCTAAAAATATTGAATAGCGTATAATTATTACTTAATTGTAATGAACACATGTATTGAGACTGTAGGTGGTAGAAGTATTATGGTTCGCCCGGGGAAGTAACACCGCCGCACCCACTTCTGCTGTGAACCAATTCTACTGTGTTTCGGTGGAAAGGTGCAGTTGCTGACCACACTTACATGAGGCGACCACCAGCCTCCGGAGTAGCAGCGCAACTGCATACGATCTCTGATAAGACTTACCTATGCTTGATTGAGGTTGTATGTAGATGTCCATGGGCTGCAGCGACCACTTAAAACCACGTGGCGTGCATGCTCGTCTGCTACTCCATTAAAAAAAATGAGTCGGACTTTGAATGTTAAAATAATAACTCGTATTAAACATAAACACCTTTTATAATTATAGCAGAATTGATAAAACAACGCAATAAAAACCGCAAAAAATGGGTTAAAATAAAATCAACGTTGTCTTCAATTATAATAAATTTAGGTATAAGTAATTTTAGTTATACTGCTAACTTATGTTTTAATTCTGTCCTCCAAATTTGCATACCTCACTGAGGTAAATATGGCGAACTAATAAATGTACATAAAACAACTATTGTAATACCCATATCTGTGCAAATATAGTATATTTCATTACAAGTGCGGAAAGGCTGTCATTGCAAGGAGTTATGACAAATGTCTACCCGAGCCGAGGCGCAGCCCAAGGTGAGGTTTGACAGTCGGAACTCCTTCCAATGACGGTTCCGCACGTGTACTGAACAACTATTTTTAATACAGTTGCGAAAAAATGTAGCAATTTAATAAAATAATAAAAACTCGCAAAGAACATTTTTGAAAAATGGCGCCAACCGTAATAGAATACCTATATGCAGAGATTTTTTTTTGTTTTCTTCACCCATTCTGGGTAGGCAAAGGGAACTATGCCCATACAGCCAAGTCTTCAGTAGATTTTTTTTTATTGATATGAAATGAAAATGTAAATGAGATGAAATGAAATGAAACCTAACCTAACTCATTGAATCAAATCATTAAATCTGATATTGAAACTCTTTTTAGAAATACATGAATCATAAAAACTTCGTGGTTGCTTTTTTTCTTTTTAATAGACATTATTTTGACAGTTGGGAAAGAGAACGCACGAGTGCGGAAAAGGTAAAGAAAAAGCACGAGTGTGTAATAGCCCACTTCCCGCACGCTATACGTCCCTGCAATACGTCACTTTTTGAGCAACTGTATTAAAAAAATATTTTCATTTTCATTATGTTTCTTTGCTGACGCAAACCTGTAATTTTTGCGCTCCTTGTGATAGTATAAATTTAATTTACTACTTAATGTGATTGGGTAGTTATGCCTCTACAGAGACAGTATAGCAAAGCAAATGAAATACATTTTCATTGACAGTCTTAATTCGATGAAAATCTGTCTCTAACTTTCTGAAGTCATATAATTTGATGTAACATTTACAATGTGATAACTTTCCTTGAACACTCAAGATCCGTTTTGTTATTACACCCATAAACTTTTGCGCTTGTTTTTAGCTTTATAGTTATTACGAGGTATAAAATTAACTTAACCCTGTCTATTCCGTAATTCTGTGTGCGTTCCTTTTGTTTAACTTAGTTTTTTGGTAATATATTATAAAAATAAAATAATAATAATAGTATAAAATAGTAAGCATCTACAATATTTGAGACTCAACTACATTTCTACATTTACTAAGGTGTGGCACGTATAGTTTAATATTATACCTACGAATTCTATCTACAAACGTAATGAAACGAACACATAATAATATGTATATTATAAAGGGTTCATTTCCTACTATTAATATTTTTTTATTTATTACGACCGTTAATACACAGGCGCTCCTCTACTCCTCTTGGTTACCATGACGAAAGCAACGAAATGTAGCACGAAATACATTATTCCAAGACAAGTACAGTTCCTCCAGAAGTGATCTTCGCCGAATCCAAATTTAAGCAAAACCTCAGCTCCCGTCTTCAAACAAGGGACACCGGGTATGTTGACACAATTGATCTTTTCTATCGAGTCCCACTGTAAAATGGATATGGACTCGAGGCCATAGTAGAACCCGGATACAAAACGTATCCAAGCGACGTAAGGAGAGGCGCTCGACAAGTTCAGGTATATGCCAGAAAACATAATACTGATCAGTTCGAACGGTACAGAGAAAAGAGCGGCTGTCTCCATTTTGTCGAAGGTTGCGGAGAGGAAGGAACCTGGAAAGAGAAGACAAATGAATAAAAGAAGGAACAACAATAACAGTGACCACATAGTCATAGTTTAATAACCAAATCACTGTATCAAAGTCAACTATATCCTCAAAACGGGCATGATTCTTACGGGCTGTGACCGGCAGTTACAACTATCCATTGAATACATCCACTTAAACAATTGATTTAAATAGTAAAAATAGTTATAGAGTAGTGGTAGTTGAACTTTTACCACTTGCACTGTACAAAATTAACAACACGAGTTAATTACACGAAAATTACTTGTAAACTTGTTCAGAACTGTATAATAAAAATTATTGTTCGGAACCGTTTTAAAAACAACCATTTACATACTTAAATGCGCTAACTGTATCGTATTTTAAAAGTTAAGTGCTATAATTTGAAACCCATAATGGGTGGGTTATATTAAAATACTATAATACTAGCCTTCCGCCAGCGGCTTCGCCCGCGTGGATCCGTTTTATGGGTTCCCGTAGGATAAAAACCATCCTATGTCCTTTCCCAAGGTCCACTCTAACTGTGTTCGAAATTTCATTAAAATTGGTTCAGTAGTTTAAGCGGGAAAACGTAGCAGACAGACAGAGCTACTTTCGAATTATTATGAAAATGAATTTCGAATATTTCGAATATTAGTATGGAAGTATGGATGTAATCCGTCATTTTTTAATGTGGCCATATTGGACTTACAACAATATTGAGTATAATAATTGCATTATCATTCATTTATCATCATTCATCAAGATTCCCGAACATACATACATACAGTACAAGTTGCTTAAAAGCTTGTAAAAAGTACGCGTAGTCGCTTCTAATTAATTCCGTAGCTGCGTAGACTCGTAGTCATGGGTCGTAGAGTTTCATGTCAATTCAATAAAGAAGTTGTTATTAAAAATGTAAGCGTCTAAAAATATCCAGGATATGCTAATTAGCAAAACAACGAATCAAAACATATAAAAAAAGAAATAAATTCCATTAAATTAATGTAAATGAATTCATTTATCATAAGGAACGTAAAAAATTCAACTACGGCAAAACATCTAACCTAAGCTAATGCATTAGTATAAACTCATCTTATTAAAATTTTCTACTTGACGAAAATCTCAAGACAGTAAGGAATAATAATCTCAATTTAATAGCTTGTTTGTCTTCTTTTTAATGTTTCATGACAGGAAATCAACTCTCTTACCGTGAGAACGACATCAGGTTGTATTGTAAAGTAATCCTCAAATGCTAGAGTCATTAAGGGGCAATCTACGTTTGATCGTATGCTAATGCGATAATGGACAATTTCGCATTCGTATGTTACTGAATTATTGTGTTTAAATCGAATTTATTGATATATTGTTGATTCGTGATACAGTAGTGAAATATATAGTTGAGTTCGATGTTTTTATATTTACTAACTACGATAGAATGAATATCTTGGCTTCAGACGCGGAGTATGTTGTATTTTTATTCTAGAATATTTGAGTTCATTTACTTATATTTATTTATAGAAGTAATTACTTTTATTTACACTAAAAAAATTATCATATAATTTTTTATTCCTTTCTTTTTTTAAATATTACTAAATGCTTTTAGACTCACAATATTCAAATTAAACTTTTATCGACTATTGTCGGTTCGATGCCTATAAATATAGAAACTCCCATGCAGTTCGGACTATATATCCATTTAAATTATTATAACTAGTCTTATAATAATAATCTTTATTGTGTGATATTGATTCTAATATTAGAGATAAATATTTTTATCATGTCATACTTTAGCCTTGATAGCCACATCCTCATATATCTGCTTAAAATTAGTAATAATAAATAGATATTCTTGGATTATCACATATTAATGGGACTTTTTGAAGGCTATTAACTGTAAGTATATATATATATAATGCTTTCACGACCATTATCTTTCGGTGCACACCTATTTTGTCGTATTTTACTGAAAATAGCTAAAATAATATTTTCTAATATATATTATATTATTAGTACACATTATTATTGTATTATATATATATATATATATATATATATAATACATATATATAATACACATATATAATATTTTTATTTTATTATTGTATTATATATATATAATACATATATATAATACATTATATATATATATATATATATATATATAATGTGTATTATATATATAATAATTTTGCTACCTAGTAAAATTCTTTAGCTATTTTCAGCAAGATACGTAGTTCGTACTTATTGTAATGTAATACATAAGTTTAGTACTCCATAATCAATTCTCATTTAATCCAAGCTTAATATAAAAAATAATAAAGATTTTATTTTGGCTAGCTCCATTAACATAAAATGTGTGACTGTGTGCTTAATTTTCTAATAAAATGGTAATGGCGGAAACCCAAACCACATAATTCGACGTTATCAACGTTATGAATATTTGGTTAAGGCACCAGTGAATGTAACGGAAGTTTACTTTGAATATTAATTATACTATAATAGAGGTGAACAAAGATGGTACTTTTTTATACTACATACACCATTAATTATTATTTTATGCGTGATTCAAACTTTATAATTAGTATATATTTTTTATTCACTTGACGTGGCTATGACCATTTTGTAACACACCTAAATGAATTTTATAACTACTACTAGATTTTACAGATATAGAATATTATACAGATATAGATATGTTATAGGTATATCTTCAATACTTCCTTCTTTACAATTTGATCGAAAATTTCTAAGTACTTGGAAAGTGGGACAATTACAACATTAAGTAGGTGCATAGTAGGTACTACTAATTTGTATTTATAAGTATTTATATTATTGACCTGTATTATATGTAATCTACCTATTCCATTTCTTCCGAAACTCTATCCTTTCAATTGATTTTTGAATATTTAATTAAATAAAACAGCATGAGTCAGTAATTCCATTTAATTAAAAAAGCAATAAACTCAAAAAAAATCAAATCAAACAACATACACACAAAATAAGTATCAAGATACAATTGGTTAAACAACTCTACGATTTCGTAATATCCAAGATTACTTTTATATACATTCATTACTTAAATTTAAAATATTTAGTCAACCTATAAAATTGTAACTCCTACTAAAAATATCACTTATAATATAAAGTAGCACAGTGGAAAAATAGCAAAAACTTAAAGTACAAATTCGTCGAAGTCCGAATTACATAAAAATAACGAAACAATTAATTCAAAATTCTAGTATACTGGCGTTCCCCTACTTCTTTTCACAACCATGAGGAAGGCGATGAGATGAGCGATACAGTACATGCTTCCTAAGCACAAGCAGTTCCTCCAGAAATGTTCCTCAGCGAAGCCGAACCTCTTAAGGACCTCGGCCCCAGTCTTGATGCACGGCATCCCTTTGATACTGACGCAGGTGATGGACTCGATAGAGTTCCATTGGATAATAGAAATAGATTCGACGCCGTAGTAAAACCCTGATACGTATTTGAGCCAGGACACGTACGGGGACGCACTGGCCAAGTTAAGGTAGATGCCGGAGAACATGGTACCGATCAGGTCGAAAGGAACGGAGACGAGCACGGCGGTCTCCATTTTGTCGAACACTGCCGATAGGAACGAGCCTGCAATTGCAAATTTTAGCCAGTTACGCGATTATTATCCGTTCGGAATTTTGAAATGGTGGATCTCAATTTGGCACATTAGTGTTAACTCTGATTAAAATATCATCTAATTATGTTATGATGCTTGTTATTAATTTAGGAAAAAACTTGGCAACAGGAAGATAAACCCAATGTTTAAAAACTTAGGTTTCAAATAAATCAACTACTACTTAGCCTAAATTGGTCACAACGGTTCGGATACAGCAGAGAAAAATCTATCTATACATATAATAAAACTGTAAGCAGGGTCAATTCTGTACATTGCATATAAATTTAAAAAAATACTTCTAGGGGTCTTTTTATAAGTAACAGAAGCTAAAAATATAAGTTTTGAAATTATTGTCTGTCTGTCTGTCTGTCTGTCTGTCTGTCTGTCTGTCTGTTGTTAGCTTTTCACGCAAAAACTACTGGACGGATTTTGATGAAACTTTTTTTGTTTTATATATATTGGTCCTCGCTAACATTTAGGCTATAGATAATTTTAAAAACCACCCTTTAAGGGTGTGAAATGAGCGATGAAAATTTGTATGGAAAACTTGGATTTTTTCAATAGATTTTCTTGAAATTTGGTATAAATATTTTCTAACCAAAATAAAAGAATACGTGTTTCAGCATTTCCCGAAATTCACCCTTTAAATGTCAATTTTCTTTGAAACTCTTTGAAAATTGAGTGTCGAAACTTGATGTACAGAAAATTTTTGTGCAGAGTAATATACTTATAATTTTGTATTTGTAATCTTTACTAACATAGTAAGAATTCTATTTAAGCTTTTTTCAAAACTACCCCTCAATAGCAAATAAAATGGATTCGAAAGTTGGTATCTCAAGCGTACAATAATTAACCTTAACTTAATATTTCATTCTCAAATTCTTTTCCCTTCTTTGAATGATGTGTTTACTGATATATTGTTGAATGAATTTCCGTAACATTAGTGTGTATTTCATATCAATCGGATGATAAACAAAAAAGTTATATGTTCATTTACACAATACGCGACATAAACCTAAAAGGCACTTTGGGGACTTTGTATGAAAGTTTCGGTAACAGCCCATTCAAAACCATAAATAAAAGTTTAAATTTAAGTAAAATTATTTTGAACTCTCACTAATATTGTCGACTATATTAAATATACTTAGATCAGCTTACTGTATTTTCTTTCGTTGGCCGAGTATGGCTAGACTATACCTAATAAGCGCATCGCGAGCCTTACCGCCGCCAAACCTTACAACACAGGCTCCATTGAGTTAGTTGCTCAGCTTATTAGTCTTCTTTTGGGGTGGAAGATTATGAACAGGCTGTAGCTGAAACGATTATTATCGCTACATTATATCAAGCTGCAACCTTTTTAGCATTCCACTGCTGAGCATGGAGCTCTCCCAATATTGAGGAGGCCTCAAGCTCCGATGAACCGAAATCCAAATCTTACAATATCAATGCATCCAGCATTAAGGTTGTAAGATTCGGAATCTAAACCTTCATACAGAATGTACAAAGCCATAACAAAACGAGACTACTGCAGACATCTAGGTGACGAATAGTTAAACTTTTACTGAACCAACTGTTAATCTCAATATCTACCTATTTGGTAATTTGACATTCGATTTATCTACCACAAAGTTTACATGCCATACGGTAGATGGCGTTATTGAGCAATATTCATTTCTTCTCCAAAGTGAATCGATGGAGATAATTTCAAATAAAAGCCTTAAGTCTAATAAAAGTAAGTAAGTACATAGTGTAAAAAAAATAAAAATAACATTTCACACGTATAGCCGCACATTAGGGTAGATAAACCCTGTGTCGTGGGTGCCATGAACACACATAGAGACAGAAAACACAACCACCCAGACCGAGAACAGTTTAAACTCATCATTGAAATTTCTGCTTCGCCCGGATTCTAACCCGGGACAGTTCGATTAGCAGTCCGGCATGGTAAACATTGCGCCACGCGGGTTGTCCCATCGTTGGGTAGGTATACGTATGATGCTGAACATTGTTATTTGGACCAATGATAACTTAACTCATTTTTTGCGTCTCTTTATTGCGTACGAGCTGAGGGCTCATCCACACACGTTGGTTGATGGAGATATTAAGGATTCTTTAAAGATTCTTTATAAAAATATTCTTTAGTTCCAAAATATACAGATAGCACACTGTGTAGAGACCCTGCCTTCTGCTTTAGTTTTCACAATGTTATATGAGTTATGACTGATGACCAAACTGCTGTCCGCAAGTTTTAAACCTATAGTTTATTAATTGACCTTACAATTATTTTTCCGATTGTTTAATCCTAAGCACGTGTATGTTTAGAAATTTTATCTCCCAACTACAAGTAGTTGTATAGTGCACCTCTTTTCTGCCTCTACATTCTTTGCAGTATAAATTCACCCAATTTACTAAAGATACTATTTTTAACATAGATGAAGCCACGGGCACAGCAGTATCTCTTAACTTTAATAAACGAGGTACATATTTGTAAAGAGAATCTGATTGCACGAGAAAAGCGAAACGTGAGAAAAGTGGATAGTAAGATCAGTACAGTAAGCATTCCTTACTGTTTTAGGTTTGAAGGATTTAGAAAAAATACATTAGGTTTCTTCTGAACATATGAACATTGTATTATAAGTGATTTCACTATATGTAAGAAAAATCTACCTACTACTTATTCAATGCAAATAAATAATCTTTAGTTTTTAATCAATCCATTTTATAAAAGTCTTTATACACGCGTACGACGTCGCGGGCACAGCTAGTATTAAATAAACCGTTAGATTAGATATCATGAATATCTTTGTACAAGTAATACGCGTCCAATTCTGCTTATATTTGTATGAATTTTGTTTTTACTGAAAGTGTTGTGAAATGAAATAACTTGGTGAAGATACTGCTAATAGTTGAAATAGAGAAAAACACTGTATATTTTAAAGAACAAAAATGTCTCTATATGTGCAATCTTCAAGGAATTGAACAACTAAGGCAATATTATTAAACATTATTAAATAAATAAAACAAAAAGTCGAAAAGTGAAAAAAAATCGCTATATACGGATACATTTTTCCAAATAAAACCGTCTCAAATATCTAAAACTGTCAAGACACGATTAGTTTAAGAAACAACCCAAGCAGCAAAATAGTCGAATAGTAATTAGATTACTCAGCCTTTAATCGTATAAGAGCCGAGTAACCGTTCTTAAAACACCCATTTATCGTGTAATAGCGGTTATCTCGACTATTTGGCAATATTTGCTAATGTGTGCTTTAAGGACGTCGAATAAACGTTTACAGCACTATGTTTTAGCACTTTTACTCCACCTTTTAGCAGATGCTGAATTAAAGTGGCTAAAATACTCGTTATTCGATCGTTTGATCTATAACAGTCGTATAATAGCTGTAGAATAGCTGATTCGCTGAATTGGGTGCCTTTATACAGCTGGTACTCAGCTCTATATTATGTTTCTATAAAAGCTCTATAAACGCAATCGAATTGCTTATGGCAACATTGCTGCTGTTAATGCACGCTAATAGACTAACTCGTATAATAGAATTAAAAACGTTTGTATAGGAGCTGCAGTGTAATTAAGAGCTTTTATACGATATTTACTCAGCTTAAAGTAGTATTGTACAGTTCTGGGAAACAGTAACAGCACAGTAATATAAAATGCGTTTCCTTCCAAGGCCATCTCAATTGGTCAAGTTGTTTTAAATCATCTTTGTTAAGAAAGATATCAACACCCAAGAAGTCTGGCATTGTTTTATGATATAAGATGTTCCTTTAAAGAAAAATAATCATCATTAAATTGGGTTTTTTGGTCTCGTACTAAGAGAACCCTAAATCCTGTTATCATGGCGACACCTTGTGCTATAAATGTGGTGACCAGCACTCATAGTCGACTTTTAATGGAATAAGTTAGCTGTAACTGCAACTAGATTATCAATATGGACATTAGCATTAAAAATAATTATTTAAAATATATTTAATTTAATATATTAGTCGTCAAACTTAAGAAAATAGGCAGCGCATGAATGTTTATGTAAAAATGCCTTTGGGTTTATCAATAAAGCTTGTTGCGCATGATGTTTTGGAGTAGCTACACGAACAGTAAAAATAAACACATTGATTGCTCAAAAACTTGGTATAAAAGTAATATTACCTTTGAAATATAGTTTACTTTACAAATATTGTATTGCATACACACAAAGCACTTTCGCACTCGTTGAGTTAAAAGCCTCCCTAAGATCGTTTACAGCACCTATTAGCCGAGTAAAAGCATTCTATCCGCTGTTATAGAACTAAAATGGCGAATAAAAGCTATTCGGCTGCTATTATAGCACACTTTATCTGTATAATAGCAACTCGACTGCGTTTATTGAACTAAATATCCTACATACGCGTTTTGGTTGCTCTTAAAACACTCTTAGTGTTTTCTACCACTTTTACTCTAGTCTTACAGCATGTTTTTGCTGCTTACTCAGCGCTTATTCCAGTCTAATAGGACTTTAGTCTGAATAATTTGCGCCTTTTTCGCGTCGAGTAAACGTTTACAGCGCTTTTACTCCACTGTTTTTAGAACTTTTATAGAACTTAAAGCGAAAACCAGAACGTGCTCTCGACCATTATAGCACGTCCATTTGCTGCTTGGAAAAAGTTTTATGAACGTGGGAGATAGGACCGTTGACACCGTTTTTGTTATGTTGGAAAGTTACCTACAGATGATCTAAAATTTTGAGTTGGTATTTACGTAGGTACGTTTTAAATTTTAAATAATCATATCAGTCGTGGGATGCAAAAACAGCGTTGCCGCATCATCGTCGTTGTATGTTAGATTTAGTCACAGTGTCACAGACAAAGAAGAATATGCACAGAGCATGCCAAACAAATTCCTAGGAAAAAATTTTAACTTTTTTGTCGGATAATGAAAGTGATAACATCCTTCTTTAATGGTTAGATACGTTTTTTATCGATTTTACCCAATTAATAAATATAGTTTCAGCTAGATAATTTAGTCAAGATTAGGGTTAGTATTGTATTGTATTATTATTAGTCCCATTTCTGTTAATCTAAAAGTTATATGTACTTACAATATTTTAACCGGATACCTACTAAAAATTAAAGCTATAAAAAATTACATACCTCCTCAGTTTAAAAAAATCACATTATGGTAACGATCATCATAAGTAAATAAATCAAAAATTATTGGGGAATGACTAATTTGTGTTTATTATATCTCAATACAAACCTCATATTATATTTATTATAATAAAATTTCGATTTCATAATTTACTAAAATTCCCATGCCATATAAATTATCGATATTCTTTAGTATATTCCACATACTCAGATGCTCAAACCGAGTTAGCCTCTTCGTATTAGCCAGCCAAATAGGTACCGACTGACACAGTAATATCAATATTATTTTTATTTTATTATTAGAAATTATTATTAATTTTTACAGAAAAAGAAATTATGGGTCGACCATGATTCTTGATTTCAACTTTCTTAGATCGAGCACGTATGGAAATGAAGCGCGCATGGCCCGGCGGTTAGCGTAGAACGCAAACGATCTATGCAACTAAGCCAAACGGGCGCGGTCGGGTGTGAGATGGGTGACCGCTAGTGGCAAAAAATTTCATGCGCGTTTCCGTGCTTCGGAGGGCACGTTAAGCCGTCGGTCCCGGTTGTTGTCGATAGATAACAGTCGTTAAACCTTGTCGGAGGCCTTATGGGCGGTTTGAAAACATCCGACATCGGGTTGGCCACTAACCCGCATCTCCACCAACCCGCATTGGAGCAGCGTGGTGGAATAAGCTCCAGGCCTCCCCAATAATGGGGAGAGACCCGTGCCCAGCAGTGGGACGCAAAAAGGGTTGCAGCCAGATCGAGCACGCTAGCCCTACGACGAGTATTAACTCAAAGTCAATAAAATTAACTGGCCAGTGAGATAAAAGACGCGGAAATAAAATAAGGTTTTATACTCTATCATGGGCGCCATCCCTTTAAGGAACTTGCACGGCTATAACCTGTTTGAGATGAGTAGTTAATTCTCACAGCGGGTCTATGAAGATGTGGCTTCCACATATGGTTGTCAACCGTACTATAATATATAGTATTGTACTATATTTCGACACTCCGTACTATACTGTACTATACTGTTGAGAAAATATAAAGTACGCGAAAATACTGTATTTGTCAACAATAGATGAAAAAAATAGATCCCATAAGTTTTGAACGCGTCTATCGTTCGACTTAATGAGGGTGTGTGTGTTACCTCTAGCGTACCTGTCATAATTCGCTCGAAAAAATTGTTAAAGATTGCCAAAATATGATTTTAATAAAAAAATAAATGAATAAAAATATAAATTAATCATTTTTTTTATTCTTCGACATTAAAATACTGTTTTTTGAAGCGTACTATATTTTTATATCTTTTTTAAAGAAATACTATATTCAGACAAAAAATGTTGGCAACCCTACTTCCACAGTAACGTCACAATACAATGGGCGCCTCTAACGTCATGCGATTTACACCGCAAGTTCTTTTATCCAAGACCTAGGAATGTAACGCTATAAGTAAGAGAGAAAATAAATATTTGGTTTACTGTATCTAAGTACTTATATATATAATCAAGAACAATATTATTTAAATAAAAAAGTAATTTGGTTATAGTTTTTAACATTAAATTTACGTTTTAATTTTGTGTGTAATTTACATACCTCCCCGAGATAAATATGGCGAACTAATAAATGAACATAAAACAACTTTCGTAATACCCATATTTGAACAAAACAATACTTTCTTTCTTTCTTTCTTTAAAAAATAGCCACATAATTGAAACAACGATGTTACAGAAACGATGGATAAATAAAAATTCAACAGATCAAGCGCACGCGCAGCAGATGAAGCGATGGATGGTAAGCAAGCGGCAGCGGCAAGCGATCTATGCAGCTAAGCCACACGAGCTCGTTCGGGTGTGAGGTGGATGAACCACGGAACATTATTAAAAGAGGTAGAACGGCAATAATGCGCCGTTTTTATGAAGACTGGTGTCGCCGATCAAGCCCCGCCTTTCACCTCCGTTACATCTGTACTTAAATAAATACGAAGCTTACGCACATATTTGCAATTTCAAATCTAGCCAATCTTAGCGCCACACAATCACGCGATTTCAAATGCGTCAAATAAAATTCAAATGAACGAATCGCACCCAAGCACGCACACAAGCACGCATATCGTAGCACGATCGCGTGTTTCTGTAGAGGTTTTGGAATTTTGAGCGTTTGCTCAAAATTCCTTGGCGCGTCTGCCCCGCCCACATTTCCATTCTACTCTTTTAATATGTTCTGTGGGATGAACTCTAGTGGCAAAACTTGCATGTGCTTTTCCGTGCTTCAGAGGGCACTTTCAGCAGTCTGTCCCGGTTTTTATCGATAGATACAACAAAACCTGGGCGGTTTTATAGGCGGTTTGAAAACATCAAAGACAAAGACACAGACAAAGACAAAGACAAAGACATTTATTTGCACAAATATGGGTGTTTACAAAGTTGTTTATATATATTTAGTTCGCCATATTTACCTTCCATGAGGTATGCAAATATACAATGATAAAAATATCCGATAGCGGGCTGGCCACTAACCCGCATATCCACCAACCTGCATTGGAGCAGCGTGGTGGAATATGCCCCAGGTCTTCCCAATAATGGGACCCTTACCCAAGTACACAGCAGTGTGACGCAACAACGGCAATCCAACGCAGATCTTCACAGTTTGCTTTGTTTGTTTTCTCTAATGCGCCTTAGAAATGAAATACAACTTGACCTGCAAGCTCTTTTAACCGACACCTAGGAACCTAATCCTAACGTAAAGTAAGAGAGACAGTAAATATTGGTTTTAACATAAACATGTTACCTGTGCCACTGCCAGTGCTGGATTTACCAAAAGGCTTTGACTGCGTAAAAATACTTTCAATATAAACTTGTTAAAGTTTCCTAGTTTTTTCAGAGGTAAGTAGGGGAGAGGGGTGGGTGTAATAATGGGTGCACCCACTTCTCACCGTGAATCAATTCTATTTTTTTAATTTTTTCGGTGGAAATGTGCAATTATCGGCCAAGCTTGAGGCGGCCATCAGTCTTTACGGCAGCAGCGCAACTGTAAGAATGAAGAAGAAGAAAGAAGAAGAATGTGTAGATGTCCAAACTGCAGTGATAACTAAAACCACATGGAGTGTATACTCGTCTGCTTCTCCATTAAGAAAAAAATGATTTGACCTGCAAGACCTTAGAAAGCTAACCCTATAGTAGAAGTAGGAGAAACAAAAAATATTGGTTTTACCGTAAGCATTAGCGTAGTTAGCGCAGAGGATACACACGAAGCTAAAGCCGAGCCAGTTCATGAAGCCACCCTGAAGACCGGCCACGGTGAACACCAGCGTCACGAACAACGTTGGCTCGATCACTGCACGAGGTATCTGCAACATTCTTGCTATTTTAATCCAATGAAAAAAGCAAGAGGTAGGCTGATACATTATAGGTTATATCTGCTCCAAAAATTTCTTCGTGAAATCTGACACATTAAAAATTTTTCCTCATAAATGTGTACAATCGCTATTTTGATGTGTGTTGGACAAAAATGATGGCAAGAGGTCCGTCAGTCCGGCAATGTTTTTGCTTATTGATTTTGAAATATGTTTTATGAATAAAATTAATGTTGGAATATGCTTAAACCAGCCTAGTCCAATAGCTAGAATACCACTACACATAGTACCGTCGTAAAGAAATTCATTTGGCTATAAATGAAAAGGTATGTTAGCCGCCCAATGGGGTCAGTATCAACTTTCAGAGTGGCCGTGCATCACTATACTCGACAAGATATGGAATGAATGTTAATGTCCTACATTTACTACTTCACTCTTCAGATATTTATCATGTTCTTTATCAACAAGAACCTAACTAATATTCGCTCTTATAAGCACATACACTGTGTTTCTTAACCGTACGCAATAAATATACAAATTGGCTGCAACCGTTTTTGCGTCCCACTGCTGGGTACGGGTCTCTCCCCACAATTGGGGAGGCCTGGAGCTTACTCCACCACGCTGCTCCAATGCAACGGTGCAAATGCGGGTTAGTGACCAACCCGTTGTCGGATGTTTTCAAACTGCTCATCCATCTCACACCCGACCGCTTGGCTTGGTTGCATAGATCGTTTGCGTTCTACGCTAACCGCCGGGCCATGCGCGCTTCTACATTTCAGTAATAATTACTAGGCTTTTTATTGGTGGTGAAACTCATGGTTCTACCGCAGAGGTAACACGCGTTTCTTTCCCATAGCATTTTTAATGTATTACTATCAGATTTTCAGCCTACTAGCGGTGCAACTGCATACGATTTTAGATATGACTCAAAGGGCTGCAGTGACTACTTGATGTTACTCTAACTAAATAATTAAAAAAAACACTAAACAAATATTCGGTATTCAAATCGGCGTGGGATCCCGAATTATTAACTATTTGGCTGTGACTAAGAAACCGGTATTAACCAACTAAAAATAGAATATGGAAATATGTCAAAAGGCATTGACAAAATAAAATGGGCAGTATTTGATGAAATCAATAGCTGGGTATAGCTATTGAACAGAACATTAAATCGGAGTTTGTTAACCAATTTATTATAGGCCGCAATGAAAATATCGACTGCTCAATTATCACCGCACGGTTGTGTTGGTATTAACAGCCTTTTTAAATTCAACACCAAGAACGTACTTAAACGCCCATGAAGTTATATTTAATGATATTATCGAACGTTATAAAACATAGTGTAAGGGCCTCTTTAACCTTCAAGTAAAGTGACAAGTCCGCTAATTGTCGGTTAACGTCACCCGTAACTTCAATTTCAATTTAACGATGTTCGAGTAGCACTAATCATATGATAAATAAACTAAGCCGTACTCGTAGCTTTCACTTGCCAAATAAATTTACTTGGGACGGAACTAATCAACACTTCACGGTGGTGAACGAGGCCCTAATCGAACTATGGAATATAACACCTAGATAAACTATTGAGAAACTCCTCGAAAGTCATAAGAGAAATAAAACTAAGTTTCACACTCATAGCCCCACAGTGCGGTAGATATACTCTGTGTCGCGGGTACCATGAGGACACACAGAGACAGAAACACAAACACCTAGATCGAGAACGAAAATTTAAACTCATTCAAATTTCTGCTTCGCCGGGAATCGAACCCGGCTCCGCCCCTTCGATTGGCAATCCGGCATGGTAACCAATACGCCATGCGGGTCGTCGAACTAGTGCAAGAAGATATATTTTAGAATTAGCGGCCGCCCATGACTTCGTCCGCGTGGACTTTAGAATTTCTCTAGAATAAAGCCTAAGTTACTCCTTATTACATCAGCTACCTGCCAGTGAAAGTCCCGTCCAAATCGGTACAGCCGTTTCAGAGATTAGCCGGAACAAACAGACAGACAGACAGATAGACAGACAGACAGACAAAAATTGTAAAAAATGTTATTTTGTTATTATAAAGCAGTTGTTTTAATATTACAAACAGACACTCCAATTTTATTTATTTGTGTAGATCTGGACCTGATATATGCTGGAAAAAGACTTAACTTACTGGTATTTATCATAATACTTACCCAAAATATCATTTTCGACAAGTAATACGGTATTGGTGCATACAGTCCGCTAGCAGTTTCTCGCAGTAGTATGGGCACTTCGCTTGGAAAAGTGATGAAAACGGCATATATGAAGAGAAATATGGTTTCTGTTATCGTCAGGTAAAGTAGACCTTCGGCGTTCTGGATGTCTCTCTGGTCCAACTCTTGGAAGTGGCCGTGGTAAGGAATTGAGATTATGAGTCCTACAAACTGTAAATATCACCTTTAGATAACAAGTATATATCGTCGCATGTAATCTCAATTGGCGTAAGGGACAAAACCTGTTTTTTGGATATGAGCAAAAAACCGTTTTTTTTTTAAAGCGTTATATTTTTAATGTCGTTGTAGCTAATTAAAATTTCTCCAAGAAGACCTATTTTTTAATGCTCTTTGCAGCTGAATTTTCATAAACATCCTACCTAGCGTAATAAAAAAGTTGAGTGTCCTTTACGCCCTGATTTTTTTGTTCATTTGACACTTACGCAATATAAAATTTAAGAAATTTTATGAAATTACGTCGTAAAGGAATTGTTTACAAACAATACATAACAATTTAAGCCGTAAGGCTAGACAAAATATAAAAGTCAGGGCGTAAGTGACTGAGTAAACTACTGATATTATTCAGTTTCGTTCAGTTTCATTGTTATTTTCTTTGCCTAATGCTTACTTTGATAAGAGAATTAACTCTGTTCATCAAAGTAATAAAAATGATATCTAAAAATTGTATTTCAAGACATTTATATAATAAAATTAGTATTTTTTTGTAGAAAAAGATGTTTTATTGGTTTCACCACTTACAAAATCATTGTAATTTGTAAGAAGATTACTAGTAAGAAGTACCTATTATGAAAACAAACAACTTAAATTCTTTTTTTTCAAACCTCAACTAATCGTAACTAATCGTTAGTGCTTGTTTGGCCTATCTACCTACCACTGGTTGTGTTTTACAGTAGAAAAGTTTCGTTTTGCTTTTTTTTTAGTCAGTCAGTGGTAGATATTACAAATAAGTACTAACAAGCCCTTTTTTAAAAAAAATAGAGAAAAAAAGAACTCCTCTACTGATATTGATCAAATTCTTTATAGGGTTGTAACAGGCTTAGGTGTCTAACATCTCAAATACAGACTCATACAACCAATTTTATTTAACGTTTTTGCAAGAAAAGTCCCTTACGAATTTTTTTTAACGAAAATTGTGTTTAGGCGTGTAAAATTGTTAGGGTGCAACGGACATTTTTTTAAAGATAGAATTATTTCAAATATACCATTCGATAGAGCTCGACGAGCTGAGTATGGTGGCATTGATAGTTCATTTTCGCACTTTTGTCCCTTACGCCAATTGAGATTACGTGCGACGATATGGTACAATTATAACTCCGATACAAAAGAATGTCATATTAGTGATATAATAAAAATTAAAATATAAATTATTGTAGGTGGTAGAACTATTATGGTTCGCCCGGGGAAGGACCACCGCTGCACCCACTTCTGCCGTGAACCAATTCTATTGTGTTTCGGTGGAAAGGTGCTGTTGCCGGCCACACTTACATGAGGCGACCACCAGCCTCCGGAGTAGCAGCGCATTGCATACGAACTCAGACAAGACTTACCTATGCTTGCTCGAGGTTGTATGTAGATGTCCATGGGCTGCAGCGACCACTTACACCACATGACCTGCATGCTCGTCTGCTACTTCTTTAGCGGCGTTGTGCACTTTTTTTGGGATAGGTAAAAAATGTTAAACTCGCGTCAGGACACGTGGCCTGATCGAATATTCGTTAGACGCAAGGGTGACAGCTGATGACGGCTCGACTGTCCATACTTGTAAAATTCGTTTATATCAAGTATTTAAACACAGAGTTCCAACCGGACATTGAACAAAGTGCATTTATATTAATGAAAAAAGTGACGAAGAAATAGTGAAAGAAAATGCGTGAGTACTTTATAAAAATTCTAGATGAAAACCTATTGAAAATAATAGATGAAAAATAATACTGATAATAAAAGCAATTCGTGCGAAATTATTCCCTAACCATTCCAAAATATCAAAAATGCACAACGTTAATGTTCAAGTTTTCACTTCTGCCGGCACTACCGGAGTGCAACCCGTTGTTTTTCTTTTTCTTACAAAATGTATGGGAATGTCACGTTTTGGCAGCTTATTAACAGTGTCTCAATTGATTTGGCAGTCAACAATCGTATGGTTACAGTAATTTGGGGAAGGAAGTTAAACTGTGAGCCTGTTTTTTTGGTATCGGGAGAATACCTTGGGAGAAGATACCTGGTTATGCAGGATTTGTACCGCACTTAATCCCCCTCAGTGGCCTGCCTTTGCGCTTGGAGAGGACTGGAGATCCCAGTCCTGCACTTTTCAATGCTTACGGCGGCATGCGACCACGCACACACCGCCGCCCTTCCCGGGGCCGCTGGCTGTCTCTCTCTCACCGTCCACAACCCCGGAAAATACTGTGGCCATTTTTTTTTCAATAATGGCATCGCAAACTCTGTGCGTACTGCCAGCGTCAAGTGTAATTTTTGCATCAATATTTTGCCAGTTTCAATGAAACTGAACGAAGTAATAACAATGTCAGTAAGTCGTCAGTAATCAGTCAGTCTAATTAGTCCAACATTCAAGTAAAGCGATGGCTGGCCACTTTACTAGAACGTGTCCGATGGAATTTTGGAGGCAAGCAGAATAAACATATTTTAGTATTGTTATTTTATTTCACAAACACTCGTGCACTGTAATTAACCCATATCAAACAAAATGCCATCAACTTTATCCGATATAACTCAAAAATACACAAAGAAAATGAAAATAAAACAAGAGCACAATATGTCTTTTTCGACTTCCCGCCAAAACTCTACTGTGGCCTTAGGCAAGTGACATTGTAACGTCATCTCCTAATATATCATTCCCATACATTTTTCATTATATCATATAAGCGTTACAATAGTCGAATGCGGCTTGTCTAGACCCACTGTACTGTCAAACTAATAACACCTGAATGTAAGCATGAATATTGGTAACAATTATTTAGATGTTCGGATACAAAAAAATTGAAGATCGTTAAAAATATAATTATATGTTAATATAATACAAATTAAGATGTTTAGATAATTTTAGAATTAATGAATTTAAAAGCCCACCAGGCTTAAAACGTAATTATATTAACTAATAGAGTGTGTTACAAGCACGTTACAAGACTTCTGTTTTAGAATAACTTACCATAAGAAGTAAAAATTCAGCTATCCATATAGTTTTATTGTGTTTTATAGATTGAATATTCCTCCACATTAGCCAGTAAAATTGTACGAAGTAGTTTACTTTGACTCTGCAAATTAAATGTAGGTAATAGTAAGTTATCCCAAGATATTCAATAATAAATAATAAATAAATAACAACGATTCACACTCATAGCCCTACAGTAGGGTAGTTATACCCTGTGTCTGTGCCATGGACACACACAAAGACAGAAACACTAACACCCACACCGAGAACAGAAATTTAAACTCATCATTCAAATTTCTGCTTCGCCGGGAATCGAACCCGCTGGGACCCTCCGATCGGCAGTCCGGCATGATAACCATTACGACAGAATGACAAGGTAATTCTAAATTTAAATGGATGTTAATACTTACAGAGTAAGGTAGCGCTCGAAGTATACATTCTAAAAAATAAAACGTATGTGGTTGTTATTTGGACAACTTAAAACAATAATTTATAACAATGAAGAACATCAAATTTTGAATTAAATTGTTTATAAGGTTCAGAAGCTTATTAACGATTTTACTATTTATCAAATATCTTAAACTGTGTTTCTAAAAACGATACTGTAGGATGTATTTTAACAAACAATAAACCAATATTATAATTTTAAATTCCAGCTTAATCGTAGTGAAAACATCTCTGTAATACTTATGCATCAATAGTATAATATTGTCTACAGAACTTATTCCTTTAACTTATCTAATCAATACTTTTGTCTCCAATTTTTGACAGAGTCTGTACTCACCTTTTCATCGCCGGTTCCATTAAAATATTCTATTTCATCTTTAACATCGCCCACTCTATCCTCTATAGCGATGGCTATGTCCGAGCGTTGGTACTCATTGCATATGCGTCTGATCCTCTCTCTACTCTCCAGTTCCTTCTCTATCTCAATGCCCAAGAGACTCACATAGTACTCCGCTGCGTTGAAGCCCACTGGGCATTTGAAGTTTAGGCTGCAATAAAATAAGTATGTTTTATATCGAATTTTTTCTTTAATCTCTACTTTTAATGGTTACCATAAAGGGGATACACATAAAGACATACAAGCACCTAAACCTATGTGTGAATAATAATTTTATTGTCCAAAGATATTTATATTTATTTATTTATTTATAAGAAACCGAGGTCAGTAATTTAACTCATCAATCCAATTTCTGACTCGCTGTGAATCGAACCCGGACGCTTGATTACAGTTCTGCATGGTAACCATTACACCCCACAGATCGTCATGTTGTAGTAATCGTGTTTTAATGACATAGGAATGTTAATTCGATGTTTGGTTTTTTGGTTTCTTGATGGATATGGTGATTTGATGTTGATTTTTTAGACTTGTAAATAAAAACATAAGAAAAATATTCAATGCTGATTGATCCAAAATTACCTGCAGATATATGACTTAAGAAGCAACTTAATTGTATATAAAATATTTGTATCTAAGAAATAATTACAGGAACAAAAAGTTTTACTAATGTGTTGTTTCAACTTGTATCTATTATTAGCCTCACTCCTAGCTCAGAATACAACACTATAATCAATCTTTCATCCTTGACGGACGGGTCGATTTAAAATTATATCTTTATATTGCATTTACATGCTGTTTAATGACTCCAAAAAAGTGTTGTAAGGTAGTAGACCTATTGAGCTTGTTAGATGCATTATTTGAAGTGATTTCAAATGATTCCACATACATACATATATTATATTGTTTATAGTGGCCGCCCGCGACATCGTCCGCGTGGACTTTGGTATTAGTCATAGCATGATATTGTAATATAACATCATGCTATTATAGCCTAAAGCCTTTCCCGATAAATGGACTATCCAACACAAAAATAATTTTTCAATTCAAACCAGTAGTTCCTGAGATTAGCGCGTTCAAACAAACAAACAAAATAGTATATTAGTATAGATTAATATCATTACATCAGAAAATCTGTAAAAAAAATGCTTGTAAATAAATAATAATATTTCTATAAAGGATTCAGAAATACGAGTACAAAAATTAAGTTTGGACTGGATTGGCTTTTTTAGTTTGAATCAAAGACAAAGTCTGGAAGTAGAACTGCTGTTTTTTTTTTAATTTTACTATTTATAAGGCAAGGTAATCAGTGTGAAACAATCTTTACAGCCTACGTGATGCTACATGCGGTTGTTAAATATGTAAATATGTTAATCGTATTAAAAATATCAAGATATATCATTATATTCCAAATCCCACTACTATAGATAGTAGAAGAATCGTCTGTGAATACAATTAACATATATTTTTCATTTACAAAAATTGCAACTATTACCACAACGTCACTCAAAAGCATAAACTAGAACTTTTAGACAATTATAACGAGTTTCTGTGTTTTTTATGCACAATGTTATTTTAAAACGTCTTAACTAAAAATAATACTATACATTTAAATGGCGTTATAGACTCGTCTTAATTGAATTTCTAATCAAACGACAAATTTAAATTACTTACCATCTTTTTCTTTTTCTAAAGCGTCTCATGACTTTTGCAGCTTTACGTACGTTAGGAAGACGAAATACCATGAAATGAATTTGCTTGGAATATTTCATGGGTTGTGATATGTGTGAAGTTTTTAACATACACATATATTACATGGTTTCTAATCAAAAACATAATTACCAAATTATGTACATCAGTAAAGGAATATGAGTGATTCAAAATGATTCCTGAATTTTTTTCTTAAAAAATCGTCAATTAGAAATATTTCAAAATCCTTCCACAGCGGATGGTATCTATATCATGAAAATTTAAATCCGCCACCAAAAGGTCATGTTTATAGCTTGAATAGTAAAGTTACGGCGTTACGATGATTAATGGACAGTCAGTCAAGACAATTATTTTCGTATATGAAGAAGATTGACGTGTGCGGTCCCTTTACTCTATCCTTTGTTTGTAACTCAATTCAAAAGCTCTATAACCCACACGTGAGATGCAGCAATATCAAACCAGTTTTAAAGAATGTGTAACAACCACGTAATAAAAGTGACGATTTATTTAGTTAACGTTTTCTGAAGACATTGGCCTTCAAACTTATACATACATAAACGGATTAAGATTAAAATATTACCATAAAGTGTAAATATGGCATCGCGGCACCGGTATTATAAAAATAAAATGTGTGAATTTCGTCGTGTCGCCAGAACACATGCTATTCGAACGACACTCATTTCTATGCAACACAATATTACTAGGTAGGTATTTTTAAAATTCAAGGACGTTAAAAATCTAGGGGTATGACGTCAATGAACAAGGCTTTATTTGAAGCTCATTCAAAACTATTTCATGGTAACCAAAGACGAACAAAAAAGTATACAATTAGGCGTGTAAATTATTTATTAACAAATCCTGATATACTCATACATTTCAAACCGTGTAGGCGTGATGATGCTTTCAAGGTTTTATAGCTTAATCTATCTCAGTAAAAAGAATCGTAACACTGTTTCGTTACTGAGTGACGGACCACTTTATATTTCTTGGGGAGTGTAGAAGAGAATTAAGGATAGATTTTTGGAATTAAGGACTAAAAACCTTCTAGCTGAGACATTTTCAGTGGATATCACATGGGGTTCTTGAAAAAATCTGTAAGACAGCTCGTCTATAAAGCCGGCAATGCTTAGGTGACTCTCCTGTAGATGCCCGTGTCCATAGGCGACGGTGACCATCTAATACCACGCGGCCTGTCTGCTTTTTGGTCCGGTTCATATTATATAAAAAGAGGGTCGGAGTTTGTATGAAACTTTATATCTCTTTAGTTGATTTACATTCAATACAATATTCCGTATATGACACGAATGCGTACTAAATTCAAAATTCTCCTCCAAGGTGGTAAAAAGGGAGTCAGCGTTGGATGAAACTTTTAACTTGTCATAAATCGAAATGATGTTCACTTCATAATAATAATCCCATCATAACGCGGGTAAAACCACGGGGTTTGGTACTACCTGACTAGAAAAATATATCGTATAAATAAATAATATACTTACGACGCAAAGAAGTGGTCGGCCTGTTCGATGGTGCCATGGAATGCGATTCGTCCATTGGCCAGCAGAACGACCTGGTGGAATAGTTCGAAGACTCCCGAAGCCGGCTGGTGCACTGAGCAGATCACCAGCTTGCCGCCAGTGGCCAGCCTCCGCAGGCGAGATACCACAGCGCTAGCGGCCGAGCTGTCCAGCCCAGTTGTGGGCTCATCGCAGAATAAGATTGGAGGATCGTTGAGGAGCTGTTTGAAGGTGTCAGATAAAAAATAATTATAAAAAATAACGACTCACACTCATTATTAACAAAAAAATGGTTCCTTGTTATCTAAAAATAAATTGATTATGAAATTAACCCACACTTCACAGTAGTACCATGTATCGTAAAAGACTACTATAAAATTTAACTCATTATAAAAATAATATAAAATCGCAGGGAATCGAACCCGGACTATTGATACACGGGCTGACATGGTAACCATTGCGCCATATGGGTTGTCAGATTTAAAAAATAAATAAATAACAGTCGCTCTATTATGATTCCCACTCATAGCTCCACACTAGGATTTCAGTCATGAATACTTATATCCTTAGAGCATCAAAGTTACTGACTTACCCTTCAGTAGAGACGACAAGCGCCTCGCTTCGATACATAATTTTTGTGCCAAATCTGGTGCGGGGAAAGAACGCACACATTTTAATTTTGTCACACATTCACAAATATTCTTTCATCGCTACAGACGCACACATTTCTAAATATGTTAATTTCAACTAACAACGCTCATTTTCTATGCACCGACAACACTGACACCGACACACACAGACACACTTGTTGTATAACTAGAAGGCACATTGTGCATGGACGTTGGGAACGAGGCGTTCGCCCGTAAGGGCCATTCCTCTGGCGGGTGTCATACCTGTCATACCTTGATGCTCTAAACTTATAACACAATGTCTCGAGGACAAGAACATAAAAACGTAGACCGAGGCCAGAACTTTAAACTCATCACTAATGTTTCAGAATCGAAGATAAGTAAAGGCCACTATGCCACTGGCGTTTTACTAGCGTTGGCGTTTTTGCAATATTGCCGCTTCGTAAATGCAACGTAGACGTCGCAATTTCAAAACAACTAATACAAAATGCAACTTGAACATTGATTTGACGCGACCATGACGTTGAAAAGTCGCAGGGTAAATGCTTGTTGTGAGAGACTAGCGACGTCAACGTTGCGTTTACGCATCGGCACGCCAACACTCGAAAAACGTCAGTAGGATAGCTGCCAAACAGTCCTGCCTGCATAATAACTATTGCGTCATACAGATTGTCAAAATCATTGACAACGTACTTAAATAGGTACATTTAAGACGGTGTACAAAGCGGGGAGACTTTTTAAAAAGCACGGCCAAGGTAAATACAAAAATCGGGCATTTACCCCTTATGTCGTCTGTTCCTCGAATACAAAAAAGCTAATTTTTGCGCGCATACGCGTGTAACTTACAAGTTTTTGTTGATTTACGACCATGTCACATTTTATGGGTTACAAATCACTCAGAAAAACGCTTGGGCGCAGCATTCTTGTATCTATTAATTCCTTTACATCTATATTATAATGTCAAGAGCTTTAACTCGGCAGCGCGTGTGGAAACTAACCAACCAACAAGAAGCACCAAGAAAACCAACTACCTATTGCCATCTTTGCGTATATATTACGTTAGAGATTCGTTTAGCTGGCCCTTAAAATGACTTAAGTTAATAAATAAAGTTTCACATTCATATTCCCACACTAGGATACCATGAGTCGTGCGTGTCATGGACACAAACACCAAGACCAAGAATTGAAATTCAAAATTCTGCTTCGCTGGGAATCGAACCCTTTGAATATAGTCGTAATATTGCGCAATACGGTCGTAATATCGTCGTTGACGCTGAATGTTGAATTTCTGAATTATTAATGGAATGGGAAAATAATTGACGTCGTTATGAGAGCATCTACACACACACACAGCACACAGTATGTAATTACTAAGTTTAAATGCATGTACTATGCCATCAAAATAAGAATAGGATTGACTTGTAGCCATTTTGTGACGTCATAGCCGCTGTTAGTATGAAAGAAATATGTAATATTTATGTATTTTAATGCGTGTGTTACGTATGGATAAAGTGACTTAGTTTATAGAAGTGTAAAAGTGCTAATAACGTTGGAGACATCTGATGCTGCCGTGTAGGTGTCGCGTATCGTTCCCACAAACGAACGTAAGTTAGGCTAATTATGTAACTCATACTTCGAAGTTACTACTAAAAGTATTCAATAAGAGATGTCTCGACTTGCGGACATCACTGCCCTGGCTGTGGCCGATCCTAACTCGTTTAAAAATGTTAGTTTTTTTTTCAATTGTGGCATCGCAAACTCTGTGCATACTGCCAGCGTCAAGTATAATTTTTGCATCAATTTTTTGCCAGTTTCAATGAAACTGGACGAAGTAATAACAAAATCAGTAAGTAAGTCGTCAGTAATCAGTCAGTCTAGTCAGTCAGTCTAGTCAGTCCAACATTCAAGTAAAGCGATGGCTACTTTACTAGAACGTGTCCGATGGAATTTTGGAGGCAAGCAGAAAAAACATATTTTAGCACTGTTATTCTACTTCACAAACACTCGTGCACTGTAATTAACCTATATCAAAGAAAATGCCATCAACTTTATCCGATATAACTCAAAAATACACCAAGAAAATGAAAATAAAACAAGAGCACAATATGTCTTTTTCGACTTCCCGCCAAAACTCCAAATAAAGTTCATTATTAAGAATATTATTTGTAAACCCGAATTTTAAGGTGACACATTTCAGTTGAAGGTCATTTTTATTCCTATTCTTAGTTTGATCGCATATTAGAGGTAGATCTACAAACCTGAACAGCCAGCGCGACCCTTTTCCTCTCGCCACCCGACAGCGCCTTCAGCTTAGTTCTATTGCAATTGTTGACGCCAAGTTCTCCGAGAAGCTGCTGGACACGTCTCGCTCGTACCGTGGTCGTTGACCGCTTGTCCATCATTAGACGAGCCTTTCGTAACAAAAAAACATGTATTATTAAAACTGATGGCTGCAACCCTTTTTACGCCCCACTGCTGGGCACGGGTCTCTCCCCATTATTGGGAATGCCTCCACCACGCTGCTTCAATGCGGGTTGGTGGAGATGCGGGTTAGTGGCTAATCCGATGTCGGATGTTATTGAACCGCCCATAATGCCTCCGACAAGGTTTAACGACTGTTTAACGTGTGACCGACGTGAGACCGACGGCTTAACGTGCCCTCCGAAGCATGCAACGCGCATGAAATTTATTGCCACTAACGGTCACCCATCTCACACCTGACCGCGCCCGTTGTCTTAGTCGCAAAGATCGCTTCCGTTCTACGCTAACCGCCGGGCCATACGCGCTTCACAGCTTATATTTGTAGTTGAATTATTTATTCACTTATATTTAAGTATTTATAACGAAACGAACGAAATGCCATACTTACTCAAAATGTACAAAGAAAATTAAAATAACATAAGAGTATTACGACTTGTTCTTTTCAACTTTCAGCCAAAACTCAGGTACTTAATGTCCTTTTGGACAAGTCTGCTTGATATTAGTGTACCTAGTAGATAATATTACCGTGATATTAGTGTCATTTTGACCGTCAGATGTTCACTAATCGGAGACGTTCCTACAAAAACCGTAGCAGTGTCATTAATGCAAATGGAATATTAATTTTACCCACACGCTTGACTAATCCTGCCATGTTAAATTTGTCATCAGGAGTAATGACCTTCAAGCATGTGAACTCATATACGTTATATATGTACTATATAAGACTCATTTCTGTATTTGATTGGCTTCTACCAACTAAGTAAGTTTAGAGATCAAAACAGAGAACCAGTCAGGCTTACAGCATACGTCAATAATGCGTACTCAGATCTAATAAAAAAAAGTAATATGCGTATTATTTTAATTTGCGAATGTCCTTAAACTCTGATGAGCTTACAACGCGCTGATTGACTGTTATTTTTAACCGTTTTTTAGGGTTCCGTACCCGAAGGATGTCAACGGGACCCTAATACTAAGCCTCCGCTGTCCGTCGGTTTGTCTGTCTGTCTGTCAACAGGCTGGTATCTCATGAACCGTGATGGCTAGACAATAGAAATTTTCACAGATGATGTATTTCTGTTGCGTTATAACAACAAATACTAAAAAATTTAATACAATAAATATTTAAGGAGGTTCCTCTCCAATAAACATGATTTTTTTAAAGATAATGGTACGGAACCCTACTGCGCGAGTCGGACTTGCACTTGGCCGGGTTTTATGTCCCACTGCTGGGCACAAGTCTCGCGTAAATAAATTAGAAGGATGTAGGGCGTATACTCAACCACGCTACTGGCCCATTGCGGATCAGTAGCCATCAGGCCTTTGAGAAATTATGAGTAATTTATGAGTAGGGCAGGCACAGTAAAGAAGCGATAAATACACACATAAAAAATTGTCAAAGGTATGCGCCGGGATTTGAACTCGGTATCTCCGTGTTGACGACTGCTGTTTTTGCCGTTCGGTTATCGCTGCCCATTGCTATTACTAGTATGTACAGAATGTATCATTCATACATTATTTACGCTCAAACCAGATCTTGGCATAAAGAAGTCAGATACGATCAAATGAATACCGCCGAAAAAAATAGACTCGCCTCAAACAATAAATGGACTTTCCTCATAATAATAAATAAAATACAAGTTGGCATCGCCTAAAATAAGAAACAAAAAAAAAGAAATAAATTAGATAAAAATAGATTACTATAATCGTCACTTAGTAAACAGCGTCGCCTCATGGAAGGTTCCATATTTTTTTCTGTCATCGGATGTAACGACGCCACGGCCAACTTAATTAACTATTTAAGTATTTATCGCGTTAAGCGAAGGAAGGAAATTATTGATAATTCGTATTGGATTGTGTAATAATGGCTTTGATGCGAAGGGAGTTTGAGTAATCAAATAAATAATGATGACATAAATAAGAATTACTTAGTTAGTGGTTATAACATGAAGTTAACTAAAATTTGCTTTTGTTTTGTGTTTTCAGGCAATTTAAAACTGCTAACATATCATTAAAATACGCCGGTAAATTTCGCCTGCATCTATAATAAGGTTTTAATAGCTCAGTTGGGAAATAGGGCAGTCCCGAAACCAGAAAACCACAATTTATTAGAGTCCTATCCGATTGTTTTTCTTTTCTCCTTTTTTAATATTAGACCAAGAAAAACAAGTTTTATTATACCGAGCTTTGCTCGGATAACCAGGTACTACATATTAAAATACATACTTAATTATTTTATAACATCATTGGTTGCTGGAAATCGCCTCACATCAATGTGACAGCGATCAAGGAACTACACTTTACAACCGAAACACATATATGTACTTACATAATATGGCTTCAGATTCGTACTAGCAGTTCAACTTGAAATAATCATGCAACCTCGTCCATTGTTTATTATAATTACCACTTTGTATGATAAATTCGGTATTTACCTATCAAAACAGACTCCCAAAAAGAATGTCACTGAGCAACCTGCTGCATAATACATTCGTTCTTAAATAATCAAAGTTGTCAATCTAAGTTTTTTATTGATATAAGAATACCGTAACATTTGAATTAGATAGTAGAAAACCCAAATTCTTGTGTTGGTTGCATTTCTAAGTAATTGAGGATTATACATGTGGTATTATTACCACTCAGTGGAAATTACCGTTCGGAAATTACCGTTTGCCGTTTTTTAAAACATACAGATACTTATTTTATAAAAATGTTATTGACTATTTTGAGGTACTTAAGGCTTTACATTAGTTGAGTTTAATATCATGGGATTATTATATGAAACCATTCGAAGTAAAATAAACAGTCCTATTCGTCCGAATGACAATCAGGAGGAAGCTGCATTATTGGAATTGGGCCTATTATAATGTGTTTTCCATACATAACCCAATCTGTTGCCTACATTACGAATTTAAAAATGTAATTGAATCATAAAAATCGTGTTTAGGTTAATATTAAACTCTCTTGTTTTTTTCGTCATCATAATTTATTTACTCGTATTATTTAAATTCGTTCTATAACAGAGGTGTTCATTGGGTACTGATTATAAAAAAACACATTATTTTTCAATATTGATAAACCTATGTTAAGTTGACTATTTTATAAAGCTGAAAAGTTAGTTTGAAATCGCTAATCTTAGGAACTCCAGGTTCAAATTTAAAAAAATATATTTTTGTACTGGATAGTCCATTTATTGAGGAAGTTATGAGTCTTTTAAACATCACGTGCACATTATTATTAATTCACCCATTTCCAGTTAAAGATCCAATTATGGTCTTTTACTACACCCTTATACCTCCTCATAAAATGCCTGTATTAATTTTGATTGATCAATAAAACAATCTTGTTCACCGACAAAGTGTATAGCATAATTTTATCATAGCCGACGGTTCTAACGAAAAACATATAGAAATCACATTAAGAAAATTAAATACATTTAGTAAATAGTTTATTTTATGTAATCCGGATTAAATGAATGCGATATTCACAGCTCGATAAGCTTCGACAGCTATACAAAGAGCGCCTTGTGGCACCGGTGTCCTCCACCCACAGCGCCCTGGAACGGACCCATCTTTGGGAGAGCATACTGGGGACGCCTGCAGATTGACAAACCCGTAGTCGGATATATTCAAACCGCCCATAAGGCCTACGAAAAGGTTTGACGACTGCTAACTATGTACAACTGGGACCTACATCGTTTACATTTTACACCAGCCGCAAGGCCATAGGTACGCTCTTCAGACGTATAATAATGCATTATTTTTATTTCTCTATTTATACATCCTATCCATAGATATTGGTTGCAACCCTTTTTGCGTCCCACTGCTGGGCACGGGTCTCTCCCCATTATTGGGGAGGCCTGGAGCTTACTCCACCACGCTGCTCCAATGCGGGTTAGTGGAGATGCAGGTTAGTGGCCAACCCGCTGTCGGATGTTTTGAAACCGCCCATAAGGCCTCCGACTAGGTTTAACGACTGTTATCTTTCGACAACAACCGGGACCGACGGCTTAACGTGCCCTCCGAAGCACGGAAACGCACATGAAATTTTTGCCACTAGCGGTCACCCATCTCATACTCGACCGCGCCCTTTTGGCTTAGCTGCATAGACAGCTTGCGTTCTACGCTAACCGCCGAGCCATGCGCGCTTCTTATATTACTGCTTATAAAATAGTTATTACAGCTTATAAAAAATAATGTATTTATTATACATTTTACAATATTATACATAAATTGTGATCAGTAATCATGTTCCATTAGTTTTCCGCAATTTTCTCTATTTTATTTATTTTCATATAAAATAAAGCCAAGGTTACTCGCGCATAGCTATTTTTTAATATTCGAAAGAATTAATTATATTAGTACGTTAGTTTTTTTACTGAATCCATTATCAACAAAAATATCTTCTTATTCTTTATAATATTCGTTTGGATTCTAATAAAATAGATAAATAAACTAACACTGCTTCGCATTTAGACTTCCCTAATAGCTTTTATGACAATGCTGCATCTATTTTCGATAACACATTCATTTCCACAAGAAAATTTATTGTTATGATTACTAAAATTCTTAATGCATGATTATGCAAATTATATTTTTTACTGCCATCGAGCTGTGAATATCGCATTCATTTAATCCGGATTACATAAAATAAACTATTTACTAAATGTATTTAATTTTCTTAATGTGATTTCTATATGTTTTTCGTTAGAACCGTCGGCTATGATAAAATTATGCTATACACTTTGTCGGTGAACAAGATTGTTTTATTGATCAATCAAAATTAATACAGGCATTTTATGAGGAGGTATAAGGGTGTAGTAAAAGACCATAATTGGATCTTTAACTGGAAATGGGTGAATTAATAATAATGTGCACGTGATGTTTAAAAGACTCATAACTTCCTCAATAAATGGACTATCCAGTACAAAAATATATTTTTTTAAATTTGAACCTGGAGTTCCTAAGATTAGCGATTTCAAACTAACTTTTCAGCTTTATAAAATAGTCAACTTAACATAGGTTTATCAATATTGAAAAATAATGTGTTTTTTTTATAATCAGTACCCAATGAACACCTCTGTTATAGAACGAATTTAAATAATACGAGTAAATAAATTATGATGACGAAAAAAACAAGAGAGTTTAATATTAACCTAAACACGATTTTTATGATTCAATTACATTTTTAAATTCGTAATGTAGGCAACAGATTGGGTTATGTATGGAAAACACATTATAATAGGCCCAATTCCAATAATGCAGCTTCCTCCTGATTGTCATTCGGACGAATAGGACTGTTTATTTTACTTCGAATGGTTTCATATAATAATCCCATGATATTAAACTCAACTAATATAAAGCCATAAGTACCTCAAAATAGTCAATAACATTTTTATAAAATAAGTATCTGTATGTTTTAAAAAACGGCAAACGGTAATTTCCGAACGGTAATTTCCACTGAGTGGTAATAATACCACATGTATAATCCTCAATTACTTAGAAATGCAACCAACACAAGAATTTGGGTTTTCTACTATCTAATTCAAATGTTACGGTATTCTTATATCAATAAAAAACTTAGATTGACAACTTTGATTATTTAAGAACGAATGTATTATGCAGCAGGTTGCTCAGTGACATTCTTTTTGGGAGTCTGTTTTGATAGGTAAATACCGAATTTATCATACAAAGTGGTAATTATAATAAACAATGGACGAGGTTGCATGATTATTTCAAGTTGAACTGCTAGTACGAATCTGAAGCCATATTATGTAAGTACATATATGTGTTTCGGTTGTAAAGTGTAGTTCCTTGATCGCTGTCACATTGATGTGAGGCGATTTCCAGCAACCAATGATGTTATAAAATAATTAAGTATGTATTTTAATATGTAGCACCTGGTTATCCGAGCAAAGCTCGGTATAATAAAACTTGTTTTTCTTGGTCTAATATTAAAAAAGGAGAAAAGAAAAACAATCGGATAGGACTCTAATAAATTGTGGTTTTCTGGTTTCGGGACTGCCCTATTTCCCAACTGAGCTATTAAAACCTTATTATAGATGCAGGCGAAATTTACCGGCGTATTTTAATGATATGTTAGCAGTTTTAAATTGCCTGAAAACACAAAACAAAAGCAAATTTTAGTTAACTTCATGTTATAACCACTAACTAAGTAATTCTTATTTATGTCATCATTATTTATTTGATTACTCAAACTCCCTTCGCATCAAAGCCATTATTACACAATCCAATACGAATTATCAATAATTTCCTTCCTTCGCTTAACGCGATAAATACTTAAATAGTTAATTAAGTTACGAAAAGGGTTAACAATACATAACTAAATTAGAAGAACATAATATTAATTTATTATTTAAAAATAACAATTTAAAATTACATATAATGTAAAAAACATGAATCAGTCAAAGACAATAAGAGATTTTAATTTTAATATTTTTAATAATCTGTTAAAGAAGAAACATAAAAAAGACATAGGTACAAGATAATTTTGATAACTGTGTGTCAAAATGTAACAAACATTTAAAACGATTTTAGAATAGGGTCTTGGACACTATGCACAAAAAAATTCAAAAACCTTACCTAAAAAAGGTTGCACTAAATCACGATTAGAAAGCAATATAATTGTTAATTCTTTTTTAAACATGATTTTTATTACCGATTAAATCCATAATAATGAAGTCAATTGACTATATATGATAAGTGACGTCACTTATCATTTTCTCATACAAAATGTATGGGGATGTCACGTTTTGACAGCTCATTAAAAGTATCTCAATTAACTTTGTAGTCCAAGACCGGATTTAACAAAGAAATAAGAAAAGTAAAGTATAAACAAAAGGAAATAAGATATAAAAATAACAATGAAGATGAACCCTTTTCGTAATCTCGTAACACGCTAAAATTATGGATCATGGAAACTCTGAATAACCTGCTGGTCGAATGCGAGAATATGCATAAAGAAAATCTTTTAGACGTCAATTCAAATTTGAATGAAATGATATATATAAGGGCCGAACGACCGAACACGAGGTTCACGTAGTGTTTAATTTCTCTATGACGAAGTTCTGCTCTCTTGGATAAACGTTAACAACAACGTCTTTCTGCTGGTTTTCTTCTTTATCTGCCTTTTCGGAAGTCTTTGAACAAGTGGAATATATCTAACTGAAACCTAACCATTTACTAATAGAATCAGGCATTACTTTTCGGAACTCTATCGTTATAAAGTTAAGTAAAAAACTACTTTGCAACAATCCGCAATCAGAACGTATGATAGTGTATACTTTTTCATGCATCTCCCTCCCTCTCACATAGGATACATGCAGATGCAACAATAAAAAATATACACCAACATAGTACGTACCACCACCAACACACCAAAACAGAGCATCATCAGGGTTCTACGACGGTTATTCGCAAAGCTTTGCTTTGATTGTTCTGATTGTGGATTGTTGCAAAGTAGCTTTTACCTAACTTTCTAACCATTTACTACTATACATATGTGAGTGGAGTCTCGGTGACCTCTACAATATTGCCTGGAATTGTGGAATGTGAATTCTTAACAACTCTTTATGAGCTGAAGATTTTGGACTAACAGTGATCCGACCGTCCATGAAAGGAGGTACTAATTATTATCGTTTTGCGTGTGTCATAGAGACTTTAAGTGTGTTTCTAATTTTATTCCAAGCTTTGTTAAGTCTCTTATTTCTGTAACCATTAGGTTATTCAATAAACCCAGTTAAACTCTTTACACCTTTTATTTCACTACAACGGCTGCCCATTTTGTCTAGATGATTTTCTTCATTTTAATACCTTTTTGACTACAGGACGGAATGAAAAAAAAACCGGGCATCTCGTAATATGATACCGAATATTTCGTTGAAATGGTGATTTTAATGGTTCGCATTTTGTTTATACGACGAATTAGTAGGTATTAATTAATAGCCCCATCCCAGTAATACAATTAACTTAATGATTGCCAATCGACATTTGATAGCTTCTGTCCGTAATCTTAACAAGAAACTGGAGCGAGATTTTTATGCACGTACATAATGATAGTAGCACATTAAAGTGTTACTGGTTAATGATTGAAACAAGAATTTTATAATGATAATGACTTATAAAAGGTTAGACTTGTAATATTAACGCAATTGACTTTATATCTACAATGTTGAAATAAATAAATTATAAAGTGTTCCTGAGGAAAAGTACGGTATAGAATAATATAAATACAGCATAAATTTAATTTAATTCATTCCAAGCTTGCAACATCTATGATGTAATACTTTTTCAGACTAGAATCCACACAGCTTGCTTGAGGTTGAGTGTAGATGAACATCAGCACTAGTGGATTTAGGGAGGAGGGCCCTAGCCCTAGACGTCAAGCCCCCACCCCCCCTCCAAAACGATTCAGGTTCACCCTTGACAAACCTCAAATAATGCGTATCTTGACTTTAGAAAACAGGCGCGGTCCGAGTACACGTGATGTGAGTCATCCCCCCCCCCCTCCCCCATTCAAAATTCAGCCCGCACCTGTCCCAACCTGTCCCAAGCTAAAATTAAGCCCCGTCACAAACAGAAATCCTGGATCCGCCACTGTCCATCAGCTGCGGCGTAATACAGCCTAGCTGGCTTGCGTTCACTGCTGAACATTGGCCTCCCTTAACATTTCGCCACCATGTCCAGCGCTGTGCCCTCTAAATCCACCAAGTTCCCGCTGTCTTCTTCAGGTCGTCAGTGCACTTAGTTGGAGTTCGGCCTTTGCTCCTTACGCTGAGACGTACTCATAATTTTAAGGAACTTTCTTCCTCATCGGTTACCCTTTCTGCTACCAATATGGCCTGCCCATTGCCACTTCAGCTTACAAATTTTTAAGAACTATGACGATCTTTCGTCTGAGGATTTAATCGTTTCTGACTTTGTCGCGTAGAGAAACAGCCAGCACAGCTTTCACCCAGGCTAACTCTAAAGAACAGTATTTAGATATGTCATCACTGCCAACACACACTGCTCGAAGACGAAGGCTGCGCGGAGTATATCTATAAAATAAAATCTGGTTATATCTGAGCACTTACCATAAACTCCATATGTTCAGCCACAGTGAGGTGTTCGATCGCTAGGTCCTCTTGCGGCACAAATCCGGATATCCTTGCGATCAGGTCGGCCCCAGCTAGCCTCCCGTTGAGCATCAGGTAGCCCGTCATCGCGCTCTTGTCCCGACGACTGATTGCAGCTAACAACGTAGTCTTTCCGGCACCACTGCAGAAAAATAACTTTTTAATTACAGTTATAGTAAATTTGGAAATCACAGATGATCACTTTGTTGTCAGTTCGTCACGGCGTTTGTATGTTTGTCTGTCAAAAACACTTTTATCAGCAACGCATTAGGTAAATCTAATGTTATCTACTGACCATATTGCTTTATATATTGTTTGTTTTTGTTTATGTATTTTAACTGTACTTTTATATGTATGAGTTCTATGTTCTGTGATGTACGATGTGAGACGCGAATATAGTTACTTTATTTCTTTCTTTTTTTCAAAAACAACATAGGCATATATTTTAGAATCCACTATTTGACGTTTGATATTTATGTCGATATCTCTTTTTAGGATTCCGATACTATAGACATCAATTTTATAAAAAACTCTTGTATCGATTTTTAAGTATACATATTTTGATTTGGTTTTCATTAAGTACCTACATATCAATTTCTGTTTCGATTTTTTATAAAATGAATTATCAAGCTCATATCAAGCTATGTAGTTACGAGTTGCGATGACACTTCGGAGACTGATAGTCACCTCATCAAGTTTGGCTAGCTAGCTACCGCACTTTTCCATTGAAACGTAAAATAAATTTTTTTTTCAACCTTTTTTATGTCCCACTGCTGGGCACAGGTCTCCTCTCACAACTGAGAGGGATTTAGGCCATAGTCCACCACGCTGGCCAAGTGCGAATTGGTGGACGTCATGCTTTCGAGAAATTATGAATTCCTCTCAGGCATGCACGGCGATGGAGAACATCGTAATCAATTAAATATCACGATATTTTCCATCGCCGTGGAGCAGCGATAAATGCGCACATTACAAATTTCTTTGTCAGAGGTGCGCGCCGAGGATTTGAATCCCGGATCGATCGCGTCGAAGACCGCGGATTTATACCACTCGGCCATCGCTGCTCATATAAATAATAACTTTACGCTAAAAATAAATAAAATAACCTATAGTGGTGTATAATATCAAATATGGCAATCTAAAATCTCCTAGTAGAGAGAAAAAAATAATATAAATAAAAACGTTTCAGCAAACATATTTACTGATGTTTTTAATTAACTAATTTAATTAAAACACCGTTAACATTTTTTTAATGTTTAGCTCTCTATGGGATCTCCAATGAAAAATCGATTAAGTCATTAGCTGTGTTAATTTGTGGTAGAGCGATTAACATAGCATTTAAATATTTTATCTCTTTACTAGACGTTATCACGAAGTTGAATTGCTTGAAAATAATATAATGGGATAAGTGCCTTTTTTTTTGTTGTCGGGGGGAAACCTTCAAAAGGTACCCGGCACCTTGGGAGAGAGTACCGGGTTATGTGGGATTTGACCGCACTAAAACCCCCTCGGTGGCTGCAACTGCGCTTGGGGAGGACTCCGGGATCTCCGGCGGAACGCACCGGTGTCCTCCACGCGCGACGCCCCAGAACGGGCCCATCTTCGGGAGAGCAGCTTTGCTCTCCTGCACCTTCCGATGCTCACGGCGACATGCGGCCACGCACACATCGCCGCCCTTCCCGGGGCTGCTGGTTGGATGGATCGAGCTCCCACTCACACCGTCCACAACCCCGGAAGCCCCCTTTTAGTCGCCTCTTACGATCAGGCAGGGGATACCGTAGCTCTATTCTTAATCCCGAAGGTTTCTGAAGTAGAAGCGCAAGTAAATTTAATCACTGAAGTAAATTTAAACACTGAAATCAACCTGTTTTGAATAGAACGCCACAGGCGTTACGCTATATGTATAACTCAATGTAATATGTACCTACACTACATTAGTAAGTATTCTGTTCCTACTAGACGTGGTCCCAAGGGCGGGGGTCACAGGGGACATGACCCCCCCAAAATCCATCAGTCATTTTAAATCATCAAATTTGTTAGTGACCCCCACCAAAATTCCCAAAATTGAAGGCTGCGACCGCGCCTGGTTCCTACACCAACGTCGTTTTCATCTTGCCGCAAAATTTCCGACAAAAGTCTTCTGGGCAAATTTGTCAAAATGGAATGAATGTCTTAAACTTTATTTAATATACGTGTCTTATCTTACCTTGAACCCATGAGTGCCACCAAATTACCGGACGACACGATGCCGCTCACTGAAAATATTAAATTGAGTTGTTTATTGCAGCCTTTTAAAAATATATTTTAGAGATAAATACAATTTAAGACATATGGCCATGTATTGCCACCGACAATTAATCTTTGAATGCTTAGTATTCTGTGCTTTGGGTACTGGATATAATTAAGCTGATGATTTACAAATTTGATCGATCGTAAAGGATTCTTTATGGATTAGACATGGAACTGCAAAATGTTTTTTGACGTGATAACGTCTTTAAAATCGTTTTAGTCGGGTGACATGTTCAGAAACTTGTGTCACACCAAAACCTCACGAGCGCGATCGCAGGTATAACGAGAGAGAGACGGACCGATCTCCCGTCTCATCTCGAGCGCTGCCAGTCATTCCGTGAAACTTGCGCGGAATCCTCACGAGCGGAGGCTGGCATAGCGTTCGAGTGAGTGGACCGATTTTCCGTCTCTCTCACTCTAGCGGCATACAAACGAATGGAGATTTTCTCGTGCGGACGTTATCACGTAAACATCTCGATCGTAAACCTACTTTACAAACAATTTGCCGTTTTTTTAGTACTTAGATCCTCACATGACGTATTTCGTTTCCTTTAGGGTTTCAGCACAAGGTAGTTAAGATTTCATTAGTTACGGCCATATTAGACATAAAGATTTCTGTACCCTAGAAAGTGTTAATCAAAGTAATAATATAGGACTATGAATACGATGAGCCTATTTTAAATTGTATAATTACAGGAAATATTACACCTTTTTTTTGTTTGGTATAGGGGTATTGGTATCTTCAAAAGGTATCCGGCACTTTGGGAGAGGGTACCGGGTTATGTGGGATATGACCGCACTAAAACCCCCTCGATGACTGCCTCTGCTCTTGGGGAGGACTCCGGGATCTCCAGCGGAACGCACCGGTGTCCTCCACGCGCGACGCCCCAGCACGGTCCCATCTTCGGGAGAGCAGATGTACTCTCCTGCTTCTTCCGATGCTTACGGCGACATGCGGCCACGCACACACTTCCGCCTTTCCAGGGGCTGCTGGTTGGATGGATCGAGCTCCCACTCACATCGTCCACAACCCCGGAAGCCCCCTTTTAGTCGCCTCTTATGATCAGAGCACACACCGCCGCCTTTCCCAGGGCTGCTGGCCCTTTTTGTCGCCTGTTACGATCAGACAGGGGATACCGTAGCTCTATTCTTAATCCCGAAGCTACAGGGACTAGGAAATATTACACCTACTATTTTTTTAACGTTTGAAATATAAGGGGGTGTCTATTTACGTGGCGTAGGTGTTTATGTTACGTGGGACAAGGAGCGGAAAAGGGTCAAGTCGAATCTTCCCAATCTCACTTTGGGTAAAGGTTTCTGTAAAAATCCCAACAAAGTAAAGTTTCTATGAAATAATATTATAAATGTATATTTTATAAATTCGAAGCACTTACACTAGAAAAATATTTTGAAAACCTTACGTGAGAGGTGAAGATGTGGGAGGGAGGAAATTTAGCCAAAACTCATGAAATCCCATGAGATGGCGAGGTAGAGTTCAAAAAATCTCTAAAACACCTAAACACCATGTAATTAATTGTCGCCCCCTAATCCATACACATAATGCTACGCCGTAGTCGATAAAATGTTCACTTACCCCCATGTAACACTTTGACCTCCTCATACGTAGGCGACCGCCATATGCTTGTCTGGTGTTTCTTGCGCCGGTATACGGACAGGTCCTTCCAGGCCAGGGTCAGGTTCTCGGGAGTGTCTCCCAGGCCGGCCATCTCGTCGTCCTCCCAGTTCACCACGGCGCCCGTCAGGACATTGCGCGTGGGCATCTTTAGACCGACGTCCTTCATTTTTACGTCATTGGCCACTGTTGAAGAAAAAAAACTTTGAAATATTTGTTCACTAGGGTGCCGTCCGCGGCTCCGCCCGCGTTGGCTACATGTTTTTTTTCTATAAGAATGAGATATTTTCTCTGATTCAAACGTATCTTAGGATCCAACTCCCAAACTCTCTCCCAATCTCCATACAAAAAATCAGGTCAATCCGTAGCACCATTGCGACGTGAAAAGACAAATACACTATTAATATTGGTATGGATTGAACACCGGAGCAGAGTTAAACGCGGGACTGGTGAATAAACTTATTTGGAAAATACATATATTGTAAATGTATCGATATATAACATGTAAACGAATTTATGCTGATTCAAAACAAATGATACTCCTCAACGCAATTATAAGAGAAATTACTGTTATTTATTAAACGTCATTAGATATTGCAACTGGTAAGAGATGAGTTAGAATTGTAGATAGGTACACCTATAAATTTCAAAAATTATAAAAGATTCTTGTGTACTTAATAAAATTTGCTTCCGTTATTACAAACAAGATCCTGTTTTTCTTATTATGAAGCTAAAATAAAATTAAGTAAAATTAAAAGCTAAGCTGTTAGGTCCATGAAGGCTGTTTATCTATTTAGGATTAGACATCTCATTTGTTTATGTATTCAATTTTAATACCTATACAAATATCAGATTTACTTATTATTAGTTACAAATAAAAGGAACTAAAATCTGGTGTCAAGGTAAAACGTTAAGTTGTAAATAAAGTGATAAAATCGTTAATCGAATGTAAATACTAAACAGTTAATAGCAGATGTCGTGGGAACCAAGAGATGAGAATATAATCTTATCTTATCTCAAGCGTAAATTGACTAATACTGTACATAATTATAATGAATACATAATTTTCACCCGCTTGATTGATTGTAATAGTGATTGTCGGATCAACCGTATAAAAAATGGGTCAACAAGTTTTTGTTATCTTTAAAATCTAGCATTTAGATAAACTAAATTGACAATAGATGTTTTAGAACGTTATTATTCTAAGATTGATGGCCATAATTAAATCCGCGATGTTGCATATATGCCAAAAAAAAGTTAAGACCTGAAACCACACCTTTGTACCGTGGGAAAATAGAAATTTTACGCAGTAAACAACTTCCGCGGTTCCTACTCAAAAACAACAAAAAACCGGCCAAGTACGAGTCAGACTTGAAAAAAAAACAAGTTGTGTGGGAACCGCCCTTAGATATTTGTTTTTAGTTTTTATTGTAGCGGCTACAGAAATCATCCGTATGTATAAATTTCAGTTCTATAGCTATCACGGTTCTTGAGATTCAGAGCCTGGTAACAAACAGAGGGAGGTACGGACAGCCGAGTTAGTAGTTAGCCGAGTTAATAGGATTCCATTTGCACCCTTTTGTTACGGAATCCTAAAAACTAAAGCTACCAAACCCATCCAAAATTTACCTTTTTAAAAAGCTAAATAAGGTAAACTTTGGATAGGTTTGGATCGTTAAAAAATGGATGTCATAACAATGTGGTTTGAGTAGGAAGCGGAAAGTTTTTTCTTCACAAAATGTATACCTACCTATGGGTATACTCTATATATTTTCTTTACGACCTTATGATATACGACTTACGATTTATTTTTAAAGAACAATAATAACATAACTTAAGGCCGTTTTGTTGTTATTAACTGTTACACTTACACAATTACAGAGCAAGTGCAAAAGTCCTATTATCCGTTTCCTAGGTATCACTTATCACTATCATAACTTTTTTATCTTTTTAAATTTACGGTATTTTTTAAGGTCCTCAAAATAAAGTTCAATGAACATACTGTTTTAGGAAATTTGTTAATCTACAAATAATTGTAGGTTTACTAATTTAGCTTTCCATAGGATACTAACCGAAGAACTATCATAGTAACGTTACAAACAAATCGCTCATTTTTAGGAATCCGTAGCCAAATGGCAAAAAACGCCCTTATAGATTCGTGATGTCTGTCTGTCTGTCCGACCGTATGTCACAGCCACTTTTTTCCGAAACTATAAGAACTATACTGTTGAAACTCGGTACGTAGATGTATTCTGCGAACCATGTTAAGATTTTCACACAAAAATAGAAGAAAGCTTAAAATTTTGAGGGTTCCCCATACTTAGAACTGAAACTAAAATTTTTTTTTCATCAAACCCATACGTGCGGGGTATCTATGTATAGGTCTTCAAAAATGATATTGAGGTTTTTAGTATCATTTTTTTGTAAACTGAATAGTTAGCGCGAGTAACACTTCCAAAGTGGTAAAAAGAGTGTGTCCCCCCCCCCCCCCCCCCCACGTAACTTCTAAAATAAGAGAATGATAAAACTTAAAAAAATATATGATGTACATTACGATGCAAACTTCCACCGAAAATTGGTTTGAACGAGATCTAGTAAGCAGTTTTTTTTAATACGACATACGTACGTCAAAGGGGGCTCCCATACAATAAACGAGATTTTTTTATAGATAATGGTACGGAACCCTTCGTGCGTGAGTCCGACTCGCACTTGGCCGGTTTTTAATATCCGTTAGATCAGGATTGTAGCAATGACTAAAATTCCCATTAAATTCGTTACATAAAATAGTTTTGTCAGTCAAAGCATCCTGTGGTCAAAGGTATGAGAGCATGATTCTTATCGGTTGAATACCGCGAGCTTACCGTCTTTGTCGGCGAAATTAAGCGGAAGGGACAAAGCTCTCTTTGTGTTTTACTGGAAGGACATCCTTGTGTATTATTGACGTAAGATAAGTTATTAATGTCTTTCATAGTTATTTTTTTTAATATATTTGATATAAGAACTTCATTATGTTCAATTCGTACCGTGCTGTGGAATATAGATCACTTTCTGTTAGAAAAGAAAATGTTATGAACGTATAGATTATGTTTTAAAGTTAATTCCTAGAGTAGGCAGAGTGCACAAAACTTAATCTGCTACAAATTAGACTGGCATATTTCTATGTTACAAGCCGAATATACACATTTAGTCTCCAACTGTACGTTATGATTTCGTCGCAGTAATGTTATACCGTCATAATCTTATATACATATGTATGTATAAAGATTTTTTATAGATAATTTTTATCTTTATGTTTAGCTGTTTTTGCTGCTGCTTTCACTGCATGCGGCTCCCAATCTTTCCAATTCCTTCAGTTATTACATGAAGCAGCATTTTCATCAAAATCGGTTAATCGGTCAACCGTGCAAGCGTAACACAGTTATTTTCCTACTTACAGTATTAGTAAGGACCGTATCCCGTTACAAAACAAATTGCATGCTGCGGTCAGGCGAGGCCGGACGACTTTTCACTGTCGGTAACGTTACAGTGGTGTCGCCTTACCGACTGCAGCCGACCAGTAGGGCCGATGTGTTATAAATAATGTTTGTTCAGATAAATAAATAATGCTTCAAACATTGACATAATATTTTGTTATGTTTAAGCTCGTCGAAACACGCTGGGCCGTGTAACTAGTAGTATATGTATGATCCTCCTTGACGTGTCCGTCAACGGCGGACCTGGCTACGTTGGATGAGTACGGGAGTGTGCGCGAGAGTGACTCGCGAACCCAAATTTTGTTTTAAACGTCCGATTGCAAGGCGAACAGTACAGTTGGCCGGATGCGTTATAGGTGTAGGTATAGGAATGTCTAGGCTGGTTCTTTTTAGCAAGGCGTTTACTATCGAGATCTTTTAGTCGACGCTTCTCATAATTCGCAATAGCTAGTTTGATAGTGTTACGCCATTCCTGTCTCTGCATCGCCAGACCTTCCAGAACTAGTAGTAATAGTGGGTTGGCGTAGAAGAACGCAAGCAATCTATGTAACTTAGCCAAACTGCACGGTGGGGTGTAAGATGGGTGACTACTTATGGCGACATCATGCGCGTTTCCGTACGTCGGAGGGCAGGTTAAGCCGTCGGTCCCGGTTATCATATCAATAGATACCAGACATTAACAGTAGGTGGCCTTATGAGCGGTTTTAAAACATTCGACAGAGGGTTGGCCACTAACTTGATTCTCTACCAATCCGCATTGAAGCAGCGTGGGTAGAGGAAGCTCCAGCCTGCCAAAGCAGTGTGATGCAAAAAGCGTTGCAGCCATGTCTCATTGTGAGAAGGCATCTTAACGCATCCTTGAGGCAAAATAACACCAAATTAGTCTAATGAGCTAGACTAGTTGGGAGAGCGATCGATGAATGTCTAAGTTTTGGTGTAGAACAGTCGCACTCTAATGTTCTTGCCACTTGATAAGGTGCTGAGTTGTGCTTAAATTTTGCTAGTACATAATTAAGTGAATTAGTGAATAGTAGTAGTAGTAGTAGTAAAATTAATGTGTTACGTGTAGTAAATAAACAAAATAATTCTAGTTCAGTAAATAAATTAATTTAACTACTTATAACCAAAATAAAGAAAATAAAATATACAAATTAATTATTAAATATAATTTATTAATCTTTTTTAGCGTATAATAATTTTTTAATCTTTGTTAATCGGCTCGAAATTACAGACAAAACCACAGATGAATTAAAATATTTTCATTTTATATTTCATATTCACTTAGTTTACGATATACAAAAACTATAAACACAAATATCCTTACTTACAAGACTCTTTATAAAAAGTGTCGGCTCACGAAGAAGCCCAATCTAGTTCAATATCCCATGATCAGAATGCTTTCTTGATGGGCTAAATACTTCCGGTTATGACAACGTTTCACAATTGTAAACGCGTACTCAATATAGGCCATACGATTGCAGGTGAAGAAATGTGGGCATCATCGTAATTTTTTTATAATAAATTGTGTATTACTGTTAGTGATCAGATCACTAAAGATCAGCCCATGGACACGTAACCTCAAGCCTCAAGCTATATAGATCGCAACTATATAGATACTATACTATATACTATATAGATGCTTCAGGTCCTATAAAGACTATAAAGGGGGGCTGCTGAAGTTATCATCATGTAAATATGGATGATAAACGCATCTTTGGTATGGTACCTGGATGGTACCACCGAAAACAATTACAGTTAAGTACAATAACAAAATCTATACGCAACAATTCTATATTTGTCAATGTGCAATAGACAACAGCTTTAGGCCTTTTTTGAATGGAGAGAATCAGCTGAGCACAACTAGATTGAGGATAATAATTTAGAGTGTCACTACCTAGCAATTTTGCTAGACACACCTTTACAATATTTTGCTAGAGAAACTGGCTTTTATGTTACCTTGAAAAACATTAATCTAAGCCACGTGAAATTGAATATAATAATTAATTGGCTGCAACCCTTTTTGCGTCCCACTGCTGGGCACGGGTATCTCCCCATTATTGCGGAGTCCTGGAGCTTACTCCACCACGCTGCTCCAATGCGGGTTGGTGGAGATGCGGGTAAATGGCCAACCCGCTGTCGGATGTTTTCAAATCACCATAAGGCCTCTGAAAAGGTTTAGCGACTGTTATTTATCGACAACAACCGGGACCGAGGGCATAACGTGCCCTCCGAAGCACGGAAACGCGCATGAAATTTTTTTGGCTACTAGCGATCACCCATCTCACACCCGACCGCGCCCGTTTGGCTTAGTTGCATGGATCGTTTGCGTTCTACGCTAACCGCCGGGCCATGAGTGCTTCTAATAATTAATTATTGTAATATACATATTACGTCCCCACGTTCTTACCCGACAAGTACGAAAATTTATTTGCAACTTTAAATTAATTCGTTAAATACATACTACAAAGAATAAAATGTCTCAATATATTTTGTATACACAAAAAGTTGTTTATCAACAGGAACACAGTTTTTTTCTTGCTATGTAGATGGAAATAAGGAGATTACTTAGATGATAAATGACTACTTCATTAAAAAAAATTGGCCATGCTACGTCGTAGTCATTTAAGTAGAGATATTTGTTTATCTAGAATTTGACGACCTGCGTGGCGCAATGGTTACCATGCCGGACTGCCAATAGAAGGGTCCCGGGTTCGATTCCCGACGAAACAGAAATTTGAATGATGAGTTTAACTCGGTCTGGGTGTTTGTGTTTCTGTCTTTGTGTATGTCCATGGCACCCACGACACAGGGTATATCTACCCTACTGTGGGGCTATAAGTTTGAAGCTTTATTGTGTCATTTTAACGACGCGAAACAGTTAAAATGCATACCACTATTTATATACTTTTGATTGTCGGTAAAAAGCTAAATATGTTAACATACTCGTATTTACTTTTTGACTACCGACGTCGCTTTTTAAAATTCAATAAGCTAGATGTATTATACTTACATACATTCCAAATTAAAATGCCGCGAATTACTGGCTAAAGGTGGGGTGGTGACTTTTTCTACACTATCTAGGTATACATAGATTAAAAATATAAAAGTGTGTTTGTTTTTAATTTGTCCTTCTTTCACTTCGCATCGGTTTTACGGATGGACCTGATTTATTGGTATGGAAATAATTGGAGGGTTTGAAGAGTGACATAAACATCTCATTACTACGAGTATTATTTGCTGTAGAAAAAAAACGTACAGGCCACGCGGGCGCAAATCTAGTAAAAAGAATAAAGCATTCTATGCAACTTGCAACGGTCTTTGGATTTAAAATCCGTACGTGAGCGTGTCGTATTTTGTGCATAGATGGCCCTTCTGAATGTACACAGTATGTAGTCATAGTTGATCAATCAGAAGTATTTAAAAATAAAAGTTATGTTACAAATCGGTTTGCAAAAATTATGTTTTAAGACATTGCTAAAATTTCAAATTAATTATGTAGAATCACCCTATATGTGTTTTGATTTTATTTTTAATTTGTGAAAATGTTAAAAAAATCCTTCCTTTTTCATAAGGAATCGCTGATCTTAATACTTCATTTTAATTTCAAGTTGATAACTCAATGCATTCCTGAGAAAAGGAGAAACAGAACGGCAACAGTGATGAAGCCAATTGCATAGGCACAATAATTTTAGTAGTTTTTTTTTTAATTTTACTTAAATCCGCATTGGAATAGCATGGTGGAGATAGCTCCAATCACTCCTAATAATGGGAGGCGCAAAAAGGGTTGCAGCAATGTAATTTGTTAATTAATATTTTATGAATCAATCATTACTGTCTAAATATTTATTTTATCTTGATCTGTCTGTACTTTAAAAATGTTGTGTTTCGTGATTGAACAAATGTGATTATACTGCAGCGGTTACAGTACCTCTTTTCATGATAACGTCTAATTAAAGTAACTGTTCTCATTACTTTAAATTGTATGGAGTAGATAATTATAATATGGAGTAGATATTGCAGCACACGAGAATGCAAATTATAGCTAAATATTGGCTTCAACGTTAACAAACTGCTTTACATTTAAAATAATGATGAAAGAAAATGACAGCTTCCGAAGGGCATACCTACTGTAGGTATGCTACATACCTCGTATAATAATTATAGACCGTTTTCTAACGAATAAATACTTGTATTGTACAGGGTGTTTCGCAATGTTTCATAATAATCTTTTGGAAAGTGATTGAAGGGCTAAATTGAGTCACCTCAGTATTGAAGGGTATCTACAATTTTGAAGAAGATTGAAGTTGAAATTGAAAAGCAAAAAGCATTTTTTTATAAATTAATTGTATTATATATTTAGTATAATTTAGAACTACCTACTTATCTTAAGTTTATTTAAAAACTATTAGCAAGAAATAGGCTATTTTTATCTATCAACATAGAGAAAAGTGGATCGGGTTTCACCCTTATGTTCCGTAACTATAAAAAGCCTCCCGTGACGATATAGTTAATGGGTAATTACTCGTTCTTCTAAACCGGAACTCATCAACTCGTTGTTCGGCTCTACAGAATGATTAATAGACAAGGTGAGAAGGTAAGATATATGTTTTAAATCAGAAAAAAAATACAAATATTTATGTGTCGTGACAACTTAGGTATGTAGTGAAGTACTGCGGTAGCGAATAAATGTTTAAATATTTTCGAACATTTTCATTTCATTTCATTTATTTATTTATTTCACCCACATTTATGCAAGCTTAGTTGAGTTTCAAACGCTAGAGGCAGCTGTCTCATCTTATATATAATTTACGTACTTAAGTTGTTTCTGTCTATTCTTAGATAAAAATAAAAAATTAAAATAAATTACAATAATTAAAACAAATTACTGCCCATAGTTTTTACAGTTTTACAGTTTTTAAACTTTGAACGTTACAACGAATGTGTAGCAGTTGTAACTTTAGGAAGTTGGCGAGAAATGGGAAAATCCCAAAAAAAATCTAGTATAACTGATAATTACAAACTAATTGTAGGAGAGTGAAGCGAGGAACCAAACTGGCATACAGTTTGACAGTAGGTAATGGAAATGTGATGTACCTATGGAGTGTACAAAGTTATTCTTTTGTTTGAAATATAGAATAAAAAAATAATACTGCTGTGCATAGCTCTTTGCTTATATCTGTTAAATAAATTTGTAGTGTGTAAATAGAATAAAGTGTATCGTGATAAATGTTTTACTATCAAATCTCGACGTATTAAAGCTTAACGATCCTAAATAGTATGCAGTTCCTACAGTTTTATTCCGGATTTCGAATCTAAAATCAAATTTAGAGCCTGAGAAAATGAACCTAAATAAGTACATTTTCGTTGAAATAGCGTATATTCACAAATACACATAGTCTTTACTCACTAGTACGTGTAGGTATTGGTCATGAATGAACCAAAGAGTGAATTATGAGTTTCTTAATAAAATAAAATAAATTACCGATTTTAGTAGTTAAATAATTTGTTAATAGCCATATGTCGATGGCGTCCCTGAGATTATAACGATCATTTTCTTGACTTAATGATCTATGGAGTTCTTTGCCGTAATAATATAGACCTAGGTAATTACAAAGAATTATAAAATCGATACTTCGCCATTGATACTAAAAACAAAACTGTTTCATTTTCATAGTAACGATGCATGATTAAAACTAATATAACAAAGTACGTATACTTCATTCAGTACCTATAGTTTAAGTTTAAGTAAAATATTTTTAAATTACCGTAAATACTTATATTAAGTTCTTGTATATTTTATAACCACTGGATATGAAGTTCTTGTTCAAAAGCAGGTATTTTTTATAATTGAGCCAAAAATTACGAGAAGTAATTTACATTAAGTAGGTAGGTACCTAGAAACTAGTAATTAATTGCAATGGCTGTTCAAATTATAGGCTTAAGATTTTTTATATTTATAAACAAAACGTAACAAGATTATAATTCGACGTAGGAATATTGGTAAGTACGAAAAATAATACTGCCTTTTAAAGAAGTAAATGATAAATACGTAAATACTCGTAAATATATAATAGACAGGTATAATGGCAGTGGCCAGTACAGGCAAACGATACGTACATTACTAGACCCTTTGTTGGTACATAACAATAATGTAGTTAACGAGCGAGCCCTGGAAAAACCTCCGCGACATTAAGCATAACTTTTTGTTCCATTCTAATACGCTCTAGGCCCACACAATTTTATTGTGAAACTAAAACTGGTTCCCGAAGATACGCTCATTACAATATTACATTATGTTTATCTTATTAATCAATTAATTTAAGATTGAAAATGGGCGCAATTTTCCATCTGAGATTAAGCCTACCCAGTGAGGTTAATAATTATATAAAATTATCTTTGCCTACCAACTTTAAAATTACAAGTAAATATATAATATAAAATATAAATATAAACAATTGGAATAAACAATTGAAAGCCTTATAGATGGTTGATGAAATATACTTATTTGAGCAATTTCGCAACCCTCAGAGGATAGTAAATTTGAATTTAAATATAATACATACATATAACAATCGATAAAATAAAACAATAAACCTTTACAAGGTTTTAAAGAGACAGTCGAATTAAAGCACAGATAGAGCTAAGCGATAGATCGATGTGGGAAATGGTCTGTGAGTAGAATGTACTTATAACACTAAAAGCTTACAGAATTATAAAAAGCTTATTCGCAGCGTAGCTTTTTCATCCGCGTTTCTACTTTATTAGGGTTAAATCCGACCAAATATCCGTATAAATTCAGATGGATATAAATATTTACTAACCCCTACTTTCTTACCCTAAACTAAGTTAAAATATCGTTAAAGTTTATTTATTTATTTATTTAGGCATACCAACTAAGTACATAAAAATCCTTATATTAAAAGTTACACCTTAACAATTTTATATTATGCAGTTAGTGTAAAGTAGTGTAAGTAAAAGTTAGTGTAAAGTTAAAAAATGCAACGATAAATATTTAAAAAAACATAGCAGAACAACATCCTTACCATCCGAAAAGGGACAATAGTTTCACAACATTTAGGCAATCCACTAAACCAATCCAACCTTTTCACATAAACTTCACACTAGTGTCAAAAATTTGAAAAAAATTAGATTTCGTTCATAAACACTGTGATATTATATTTTTACTCTAGCTGTTACCTAATTTATTCTATCTATGAACGCGCATGCAACAGGTCAACGTGCGACGCGCGCTACCTCCGAGTAACCACGGCCGACTGAGTCCAGTTTTAAGTTTCAAATTAGGTCTTTGACTTTTGATTAATCTGGATGAATATCCATTACATCCTTATAAACTTTACTAGCATCTATATTTTTAGTATCCAGTATTATTTTTGCTTCATACTTTTCCCGCGTTAACCTCAAACACTGATACATAAAGTTCAGATCAAAACGGACCTAAGGCGTTTCTCACTAACCACATGCTTGTTGCGCAAGATTTTTGAATGTGTTTAACGAAATAGTAAAATTAAACTTGTTTTTAATGGGAAACCATGAGTTTCACAACGTGACATAGAAGTCAGCCCTTATAATGTTATTTTAATGAATATATCGGTCGTAATAAGATACCTTTAAGGCCAAAGGTAGTGACGTGTGTAGGCACCACATTCTTGTAGCTTAAGCAATGATTTCAATATTATTCTAGTAACTAATATGTATAATAATATAATACCTTTAAACGAGCAATTCTTATATGCCTATACTTACCTAAATATATTTTTTGAATCTCGGAAACGGCTCCAACGACTTTAATGAGATTTTGTACGCTGGTTTCGGGTGTGATAAAACGATCCAGGTAGGTTTTATTTTAAGAAATTTTAAATGATAAAAAATATTTTCAGCAATAATCAACTTAAATATAAACTGAAAAATACGTCTTTTCCTGACATCTATTGGAGACTTAGAACATTTGGAGAGTCTAATAATATTGTGGCTTAGAACGTCCTCAAACGCCACCCGACACTCCGACGTTCAAAGGAATGACAATGTCGATTTCAAAGAGCTCTACAAAAATTTCGTTCATTGAATTAAAGCTTCCTTGACCGAATGGTTACATGGGCTAGCTGCGGACGGAATTATAGACTGGGTTCAAACCTCAATCAAAACCATTTTGCGATTATTTTTATTTTTAGTGCTTTTTTAATGGGAGTTATTTCAAACGGCGTTGTTAAGTGACACTAAGTAAATGAGTTTTTTCGTTTGAAAAATTAAACCAAGAAAATAAATTATTTTTATCCGAGCAACGCTCGGTCTTGGAACTTGGAACGTAAATTAGTAATGTAGGTACTAAACTAGACATCACATTAGCGATAAAATGGAGCAATTATCATTGAAAACTTTGGCATCATTAACTACCGTTACTAATTGGTATAAATACTTAGAAGAAATGTGAATATAAATTTCAAGCAATTTTTAACTTCTGAGCTAAACATTCGTTTTAATCAAATTATACCTAGTCCTAATTAATTTCTCCTAACAAGTTGGACTAACATCCTACAGTATGAAATATTGCTGCAACCCTTTTTAAGTCTCACTGCTGGGCACGGGTCTCTCCCCAATATTGGGGAGGCCTGGAGCTTACTCCACCACGCTGCTCCAATGCGGGTTGGTGGAAATGCGGGTTAGTGACCAACCCACTGTCGGATGTTTTCAAACCGCCTATAAGGCCTTCGACAAGGTTTAACGACTGTTATCTATCGACAACAACCGGGACCGACGGCTTAACGTGCCCTACGAAGCACGGAAACGCGCATGAATTTTTTTGCCACTAGCGGTCACCCATCTCACATCCGACCGCACCGTTTGGCTTAGTCGCATAGATCGCTTGCGTTCTACGCTAACCGCCGGGCCATGCGCGCTTCAAACAGTATATAAGAACATAATTATTCTAAGAATATTCGTAAATGCGATTATATTATATCAAATAAGTAAACCAATTATGCGATTTTACCGCAATAGTGCCCTTTCAGTGACTTCCTCGATACACGCAAGTCTGAAATCTTCACTGGAAAGAGTATGCATTGCTCAGAGCCACATTCGGCACAAACTTAAAAAACCGACAATTTGTAAAAGTTTCTCCTCACATAGCGATTAGTTGCTTACAAACGCATGCGCGCGTACGCTGCCTCGCTACAAAACAGCACAGTTAAAGTTATTCTTCCATAGCTTTCACTCAAGCTGGCCGTAAATCTCATCTCCTTTATTATTTTAGTAGCTTCTTACAATATAAATAGAGTAAGGGCTTACTTGTTTTACGTTCCACTGATATCTACGAGTACCTTAATTGGTTTTTCTGTAAAGCGGCTTTCAGACTACGCTATAATATAATAGCATAATAGTATATATCCATAGCTCACAACACAGTAATATCGCGCACCATACATTGATATGCTATAAATTGGTGCGATGCGCTTAGTTCATGCTGTGCTATAAATTCTCTTCAAAGATTTCAAATTAAATTCTTCAAAAATCAGGAGTTGCTCTACATAGTACACACTTGACTGCCGTGCAGTATTGGAGAGTATGTTGATCTAAGCGGACGTGTTTAGTTAGAATGGCACCAGTTTTATCAAAAAGCCAAAGTATCGGCTAAAAGATACTGCGTGAATATACCTTAAAATATATAATAACCTACCTACCGGAATTCCTCAAAATAAAAGCGGACAGTGAGTTTAAAAAGGAACTTAAAACATATTTACTGGAAAAGGCGTATTACTCGATCAGTTATCCTTCCATGTACATACATTAGGTCTTTACACCGTACATCGCTCCTGCGGCAGGTGTGTGAGTAGCCAGCTTGAGCTTGCTAAGTACTACAAATGCTAGCGATAATCGCGTAATGCTATATTTAGTATAGCGTAGGCCTTTTTTGGTATCGAGTGGACCATCAAAGTTACCCGGCACCTTGGGAGAGGTACCGAGTTACCTGGGATTTTTTCCCCCACCTCAGCCTCAGCGCTTGGGTAGGACTAAGGGATCTCCAGTGAAACGCATTGGTGTCCTCCACTCTCTCCACTCTTCGGTCACCTATGTTGCCCGTGCATGTTTGCTTAGCTATGTACGTAAAGTGCTTGCGTTAGGTATGCCCGCAGCACCCTCGACAACTGAAGTGTGCGCGTCCCTGTCGTCTACTTTTACGCCGTCATGACAGGGTTTTGTGCTGCTTACTTGCGACAGTGAGAATACTGCATTAACGAACATGCAGGCCATTTACATGGACATTTACAACCATCTTAAGTTGTATTCAGTGGCGCTACTAAGCACCATTATACGTATGTTGAAGAATTAACATATCGTAACATTGCGGAGTTTTACGTACCTACTTTAAGTACGATTTTCTTTTAAAATTAACAAAAACCCGCATATTATATTACTTTAACGTTGCTATTCCAAATATCACATCAATGGGGTTATTTGTAATCTCACTTTTTTGCATTGCTTTTTCTTATTTTTTTAGCTGTGTCAAATAAAAGTCAGTAAGCTATATTTTTATTAGTTATAGGGGTACATTATTCTTAGTCTAAGTTATAGGGTGAGAAGTTGCCTTCATTTCACCTTCATTTTACTCTCTGTATGCCACAGACAAGCCAAAAATTACAACTGAACATTTATTCACCAAGATAGAGTTGCCAACCGTCCTGTTTTCCCAGGACATGGATGTTCTGTTTGTCAAGGATGTTCTAGATTAGTAGTGTCCTGGGACATCCTGGATAGTTTTCAGGCAGCGTCCTGGGTTTCTAAAGTTTAAAATTCGCGCGCATTTTTTATAAATTTAAAAATTTAAAAACCCCCCGACCAAAAAAATTAACTCTAAAAAGTAACAAATAATATTTTAAACCTATTATAATGGGCATGATGACAGATTTTTAAATACCTTTCCTTATTGTAGGTACACGTCTCCTAGTTTCGAAAAAAAGTTTATTTCAGCAATAAACACAACTTTTAACGTAAATTAATGTATTTTCTGCTATCTGCTAATTTGAATTAAGCGCGAAAACGCTCGTAGGTGTCATGGCGTCGGCTTGCTCGTACACTTCAAGCAACACGATGACATTAACTGAGACGTGACGTCATTCCTTTTGATTGGCCTTTCAGATAACATGGCCGATTGCTGTATTTAATACTTTTATTTTAATGAAAATCTGATTAAATCTTAATGTTTATATTAAAACGGGATCATATTTTAGAACTTTTTTAGCATATATTTTTCTGTAAAACCGTTTATTCTCTGATTCTTTAATAGTGTCATCATGCCTATTATCATCAGGCGTCGCGTCGGGGGACCGCTAAGTGAGAAAAACAGGTGTAGTCACAGATTGCAACAAAAGAATTTACTCCGAAAAATTCGCAAAATCGACTCAAACGTTAACGTCGTCTGCCCTCACTTTTCTCCCCAACGCGACGCCGCTTGGAAAATAAAAATACTTGAACTCACATAATATATGTGACGATGATAATTATAACAGGTTTAAAATATTAATTGTTAGTTTTTAGAGTTAATTTTATTGGTCGGGGGTTTTTACATTTTTTAATTTAATTTTTACTGTACATAAGTTACAAGGAACCACAGTTGAAAAGGCTGTAGTATATTTGGGCAAAAAAACTTTTAAAGGCCAAGCCTACGTGGCTTTTAGCCGCGTAAAAAGTTTAGATGGGGGTCGCTATATGCGATCTCGACCAATGGAAGAATTGCACAGATTGAGAAACAATAAAGATTAAACTTTGGTCCTTTTAGATTTTTAGCAAAAATATAAATCGGTTTATCCGTTTTATTCCGGCATTCCAGGGTTTCATCCGCCACATCTCATTTCCAGCATCAGGTCCTCGTCAATTAAAAACATTAAGAGAACTAGTCAAGGCAAATTCAACGAGCCCAAACTCGATGGGTTTACTAAAAGGTAGACCAGGGTTACGTCTCCTATCTTCGAGCCCTAAATGCAGACCAGCTCAGTGGTTCCAGAAGACATTAGTGTTTCAAATGTCAGATCCCACATATGCTTGCAAGTAAACTGAGCGTGTAACATTCCTATCACACCTAACAAACTACCTGATGACCTTGAAGTCCTGAACCGATTTCCACTAAACATAGCTAAGAACACTCTGGACTGATATACCTTTCAATAAAAAAAAACGCATTAAAATCGGATCATCCGTTTGGGAGCTACGATGCCACAAACAAACACGGACACATACACATTTACATACACACACAGACACGTCGAACTTATAGCAACCCTACACTAAGAGATCTATTGCTTCTTTGGGGTTATTCGGAAATGAAAGTTATTCTTAATGGCATAAACAGGTGAAACTTTTCGTATGAAAATTGGAAAATACAAACGATACTATAGTCCGGCCAACGAGACGAGATAAAGAATGTAAACAAACAGACCGTTACCAAGTTACTATTGCGAGAGCGAGCAATAATTATCTCTGTCCTTATCACACGTATGCAATAATGGCGTCAGTTAGTCAACGACAGCTTTTGTTGCCTGTTTCGTGGTACAGGAAAGCAGTCAGTACACAGTTGTCAACATTTGGTCGCGTTTTGACGGGAAGTCGAAAAAGACATCATGTTGTGCTCTTGTTTTATTTTCATGTTATTGGTATAATTTTGAGTAATATCGGATAAATTTGATGGCATTTGGTTTGATATAGGTTAATTACAGTGCATAAGTGTTGTGAAATAAAATAACAGTGCGAAAATATGTTTATACAGCTTGCCTCCAAAATTCCATTGGTCACGTTTTGGTAAAAAAGCCATCGCTTTACTTGAATTTATGACTGACTTGACTGACTGATTACTGACGACTTACTGACTTTACCTATTATTACTCGTCCAGTTATAACGAAACTGGCAAAAACGTGATGTAAATATTGTTACGTCCTATGGGTAATAAAATACCGTTTGCAACGTAGAAGTTGTTTATTGTCTCCTTATACAAAAATCCACTCAACAGAATCCAAATCACCAAGCACAATCACTATAGTCAAATATCTTCTTCCTTGTTGCTTGGAGTGATCGCTTTGATTTCACTTCCGGAACTAAACTATGTCCTGTCGCGGCCCGGTGCGTGCCTTACATTCTTACATACGGCTACCCACGGTTCTCTAGAATTTTCCCGAACTACCTAATACAATAGGCCCGTCCCGAACCTTCCTTTATGTTACTATCGCAATTATAGTTATGTACAGTCATAAATAATAGCCGCGGCCCGCGATGTAGACAACCTATACATGTACGCATGTATTAATCCTTATCTAAATAAATGTTAATTAACTTCGTCAATTCAGATTAAAATTGTACAAAATGTAATCAAATAAATACTTTAGAAGATGATATTTTGTTTTACCATAAATCATAACATCCCCCGGCGCGCGTTCTCATCACGCATCTATTTCTTGCCTTTAGTACTTAAATAGGTTTTTGTAAAATAAATTTTAATGTATATCACTTAATCGCTCGAGCGAAGCTGGGCCGGGTCGCTAGTATATGCTATGTATATAATTTATTCAAATAAAAATGTTTTGAACCCCTGAAACTTTGTTTACATTTTTTATCACGTCTCGTTGGCCGGACTATACGTAATTATTCTTAGTGCCTACCAGTGGTGCCTACCGTGGTGCCTACATAAGTTTGTCTATTTAATGTTAGTAGCGTCACCTATGAACAACAAATAGAACTATTAAGTAGGCATCTGCCTGTAGTGTATTACTATCTAGTTTATGACTGAGTGTGTAGATGTCGCAGTATTACATGAAACGATGTATAAATTTAATGAAAATTAAAATTATGTATTGAAAATTTGAAATGTTGATAAGTACGTATAACTTACTCAAAATTTATTGGTAACAAATTAGATAGAGAAATACGTTTAGGTTTAACTTATATAAATGTTTAAAATATCGTAAAATCCCTAGGTACTTTACTTAGGCGGAAGGCTAGTGTATAATAAATATGTGTACTATAAACAATCAAAATAATAATTAAAGGTGAGTACAATAACTACCTATGTAAAATTATTTTTAAAAAAGTGTTAGAAGTTTTTATTCTAAATGAAAATAATAGGTAGCATAAGAATCGTTTTAATGATTTTCAGAATACCTATTTAACGTTTTTCAGAATCCTAAATGAAAATAATTTAAATAGGTAACTTTTCAACGGTTCCTTTCCCTTTAATTATGTAAGAATATGTAAGAATATTGTTTTTTCTACGTCCATGGTAGGTATGAATGGTAATCAGTGAGCTTTCATAGAAACCTCATTCATAAAAGTTCTTAAAATGTAAGGCAGTTTAACAATGCAATTAAAGCAAAATTAAAGTCAACGTTTGTTAGGTGTCAAAGCATTGATTTTCAAATAAAATTTGCGTTCATTTGTTTTTATGTGGAATGTCGATAATTTTGGATGTAGAGTGCATTGCTTGCAACAAAACGTTGCAAAAAATTAGCCACAACCCGCGCGAAGTGTCGCAGAAAATGGGAAAGATTACAAACAGCAGACGGTCTCGTACTCCTAATTGGTCGTTGGACGAGAAGCAGTACCTTCTAGAATTAATTAAGGAGCGTAAAGAAGTAGTAGTGACAAAAAGTAACAACGGACCCAATCATTCAGAGGAGAAGGATGTAGCATGGAACGATATATTGTACCAGTTGGCAGTTAAATTTGGTAGCAAGTTTTCTGGTTTCTCAATTAAGAAAGTTAAAACACAGTGGCAAAATATGAAACGTATTGCTCGAGAGGAAATTATTCTGAATGGCGCATCTCTAGCTAAATGTACCAAGCAGTCACAGGAGGTCTGTAATATCCTAGAATCTCAGAATGCTGCTGATATTAAGCTAGCTATGGAAAATATGGATAAGAGTGAGAAACTTATTGAAACTACTATGTATACTGATGTTGAAATTAAGTCTGAAACTATTGATGAGTAAGTGACTTATGTACTTTATTGTGATTAACATTAAATTTGGTTTGATATACATAAGTAGGTATCTATTTTAAGTTAGTTATTTACTGTGTACTAAGTTTTTTAAATAAGAACAATTATGTATTTATTTTATAACTAAATTAAGTATTCACACGGCTCTTTACTCTGTATATTATGCACACGGACAAGTAAAAAAAGTAATTATGCAATACTTAATAAAAATACTACTTTTTTTGTAACTATTACTTCCAGAGATATTAGCCAACCCAGTGGCAGCAGTTTGTGTCACATAGGTAACCAACAAAATAAGTCTTTTGGAACACTTACTTTAGAATCTTCTGCATCATCAAGTTCAGAAAACATTGATATTGATATGCCTGATGAGGTCATAAATACTAGTATCCCAGAGAATGACAATAATATGAAGGATGTCTCAACAGAAACAGATTTTTTCAGTCTCAATGATTCTAACAGTATCAGCAAATTTGAAAAGGAATTTGCAATCTTTTTAAAGTAAGTAATATTTATTTTTGGAATTTAATATCTTATTGTAGGTGTACTCACCAATGAAAATTATAATTTCATATTTCCAGATATTCAGCTACAGAGAAAGAGATAAAAATGGAATCATTGAAAGAAGAGAGACAAGTTATAAGAGCAATAAGAGAAACAGCTGAATTGAATAAAATTATAGCTGAACAAAGACTGAAACATGTGTTATGGATCAAAAAACAAGAAATGACGTAAGTTTACTGAGGAATTAGAGAAAATTGAAATGAAAATAAAATGACCTGTGTGAAGTGGTTACCATACCGGACTGCCGATCGGAGGGTCCCTGGTTCGATTCCTGGTGAAGCAGAAATTTGAATGATTAGTTTAAATTTCTGTTCTTGGTCTGGGTGTTTGTGTGTGTCCATGGTACCCACGACACAGGGCATATCTTCCCTACTGTGGGGCTATGAGTGTGAAACGTTATTTATTTATTATAATGCATAAAAAAATTATGGAAAGATAGAGACTGAAACTAGTTATGTAAAAAGATTCTAGTGTCAGTTTTAATTATTCCCGCCATTAATTTATATTCAGTCTGTGGCACAACACTGTGGGTGGTTAGGAATGGTTAGGACGATTGTAGTACAATAACGTTCTGAAAAATGTTAATTATTTTTAAAACATTACTGAGCATTCCAAAAAGTTAAAAAAATCCCTTAAAACAAATGCCATCATTAGGTATATTGATTTAATTTATGTTCGTTATTTTTAGGAATACCATAGACATTATAATAGGTCTGTGAGCAAGACCAAAATAAATCTAGCTGTTCCTGCCCGTTAACTGTCAATCTATCTATCTGTCAATGTCATTATTTCGATTGAAGGCGAATTTGTTCCAGATTAATCGTAAATTTATTTTTTCATTAGGTATTTAAGAGCATTTATTTTTAAAATAATCATGAGTTTCTTAGCGAGAACACGATCATCATTAATGCCAGCGATTTATAACATGAGGTGAGACCATTTTTCTACCGGCGTGTTAGGTTACGCAATCCTAAAAATATTGTGATAAGAAAACTTTTTTGGTACATTTTAATCATTTCATGTTTGTATAATATGTCTAATATTTTTCATTTTCGTATATCCACCTTACGACTTAAATGAGATACAAAGCCGTTGATATTTATCATACCTACCTACTTTGTGTTCTTTAGCTGTGATACTGTTTATTTTTCATGACAATAATAGCCTATTAGGAGTTATTTTGGTAGCACTGCATCACAAAAGGTGATGTAGTTACGTTTTCGTATAATTGAGGTGAGGTAGGGTACAACACAATAATCTTAAACATTATTAGGTAAGCCAAGATTGTCCTATCATTATTTTAATTATCTAATTAAAATATTAGAAGTTGAAATTATTGAAATTGAAAATAATCTATAATGATTCACATTTTGCTGTGTCAAAAATACAAACACATATACATTTACGTTTACAGAAAATGTTTATCATTGTCTTCACCTTGTGTTTGTTGATTACAATTTCTTGGATTCATGTCCATATTTAGTTCAGAGGTGTATTATTTTACTATTTACATAAATAACGACATAACTAAACAACATAATAAGTAGCTTTAAGTGTTTTTGTAATTGTTTCATGGTTTGTAATGTTGCTTTCCTTTGCTTTTGCACAACCACTTCTCTTCCCAGAGGTTAGCATAGAACGCAAGCGATCTATACGACTAAAGCAGACAGGCGCAGTTGGGTGTAAGATGGGATGTCAGCGAGTGGCAAAAATTTCATGCGAGTTTCTATGCTTCGGTGGACACGTTAAGCCGTCGGTCCCGGTTGTTGTCGTTAGATAGCAGTCGTTAAACCTTGTTGGAGGCCTTATAGGCGGTTTGAAAACATCCAACATCAGGTTGGCCACTAACCGGCATCTCCATGAAACTGTTTCAGAATGTATTCCGGTGAACCTGGCTCTGGTGCTGGCAAGGGTGGCGGTGGTGGTGGCGCCATCCGTGAGGCTGGCGGTGCATTCGGAAAGATGGAGGCTGCTCGAGAGGATGAATACTTCTATAAGAAGGTTAGAGCTTGGTAACATTTCATGAGTGCTGTGACATAGATAACTACAAACTGTGACAATATAACTACAAGGTGGTAGAATGTGAAGGTTCGACCTGAGTATTACCGCTGCTGCACCCATTTGCAGTGCAGCAATGCTATTCTGTTTCGGTGGAAAGGTTTTGCTGGCCATACGCCAGCAAACGTAACATCCATCCATGAGGCGACCATCAGCCTCCGGAGTAGCAGCGCAGCCATATGTATACGATCTCAGAAAAGATTAGGACATGCTTGAGGTTGACCAATGGCTGTAGTGACCACTTTACCCAATTGACACCATTTGGCCTGCTTGCTTCACTGCTACTTCATTTAAATAAAATACCTGGACGCCCGAGCGTTGCTCGGATAAATACAATACAAAAAATACTTTATTGCACCAGATTTTATACAATGAGATAACATTAAATTGTTTATTTTCTAAAAAAATATTTTCTTGGTTTAGTTTAAAACGAAACAATCATTTGCTTCGTGTTACTTAACAAAGCCATCTGAAATAGCTCCTAATAAAAAAAGTTATTTTCATAAAAATGAAAAATAGACAATATGGTTTTGATCGAGATTTGAATCCGGGTCTCTAGTTCCGCAGTTAGCTCACGCAACCATTCGACCACGGAAACTTTAATTCAATGAACGAAATTTTCATAGAGCTCTTTCAAATCGACGTCACAATACAGGGAGGAGCGTTTGCCTTTCTAGACAGTAGCGTAACTCAGCCCGATTTTTAAAATTTGAACAAATGACTGCGCGTAGTGCTAGGGTTGGTGCCTACAAAATGATGGGTTGCTTATTTTTATACAATACACACCCAACACCTATATCAATGAAAGCGACTAACTTGCAGAATACCATACGGTATGGTGTCAAATCGCGTACCTAGTACATTACAACTAGCCATAAAAACAATTAAAATCCGATCAAGTTTGCCGTTACTACATAATGTCAGATAGCTCTTTTTTATAACATAACTCAAAAATATATCAAGGAAATGATAATAAAACCTAAAAAAATAAATAAATAAAAACAGGTCAATAACAAATAAATAATTCTACGGCTGGTCTATATATACCTACCTACCTTTAAAAAATCATAAATCATCCATTTTACTACTAAATAACACGACATAATAATATTCATAAAAAAGCTCTCCTTCACAGGCAGCAATGCTCAGAAGACTCCCTGTAGTTACCCGTAAGCGGGGGTGATCGCTTCATCACCTTTATTCATCAGTCTAATAATAATAGTCTGGTAATAGTATAATAATAATAATTCATCAGTCTAATAATAATGGTGATAAAAGACTACCTATTGTAAAAAAACGGCACTTGAAAATTTAAGAAAAAACAGGTCTCAAGGGACACCCGGAAGGAACGAAGTTTTATTTTTTTAATTTCTGCGCTTAGTAATGTTTTTTCTTCTTTCTGCATTAGTTTTAGGTTAGGGTGTCAACAAAGCTAAGCAATGTCGAGTGCGGTCAAAAGTAGGATGGGTGGCCAATAGTGGCCACTAAGCAACATCAAGTGCGGTCAAAAGTAGGATCGGTGGCAATAAATCTGAGCAATGTCGAGTGCGGTCATAAGTAGGATGGGTGGCCATTAAGCAACATCTAGAGCGGTTATAAAAAGGATGGGTGTCAACAAAGTTAAGCAATGTCAAGTGCGGTCAAAATTAGGATGGGTGGCCAATAGTGGCCACTAAGCAACATCAAGTGCGGTCATAAGAAAGATAGGAGTCAACAAAGTAAAGCAATGTCGAGTGCGGTTGCTATAGTTGTAAGCCGCACTTCTTACAACTATAGCAAAAAGTGTCGTTACAACTTTTCGTCTTAATTTTTTCCGTCTAGCCCCCTTTCGCAACGCGTGATAAGGAACTTCGTTCCAAAAGATGAATTTATGAAACTCTATTTTCAGTCCATAGCGCAATGTGGCACTGCGTACTATTAGCTTACTTAGTTTACTTAGCGGCCGTGTAAATGACAGTTGTCTTTGTGCGTGTGTCAATTCGGCCGATAGTATGAAGTTACTTTACTGTATACTTATATCTATATTGTGTCGACGTTGTCATTTCTTTGAACGTCGGATTGGCGGATGGTAGTAGCGGAGCCCAAGAGTGGATTTTCGGATTTACTCGAGCGCGTCAGATTAAGATATGGGGTACACCTTGCATCCTAAAATAAAATAGCTAAATTTCTTGCCATTGAAATCGACTCAAATTTAAATTGAAAAAATCATGTAGAAATAGTATGCCAAAGACTAAATAAATTCATATACGCATTACACCATCTTTCAAAAGTAGCAAATAAAAAACAGCATTGATGGCTTATTACGGATACGTGTGTTCGGTACTAAGATACGGATTACTCTTATGGGGGAATTCAACTGACTTCAATAGAGCATTTATTATACAAAAGAAATGTGTTAGGGCCATTTAAGGTGCGGAACCTATGGACTCCTGTAAGCCAATATTTAAAAAAAAAACTAAATCTCCCGCCATTGCCATCAATGTACATCTACGAAAGTCTGATATGTGTCAAAAATAATCAAAATCGATTTGATACCAAAGATGATACATTCTCCAATCGGCATCGGGGTCAATTGCATAGACTATTATCTTATACGGCATGCTATTCGAGAAACAGCTTTGTGATGTGCATCAAGATTTATAATTTGCTGCCATCTCGGTTAAAAAAATCTAACATTAAATCGGTTCCAGGGTTTTATTTTTAAATTATTGATTAAGAACTGTTTTTATTCCACAAAGAAATTTATAGAATATTGTCATCAAACGCTTGGCTAATAAATTATAAATTTTTATTCAATTATTCAAATATTATCATTACTATTAATATCTAATATTATTGTTATTAAATTATTATTTTTATTATTTAAAAAAAATTGACATGTACCTTCGGGTATGAAATTGCATTTAATATCCTTAAATTTTAAAAAGTAAATTAATTATTTAACCTATAGATTAAGGATATACTGTTATCACTAAAGGCACGATGACTTTATCTTATTTATTAATAAATATTTGCCCACCGAATAGGTCGGTATTGTCGGTAAGACACGCATGAACAATATTGTAAGATTTTTATCGTAAAATGTACCGTGTTTTATGCAAATAAATATTTCATTTCATTTCATTTCCTGTCGAGTACTGCCACGATTAATAAAATACCTTCTATATGGGTACAATATTTTTTTATCTTACTTCCGGATGTCAAAATAGTCAGATTAGAATACGCCGTTACCGTTGAACCATGAATTTTAAATAATAAAAATCTCTCTCCACTGGTTAAACGCAAAACGTCATAAAATATAATATAATATTTTAAACTTCCTACCACCCAACCTATAAAAAGCACAAGGTCCTGATGACGCTTGAGGAAATCCACAATGAGCCTCGTGGGCTCCCCCGTTTGACAGCGTTTACGCCACAATATTATTAATACTCTCCAATAGATGTCAGGAAGAGTCATAATTTTCAGTTTATATTTAAATTGATTATCATTGAAAATATTTTTATACAGTTAAAAAATTCCAACAATAAAAATTATGTGGATCGATTTATCACCCCCGAAACCAGGGTACTAAATTTCATCAAAATATTTGGAGCGGTTTCCGAGATTCAAAAAATATATTTAGATACATACAAGAATTGCTCGTTTAAAGGTATTAGATAGATAAAATAAAAAATGAAGACTATGAAATCTGTATTAGTAAATAAAAACAAAGTCCTGATAACACCTGTTTCATGATTATTTAAAAACAACTCTTAAGGAGGAAAATATAATTTTATATCAGAATCTTTTGACTCAGAACTTGAACCGCATACATCCCTGTTCCATAAAAATTCCTATAGTACCTATTTGTGTTCAAAGCTAAAAAATTAATGTGCTAAGTCACAAATTTGTAAATATTATTTAAGCTTTTAATCTTCTATCAGATTTAATTTTATTCACTGCTGCGAATTTGTGGGCAACCTAATAAACAATTATTTCGTTTACTAATTTTTAACCAGAACATTACGAAATATATTACAATTAACTCTATTATTGTTATTGTGTTTATGTCTAGACCCATGGCATACCATGAGTATGTAGTATATAATATATAGACATGTAGGTACCTAATACCACAGAATACATAATAGTACAGGTACAGAAGTCTATTTCTAGAACTCTTACCTTTTCCGACGAAAACAGGGTTGTCTTCTTTTAACCTTTTGACCGCCATAGTCACCTATGCTTGACCAGCACTTGCGGGCTCCGGACGCCAACGATGTCTATAGTTGACAAAAAACCCAATCCATAAAAATAAGAAATAAAGACATTGGAAATAATAACTGGTATTTTAATTCTACATTCCTCAAAAAAAGAAAGTCTCAGCAACATGTGAGGGTAAAAAACAGGAACTTTAGAGCCACAAGTACTGAGAAATATTGAACTAAAACACATGTACTTTTATCTTAGTAAATTCCATGTCCAGCACGCCAAAGTCGTCTATGTTTGACAGCTAGTGTTGTAATGTTACATACATTGAAAACTATTTAAAAATTAACTCAAACGTTTTATTTACATATAATATTATTTTGATATTTGTATAAAACAGAAGGTACTGTTCCAAAAGTAACTGTAAATATGGTATTGTTATTTTTTAATTACTTAACGATATTTGCATCAAGCCGCTGTAACGACACTATATTTTTACCGGGATTTCAACTCTAGCGCATCCCTAGCGCGTGTCGACCGATAATCAGTTCAGTTCACTGGGCGGGCGCCGTGGTCAAGGATAAACGACATGCTGATGACGTCATATGCGAAGCGTTTGTTATAGTGCAGAACTTTGAAGAGTAGATGAAGAATTTTCGATATTATTTCTTCGATAACATCGATTTTTTTTTCTTCACTTATGGCATCGCAAACTCTGCATATTGCCAGCGTCAAGTATAATTTTTGTATCACGTTTTTGCCAGTTTCGGTGAAACTGAACGAGTAATAATAGGTAAAGTCAGTAAGTCGTCAGTAAACAGTCAGTCAAGTCAGTCAGACATTCAAGTAAAGCGATGGCTTCTTTACCAGAACGTGACCAATGGAATTTTGGAAGCAAGCTGAAAAAACCTATTTTCGCGCTGTTATTTTAATTAACAACACTCGTGCACTATAATTAACCTATATCTAACAAAATGCCATTAAGTTTATCCGATATAACTCAAAAATACACCAAGAAAGTAAAAATAAAATAAGAGCACAATATGTTTTCGACTTCCCGCCAAAAATCCCCTAACATCGATTTCGTAATCGTTACTCAACATGCGATAGGGGTACATCTCTATGAAAGTTAAAAAAGTAAATATTAGCGGCGCCATTGTCGTCCAGTCGTGACAATGACGTCATCACTATGGAAAGTAGTGTTGTGGTTTACTACTATTCTATTGTAATGTTTGGTTTTTGTTTATGTACTAAATATATGTACATACATACAAAGAGAGGGAGATACCACAATATTCAATGAAACAGCCCAGATAATAAGTATCTAGTTATTGGACAAAACAACCAACAAAAACAAGTAATTGCGTGTTAGTGTTACCAACAGTCGATATCCATATTATATCGACTTTTGGAAACACTATTCTTTTCGTAGGTATTCTTGTTTACTTTTTGCTTTGGCGTACAGGACTCGGAAATGCCTTTGTGGCGTGGCGCTCAAAAGGTTAAAAAATAAATGAATCTAAATATTGAATTACCATTTTTGTAGTACTCTAGAATACAAATGACTTTCAAAATAAAAACGTAAGGTGTTAAGAGTACATTTGTGCCTTATATTACTCAAATATGTTGAATCACGCCGCCGTACTATTAATACCTTTGTAAACAAAAGACGTTTCAGATCGTATCACACCGGTCATTGCAGCTAGAAAGAGGTTTAGGGAGCCAAAAAAAAAACGTCAAATTCGGATCGATCTTTGTTATGACAATTAAACACTGCACAGTATCTGTTTACCTTCTTTTTCTCCATGTTTTAAACAATGCAACGAACAAATGAAGTACCTATATAATCAAAGGAAAAACGGTACAAACCTTACGCGTACTTACGTCACTCACAGGCCACAGCTCGCGCGTGGGGCCACACCTGAGGACCTACTCTATAAGCATCCGTCCGTAAGTTCTAACATTTTCAGAATCATTTTTGGCATACTCAGATCGTTTTTTTTTACGAATTATTAAGATAAGCGTTTTCATTGATGACATTAAGCTACTGAATGAATAATTTGCTAGAATTTCTTCAATCTTATCCAAAAATTAGGCCCGAAAATTCACTTACTTTCGGATACGGGCGTACAGAGTAGGCCCTCTGACTAGCCGTCTCGGATGGGCCGCTTTGCGTAGGTACATTTTTGATACCTACACGGGAGTGGGACAGGCCTGCTAATAATAGGTACTATTTTTAATACACACTGTATATTAAATTATATTGGTGTGAGTGTTTTTAACGTCATCGGTTAAGTTAATCGACCTATATATTATGAGTAATCATGTCACATAATCAAAGCGAGCCTTTTCTTAACTGTTGACTAACTTATGGTAATTGTATTGCAGCAAAAGGAGCAGCTACAAAACATTAAAGGTCATTTGGACAAGGAGATCTCATTCCACCAGGAGCAGATCAAACGCCACGAGGAAGCAATCAGGCGTCACAAGGAACAAATGTCTCAAATGGCGGAGAAGTGAATACATAATCAAATCCTAGTTTTCAGCAATATTGCTTAAAATATACTTGACTTACGCATACTTAATTACTACATGTATGGTTATTTTTAAGAATATTTTTTTGCCTTAATTTTATTTAGTTTACAGTAGAGGAATAAAAGTTACTGATACAAGCAATTTATATTTGTGTTTTATTTGGCACTATCAACTACTGAATTATTATTGATTACTGATGACTGAAAAAATATGTATGGTAACGAACGCGACAGCAATCTAGCCAATTGGTGTAAGTGGTCGCTGCAGCCCATGGACATCTACATACAACCTCGAGCAAGCATAGGTAAGTCTTGTCCGAGTTCGTATGCAGTTGCGCTGCTACTCCGTAGGCTGGTGGTCGCCTCATGTAAGTGTGGCCGGCAACTGCACCTTTCCACCGAAACGCAATAGAGTTGGTTCACGGCAGAAGTGAGTGCAGCGGTGGTACTTCCCCGGGCGAACCATAATAGTTCTACCACCTACCAAATTGTATTTATAATAATTATTAACAGCATTGCGTATGCAGTCCTCGATCCATTATTACCAATAATATGCTGTAGGTAACCGCCGCCGTGTCGCTCTAACATAATGAGTACAATACCAGACCCAGTTTTGCATCATTCTTAGCTCTCATTAAATAACCTACTGTAACCCTCTGTTAATTAATAAAAGTGAAAGTCCCGTCAAACTTGGTCCAGCCCTTTCGGACATTTGCTGTAACAAACAGTCAGAAAAACAGTAGTCTTGAGTTTCTCCTTATTACATCAGCTACCTGACAGTGAGTCTCGTCAAAATTGGTCCAGCCGTTTCAGAGATAAGCCGGAACAAAGAGACAGACAAAATGAAAGTAGCCTGAGTTACTATTTATTATATCCGCTACCTGCCAGTGTAAGTCCCATCAAAATCGGTCCAGCCGTTTCAAAGATTAGCCGAAATAAACAAACAGACAAAATGATAGTAGCCTAAGTTACTCCTTATTACATCAGCTACCTGCCAGTGAAAGTCCCTTCAATATCGGTCCAGCCGTTTTAGAGATTAGCCGGAACAGACAGACAAAAATTGTAAAAAATGTTATTTTGGTAGATGTACAATATAAACATTCATATGCATGTAGTAAAAAACAGACACTCTAATTTTATTTATTTGTATAGATTAGGGATGTTGCGGATGCAGATTTTTTCACATCCGCGGAAGCGGATACGGATGCGGATTTTAAGAGACTCACATCCGCGGATGCGGATGCGAATCTGTGCAAAATAACAGCTTAAGTGTAAAAAAGACCCTTATTTATCTAATAATGAAGTACTTAGTAAATTAATTTACAATGTAATTAATTATTTTAGTAATAAAATTTGTATATTGGCGCATTATATTTAATGAAAAGTAAAGGGTTCGTATATTAATCCTGCACTACAAAATAACTATTTACTTGGAAGACTGGTGCAGCTGATAAGAATGCGTGCTATTTTAAACATCACTTTCAACTCGCTTCGATTTGCACCACCATTTAAGAGAACAGTCTTTAAAATTATATCGCTTTTTATTGCGAAACCTAAGTTACTCCTTCTTGAGAATTGTGCCAGAGCTGACAATTTCTGGTGTTTCTTCACTTTCATCTTCAGTATCATCAAGGAAAGATCACTTTTAAAGCAGGGCTGACGTCCAGTACATGAGGTCGCAAATCGTTCCACATCTGTTGCACTTTCTGTCATTCTCATTCTCTTCGTTACTAAAATTGTTATGACTACCCTACGCTGTTATGGCTACGTATTGGTGTTAACACTGTAATGTTAGGGGCAAGTTTATTAAATAAATAAATAAATAAATAGAAGTGAATTGAAATAAAAAAACGAAATTTTGATTTTTTAGTACCTAGTTTATTTTATAATCATTTAAAATTTTATTTTATTTATACATATTAATTTGAAAAAGTTAAGAATTTCTTTATTCGCGTTTTGAAACAAAGTAAACTCTTCGGGATGCATTGATTTTAGATGATTTTTATAGATGATGTAGTACGATCACTTCGAGAATGTATTTTAATATTTTTAGTACATATTTTACAGTTTACACTGAGATCTGTCCCGGTCATTGTCAATAGGTTTAAAACAGGTCCAAGTTTCATAGGCATAGTTCACTTGTCCCCAATAAGTTATCAAGAGTCAAATTGAATTAAAAAAGCAGCACTTACTTTACTTAACGTACATAAACAACAAAGTTACATGTACGCGATAACATTATTTAACAAAAAGCACAATAAAAAGCTATAAACGTGTGTTTGACTATTTCCCACAAAACCACAAAAGTTAGCGTCAGATCTTGTCACAACTCATATACCAGGCGCGTTACTGAATTACCGAAATCCAAAACATAATTATTGTTTTCCAATTGGTCAATAAGCACGCGCGCGTGAGACGCGCCACTCGCGGGCCCGCCCCTTTCTTTCTAGTCGCGACATGTTACACATTCGCATCCGCATCAGCTCCGCATCGTTTTATGCGGATGCGAATGTCTAAATAGATGCGAATGCTCCGCGTATGCGGATGCGGATGCGAATATTCGCAACATCCCTAGTATAGATGCGAAAGCTTAGAATAAATACGTATAGAATGAGTGTCTTCATACAAGCGCGCTGTCAAAATTGAAGCACTAAATAGATTCCTACAGGTCACTATTATAACTACCTATATTATATATTATTAACTGTAAAATACTACAAAATATTGAAAACACTGAAAAGTTATTTTATTAGACTTCTTTTGTTTTTAAAAAGTGTTGTGATAAAAGCGGCCCGGCCAATAATCAATAAGACCTACTTTCTTGTTAGATGGTTTGCTGGTGAACAAGCGAGCCTTTTCTTAACTGTTGACTAACTTATGGTATTTGTATTGGGCTTATGTTTAACTTACCACCAGATATTGTATTCGAACACCAAATGTAGTAAATGATCACCAAATCTTAGCAAGCAAATTAATGCGCTATTTCTGTCTAAATAAACCTCCGGGAAAGGGGTTTAATGGTACCATGTCGACGGTCGAAAGTCCAACCTAACCTAACCGATCCCATTCAATTGAAATGACGAGTCCTTTTTGTATTTTTTTGGCGGGGGCTTCGCCCCCCACCTCCCCCCATTCAGAGGGCTTTGCCCCCCGAAACCCTCCTTCCCGGAAGTTTATTAACGCAGAAATAGCGCATTAATTTGCTCGCTAAGATTTGGTGATCATTTACTACATTTGGTGTTCGAATACAATTTGAAGTGCATTCGTGACTAAAATAGTTAGTAGTACTATTGTAATTTTAGACTTTATTTTTCTGGTGTTAAGTACCTATATATTTTTGGTAATCATTATATTTAACCCCTTTGTATTGCAGCAAAAGGAGCAGCTACAAAACATTAAAAGTCATTTGTACAAGGAGATCTTATTCCACCAGGAGCAGATCAAACGCCACGAGGACGCAATCAGGCGTCACAAGGAACAAATGCCTCAAATGGCAGAGAAGTGAACTAATCAAATCCTATATTTCAGCAATATTGCTATATACTTGACTTACGCATACTTCATTACTACATGTATGGTTGTTTTTAAGAATATTATTTTTGCCTTAATTTTGTTTAGTTTACAGTGGAGGAATAAAAGTTACTGATACAAGCAATTTATATTGGTGTTTTATTTGGCACTATCAACTACTGAATTATTATTGATTACTGATAACTGAAAAAATATGTATGGTAACGAACGCGACAGCCATCTAGCCAATCGGAGCCATGCCACAGCCAATTAGGAAGGAGTCATGTCTATATAAACCATAGACTTTAATAGTAAGTATTAGCCATTATTATGTATCATTCTGCTTGTCAATAAAAAAATGCAGAAGCTCTGTCCGTTTTATTTCTGGTTTGAACAGTATAGAAGGTTAGGCATGGCCCGGCGCCTAGCTATCTACACAGCTAAGCTAAATGGGGGCGGTCGGGTGTGTGATGGGTGACAGCTAGTACTACTAGTAGCTTCTGAGGGCAGGTTAGGCCGTCAGCCCCGGTTAATATCGAAAAATAGCAACCGTCTTGTCGGACGCCTTATGGGCGGTTTAAAAAGATCGGACGCCGGTTTGGCCTTCAACCCGCATTTAAGCAGCTTGATGGAATAAACTCCAGGCCTCCCCCAATAAAGGGGAGAGACTCGTGCTCAGCAGTGGGACTTCGATACTAGAAATTTTGATAACAATCTTTTTATCGGGGGAAATCTAACATGCAGGTCATGTAGGATTTCTTCATAGACTTATGATCTACTTAGATTTCTTGATCTACTTACAATTTTTACACTAAAACAAAAAAATATAAAACGAAAATTATAACTAACTATATACAATATTATACAAAAAAATATATATAAAAATATAAAAGTTTTACAAATAAAATAACTCATCTAAAGCGCCCGTGTGTGGCATGGTACCCAAGACACTGGCGGCATTGCCACGTTGAATCGCGAGGCTCAACCTTTGGGCAAAGTAGCCGCCAGCTCTTAGGTCACCACAAGCCAGTACAAGTTTGTGCGACATTTCAGACATGAATTTTTTCATGTCAGAAGACCACGGCCAAAACGTCTCTACTGCAAGCGCCGTAAATATGTAGGTAATTATCAGATAGATTAAGTACTATATTTACGACGCTTGAGACTTTGGGCCTGATCGGCCGCGGATCCAGCCTTTTCTGCGGACATCCTCGTGTATGATGGCGCTAAGGTGTCCACACAGGTCACATCACATCACTGGTTATCTTGAGTATTTTATTACAATGTACTCAGATAACCAGCAATGTATGCCAAACCGGCCCCTGCAAGTTGGCCAATGTAATCGCCCCATATCACAGACGAACTTACTTCTTACCTGATTAATAGATCTGGATGAAACTTTACGGACATAATAACACCATTTAATATACTTTGAATAAAAAGTTTCAATATTGTAGCTATTACAGAAAAAAAGTTATAGACTCGAGACAATTGTAAATTTGGTACTCACTGACTCATGTACTCACTGACATCTCATCAAAATGTTTGACCACTTCTAGAAGACCTACAAAGCTGAAATTTGGCATTTAGCTAGTCGTCAGGGTAAGAGTAATGGAAAAATTCGAATATTGTAAATTGGTCAAGTGCGAGTCAGGTTTTAGTCAAAATTATGTATAATGTTGGTAATACTTCTCTCTAAGACTTAAAAATCTGGGATTTGGCATGGGGATAGTCGTTAACATTTAAAAAAGTAAAGAAAACATCGAAAATTGGAAATTGGTCAAGTGCGAGTCAGATTATAGTTATTATCATTATGATATATAAAAATGTTGGTCATACTTCTCTAAGACTTGCAAATCTGAAATTTGGCATCGGGGTAGTCGTTAGCATAAAAAAAATATTATTTGGGTCCTACTGTTGTTTTAAATATATAGTACCATTGTTTGTTTAATGCACCCTACCCTCTAATTTCGAATTGTCTATTATATATTTCCTTCTGGGTTGTTTGGAAGAGATTGCTATTTGAAGCAATAAGACCGCCCTTTGCTTTCTTTTACATTGTATCCTCTAATGTATTTGTATTGGTGCGCAATAAAGAGTTTGTATTATATTGTATTATTATTGTAAAGGAAAACTTAGAAAATAGAAAATGGTCAAGTGCAAAAAGAAATCATAATACTTACACGAAAAAAAAATTTGAACATAAAAAAAAGAAATTATAGTATAATCAAAATTCATTTTAATAGATAACTAACTACGTTTTAAAATGAACTATAAACAAAACAATCCATTTCATCCCAAGATGTCGTGCACAGTATCGTATTGCAGTTTAAAATAAATGCTTAAATTATTACCAGTTACATAAAGCTATTATTACATCTGGTGGACCAGACACACTTCATTTTAATAATAATAATATAATATGAACAACGTTGCGATAGGTACCATAAAGCAAACTGAGCAAAAAGAAATGAAAACCCACCAAAAACATAAATGTAAAAATGTAGGCCAAGTTCTTGTACATAAAAAAAGAGTTGAAATCTAAACTACAGCCAAGTTAATAATAAACAGAACCGATATTAATCATTCGAACTTGGCGGGTTTTGAAATTTTAATGAAGGAAAAAAGTCCAACTCTAAAACTTACCTCCGCAAGATTTGCTCTTTTCAGAAGTATTCGTGTGATGAAAACCCGCCAAGTTGGAATGGTTAATATCGGTTCTGATTATTATTAACTTGGCTGTAGTTTAGATTTCAACTCTTTTTTATGTACAAAAACTTGGCCTACATTTTTACATTTATGTTTTTGGTGGGATATAAGGTTACGAATCACGATAGCCAACATTACAAAGTCGCCTATATTTCATTTAACAAAGCGGCTAAGTGCCGTTCAGCCAAGTTGTCCAATGGATTTTATTCAGCGACTTGGTTGAATGCTGGCGTTTAGTTACCGAACTAGCCTATCAAGTATCAATTGAGTGACTGATTTATCCACATGGCTGCGACACATACTTACATGCATACATACATATCAATAGATATATTCCATCGCGGCTCATCGGCTGGTGAAGAACGTAAGCGATCTACGCAGCTAAGTGCAACGGGCGCGGTCGGGTAAGAGATAGGTGACCAAATGGGCATGATGGGGAAAATTTAATTTGCGTTTTAAAGTCAAAGCCATATGACCATACTATAAAATAAAATGTTCATCAAACAAAAGTACAAGCTAGGCAATGTTGTTTCATCCTTTATTTACATATGAATGCACTGTTAGATGAATGTCATTCACTGTGACTAGGCGTTCCACTGAGCTATAAGTAATTACATTATTGTATAAAATACCAATATTTTATAATAGAGCTGAAGTTTTTCTCTATCTGCTCTATTCTTCAGCTCAGCATTGTCTAACATTATAATAAAGTACTCTGTGTTGTCTAAGCACAGCGCATCCAGAATAGACCATATTTTTTTGATCTTAGAACGATATTTAATATCTGTCAGTTGCCTTCAAACCTTGATCTAACACGTTCTGGTAAGAAGCTATCGCTTTACTTGAATATCTGTCTGACTTGACTGAGTGATTAGTGCTTAGACTAAGAATAATGTACTTACGTACTATAGACAGAGTCCTATTTTTCATTACGGCACGCTAAAGCGAGATCGAAATACACTTAATGAACTTGTTAGAAAGAGATGGGAGCGAGATTTTCTGTCCTTTACGGTGTAACCAGATTTTTTGACATTGCCCTTTAATTAAGTGGCAGACAAACTGTGGAAGTCGGGGTGACATTGTTGTTTTATCATATTTATGTGTTAAAATCGATTCTCTCTGCTGTAAATTGTGTTGTATTAAAAGCAAATAACATTTTTCGTGTTTCACAATATAGTGAGCTGCAGTATTTTAGGTTGTAAGAGCCGCAGTGAGCGTAAACAGGAAGGCTGCCGGAAGGCATTACAATTTACGCGTAAGTTCAATATTTCTTTTTAAACATGTACTAAATATGTGTTGTTTATATATAGATATTTAATTACTTTTGTCTTATTACTAGTCATTCAACGTAAATATAGTGAAATTCGTGAAAATAAACTTATATTTGTTCATTTCAAACATTGTCAAATGGACCTATTTACGCAAACCGGAACCAATCCACACTCATGCCGAAATTGAGTTAAGTACACAGAAAAACTTAAAATTGCACCTTCTATCGACCCTGTAAAGATCAAAATGATCTGACAATTTTGACAGAACAAAACATTTTCATGACATGTTTACCAATCCACAAAACATCAGTTGTCTAATACATTAAAAAGATTCATGCAGCATGATAACCAGACAATCTAAAAGAATATAAAAAGTTTTTTTTACATAAAGAACCACAGCATGTGGTTCCTTGTATTTTAAAAATTTTATCAATCACATAGAACCATGCAGGTTGGTTCTTGTTTGCATATTAAAAATGGAATAATGGTATGTGTTTACAAAGACTCACGTTACCTAAGTACATGGTTCTATCTTGTTATAACCTTGTCCTAACATATTATTATTATACTTACAAAATCAAGGAATCATGTTGTTTGAATCTTTATTGTTGTGTCATTTAGAAACGTACATATTATTATATTATGTACAATATTCAAGTCAATAATGCCACATTAAGTATTTTAATTTACAAAATTATTTAAGTCCTTTTTATGTATTCCTAAAATTTGACACATCATGTCTGTGTACTTATTTTTATTATATTTATTTATTTATTATTAGGTAGGTACCCAAATAATGGCACGTAAAGAACACTGTGACACATAAACAAAAAGTTTGATTTGAAAAAGTAACTAATAGTTTGCATGAAGAAACGGCTTGCAAACAGTAGGCAGATGAAGCTGTAGGTACCTAATCCTAACTTTTCTGCTACATTACTTAACGCCTTTGATGGACCTTCCCAGTGTTTTATGTCTTCTCAACTTCTGAATTCAACAAAAAAAAATATAAAGGAAGGCATAGCTACTACCGTTTTGATTTGTAACGCTTATATTGAGGCTGCTGTTGAAAAAAAAGCATAGAAGCACCTCTATATTCACCACTGACCCCTCGTCCTGTCATTACTGAAAATGCCGAAACTTCAGGTGCTATATGTGAAAATACTAATTGTTTTTATAATACTTTACTAGCCTCCAAATGTAATAAATGTGACTACTCATGAGAAATTATTTAAAAATTGCTGAACAGTTTGCGGTACCTGGTCCATGGTCCTGGTCAGACCAGGCACCGCTAACGAACGAACGGTGAGTTTTTAGTTTCAACGTTTCCGTTCTGGAAATTTCGATTTACACAATGAGCTTCGTGGACGACCTTATATTCATTTGAATAACGAACAATTGAACGCGATAGTGGAATCAGATCAATCTCAAACCACTTCTGAATTAGCAGCAGCCTTCAGCGTAAATGACAAAATGATAGTTATCCATATGCACCAAATCAGAAAAGTCAAAAACTCGAATAGTGAGTACCGCACGAGTTGTCTGAAGCAAACGAAGAAACAGGCGTCGCTTGCTGCGTTTCTTTACTCAATCGTCACAATAATGAGAGGATTTTGAACCGTATCGTGACTTGTAATGAGAAAGAGATCCTATATGACAATCGGAAGCGATACCTATTCACAATGGCTTAAACCTGGTGAACCGGCAAAACTTTGCGCTAAGTGAAAACTGAACAAAAGAAGACAGTGGTTAGTGTTTGGTAGACCAGTGCTGGTGTTATCCACTACTGCTTCTTGAGATCAGGCCAGACAATTACTGCAGACTGGTATTGCCAATAATTGCAAACAATGATGGAAAAGCTCGCCATAAACAACCGAGACTGGTGAATTGTTCTAGCCCACTGCTCATTCAGGATGTGGGAGCCGCTACACAGGACAACGCTAGACCACACACTGCACATCAAATGGTGGCCAAGTTATATAGAGGCGCTGCGGTTGCCCCAACCAATAACCACTTTTTTCAAAATTTGGATAACTCTTTCAAAGATAAAAATTCAAATCTGATGAGGCAGTCAAAACCGCCTTCAAAAAGTTTAACGACTCTCGCTCCCAGTATTTTTTTCCAAAGAGATCAATAATCTGCCTATAAAATGGCCGAAATGTATCGATAACAACGGCGCATACTTCGATTGAGTAAATAATAATTTTATTAAAAAAATTTGTTTCAGTTTTATTATATTAAACGGCAATTTCATATGTAAGGACCTCATACAAAAGAAATAATGTTAAGGTATGAAACTTTAAGATTTACATGAAAACAAATTTGAATGAAGATAACTTAGTAGTGGACATAAAAAATGCTCGTGGAAGACAATATGTTGTAACAAAGGAACTTATGGAGCCCCTTTGGCCAACAGGAACAACAGGCCTGTCCCTGAGGCCAAGCTGAATGACTTAAAACGTATGCTACGCCTTATTTATTTGAGGCTATGCCTGATACCGCAAGACACCAACGATTTTACAATAAACTTCTCGGAAACGCAGACAGATGATATTGACGGTTTTTCAGGACAGTCTGATTTTGAAATAGAATTTGATTTTAATTAAGTAATGTGTTTTAGTAATTGAGTGGTTTTGGTACTCCAAGAAATATTTTCGATTTTTTATACATTTCCAAATATTATATTGATGATATTGATGATACTTTAAGTTAAATTTAATTTTTCAGTAAAATATTACACAAATAGTATGTGAATTTTAATGTTACGCCTAATGTAATTAAAATAACAGAGAACCAAGCCACACACAAACAGTTTTGCAAAAAGGAACCATCATGTTTTTTTTAAATAAATTTATGAATTATAAACGATATTTATCAAAAGTATATATGAGTTGAAAGAACTAAGTAAGTTGTACAATATTTAAATATAAATATTTTTAAAATTGCAATCAATTTTATTGTATACAAAATTTGCATAAAAACGGCTTTTTCTCAAAACTATCAATGTGTGGGTTGATTCCGGTTTGCATAAATAGGTCCAAATTCGAAATTGTGTTGTCAGATCTCGAATCAAAATATCCTGCCCGTATTACTAAAAAATTAACCATCTTATTGAAATATAATAATTTTTAACAAAAACAGTGACCATAAATAATAAAATCAAAGATTATGTGTTACCTCATTAGTAGTTAGTTACATTTCAAGCGGGAGGCTCAAATCCCACCTGTTTATATATAACTATTTAAGTGGAGACCAGTAAAATGTTATAGGCTGGGTGGACATTATGAGCATTTTCCCGACATATTAAATTTCACTCAGACAGACTATAAAAAGGTACTCCATACATTTGGTATTAGACATTATAAGAAGTTTACCAGACGAATTTCATCTCATGTTGCTGTCATATTTTTTTCAGTTTTCCAACTGACGCTCTTGCCGAAAATAAATGGATTCAGGCCACTGGACGTATTGACTGGCAACCATCAATATAATTCCGAATTTGTTCGGTCTATTTTGAAAGCCATTTATTGACCAAAAGGATAAAGAGAAGAAAAATAATAATAAAATTGATATAAATGTACATTTTTATATATTGCGTTATAACTAAGTGTTTACTTTTATCTTTGTAATATTTGCATACCTCATTAAGGTAAATATGACGTACTAAATAATATGTATTAACAGCTTTTGTAAACACCCATATTGGTGCCATTAAAAATCTTTGTATTTGTCTTTTATTTTCTCCTATATGTATGTCCTGTAATTTGCTGACCCAATTAACTTTATGCCAGTCAACCAATCTAAACTCACAAACAACCAACCATAATGCACAAGCATATAAATCCTTTCACAGTTTGGTCTGCCAATGTTTATAGTTTACTTGCTTGATATTGTAGATTACCAAATTTGGGGGAAAATATGATAAGTGGGTAACACTGACTGCGAAAAAGAGACGCCAACAAAGTGGTTACACCGACCCGCTGTCTTTAGGATTATTGGTCTTTGGATTAGTGTGATTCTGATTACTGAGGGAGGACTGATCATAGATAATTATGTAAATATGTACTGATACTGATTAGACTTGACAATTGTTATTACCTACCTATATATACCGGATAACAACGAAATGGGCATTTTTAAATACAGGTACGAAGCGCGCATGGCTCGGCGGCTAGCGTAGAACGCAAACGGTCTACGCAGCTAAGCCAAACGGGCCGCGGTCGGTTGTGAGGTGGGTGACCGCTAGTGGCAAAAAATTTCATGCGCGTTTCCGTGCTTAGGAGGGCACGTTAAGCCGTCGGTCCCGGTTGTTGTCGATAGATAACAGTCGTTAAACCTTGTCGGAGGCCTTATGGGCGGTTTGAAAACATCCGACAGCGGGTTGGCCACTAACCCGCATCTCCACCAACCCGCATTGGAGCAGCGTGGTGGAAGTAAGCTCCAGGCCTCCCCGGGGAGAGACCCGTGCCCAGCAGTGGGACGCAAAAGGGTTGCAGCCAAATACAGGTACAAATGTTCAGTTGCACCTAAATAGGTCAGTATTAAAAATAGCTAGATAGGTACCTATGTCAACGATTTTACTTCAGTACATAATTATTATGTTCAATTCAAACCAAACCCAAACTCAATTTAAATAAATAATGTTTATTTATATTGACGACCTGCGTGGCGCAATGGTTACCATGCCGGACTGCCAAGCAAAGGGTCCCGGGTTCGATTCCCGGCGAAACAGAAATTTGAACTGTTCTCGGTCTGGGTGTTTGTGTTTCTGTCTTTGTGTGTGTCCATGATAACCACGACACAGGGTGTAGCCACACACCCTACTGTGTGGCTATGAGTGTGAAGCGTTTATTTATTTATTCATTTATTTAAAGTTCATGCATAAATTTAATTATTTAAATCCAGAAACAACGTTATCGTTATAAAAAGCCAGGATCTAAGAAAATACATAATTTACTTGTTGTCGGAATCATCATAAAGTGCTTTCCGTTAATCTATTTTCGACATCCAACAATTTTTACCTCACCCGACAAAAAATGTTACAAGTAATAAGAAATCAAATAAGGCACTCATCTAAATTTCGATCTCCACCGACTTCTTGACTTTGCAATAAAATTGTACCTAACTTGCGTAGACCGCAAAAATAGAATGGTCACTCTTTTTTTATCTGAGTATTGAGAATACTCCCGACCACAGAGCTCCCGACACATCGCTTGGATATAGGGTTGCCGTCCGTCCGGGTTTCCCCGGATTTGTCCTAGTTTAGAGGGCGTTCGGGGAGCGTCCGGGCCGGACTTCATGGGTAGTCCGGGTTTAAAAATAATAAAGTCATGGGCCGCCCGCGACACACGCACTGTGCCCGCACGCCGCGGTCAACCGACGAACAGACTCGCTAAATTCACCGTTCCCCCGCTGTTGACATGTCCGGGTTTTGGGCTCTAAAATCCGGGGCTTTAACGCGTCTTGTCCGGGTTGACAAATTTTAGAGATGGCAACCCTACTTGGATAGACTGACAGTCTGCAAGTTGTCACATGCATGCATGATTTCCAAAATGCGACGATTAATGAGCTGTTTACCTATTGTACTTAATCAAAATTTTGCAATGTTTGTACCTAAAATATGTTTCGATTCCGAGGTTTTGCTACGGCTACATAATTATTAACAATTTCAATTTCAGCTTGGTTGATGTAAATATTAATAACTACCCATATTGACTGGTAATTATGTAAGTGACTATCAATCAATCTATAATCTACTTGGTTGCAGGTGATTTTACGACCCTCGGGAATACCGGGAGACGACTCGAGTAGGTATACCAGGCACCAGGTAGGAACCTACTTCACAACAGACAAATAGATCGCCAGACTACAATTGCTTACAAAGTAGAAAGTATTGTAATACTATAAGTATGTAGATATATTTTACGGTGGAACGAATAAGGTACCTGGTACCTGTATATTATTATTATTATTATACGTTTAGGGCGAGATGTTGCATAAGGTTTTTGGAAAATATGGTTCTTACTTCTTATATAGGGTAGGTCTTACGAACTCGTGCGTTGCGAATAACGTTTAAAGTAACTTCAATAAGGCTTTACTGATTTAGATAGAGTTCTGGTAGAGTGGAGTGATGGAGGATGGAGTTCGTAACTATGTAGAACTTATTATGATCTCTTACATAGATAGAGGGCGCTACAACAAAAGTTTGAATTGGCAAGTTGGTAAGAAAGTAATGCAATTATATCGAGTTTGAGCTCGGATTTTACTTATTATTAAGAAAAATATGAAATAAAAAGCAAAATGATAGTATTAAAATAAAGTAAAATAAAATAAAATCGATTGGAAATCCTCCGACACTTTTTGTCGGGGGCTGCATTTGAAATGCTTCACTTCTGCAGAAAAGTTAATAAATAATAAATAATTTTGCGTAAGTTCGTCGTTCTTGCCTAATTAACATAGGTAGGTACCTAGGTAATTGTAATTCATTTTATAATTATTATCAGCCCCGACGTGTACCTATTTACGGGTTTGTCCTGGGGAGTTCTAACAAATTTTCTAAAATTTTGCTTATTTTGTTATGTTGTGTATACGTCATGCATGAGTATCATTTACAGTTAGTTAATTAGATGTGTTAAGTTGATTTTTATTTTATTTTGGTTCAGGTTCTAACTTTCTTTGGAGTGGTGGAATTTCACAAGTCGTAGTCACGATTTATAAAGTAAGTGAAACCTTTATTATGAGCTATTACAGACGGTCGACGCCCTAGCAAATGATATTATTTCTGGCCGGCCCTGTACAAATTTAGAACAACTGCGATCCTATCCTTGCGGGTTGCAGTAGGGGCAATAATAGGGCACCGACCGAAGGCGGTAATTAATGCGGTGCATAGTGAAAAGCCATTGAGAGCTAATTTTTGCTACGCGAATACACTCTATTATAGTTTTTCGAGAGCGAATGTAATAAATCGGAATGCGTAACGCGAAATAGAGCTTCATCGACCATCGGGCGACGACCGTAGTAGGACGGCTCATATCAACGAAGTTAGCCGCGAGCTAAGTGCGGGGCGCGCGCCTTCTACGCTGTGAAGCGAGCTCCAAGCGCCGCTCAGTTTACTACAAACTCAAATCGACACCGCATGTCCTTTCGCGGATTATTGTGACCGTGTGTATAGTGTTAGTGAAATAACATAACACCAAATTGTTTTGTGTCGTGGTATTGAAGTGAGGTGTAAAGCTGCTGGTGCGTCGGGGCCCTTTAATTTGTTGTGATGCAGTTAAGGATATACCTATGGCTGTCTTGTGTAGCCCTCGCAGGATACGTACGAGCGACAGAGGTAAGGGGGACCGTCTTTAAGCGCGGCATTTCTGCTTTTTGTTGGACCGGCAGACGGGTGTGACAGACCGGTATTGTAGTTTGTCGTGTCTCAAAACAACCGAACTTGCAGAGTTCTTGCGTAACTTTCAATGTCAACAGTACTCATTGGCCGGTGCAATCTAAAGTGTCCTGTAATGCCGAGAATGTAACGGCTAGAGTTACCTGCATGTCGGTGGATCATTGAAATTGAGCGTATTATTTATCGTCGCCTTGAACGTACAGTAATCGGCAGGTAAACAGTCGTTATCTGCGATCCCTTCCCATCGATTGGGTCTGTTATTTTTGTGGCACGGCACGCTATCGTACCGTGTGCGTAGTGTAAACACGATTAGGTCAGAGCATGAATGAGAGCACGATGCCGCGACACCCACGATTGGGAGAAAGCTGGTAATAAAACCGCCTGGTCGAGGACCGCAGTTGCATGGACCATGCACTGTTAGTATAACAATCGTTTTCAATAAATTGTTCGATGGAATAATAACGTTCGTTACCTTGTTTTTATTTTCTTAAAGAAAACTCAAGACAAAATTGTTTGTCAGTAACTGATCAACTTAACTGATTCACAACATTTACCAGATACTTTATTTCTGGGAATAAATATGAGATCTAATCTACCAAGCTAATTCCCACTTACTAAGAATTTCAAGGGCGTAGGTATGTAGGTACTCTTCGACGTATCTATGTAGACCAGGTAGGGACTTCTAACTAAGTTCCTATTAAAAGATGGTCCATGGTAAAAAAATTAAACCTCAAACGCCTTAAAATAATATAGGTAACTAGGGTGAGACACCCAGTCCCTGTAGCTTCGCGATTAAGAATAGAGCTACGGTATCCCCTGCCTGATCCTAAGAGGCGATTAAAAGAGGGTTTCCGGGGTTGTGGGCGGTGAGAATGGGAGCTCGATCCGTCCAGCTAGCAGCCCCGGGAACGACGGCGGTGTGTGCGTGGCCGCATCGGAAGGTGCAGGAGAGCACATCTGCTCTCCCGAATATGGGTTCTGGGACGTCGCGCGTGGAGGACACTGGTGCGTTCCACTGGAAATCCCGGTGCGATCGGTATCCTGTCCGAAAGTGCCAGGTGCCACCTTTTGAAGATACCAAAAGAAAGGTACCCCGTTACACATTCAATACATTTTCATGCTGGTAGGTAAATAATATAAAATATCTATCTGTGATACATTTTTCTGCATTTTGCACTAGCACCATGCATACTAAACTTTTATAAGAGATTTTATTACCACTTATTTTCTTATTAACTTTTTTTTAGATTTTTAGGGTACCTCTCTACTTCTAGTCTACTTCAAAATTTCCATAGAATCACCGTCATTAATCTACGACGAATAGAAAACAATTGCGCCAAGTATCAATAGATGAATTTCTTCTAAATGCCCACGTGTCTATAAAGCTCCTAGTTTACTTTCGAAGCGAGTGATATCTTGCCTACTTAGTACTACTTACGTAACTTGTAGTTGAAGCTAATTAGTTACTGTATCTCATTTCTAGGTGTTTCTACGGCTTCACACAAAAGTAGGTCACGGGAAAGGTTGAGGAGTTCAATCAACGTTCGTTTGTATTCGCCCTTTGTGTCTATTTGGTTTACAATAGGCCAATGTACAAGTTTCCTGTGTTATTGTTTAACTTACTACCTACACATTAAATATGGATGTATGTTGGTTAGACCGTCATAGGTACAACTTGGTAGTGAGTTATTTAATATCTTGAATAAACACTACGATGTGGTCTTCGTTATAGATGTAAGACAGAAGTTGCTAGTGGCATTGGCGCTTCATCTTGCCTCAGCTGAACATGTGGCTGAACTATGTAGGTGACTTTGACGATTGGTTTTTTCTTTTACCTTTAAGGGAAGCATCGAGCATAGCTGTCTCCAAAGCTCTTTAAGCGATTTTAAGCTTAGGGAGTCATTCTAACTAGACTATAGGTAATTTTGCTACAAGGTTCACAACAGGCGGAACGGGATCCACTGGCCGCCCTGGAGACATTCGGATTCGTAGGAACGAATCATGATGAAATGAAAAATGAAAACAGATTGAAAAGGTACCTATGAATTGACAAAACGAAGAATGTTTTCTAGTACACTTTAATCTTGATAATGATAAAATCAGCACGCAGTATTAAATTTCATAAATGAACACAATTAAACTGCAGATTCATAGTAATACGAACTTAATAAAACACGAGCGTATTAATTATGGTTGATTACTTGATTAGCTACGACCATTCGTTTTTATTGTTGTCTACGTTTTAGTTTATACTATAGTGTTTAAACGTAGATTAAAAAGTTACAGTAACGGTTACTGGCTTTCATTGGAATATGAATAATAATTATGCCCTTTATAGAGGTCCTAAAATACAGAAGGCTAGTGATCCGGCACGGCTTCACTCGGGTGATTTAAGTTTATATGTCTCCCACGGGAACAGTAAATTTTTCCGGGATCAAAACTATCCTATGTTCTTTTTTAAGGGCCACTCCATATTCTGTGTACCAAATTTCATTTGAAATTGGTTCAGTAGTTTAAGACAGTGAAAACGAAACAGACACACACGCACAAACATACACACGAACACACACACACAAACACACACACAGGTAGCGTTATTTCTTCATTTCTAATAGTAGGATTGATATTGCTATATACGGATACCTCTATCTACACGAGTACATCTATCTTTAAAATTTTATTTAATAATGCTTTACTTACAAAAGTCAATACTTAATGAGCTCATTTATTAGAAGCATTAAAAATACTTCTTACAAAATGTTTGGTGACCAGAAAAGGATAAAAGAAAAAAAAGAAAGAAAAGAAAAAGATAATGCAATAATGTGATAACAATACAAAAAAGGGTCTCAAAAACGCACAGTGGTTTGGGTGGGCGAAGCGTTATTATTGTTCTTAGTGGGCTCTTGGGTTCACGGATTACGTGATGGAATCATTCCTGTTTATGAAGTATATTTTACTAGCGGCAGCCCCCGCGACTTCGTCCGCGTGGACTTTAGTTGTTTCTCCTATAATCTTCCTCAATAAATGGATTTTTCAACACAAAAATAATTTTTCTATTTGAACCAGTAGCTCCAGAGATTAGCGCGTACAAACAAACAAACTCTTCAGTTTTATATTATTAGTATATAGATTTTAGCCAAGATATCGAAAGATTAAGAAATATGACTGTTGCTTTTTTAGTTTATCTTTTACGATAATTCGTCATCAGGTAAAATGACGTATCGCCTCATAAGTAGATCATTTGTATTGCTAAACGGTTACGCTGGATAATTGAACCGTTAATGCCCATGTGAAGCGTCTGTTATTTGCAATTTACACTACGCATTCGCAGGCAAGAATGTGTTTCAGGCACCAGTTTTGGGCGTATCAAAATGGTCGCCTTGGCATCTTCTGCAGTACACTCACCGAATATTAATTTTGACTTGAATCTTTTCGAGACTTAGCATGCAAGGACATATTGAGACACCTTTTATAAGTAAAAGGTGTCTCAATATGTGGATCATTAGATAAAACTGCCAACATGTGATAGCTTACAAATTAATTCAAAATAAATGTTTGCGAAAATAGAATTAAGTATAACGTTATTAAGTGCAGCAAGTTCAAGACTTAATTCGTAACTTAGATTTTATTGAATCGTTAGAACGGGGTTTTTTCAGTTTGAAACAGTGTTTTAAACTTAAACGTGAACTTTGCACGTCCGTAACAGAATTTCCTACGAGAGAAATACTGCGGGAAGGAAATAAGAGAGAGCGCGCCACAAAGAAGCGGATACACCGTGCACTTTTGACAGCACTTATCATAACACAGTTTTAACATTGGACTATCACCTCACTTGCTGGTATTAAAGGGTAGATATTAATCGATATTATATTATTATATATATTAATTAGGTTTTGGAACTCAGAGTGGGCTGGGCATACGCCGATCAGTGCGTTGCGCGTTCGCGAGTACATAATAAAAATAAAAAACTAAACCTGGGTGAAAATCACTTGAATAAAAAGTATTCCCTCAAGAAGAAAACATTTTCAACAACGAATTTAATTTGGGTGTTATTAAATTAGATAGCCACATCGAAAAATAGAATACTTTGTTAGCAAAACATCTATGCTTTTTCCTCTATGAAATTATTACCACACGAACTAGTAAACCTACAACGTAAACGAAACCAGCCCGCCCACAAACAAATAAACCTTCGGAAATTGAATTTCAACTATAGAGTCAGAGTATTGCTCAAAGTTTAATGTTGAGGTATTTGACAACATAATACATAGGTACCTCACGGGAGACACCTATTTCTCCAAGTAGGTAGCAATATTTCTCTGCGCGCGCACATGGCCCGGCGGTTAGCGTAGAACGCAAGCGATCTACGCGACTAAGTCAAACGGGCGCAGTCGGGTGTAAGATGGGTGACCGCTTGTGGCAAAAAATTTCATGCGCGTTTCCGTGCTTCGGAGGGCCGAAGCCGTCGGTCCCGGTGGTTGTCGATAGATAAGAGTCGTTAAACCTTGTCGGGGGCCTTAAGGGTGGTTTGAGAACATCCGCCAGCGGGTTGGCCATGAACCCGCATCTCCACCAACCCGCATTGGAGCAGCGTGGTGGAGTAAGCTCCAGGCCTCCTCAATATTGGGGAGAAAACCGTGCCCAGCAGTGCGACGTAAAAAGGGTTGTAGCCAGCGATATTTCTCCGGTAGTACCATGCAATATTTGGCTGTGACACTTTTTTGCGTTTCACTGCTGAGCACGTGTCATTATTGGGTAGGCCTGGAACTTAAAAAAACCACGCAGCAATGCGGGTTTTACCACCTTAACGAGGAGCTGCATAGTATGTTTGAGTAGTGTGTACTTAAATCCGGAACAGTTTCTGAGACAAAAAGGAAGCGTCTGTCTCCGACCGGATTCTTCAGCGCGACATTAATTGCTTTTTAATTGCTTATTTTTGAAGTACCGTTCTGGATCTTTTTGACTGTTACTCTTTATTTAATTTACATGTATTCAACGACGTCGGCAAAATCTATGCGAAAAAGAATATCCATATCTCAAAGTTAAGTCTTTTCTATAGGTTCTACTAAAACCGTTTTTCCTAAAACAATGAATAGAAACTGACGGAAAAAATACAAAGACAAAGACTTTTTTTTTGCACAAATATGGGTGTTTACAAAAGGTGTTTTTATACATTTGGTTCGCCATATTTATTTACCTTCATGAGGTATGCAAATATTACAATAATTTAAAACTTTACTAATTACAAATATAAAAATGTACATTAAAATATTTCTATTTATTATATTATATTTATCACGAACGTCGAAAAAACAAAACGCAAAACGTAAGTATTAACTTCTGTAGTAACTTCATGGTATTAATTCATATTTAAATAACATTATTAATTAAAAATTTAGGGAGAGTTTCTTCAGCTGGCAACTGCGAAAATACGAGTATGGACCTTCTGCTGGATAGAGCATCAAGATATTGACAGGTATGACACCCGTCAGAGGAGTGGCCTTTACAGGCGAACCCCTCGTCCTAACGTCCATGCACAATGTGCCTTCTAGTTATACAACTAGTGTGTGTGTGTGTGTGTGTGTCGGTGTCAGTGTTGTCGGTGCATAGAAAATGACGTTGTTAATTGAAATTGACATATTTAGAAATGTATGCGTCTGTAGCAATGAAAGAATATGTGTGAATGTGTGATAAAATTAAAATGTGTGCGTTCTTCGATGTGTCTAAGCGAGGCGAAATGCCCTCTCCACTGACGGGTGAGTCAGTACCTTTGATGCTCGGAGGTATGGACACATAAAAAGTAAAAACCTGCCGCTATGACGGGTGCTTCCTTCAACCTTCTGTTCTTGAATTCCCGTCGCGTTACCCCAGAATATTATTCCGTATCTTAGAGTTGCACCAACATAAGCATGGTATTCATTTAAAATCGCCGTTTACTTACAACCTTCGTTAATTTACTCGTATATAAGTAACTAGGCTCAAGTGGCTCCCCATTCGCCTTCGCAGAAATGCTCATATACTTTCTGCTCTATACTGTGTCCTGTTCAACTCATCTAGTCCAAATTATTTAAAGGAACGTTTTGAATTTATCGGGTCTTCATCTGCCCATAATTGGACTCTTCGTTCTGCGACCAACAGCATACTTAGCATTCCTGTCCACTCCTCGGCGTACTATGGCAAATCCTTTACCGTGTACTCTGTTAAATTATGGAACTCTCTACCTAATTCCATCAGACGTGCTCAATCATTAAGTTTGTTTAAAAAGTTAGTTAAAGATCACTTTCTTTCTTTATAAGTTTTTATCTCTTTCCTCTCTCCTTCTGCTTTAGTCTCTCCTCACCTGTACTTACATTTACTTCTCCTTTCCTTTTTGCTGTCAGTGGTATCCTTGGTTGTCTCTGTTATTCTTTGCTGCTTCTTACTATTATTTCTTCTTACTATTATTCATTCTTACTACTTTGTTTTGAATATATTTACAGTACCTGTTTATTGTTTAATGCACCCTACCCTCTAATTTCGAATTTTGTCTTATATATATTTCCTTCTCGGTTGTCTGGAAGAGATTGCTGTTTGTAGCAATAAGACCGCCTTTTGCTTTCGTGTTAATGTATCTATGTAATGTATGTTTTCCTTGTATTGGTGTGCAATAAAGAGTTTGTATTGTATTGTATTGTATTATAAAGATCAGCAGCATGATTTAAAAAATAACATAATATTTTATGATATTTTATTTAATGCTTATTTTATTACTTAGATTCATCGAACTATCAGGCTATGAGCTGAAATTTTGTCGCGTTGGGTATAAAAGGATAACATTGCGATGTTTTTTTTGTTATGGAGAAAGCTTTTGATTTCTACTGCTGAACATTAAAAATCTCTTTACATTTGACAATATAATATAGTATTCTTCGGAAAATAAATTGTTGGTAAGATACGCGTGTATTGTATGTTATATTATCAGTAACGCACACGTTGATAAGATACTCATAGTTAAAGTGGAATAGATACATGTATTAAGCCATATACGAAGATACTAAGCCGTAATGGGAATGGTAAATCTAGTCTTCTGAGTACGTTGGTATTTACTATTCATTTTGTTATAAATTGATCGATGATTTTCCTTACAATTCGATGTATTTAGAAAATTTCATACGTACTTAATATTTTTTCTTTGTTTTGTTGCTAAGCAACTGTTGTCATTCACAGCACATTTCATACCAGATTTGTTTTAAGTCTTTGTGATATAAGATAAAATATGAAATTTCGTCAAAAACTACAATAAATAATTACGATAAACAGTAAATGTTTTTAATTTAGTACACAAACTTACTAAATAATTTATGTAATATGTACGTACTCTTTAAAAAAGATGGATATTTATTCATTATTATTAAGTAGAACAAGAAGTACTTAGCTGAGTACCTTTCTTTAATCCTTTTTGATATTGATATATTTCAGGAGATTATATTGGCTAACATGGATGTACAAAAAACAACGTTGTTTTTTATACGTTCATGATGGCTTTGTAGAATTAAGATTGATTTTAAGATCGTTAATACTAAAGGACTCAATGAAACGGACGGAATGGAACTTATACTTACTATGTATGTACAGATGGACGGATGTTATCTAATTTACCATGTGCTTTTTATTGTTGTAAAAAACATCTCACTACTCAGCCAGCATGAAGAGAACTTTAGCCTATAGAACTTCAAAGTTAAACGATCAAAATTAAAGTAATCGACTGTATCTAAAGTGCTAATTGGTTTTGGGTTGAAACGCCGCAAAGGGATCTTTATAAATATTTGAATTTACTGATGGAAAATAAACACTTTGGGTTTTCAAAGCAACGGCAAAGTTTATTGGACCGAATAATATTAGATTGGTTGTAAAAGTATCAAAACCAACGGGTCAAGACTTCATTACGTAATGCAACTGTTTGAGCGAATCTCTTGTATTCGTAAATTGTTTGCATTAATCAAACTGCAGGATACTTTGAATTGCAATATACAAGTACCTATTAATCAATATTAGTTTAAGAAATTGTAGAAGAGTATTATCAAGTGTGTTTAGGAAATGTGTGATTATTGGATTTGAGACCTGTCCAATAATAATTTAGTGTAATAAACACGTGAAGTAACAAAACCCGCTTATAATTGGCGTTGTATATGTGGACTATGAGAAAGACTTCGATTCTATTGAGACCTGCGTTGTGCTAGTCACTCCAGCGGTGCCAGATTGACCACGGGTTCATTAAGGTGGTGAAGTATTTACAAAGCCGCAATCATGACATGCCTCTGCAGCGCGGACATGACATGAGTATATTATATCCCCGGAACTTTTTTGAGTTTTTCCACTTGCAGACCGTGTGGTTTTGCTGTCGCTGCAGTTACCCATCTACACAAACAACCTCAGGTAAAAAGTTTATCTCAGGTTACTGCATCTTTTCACAACAGTGGTAATTATTTACTTGTTAGTTCAGCTTGTTAGAAGATGTACATTGCCAACCGTATTCTTTTTATTAATAAGGAACCGTAAAAAGCAATGATCATTTGTTATTCAGTTTTATTATTATTTCCATTATGTCAAGACGGAATGAGAATAAGATGAAGAGAAACGCGAGATGGCAGTTGGCATAAAAATAACCCTCTATTTAGTTAAGGCGCATGTTGAATAAAATGGCGGGATCGTCTGCGATGTTATTGCATCTCTGACCGACTTGTCGCACACTGAATGGTCAACCATTAGCGATTACTTTCCGATACAGTGAACCCCTTAATACAACCCTCTTCTGATGACCCGCGTGGCGTAATGGTTACCATGCCGGACTGCCGATCGGAGGGTCACGGGTTCGATTCCCGGCGAAACAGAAATTTGAATGATGATTGATGAGTTTAAAATTTCTAATCTCGGTCTGGGTGTTTGTGTTTCTGTCTCTGTGTGTGTCCAATAGTGTTCATGGCACCCACTACACAGGGTACCTACCTTAATGTGGTACTGTGAGTGTGAAACGTAATTTATTTATAATTTTATAAGTAGGTACTCTTTGTAGTTTTTCTAATTCTCAGTCAAAATGTGTGACTTGGCCGTTTCTTTATATAAGACACTAGATACATATTTTCATTTAACAGATTAGTTAGGGCTTGTAGAGTAAAAAAGCTAGCGTATTTTTCGGTGCGATTGCGCTTACACGCGCGAAATTTTTGCACCTAAAAATATCGTTTCGGCGAGTGTACGCGCTTAAATAACGCGGCAATAAACTACACGCTCTCGTCTTGGCAACATTTTACTTACATGAAAATGTTTCACAATGTAAGTACCAGTACCAAAGTAATACACTGTAAGGGGTGCGATAATAATTAAGTCGTTTGAACCACATTATGAAAAGCCGAGTCTCTTGAGGCTTTGGGTTGTTTTGTACAACATCTTGCAATTCTAGTTATTAGTTACTCGTGGGCAGTAGGAGAATTCCTTGAAGGACGGTTTCGCAATAAGGAGGTAGGTAGGTACTCCTTTTATACAGCGCCTACTCAGCGCCTATGCGAGCGGCTTGTTTTCTTTATTATTCTTTAAGACTTTAATGAATAATTACACAAATTTTTAACAACCAACTCGTAATTAACAGTCAGTCTGGTAAATCCAGTTTTTAATTATGTGGTATCGTATCGTAGGCAAGGAGTTTTCTATTCTTTACAGCGCTTAAATAGTTGTGACGTTATTTCAAAAAGTGGACGTAATTTTTGGTCGTCCGCCTCTCGTAATATTAGTAACTTGTAACCAGTACGAGAATTCCCTAAAGGACCTTTTTTACTTTATATCATATTCCGTCTTGGCGACTTCAATTTATTACCTTATTGCTTCCTTTATTTCCTTTTTAGTCTAGTCGTAAGTGAGCCGAGTCAGCCCGGGGCACAGTCATTCATTTGAGTGATTTAGCTGTATAGAAAAGAGAAACGTCTGTTATTAATATTTAAGTGATTGTGTTAAGTATTTTTTTTCATATCAGTCTGACAAGGCGGTGTGTGCGTAGCATGCCGCCGTAAGCATCGGAAGGTGCAGGAGAGCACATCTGCTCTCCCGAAGATGGGCCCATTCTGAGCGCCGCGCGTGGAGGACACCGGTGCGTTCCACTGGAGATCCCGGAGTCCTCCCAGAGGACACCGAGGGGGTTTTAGTGCGATCAAATCCCACATAACCCGGTATCCTCTAAGGTGCCGGGTACCTTTTGAAGGTTGCCTCCGATACCAAAAAAAGGTGAAAAGTCTCACAAGAATGAAGACGGTGTCATGGAGAAAAACTATTTGATGCTTATTTGTTAAGCATCGCTCGGTAACTTCGATCGATTCTATCTGCACTTACTCAGGTTTCGTAAACAATTTTATATGCCATTGGTATTTGACTACTTAGAATGTACCTCATGAAGGGTGATGCAGGGTGCATTAGCCTTATTAAAAAGCTTGAGGTCGGTGAACTTAAAAACTTCAAATAACACGAGACAGAGTGCCTCTGCCTAAGCTCCAGAATACTCCAGACGCCAGAATAAATCAATATGCATAGAAAACGTCTTGACGAAAGAAGAATAAATTGAATGGCTATTTAGCTGGAATCGCAATCGAGTAGTTTTGTGGCTACTTTTATTCTGTTTTTGTAAACTTTTAATTTTATGTTTTTCTACTTACTTAAGTATAATGTATACAGTAGATGTCATTTGTTTGTTATTTACATTGCCCGTATAGGTACTGTTAAACTTTCTGGCACTTCTTCTTGAAAACTCTGTGGTATGATCTGGTAAATAAAATAGATTCAAAGATTTTTATTGAACACAAAAACAGTAGGTAATACAAAAACATAATGATCGTAAACAACTACAATAGTTAATTAATTAACTGTGCTAAATAGTCATCGCTACATGAAGTTTTGACTGACTCTGATTTTAACTCGAAGAAATCGAGTACTCGGTACAATTTCTTTTATCGATACTGGAGGTATCCATAAACCGTAATTTGCCATAATAAAAAAAAAAAACAAATTGAATGAACCTCGTTGTAAAATAAATCATAACAGTAAAACTAAGTTGTGTCGCATCTGGCTAACAGCTGTTTAATGCCACAGATTAGCCTTTGTTCAGAGTTATTGTGAAATTTCTTTGTTATGCTTTTATTACGAGTAGGCATTCTTTATTGCGAAAGATTTTTTGCTTTTTGGCAAAAAGGTTTGCAATTCTATTACCTAGCTGACTAGACAAGAAAATCTAAGTCTTAATAGTTAATTCTAAAAGAGAAAGAATTAGGGCAGTATTAAGAGTACTACATATTGTAGGTACTATGTATGTAGGTACAACAGAAATGTCTGTGTTTAAAGTTAAAGATATAAATAATATAATTAAATAAAGTTAAAGATGTAATTAGTAACCTTATGAATCTTATTATACTGTTAAAAATGTGTTGGCCTCTTGTCTATGGTGAATTCGTGAGCTTAACTTAAAGGAAACGCATAATTGTATGAGTCAGAGATCCTCTTAAGATTTTGTAAGAAGTCATTATCTTGCAATTTGTAAGCAGTCTCTCCGCTAATATGGGTACCAAGCTTCATCCGCTAATTTAGTCATTACACCATTTACACCTACAAACTAGGAATGGACTATGTTTTTTGGTTCGTTATCTATTTGTAGCAGTATGGTGTCCAAAAACAGGGCTGTTTTGTACTGCGGCGATTTGACAAACGTGAAATGCTCATACGTAGGTACATAGGTATGTTTTCACGTGAAGCGGGCAACCAAAATAAATGGCGTTCTGATATTTTTTGCTCATATTCTTTTTAGTTATTCTTCTAATGGGTGTGCACACGTAATTTTTTCGTGCGATGCATTACTGCCCTGTATTTCTATGCTGCCGAGTCGAGATTTTAAAAATTTACTGTCCGCAGGTTTTGGATGCTTATTAGTCTTATTACTTACTTTTAATAAATCAATTTGTTAAAATTAAATAATATAATATATACATATATATTGTTTCTTAAATTTAAACGAAGCAGATTTTTGATTTTTTATCGAATTTGTTTTTTTACTTATAGTAAACCGGAAGTGAAATATCAAATTTTCTTTCGAGTAAGTAACTTCGACATGTTTTTTTTAAATATTTTAATTTTTACTTACTTATTTGAAATAATATGTCTACGATTAAATTAGGGCTACATACTAGACAAGGTTGCCAAAAAAGTAAAAACAAAGTTGGCTTTCCTCGTTTCGGTTTTCAACACTTAAATGAAATAACAACAAAAATAGATTCTCTACATCCGCTATAATAAAATGCGGCACTGAGTATGTGGGGCCCATCTCTCCATACAGGAGGAGTTCCTGCCATGGAGTGCCCGAAACATTAGCTCCATGGAGCCCAAATTGTTGTGTCAATGCAAATTCGCTGTTGGCACTACTGCGCTTAACTAGACACATCCGTCTCTACGAACGGTTCTCAAACTGTGGATCACTTCATTATACTAACAATGGGATCCCTGTGTGCCCAAGCTTAGAGTATATCTATCTAAGCTTAAAATAATTGGTATATTTTATACGATCGTAACGGGTGACCGCTAGTGGTAAAAAAATAATTCATGCGCGTTTCGGTGCTTCGGAGGGCACGTTAAGCGGTCGGCACGTCGGTCCCGGTTGTTGTCGATAGATTACAGTCGTTAAACCTTTTCGGAGGCCTTATGGGCGGTTTGAAAACATCCGACAGCGGGTTGACCACTAACCCGCATCTTCACCAACCCGCATTGGAGCAGCGTGGTGAAGTAAGCTCCAGGCCTCCCCAATAAGGGGGAGAGACCCGTGCCCAGCAGTGGGACGCAAAAAAGGGTTGCAGCCAATACGATCTTAAAAAATATTTACTGCGGCGTCCATAAAAGCAAGATGAAGCAATAGTGGAGTGTCTGGGATTTAAGACTGCAGATTTAAAATTTTAAATAAATTGTTCGTTTTAAATAAGTAAAGAAGCAAAAAGACAGGTTGTTTTAGTTTTGGACTCGTATGTTTCTGGTAATTTAATACTTATAAATAGGTTAATGTCATACAACGACGCAAGCCGTATTAACACCTACATTGTTTCACCTAACAACAATTACTCCAACACCCTGTTTGACTGTTGACGGTTGACTGGTTGAGAATGTCAATAAGCATTAAGTAATCCCATTTTTAACCTCTTCCTTTTAGAGAAGCGTGTATCCAGTAACAAGATCCGTGCCCAGCAATGGGACGTAAAAAGGGCTGCAACCATCGTCAACCTAATAAAGCGTTATTAAAAAAAAAAACGGGTTGCATTCCGGTAGTGCTGGCAGAAGTGAAAACTTGAACATTAACGTTGTGCATTTTTGATTATTTTGTAATGGTTAGGGAATAATTTCGCACGAATTGCTTTTATTATCAGTATTATTTTTCATCTAGTATTTTTATAAAGTAAATTTAGTATAATTTATGCGTATTTCCAGATAATATGGTGAAGCACTGTTCCAAACAAAGAATCGCATCCGGGCCACCCACATATACACATATTACAATAACCGGAAAGGGAGTCAATTGCACAGATTCGATGCAATTGACTTACTGTTAAGAATTAATTTGTTGAGAATTTTGATATCTTTCAAGGATCGAGGGAAAATATAGCATAATCATGTACCTGCTATCTGATGCGAAAATACCTATTTTATGAATCCAAATTAGATAATGTTTCCGGTAGTAAGCGTCTTCAAACAAATAAATAAACAAATATTTTACGGTACAATTGTCTAAACAGAATTCATGATATTTTCACGATATCATATATGGTTGTCTTAACACAAAATTTCCATTACCTACTTATTATGGCAAATCTGCTTCTTCTATGCATGAAGAAAGAAATAAACTTTCATGCATATTCCATAACTCAATGAAGACATATCATTTGCCTTGCGCAGTTGGGTCAATCATCCTTTTTATGACATAAGTATTGATTAGCTGTTTTTCTAACTTTAATTTATTTAAAAACTTAATCAGACCGTTTGAGAGTAAATTCCATTAATCTTTGACATGCTCTACCTTTAGTCCGAACCGAGCGTATTATTTACAAGGACTTCTTGATTTCTATTCTAACGTATCACAGTAATGAGTAATGACCATTGGAAATCTTGATCCGTGCATTTGACGTAAGTAAACCTTCATGTTTCATTTTCTTACCCATACCTCAGAGTAATTTACAAACAAGATAATGACATCTCTTAAGAGGCATTAAGAGCGTGTATGTTACTTTACTCTAAATACCAAACAAATGTCTATGGATGAACACACACACACACACACACACACTCGAACGCACCCGCGCGCGCGCTCACTCACGTAAATACACATTCATATATCTATGTAGGTCTATATTTGTTGGTGACTTGTCCTAGGCAGGGTCGATGATAGAGTCAAGTAACTTGAATGTGTCGACGGATTGTATTTGTAGCACGGAGTTATTCACTTTTTGGTCAGCAATTTATGAAAACAGAGGCGTGGACAAGTTAGTGAGTAGACCTAGGAGTACTACTGCAGCACATTGGTACATCACTATGTGTAGAGTTTCCGTTAACATAACCGTGCTAGTCGGTAAATGCTCGTTTCTAGTCCCGTAACTTCGAATCGCGAAATAAGTTTTTTTAAATCTAGAATCTCGTTCAAAAACATGGTGAGACATAATAAAATCTTATCTTAAGTACACTGTTAGTACGTTCAGTTTAGTAATTATCTATATTATACACCTGGAAAGGAGGTTAAATCCACAAAATCGCTTGGCTCGAAGACCAGATAAGCTAATTACGATTTAAATTCGTGTAATTATCGCCAGCCATTGTTATTATCTAGCATTTGGCCAGTGCGCAGTGCTTAATTTTTTTGTTAAGTAAGTATATGAAAATAAATACAAATGTCTATAACATAGAGAAAAACTCAGTCATAAAATTTCGCTACGCTCAATAAAAATTACGAACAATAAAACCAACCATGATTTTTTGCTTGAATTGAGGATGTTAATTTTTTTCAGAGATGCAAACGAAACAGCATGACTTAATTACATGATGACTTTAAGCAAAAATCGAGGTCATAAACAGGATAGAAGTTCACAGACTGCTCCTCTGGAGACTGATGGACGCCTATGTAAGTGTAGCAAGCAATTACATCTTTCCAACGTAACTCACAATTGATATAGTTGAAACGTGCGAGGTGTTGGTAAGTATTTTCTTGGTTAAAAACTAAAATTGTACTAAGTTACTATATTTGTATTGTTTATTTACAAAATTTCAATACGAAATTGAGACAGAATTGCTACTCATATTTGAGACATTGGTTCATAATATAAGTATTATAAATTTTCTGTCTAGAGCTTAATGTCTTAAAATAATTCTTTATTTGATATATTTGGTATACAATACGAGTATGTACTAAGTAATTCGCAAAGTCATAGAAAAACGAATTATGACAACGAAAACCAATACTCTTCTTCCTATTGCCTTAGAAAATTCTAATCCTAACAATCTTATTTGCCCACTATTTTTGCCATTATTTGCGTAGTAAGCAAAACTATTTCCTTTTCCTAAGCGCAGCTTTCATTTGCTCTCGCGTTATACTCGATCTTTTTGGAGAATTCTCACGATCGCGTTTCCGGATCAGTGGCCGATTTAATACCAGTGGCGCTCATTTTGACGATCGACCGAGCTGCGGAAATTCTCCTTGAATTTTGGATTCCGAAGTTCCGAGACACGTACATCGTCAGGGTTTGTGCAATGAAAAAACAGGGTACAAATCTGCCATAGTTTTTAGAAACTTTCCTATTACGATGTTAAATTAAAATGAATTGAAAAAAAAATGAAGCTGGGAAAGAGTTTGATCTTAAAGTTTTTTGTACGGATTAGGTACTTCACCATTCATAAATAGCCCATCCCTCGCAAAAAAAGGATACCAAATATTTCCATGGTTTACCAAGAAGATTCTACTGTTAGTTTCCTTTGAAATTAGGATCTTTTAATTTGACGTGGCTTTGGCATCAGTATTTCAATTTTATTATTAACTAGCTTTCCGCCAACGGCTTTGCCCGCTTGGACCCGATTAATGGGTCCCCGTAGGATAAAAAATAGCATATAGATATGCTATTCCAGGCTTCATTGCTATATTAAAATCATAGGCGTTTAGCCAGTTGCTTCAACCGCGTTGACCCTATTACCCGTTTCCACGTAGGCATGAAGCATTTTCCCGCGATAAAAAGCCTATGTTACTCAGGGTGAATGTAGCTTTCTAATGGTGAAAGAATTTTTGAAATCGGATCAGTAGTTTTTGAGTTTATTCATCACAAACATACAAAAATACAAATCTTTCCTCTTTATAATATTAGTATAGACTAGTCTTCCGCCAGCGTGCAGCGGCTTCGCCCGTGTGGACCCGTTTTAAATGTTCCCGTAGGATAAAAACCTCTTACGTCCTTTACCAAGGTCCACTCTATCTGTGTTCAAAATTTCAGTAAAATCGGTTCCGTAGAAGCGGGAAAGCGTAGCAGACAGACAGACAGACAGAGTTACTTTCGAATTTATAATATTAGTATGGATAAAGTTGTCATTGAACACGCCCATAAATGTACAAATATATTGTAATTTGTATTATTTAACATTTTTGTAACCTACCTACCTGCAAATTCAAAATTTTGTACCTAATCGGTCTAGTAGATATCAGAAATTCCTGAAAACACTTGATACACCATCCACTCATGATTCCGTTTTTACATTAAAACTATTAAATGTAAACATAGCTTTCACTTCGTACCATCTACCATAGCGATTTCTGTATCTGCATTTTGTCTCGTTTCGCTATTGACGTGCCCTCGGGAAGCTTATTCTGAGGCGAAAAGTTCAGCTTGAATTTAAAAATGTATGATAGTAAATATGACACCCGGTGCAGACGTCGTCTGACTTCCAGAGAGCAGATTTTATATATTGTAGTTAGATTCTGTTAGATATAGGTACAATAAAGAGATATTATGTACATTGTTTTTCAATAGCATTGCATCGTTTGTCCATACCGTCGCGCCAGTGTCAAGTTATAGTATTTTGTACCTAGTTTTTGCCAGTTCAGTTGAATCCGGAGAAACTTGATAATAAAATCGAAGTTAGTCCGATACCTACTTTATCAGAACTTTTTCAATGAAATTCCATTTAAAGGCAACTTGAAAAACTATGTCTTCGTACTGTGTATTCAGAAATGGAGTAAGTACTATTTCAAATATGCTGTACGCTTTATTATTTAAAAATAGTAAGCAACGATTAATGACAGTCACATTCAAATTACGTTAATTTGAATACAGACAAATTATTTACGTTTACTAAAATATTGTTTGAACGAGTAGCAGATTGCTGATTTTGAAAATCTATAGTTTTTAAATCCGACATAGCTATGAGTCCATTTGATGACTGATTGATCGATCTATTCATGTTGATTGAGTAATTGGCTGAAGGTTTATGTAAAGATGTTAGTCATGTTAGACATATTTATGCCATATACACATTATACTGCTACCTGGTGGTAGGTGTATGTGGCAGATTGTGGCAACGAGTTACATTTGAAATGTAAAACATGAGCATTCTTTTCTTGCAGCCTTCGGCGACGAAAATTAAACACAAAAGTACCTAACATTTCAAGTACTTACCTACATAAATTTCCCAAATATCGATTGCAGCGCTAGTCTGATACCTCAAACGACAACACAAGAACTAAGCTGCCTGCCGACAGCTATCTTTTATTTCTATTTCATGAAAATCTATCTGCCTGTAACACGACAGCTTTGACCAGTGTAATATTCCTGTTTTAGAGTGAACTCCTTATGAAGTTTATAGTTTTGGAGTGGAATTTAGTAACTTGCGCACTTTGGCCTCAGCGAAGTCCGTAGAGATAGGGTTGCAAAGGCCGGCTAGTAACTTAGATATCGGGTTGCTTCCTTGAACTGGCCGAGGCGAGCGTGTATTCAACTTACGCTATATGACTTGAGCATCGTTGTCTAGGGAACTTGTTTACGTTGGTACAGTAATTATCAGTTTGTTAGCAGAGATGAATGTCGTCACAGTTCATTCATTTGTCCATCGGACTCTGTCATCTCGACTCTCTCGCAGTCCAGCGAGGGGCAAACCAAATATGCGCTGGACTGCGCCCCTGAAGGTCTCATCTCAGCAAACTTTTCACGGAAGAGCGGCTAGCTATTTGTACTTTATATGGTCTACGCTTCTAAAGTTTTAGCTTATTAGTTTAAGGAATAATTCCTAAATACTTTTGTACGTCTGCCGATTTCGTAATTTTTAATTCTGCCACTTATAAATACCCTGTATGGTATTCTCACGGTACGATACTAAAATCTATTATTATTATGGCCTTTTAAATGGGAAGAAGACGTACCTTATTTTTGAACTTTAGGTCATGTCGATTCTCCTTAAAAGATTTTTAGCTCAGTTTTGGTTTTGAGATTATTAAATTGTTCTCGATTCAATTAAGTTTGTTTGAGTCGATTAGTAGAATACTTAATAAGGTTTATTTATAAGGTTCCCTTGTGCCCCTTTTGGCGAACACTGATTGACTGTTCTATGCATGATAGTACAATTGTCATGTCAATGTGTTACCATTTTAAGCAATGTGAGAAGATTGATCAGTTTTCTTGAGTTCTTGCATCATCATTAAGGTATGGAGGCGAGCCATCCATAAATCATTAATCAAATAATTAAATTTGTGTCGGCTGATTGAAGTCGACACAAATATTTAGGTATTTCTTGTCACTAGATGGCGAAGTGTTGCAGTGTGTTTCAGTTTTCTGTAATAAGTAATTAACTAATTGTTTCTCTCATTACTTGGACCAGTATTTTTTCCTCACAACAACAAATTTCAAATGTTTTGGAACATGTATTCTGCCCCCTTTTTCCTCCCTTTTTATATCCATTGCTGAGAACATGTCTCCTCTTGGATTTACACCAATATCCTCCACTATGACCAAGTACGAATTGGTAGACAGACAAGTATCAACACCTTAAACGTTTATGACGCTATTAAAAATATCTTAGTTCAAACGACCCATGCTACACTCATTTCGTGTTTGGATGGAGCTGTAGTGTAATCGATATGAACACAAACATTATTCGTCTACTGATATGACTATTTATAGTCGAGTCGTTACGATACATAATGCATGTGAACGAGCAGCGGGCTCAACGCACGAAACACAATTGCAAATTGATCGGTGCGCATTAATAGGCAGAAGTTAATGAAAGTGATGGTCACATAGAGCAGACTCGACTAAGCGCAGAAGGGGCGGACATTTATATACATATTAGACGGACGTCATAAGATTAAGAGATGGTAGACATATACGATTCAATCGGGGTACGTACCACTGTTCCACAAATTTTTGGCGAGAAATCTGTGTTTTGGTAGACAGGTGCAGGCCAGACAGTGGCTGGCCAGACCTACAAGGCAAGACAAACTTAATGCAAGACTGTACCTCGCTTTTGTTAGTGTGAATATATCTATGGGCTGCAGCAACCGCTTATGACCACGTGACCTGCATGCTCGTCTGCTACACAGCACGAATTGTCTGAAGCAAACCAACAAACACGCGTCGCTTGCTGCGTTTCTTTGCTCAGTCGTCACAATAACGAGAGGATTTTGAACCGTATCGTGACATGTGATGAGAAATGAACGAAGAATGTACGACAGTCGGAAGCGATCATCATAATGGCTTAACCATTAAAACTTTGCCCTAAGCGAAATTTGAACCAAAAGAAGATTCTGGATAGTGTTTGATGGACCAGTGCTGGTGTCATCCACTACAGTTTTTTGAGATCAGGCTAGACGATTACTGCAGACTGGTGAATTGCTCAAGCCCACGGCTCCTTCAGAATAACACTAGAACACACACTGCACATCAAACAGACGCGAAGTTAGAGGAAATGCGACTGGAACCTCTGCGTCACCCACCATTCTCTCCAAATCTTGCCCCATCCGATTACCATTTTTTTTTCAAAATTTGGTTAACTTTTTGCATGAAAAAAAAAACACATCGGATGAGGCAGTGAAAACCGCCTTCAAACAGTTCATACACTCTCGCTATCATGTTTTTTCCCAAGGGATCAATATTTTCTTATGAAATGGCGGAAGGGTATCGATAGCAAAGGCGCATACTTTGCGATTGATAAAATAATATTTTCATAAAAAAAAACTTGTTTCACTTTTGTGATACTGAACGACTATTTTTAATACAGTTGCGAAAAAATGAAGCAATTTAATAAAATCATCTAAACTCACAAAGAACATTTTTGAAAAATGGCGCCAACCGTAAAAGAATATAAGCAGAGGATTATTTTGTTTTCTTCACCCATTCTGGGTAGGCAAAGGGAACTATGCCCATACAGCCAAGTCTTCAGTAGAATTTTTTTATTGATATGAAATGAAAATGTTAATGAGATGAAATAAAATGAAACCTAACCTAACTCATTGAATCAAATCATTAAATCTGATATTGAAACAAATTAGTAGCTTCTTTTTAGAAATATTTTCATGAATCATAAAAACTTCTAAAACTTCGTGGTTGGTTTTTTTCTTTTTAATAGACATTATTTTGACAGTTGGGAAAGAAAATGCACGAGTTCGGAAAAGGTAAAGAAAAAGCACGAGTGTATGTAATAGCCTACTTCCTGAACAATATACGTCCCTGCAATACGCCATTTTTTGAGCAACTGTATTAAAAAATATATTTCAAAGATAAAGCAATTAAAACATTGACGTGTCGTCATGTACATTTATTACTCGTATCTATTTTGCACATTAAAATTATTTTCGTAGCATTAAAAATCTCAGGTCACCTCTACGCGTGCAATACATATTGTACGACTTTGTTATACATAAATATATAGGTATATAAATTCGAAGTATCTCTGTCTGTCTGTCTGCTACGCTTTCCCGTTTAAACTACTGAAAGAATTTTAATGAAATTTGGAACACAGATAGAGTGGACCTTGGGAAAGTATGGTTTTTATCATACGGGAACCTATATAAAACGGGTCCACGCGGGCGAAGCCGCTGGCGGAAGGCTAGTGGTTATATACTTACAATAAACGAATTGTATGCTCCATGACATGACTGATCGTAATAAAATTTGCTGTTCCATAAAAAACCTTAAGTGCATTGATAAATAGGGAAAACTAAATCATTTCTACTAAATTTCTGTGGCCACCATTCGCACACGCACATGGGCGATTCTATTAATTTACGATGTGCATTGCGTTTGTAGACTACTAGTCAGTAGCAATAATACGAGCTATAAATTTAAATTATTATTAATGGCAATGAATGCGTACCGTTTCACAGTAGTTTATAGCTGGTATCGATTTGAAAGTTAGAATTTTTTTGGATTTCTTTCGCTTAAATACGAGTATGTAATTAAGTATCGCGAATTTCTAATGGTAAGCTAATTAATGAAAAATTGTTTTGTGTAAATTGAGAAACGAAAGATACAAAAATAATGCAAGTTTGGCAATAAGTTGAAGTAGGATCACATTTTTCAAACACTGCAAGATTGCATATTTTGTATTGTACAATACTTAATTACTTATACATACAATAAATGTTGATTTCTTAATTTTTATTTGACCTTTTTTAAGAATAAAATAACACTTTCGTTATGATTGAGTATTTCAACATTTAAATAACAGCGCCTACTATCTGTTGCACTGAATTTAGTTCCTGTTTGATTTAAAAAGCACTATAATTTTATACAAAACAAAATAGACATTGAAAATAAAACATATTTGTTAATTCCGTTACTTTATGATAAGCATAACGTTTCATTCAAGAACACTATCGCCGTATCAACCTTGAAGTGGCTGACAAAGCATATCGGCATGTAGGCGACACCCACAAGCCATGGCGTATTTTATGACCATTTTATGCCCGTGGGTAAATTATGCATGCTGGAATTTGATGCGTTCCCAGTTTCTATATCACGTTTCTCAAATAGTATATGGAATATTATGTTAAATTTTTATAGTCTACTATAGAAAATCTTGCCCGCCAGCCCGCATTGACCAGAGTGATGAACTATGACCGAAATACTTCGCAATTCTGAGGGGATCTGTGCCCAGCAATTAAAGCAAAGCAAGAAGGATTAAAAAATAGAACGTAATGTCTACCATGATCAGGCCTAAAAACCACTAATCGAGGCATAGCGTAAAGTAACCCAGGAATAGGTACCTACCTAGTTAGTAGAAAAGAAATCATATTCATTTGTACCTACGCTTACCAATTCAAATGGTAAAGTTGAAAAGACATTAAAATAAAATCATTACATGTCATTACTACAAAAGTAATGATTTTGGGTACCTAGATTTTGAATTACAACCTCCAACTTAAATGCCTCAACAGGTGAATGTATAAACATTGTGGGCTGCAAAAAGCCATAAGGTTTATTGTAGCCCAAATACGATAACGGGTTATAATTATTATGAATTATACTCATAGTTACACAAAAATTAAATTAAAACATGCGTCAGTCGCTTGCTCGCACCAAGAATGTGATTGAGTTATCGATAAGGAACGTAAAAATAAAAATTTTAGACGAAATTGTAGAAGTGTTAGCGAACAATTAGTACATGCATGTATTTTTTACCGACTTCCAGGAGGTACTGTATTCGGCTGTATGTATTTTTTTTTTTATATATGTTCACCGATTACTCCGCCGTTTGTGGACCGATTTTAAAAATTCTTTTTTTGTTCGTATGCTTATACTCCCGAGGTGGTCCCATTGTCACCAAATCGGGATCTGATGATGGGATCCCAGGGAAATCGAGGGGAACTCTCAAATTTTATAGGCACACACATTGATTTTCTTATACTTTCTGAAGCATAAGAGATATTTGTGCATAGTAATCATCATCTCATGTTGCTGAGCTGATGATGGAAGGTACTGCAACAGTGATGAGTTGAAAGCAATTGTTTTCAATAAATAGTTTTTTATTCCAAATCTTACATTTCTGAGGTGGTCCAACTGTCACCAAGGCAAAGTTTGATGAGGGGATCCCGGAGAAATCGAAGGGAACATTCAAATTTTATAGCACAACAAATGATTTTCATATTTTTACTAAAGCAAAACAGGCATTTTTGTATAATTATCATCATATCATGTTGCTGAGCTGATGATGGAAGGTACTTCGAAGGTTAGGAGTTGAGAGAAAATTCTTTCAATAAATGGTTTTTTGTTGGAAATCTTACATTCCTGAGGTGGTCCAACTGTCACCAAGTCAAAGTCTGATGATGGTATCCCAAAGAAATCGAAAGGAACATTCAAATTTTATAGCACAACAAATGATTTTCATATTTTTACTAAAGCAAAACAGGCATTTTTGTATAATTATCATCATATCATGTTGCTGAGCTGATGATGGAAGGTACTTCGAAGGTTAGGAGTTGAGAGCAAATTCTTTCAATAAATGTTTTTTTGTTGGAAATCTTACATTCCTGAGGTGGTCCAACTGTCACAGTGGCAAAATTTGATGATGTGATACTAGGGAAATCGAGGGAATCACTGAAACTTAATAGGCACACACATTCTTTTAGTCATATTTTTTAACATAATACATATGTCCGGTAATTATCACCTCATGTTGCTAAGCTGATGATTGAAGGTACAACTCCTCAACGTTTAGGAGCTGAGAGCAAATTCTTTTATTAATTTATACGTTGAGGTGGACTGATAGTAGTATTCTTTCAGGCTATAAGATGGCTATTAGATAAACATGATTATAAAAGGTATCTCTTTACCGTTTAGAAGTTAAGTGAAAAAAAATCCTATTATGCTTATACATATGTGAAGAATTATTAAAATTACTAAAAAGAGTGAAATAAATTAAGTTTTTAACAAAAAAATAGAACCGACTTCAAACGGTAAAAAATAAAATTGTTCAGTACCTACTTCTTCTTGCTTATGGTAATGACTCTTAAAACTATTTTTGGAGTCGGGCCCTTAGTAAAATGTCCTATCTTAGTAAATATAGTGTACCTTTCGTTCTGAATGGACACCAACTCCAATATAGTTTTAACAGTCATTACCATAAGCAAAAAGAAGTAGGTACTGTCCCACTGTCTGTATTGTCGGTGCCCATTTGGAAGGAATGGTACGACATTTTAGTAGGGGCCCGACTCCAAAAATAGTTTTAAGAGTCATTACCATAAGCAAGAAGAAGTAGGTACTGAAGAATTTTATTTTTTACCGTTTGAAGTCGGTTCTATTTTTTTGTTAAAAACTTAATTTTTATTATTAATTAAACACGATTATTTTGCATAGCATAAAGTTATAACTACTTTTTTTTTCAATTATGGCATCGCAAACTCTGTGCATACTGCCAGCGTCAAGTATAACTTATGCATCAATTTTTTGCCAGTTTCAATGAAACTGGACAAAGTTAGTAAGTAAGTCGTCAGTAATTAGTCAGTCTAGTCAGTCCAACATTCAAGTAAAGCGATGGCTACTTTACTAGAACGTGTCCGATGGAATTTTGGAGGCAAGCAGAAAAAACATATTTTAGCACTGTTATTCTATTTCACAAACACTCATGCACTGTAATTAACCTATATCAAACAAAATGCCATCAACTTTATCCGATATAACTCAAAAATACACCAAGAAAATGAAAATAAAACAAGAGCACAATATGTCTTTTTCGACTTCCCGCCAAAACTCTTATAACCACTTAAAAGTTATTGACTTTCCTTATTCTTATTTTGAAATTCTCAATTATGTCCGGACGAAGACCCCTAAATCTCCTAAGTAATTGTTGCTTACTTAAGTGAAGAGACATACGAGTACACACACAGTTTGGAAGTTTCTGCCAAACACGTACCTACTCAGTTCGGAAGTTCAATCGGGTATAAGTTCCGAGACGTCGAATGTTGCCCACTGTACCTCGCTAGCACTGAAAACATGTTTCAGTGTCTGCTAACTCAGTTAGCGAACTTAGTATTTATGTGGACAAGCACATCAGTTATATGTTGCTAGTCGTAGCATGTAACAAAATATATGTTCTGACTTATTTGACTCTGAAGTCAGAAAGATTTGAAGGGAGATCTGAGCTTATAAATGGTAAGGACACTTACAGAGCAAAACACAACTTTAGAGTGGATAAACATATTGCTTTATCTTCTACAAAAGTTACTCGCTTGCTACAGCTGACTGAAATACACAGTAATTTGTGTTTTTGCAGCAGATGTGCCCTCCTGCAACTTCCGATGCTTACGGCGACATGCGACCACGCACTTGGCACACACACACCGCCATACTTCCCGGGGCTGGTGGCTAGACTAATCAAGCTACCACTTTCGCGCCGCCCACAACCCCGGAATCCCCCTTTTAGTCGCTTCTTACGATCAGGCAGGGGATACCGTAGCTCTATTCTTAATCCCGAAGCTACAGGGACTATGCCAAACATTACTAGTTGCTCCTAGGCAATTTCTATAAAGAACTCTGTGAATCTATTCTTTTTGTGATATGTACATAAAAAAAGGCGTTAGTCGGTGGTAGGTAGTCGGTACAAGTAAATAGGATTACCTACTAACAGGTCGTTGCCAGTGTTTTATCCTATTAGCAGTTGTATGTAACTTTTACATTATTTTACTATTAGCCTACAAAGTTTCAGGTACTGAAATAAAAAACTTATGTACTTTATTTACTGGTGTATATACTCGTAGTGTTAGTAATTCTTAAATTTTTGGTACACTAAATAGGATTCCTATTGTAAAAACTTTTGTATAAGCCTTCAGTTTTGTTAATTAAGAAAAAATATTTTACAATGAGCGGTACTCCCTTTAGTTCCGACCACAAAACTAAGATAATAATGCTGCTGTATTTTCAGGACTGCATACTTAAAAACTCGACTTCCTGAAAACTACTCGGGTATCGAAAGTTTTTAACAAATTGAAGAGTCATAGTCATATCATAATGTACCAAACACGCAATTTTTGAAGCGAAATTACTAACAAATCACGAAACAAAGGTATTTCTGCTTATGATAATAGGATGGAAATCGAATACGCAACTGGACATTCTATTATGCAACGAATGCAACGCTTAACACGCATTGGCCACTCTCGAAAACGTACTGATTTTTTATTCATACAATCATCGATTTTTATTACGAGATTAATGATTTGTCGCTTAGATAACGTAAGCAAAAACTAAAAGCAATTAACGCATGTCTTCAGTTCATTTACACACAGTTTCTCATGTCATTGGTATGTGAATTGTGATTGCTTACATCTTAAATCGAATGATAGGACTGCTCTGATATTGGAAAAGTTACATTAGGTATACGTAAAATAATGCTCTGGTAGTGTTTGTGTAGAAAGAAAACTACTTAACGTTAGACTTACATTAGCGGTTTATTTCTATGGGGTTTTTCAGTAGTTCGTACTCGTATTATTCTTATATGATAACTTTTATATCTGGGCTGTCAGTGTTTTTAAGCATTTTGTAATAATTTACTTTTAGTGAAATTAAAATTATGTGCGGAAAATGGCCATATCCTTCTATAGATTTGAATATTTTAATATGAATATTATTTCCGTTGATATTTCCACAACAAGGTCTTCATAGGAAGAAACATAAAGAAGGAAGTCATCCTGTAAAGGAATCCTTTTTGAAGGATTCGTACCAAAACCAAGCTTTATGTGTTAGTAAACATCTTATTTACGCGCAACCTTGTCCAAGATCATGTTAATATGCATTTATTCGCGTCTCAGATAATAATAAATACGCTCTTTGTCTTCGGATAACTTATGGTTAATCGTGACTCGTTACTTAAGTGAGTTCATAGAATTGGCAGCAATTTAACTAGAGGTGCGATTATGCGGTGGGTGCGGTTTCAAACTCCCTGTAGCTTCGGGATTAAAAATAGAGCAATAGTATCCCCTGCTTGATTGTAAGAGACGACTAAAAGGGGGCTTCCGGGGTTGTGGACGGTGTGAGTGGGAACTCGATCCGTCCAACCAGCAGCCCCGGGAAGGGTGGTGATATGTGGTGCAGGAGAGCACATCTGCTCTCCCGAAGATGGGCCCGTTCTGGGGGGTCGCGCCTGGAGGACACCGGTGTGTTCCGCTGGAGATCCCGGAGTCCTCCCCAAGCGCAGAGGCAGCCACCGAAGGGGTTTTAGTACGGTCAAATCCCACATAACCCGGTACCCTCTCCCAAGGTGCCGGGTACTTTTTAAAGGTCCCCCCCCCAATACCAAAAAAAGGTGCGGTTCCAAACCAGCGTATTTTCCGGCGCGTATACGATCGTTTCAGTGTAAGTGATCGCTGCAGCCCATGGACATGTATACATGACCTCAAGCAAGCCTAAGTCTTGCCTATGGTCTTATGCAGTTGCGCTGCTATTCCGAAGGCTGCTGATCACCTCAAGACCGCTGGTCAGGTCTGGCCGGCTACTGCATTGATTACGACAACAGAATTCAACCATCAACTCCTAGTTGGTGCAGGTGGTACTTCCACGGTCGAACCAATAAAGCTCTAACAATTACAATACAGTTCTTCAATACATTTCTTATGCCTTTCGAATTCGTTTTTCTTATTAGTTTTCAAACGAAAAATAGCTCTATATCATTAAAGAATTATCTTCAATTCAGCTTAACTTTAACAGAACTATAAGTTTAAGAACAGAAAGAAGATCTTTCTGTTTAGGCCACTTCTGTTTTTTCTTATAAAAAAGATGAAAGGCATGTAGGCTTCGATAGTGTTGAGTGGTTTCTGCCCCCCATAGACGCTTTATCACCATACGCTTAAATATGTGCAACAACCTCAAATTAGCTAAACTATATGAACAGTTTATCAAGGTCTGGTTTAGGATCATCGCGTAAATAGTTGCACTGTTATTCCAAGCTAGTGATCGTATTATGTCCAGCATCCGCAACTTTTCTCGGAAACACAAAATAACAATTTTTAAGAACAGAAATGTGTACTGTGGTACCATAAAAAGTGGACCATAAAAACTTTATTATAAAATTACAACGAAAATTTGTTTAACAACATAAGTGTTTCTCTAGTCTATGTAGACAATATTCCGGATTTCTCTAACGTAACGGACATTTCTACTGATTGGTCTCTTCCTAGAACAATAAATCCCTGGCACGTGTGCAATGAAACTTGCTGCCAATATTACTTTAATAACAATATTGTTGAAAAGGCTTTCGATTTCCAGGAAACATTGCCATTGTTTAAAAGGAATATCATGTGGATATTGTGGAAAATGGTTGAGCTTGTGCTACTGTACAAATTCAATGAAATAGTTAATTGAAATTATATCATAATGTCCCAGAGAACGTTTGTGGACGGACACCGTTATGCTTTTGACATTTGATTTATAAACCGTAATTTGTAGAGTAGTTGTTTTTTAGAAAAAGTGACAGAATTTTTAACAAGGTCTTTGCAAAAAGATTACAGGCTGCCCTCTTATCAAGTAGATTGACTATCTTACTAGACAGCTGGATGGATTCAAAAGTCGCACGACCGGACCAAGTGTCGAATGGCTAATGTGCAGGTAAATGCGTGAAAATTAAAGAATGGTAGATTAAAAAAGCATTTTTGAATCGGAATTTTGATTACAATAAGGATTTGAATACTCATATTATTCGTATTTCGTATTGCAACATCTTGAACAATAAAATGCAATGTCCCTAATCCTGCTAAATGCTTACCGGTATTCCAATGGTATCTGTGGTACCTACCTACATAAGCCAACCAGGTAATAACACTTAAAATATTTGTCACGTAGCTGATAGTTTATTATCGTAATTAAAAGTCATTGAGTATCGCTGTTGTTTTATGTATTGATCTGATGATGGGCCGACTTCCTCGTTCGGATTTATTGAGAAATTGTGTAGCTGCCGGGCGAAGTGTGACGTCCGGGATGTGTTCCGAGTCCCGTACGAAAGTTGTTGAGTACTATCGTATGGATTCTATCGTAGAACTTTCAATGCTTTTGATTGTATAGGAGCGGCGATGACTGAGTGGTAAAACCCGCGATCTCTGACACGGAGATACCGAGTTCAAAACACCGACGAGCATTTCGGATAGAAAAAACTTGTTAAGTGTGTATTTGTCGCTGCTCCACGTTAGGGGAAAATATTGTGATTTAATTAATTACAATGGTCCATCATCTTGCTTGCCTGAAACTCTTAAGTTTTCGAAGATTTGACGTCTACCAATACTTTTTTTTTTATTTCTATTTGAATCGAGCAGCAGACGAGCATGCAGGCCACGTGATGTTAAGTGGTCGCTGCAGCCCATGGACATCTACATACAATCTCAAGCAAAGGTAAGTCTTGTCTGAGGTCGTATGCAGTTGCGCTGCTACTCCGGAGGCTGGTGGTCGCCTCATGTAAGTGTGGCCGGCAACTGTACCTTTCCACCGAAACACAATAGAGTTGGTTTACGGCAGAAGTGGGTGCAGCGGTGCTACTACCCCGGGCGAACAAATAGTTCTACCACCTACAAAACAACAAAATACACGTCAGCAAGGTGAACTAAGTCCTAAATCCCTCTCATTTCCGAGAGAGATACCCGTGAGTGAGAGATATCGGGAGACCTGTGCCCAGCAGTGAGTCATAAAAAGGGGTAAAAAAAGATATTAGAAGAGAAGTCACCGCGTTCTGTTCTATTTCAGGGGAAAGGTACATATTATTATATGTATGCGGGCTAGTAATATAAGGCCACCATCGTCCTCTGGATTCGTGGTTTACCTCACTGCAAACGACCACAAGCAAGACTGAAGCTTGCTCCAGTGTCTTTAACGTGGCCTGCTTGCTCATCTTCTACTCCTTTTAAATAAAATAAAAATGTCCCGGTGTTTGACCTTGCATTCCTTTTCCCACTTTTGCGTTGTAGACAAATAGATAGTACCCATTTCTCGCGTCAAATCTCGTTCTGTATTTGTAGTACCTAAGTACGATGCGATAGTATCATTGTACTAGTGATTATGAAATTCAATACAGTCGCAAAAATCAAAGCGACATTTAATCTTCCTTCTGCGAGGTTGTCTGACCACAATTTTAGACCATCTTTGTTTTTAACTCTCACAATTTTCATGACCAATTCATAAGAGATGATTATTATAGCACAATCAAAGACAAAACATGATTGCAGATTCAAAGCCGGTTAGAGCCAAGGTCTCAATCTCAAATACCAGTTCGGATGCGGGCTCCTATTAAATCATTACTAATTCTGCATCTCGAGCTCAGACTATTCGGTGTATTGTGTCATCATGTATGCGGTTTTGGACTTTACGAGTACCATAGTCGATTGAATGTAGACTTGTAGACGCGTCCAATCCATATCCATACTTAATGGTTGCCATGCCAGACTGCCGATCGGAGGGTCCCGGGTTCGATTCCCGGCGAAGCAGATTGAATGATGAGTTTAAATTTCTGTTCTCGGTCTGGGTGTTTGTGTTTCTGTCTTTGTGTATGTCCATGGCACCCACGACACAGGGTATAACTACCCTACTGTGTGGCTGTGAGTGTGAAACGTTGTTTATTTATACTAATATTTTAAATGTGAAAATAACTCTCTCTTTGTGTGTGTGCGCGTGTGTTTGTGTGTAAAATTAAATTAGTTTTTATCGCGAAAAATATTTTTAAATGACTTGAAATAAGGTATGGCGATAGTAACCGACTTCCACGTGGACAAAGCCGCGGGCCGTTAGCAGTTTGTACTTAATTAACTATTAATACAATATCTAAAACGTTTCTATGCATTTTTGACGGAATATAACAAGCGAATGTAATCTTGTAAAATGTAATTCATTAATATAGATAAATATGATCAAAATCCCGTGTAATTGCTTAGTATACAATGTACCTACACTTTTCACAGTATGCGATTACACGTAGAACGTTACGGCCGGGCGATTTCCATCGACCGTGGGAAAAGTCCTTTTCTATCTTTTTTATATCAACCGATTATTATGTATCATTTTACGTTGCTTTACAAAGTTTACCTTGTCTCATAATTCTTACATAGCAGAATGATAATTATGTGATGTCGACTTTGTGATTAAATAGGTTTTAAATAATTTTTATTCATTTAGTTGTATCTAAAATCGAGTTTTGTGTGCGCCGCAAACAAATGGTCACTAATAAAATACTTTGCTCGGCACTTCTTTAGACCTGTTGGTTGTTTAGATGTATCTTAAATAGTTCCAATGTAGACAATTTGTTTTCGCATTTTATCATCACTTTTAAGTTGACACAGACATTATTTAATTCAGCTGAATAAATATTCTGTTATGAATAGAGCTACGTTATCCCCCTGCCTGATCCTAAGAGGCGACTAAAAGGGGGCTTCCGGGGTTGCGGGCGGTGAGAGTGGGATCTCGATTCGTCCAACCAGCGGCCCCGGGAAGGACGGTGGCGTGTGCGTGGCCGCATGCTGCCGTAGTATCTGAAGGTGCAAGAGAGCACATTTGCTGTCCCGAAGATATGCTCATATGGGGCGCCGCTCGTGGAGGACACCGGTGTGTACCACTGGAGATCCTGGAGACCTCCCCAAGCGAAGAGGCAAACCACCGAGGAGGTAGAGGTTTTTTTTCGAAGACGAAGACGTCTTCGACAAGGGGGTTTTAGTGCGGTACAAATCCCACATAACCCGGTATCCTCTCCCAAGGTGCCGGGTACCTTATGAAGGTTTCCCCGAGGCAAAGAAAAGGATTCAGGCGCGCGTTCCCGGCGCGTATCCCTAAAAAAGTTATATTTGTGTGGCATTTGTCACTTGCTTAGTTAAAAGGAACGTGGTGATGATTTTTCATGCCTTATATGTAGTTATTTAAAATATCTCAAGCTTCACCTGAAATTAGCTTAAATGGTGGATTATTGCGTCAGACCTTCTCATTCTGTGGAAAGACCTCTATGAGCTACTCTGGGGCAATAGATGAGTTGATAAAAATTATGTGTGGTTAAAATATAATTTTATGCTTTTTAACACTGAAACCTATCATAACGCAATATGACAAAACGTTTCAAGTGTTTACTTCGATAAGGACTCTTAACAAATATCGCTAATTAAATCCAAACAGTAGGATGATTCATTCATACACCAAGCAAATATTATGGTAAACGTGGTAGGGTATAATAGTTGAATGAATTAATAGTAAAACTCTACATAACCTTGTAAATTCCTCCTATTAATCTAATGTAAACTCTATTTAAGCAATATAAGGTTATAACTCACAAATCACATGTAAACGTAATTCTCGTTCATAGTTATTTTTCCTTATTCAAATTCAATGTAATTTTAACTTTATTTATAGAGTAATACAAGCGAATAGTGCTTAAGGGTAACCGTTATTTTATATACTTAATTATTTAACAATTGCAACTTAGCAACAAATGGTGCTTAATTGACTAGCTATTTTCATTGTGTTATGGTATTTTACAGTAATATATTTTATTCATATATTAATCAATGGCTGCAACCTTTTAACGTCCCACTGCTGGGCACGGATCTCTTCCCATTATTGGGAACCTGGAGCGGATGCGGGTTAGTGGCCAACCGGATGTCGGATGTTTTCAAATCGCCCATAAGGCCTCCTACAAGGTTTAACGACTGTTATCTATCGTCAACAATCGGGACCGACGGCTTAACATGCCCTGCGAAGCACGGAAACGCGCATGAAATTTTTGCCACTAGCGGTCACCCATCTCACACCCGACCGCACCCGTTTCACGCGCTCGCTTCAATCAATCAATGAGTTGGTTGTAATTATGATGATGATGGATGGCCAAGCTTTGCTTGGATAAAAACAATAGATTTTCTTGGTCTAACTTCAAACCAAACACTCGTTGGCTTATAAGTTGCATAACAAAACCATCTGCTTCAGTAGCTCCTAATTAAAAAAATGTTACCAATCCTCAATAGATGTCAGGAAGAGTCATATTTTTCAGATTATGTTGAATTTGATTACCGCTGAAAACACGGATAAAACGACATTATCTAAAATGAAACCTACATACATATGTAGATCGAATCTCTTACTAATCTATACATAATAATATAATAAAACTGTAAGCAGGGTCAATTCTGTACATTGCAAATTTAAAAAAATACTTCTAGGGGTCTTTTTATAAGTAACAGAAGCTAAAAATATAAGTTTTGAAATTATTGTCTGTCTGTCTGTCTGTCTGTCTGTCTGTTGTTAGCTTTTCACGCAAAAACTACTGGACGGATTTTGATGAAACTTTTTTTGTTTTATATATATTGGTCCTCGCTAACATTTAGGCTATAGATAATTTTAAAAATCACCCTTTAAGAGTGTGTAATGAGCGATAAAAATTTGTATGGAAAACTTGGATTTTTTCAATACATTTTCTTGAAATTTGGTATAAATATTTTCTAACCAAAATAAAAGAATACGTGTTTCAGCATTTCCCGACATTCACCCTTTAAATGTCAATTTTCTTTGAAACTCTTTGAAAATTGAGTGTCGAAACTTGATGTACAGAATATTTTTGTGCAGAGTAATATACTTATAATTTTGTATTTGTAATTTTTACTAACATAGTAAGAATTCTATTTAAGCTTTTTTCAAAACTACCCCTCAATAGCAAATAAAATGGATTCGAAAGTTGGTATCTCAAGCGTACAATAATTAACCTTAACTTAATATTTCATTCTCAAATTCTTTTCCCTTCTTTGAATGATGTGTTTACTGATATATTGTTGAATAAATTTCCGTAACATTAGTGTGTATTTCATATCAATCGGGTGATAAACAAAAAAGTTATGTTCATTTACACAATACGCGACATAAACTTAAAAGACACTTTGGGGAATTTGTATGAAAGTTTCGGTAACAGCCCATTCAAAACCATAAATAAAAGTTTAAATTTAAATAAAATTATTTTGAACTCTCACTAATATTGTCGACTATATATAATATACTTAGATCAGCTTACTGTATTTTCTTTCGTTGGCCGAGAATGGCTAGACTATAGGTACCTAATAAGCGCATCGCGAGCCTTACCGCCGCCGAACCTTACATCACAGGCTCCATTGAGTTAGTTGCTCAGCTTATTAGTCTTCTTTTGGGGTGGAAGATTATGAACAGGCTGCAGCTGAAACGATTATTATCGCTACATTATATCAAGCTGCAACCTTTTTAGCATTCCACTGCTGAGCATGGAGCTCTCCCAATATTGAGGAGGCCTCTAGCTCCGATAAACCGAAATCCAAATCTTACAATCTCAATGCATCCAGCATACGGAATCTAAACCTTCATACAGAATGTACAAAGCCTTAACAAAACGAGACTACTGCAGACATCTAGGTGACGAATAGTTAAACTTTTAGTGAACCAACTGTTAATCTCAATATCTACCTATTTGGTAATTTGACATTCGATTTATCAACCACAAAGTTTACATGTCATACGGTAGATGGCGTTATTGAGCAATATTCATTTCTTCTCCAAAGTGATTCGATGGAGATAATTTCAAATAAAAGCCTTAAGTCTAATAAAAGTAAGTACATAGTGTAAAAAAAATAAAAAATAAAATTTCACACGTATAGCCTCACATTAGGGTAGATATACCCTGTGTCGTGGGTGCCATGAACACACATAGAGACAGAAACACAACCACCCAGACCGAGAACAGTTTAAACTCATCATTGAAATTTCTGTTTCGCCCGGATTCTAACCCGGGACAGTTCGATTAGCAGTCCGGCATGGTAAACATTGCGCCACGCGGGTTGTCCCATCGTTGGGTAGGTATACGTATGATGCTGAACATTGTTAATTGGACCAATGATAACTTAACTCATTTTTTGCGTCTCTATATTGCGTACGGGCTGAGGGCTCATCCACACACGTTGATTGATGGAGAATTCTATAAAAAATATTCTTTATTTCCAAATACAGATAGCACACTGTGTAGAGACCCTGCCTTCTGCTTTAGTTTTCACAATGTTATATGAGTTATGACTTATGACCAAACTGCTGTCCGCAAGTTTTAAACCTATAGTTTATTAATTGACCTTACAATTATTTTTCCGATTGTTTAATCCTAAGCACGTGTATGTTTAGAAATTTTATCTCCCAACTACAAGTAGTTGTATAGTGCACCTCTTTTCTGCAGTAGGTTAAAGCTATGTATATAGAATGAGTCTATACATTCTTTGCAGTATAAATTCACCCAATTTACTAAAGATACTATTTTTAACATAGATGAAGCCACGGGCACAGCAGTATCTCTTAACTTTAATAAACGAGGTACATATTTGTAAAGAGAATCTGATTGCGCGAGAAAAGCGAAACGTGAGAAAAGTGGATAGTAAGACCAGTACAGTAAGCATTCCTTACTGTTTTAGGTTTGAAGGATTTAGAAAAAATACATTAGGTTTCTTCTGAACATAAATGAACATTGTATTATATTATAAGTGATTTCACTATAATGTAAGAATAATCAATCCATTTTATAAAAGTCTTTATACACGCGGACGACGTCGCGGGCACAGCTAGTAATGATAATACCGTAGAAAAGTGAATTTTCATATAAGACAGTAACTAAATTTAAGGCTGCAACCCCTTTTGCATCATGCTGGGCACGGGTTCTCCCTATTATTGGGGAGGCCTGTAGCATACTCCACCATGCTGATGCAATGCGGGTTGGTGGTGATGCGGGTTAGTGCGCAACCCGATGTCTGATGTTTTCATTATAAGACCTCCGACAAGGTTGAACGATTGTTATCCATCGATATCAACCATGACCGACGGCTACACGTGAACTCTGAAGCATGGAAAAGCACACGAAATTTTTGCCACTAGGAGTCGCCCATCACACACCCGAGTTTACGGAGTAACTATTTAGTAATCTGTGCCCGAGTGCGCTATGATTCCACCACAGCTGCTGCTGGGCCATGCTTGCTTCATACTACTTATGCATATTTTCTGCACAAAATATTTAAGGTTAACATTTGACAGGCGTCCCGCGAATTTTTTCATATTTTTAAATACATTTATTGATAACGTAATATTTTTTTCTTTTAATAAAAAGTACCTAGGTCACTTTTAGAAACATTTCAATATTTTACATCGAGTTAATGAAGTTTAGTGAATAATTTAAAAATTTTAACAATTTCTGAGAAAGCGTTCAGTTAGACCTTCAAAGAATTCGTAACGAAATATAATTCTAGCTTTTCTACAATCAACAATTCTTAAATGAAATACAAATCACAGTTCTGTTTCGATTTCATTTGCTGCGTATAATAAGTCTTTGAAGGTGATAAAATGATAACCTCAAATGATTGAGCGATGTTTTGACGACCGAAATTGGTTAATGGGTTGAATTATGCGTACCTATATCAGTGTTTTTCGTATCATATCACCATATAACTTATTAAAGCGGATATTAAAGTATGTATATTCTTTTTTTTCATTGCATTAAAGTTGTATTTATAATGCGTAATTTAAATCTATGTGTATAATACTTTTTCCTTTCGCATATTATTGTTTATTTTAAGGTTTACAAATTTTTTACGTATTCGCAATTTTGGAAAAAGCGCATTAGGTAAAAAAAAGATCAAGTTCCATTTTCCACACTAAACTAAACACTAAACTAAACTAAACTAACTAAACTAAACACTAAACAAAAATACTCGATTGCTGGAAAAACGCGTGAGAAACGGTTTAGCAACCTGTATCTGTGGTTATAAAATGGTAAAATACAGCCAATCAACAAAATGGACGTCGGAAATGAACTAGACGAAGTGTGTAATGTGTTTATCGAGTAATCTTGTTACGAGCCGATCGGAAGCGCCGTCTGCAATATTGAGCGAGGTCTAGTCCACGGTCTGCCTTAACGATGTGATTTATGACCCTTCAATGATATTTACAAACATTAAAAAAACGGCAGTGATGTTTATGATAATTTAAAGGAGATTACTGAAGTGTCAAGAGTCAAGTATTTCACATAATCACAATTATCTCTAAGCATTTTGAGTCCGACTCTCTCAGTTTGGTATATCAATAGGTTATATTTATATATTATCTATAATCCCTACTAATATTATAAATTCAAAAATAACTCTGTTTGTCTGTACGTCTGCTACGCTTTCCCGCTTAAACTACTGAACCAATTTTAATGAAATTTGGAACACCGATAGAGTGGACCTTGGGAAAGGACATAGGATGGTTTTTTATCCTACGGGAGCCTATAAAACGGGTCGACGCGGCCGAAACCGCTGGCGGAAGGCTAGTAATATGTAGTTTCGTATATCAATACAATCCAAAACTCAACTGGTAGTTCAGTTTGCGCGGTTGTATTGTACCAAAAATCTTGTAACCTACCTAAATACTAGGTAGGTATTTGCTGACAAAATTATGATAAAGACTTGTAAATGTGTCAGTTTCCTAGATTTAAATCGATCCCTGGGTCAAAAAATTGTGCATGAATTGTTATACCAAAAAATTAAGGAAACGAGGAAAACCAAATACAGTTTTTCTTTTTCCTTGCCTGCTGCATTTATTTCATAGTTCGAAAAGCATAGTGAATAGTTTTACTGACATTTTACTCCATATCCACAACTTTATTAAGTTATTTTGATTAAGTATATCAGTAAGTTTTGTTCTACGATTTATATCATATAGCACTACAGGATTTTCTCATAGTAACATTTATAACATGAAAGTAACTAACACGACGTACGTGATAAAATCAGATGTACAGTGAAAACTGTTCTACCATTATGAACGCGTGGGCTGGAGTAGAGCGCTTCAGGTTTTTGTATGTCTTTTCAACGTGCTGTAATTTGTCACTTCGGACGTTCGGGCCGTGAGTTATGAGCTTATGGCGTGTTGGTATTGCGTTTATAACAAATGTTTTTACCACGTTTTAGGTGTTTCCGGATAAACTTCGCCTACGCATGCAACACTCTTTTAAATCTGTTTTTAACCCTTTTTATAGTCACGCCTGGGCATAGCCTACAAACGTCTCATTGCAATTGTGCCTTTTAAGGAGGACTGCGAGTTACTCCTAGGCAAGGTGCAGTAAAATATCTTGAATTAATATCCCCTTAATGTGGAGCATCGATAAATATTAAATAGGCGCGTAACGTAACTATTTCTTTGTCAGAGGTGCGTGCCGAGGCTTGATTTCGGTGTCTTCGTGTTGGTAACCGCAGGATGTGTATTGGAAAGTAGATGCAGTAGCTTTACATACTGGATTACTAGGAACTAACCTAGGAACAAAACTAACATAAAAAATCAGATGTTCGATGAGAGCGGCAAAACATTCTGAACACAATAACTAGAGTAGAGCGTCTAAGGTTCTTATGTCTCGTGCTGTAATTTGTCACTTCAGACGTCCTAGCCTCGAGTTATGAGCTAATAGCGTGCTGGCTGAAAACGTTTAGTGTATAAGTTTAGCTTAGCATACACTAAAGGTTTGTATGTCCATCCACTGCCCTCAGATTTTCATTAATATTTATGTTTTGTGAGTTGCATGAAAATATTCTTACCTGAGTATAAACTACATCGTCGGCGGATTCAAATAAAACATTTTAGGTTTCCGTAATTCAAAAGGAAAAAAGAAAATCTTTCAATAACAGTAGAATCCTTTTTAGGTCACTTCTATGTCCGTCTGCAAAATACAAAGACCTTATGTTGGATATCATTTTTTTGTTATTGGTGCGAAGGGAAACCTTCAAAAGGTACCCGGCACCTGGTTAGAGATAACTATGTGGGATACATAAATATCGCACTTCACTCAGCGTTTGGGCAGGACTTACTAGTGGAACACACCAGTGTCCTCCATGCGCTGCGCTTTAAAATTAGTGCAATGGTGCTCTTCTGCACCCTCTCGTGCATACTGTGTGCGGCCAAGCATACCGCAGACTGCAACCCCGGAAGTTCCCTTTTACTCGCCTGTTACGAGCAGGAATCAGGATACAGTATACTAGAACCAACAGAATGTTTATTTCAATCAATTTCTCATTTTTTATACAAACTTTTATGCTTTGTAACAAAATAGACTAGATTCCGCTATCACTTTTTCCTTGTGCCGAATCCCGTGACGCATAATTACAGGCGTGACGCACATTATTCCCGCCAACTATGCCGCGGGATTTAATTGCCGATCCCGCAGTTATTAATTAACGTTATCAGAGCTTTCGGCCATTGTTTTTACGTGTGTACCTTTATGAGACTCAAACCGCCCCGGGACAGACGGCTTCGTAATTATGTACAGAGTAATGAGCTCATGTAAATGGGTTTTCAAAAGGTTTTGTGAAAATATTTGAAGGGATACTAAACGGGAACGAATGTTATGTGTGACGTTTGTGTAGGACTTTGTTTGGTTTATCCTTTTGGTTGTATGAAATATGTTTGAATATAATAGGTATTAAAAAGAAGAAAACTTGTTTTACGTAAGTATATCGGATGATAAAGTCAATGTTTTCTAAATCGGAGCGTAAAATATAATAAAATAAAGTACAGCTGTATTTCTTTTTATTGTGCAGTATATAAATTCAGTGTGTTTATTATATATATCGTCCCCGTAGTTGGAAAATTAAATAACTCTGATTTTGTAGTTCTGAGATAAACGCGATTTAGTGTTTTTTTTTTTCAGTTAATGTACATTTGTTAAAAAATGTGAGACAATTTTACTGTAGGTAATTTGATATTTTGTGGACCTGATTACCTTTTACATTATGCTTTAACAAACTGAACTCAATCTTTAACTATAACTAAATAACACATAAAAAAACAAGTTGTTTAATTTTGCCACAACTGTTATTTATAACGTACTACAATTATCTACTTATTTCGGCTATTTATTTAGTTTTCCTACAAACTAAATACATTTGGTAGAGTAAAATTTGGTGACATAAATGCAGTTATTGAATTTATCAAACTCGAAATAAAGTACGTTATATCAGAATTCTGAATAGCAGAATTAAATAAATAGAGTTATTTAGTTTTCCTTAGTTGAGTTAGTTAGTTTTGTGAAAGAATTTTGAAGTTGAGGAAAAATTCAACAACTCATGTTATTTAATTTATTTGACATTCAACTTATCATTGACCACACATAGTGACAAAAAATAGTGTTTGTCTGAAGATATTAATTATTCCATCTGTCCGACAAAAATGGCTATATTTTTGGAACGGAATAAGATACGAAAACGCCTGTAAGGCTCAAATATGCGGCATGTTTTAGGTGTTTTGAAAATAGGGAAAAGTCAATATCGCCAAAATCGGACTTATTTAATTTTCCAACTACGGGGACGATATGTGAAACGTATACCTAATATTATGTGCACGTTTCCTGGCCAAAGTTCAAAGTACATGGTTCATGTAAACGTGAATCAGCGTAAGTTACGGGTATCTACGTGGTTTAGTTCAGAAATAAACTTTGCTTGGGGAGAATAATGCTTTTGGTTAGACTATAGAGAACCTTACCGTACATAACCAAATGGATGTGAATTGATAATGTTTTTATACTTTCACTAAAGGTACTACAAACAGTCTTCATAACTTTTGTGGGCATAGTTATTCTCTCGGACTTCATAGGGATCTTCTAGGTCATAGTCTACCATCGTGGCCAAGTGCGGTTCGGTGGACATAACACGTCTTTAATACTCATAACATAACTCTCAGAGCTAGCGCGCACTGGTGACTTTAGTCAGGGTTTAAAGTCCCACTGCTGGGCATAGTTATTCTCTCGGACTTTATAGGGATCTTCTAGGTCATAGTCTACCATCGTGGCCAAGTGCGGGTCGGTGGACATAACACGTCTTTAATACTCGTAACTCTCAGAGCTAGCGCGCTCTGGTAACAATATTTTTTTTGTCACTGTCACGTCACATCAGAATTTTCTTGATTGCACGTACTCAACGGTGAAAATGACGCAGTTTATTTATAATTTGTCAAGATGGATCTGGTTTCGGTCGTTTGCGCACTTGTCATTAGAAACAGGAAAAAAAATATTGTAAAGGTTATTGGGTTCATTCACTGTGGAGTGATAAACTGATAAGTGGAAAGATCTACACCATGTTTGTAAAACTACGTGATTATCCAGGCAAATTATAATATTCTTTTAAATATTTATCATTTCTACTTCTTCAATCAATATGTCGTTGAAATATGAAATAATATAATTAACGATGATTTATTTTTGTTTAGACCAAATCAGAGTATGAAAGGGCTTCGATCTAACATAATGGCCAGTGATTACCGCGAATGGCCGGCAGTTGACGATGAATATCCATTAGAAAATTAAAACGAGCGACGTTGAAGAATCGCTGGATGAAACTAAGCATTAGTTTATCTCAAAATAATTAATATATTTAAGTTATTTTAAAACTTAAACTGTATTAAATCAATGTGACCGTAAAAAGCACGTCAGGTTATAATGTATGAATTGTTTACCGTTCGGCTCATTAAATTAGTGATGTTTTAGTGATGATTTTTGTTAGAAGCCAAAAAAAATTATACAGGCACTTATAGTGCAAGTGGATCATTTTTAGGAGACATTTCGAATTTTTCATTTCGTACGAGTAGTGTCAATTTTAAGTGGCTTGTATAGTAGCTTAATCTCGGGAAAGAAAAATCGGCCTTTAACCTGTAAAACTAATACCATAAAAATATTTCGATAGAAGAATCGAGAAGAGCGATTAAGACTACTGGCTATATTTCATCAAACGGCCATTTCAAGAGTGGATATCTACACATTTTGACATTATAACGTCAATGGCAGAGATAGCGAGTGGTTAAGACATCGGTCTTCTAAATGAGGGTTGCCAGTTCAATTCTCGAGCGGTGAGGGAAATCTTTATAAGATTTCAATACGATATTTTCTATCACCGTACGGACCTGCCTGAAAATTACAGATATTTTATCTCACGTCTGGCTTGGTAAAAAATGACATGCTCAGGTTCACCATCGTTTATAACCTAATTTCCCCTTGATTCCAATAGGAGTCCTGTGCCCATTAGTATTCTATTAAAAAGGATTAAAAAACGTTATTGGTGCTGGGGAGCAATCAGTAAATTTGAAACAATCGCCGGTAATTACTGCGGAATGGCGGCCAGTTGACACTAAATTTCCATTAGATTGCGCGGGTGACGTTGACAAATTACTGTGACGCGCCACAGACTAAAACTGGTCATTTAACTGATTTGAGGGTTAGAGTGTTGTTGTTTGGACTAATTTGTGGCAATATACAATGGCGACCCGCGTGGCGTAATGGTTACCATGCCGAACTGTCGATCGGAGGGTCCCGGGTTCGATTCCCGGCGAAACAAAAATTTGAAAGATGAGTTTAAATTTCTGTTCTCGGTCTGGGTGTTTGTCTTTTTGTCTCTGTGTGTGTCCATGGCTATCACAGAACAATATTAATAGATTCTCTTAATAATGTTCTGTGGGGGCTATGATGGTTATTATTTTATTATTATTATACAAATATCGGGATCAACAAACAAGAGTGTTCGTGTGTCAAATAAATGGAATGTCATTATTTTAAATACAATTTAAAGTATTTATGGTTGTTTTTTTATAATTTTTCAGTCGCGTTAAAAATAGGACTTGAATATCGGAAACCATCATCGTAATCGTACATTTCCAATTTAAAACATTCTATACGGTACTTACATTGTTTTAAACTAAAAAGGCTTAAAATTTTTGCACTGTTGTCGTTTTCAATTAAAGCACCATAAATTCAGTGCCTGCAATTATCGACGGATTAAGAATTCCTTAGTAAATCCTAGGCAAATTAAAATTTATTTTTTCTTTGCCATTTATTGCAGCTTTTATTAGGTCTGCTTGTAAAATCCACAGTGAAGAATGTTTAGCTTTTCTTTTCAAAATTCAACGCTGATTGCGTATTTTCATTAGGAATAGCTTGATAAATTCAAGCTATCAACTGGCCTAATTTGTAAAAGATTTAAATAGCTATAGTTTCAGATTTAAAAAGATATAAATTCATATCTTACGTAATTAATTAATAATTAAATATACAGGTACGGAATATGAAATAATTGTTCCATTATACATACCTACTTAATGAGAGTGGATATGTAACAACGGATTAACCGTAGTCGCTTCGGGATCATGTTTAATTAAATTAGCAATAATTTTATTTACAAACAATTAGATTAATTCAAAAGTGGAGTAAGTATTTCATTAATTATTTTAATACAAATGACTACCCTTTTTGACTGGTAACCAAATATGGCCACCTAGTTGAATAAGCCCGTACAGTAGCTAGCATAGAAACTTATTAATTTGTTACATTATAGTATACTGCTGTTATATAGTCTTGTATTTCAGAATAGCTGATCTCAATCTCGATCTTCGCATACAACTTCATACAATAGTTTTAGAAATATTGCTCGCTTATTCAAAAAGTGACATTTTTATACAGCTGTCGCCGAAAAGAATTCTTAATAAAAATCTTAAACAGTGGAAGTGAAAAACACAATTTTTACCTCGTGCCTCGGGGACAAAGAAGAAAAAATATTTTCTTTGTTTTGTAAAGTGAAGAACGCTAACATACAAACGAAGTTTTGTTTATACAATATGCTTTGTACATGACTTCAAAGGGCGTCCAAGACGCTTAGTTTAGTATATCTAACTGCTTCTGTTTTGAAGAAAGGAAGAGATTTTTCCTTTTGTTATAAGTTTGTGTTATACGTGTTCAAATATTTTGGAGCATAAACTTTGACGAGTCTATTTTCGAAGTGAATATTGCTACAATTACTAATAAGTCGGCAACAAAATTCTTCTAATACCTTTAAACGAGCAATTCTTGTATGTATACATATATATATATATATAAGTACATAAATATTTAATTTAAAATTGCATTGTTAAGTAACACTAATGAAATGAGTGTTTCGTTTGAAACTAAACGAAGAAAATTAATTGTTTTTATCCGAGCAACGCTCGGTCGTCCAGGTGTACATATTGTCATGTATGGTAAATACATTCCTGAGACGGTAGCCTCAGTAGTGCCAGGACTAATGCCAGAGAGAGACAATGGGCTGCAGTTATCACTCGATACTACTTAGTCTGCATGCTGCCATCTGCTGGCATTTTGTTTTATATAAAAAATTAGGAACACTTACTGACTCAAAAAAATTCGTTGGTGAACCATGGGCTTTTGATAAGTTTTTTTATTATTGAACAACTAAAATTGCCTAGAGGTTTAAATTTGGGAGCAAGTAATAAATTGACCAAACCGAATCCAAAAAATCTGCCTGGGCGGGAATAAATTCCCGAACTCCCAATGGGTGTTGGGTGTTGGCAACAGATAAAAAATTGGTGGATTTGGACTCGTTCCAGATCGTCTTACAGTCGGTAGGCTCGCTTGAATCTAATGTGGTTTTGTTTACAAGAGTATGTTAGGTCTAGACGTTGTTCAAAACTATAAATCTAGGTTACTCTCAAAAAGTTTTACTTTTAATAAACGGGTATTCTTTTATCGGCTACAGTTTTGTTGACTCGCACAATCATAACAGAATGAAGATAATTTATGTCAAATTGTACACTAGCATAGAGTAATAGGTTGACCAATCTGAAACCAAAAAATCTGCTAAAGTGGGAATAAATTCCTGAACTCCCAACCCACACATGTGGGTGTTGGCAATAGTTAAAAAATAATAGTTTAAAAAAACTAAAAAACACGCTTTTTATAGAAAACCGAACTAAAAAATAGAAAATAAATTTTAATGAATTTAAATTAAGAAAATAGTGTTAAAAATTTCAATGAATATAAGTTAATAATAGTGTGAATAAAAAAAAATTATTTAAAAAAAAGCGTGGGGTGCATGGTGTCAATAGTTATAAATATTTTATTGACAGATATGAGTAGAGTGATTATCATTTCGATAATATTTTAAAAAGCACCCCACGCTTTTTTTTAAATAAATTTTTTTTTATTCACACTATTATTAACTTATATTCATTGAAATTTTTAACACTATTTTCTTAATTTAAATTCATTAAAATTTATTTTCTATTTTTTAGTTCGGTTTTCTATAAAAAGCGTGTTTTTTAGTTTTTTTAAACTATTATTTATTTTCTACTTTTTAGTTTGGATTATTTATTCTTTCCATGATGTTTCCACGAGCAATGGACTGGTTACTGAGAACCTTCTTCTTTCTTTCAAAAATATCTTTATCTATCATTAGGCTTGTTACATAACAAGGTTACATATTTTTTTAATTTTTACGTTTTCATAAAATTTCACCTGTCTTACGACTTAACAAATTATTTATATTCTTTATATATCTCATACACGTTTTCGGTTACTGAGCACCAATAGTCTACTCCCCTACATAAATATGAGCAACCCAAGCAGCAAAATAGTCGAATAGTAATTAGATTACTCAGCCTTTAATCGTATAAGAGCCGAGTAACCGTTCTTAAAACACCCATTTATCGTGTAATAGCGGTTATCTCGACTATTTGGCAATATTTGCTAATGTGTGCTTTAAGGACGTCGAATAAACGTTTACAGCACTATGTTTTAGCACTTTTACTCCACCTTTTAGCAGATGCTGAATTAAAGTGGCTAAAATACTCGTTATTAGATCGTTTGATCTATAACAGTCGTATAATAGCTGTAGCTCTATAAACGCAATCGAACAAAAATCATATTTTGCAAATTGAAAAATGGAATAATTTTATCAAATTAGTGTATTGTCATCGGTCCTCAATAAATCTACAAAGTTTGAACGAAATCTGGCCGTTTAAAGTGGGTCAAAATCGCGCCCAAAGAAGTCGGTTACAAACATACAAACATACAAACATACAGGTGAAGCTAATAAAAAGCGTGTAAAAATAGTGGTGGATTTGGATATGCTCCAGGTAGTCTTGTAGTTGGTAGGTTGCTTAAATCCAATTTTATTTAAAAGAGCAGTTTAGATGTATATGGTATTCAAAAATTTTAATCTAGGTTACATTTAGAATGTTTTGCTTTTGTGGTTTTTATACTTCGCTGTTGAATTTTTAAAGACTATCCTTACCATTTTTCTCCTGTTTTCTAGTTTTTAATATTTTTTTAAATAAACATTTGGGAAAACTAGAGCTTTTTTCACTATAATAAATTAATAACACAAAAGTGTTTCACAAAAAATTCACAAAAGTGTTTCACGTGTAGCGACCTTCCGCTACTCATCAAGAGATGGCGCCACGGGTATTCCTGAATCACGCTATAGAAGTTTTCGGAATATCCTACCATATATACAAGCTCCGAATTGAGTCAACAGGAGCGCGGCCGCTCCCCGGGCATGAACACCTCGCCCGGTGGGAGATCTCCCCTTGCCAAACTGGTGACCCTGGACAAGAATACGTCCCTTCTGACCTTCATCAGTCGCACCTTCGCTCCCTGGATGGACTGCAGCATCACTTCACCAGCTCGTCAGGTTCATCGCAGCGCACCATGTACACGTTTCCTGATCCTGATCAAGCTGCCTCCTGCGACGTCGTGGACGGCTCTACTCGCCTCCACATTCCAACCTACCCTCACATCACGACTCACTGAAAATAGAGGGCATCTCCACACTTCGCTACACCCTCACATCCCGACTCACCGTGGATAGAGGGCGACACAAGGTCTGCACCCTCACATCTCGACTCACCGCAGATAGAGGGCATTCAAGGCGCTTGTAATCGAAGATTACTCAAGCATGGATAGAAGTTATCGACTTCCGGTCTGAGCAGGGGGTGATGTAGCGACCTTCCGCTACTCATCAAGAGATGGCGCCACGGGTATTCCTGAATCACGCTATAGAAGTTTTCGGAATATCCTACCATATATACAAGCTCCGAATTGAGTCAGTTGGAGCGCGGCCGCTCCCCGGGCATGATCACCTCGCCCGGCGGGAGATCTCCCTTTGCCAAACACGACATAAGGCCTAATTTAGGCAAAATTTAATTCTTAAATAGGTGTTTTTACGAGTATTTCTGATATCGGTTTATGGTTCCACTTATTCGAAATATCAAGTACATTAATAATTTTTAGAATAAACCTTATCTATCACTATATGTATAGTCTGAACCTACTTACGAATGCACATAAATAACTTATTTTCTGTAATCACTTTTATATAGCTAAAACACTTTTTTATGGTTATTAGAATACGTTGAAACTATTACTTCATTATTTTTTGCAAATTTTAATTAAAGGTCTAATTGAAACCAATTGAAAAAGTATTGATTCTTCTCCACGGATTTTTCATCAATCTTTAAGAGATATAAAAAAATCTTCATAAAAAGGCAACCAATGAGCTCTAGTAGATTTAGGTCCTGTCAGAATTAAACACGTTTAAACTAGAAAAAATAATCGTTAATCGCCATCAATCCGCATTAGAGCAGCGTGGTGGAGTAAGCTCCAGGCTTCCCCAATAATGAAGGGGAGAGACTCGTGTCCAGCAGTGGGTCGCAAAAAAGGGTTGCAGCCAATCGTTAATCGCATCATAGTAATCAGACATTTAGTAACAGTACTTAGTAGTATAACCAAAATATGTAAATCCCGGAAAGAGAGTCGCAATAACGCATGCTTCGACAAATAATTGAATATCTCATAGCTCACCAACCGTACTAGGAAGTGGGTGGTCGAACTGTTCCTGAACATGACCAATTTGAATGCAATCGGTAATACGTGTAATTGTCACGGCCAAGTGTAACCAGCATTTATTTCAGAGCCTTGAGCGTGACGGCGGTTAGTGTGGCCATATTGTAGAAATATGATAGAGAAATAGAGGATTTTATTAGTTTTTCTATGAATAATATGGAGGTGGTCCTCCTCCACAAACGACGGTGCTGTGCCATTATGCTTCAGCGGAAAAGCGTGTTGCCGGTTAGAATGAGGTGACCATCAGCCCTGCAGTATAGTACGGTTCATGTAAGATGACTACAAATGGCACCTACTGTATGCGCATGTAAACTCATGAAGAAAATACTAAAGACAAAATTATATTTTAATGTTACTCACATTCACATTCACCCACCCACAAAATGGCTTCTGCGCAGTGGTCATCTTTCGTTAATTTATCTGTTGGAGCTAATCTGACACATGACTTGCTCTAGGTCGAACGACCAACTAATCCTGGGGCCTGCATGTTTGTATGTTATTCCATTAAATAAAATAAAAAAGTTGCCGGAAAATCCGGCATCCTTTTAAAATACGTATATTTATTTAACGGTCTATATGGCTAATGGTTACCATTCCTCTTGGTCACGGTTCCCGGGTTCGAATTCTGGCGAGACTGAAATTGGAATAATGAGTTTAATTCCTGTTCTCGGTATGGGTGTTGGTGTTCATGTCTTTGTCAAGTGTGATTTATAGTACCCACAACACAACTTTTGTGGGGCTATGAGTGTAATGTGTCCCAAGCAGAGTTGGGCATTATTCGTCATTCGAATAATATTCTTTTGAATAAAAATAAATAATTTATTATTCGCAAATAACTATAAAGATAATTTATTCATTTGTTATTCGTGCTGCGAATAAATTTTTCCCAAGCCTGAGGGCCCACTCTGTACGCCCGTATCCGAAAGTCAGCGAATTTTCGGGCCAAATTTTTGGATAAGACTGAAGAAATTCTAGCAATATTATTCATCCAGTAGCTTAATGTCATCAATCATAACGCTTATCTTATTAATTCGTAAAAAAAAACGATCTGAGTATGCCAAAACATGATTCCGAAAATGTTAGAACTTAGAACTTGTCCGTAAGTCCGGATGCGCACAGAGTGGGCCCTCTGGTCCCAAGTTGCACCGTACGTTTGGTCATCATAAATTATACGGTACATTGAAGATCGTTGCAAGTGCGGGTGTGGCTAGCATTAGCTTTAACTCAACACTTTTTCTTTCAATTAAGTGAAACCTGAACACGATATCCCGACCGTGACTTTGTTCTAATAACTTGTTTACAGTTAGACGAGCAATTATCAGTGTTGTGCTTAGTTATGCCTAATTTATAAACTTGTACACTATCTCACGTTACATCATGATTAGCACACAGGCTATTATTATTAATTTTAGTTATCAAAGCCTCCATCATCTGACGTCTTTTTTTGTTTTTCATGGTTACCTTGAAGCGCGTATGGCTCGGCGGCTAGCGTAGAACGCAAGCGGTCTATACAGCTAAGCCAATCGGTCGGGACCGGGTATGAGATCTGTGACCGCTAGTGGCAAAAATTGCAAGCGCGTTTCTGTGTTTCAGAAGGCACGCTTAGTCATCAGTCCTGGTTGTTATAACAGTCTTTCAACCTCCTCCGAGGTCCTTATGGGCGGTTTGAAAACATCCGACAGCGGGTTTCCCACTAACCCGCATCTCCACCAACCCGCATTGGCGCAGCGTGGTGGAATAGCTGTCCTTTATTCCGTTGGGACGCAAAAAAAGGGTTGCAGCCAGCTAGTCTCAAGCAATAATACAATATAGCCTTTTTGGAATCACTGTTCAGTGATCAGTTAATGCTAATGCTAGCCACACCCGCACTTGCAAGGATCTTCAATGTATCGTATAGACTATTTTAACAGGAAGTGGCAGAGGCCTATAAATCCAGTACTTGTTACTTTGAATGTAAAAATAATCTTCGGATCATTACCAGATGAGTCCAGATGTGCAAAATTGAGGCCGCGAGGTCGTCTGGTTGTCTGCCCTTCGCGAGCAGCCGCTATATGATTACAGATATAATAATATAATTGATTTGATTAAAGATGAATGGGTTTCGATATTATTCTTAGAGTGCAGAAAATGTAATCTGTGCTTATTGAGTAAAGTTCATCTGCAGAGTTAAAGATATTTGTATAATTAAGACTTTTAGATATTTGTAACATTAATTGGCAAACGCTATTTTATGTATTTTTCCGTTCTTTAATATTGCGAATGCGAAAGGCGGAAACATTTTTTTAAATACTGGATAAATACTGCCTAGTCTTATGTAGAGAAATTGGTTACCGAATCCTTAATACTCGTAAAACGCTTCACACTCATAGCATACCTTAGAGTATACCTTGTGTTGTGGGTACCATGGACACATACAAAAAGACAGAAACACAAACACCCAGACCGAGAACTGAAATTTAACTCATCATTCAAATTTCCGTTTCGCCGGGAATCGAACCCGGGACCCTTCGATTAGCAGTCCGGCATGGTAACAACAACGCCACGCGGATCGTCAATTGACGAACGGGTCGTAAATCTATAAGGAATTTGTTGTTTCCAGAAACACTTAAAACGCGATCTATTCACTTAAAAATTCAATTCAGCATATAAGGGGACTGTTGTTTTATTCCGTCGCCTTGGCCCCAGTTTTATGGGCCATCATTGTTTTACTGTTTTGGGTGAACTTGCTCGCGAATGACCTCATTGCGATTTTAACGGCACGCCCAGAAACGATGTGTTCCACCCATGTTTGCTGTGTCATTAAAGTTCTCAACATTTTTAGGGTTGCATAACTTAAAAAGACGTGAAACCTTATAGTGTCACCTTACAGTTGGTAGAATCTAAACTTACATGGTAGGTAGGTTTAGTAACGCTACAAGCGTTGCTTGAGTTGCTTGCGTTGCTCAAGGAAAGCACCGGTGCATTTTATAGGAGATGAGGGTCCTCTCTGAGCTGAGGTTGAGGTGAGGAGAGGAACTGAGTCCTCCCTCTGAAGAAGAAGAAGAGAACGCGATGTCCTGTGATGCCCGTGTCGTTTAAGGATTTTAATTACAAAAAATAAATTTTGCTAAAGAAAAAACTAAATAAGCATTTCAAAAGCGTGAAATTAATAAAAAAATACTAAGAGTGGGTACGAAAAATATGACAGAGCGCCCCACGCTTTCTTCACAATAATATTACTATTTTTTGTTCATTTCACACTTTTGAAAAGCATGTTTTTTTAAACTATATATTTTATTTTTCACTTTTAGTTCGATTTATTTTTAAAAACATTTTTTTCAAGTTCTCTGAATTAGATATACTTATGATACTCGTATATATATATTGCAACCGATTCTTGATAAGTGTCCAAAGTTTGAATTAAATCTGTCCATTGAATGTGGGTCAAAATCAAATCCAAAGGAGAGTTACAAACAAGCTCACAAACTCACAAACATACAGGAGAAGCTAAGAAAAAAAAGTTTAAAAATGACTTTGAATCTTGTATTTAACAAAAATATGTACTTCTGTAGGTATTATATTCAAGTCAAGAAAATTTGTTGTAGAGCAGAACCTTAAGGTGCTTAGAGCTCATTCGTTTTTACTATAAACTCGTATTAGTCCTGAGTCCTGTTATGAGCGTAGGCCTGGTCGTCTTTTAAACGTTAATAGTACAGTATTAAAAAAAAAAAAACATGATAAAATAGCTTAAAAAGATAAACTGGAGCTGTTTTCGTTGCAGTTCAGTACAGTGAGTCATTAAAAAGCTAAATACCAATAATTATTGTTACCAGTTCACACGCAGTTAACTAGATTTTAATTCAATTGTTTTAGTTGATAGATACAATGATGTTATAACAGTGTTTAGCAATGATTGTTTTCCCTTATTTGCTGTTAGCCGAAATGAAATCAAATTGTTAATGTCCTATTTCGAACAATATCATTTTATTTGTCTCTTATTACGATTCCTAACAAATGTTTAGGTATCTCCGGAAAGAGGACAAAATAAACATACATTTTGTGAACTTATGAAGAACCTACAAAAAATCATAAATTGCCTTCAATATATAAAAGATTAAATAAATAAATGAAACAGGGTTACATAACTCGTTCATCAGAACAAAATACGTAAACACGACAACCGTCCCTCTTTAGATTACGTTTCTCAAATTGGGTTAAAAACTTCCGCCATTATTAAACTTTTGACATTTTTTCCAGGTAAGATCGAGTCAGACAATGAAGCAACTTCGAGTTCCCGGACAAATAAGATCATTGGGCGCTTTGGAACCCGGGGTTCGCGTTAGGTTTGCAAATTTATTCTAATTTCAGCTTTATTTGCACCCTGATGACTTTCTTCAGCTCCAGTTACGATTTTGTCTTTCTTAACGTTTTGATTGTCTACATATAAATCGGTATTTATTAAATTAAATTCCGTTTTTAAAGATGTCAAAACGAACACTCAAATCACAAATTTTCTCCTAACATTAAGGCTTCGATCAAAATGAATGGTTTATGTGGTATATAGGTTTAATATGGCTGACTGAGCGCATTATTTGAACGTAGTTACGATACGATACATAATTTGTTTATTTCTTGTGACAATTATTCAAGAAAGCTTGGCAGGTTTCATTTAATATTTAATTTAACGCCAATGGTATTATATAATCCAATATAATTGTTTAACGCTACCTATCTTTGATTAATGAGAATGTTCAGAATTGATTGATTCATGAATTTCTTCGTCCGTATTCGTCAGTTATCATTAACATTATTTTGTGTTATGTTTTGGAAAATTGCTTATCGTGCATTTTTGTTATTTAAACTTTATTTACGTCATAGTAGGTACTAGCACATCTGCACGAATAATCTGATTATAATGCCAACATTTATGGACATAAATGTTGTGTATAAATGTGTCAATACTAAATCTGTGTCCGTCTACATTCTTCAGTTATTTGCAAGTAGCGTGCTGGTGTTATGGTGCAAGCTTTAAGCTTCAAGTGACGTGCCCAACGATAAAAAGACTCAAAAAGGGTTGGAGACATATTCTATGTAACGTAGCATTAAAATGATAGCGCAGAGTCAAAGATACGAGTATATGAGCTAATATGCATTCCAAGTGTGTCATGTACGGACTATAATATATTATTAAAGACGTAGCCATGTACGTGTGGACATAAATAAAACATTATTTATGTTCGCAACGGAAGCCGGCTACGCACATCTGTAAACTAATTAGCTTCTCATTACGCCATAGAGCATCGCGGTTGCCTGCTGCTCTGGAGGCAAAGTGTACTGGGATAAAAAGGAGTTAGACCATAAGAAGTATAGAGAAGGGCGTTCAAACCACTAAATTCTCACTTCATTCAAGATTTATCAGTTGTTATAGAGTTTGAGTTTGTGGAGATGTAAAGAATAAAAATATATATCTACTGCACCCAGACTCGAGCATGTTTTATTTATGTCTGACATCTTGTACAGTTGATGGCGGATGATCACCTCATAAATTTTGCCGAAACCACAATATTTTTTCCAAAAAATAAGAGCTTTACTGCAGAGATTCGAAAAGAGAAATATCAACATACCAAGGGTCAGTTGTTTCAGTTTAGGCATTTATGGCGATGAAAAGAATCGTAAGAAATTGTTTCACGGCAGAAATCTGTATAGGCTGTACTGTATTGTCAAATCATTCATACTTAATATCATCATATTATAAACATTATTTGTTTGTTTGTCTCTCTTTCACGTCGCGATGGAGTGATTTTGTCGCGATGAAATATATTTGTGTGTAGAAGGATGAGGAGGCTGGACAGTAACGTTGGCTACTTTTTACCCCGATATTCAATCAAATCCTCTCCGAAAGTTTAAATAATGCCGCATACAAAGATAAAGGATTTGAGTATTGATAATAATGTATTTCTAAAAATTCAATCTTTTTAATTATTTTTAACTTAAATAACCGTGCGTCTCACAGAAACCCTTGCCTTCACAAGCATCCGCGTTACTCTTAGTACGATGGCGTCGCTTCTCAATGAATTTAGCGACACCGCATGTATAGCGATGTCGTGGTTTCGTGAGCTGAATAATAACAAATAGGTTACATACTAATTTGAGTTATTAACACAGATTGATACATGCGTACGGTGGCGTGTTTCAATAGGCACTTAAAATAAGTAATTAGCTGTATTTACCCACTATTCGTGAACATTGGATAACTTTGCGAGTTTAAGTAGTACCTATATATTGTGTATGTAGTTTCATAGATTGTTTTTACCTTGTGCAGAAGGCACACTTTGAACGCTCACTTTTTTATAGTTTTCGTTGCCATACTCCTCCGAAACGGCTCGACCGATTCTCATGAAATTTTGTGATCATATTGAGTAGGTCTGAGAATCGGCCAACATCTATTTTTCATCCCCCTAAGTAATAAGGGTGGCCCATCCCAAACATTTGAACGCGGTACGGAGTTCGCGGGGGCAGCTAGTATCTATATACAGTTTAATGTCTAAATAAGTGTTTTTACAACAGATCTTTAATCGTAAAGACATCCTTAATAGATTAAGAAGATCTAGTAAATTGATAAATTATGTAAATTTACTGATATGAAAAGGTTCCTTTTATTTCAAACTTTAATTGCTCGATAAAGCTTATACTCTTATTTTATTTACTCGTTTAAATATATCCTCGTTATTTTTTATATCTATCCTTGTTAATTACTTCTGACCATTCTGTCTACTGTTACATAAATGTTTTTAGTTCTCCCAGTTTCAGGTGCTAATAATAAAGCGCGTCTATGCCGTCCAACCATCAGGACGTCATTTTATTTTGGAAGCTTTTGTAATCAATATTCCGGCCTGTCTGTTTACTCAGCACTCGCTAACGATATTAATCGATGGGGATGGCCGCGTGATTTCGCTCGCAGGTCGCGGTATAACTGGCTATTTTGAACTAATGAAAACTTCGCATGTAGAACAAGAGAAGAAATTATGAGAAACGTCAAACAATTCTCCCGGTTTTTCTCCTTTCAAAAATGGCATCGCTTGCACCGATCTGACCATACTGCTGATAACATTTAAATCCAATTTTAGCCAGTTTCCTTGAAGTCTGGCGACTTAAAAATTGTCATAATCAGTGAATCATCAGTAATTAGCCAATTCAGTCAGTATTCAAGTAAAGCAAAGGCTACTTCTGCCAGAACGTCTGATAATTTTGAAAGCAACCCGAAAAGCCATGGACTGTGGCCGAGTAGTAAATTAGAGGCCACTTTAAGCTATCGGACCTCAACAGGGTCCATTCAACCAACCCAAGGGTTTCAATAGATAAATGTCGGCAAACCAGGTCGGAGATCTTATGGACAGTTTGACATCATCTGACAGTTCTCTATTCATCCCGTATCTCACAACTAACCCGATTGGACCAGCGTAGTGAAGTAACCACAAACATAACAAAACATATCAAAAAACGGAACTTGGCTAGTCTGAATTCTACATACTCGTAATATCTACAGAAAGTTGCTTGCGTACAAAAGTGTACGTAGTTCTTAAGTGTTAAAGTTTATAACTATCGTGTGTTGCGCCAGATACCTACAATTCAGGCAACGATTGATCACTTTTAAACCAATTACAAATAATACAAAAATTATACACTAATTTGACGTACGTGATATTCTTATATGGTTGTATATTTGTTGAATTGAAAAGTATACTCGTTTTTCGACGGATTATTTTTGTTTACTATTTACACTACTTGTAGTAATTGTCTCCAAAATTAATCCCTTAACGTTGAGTTAGAGAGTTCCAATATTGATAGGATATTGGTCGTTGTGGGTTTGTATAGATGTATTTTACTCTGTTTTATGAACGAAAGTGTTAATTAATGTTTGTATTTACTATTGACTTCATGCAAATAACGTTTTGTACTAAAATAATTCAAATATTTGATTGAAATTATTTATTTTAATTAAATGTAGGACATGTCGCGTAAACATTAGTTCAAGAGGATGTGGATAACGGATTGAAAATGACATTTTGCTGCCATTTAGATTGAGTGGTACTATGTTAGGATTGAGGGGATAAAATACATATTTTTATTCTTTTAGTGAAAAGGTATTTTTTGTATAAAAGGATGAATAAAGAATAACAGGCAATGTGTGTGCGATTTATGCCTAAAATCTAAATACATGCACTGCACGTCTGGAAGATCTCGCCTTACTAGAGTGTCATTAGCATCAGAATTTTTCCAACGAGCAACCCTTTTTGTTCCCGCTGTTGGGCTGTCTCTCCCCATTACTCGACCAAAATGCTCAGTCGTACTAAAATTTTAAATCTGTAAAATGTTTTGTTTATTACTTTACGGTAGTAGGCGAGCATGCAGGCCACGAGCTATTAACCTTTAAGTATGGACGTCATTTTTTCTTAACACTACTGTGGACGTGGAGTCTCACAGGCTCCTATATACACACACATTTTTTTTGGGAATTTGATATAAGATCGCTTTAAAACTGATTGAATATTAAAGTTATATGATTAAGCAATAAAATAACGTGCTTATATAGTCAACTTTTATTTCAAAAATTAAAGAAATTTTAAAAAATCAAAAATTATGGCACTTTTCAGTTTAAATCTACTTAGGTTACATTTTTAGGTATTAAAAACCGCTAAACTTATTACTTTAACAAAATGAGTCTTTTTTTCTCAAAATATAATATAAATGATACCAAAAACACAAAACATCTACTTCAGGTAACAGATATACAAAAAAATGACAACAGTCTAATAACGTAAATTTATTGGCAGTCAGTGCACAAAGTCCTCGAACATTGGAGGCACACAGGTTTGTTGCACCCAACACAAACATGGGTAGTCATCCTATGTTTTTTCGCGGGACAGATTTTACATGCTCTTCTGCTTCCTTGACTGGTTTCCTGATCCTGGATATCTTCTGTTACCATATCATTACCTAAAACTCGAGTCATGGTCAACCTCAGCTCTCTTGGCAATCGTGTATTTGTAACACGTCTTTGCACATGAGGCACCACAAGCACACGTGCTAATTTTTTTTAGGGAATCTCCTCTCTCCGCAGTTTTTGATTGGTGCATGTTATATAAAATGTACACATTCATGGCACTCAAGTCTAGGACACGATATAGCAACTACTAGAACTAGATTTTTTTTTTCTTGTACAGTCAATGGTACCGCCATTAGAGTCTTTTCCAGAATAAATATACCCATTATAAAAATAATAGTTATCACATAGGGCTCATATTATCAATCCAAATTTACCAGGCTTTTTTGGTATGTATGATATCATGTGACTCCTCGAAATTTGACGAGCATTTCATCCATTGTGACACATTCGCTCAATTAATACAGCTGTTGAGAATTACTCACAAACTTGTTGAAAATAGAGGATATGGCAGGCAACTTATCAGTCTTCATCCTCTCTTCACGATAATCTGGGTTGTCAAATCGAAGACACAAAACAAAACCAGAATAAAATATGTCATAGGGCAACAATGGACGTGTAGCCTGACAGGCTCCAGTCAATATTTTGATGCTCATTACTTACGTGATATTCATCGGAAGACGCAACCTCCTCCCTCGTTGGTAGTTTTACAACTAAAACAAAAGCTACTGAGCCGCTCAATCGCGGGAAGTGCGGGGAATCAGGTGAAACTAAGAAAACGGAAACATCGAGTAGCCTGTGAGACTCCACGTCCATACTTAAAGGTTAAGCTCATGGGCAATGACACACAATCTCAAGAAAATTTGAGCCACCTACTTCTACTTTTTGCACTAGTTCGTTTGTACAATGATACAAAACGATAAGTCTCAGGTTGATTCATTACAACATCGCATGCTTCACACAATTAGTGTTAATTACACTTTGATAAAGCGAAAGTCTAAATGTTTACTTTACAAGAATTTGGTAATCGACAAGAATTTGGTAAATGCCTTATTACTTATATTTGCGGTCGTCATAGCTATTCATCACTGGAAATTTCGTAGAAACTAAGAATAAACGGTGCTGTCTCGTGACAAGTATTTTACGCACTAACAACACGAACTTACAAAGCTAGACGTGAGCCCCCTGAAGTTGCTTTGCTACTCCAGAGGACTCAACTTATACCTAAATATTTTTATGCACAACGAGAAAATGCTAAAATCTTAACCGGGTGATACGTCCTTCGGAACAAGTAGGGTCTACCAGATGTTCAATGCACTATCAGCGTAATAGACTGTAATGGTTGTTACAAGAGATTTTTCAAGGACTAGCAACTGCCCTCGACTTCGTCCGCGTGGACCTTAGTATTAGTCATAGCATGATGTTATATAGCCTTTCCCGATAAATGGACTATCCAAAACAAAAATATTTTTTCAATTCGAACCAGTAGTTCCTGAGATTAGCGCGTTTAAACGAACTCTTCAGCTTTATATATTAGTATAATCAATTTGTTGAAAACGATAGAAATCACCCAAGAAACGAAAACTTGTCATCGACTGGTCTCGACAGCGTGTAGTCGAGGAGGTTCCTCGTAATTGTTGGGGTTATGTTTTGCTTTTGCCGAGTGCATAACTCTTGCAGTGTAGTGTAACTTTGGAGTGTAGACCATGTTTATGCAAGTTTTAGTAGGGCGTTGGGAGAGGCCTACGTCCAGCAATGGACTGATAAAGGCTAAATAGAGATACCTGAACAACCAACTGCTATTTTTATTAACTAGAACAAAGCATCCACTTTTCTTCAAATACCAATTGAAAGTTGAAGCTACATGTAAATATTCCCAACATTCGTGACGACTTTGACGACCCGTGGCGCAATGGTTACCATGCTGGACTGTCGATCGGAAGGATCCGAGTTCGATTCCCGGCAAGGCAAGAATTTGAATGATGAGTTTCTGTTCTCGGTCTGAATGTTAGTGTTTCTGTCTTTATCTGTCTCCATAGCACCCACGACACAGGGTATATCTACCCTACTTTGGGGCTATGGGTGTGAAACGTTATTTATTTATTTATTCAGGTATGCAACTCCACTTAACACGTATCAATAAGCTATTGACTGAAAAGAACCGGTAAATTATATACTGCATTAAATATTTAAACTTTACACCCCGAATCAAAATTGTTTAAATAAACCAACTTGCAAATATTTACTACGAAGCTAACTGCAAAATTTGCTTTCAAACTCCCAAGTTAAATTTTAAAGCTAATCTTTTTACTCGGTCTTGTGATTCGTCTACGCAAAGAAGCTGTTTCATCGAATACTGCGAAGGTAACTTAAATTGGAAATTGGATTCCAAGGCGATGTCGGGCTTCAAAGCAGAACTTTTAGGAAGGAAGCCTGTTGAGACTCTGCTGTATTATGTGTTCGAGATTTTTTTGAGAACTAAACGTAAAAATACATATTGCATGCTGAATAAATACAAGCGACCCAGTGGAGAATCGAAAATCCATTTCGCTTTTCCACTACTAATTCTATCGATATTAAATATAATAATACATACTTTATTATTGAAATGCGCATGGCCTGCAGGCGTGGTCGCAGACATCTTTCAGGCCACGTGTCCTGACGCAAGTTTAACATTTTTTACCCATGCCAAAAAAGTGCACAACGCCGCTAAAGAAGTTTTCACTTCAAAAAAAACAACATTCACTAAGAGTTTGTAAAGGAACCGTAAAGTGAATAAATAACACCATCATTTCATTTTAGTATTTAGCTACGTAATCTAATGCCCTTGCTTAATCCTTCGTAACGTATCTTTTCAGTAAACATGACCAGATTATAGAATGTTGTAGTAAGTATTTATACTGTTACTAGGTAACTACTTCATGTACGAGGAAGGTTGAAGGTATTTAGACGGATAACTTCTAGTATTACATGAGGCATGCCCTTGAACGAAGCCGTAGTTAGTAATATAAACTTCGGAATCAGATTGTTTTATTACGTACTTGATATGTGTTCTTGATCAATTAGGAGTTGGTTTACATTTACGAATTAGGATGTTATAATAATATATGTACATATCTATTCATGCCAGATACAAGTTCAGAAGTTATAAGAGTACCGTATATGTAGAATTATTTAGATACCCATTTGCAAATCTGAAGGGAAATCCTTTCCTTCCTTCTGCTCCTACTCAGCAAATGTAAAGAAAACGTAGGTAGAACTTGGTGTACTCATGGCGGTAGATATTCTTGCATAATTCGTCCGGGAATGTACCACCGTTGGACTCATTTCAGCCTTGAAGTTCTATTGGTCAGCAGAAAGGTGTGGTTTCCGGACAAAATCATTATTGTATAATAATATGTTGATATTCATCATATCAAGTTACAAAAACAACATCTTAAACGCTATTCACTTACTCGTCGTACATTATAAAAGTATACAATTTCGTGTATTGTTGTTCTAAGTCACAAAAAAACGTAAGCGATGTCACATTTATGAATCGATTCGCTGCTTATAAATATTGAGCCGATTTCGATTAACTTTTTTTCGATACGATAAATCGCGGTCGTTGCCGGAACACGCGTGCACGCTACACCCGACACCGTACTGTCAGCAAAAATGGATGTTTGCAAATGTTAACGTTATAAAAACCGAGTATTAGTGTTTATACACGAAGAGTCCAGTATTAACATCTTGTAGCAATTTAGTTTGACCGCAGAAGGATAGCTGCATGTCTGTAGCCATGATTGCTATGAAAAAAATCTGTTGTATTTCTGAAAGATGCTGTCACCAGTCTAGCACTACATGAGGCGATTTTGGCAATGCAACTGGATTAAACTTCAGACAGGAAAAATATATTTGCCTGAGATTATGTGAAAATGTTCATGGACTGCAGCGGCTACAAATACCTCGTCGCCTGTGTTAGGAAACAAACATTTGACAAATATACACAATAGCTATCTGCACCTAACAGTCTAAATAAGAAAGTAGATAAAACTCTTAATAACTAATTAGTACCTAAGTCTTTAAGTAATATTAGTACTCAAAAAATGCATTGTAGAAGTCAAAAAAACCAAATTATTATTTATCTTATTGCACCTTTATGAAATTCACTACACAAAACTCAACAGATGTAATGTGTACATACAATTAGCTTGTGCATGTTTATTTGTGTTTTACGGTCAACACAAACCACTTGGGGTAGATAATATAGGATTTTTATAGATGTTTTATTACCACCTACCTTGGAGATATGCTCACAGGAAATATTTTTGAAACTGAGCAAGTGTGATAGATAGTTTTCAAAGGTTATGAAAAGTTTAAATTAATTTAGGAAGAAAATATTGCTAATGAGAAGGAAATATGTAATGTAAATGTTTTGTTTCTTGTTCATGTGAATAAGATCGACATGGTTAGGAAACCATGTACCACACGGTATCTTCACCTTCATCACACGGGTCCCATGTCGGACTACCAATCAAGTGTCACGCGATTCTCTGCGCGGCAGAAATTGGAATGATTTTTTTTTTCTTTTCTTGGTCGGGATGTTTGTGTTTCGACTTTATGTTGGTCCATGGTACTCACGTCACAAGGACTTCTAGTATAAGACTATAAGTGTGTAGCTTTATTTATTATGTTTTATTATTTTTTTTTAAATAGAAAGGTAAAAATTTCATAAAATTTTTGCGAGTTTTTCTGCAGACCGTATGTTATATCCGTAGCATCAGTTTAATCTATAAGTAATGAGGTAATACATTCACTTTCGCACTTGGCATTTATTACTGCATACAGGGTTTCAGCATTAATAATTCATTCGATTCGATTTTTTTTCATTCAAAGTTTTAAAAAAATTTGAGGATAACTATATTTTTTCAGGTAAGTAACATATAAAATGAGTCTTTAAACTACTATGTATTTATTAGTACTTTACATAGGATAAATGTATAATTACGATTTTCCTCTATATTTTTTTGTCCACAATCGCCATACTATTTAAAACATCCATAGACAACTTGTATGTCGCAGTATTTACCAAGCCAAAATGCTGTTCGGAAGGCCCAGAGGTCGACTTTCAGCAAGGCATAAATTTGAATGAATGAATTTCCCTGGTTTTACTCTTTATATCCTCGTCTTTGTGTCTGTCCCTGTAGCTATCAGTGTGAAGTGTTAGTTTGTGTTAATTCATACAGAATTTGAAAAGAATTTAATAGCATGCCTTCCGGAATAAAAACTTCCGCCTCGTATGCTGCAAACATTCTCTGTACCTCAACTATGCATTTCGCACATACCCAATAATCGCGACTTGCGTTCGTTCAAACCACTTATTTTTTTTACCTGACAGTTTTTGCTCTGTTCTCTATAAATCACAACGAACACGCGACATTCAGATTATACAAAGCGACAAAGGTCAATGTTCTACAGTAAGTATGCTAATTCTCTGAATTTCCGATAAAATTATTGCGATTTCAAGTCTCGTTTTCTTTATTGCCTATATAATGAGTTATTGATTGTTTGAGACAAAAGAATTTCCACTTGGAGTACATCTAGCTAAATTCCAATGCTTATTTGGCAGCGAAAGAGCATGAAGCGTCTTGTGTGGATGGGCTGCCATGATCAATAATGGGCATAGAATCTAAGCTCAACAAGCAAGCACGCTTCAAGCAAGCTCGAAGTGGAATGCTTTTGTGTATCTCTGTTAAAGCCGGATTATAACAGCGCGGTGGCTGACTGCAACCTGGAAGACTAGGGATGGAGTTTACTCGATGAATTACGGTTCGATGGTTACGGAGGAATAAGCGATAAAAAATCCGCGTATAATCCCTCTTTCAAAGCGTTTGTGGTGAAGATATCAGATTATTTTATAATTAATTTGGTCAAAATAAAATTATTTTGTTTGTCAGATATGACAGCTGTAGGAATCTATTTAGTGCTTCAATTTTGACAGCGCGCTTGTATGAAGACACTCATTCTATACGTATTTATTCTAAGATACTCTGTAAGTAGATCCCAATCCTCTTTACTAAATTTTAAAGGAATAATTTAAACAAATCACAGCTGCTAAAGCAGGTCTCGCAATGCAGTAGGCGATAATTGCTTTAAGTGCGACCCCATTAAAAATACACTCTTCAGGGGTATAATTAAAGAGAAAGATCGTGACAATTTTTACCGACTTCCAAAAGGAGGAGGTACTGTATTTGGCTGTATGTATTTTTTTTGTCGTGTAGCTTTCAGCTAGAACGTAAGCGCACTCTTTACAAAAGATAGCAAAAACTTGTAAGTGTCGTCTAAATCATAAATGCTGAAGAGCGTATGGGAAAATATAATCAAACTATTAGGTGGTCTGCGATGTGGGCTTGTTATCAGTAACGATATTTAGTCAGTACTAGAATTTTAATAGATTAATTCTTTAAGAGATGATTTTGCAATTGCGTAATTAGGATCCAATTTTAAAATAGATACGTCATATTCAATATTTCACGAAGGAAGGCGGAAGGGCATCCGGGGCCCGACGCTCAATGGATGATTTTGACATTTAAGTACAACTAAAACTAGTATCTTAACATTTAATGAAAACAAAATTTTGGCGAGGCTCTCAACCAAAACGCCGTGTTCGGCGGCTGATATTTGGTTGAAGCGCCCAATATTCGGCGAGCGAATATTCAGCTTAAATACATTTCATATAACAGATGAATAGTACCCAAACTACTTTAGTGCGAACGGTAGGAATGCCCTGGGTTTATTCGTATTATTTGCGAGTAAATTGTATTTATTACGGTAATTTGTTGATTATAATTGTGATAATTAGTCAATATGTCAATATTTTATGTTCGATTTAATTCCTAATTCTGCTGATGCAAGAAAATAGCTCGCAGAATATTTCAAAATACCCACTTTGCAATATTCGCGCAAAATATATATTTTAAAGGGCCTAATGAGCCGATATAGAAAATAATCGAAACATTATATGCTTTCTTAATTGCTGATAAAAATCTTATTGTACCAAATGTACACAATAAGAGCCGATCGCGCGTCTTTTGTTTGTTTTTTGAAGCGCGTGTAGCCGCGAAACGTCAAGATTTGACATTTTCCGGTGCAAAAAATAGCGCGCCTGTAAGCGCGATTTCCGAAACGACCGTAAACGCGCTGAAAAATACGGTAGTTTGAAACCGCACTAATCCGATTTGAAATAGTGACTAAGAACGTCTTATACGTTCGTAAAATCTTGTTCTTGGAAGCGCGTGTAGGCACAAATCGGCGAGTTTTTTCTTACAACTAAACCGAACAAAAAGGCTAACAGGCCACGTGGTGTTAAGCGATCACCGTCGCCTATGGACACGGGCAACCCCAGGGAAGATACCCGAGCATTGCCGGCTTTGGAGGAGAGCTTTTTTTACAGCTTTCTTAAAGAACCCCATGTTAAAGTCAACTGGGAATGCCTCAGCTGGAAGGTTGTCCCACAACCTACACGTCCGTGGTAAAAAGAGGCGTGCAAAGCGGACTGTGGAGGACTCATACTCACCATAGTAAAGTCGGTAGAACACACACCAACAAAACACAGAGCGAGCCTATGTCTCTTCGCAAGCTAAGCGGTTCTAGCCTGTCAGTCAATCTTGGGACGTTCGATTCGGACTTCAGAGCTTTTGCTACACATGTAACTCGTACGACTGTTGACGCGCTTATAAGCTCATAATATGTCAGCTGCGACAGATGCCACTTCTACACTATTTTGAGTGCGAAAACGCCACAATAAACCCTTGTACGTGCGTGTGATTTTTTGAAATGTCAAAAGCAGCGCGCTTGTAAGCGCAGTTGCCCAAGCGACCGTACACGCGCAAAAAAAAACTTTTTTTCTTTTGTATTGGGGGGGGGGGGGGGTACTTCAAAAGGTACCCGGCATCTTGGGAAAGGGTACCGGGTTACGTGGGGTTTGACCGCACTAAAACGCCCTTGGTGGATTCCTCTTCGCTTGGGGAGGACTCTGGTATCTCCAGTGAAACGCACAGGTGCCCTCCACGCGCGACGTCCCAGAACGGGCGCATCTTCGGGAGAGCAGATGTGCTCTCCTGCACCTTTCGATGCTTACGGCGGCATGTGGCCACACACAAACCGCCGCCCTTCTCGGGGATGCTGGCTGGACGGATCGAGCTCCCACTTTCACCGCTCACAACCCCGGAAGCCCCCTTTTAGTCGCCTCTTACGATCAGGCTGGAGATACCGTAGCTCTATTCTTAATCCCGAAGCTACAGGACCTAAATAGATTTTTAACAAAAATTACCTATAAACAATCCGATGCTATTTCGCAACTGTAAGTAATCGTGAGAGTCGAATACCATTTTCCTGAACCACTAAGTATAAACGAACGTGTACAGCGTGCCTAACTACAAGACTGAGAGGAAGCGAAACATTCCTCTTGTGTTAACGAGAGAATTTCCTGCTACTAATTACAATATTCATTTTCCTTTTAATATTCTTGGTGCTACTGCTCATTTTCGTGGAAAGATTTCATGTCTTGAGATTTCTTTACAGAGATTTCTTTACTTTACATCAATTTACTCTATTTTTCAGTAATTGTTGTTATAGTGGAATCAGAAATACATCATCTGTGTAAATGTCTAATGCCTAGCCATCATGGTTCATGAGATACAGCCTGATGACAGACAGACGGACGGACAGCGGAGGCTTAGTAATAGGGTCCTTTGTTGGCACCATTCGGGTACGGAACCCTAAAAATTGATTCACGGCTGAAGTGGATACACCGGCGACACTTCCTCAGTCGAATTATTAAAGTTCTACCATAAGAATAAATGTTCTACCTAAAACGTCGGTGTAAACTGTTATTTTTAAAATAATATAGTAATATGTTTAGGAATAAAAACCAGAAGCAGAATATTTAAATTACCATTTAATTCACAAAGCCTTCTATACAATTTAAAGGTAACGATTTAAGGTTTCTTATTAACATTTCCGTATACAACTACAATTCAATAATAAGTAAGCACAAATACACAATTTCAGTACGCAAACGGGCAGAGTTACTGCCCCTACTAGTATCAACGTTATAATGACCGCTCCATAGAGGAGGGCTCGCTTTTATAGACGTTTTCCCCTACAAAGTCACATTTTTTATTCAACTACCGACGTTGATTCCCAACATATGGTTTAAATTAAGCCAGCTAGAACAAGATTCCTTTTTAGAAACTTTCATTAATTAGTACTTTATTACATTGAACATGTTTTAAGATTTAGATAAATCATGTCGATCCCTTAATAGAAATCGCGGAGTTTCAAAATTATATATGTATCGTGTAAAAAAAACACACGTGTAAATCGAAACTTACAAATAAAACGGACAACATTTTGAAACCCTGACGCAGGAATTTCTTGTTTAAATTTTGTACATTCCAGATTACAGAACCGTTTTAAGCGGAGAATGCTAGTAGTGTTTTACATCTATCTGTCTGTATAGACACGAAACTGGCCCAGGAACAAGCTGCAGTATATAATAAATTGTTAATTATTAGATTAGACATGTTTCACGATTTTATCGAAATATACCGATCTCGATCTAGAAACAACAGAGTGTCAAATTCCAAAATTATTAATGTGCCGTGTAAAGTAAACAAAACACGTTTATTTCATTATGAACTGCCGGTATGCAACATCATGGCGGCAGTAAATCGAAACTTCCAAATAAAACAGAAAACATTTTGAAACCCTCACGCAGGAATTTCTTGTTTAAATTCTGTACATTCCAAATTACAGTACAGTTTCAAGCGGAGAATGCTAGGAGGCTTATATAGACACAAAACTGACATATTTTTGAGGCATACTTGGAACAAAAATATTTCAAAAAGCCTGTCGATGGTTAATATTCGTGACTATAGACATATACGGTTCGACTGGAAAAATAGGTACTACTCGTAACTATTATCTACGACTCGTGCTAGGGCAATAATGCATAGTAGCCATTCTCACTGACACTAGGCTGTGTTAGGCTTCATTTAATAAACTATATATGGCTGTAACCCTTTTTGCGCCCCTCTTTTGGGCACGGGGTCTCTCCCTTTTATTGGAAAGGCCTGGAGCTTACTCAACCACGCTGCTCCGATGCGGGTTGGTGGAGATCAATTATATATACAATCTCATAAATGAAATACGCTTGTTTATCTTAGCTACACTTTTATCCGACTGCAGAAATAAACTTTTGTTATCTCCCCCTTTAAATTAGAATTAGGGTTTTTCGATTTTTACTTATACATGTATATATATCTTTTAAATAAATCCTTTCAAAGTGGAAGAAAAATGGATTTTTGGATGCATTTTTCAAAACATTATAAGTTATTTTTTTCTCTCCATTGTTTTATATTGAAAGCTCAGAGCCGCGATGTGCACTGTCTGATTGTCCGTCGATGGTCGGGGCGCAGATCGCAAATTCGATTTATATCACAACCGATACACGAGCTATTGATTGTGTCCGAGCTATCGAAATGAACAAATCACGTTTTCAGGTTTCACAGGAAATAGTGATTTTGCTAGTTTTAAGTACCCCGAAAGGGAAAAAACAGAACCCTTATAGGATCACTTTGTTGTCCGTCTGTCTCTGTCTGTCAAGTCCCTTTTTTCACGCGCGGAGATATCAAGCTGGAATTTATATCAAATACTCAGGTCTACTATCTATCCCTTGAAGCTGTGAAAAAATTAAACTCCTAAGCCAGCGCATTCAAAAGATACAGTCGTTGGGTTGCAGCCAGCCAACAGACGAGCATGCAGGCCACATGAAGTTAAGTGACCGCTACAGTGTGGATATTTACACACAACCTCAAGCAAACATATGTCGTGATCGTAAGCAGTTGCGCTGCGTTCGGAGTACGAAGGCAGATGGTCGCCTCATGTAGATCTGGCCGGAAACTGCACCTTTAGTCCCGGGGATGGGGGTCACAGGTGACATGACCCCTCTCCCCCCAAAATCAATCAGTCATGCGTAGATGGAAGGCGAAACAAGCCAATTTGGGACACCTCTTCCTCCACCTTCTACTTCACTTCTTTGGGACACCTCTTCTTCTTCCTCTTTCGTAGTGACCCCCCCCCCCCACAATTGACCGCGTCTGTTCACAGCAGAAGTGGGTACAGCGGTGGTACTTCCCTGGTCGAATCATTACATTAAAGTTCTACAACCTACAAGAAGATTTTGATTCTGTAGTATCCTGTCTCCTCATCCTGTAGTAATTTTAATATCCTCAGTATTTTACTAGGAATCTTAATTAACTTGTTTCTAAAACTGAAAAGTTTTGTGTTGACGGTTTTCCAATATTAATGAGAAAATTGGAAATCTATTTCATAAGATTTTTCCTTTTCTTCGAAGTCTATTCGGTGGAATGAAATCAAGTAAGTCTTTTAGTACTTTTAACTGATTTAAAATACTTTCTTGAACAAGAAAGTGTGACGTATTTAAGTGACTATCTATTACATACCCTTCAATTCTATAGTAGCAGTAAATTTCGGGTGAATTTAACCTTTCCCGCCTCACCTATAAATGGGGTCGTTCCTGTAAGCGATACTCCGATAATGGGCGGCATTAGTCACGCCGCTACCCGCCATGGCAATAGCCGAAATGTTGCTACATTAGGAGCATGTTCTACTGTATGCGGGAAACAAAATGTTACTAACAAATGACAATAAAGAACGTAGTATTACATAGTGTTCTAAGTGTTGCAGAAGTTAGTGTCACAGAAGGTAGGAGAAGTAGCGTAATTTTAGGCAACCTCAGATAAGTCATGAGTTTGCTTGGTGGGGTAAAGAAAAAGGTTTAAAATAATATTACAGCTCTATTACCCGAATCATCAGCTAATACTGAAATGTAGAAGCAGAAATTATTCTGAATAAGTTATCTACAAATAAATAAGTCGAGTTCCACATTCAAATAGAAACCGAAACTTTAAGGAGTGGTTCATCAATCATCATCATCACCTACACATGGGTCGCAGCCTTTGTGAACGAGACGTCTAAATATTACTCCGTTAGGGACCCAAGTACATTTGACTGCATGTGTCTGCGTAAATATACGAGTTTTACACAAATCTTATTTTGGGGACTACCAACTTATAAGTCTAATCTAAAGGTTAAAGCTTAAGTGATGAAGACAATAAAATGTTATGTTATGTGAGTGACTTTCTTATTTGACCAAAAGGAAATATTTTGATATTTTGATAATACTCGTATATTGAATGAAAATTAATTTACCTTATAATATATGCTTATTGTCAAGGCATTAACAAAACAAAAACTGACTTCAAAGAAAACTATTCCAAAAGAAATAAATATGCACTAAAAAGAAAAAAATATGCGTATTTTTCTACAATTTAATAGTTAACTTACATTATCTACTCATCTGTGTTCACCATGTAATGTAGGTACAATTATTGTTATTTTCGGCCTCAAAAAAAAATACAGTTGAATTGAATACCTCCTCCTTTATTAATTGAATTCGGTTAAAAAGGAGCACTGGCTGCACTCTGTGTAGGTGGACTGATGGACCTAAAGAAGAGGTCGCGCGGACGCGGCAGACGGCGCATGGTCGGACGAAATGGCGAAAGAAAGCTGATAAATGGATGAGCAGATGATTTATTGTTGTTGATTGTGTATAAAGCAGTTATTACCTATATGGGGTCCTTCAAGAAAGCTGTAAAAAAAGCTCTTCTCCAAAGCCGGCAATGCTCGAGTGGTTCCCCTGGGGTTGCCCGTGTCATAGGCGACGGTGGTCGCGGGGCCACCACCACGCGGCCCGTCTGCCTTTTTGTTCGGTTCATTTATAAAAAAAAATATCGTTCAGCAACTATAATGAGACAAGTCACTAAATCTTTTTCAAGTATAAAAACTGAAAGTAGTGTATTACTCGTACAGAGAAACAAAAAGGTGCTCCACTTTCAGTCTGCTCTATTTTAAAACAAATAAAAAAAAACATAATTAGACTCCCGCAAACACGAACAAGCCTCAATAATTAAAATATCCTTAACAGCGCGTCTGTTTCACTGTTCCACTGCTGCCTCATTCGCCGTCAATTGAGATAAAAATACGGCCCGTCAAGGTAATCTGGGACATAATTTATGAGCGCTAGGGCCCATTTTGGAAAAGCGGACAAGATTGAAATGGCTTTGGCGATGTATCCAGCGATTCAGAAGTTTATATCTGTAAACAGAGGTAGCCAACCTTTCCAGCTCTTTAAATGAGTACTGGACATGATTTGTGCGATTTTCTGTGTAGGTCATTTACAAACTGTGAAAAAGATGTTTAAAGTTGTAACAATACAAATTAACGCAATTACTGTGGTCTTTGGAAATCTGTTACATGGATCGATTGCAAGTAATCGCGGAATGCTATTATTTCTAATTGTTTTTGCCTGATTGTTGCACGTTTTGACCTTTACCTTTTATAGAGAAGATATCGTACAAGCAAGCGATCAATTTCGTAAACTACACGTTTAGGATTGCAGGAGTGCTGCTAAGTAGAACTAAGTTGGGTAACTTAAATATAACTCTCAGGTATAACTATTAGTAGCTTCGGGATTAATAATAGAGCTACGGTATCCTCTGCCTGATCGTAAGAGGCGACAATAAGGGGAGTGGGTGTTGTTCCGTCCAGCCAGCAGCCCCGGGAAGGAAGGCGGTGTTTGCGTGGCCGCAAGCCACCGTAAGCACCGGAAGGTGCAAAAGAGCACATCTGCTCTCCCGAAGATGGGCCCATTCTGGGGCGCCGCGCGTGAAGGACACCGGTGCATTCCACTGGAGATCCCGGCAAAGCAAGCAAGTTATACCTTTTTTTTTGTATCGGAGGGGAAACCTTCAAAAGGTACCCGGCTACTTTGGACAGTATACAGTGTTATGTGGGATACTGCACTAGACTAGTTAGCCTGCCTCACGCTTGGAATGGACTCGGGGATCTTGAGCAAAACGTGCGGAGTGCTCGATCGTAGTCGTACATCCTGGAACCGCTTGCTGGAGTACAACTTTTGGAGGAAAAGTTTAACTTTTTCGACGTAATGTCCAGTACTGGGTACGCTAACGACAATGTAGATGTTTAACCTTTTAATCTGAGAAAAAAAATGGGCGGCGAAAGGAACTCCGCTTTGAATACAAGAAGTACACATAATTTTCCGACATCAGCGTGGCCATGGCTCATCTTATGAAAGCTGATACAGCTAGTACAGATGCGAGTAATTTATTTAACTAACTATCACTGGAGCATACTTAGGCCCAGTCAAGTGAATAAGTCTCAAGGTTGGGAACGAGCGGACGAGTGACGAATGGCGCGACATATCTGCCCCGTACAGTCCGCGCCTCTGCATCGCGCTTCATTCATTCATTGTGCTGTGATTTTTGAATACAAGAAGTACACATTTTTTTCCCACATCAGCGTGGCCATGGCTCATCATATGAAAGCTGATACAGCTAGTACAGATGCGAGTAATTTATTTAACTATCACTGGAGCATACTTAGGCCCAGTCAAGTGAATAAGTCTCAAGGTTGGGAACGAGCGGACGAGTGACAAATGGTGCGACATATCTGCCCCGTACCGTCCGCGCCTCTGCGTCGCGCTTCATTCATTCATTGTGCTTTGATTTATAATGCAAGTACCCTTAAATAATTACCATTTTAAATTGGGGCACCTACAAAGGTACCTGCTTTTTAGTATCGGAGTAAAAATCTGCATGGGGTACCATTCACTGCGCATGCTTCAGAGTTAGATATACCTATAACATTTATCAAAGGCATGTGTTGTCCAGGTGAACTAGTTATTACCCAGTAGTATACCATTTAAAAGTGTTGAAATATATAACCTTTTGTTTCTGTTATATTAGCGGATAGCGGAAATATTATATACTAGTCTTCCGCCAGCAACTTCGCCCGCGTGGGCCCGTTTTAAAGGTTCCCGTAGGATAAAAACCATCTTATATCCTTTCCTAAGGTCCACTCTATCTGTGTTCCAAATTTCATTAAAATCGTTTCAGTAATTTAAGCGGGAAAGCGTAGCAGACAGTCAGACAGACAGAGTTACTTTCGAATTTATAATATTAGTATGGATTTTTATTGGCATTTCTTTTTCAACAATAGATACGAGTTACATCGAGTAGGTTTAGTCTTCACTAGTTAGAATATGAATCGCAGCGTGCCGCAACGATCTCAAATGATATTTAAATTGGATTAATTGGAATATTGCCGGTCGACGGAACACAATCTACTTGAGGTTGTTGGGCGTCTATCGCGAGGCCAATTTTCATTATTTTGTGAGTAGCTCAATGTGCGAAATATACGCTAGGAAATTGTGCATGCTCTTTTGTAATTTGTTAATGGATCAATTATGCTTGTCGATTATAGGCAGCGATAATGGCGATCAGGTTTCGTATGATGTTTACCAATGTCTATACAATTATGAGTATCGAAATTAAATAAAACGCTTAAGTTGAACGCATAAGATGCTTCAATCGATCATTAACAGACAGAGCTGATTATCAGCGTTTCATGGGAGATCTTAGAGTCCTCCGCAAACCCTGAGAGTTTTTTTAAAGTGTGATATACAAAATTCCGGCAAGTTTTGAGTATCACTCCCAGGAGTACAACAAAAAAAAATGTCAACTTTTGTGAGTAAAGGCTAAAATCGATCATTCATAGATGGAGCCAATCATTAGCGTTATTCTTTTTATAGACATCCAGCGCGGTTTGAAAAATTCCACTGGTACCTACTTTAATCTATACTAATATTATAAATGCGAAAGTTAGGACGTTTGCTGCCCACTCACGCAAGAACGGCTGAATAGATCTGAATAATTTTGGCACAGAGGAAGAATTTACTGTTTCTAAAAGATATGTTAGTTCTCAAATACCCTAAGCGGAGCAGGGCCGTATCACTGGTAGTATATAAATCCGGCACATCTTGTTCTATCGCTCAAAACAACCGAGGTACCTTTCAAAGTAGTCCTCTCGATATCAAGAAAATAGACCGACTATCGCGAGGTGCTTCATTACTTTGTGGATAGCTAAATTTGAATAGACGCTAGAAAATTGTGAGTGCTTCTTTCTAATTTGTTAATGGATCACTTATGGCTTGTCGATTCTTAGCGGCGATAAGGGTGTGAGGATAGACAACTAGCGACCCTACACACGTTGCCCAACAATGTATCCACGCGATGGTTAAAGAAACTATATTTCAAGTTGCCACGTAAACTTTCAATTCATCGTCTAACTTTATAAACGTTGTCCCACTGCTAGACATAGTTCTCCTCTCGGATCTGAGAGGGATTTTAGGCCAGGGTGGGCTATGGCCAAGTGCGGATAGGTGGACGTCATGCCTTCGAGAAATTATGAGCTCTCAGGCATGCACGGTTATGGAAATTATAGTAATTAATTACAGACATATCACAGTATTTTCCCTCATCCTGGAGCAGCGATAAATAGGGACTTAACAAATTTATTTTTCAGAGGTGCATGCCTAAGGTTTGAACTTAATATTTCTGTGTCGGAGAGCGCGGCTTTTACCCCTCGGCAATTGCTTCTCTGCTAAATAAAGTACATGGGCTTAAAAGAAAATTAAAATGATTTCGCTTGTAGATATTTGAGCGTGATTTTCCTTTAGCCACCTTATTCTAAAACGACAATTTACTATAACTTTTTAATTACTTGATGATAAAAAAATATCACATTGTATTATTTACCCATCTACTCATATTTGCGCAAATAAATCATTTTGTCTTTCGTCTTTGTCTTTTCTTTATTTCAAAACTCAGTTAAAATCAAATTCATGACTTCTGGAAGTTCAACAAATATGTGCAGGATGTGAGAGAAATTGAAATGAGTTTAAGAAAATGCATTGAAAACTTTCACATTTGTAGTATGTTCCACGAATCTTTACATTCGTACATCTTCCTTTCCGATTTCATTATTTTTGTGAAAAATACGGTTTATTAATAAAATTCTATTTAGTTATTAATTCAATAAATTGTAAACAGTTCTATAAGACACTTCGACGATAATAAGTATAACCTGCTTCTAACAAGCTTCAATTTTTCACGTCAAGATAACGCTCATATAATGCTTAAGCCAGCCACTATCACGTTTCGCGCTAGTACCTGTCTAAACTTAGACATACGAAGTTGTAGTTATAGGTCTTAAAAACTGTACTGTTGTGTACTTCATCAACATCTTTACTTTCCAATGATAATGCTATAATAAAAGAAAATATGTTAGAACCGCTCAGAAAATGACCCCTGAAATTTTGCCTCATAAACTTTCCAGCGCTTTCGCTGATAGCAGCTGCCATATTCAAGCATTCGAGAGACACTGTAAAAAGTATCATACTGGTGACGTGTTTTTTAAATTATATAGTGTCATTGCATTGTAAAGACACAAATGAATAATAATTATTCCACCCAGTTATAAAATGTTGATGGAATAGCATTATGTTTATTTTAGAAATATTGTGACATTCGCGGCAAAAGCCGTCAAGTGATGGTGTCAGAATAGCAATCATAAACTGGACGTTTAGAACGATTTCAGGCTTAGAATGTTATCCGGAACTGTATGAAACGTTTTTGCTTTTGAATGTGCTCTGCGAAGTATCTGTTGTTGTGTTTTGTTTTAAGTATCCTATATAAATAAAAGTTGAAAGGACATGTATTAAGCTTTTAGTCCTGCTTAGGCAGTGTACAAAAATTTTGCTAATCCTAAGTATTATGATGTTTGCTACACTTACTTTACTTTATAGTTTTACAATAGAAAAGGGTGAAAACAGTATTAAAATTATTTTTTAAATTTTCTAGAAGAAGGGCTTTCCGTGGCTTACGAATTAATTGTTATGGAATAGTATTTGAAAATTAATCTTATCAATATTTGAAACAATAATTAAATTTAAGGTGAGCGGAATCAAAATGTTTTGTTATTATGTATTATTTATAAAGTATGACAACTTTCAAATACTTATAGGAAGTTATATGGACATTTTGCAATGTAATCTGACTACTATAAAGCAACAATGTCCACATATCAACACTATCTCGTCTTCCAGTCGTTCACATTGTCTGCAGCTACTCAAAGAAATTTTAATTACTAGTCTTATGCAATCATCGCCTTTTGTGCTTGCCCGCTTTAGTTTGTTACCGCTGTAGAGGAGCCAAGAGGGGATATGCAGACTTGCTTGAGCGCGTTAGATGAAGGTATGGGGTGAAACTTGAACTATTGAGAGTGCAGAACATAACCTAAGGCATCTAGTTAGCGACAAATTAAAAACTTTCTCCTTTATTTCTGTTTTTCGAATTGTCAAAAGCGGCATTTTCTTTTAAATTAAACAAAAATAGATCGCCCTCGAAAGTATCGAAAGAACCTGTTGATTTTTTGTTGGTTTGTTACCAGCTTATAGCTTATAGCCCCACATTAAGATTCTCGGTGTCGTGGGTGCCATGGACACACACAAAGAGAGACACACTAACGTCCAGACCAAGACCAGAAATTTAATATCATTATTTAAATTTCTGTCTCGCCGAAAATCGAATCCGAGACCCTTCGATCGGCAGTCCGGCATGGTAACCATAGCGCCATATGGGTCGTCATTTCGTGACGCAATCAAAAATTAAGTTCAAAGTTCTGACGGTCAATTTATGTCGCAATTTAATCAAACTAGTATAAAGCAACATTGTCCACGTATTAACACTGTTTCGTCTGCCAGTACCAGATTGTCTGCAGCAACTCAAAGGAATTTTAATTACCAGTCTTAAGTAATTATCGCCTTTTGTGCTTCCCCGTACCAGTTTGTTACCGCTGTAGAGGAACCCAATAGGTAATTTTCCGTACTTTCTGTAGCACGCACATTACCTTCTACTGGGGTCATTTTCATGTGGTACTTCAGAAACTGCAATCAGAACCCAACATTATCTAAGTCCAATAAGTAGTCGCACAAAATTTATAATTTATTAACATTCCCTATAATTTATTAACATAAGTAATCTTACGATTTTGTAAATGGCAAATTTTGTTAGTTTTTAATGATTTGAAAAAAATAGATAGAATTTTTTTTACCACGTTCATACACACTGAAATCACGACGTTATTACTTTAGCGCTTCATAAACAACTGTCTCCCTTTCTATACGCTCAGACCATTTTAATACATATTATATACGTTGTAATTAATACATTTTGATTTAATGTTAGCCCGTTAAGCTTGTGTTTTTTCCATGTCTTACTTTCCATTAAAATGTTTAATAACTGTAGTCGCATTTTATTTCTTTCTATCCCTAATCTGCAAAATGTACTCATGGATGCTCGAGTCAATTCTCATTTAGCGTCGTGTATTCTCTAGCTTCTGAGTGTAAGCTTTCTTTTGCTTTAATCTTCTCGAGCAGACACTTTTCTCTTCCTTACTGATAAATCGACTAGCTGTTCTTATAGGTACTTTTAATTATTAGATAATGTGATGATCGTTTGAGCACATTAAAAATATTGACGAATGTCCTCTGATAGCATGTTCAAGAGCAACACAAAAGTATACTGTATATTCAATATTTGAAAAGTTGAAAAAAGTATAAGTAATCGAAAATTAATCAGCCTTATTCTACCAAAACATTTCACGAATCCCCGCAATTATATTGAATTTGAATTACAATAAATTTTCCTCGCCCTTACATTTCTTAAACTTCGCTTTTATTGGTATAATCAACAGAAACAAAAAAAACGACCAATTTCCAATAAACTTTTTATTACGGCAGCTACAGTAGTAAATAAAATTGAAGAAGTACCAACTTTAAAACACACATAATTTGAATCCAAAATTATATCTTTAAAATGATGATTGTTGATGATTTCACTAATTCCTGTCGTGGTGGCATTGACACTTCTGGGCTTTCGCCAGCACTGCCCGGTTCGATCCCCGATTTATGTGTAAACAAACTATTGTCCTTGAACGAATTGTTTATTTGCGTGTTTTTGCACAAATATATCTGATAAGTGGCATTGAGGCGACAAATACGACATACAAGTAAACAGCTCTTTCTATAAAAGGACGAAAGCAAACATATGAATTTTATTGGTCAATTTTCTAATGACATTTTCTGATATTGGTATTTTGTGTCAAAAATCAAAAAACTATGGCACAGCGCCTCACGTTTTTTTCACTATTATTATTTTCTGCATATGTTTCTTCTGCTTCTGTTTATATTTCTGCATTATGTTAAGGATTATTTTTCACTTTTTAATTTGATTTGCTTCAAAGTAGTTTGTTAAAACTATTTTTTTTATTTGTTTTAGTACCATTTATTGTTTCAAATATTTTTTTGAATTTCTCCGAAATACTTAGATAAACTAATGAAATTGTAGGTATTGCCACCGATTCTTGATAAGTGTCCAAAGTTTGAATTATGTGCGTTGAAAGTGGGTCAGATTCCAAAGAAGAGTTACAAATAAGCTCACAAACTCACAAACATACAAGTGAAGCTAATGAAAGCGTATTAAAAAAAGGTTGGGACTTTACCTGACGATGACGGAATCACTTTCCAACGTCTGAAAACCTTCAGTAAACCGTAAGGTGACGAAAACGAACATTCAAAAGCGTTTCATTCATTCAATAGCACGAACCTCTTGAAAGCAGGCCTAGTACTTAGTGCTCTTGAAAAGGGCGATAAAATGCTATTGAAGATTTACAGGCTGTTTTACTCAATCTAGCCTTGAAACCTTTACGCCTACGCCTTTGAGATATCGCGGTAAAATAAAGATTCTGTGACCTTAAGGCAAAATTGTTGAGAACTCTTGCTAAAATTCTACTGAAAGTTTTCAGAATTTATAGAGACGTCCTATGTTTTATACAATGTGAGGAATCATTTTGCGAAAGATCGCGTTTGAATATATCACGAATAAATTAGCAGGTCGTAGTTTGCTACGAGAAAAGACTTGCCTGTATCGTAATCTACAATACATATACATACTACTTGAACATTTGGACGGATGTTTGTGGCTCAATTCCACAAGAACGAGTGAATGAATCGGTATGAAATTAGGTACTTATTAATTTAAGTAGTTATATTAATTAGGTAGATAATAGATTATCACTCGATCGAAGCTGGGCCGGAGCATTAGTGTGAAATAAAAAGTTAATAATAAACAAACAATTTTGGACACAAAGAGGTACCAAACCTACAAAACATAAACTGACAGATTTTCGGACGTTGGGCGAAGAATGATGGATAATTTACTGGCCTGTTTTACTAAATTTAGCCTTGAGTTTTTTTTCGCCAATGCCTTTAAGATATCGTGATAAAGTATTTTTTGACCGTTAGGTATTCTATCTGTATATATAAAAATGAATCCCATTTTCCCTTGGTCACGACATCACGCGTGAACGGCTGGACCGATTTCGCTAATTCTTCTTTTGTTGTGTTTGTAATTGGCAGAAGAAGGTACTTATGTAATAAAACATTAAGGAAATATCACGAAAACTTAGAAAATTTAAAAACTATTTTCCAATTCGAATGCAACATTAACATTTAAGACAAGACAGCGTCCTTCAAAAATGTGACGCACATGAAATATTCAGAGAGCTAAGCAATGAAAACTTGCAACCATTTTCTAATATTTTGTTTTAATTACGTTACATCAGCTAAATTTCTTAGTGTTTGAAATCCATGATGAACTGGTGCACGGTATTAAAAAATTAAGCGTTGATCATCAGTTATGGAAAAGATTTTGATTTTTTATATGAAAACTCTTGAACTTGCAAAATGTTAGTTACAATTTTAATCGACTTTCATACGTGATACACCGAGTTACAAGTTTTGCATGACTGAACACTGTGAAAAGTTACAAGTTTGGCATGACTGAACACTGTGAAACTTATCATTAATTGACTGCTTGCTTCTTCTTATTTTTTATGGTTTTAGAAAAGTTACTGCAGTGAATATTTATTTTTAAATTGAGGTAAGTACCTTCTACGCCAAACGTTAAGAAATCTTGCTGACTGACAAAAATATTTCTATGCTCCACCAATTTGACGGAATATAAAAAAATTGCTATTTGAAAATGTTTGTACTTTTTTGTCGCTTTCTCTCGAAATAGCTCTCGGAATCAAACGTTAAAACGAGATCTGTCATTATTTTATTTTCTTCCATGATAGTTTATTGGACAGTAACCTAAAAACTTCATAGATAATATACATACTATAAATACTTAAAAAATACTCTTTATACATTTGTTGTAGGTTTCTGTACAATGTAGGTAGTTTCTTCAAGAAGCTAAACTGGCTAGCTCGGGATTGCTCTCCGTAGGTGGAAGTTATGAATATGAGCTACAATAAGACTAGATATAGTAAGAACAGATCAGCTACCTAATCGTAAGAGGCGAATAAATGTGAACTTCTGGAGTTGTGGGCGGCGATTTGGAGCACCGCGCATGGAGTCCTCTGAACGAGTGTACAGCAGGCCACTGAGGAGGTTTTAGTGATGTATAAATCCCACATAAAACGGTATCACTTTTCAATCTGACACGTACCTTGCGAAGATTCCGTCCCGAAAACATAAAAGTTACCTCGGCATTAACAATATGAAATATGGTGTCCTCCACGTAATCATAAAAAGCGACTAAGTAGAGGCTTTCACGGCTATACTGGGAGTCGGACCAACAGCCACGGGTAAAACGACGGCGTATTCGGCCGCACGACTCTTGGCAGAGTTACCTACATTGCTCACCCAAGAGCCCATTTGTAACGCCGCGCCACAGAGTACATCGCTGCGCATGGAAGACATTGGCAGGTTTCGCTGAAAATCCTATTCAGTGGGTTTTAGTGTGGTTGAAATGTTAAATAATTAACTCGCTGTCTCTCTCGGGCGTAGCCTCAGATACCGTAAGAAGGTAGATTTAAGTGAAAATAATTAATTGTTGAATTAAGTTATTAGGTAAATCAGGAGCTGGATCTGCAACACGATACTAGGTCTGGTTTATGTGGCTTGCTAGCGGGTTAGTGCACCAAATAACTTGGTCATTTTAACACCAGCTTCAAAACGAAGTAGGTACTGCAGTAACGTGTTACCTATCTTTTATAGCAGTACCTACTTGCAGACGCAGAACAGATACGTATGACACAATTATAACTGGGTTAATTTAAACTGTGTCCTGATAACTAAAGTACACGCGGAAGAAGTCGCGGGCAAAACATTTCTCTAACTCTATATGTATAAAACTGAATTCCTATTTCCCTTGGTCTCGGCCTCACGCGTGAACTGTTAGACCGATTTCGATAATTCTTTTTTGTTGTGTTTGTTATTATCAGGAGAAGGTTCTTATCAATGAAAAAAATTAAGAAAATTGATAATTAATATATATATATATATATTTACAAATTCGATTTTAATATCCATAGTTAAGACAGGAAAACGTCTGTCGGGTCAGCTAGTTCTATATAAATTTGGGAATTTTCTCTTCTTCTTTTGAAAAGAAGGGCTCTGGTTACCAGAGTTTATTCGAAAATAAAATCCACATTATATACATACTATATCATTAGGTAGGGCATCACATAAAACACAATCTTGTATTTGTAACTTCGATAAGGTTTATTGAGAAATATCATAACTATTAAACACAAAAATTCATTAATTTTCAAATCCCGCTTCGATTGGTTTTCTATTCAAAAACTAATAAATTTTTATCCCAACTTCTCAAATATAATAAAAAAAAACAAATAATATTTGAGAATTTAAACTTACTTTTAATAAATAGTTTATTTCACTTAGGTATAAAATACTCCATTGTTTTGTAAATTACTTTCATAAAATTAAAACTTACTGCTGCGTGTCCTTTAATTTGATCTTCTAACTTTAATCTATTAGTATTTTTTATTATTTTGTCTGAACGTATGTAGTAACGCAAATTTCGATGTATACTCAATTGTGAATGGACTGGAATCTCAACATATCATTTAGATTTTCTTACTCAAACAATTCAATACACACTATACATGTCTTCCATGTTCCACTTTAGGGATAAGCCGGAAAAAAAAATCATTAAAATTTTTTGGACCCTATAAAATCCCTTTTCACGTCTGAGACTAATCCTATAAAGCAGACTTCTGTTGAGGCCATTCATTATTTTTTCGTCCTTTAATTAAAGCTACAGTAGACAGGTATCGATAACTTTCATTTCAATAATATCGTACGATTCTGCGATCGTTCGATTAATGGCAATCCGTTTGTCCTTTGATTGGGATTTGACGTCAGGAGGGGTCGAATTAGTGAAGTTATGACTGGATTCTCCATGATACTGTAAGTTCCCGGACGGAATTTTTTGTTAGAAATAAATTCGATTTCTTATTTATGCGTTTTTTATTTTGTTCATTCATACATGACACGGGTTTTTGGATTCTTATCATATTAGGCCCACCGGCTTTTATTGTCCTGGTACATTGATCATTATGGTATTAAACAGATACGGTGATTCCTCTTAGAGTATTGCCGGACTTGCCGGTTATAAATAATCAGCTTTATTTTAACGAATCCAGAATGCTAAGAACTTGATGCCGTCCTTACCGCTAACGCCAAGGGTGTTTTGAAAATCTTGTAATCTTTTGGAAAATATCTCTAAGTCACTTAAGAGGAAACGCTAGCGCCGTATTCCCATACAAGTGTATTCTTCTATTTTCTTCCTGGATAATGCTTCTAGAGGAATGATTTTTTTGTGACAATATCTTAATCTGCTAAAGCTATGCCCCTATGTTTTGTTTTTTTCAATCAACTAAATAGATCAGAAAATATGACTCTTCAAATATCGTAGAAAATGCCTCTTTCATACAGCCCTAATCCAACAACTGCAAAACAAATTTAAAAGGTTATTACAACCAAATAAATACATTGGGGCACAGACTTATTCTATTTCTTGATTTTTGTGAAATTTTTCTTACTAAACTCAATGTTGAAGGAGGAAACAGGAGAATACGAAACCTCGATTTAGTCAGAAAGTTTGTAGATATAATCGGTCTAAGCTGCATCTGTCCCTATCGCACGCGGCGGAAAGCGAAGGGCGCAGCGCAATAGCAATAGTTACTCCAAAATACCTATTTTTCTAATTCGGCTGAAGCCGCGTTTCCTCTTAAGACATGGATTTTGGAAGGAAGACGTTGAACCTTGCAATTTATAGGTGATTTTTCTCTTGTTGCAAACATCAAAAGAAGATAGTGAGTCCCCTACACAGTGGATTTCCCATTAAAAATGTTCATACATAAATTTATTCTACTTAGTATGTTTATCCAAAAATTAAATCAGTTAAAATATGTCACCATATTCTCAGCCTGCCATTTTGTAATGTAAGGGATATTGAAATTTTCCAAGGGACTTATGGATTTAATGGCTGAATATCAGATCACACCTGTATAATTAAATGATGAAGGCTTGAACAGATTTGGGTAGCACAAGAACCTACCTGTCAGTTCGTTTAATCTGTTTCTGAATCAAAGATTTGATATTAAATTTCTACTGTTAAATATAACGTGCTTTAAAGATTCTGCCTTTAGCTCTCTGACTCTCAAGATACATAAATAGTATATTTCATTACAAGTGCGGAAAGGCTGTCATTGCAATGAGTTCCGATAAATTTCTACCCGAGCCGAGGCGTAGCCGAAGGTGAGGGTTGACAGTCGGAACTCTTAGCAATGACGGTTCCGCACGTGTACTGAACGACTATTTTTAATACAGTTGCGAAAAAATGAAGCAATTTAATAAAATAATAAAAACTCGCAAAGAACATTTTTGAAAAATGGCGCCAACCATAAAAGAATACCTATATGCAGAGATTTTTTTGTGTTTTCTTCAGCCATTCTGGGTAGGCAAAGGGAACTATTCCCATACAGCCTAGTGTTCAGTAGAATTTTTTTATTAATATGAAATGAAAATGTTAATGAGATGAAATGAAATGAAACCTAACCTAACTCATTGAATCAAATCATTAAATCTGATATTGAAACAAATTAGTAGCTTCTTTTTAGAAATATTTGCATGAATCATAAAAACTTCTAAAACTTCGTGGTTGGTTTTTTTCTTTTTAATAGACATTATTTTGACAGTTGGGAAAGAGAACGCACGAGTGCGGCAAACGTAAAGAAAAAACACGAGTGTGTAATAGCCCACTTCCCGCACGCTATACGTCCCTGCAATACGTCACCTTTTGAGCAACTGTATTAAAAAACATATTTTCGATTATGACTTAATACCAATAAATTAATACCTATTTTTTCCTTTGTTTGCAGGTAAGACGCGTGATTCGATTCACGATATTTAAAAGTATGCTGCAAGAAACGTAAGAAGAAATTCTGTAAGTGGTTTTGCAGATTTCCTATCGGGAGTAAATTATAAGACAAAGACAGACAAATACAATGACATAATCAATAGCGTTCTGCAGCAAGTTTTTTATGAAGTGAAAACTCGCACGCCGGCCATATTTTTACCCAATCTCAAGCAAGGCAAGGCAGGCAAATATTATGCTGCTGAGGCTATCCTGTGGAGACTGATGGTCGTTGAATGTTAATACGTCGCCAACCACACCTTTCGACGGACACACAAAAAGTTACGGCATAAATGTGCGCAACGGTGGTGTTTCCAATAAAAGCCACGCAAACTCTGTCTGTCAAATATGTCATTATTGGTGACTTATGCTCTAATTTTCTGCTCTTCATAAAGAAAGGTACGAGAAATATTCTACTTTATTGATTTCTATTCGCTTTTTTACCTTTTAAGTATTTTACCTTTTTTATGAATTATTGTTCAAAATTCTTAAAAAAAAAATGTGCATACAAAAATTGTGTTCCATTTTACACGCTTTTTATTAGCTTCACCTGTATGTTTGTATGTTTGTATGTTTGTATGTTTGTAACCGACTTCTTTGGGCGCGATTTTGACCCACTTTAAACGGCCAGATTTCGTTCAAACTTTGTAGATTTATTGAGGACCGATGACAATACACTAATTTGATAAAATTATTCCATTTTTCAATTTGCAAAATATGATTTTTGTTCGATTGCGTTTATAGAGCTACAGCTATTATACGACTGTTATAGATCAAACGATCTAATAACGAGTATTTTAGCCACTTTAATTCAGCATCTGCTAAAAGGTGGAGTAAAAGTGCTAAAACATAGTGCTGTAAACGTTTATTCGACGTCCTTAAAGCACACATTAGCAAATATTGCCAAATAGTCGAGATAACCGCTATTACACGATAAATGGGTGTTTTAAGAACGGTTACTCGGCTCTTATACGATTAAAGGCTGAGTAATCTAATTACTATTCGACTATTTTGCTGCTTGGGTTGCTCATATTTATGTAGGGGAGTAGACTATTGGTGCTCAGTAACCGAAAACGTGTATGAGATATATAAAGAATATAAATAATTTGTTAAGTCGTAAGACAGGTGAAATTTTATGAAAACGTAAAAATTAAAAAAATATGTAACCTTGTTATGTAACAAGCCTAATGATAGATAAAGATATTTTTGAAAGAAAGAAGAAGGTTCTCAGTAACCAGTCCATTGCTCGTGGAAACATCATGGAAAGAATAAATAATCCAAACTAAAAAGTAGAAAATAAATAATAGTTTAAAAAAACTAAAAAACACGCTTTTTATAGAAAACCGAACTAAAAAATAGAAAATAAATTTTAATGAATTTAAATTAAGAAAATAGTGTTAAAAATTTCAATGAATATAAGTTAATAATAGTGTGAATAAAAAAAAATATTTTATTTTAAAAAAAGCGTGGGGTGCTTTTTAAAATATTATCGAAATGATAATCACTCTACTCATATCTGTCAATAAAATATTTATAACTATTGACACCATGCACCCCACGCTTTTTTTAAAATAAAATTTTTTTTTTATTCACACTATTATTAACTTATATTCATTGAAATTTTTAACACTATTTTCTTAATTTAAATTCATTAAAATTTATTTTCTATTTTTTAGTTCGGTTTTCTATAAAAAGCGTGTTTTTTAGTTTTTTTAAACTATTATTTTTAACATGTAAGTAGGAAAAACAGACGAATAGTGCGTTTTTCCATGTTTACTTGGCAGGCAGCCCACGGCAAGAATAGGTACGACACAAACTATTAATAAAGAACCTTATCTCGAACGTCGTAAAGTTAAATTTTCTTTTTAAATTCCACACTTTCCTGGCTACGCCTACACTACTAGGGTTTTTCTTGGCAATCCTTATCAAGTGCAACTCGAAAATGTTTTTAGACTTTATGCTCCTAGTTTAGATTCTAATAGCCACTGTGCCAGGGTAATAGTACAAATATGTGCGATTTAAAAATAAGCTGTGATAATATTTCGAATTCTTAAATTCTTATGCAAATTTTAAGAATAAGAAGACAGAGACTATTTTCGCATGCTCTATTATGATATTTTTTTTTAAAAGAAATTTACATTTTGCTTTACGAGAAAACAAAAACGGGTTGCACTCCGGTACTGCCGGCAGAAGTGAAAACTTGAACATTAACGTTGTACATTTTTGATATTTTGGAGTGGTTACGAATTGCTTTTATTATCAGCATTATCTAGTATTCAGTAGTATTTTCAGTAGGTTTTCATGTAGTATTTTTTTATAAACTACTCACTCATTTTCTTTCACTATTTCTTCGTCGCTTTTTTTTATTAATAGCTGCACCTTGTTCAATGTCCATATTTTAATTAATACTTGATAAATGAACGAATTTTACAAGTATAGACAGTCGAGCCGTCATCAGCTGTCACCCCTCCGTCTTACGAATTTTCGATGAGGCCACATGTCCTGACGCGAGTTTAACATTTTTTACCCATCCCAAAAAAAGTGCACAACGCCGCTTAAGAAGTTTTCACTTCAATAAAAATTCATTTCGAAATTTGCGAGGAAGTCAAGTAAAATTTCGTAGTCGCTCTGTTAGTGATACAAGTTTTGATTTTACGTGTTCAATAGGTTCCCTTATTAAGCAAGAAAGTTGTCAATTTTTAAACCCAAATATTTTTCCTCTGACTTCGCTTCGAAATCTACACCATCTAAACTATTAAATATTGTGAAACGAACAACTAATTCTAGTTCTACAACTACCATGGCGCAGTTGAATTCCTCGCTACTTACTATTGTCATCTTGCTTTATTATCTATCGACAACAAAGAAACGTCGGCTTAACGTCCTCCGAAACACGGAAACGCGCATGAAAGCTTAGCTGCTAATTCCTGCATTTAACGCCAGCCGCAGAGCCATACGCGCTTTATAGCACTTCCATAGGTACCTAAAAATGAGAATACCTATACTAATACTTGTTATTCTTTTTTTTCCTATTACTTTATGAAGTTAGGTAAAAACTACTTTGCAACAATCCGCAATTAGATCGTATATTGGTGTATACTTTTTTCATGCAAGAACAGGATACATGCACATACAACAATAAAAACATACTTACCACACACCAACATACGTTCCACCACCAACACGTGTTTCGCCCCAAAACAGAGCATCATCAGGGTTTATTGACTCTAAGACGATTACTTTGCGAGTAACTTTATAACAATGGAGTTCCGCAAAGTTACGCCTGATTCTATTAATAAGTAAAAAGTATATTATGACAATATATTATGTTTTGAAAAACATAATAGTTGCGTATTTAGTAACGCTGTAATCATTCGTAATGTAGTTGTAGACTACGACAGACTACGAGTACGCTACGAAAACGTTACGCGTAAAAGTTTTCTATAGTTTGATTTGCTTTGAGATCGCAAATTTTGTAGCCGTAGCCTAGTAGTAGCTGTAGCTTAAAGTAACGACGTATTTTATTACAAGCTTGTAGATTTTGAGGGTTATGTTATTTATGGTTACGTATATAACGTATATAACGAAAGGGGCAGCGTTCGGGAAATTACAAAGTGTCTTCTCGTCCAGAATACCTCAGTGCCTGAAGTCGAAAGTTTTCGAGCAGTGTGTGTTGCCAGTGATGACCTAGGGCGCTGAGACGTGGTCTTTTACAGTTAGCCTTTTCCACAAGCTCAAGGTCGCTCAGCGAGCGATGGAGAGGGCTATGCTTGGTATTTCTCTACGCGACAGAATTCGTAATGATGAAATCCGTAGAAGAACTAAGGTTACCGACCTAGCTCTCAAAATCTGCAATCTGAAGTGGCAATGGGCAGGCCATATAGTTAGGAGGACCGACAACCGATGGGGAAGAAAGGTCCTTGAATGGAGACCACGTCTCGGCAAAAGGAGTACAGGCCGCCCTCCAACCAGGTGGACTGGCGGGTAGTCGCTGGATTCAAAAGGCCCAGGCCCGGGAGGAGTGGCGAACGTTATGGGAGGCCTATGTCCAGCAGTGGACAGTAAAAGGCTGATGGATGGATGGATATAACGTATGGACAGGCTTTATTGTTAGGAGGACAGATAGGGTCCTCGAAAGACGAGGATATTAGCAGAGCCACCTCTCAAACCAGGTACTAAATTTTGAAGTCGTATTTTCGACCGAAGAAATACCATCGCTGCTACCATTTCTGAACTGAAACGATTCTACGATCATTGTGTTCCGATGGAATGGTCAGCTGCAACCGGAATAGCACCGGAACAGCATTCGACCTTAGGAAGAACTCAGGCTCGTTGGAGGTTGTAGATGTCCATGAGCGGCAGCGTATAGCTATCGCCTAGATAACAATAGGTCATTTTTAGAGCAGCTATAACGTACCAACACCTTACTATAAAACGCCACTGGATCACTGCAGACCCTCGACATTTATATGTTTACAACCTCAAACAATCTTTAGTCTTTGTCTATGGTATATCACTAATAATAATATATTTTTTAATAATAATAAATTTATTCATGAAACTTAAACTATTCTAACAGTTTACAAATACATATTAACATCAGTAATTAAGCAAATACATCGATATGCAGGCATTGTTTCCTGAACTAGGTAGGTATGTATGGTAGGTAGAATTTACGTGGTTTCTGGTGGTGATACTGCTAAGTAGTTAGTCTGCTAGTTTTTAAAAACTTATTTTTTTACGTATTAAAAGATCTTAGTATATAACGAAACTAGAGATCTTAGTATATAACGAAACTAGCCTTCCGCCAGCGGCTTCGCCCGCATGGACCCGTTTAATGGGTCCATGATTCCAGGCTTCATTGCTATATTAAAATCATAGGCGTTTAGCCAGTTGCTTCAACCGCGTTGACCCTATTACCCGTTTTCACGTAGGAATTAAGCATTTCCCCGCGGTAAAAAGTAGCCTATGTTACTCAGGGTGAATGTAGCTTTCTAATGCTCTCACCATTTTTGAAATCGGCACAGAAGTTTTTGAATTTATTCATTACCGACACACAAAAATACAAAACATCCTCTTTATAATATTGATAAGATATTAATTTGTTAACATTGTTAGTAGTGTATAAGCACGATAAACAATGGATGTCAATTCAATAGCCACTGTAATAAACCTATAACGATTCGTACATTACGTATTATTTTCGCTCAATAAACAACATCACACTTATTGAAGCGAGATTTATTGTTGTGAAGTTTGTCGCATAACATTATTATGGAATCGTCAAGAGATGTTTGGTGAAGAGTTCCATCTTAAGAGTGCAAAGGACAAGTGAAAATGTATTATTGTTTATAGGTACATACTTTCGACTTTGTAGAAGTTTAATAGTTAGATCGGGGAAAAACAAAGACAAAGACTTTTATTTGCACAAATATGGGTGTTTACAAAAGGTGTTTTTATACATTTGGTTCGCCATATTTACCTTCATGAGGTAAGTATGCAAATATTACAATAATCAAAAACTTAACTAATTACAAATATAAAAATGTACATTGAAATAATTTTATTTATTTTATTATATTTATATTATGTATTTTTATCATTACTTGTACCCATATTGCGCCTTTAAATTGGTTATTTTTATTTATTTATTTATTTTATTTTTTCGGTTAGGATCCGATCGTCGTCTTTGTGTACCCATATTGCAGGGTTTTTGTATACTGAGAGGAAAAAATGCGGCGGAAAAAAAAACCTCCCAAATTTTTTATGGAATTCCTTTCTATCGTTTAAAAATCGGCGAGTAATACGCATTTTCCAGTAAATACGTTTTAAGTTCCTTTTTAAACTCATTGCCCGCTTTTATTTTGAGGAATTCATTTGAGGTTGTGTGTACGATAGATGTCTATAGATTGTAGCGACCACTTAACACCACGTGGACTGCATGCCGGTCTTCTACTCCATACAAAAAAAACTAAAACAAATGTAACAGACGCACTTTTTCCCTATCAGTTAGGATCAAACACGTTCGATCTTAAGCAGAATTCTTAGTACCTAGTAATTTTTCTCTTCTAGGTATTCATAATAAGTGTCTATTGAAAGGAGAGACGGTTAACACTCCCCTTGATAAGGCTGGAACACATAAATAGTTAAGGGCACAAACTTGACCTCATTTTTTACACCGGTGCGTTCTACCGGTGAGTTCTCCCCAGCGCAGAGGCAGGCCACCGAGTGGGTTTTAGTGCGGTACAAATCCCACATAAACCGGTATATTTTTTTCAAGGTGCTGGGTACCTTTTGAAGGTTTCCCCTGCGATACCAAAAAAAGGTTTTCATAATGAGTACAACACATGCCTAAACAAACGCAATGGAGTGCTTTGTACTGTTTTACTGTTTGGGCAGATTTTCTTACGTATTTTCCTCGTCGTTACGAAATGATAAATTAAGTTATGGAAACACAGCGTGTTACGGTCATGAGATGAAGATATTACGAGTGTTTTCGTAGTTTGTTACGTGACATCGAAATAACGTTTTAGGGTTGTCACTTGCTCAGCAGGTTTTGGGTGATAAATTATTTTAGGTCGCTAGTGACATGTTAAGAATTTCTGGATATATGTGGTGTAAAATATATATACGGACGGACGGGAACTATCAACTGTCGCATAAATTGTATCAATAAACGAATACGCAACCGCAACTGATACCTACTTTGTCCACTCTTCCAAAAGTAAGTCTTTATCAAGATACTCGTCAACAACAACAACAGGGACTTCCTACGTGAGACATTGAACACTCAAACGTAAGGGACTACGGGAGCGAGGAACAACTCTTTACCCGGGCAGACTCATGAGGGATCACTGCCTCATGGTGATTTCACTCCGCCGTTAGGCGGTAGGCATTTTTTGCCAAGGACTCGTCGCAGTTTGATGTGGCCACACCACATCGAAATACAAAAAAAGCGTCACTATATAGCCTTTAGTACTACGAACCTAGAACACGTTCGTCGTTTAAGTTTTACTACCTACCCTACCTACAAAAATATTCAGATTTCTATATTATAAAAATATATACAACTCAAACCCATTTCATAATGTGATAGATCTGTTAGTGCCTTGAAATAAGTTCTAGCAGCTACAATGCACGCAATTTTGATTCTTATATTAACGTAATAAACGGCTTGTGTCACTTGAATATCTAGCGTAATCCTACACCTGGTAGTTTCCATGCCATTGAAATATGTACATCTAGTAGTTGTACAATAGATATCAATCGGTAATGAATTTTGACAGCTCCGTGAATTACAGAACGAAAATTTCGACATAACGCCGTTTAACGTCTTCAGTACACGCAATAAAGACGAGTTTCGCTCGAGTTCTCCAACAGCTGGGCAGTTCTCAGCTACACCTAGTGTCGGATCAATAGCTGTGCGTGACTTGTGCTTCGTCCAATGCTCAATATTAAATGTAATATCCGAAGTTGGTAGCACGGAATGTCGATGAGGATGCCATGTTCAGCTCATTAGTGAGGCGATTAGGGATGTTAGGCATGCGAAACTTTGGTTGTCGTACGATGGTGGATTCTTGTGAAATCGAGTCAACAAGATAATCGTAGACAATATTTTTCCCGTGAAGAATTTCTATAGTGTTTGATAACCTTAAATTTAATTAGTGACTTTGGACATAAGTAATTAAAGCTTTCCCAATAAGGGGGAGAGACCCGTGCCCAGCAGTGGGACGCAAAAAGGGTTGCAGCCGGCCAATTAAAGCTTTTAGTTAATTTAATTAATGAATAAGTAAAGTCCAAAAAACCTTCAGCTGGGTCCTGACCACAGAAAAAATGCCAACTTTAGTGTGTTCAATAGAACTTTTGACAATCTTTAAAACTGAGTTGGCTAACGCAACAGATAATTTATCTTTTGGTTGAGATACGATAGCTCAAGATGTTTATGAAATACAAACATTTTAAAACAAACTTCTTATCAATTAATTTTAAGTTATTATACAAATACTAATTCTACGAAATATGTCGATAGATACGTATGATAAATTTCTATTTTTAAGATGATATATTTTTTGGTTAAGATAATAAAATACAATATTAGTAAGCTATTGTATTTTATTGCGTGCGAAGCGTTTGAGAAAAATTACTTGAAATTTTTCCTAGTACTTTCTTGTATAAGATACATAACGTAAATATTTTACGTGACCGTGCATTTTCTAAACGGTAGCAGAAAAATAAGTTAAGTAGAGTTGACCTACACTTCGGCTACAAGAAAATATTATAATAGAAAGTTCTCTATACTTGTACTGAAGTAATATTTTTCACTATTGAAATATATACAAAGGAGATAGATAAGAAAGGTCTACACCAACTTGTATTCTGATTTTTTATATAAGTAATAATAGACTTGGATGCAAAGTCGTAATTGAAAATTGATGTCTTGTGGATAAATTAATTAGAGATAAAGGTAAATTTTATTCTTTTTTCAATCATACCAATGTCTCTCTGCTAGGCACACGATTCATGATGGTTTCGAGAGGGATTAAGGCCATAGTGGTAGACCACGCTGGACAAGGGCGGCTTGGTGGACGTGACATATATATGTACACGTTTAATCACTTTTGTGTTAACTCTAATTCTCAGGTACGTTGATAGAAAGCATCACACTGCAATGAAATAACACATTGTCTCCTCACTTCTCTCACCATGTATACATGTATAAAAAAAATTATTAGTTGCGCGCCGGTGTTTTAATCGGGGTCACTGTGGGGTCACCCGTATCAAAAACTGGATATAATGTATTATGAAGTGCTGCATATAATCCTGTGCCATAAGCTCGGAAGACATATGTCGCTTTTAGGACTAAGTCCAACCGACACGTGTTGATATTGTGGGGAGGAGAGCGAGACACCACGCCACTTCCTTTTAAATTGTAGTGCGCTAAACCACAAGCGTAGCATTCATCTAGGGAGGCACGTGCTGCTGCCAGATGAAGCAAAAAAAAACACCGTCAATAAAATCCTAGCCTTTTTCAAGGCTATCGGGTTGGACGGTGATCTGTAACCTGGCTGCGGGGACAAACAATCTTTATAGGTTGAAGTACTCTGGGCTGATATAGCCCGAGCCCCTTCATTCAAATAAAAAAAAACCTGTGCCATCTGAATCTGACGTCGTTATTTAATTTTCAGTATATCACTGAAATTTAGATTTGGGCATTAGTCCCCAATCAGTCCAAACAGAGTGCATAGATCCCGTATTATCAATGCTCATTTTGTACTCGTGCATCGCGACTGGAGATCCATCAGCTGCTCATCCAATCAATCCTCTCTGACTGACTTGTGTTCGGGAATCAATTGCGCATTACGGTTCTATGAATTCGATTAAAGTACAATACTATGGATTATTAACCAAGATATGACTGTGTAAATAAATACTGCGGAGTGGGCACTATTAAAAAATTTCATGCGCTTTTCCGTGCTTCGGAGGGCACGTAAATTCGGACGGCCGTCGATCGCGGTTGTCATCGATATATAACAGTCGTTAAACCTTGTCGGTTGCTTTATGGGCGGTTTGAAACAGAGGGTTGGACCCGCATCTCCATCAACCCGCATTGGAGCAGCTTGGTGGAGTAAGCTCCAGGGCTCCCAAATATTGGGCAGAGAACCGGTGCCCAGCAGTGGGACGCAAAAAGGGTTGCAATACCAAGAAATCTTGTCTTTTATTTCTCTATCTCTAAAGTTGTGTACCCCAATAATCCAGTTACTATTTCCGTAGCAAGAACGGAATGATTGTGTAAATGAAACAGTAACAACCTAACACCACAGCGGATGTGTTTGTCATCAGAGACAAACTGGTGCCAGCGTATACAGACTGATCGATTGGTCCCTATAGTGTATCAGCGCCGTAGATCAATTCAGAAATTCAGAGTTAATAGGTAGGCAAGTACAATACAATAGGTAGGTAAGACTGAACTTAAGACATAGAGTCATGTAGCTGGCTGGCTGCAACCCTTTTTTGTGCCCACTGCTGCGCATGGGTCTTCCCACATTATTGGAGAGCCCTGGAGCTTACTCCACCATACTGCTCCAATGTGGGTAAGTGGAGATGCTGGTTAGTGGACACCCCGCTGTCGGATATTTTCAAACCGCCCATAGGGCCTCCGACAAAGTTTAATAACTGTTATCTTTCAATAGCTACCGGGATCGCTGGCTTAACGTGCCCTCCGAAGCACGGAAATTCACATGAAATTGTTTGCCACTAGCGGTCACTCATCTCACAACAAACCGCGCCCGTTTGGCATAGATGCGTTCCACTGGAGCTCCCGGAGTCTTCTCCAAGCGCAGAGACAGGCCATCGGGGGGATTTAGGGGGATGCGCTACAAATCCCAGATAACCCGGTATCCTCTCCCAAAGTGCCGGGTACCTTTTGAAGGTTTCCGGCACGCTAGTATTACTATAACGCATCGTTTATTGGCACAATTATAACGGGGGTTTAATTAAAAATATGCCCTGATGACTAAAGTACACGGGGACGAAGACACGAGCAAAAGCTAGTAAAATAAATATATTTTACTAGCTTCGGTAATAACCGAAGATACCATTGGAACATTTCCCTTTATTTAAGTCAAAGTAATGAACCAATCTACAGTTCTGTTTGTTGGACAGATTCAGTAACAAACTCACACCACATCTGATGACAAGGTGCAGATACAATTAGTACCAACGCATACAGGCTGATCGATTGGTCTCCACAGTCTGTCTACTACTCAGCTCTAAGGAGCTTCCTAGTGATGTACGAATTTCAATTTTCAAGCATTCGCAAATACCAATACGAAAGTCGCTTCGAATGTATTAGTGAATGCGAATGTTTAGTTTTGAAATCGTGTCATTTATATAAGGCAGCAGCAGCGGCTAAATGCTGGAACACATAATATTGTTATTGATACAGGTGCTAATTTTGACAATTGCTAAGCTTATCTCAAAGCACATGAGAATTCCTGCTACTGATAACTCTTGCTTCTGATTGACTAGTAAAAAGTATTTACACAAATAAAAAAGTAATGCACATAATTTTTTGAGGAGTTGTTAATATTTTAATATTTAATCAGTTTTGTGAAATTTGTACTTAAATACTTTCCACTTTGTGATAATGAATGAATCAGATGCAATTTGTGTAAAAATTAAAGATTGCAAAGTTCATGGCCGCAAAGTACATGTTTGAATTAATTTTGCTAACATGTACACTAATTTCAAGAAATACTTAATATTCGCTAATACTAAAATGAATTTAAGGTAGTTTTAACACTGCTATATACTCATATATCATTCAAGAACTAGGCAAATACCACGAGATCAGACTAAGTTTACATTAAGCTCGAGACGTTTATAGACTGGGCTGAATTTTCAATATAAGGTTATTTATAATCTTGAATAAAATAGCTCACAAGCTTTCATAAATTCAACGGATATATTCCATGACACTCGTATTCTACAGAAATAGATCACAATTCATTTATCTCCACCAACCCGCATTGGAGCAGCGTGGTGGAGTAAGCTCCAGGCCTCCCCAATATTGGGGAGAGACCCGTGCCCAGCAGTGGGACGCAAAAAAGGGTTGCAGCCAGATCACAATTCAGTAAAATAGTGATATTATAAGAAAAGGAATTTTGTAGTTCCAATGTAGTTCCAATATGAGATACATGCATAGTAGCAAAAAATAAGAACATTAAGATACAAGGAATTACGTTAATAGTGCACTAGAGAGAGAGAGAGAGAGAGAGAGAGAGAGAAAGAGATAAAACGAAACAAAAATTACTTTGTTTTAATTTTTTATATTAAACTTAGGACCGATTCGGTTAATCGGCGTCCGGATAATCGGCGTTCTACTGTAATTAAAAAGCAACTATCTTTTTAAGAAATTCTGCAATTAGTCTTAGAAAGTTCGTCTTGGAGATAATAAACCCAAAGTTATTTTACAACCTAGTTTACAACTAAGTTTTTTTATATAACAGCCTATTTTACAATTGTATTTCGACAATATTCAATCCTTTGATTTCTAGTCTGTGAATATCCTATATATAAATAAATAATCGGGTAAAGTCTTATTTTGAAAGGCTCCATTAAAATGTAATGAACAAAGGAGGTTATCAATTTGACTGTATTTTTTTTATGTTTGTTAACCCAGAAGTTTCGACTGGGTGAACAGATTTTGATGATTGTTTTATTATTTAAAAGCTGATGTAACTTACATATTGATGACTAGAAAATGTAAGTCACTATGACTATGACTATAAAATTGTAGAAGAATACTCAATAATTCTTACTTTTTAGTGCATATTTATTTGTTTTGGAATAGTTTTCTTTTGAAGTTGGTTTTTTTTTTGTTAATTTTTTTGTTTATTTGAAATTTTAAACATTGGTCTTTTAACACTGGATCAGATTCAAAGAAGTTCTGTAAGTCACAGTTAAAGAAGCTATTACCTATGTTGAATTTGAAGAATAAAATGCATGTTTGCAGAAATCGAACACTCCTGTAAGCGCCCACAACGAACATAAAAAATTTCAACTGGGTCATTCCGGTCAGACATAGAAGTTTTCAAGTCAGTATGGACAGTATTCTGTTCTGAAGTGCTTTGACCAAAAATCTTATTTTGAGAATTTCGCTAACGTTACGTTTTGAAGATCAGTTTAACAATTGCATCTTACCTTATTAACATCTTTTTGGGCAATTTAAAAAAAAATACTTTAAGGTAAAACAAAATGAAATATGACACGGACGAAAGTAGTTTTTGTTGTAACCATGTTCTTTGTTCACAGTTTGTTGTATTTGGTTCCAGGAAGAGTATAGTATATTTCGGATCTTACTTATTACTAACAAAATCTATATATATCTATCTAAATCTATATAGATAAAAAAACTAATTTTAAATAATTAATTTATTATTTATTTATTTATTGGATAACCAACAAGGCATACAATTGTACAAAAACCAACTTAAAATTACAATATACAATAAAGCTAACTACCCTGTGTCGTGGGTACCATGGCCACATACAAAGACAGGAACACAAACACCCAGACCGAGAACAGAAATTTAAACTCATCATTCAAATTTCTATTACGCCGGGAATCGAACCCGGGATCCCTTGATTGGCAGTCCGGCACGGTAACCATTGCGCCACGCGGGTCGTCAAATCGCTTTTTTAGCCGCGCTTTAGCCGCAGATTGCTTTGTATTTAAAAATTATTCAGTGCCAGTTTATTATAATCCCTAAAGTATGGCTTTTAATGCTATAACTTTTAGACATACAATCCTAAAAGCAAAGTTTGTAACAAGTTTTCGCTTTCTCGAAAATCATCACATTACTTTATGGATTTATAAAGCAAATGTTTCACATTTATGAGAACATCCAATTTTATAGAAAAAGTTTTTGAATATAATATCCTTTTTGTCATTCTGAGAAAGCTTTAGTTGTCGATTATAGAAAAATAGAAATATTTTTGAAGAAAATCCCGCAGCCAATATTTTAAGTAAAGTTCTTTTAAGAACCTGAAATGTAGAATTTGGAGGATAATGCGTGCCTAAAGACGTCGAACATTCCAGTAAGCGTTCACAATGAGCATAAAATATTTGAACTGGGATATTGTGGTAAGATTTAAAAATCTTTGGTTGATATCTGAAGCGATAAAGCGCGGACTTGAAAGGAATCACTTCTAACAGGAAATCGAAATTCGATGAGAACAAACATCATATTCTGAGTATCTTCGCTACTGATTTCGTTTTCTTCTAAAAGATTGAGTTGGGAAATTCTTCGACGGATCAATTTATAGCATTTTAACGGACGGCTAAGGAAGGTCACGTTTTTCGCACCTATTTGTATTTACGTTCTTTATAACTTCCTATCTTACAAACTGTTTATTAAATTTTTATAATAACAGTATATTGTCTTGGCCGTCAAACTGTTTCCTAAAGTATTAAAGTAAATCTGCACTAAGGGTTTTTTTTATTTGAATGGAAGCAGACGAGCATGCAGGCCACGTGGTGTTAGTGGTCGCTGCAGCCCATGGACATCTACATACAACCTATATATAGCAAGCATAGGAATAGCATAGTACCTAAGTCTTGTCTGAGGTCGTATGCAGTTGCGCTGCTACTGCGGAGCCTCATTGGTCGGCAACTGCACGTTTCCACCGAAACACAATAATTGGTTCACGGCAGAAGTGGGTGCAGCGGTGGTACTTCCCCGGGCGAACCATAATAGTTCTCATCTACTAAAGAAGACATTCAATTAAAGGATTTAGTACAAGTATTCCTAAAAAGTAAGATATATCATACGTTGTCTACCAATCCGCACTTGACTAGCGTGTCGGACTATGGCCTAAATCACTCTCACTTCCGATAGACCTGTGCCCAGCAGTGGGACATAAAAAGGTGGAAAAAAAATCATTCGTATTAAGAACTAAAAAAAAGTAAAGAAATATATTTTAAACTCAAGTAATTCTTCTTGTCAATATCTTTTAGCGTTTTATAGCAGAAGGGTTTTTAATTTTGGAATTATTTTTTGTTCATATAGTTTTTATTTAATAATTCATAACAGGTTGCTTACACTGCAATTGCTTAGCCTGAAAATTACAGCGTTTTATTTGTATTCGGTTTTTGAATGAATGGATGTAGCCTCAACCTCGTGACAAGGGACAAGACAGATGGACCGACATCTAATACTCGTATACAACGAAGGAATAAATGAATGGAATGTTATTTTGTTTCTCAGCGTTTAATTGCTTTCAGTCACGACAGGGTTCATTTGGAAAATACATTTGAAAAAGCTTGTTTTTTCTTTCATTTTATTTCAATTGCTTGGGTACGGCTTACTGAAATTATTTTTGGTAACATAATATTTTTTTGTCTTAATTCAATTATTAATATATGTATATTCATATGTTTATCTTTTTATTTTTATTTTAATTGGATATAAATTTAGCTGGCTATTATCTTAATACATATAAATTACGTGTCACGTCACGTTGTTTGTCCGCGATGGACTACTAAACTACTCAATCGATTTTAATAAAATTTGCACACCGTGTGCAGTTTGAACCAACTTGAAAGATAGGATAGCTTACATCCCAATTTATAGTCATAATATTAATTTTTATTTCTGATACTTTAAGGCAGGATAACGTGTGCCGGTTTCGCTAGTATATTATAAAGCAAATAACGACACTTATTCAATATATATATCAAATATTGATATTTAATGGATCCAATGTAGTTGCATCTACAGCGTGAGTTGCGACAAATTGATCGACAAAGGAAATATAACGATGTAACAACCGAATGTTCAAATGTTTACTTTGTGTCCGCTGAGACAACTTTTAAAGTGAAGCTATTGGACCGTATCTTTGTTTTGTACGAGAAGTGATTTAACATTGACTTGATCGTCAAAGGCAATATTACGATTTAACAACGGCCGATGCCGGCTAGTTTACTTTAGGACCATCGAGACAACGTTTACAGTGAAGTTATTTGATTGTAAAGCTATATTATCCTGGCAAATTTCTCGCATGAGAAGTAACGTTAGCACTGACTTTTAATATTTAATTTACTTCCATCAAAAGGTAGGAGGTTCACAATTCATCTGTATTTTTTTTATGTTTTTTACCTCAGAACTTTCCACTGGGTGAACAGATATTGATTATTCCTTTTTTATTTGAAAGTTGATACTTCCCATGTGGTCGCATTTTAGCGGCGAGGTAATATCCGCAAGACGCATCTCATATTGACGATACGTGTGGCGCAATGGTTACCATGCCGGACTCCCGATCGGAGGATGCCGGGTTTGATTCACGGTGAGATAGAAATTTGAATTGAAGAGTTTCAACAGCTATGCTTAATCTGTTACCGCAAATAGAATTTTTATTGTACTAGCGGCCGCTCGCGACTACGTCCTTGTGGACTTTATAAAAGTAGCTAAAGTTACTCTTTAATAAATCAGCTACCTGCCAGTGAAAGTACTGTCAAAATCGGTCCAGCCGTTTCAGAGATTAGCTGGATTCAGAAACCTTAGTGGCCTCATGCACAAAACTGCTGAAGACTAACCTATGATCAAATGCATTCTCTGTTGTTTGAATGTTTCTCTGTTGTCCTTTATAGAAATAAAGGACAACAGAGAAACATTCATTTTTATACATATAGAAGATTTTAACTGAAAACCGAATCGCTTTAATATTCTTGTTACTGTTGATCATTGTCTTCAACATTGCGTAATGACTAAGATTCATCACTTGCGTTGTAGGTCCATCTATCACGGTGCCGCTTTTAATTGTGCGATCGTGTCCCCTGTCAGCTGCCTCATAAAGGTGCAGTAAGTAATTGACCGATTGAAATTGAACGCAACTTTGATTGAATTTCTAATACAACAAATTATCATCAAAGTAACTATTAAACATTGGCTTCTACATTGCGTTATGTCAAAAATAAAATTCGGTACCTTTGCGCTGAATGTCCATCTATCACAGACCGCTTTTAACTCGTCTTGATTAATGGAAATTTAAATTGAATGCAATTTTATTATTCAAGATGCAAGCCAATAGCTTCTAAAACAAGACAATATCATAACAGTGTCTTTTGCATGGGACCAAAAATATACAATAACCTACCGGAATTCCTCAAAATAAAAGCAGGCAATGAGTTTAAAAAGGAACTTAAAACGTATTTACTGGAAAAGGCATATTATGAAAAGGCACACTAGTTGTATAACTAGAAGACACATTGCGCATGGACGTTGGGACGAGGGGTTTGCCCGTAAAGGCCACTCATCTCTTCATCATACCCGTCATACCTTGATCACAGCCTTGATGCTCTAAGATACTAGTAAACATATAAAGCTGAACAGTTTGTTTACGCTAATCTCGGGAACTACTGGTTTGAATTGAAAAAATATTTTAAAAAATAATTAATTATTAATAATATTTATTTATTAAAAATTATTTAATTGTACATTCATCGAAGAAGGCTTTAGGCTATATAACATCATGCTATGACCATATACCAAAGTCCGCTAGTGTGTAATAAAATGCCATCAACTTGATTTAATACGATAAAAGATACGCCAAAAAATAAAACAAGACTATGACACGGCTTTTTCAAGTTCAAAACTCCTGCCAAAAACTCTTGTGACACGCTGTAGACCTCAACATTTTAATGAATGCCCATTTAGATGAAATGGTTTATTACACCCCAATATTTTTGCGTTTGTTCCATTTTAAAGAATGACGTATTTCCGAATTAAATCAATTTTTTTTTGTTTTTCTTTGCAGGTAATAAAATCAAATATCAGTAGTGTTGCTGACAAAATGAAAGTGCACTACATACACATATCAAGTAAGAATTTATCATCACACAAGTTTCCGTCAAATTATTTGCCTGTTACCGTTTAGTAATCGAAACACTATTAGAAAGCCTCGAGGGGGCGTGAAAACCTCTTTACCGCTGTAAACGATGTTAAGTAGCGATCGTGTAGCGACTCACTCTTGAAATTATTGACGTTTTGACAACCTTCTTCGGGCGGAGTCTTTTATGGACTAACACCATTCAAATTTGATCCTTAGAGCCCACGTCATAAAGGTCACGCGTCTGTCCTTATCTTTTCAAATGCTGTCTCAAATTATTATGATTGTTGCATCTTGCGTTTACACAAGACGCAGCCAATTTTTGATTTTAAGTCCTTGTAATAAGGCTTATGCAACTCGCCTTATTGTACAGAAACGGATCAAGTTCCTCCATTTGCTAATTTGAATTCCCATTTCAAGTGAGGAAGCGAAAATTAATTTCGCTAAGGCTGTCGGTATTCGATTATCTGGAATGAAGTAGGCTTGACAGCGAAAGATAATAGTTGAAGTTGAATGACAGCAAATGAACTAGGTTCGTTTATAGGTTGAAGGATTGTACACCTCCTTTTACTCGTGTCTCAGGAATTCGAGGCCGTATCTATACAAAGTTTTGCCGATTTCGCTGATTTACCCGATTTAACACATGAGATTTTGCAGTTAAATTACAATATTTCCCTAAGTTTCATTGCACAATATAACTGATCATTTTATTAATAATCTAAGTAATACAAAAAGTGGCTACTTTTTTAACTTGCGTCAAGAATTATAACGCGAGATTTAGGTTACTTTAAAAGATTTTTAATTCTAAATTTTCATTATTAATTTTCTTTCAGGAAACGGATTGATTATGAACTGAAGTGTATTTATGTCAAATAAATTTTATAAAAAAAATATTTCAATTTGCCGAAATCAAATGCAATTTTTGGCCCATTTTCACTCGAAATTGACTAAGTTCAATGTATTTTTACTAATATTTTTCGTATGAGAGTGGCAAAAATTGACTCATTTGCTATGTATGCGATTTTTATCGCAATACATGGCATTTTTTTGATCTGTTTAGATTTTATAATGATCCGGCAATATGTAATATTCTATACCTATTACAGTAAAATGCAAAAAACTGTCACCGTCTTCAGGACTATTGAGCAAAACAATGTAATAAAAATGAAAAAAGTGGCACATTTAATAGTTTATTATTGAAATGATCAGTCATTTTGTGTAATAAAACTTACGAAATTACTGTATTTTAACTGCAAAATCTCCTATGTATACTTAGCTAAATCAGCGAAATCGGTAAAACTTCGTATGCGGCCTATTAACACGCGCACATTATCTTTGTGTGCGTTATCTAAGAAGTACTCAATTAACAATGTTTCTATAGTTACCGTTTATCATGGTTAGTTGACTGGTCATTAAGGTGTGACTGAATAATCTTTATGTCAGCTTTTGGGTAATACACTAAGACAATATTCATGCATATATCGACCATAGTAAACCGGCATTCGTCTGATGAAAGAGATATTATACAATATGATAGTTTTGAATGTTTCTTACAATTAAGTGGTCGTTCTTTCTTTGTTTCTTTCTAGCAATATGTTCCCAATAAATCTGCTAAGGGACTTACAGAATTACGACTGGACCACCCCATAACTTCGAAGGGGTTTTAAATTGTCCCTTTTCTCAGCGCAGCTGTTGCAAGAATATTGCTTGATCAATATTTCAAAGTTTTGTACTAAACGCTTAAGAGGTATTTAGCATTCGTTATAAATTTATCGCTATTTAAAGTACACAACTTCTTATATTTTCTTTGACACTTCTGGAGTTGGTGTAATTGGCTTTCAGTCGTAAAAGCTTTTAAAGTACTAACTTTGTGTTTAGTTATGTGCAGGATTTATTTTGAAATGTAACAGTTTTTACACTTTTTGTATGATTGATGATCTTTCGTACAAAGTAAATCCTTTTTGTGTAAGGTACGAGGATAGATCAGCATGGCCGAGTGGTAAGGAGCGCGGTCACCGACGCGGGTGATGCCGGGTTCAAATCCTAGCGCACCTCGAAGAAAAGAAATTTTTAATGTGCGAATTTCATCGCTGCTCCAATGTGATGGAAAATGTTGTGATATTTAATTGATTACGATGTTTTCCATCGTCGTGCATGCCTGAGAGAAACCCAATTTCTCGAAGTATGATGTCCACCAATCCGCACCAGGCCAGCGTGGTGGACAATGGCCTAAATCCCTCTCACCTGGTCTCTCTCTGGGCACCGGCCCAGCAGTGGAAGTTGAGACATAAAAAGGTTAGAAAAAAATAGATGTAGGTATAAGATGGTAGAACTGCACGTAGGTATAAGATGGTAGAACTGCACCTATTTCTATAGTTTAGCAATTCTGTTGTTTCGGTAAAAACCTAATCTCAAGAAATCTTAAGCTTTGCTTGTGAGCCTAAAGTTTGTGTGTTCATGGGCTGCAGCGATCGCTTCGCACCACTTGATGTGCATAGTCATCTGCTACTGTAGAGTAGCAGACGCAGTAAAAGGTGAAATTTTAAAAATATGTAGTATTTTTGGTCATAAGAAGCGAAAGAAAAATACATAGTACGTTTTAAGCGTGTTTCAGAGCTCCAAGGTTTAAAACTTAAGACAATTCAAAGTCCAAAGTTGCAAATATCACAAAATTGCCAGTGTCGTATAAATGTTTCGTAACACGAAATAATGTCATTAAAACTTACATTTAAATATAAATTGGTTGGTTTCCCTACATGGCAGGAGTCCATAACAGTTGGTGGAGCGTGCCAATATTGGGCATTTTGGATATCTTCGGCCATATTGCGTTTCGCGGTCGTTGGTTGTCCGCAAATTATGAGCATTGGTTGACGACCCCTGACATTCCGACGCAGGCTCTGAATTTCCGCCACGATTGCCCCGTATTGGGAAACCGCAGCTGCCGATGTAATAATTATGGAACCAGTTTAGTTTCCGATATATTATTTACTAGTCAACGTTCATGACTGGTAAATAGCCCTATACATAATACTGCTATACAATTACATATACAACTACTAACGTCAGGGTCGTTTAGAACTTTAAAGGTTAACTTTGTCCGCGGGTGATGGCTGGTATTGGTGGCGTTGCTCGGTAATTGATTTTCTTGGTTTGATTCAAACAAAATACTCACTGGCTTAGCGTTAGTTAACAACTCCATCTGAAATAGCTCCCAATTAAATAAATCACAAAAAAGTCACAGTGAGGTTCTATCTCCGAATCCTGGTCTCTAGCTCCGTAGTCAGCCTACGTAACCATTCGGTCAAGGCATTTTTAATCCATTGACGAAATTATTATAGAGCTCTTTCAAATCGACATTGTCATTTATGAACGGCGGATGACGTTTGACGGCGTTCTACGCCACAATATTATTAATACTCTCCAATAGATGTCAGGAAGAGTCATATACTTCAGTTTATATTTAAGTTGATTATCGGATACGTCGGTTACGGATAAAACAAAAATTTCTAAAAATGAAACCAAGCTGGATCGATATTTCACCCCCGAAACCTTCTGGGTACTTAATTTCATGAAAATCGTTGGAGCCATTTCCGAGATTCAAATTATATATATTATATGGGTATATACAAGAACTGCTCGTTTAAAGGTATTAAATATGTTGATCTATAATTTTATGTCTATTTTTCAATCCTTTTTATGTCCCATTGCAGGGCTTAAGTCTTCTCTCGGGCATGTACGCCAAATTGAAAACATCGTAATTAATTAAATTCCAATATTTTCCCTTACCGTGAAACAGCACATAACCAAATTCTTTGTCAGAGGTGTGCGCTGAAGGTTTGAACTTGTTATCATCTTAGTTTTACCATTGAGTCATCGTTGTTCCAAGTAATTATTAGGATTAGGATACAAATACGAACTATTACGCGTAAACAGATATAAACTAGCATGCTCTCATTTTTTTAAATTTGATTAAATTTACTGTTCGTAAATTACGTATGTCCAGTTATCGCAGTGTCAAGCTGACGTTGACATCACTGTAGATAGCACATTCCATGCGAGATGAGGTTATCAGCGCATACGTAGTGTAGTTAGTGGCTGTTAACGCGTGTACTCCATTGACGATTGATGATATGGTGACTTGATTCACTTGAATAAACCTAGTAAAAACAGCCATTTAAATAGCAAAGCCCGTTTCAAATCTTGTCACCGTCATAGAAATAAATACTATATATAAATAAGTATCTAGTATAGGTGTTCTATGTCACGATGTCGAGCAGACTTCGGTCCGTTTCGTGTCATTCGTGTGTCCATCAGTAGTATCAGTACACATCACTTATATAACCAACTTCGTGAAATGGAATATCTATAAGGTTGATACCAAAATCGAAGATTTATTAAACATCCTGAATCACTTATCTTACACCCGATCCCGCCTGTTTAGCTTTGTCTCATAGATTGCTTCTGCATTACTATTATCGCAGGGCCAAACGCACTTCGGTCACAAAGTTACTTCGACTTATTTTATCGTGTCAAGTCAAAATTTTAAATCGAATTGCTGACATGGATGAACTTAATTTTGACTCTTGAAGCGCATTTAGGACTCGGGTTATTTTCTTTAATTTCTATTTATTTTTCGTCGAGAATATGGTTCATGTATGTATAATAATATGAATTAATGTAAAATTCAGTGTTAACGCCAAATTTCTAGACAAGCTAAGTAATTACTTAAGAAATCGACACAACTTAAGAGGCAGTTTTTGCATAATATCATTTATTTATTTATTTATTTATGTACACACAGGTGACAGGAAAAAAATACAAAAAAAAATGCACAAGAAAGTTTGTACAAAGGTAGGTACTACTTATTTCCATTGGAAATCTCTTCCAGTAGCCCTGAGATTGGAAATTGGTTAAGTTAAAGGTAGAGCGTGTACACATAAAAAGTAACAACTTAAAGGTGGACACAAATCATATTTGATGTTATAGCAGTTTAGCAATTTATGTACAGCGTAATGTTGACTCAAGTTTAAAATATGAAATTAGTTACGTAAAAATAAGAATTGTCTACAAATACGGAGGTTGGAGCTCAGACTTATCCGAGCTGCGGAGGCTATCGGCGATTACAATTTACATACAGCGAAGCGGCATTTAAGGCCCCCAAGCTATTGCTTTTAAGTCGATAATGAGATGATTTTTTTAAAATATTTATTTCATACTAGATGACCCCGCGAACTCCGTACCGCGTTAAAATGTTTAGGGTAGGCCACACTTATCACTTAGGGGAATGAAAAATAGATGTTGACCGATTCTCAGACCTACCCGATATGCACACAAAATTTCATGAGATTCGGTCGAGCCGTTTCGGAGGAGTACGGGAACGAACATTGTGACACGAGAATTTTATATATAAGATTAGGAATATAAAATATTCGCTTAATGAATGTCATTTTTTCCCGGTCATCGCCTTTAAATGCTAGGGCTAGATGTTGAGCTGAGAGAAAAAAGGCGGCGGAAAAAAACTCCCAGCACTCTTTAAAAAAAAAGTACATAATAATATATTTGAGATAACAGAATGGCTCTGGGTTGATAATGGTCACACGTGACAGCTGATCGTGTGAGACACCATGAGAATTGGATGACAAGTCGATTAAATGATGATCGATCGAATGACCGATTTAAATGAACTATGATGTTAAGTCATACAACGCATTTAGGATTCACGTGAGCCGAAGAGAACAACATTTTGGGTCGCATGAAACCTATGGACAATACAAATTAACTTCGTGCTTCATAGCGAGCGAAACCATGTGGCAAAGCTAGTGATTAATATAATTAATACTTCACAACAATACACACTCTTATTCATGAACGGGTTGCACGTGTCAGTTTTTACTAATCTACCTATAACATACATACATACACATACGTACACTTTGAATCAACCTAACTGCTCATTTTACAATGTTGCAATATAAATTAAACTTTATGTATTTGAAACAAACCATATTTACAAAACAAAAGCTCAATAATTTGGCATTTCTCGATATATTTTGAAATGAACGTTCAGAATTGTGGTAGCAAAATTTACATGTTCGGTACATGTTTTAAAAACGCCTCTAAATAGAAAAATAGTCAAACGATCAATATCGATCAAGTCGAGCGATCCTTAAATACGCTGTTAACCAGGAAATTTTAATGAGTCAATTTCGAACCGTATGGCGCAGTGGAATCCACGCCGGTATGCCTTGCCTTGCATCTCATCTTGGTCCCAGGTTCATTCCCGGCAGGGGAGATATCTAAATGATGAATTTAGAGATCTTTTCCTAGTCTTTGTATGTGTCCATAGCACCCACGACACAAAATAATAATACCTACCCTACTGCACAACTATGACTGTGAAGCGTTATAATCAATATTACTGGCCGATAGCAAGTTTCATATAAATGCCCGAACTGAAAAACTGAGCTCCTGAGAAGGCGTTCTGGCAAGTGTCCTGGTCCATGAGCCAAGTCCTAATTTGGAGCGCTGCCAAAGTGACACTGTTTAGAGCACATCAAAGCGGAGCAATAAGGGGCCTTGCTTGAAATCGCTTAAAGCATGAGGTTTTGATGAGCAAATCACTATATCTCGAAAAGTGTACATTTTTGTGAATTGAACGGTCATATTTTACGTTTAGACAACCTTGAATTGAGTAAAAAATATAATTATTATGTTATTATTATTATTATATTATATAATTATTGTCTACTAATTTTACAACGTTACTCCTATATAAACAAAAACATACAACAAACAAAACTATAGCTTTATAATTAATAATCTTAAAGTATTTTAAAGTGGACATTTAGAATTTAGTTGGTGAGATATTACATTGCCTAAAAACGCTGTAATCTTAAATAGTCAGTAATGTCAGAGTCTTCGTCTGCTCGGTCATGTTGAAAGAATGGGTGAGGACCCTGCTGGTAAGCGAGCGTACTTGGGGCTGCCTGGTGGCCGCCGTCCGGTCAGCCGGCCTAAGAACTGCTGGAAGGACCAAGTTATCCACCTGGTTCTTCCAGTGCCAGGGATATGTGAGAACTTGGGGCGGATGACTGGCAGGAGATACAATCTTCTGTACAGTGGAAAACATACTGAAGCGGAAGATCTTATTATCATCGGAGACCAAGACTCATTTTGGGTTCTCGCTCTCGCACTAACTAACTAATCGGTGAACTCATATTTCTGGTCCATATAAATATCCGAACTAAAAAATTGTATCTCTGAAGCGCTGTTCTGGTAAATGTCCTAGCCTGCTCCGCCAGCCAAGTCCTTATTTGGAGCCGTGCCAATGTGACACTGTTTAGAGCACATCCAAACGAACCAGTAAGAGCCTAAGTTTAGTCGCTAAACAGATCCGGATCTCATAATTTCATAAGCTTTACAAAGGTATATAAAATCTGTTATCACCTTTCAATCGGAATTCGTTTTATTAAAGTTTTGTCTACCAAGTCACGTTATTCAGATTTATCCGTTTACTTGTGGTAAATACTTTGCTTGTTGCTACATTGCATCAATTGACGGGAAGCACCTTAGTTATAGGTTTTAATACCCTTGAGAAAAATAGATCTATATAAAACTGCGACATCAACCGTATCATTTGATTGCGCTAACCTACAACTCTGAAAGATATGAAATTTGTCCATGATTGAGTTCCTATACATAGCCCGTTTTGTATGTCTCGTTAATATTAGAAAGCGGGTTGGCCTCTAACCCTCATAATCTCCCCTTACCCAAATTGGAGTAGTATGGTCGAGTATACTCTAGATCTCCCCTATAATAATAAGAACCTCGTGTCCAGCAGTAGGACGCTAAAAGGGCTGCTGCAGCAATCAATCTAAATTTGTAGCAATCAGTAGCAAGAGTTAAATTTCAAATTTAAGTAGTTTTATTTGTAGTGGAACACCCATAGACTGTTTCATGTAAGTTGCTCCGCTTATTGATAGACAAGATCAATTGGAGATATGCCAAGGTGACATCCAGGGCAGTATGTTCGCCTCACAGAACTAAGTGTATTAGCTGTTGACAGACAGGTCTAGATATCTAATACAATACAGTTGCAATCTTGCTGAGTTTCTTTTCAACCTTTCTTATGTCCTAGTAATGAGCACAGGTCTTCTGGACTTTCTTCAGGATTTAGGCATTATTTACAATTCCGGCCAAATACAGATTGGTGGACAACTGGACACCATGCATTTGAGAAATTATGATGATTTACTCTCAGGCACGCACGGTGTTGGGAAACATAGTAATTAATGATATTTATCACAATATGTTCCCTCATCGTGGAGCAGCGATAAACACGTGGTGCGCGACACTGCGCGACGGAGCTGTGAAGGTTTGAACGCGGCATCTCCGTGTCGGAGACGGTTTAAGCTCTCTGCCTTAGCTGCCATCTTGCCAGTGAAGATAGTCTTTTACATTTACACAATCACATCGTTCTCAATCCCGTGCCGTTGCCATATTTGGAGTATTTTTAATCCTATAACGCTTTTTTAAATATAGTCCCTCGTCACGTGAACAGGTTTTAAAAAATTATTCCGCGAAAAAACGACTAGGTAGAGTTGCTACTCTACGTTTATGCATCCTGAATTCTTAGTATCCTTCCGTCCTCGTTTCTCAGAAATCCTTATCGGATATAAAAATAATGAAGATCCAAGTTTTAGCCAGTTCTTCCTCTTTATGCGAGACCCCTTTGGCCCTAATTTGGTTCAGTGCCAGCGCTAACGTTACGAGACTTGCAAGTAATATGTTTAGGCAAGAGATGAAATGTAAGCAGGGACAATAAACACGGTTTCAAATCGTGTTATATATAAATACCTAGGTCCAGTCCTCCTCAATAATCGAGAGAGACCAGTGCCCAGCAGTGCGACGATAAAAGGTAGCAGGCAGCCATGCTATGCATCCAATAAAGTAGAGAATCTCCTCATCGAACTTATAACACAATTTAACACCCGTGGTCTGGCAAGAGATCTACCTCTCAGCGCCTATGGTCCCTTGGCCTTAGTTTGGGTCACTGCCAGCGCCACTGTTACGAGACTAGGGCATGCAATTCGGATATCCGGATATCCATATTATTCGGATATTCGCCACATTTACTATTCGAATAATATCTATAGAATTATTCGGTTTTTTCGAACATTTCGAATACTTAATTTTTAATTTTGTTTGGTAAAAATATCCGAACTCAAACTTTACTAAATGGCGATTAGAACACGCATAACCGATTTTTCGTTGTCATTGCAGCCATTGCCCGTTGCCAAACCCGTAAATATTAAAAAAAATGTGTGCTAGCTCCGACGCACGACTGGATCACAATACAAGGAGCGCCTGCCTGTGACTATCTATAAGCCCTGTTGAGGACACCAAGCTTTTTGGATGCCAATTGGGCCTTGTTCTCCAAGTGACTCCGATATTGCACTTTACTCCTAATGTCGACTCCCAAGATACCGACACTTTCACCGACAGTGAGCGCGGTGCCCTGGAACTTGGGCGCTATAAAAATGGGTTTTTTTAGCGGTAAACGCGCAAACTTGTGTCTTCGTAAGGTTAAACTCAACAAGGTTAAGTCGACCCCATTTCCCGCTCCAGAGAGTTCTCGACTTCAGACACAAGTTTGATTCTGCTTTCCTCTACTTGTGACTGAGAGGCATTGGCTCGACAGGTGTATAGTGCGTCCACCGTACCATCATCCGCATAACAATGAATACTGCGCGATTGTTGCAGCATGTCATTGATATGCAGAATGAATAGTGTTGGAGACAGCACTGAGCCTTGGGGAATACCGGCGTTAATGGGCTTTATATCTGAGCAGCATCCGTCAACTACGACCTTAATCTGCCGCTCAGACAAAAAGCTTGCCACCCAGTTGCATAGCCTCACGGGAAGACCGTAAGATGGAAGCTTCGCCAGAAAGGGCCCTGTGCCAGACCCGGTCAAAGGCCTTTGCGATATCCAGGATGCCAGAGCCTCCCCATTGCCCTCGACGGCTTCAGCCCAGCGGTGTGTGAGGTACACCAAGAGATCACCAGCCGACTCTCGAGACACTTGGGGAGCTGCGTGTTTATAACACGCTCCATCACTTTAGAGAGCAGGGAGGTTATCGCAATGGGCCTGTAATTGGACGGGTCACTGCGGTCACCTTTTTTCGGGATTGGGTGTACTAGGGCTACCTTCCACGAAGACGGTACTTTACTAGTGGTGTAGGAAAGCGAGAATAAGCGCGTTAAGACGGGAGCCAACTCGGGAGCGCACGTCTTTAATACGATCGCGGGGATATCATCCGGCCCGCTCGACTTCTTGACATCGAGGGCTTGCAGAGCTCGTCTGACGGCCTTTTGAGTGAAGCGCACGTCCTTCATCGAGCTCTCACACTGCCTGATGGTCGGCGGTGTGGCACCTCCGTCGTCCAGAATCGAGTTTGAGGCAAACAGGGTGCCCAGGAGATCGGCGTTCCCTTTTGCCGTGTGAGCCAGAGTATCGTCCGGTTTGCGTAGAGATGGAAATGACGACCGACAGAAGTTTCCTTCGACATCCTTGGCCAGCGACCAAAAAGCTCGACTCCCGCACGGGTAGCTTGATAGACGCTGGCCAATTCTGCCGACGTGCCTAAACTTCGCCTTGGCTATGTGCTTCTTTGCTGAACGGGAGGCAGCGTTGAATTTTTTCCGGAGCTTAGACGTTTCGGGGTCCTTACGCGTGTGCGCATCAGCCCAAGTTTTGAAAGCCTCTTGCTTAAGGTTTGAGGCCTTAGCGCAAGACCCATTAAACCAGGGCTTGTTTCGTCCGCCAATGGATACTACAGAGCTGGGAATAAAACCAATCATGCCCTGTCGTATCACATCGGCTATCGATTCCGCACACGTGACAGGATCACCCGAGGTGAAGCACAGCTGCCTCCAGGGGTAGGAGGCCAGGAATTCCCGGAGTACGTCCCAGTGCGCTGACCCGTAATGCCAGACTTGACGCTTCCCATTGGGTCGAGAACCTTCTGGGGGCGTCAAGGGTACGGCAGAGCTTACCAGGCAATGGTCAGAGGTCCCAAGTGGGGCCCCGACCGTCACCTGGTAGTCGGATGGATGGGTGGTCAGCAGAAGGTCCAGCAGAGAGGCAGTATGGGTTTCAATATCCGGTACTCTGGTGAAAGTATGTACCACCTGCGTCAACCCATATGCCAAGGAGAAGTTGTAAGCGGCCCTGCCAACAAAGTCAGTGGTTCTGAATCCCAACCATTCGGTGTGGTGCGCGTTGAAGTCACCCAGAACCACCAGCTCAGCCGAGGGACACTGCTCCAGCACCCTTTTGGACGTGCTCAAATATCGAGTCCTCTCTGCTTACCAATTTAACGAAAATTTGACTACATGTGACCTTGTGACCCCTATATCTCCGGTCCCTTTTGTTTGACCCACGGAGCTGAAATTCAAACTTGATCGAGGTACCAACCTAAGGTATCTACTGATCAAATTTGAAGTCAATCGGTCCAGTAGATCCGAAGATATCCTGTCGACAGACTAACATAGAGACAGACATCCTACCAAAACCATTTATCTCCTAATGCTACGCAGGAGGAAGTTAATGAAGTAGTATTCGAAAAATTCGTATTATTCGAAGTATTCGAATAATATATTTTTTTCTATTCGAAATATCCGAATACCTTTTTCGAACGAATAATTGCATGCCCTATACGAGACTTGCGTTGCGTTTTTATTTTATCTGAGGTTGCGAGTAACATGTTAAGGCAATGGACGAACTGTAAACAGAGAACATACACGCATGCAAATTCACCTACACCTTCCTAACACAAGAACTGAATACCGATTTCTGCGCAGCGCCCAATCTTATCAAAAGTATAAATTTTTATACTGTAATAATTTGCTTTACACAAAATTTAAGTATCTATCTTAGCAGCATCACTGGTTGAGATAATGTCTTATACTGTTCTTATTATTGACTAGCGGCCGCCCGCGAATTCGTCCGCGTTGACTTTGGTATTAGTCATTGCATGATGGTACAAGCCTTCCCCGATAAATGGACTATCCAACATAAAAATATTTTTATCAATTTGAACCATAGTTCCTGAGATTAGCGCGTTCAAACGAACAAACTTCAGCTTTATATATTAGTATAGATTACATTCTCAGTACCTTATTACAAAGCGCACATAGCATGGTTTGATACTAACACGCATCTCACCGCATTGGAGCAGCGTGGTGGAATACGCTCTGAGAACTGACCTGCCCATTTACACATAATATGCAAGGATTGCCTGGCCCTAATTTGGGTCAAATCCAAGGACGGCGCAGCAAGTAACATGTCCGTGCAAGCGTTGCAAGGTTGAACTGTAAACAGGGGCAGCAAATACGTAAATACACCTACATCTTCCCTATGGACATTTCTAGACGTCGGTTAATGTATGGGTCAACAGAATCTTGCTTTACGAGTATATTCGTATTTCTATCAGTACTTAAAAAAATCTGTATTCTAGAATGCATAGTAGTTATTTGCTTTATTTAGGTTAATTTTTACGGTTTGACATGTGATGACAGTCCCACTTATGGTAAAAGTGTTGTGAGTTTTCAAAAATCGGTTTGTAATATGTTGACTGTTAATAAAACGATTAAATTAAAATACTGATTTTTATAGTGAGTCTTGTTTCAATCTGAATTCTATATGTGACTGGTATTCGTGTTTCTTAGAAAGCGGTACTACTGCCTCCTCTTTATCACACGTTCTAACACAATTTAAGAGCCGCGATCTGGCAAGTGTCCGGCCGCGCTAATTTGGACCGCTGCCAGCGACGATGGCGCGAGGAAGATGTCCCACGCAAGGTTTGCAAGGATGAAGCGTAAGGGTAGTAGCCGTAGTAGGTACGTGTGCAAATATAGAGTTTTTAAATAACAGAAACCTATAAGCAAACTTGTTAGTTCCCTTAGATCAAACCTGACGAACGAATCTTCATAAAAGCAAACAGATTTAACTTCAACCGTATTTATATTAATACACGAATGAAAAGTGTCAGACATCATTTGAGTTTTACTTTTTAAATTAAATTTACTTTAAAAAAATACGCTTTAAATAAATTTATTGAGCGTGACGTAACATGTATAAATATAAGACTATTTCTTATATGGCATGGCATGTAGTCAACAAAGACGTTGAAATTCTCTACCAGATATAATCGATAAGATTTTGCCCTATTGTGACCTTTAAGTAACCTTGAACCTTCCATAATTCGCCACTCTGAATTCAGCTTTCCGCTGTCTTCTGCAGGCCGTCAGTCGACCTTGTTGTAGGGCGCCCTGTGTTCCTCCACTTAATCCGTGACACCACAGGACATATTAAAAGAGTTACCCGCCCACAACTCCATTACGCATATCGCAATGCGATCGCGTGTTTCTGTAGAGAATGTAGAGATATGAGCGTTGCTCATATCCTTGGCGCGTCTGCCCCGCCCAGATTTCCTTCTAACCTCTTTTAATATGTTCTGTGCGTGACACTATAGTTATCTCTTATTACAGTTACTAAATTACGTTATTTTATTGTTTTAGTCTGGCGTATAAAAATATTTTCAATGTACAATAACAATATTCCAATGTCACCTACAAAAAAATTAAGTACAAACAGTGTGGTAACCTTTTAACCGTTGCTCTTTACTCCTGATTACTGATTAAGCTACGAATAAGTAGAGATAAAAAATATATCTGTATATATAAAAATGAATCCCATTTTCCCTTGGTCACGACATCACGCGTGAACGGCTGGACCGATTTCGCTAATTCTTCTTTTGTTGTGTTTGTAATTGGCAGAAGAAGGTACTTATGTAATAAAACATTAAGGAAATATCACGAAAACTTAGAAAATTTAAAAACTATTTTCCAATACGAATGCAACATTAACATTTAAGACAAGACAGCGTCCTTCAAAAATGTGACTCACATGAAATATTCAGAGAGCTAAGCAATGAAAACTTGCAACCATTTTCTTATATTTTGTTTTAATTACGTCACATCAGCTAAATTTCTTAGTGTTTGAAATCCATGATGAACTGTTGCACGGTATTAAAAAATTAAGCGTTGATCATCAGTTATGGAAAAGATTTTGATTTTTTATAGGTATGAAAACTCTTGAACTTGCAAAATGTTAGTTACTATTTTTATCGATGACTGAACACTGTGAAACTTATCATTAATTGACTGCTCGCTTCTTCTTATTTTTTATGGTTTTAGAAAAGTTACTGCAGTGAATATTTATTTTTAAATTGAGTTAAGTACCTTCTACGCCAAACTTTAAGAAATCCTGCTGACTGACAAGAATATTTCTTTGCTCCACCAATTTGACGGAATTTAAAAAATTGCTATTTGAAAATGTTTGTACTTTTTTGTCGCTTTCTCTCGAAATAGCTCTCGGAATCAAACGTTAAAACGAGATCTGTCATTATTTTATTTTTTTTCCATGACAGTTTATTGGACAGTAACCTAAAAACTTCATAGATAATATAATATGAATACTTAAAAAATACTCTTCATACATTATTGTTGTAGGTTTCTGTACAATGTAGGTAGTTTCTTCAAGAAGCTAAACTGGCTAGCTCGGGATTGCTCTCCGTAGGTGGAAGTTATGAATATGAGCTACAATAAGACTAGATACAGTAAGAACAGATCAGCTACCTAATCGTAAGAGGCGAATAAATGTGAACTTCTGGAGTTGTGGGCGGCGATTTGGAGCACCGCGCATGGAGTCCTCTGAACGAGTGTTCAGCAGGCCACTAAGGAGGTTTTAGTGCTGTATAAATCCCACATAACCCGGTATCACTTTTCAATCTGACACGTACCTTGCGAAGATTCCGTCCCGAAAACATAAAAGTTACCTCGGCATTAACAATATGAAATATGGTGTCATCCACGTAATCATAAAAAGCGACTAAGTAGAGGCTTTCACGGCTATACTGGGAGTCGGACCAATAGCCACGGGTAAAACGACGGCGTATTCGGCCGCACGACTCTTGGCAGAGTTACCTACATTGCTCACCAAAGAGCCCATTTGTAACGCCGCGCCACAGAGTACATCGCTGCGCATGGAAGACATTGGCAGGTTTCGCTGAAAATCCTATTCAGTGGGTTTTAGTGTGGTTGAAATGTTAAATAATTAACTCGCTGTCTCTCTCGGGCGTAGCCTCAGATACCGTAAGAAGAGATTTAAGTGAAAATAATTAATTGTTGAATAAAGTTATTAGGTAAATCAGGAGCTGGCTCTGCAACACGATACTAGATTTACTCAAAATATTTTTGAGCCTTTAAAAAGTAAACTAACTCCTATGAGAGTGAAATAGGAGAGTGAAGTTTACATGGAATTTTCTCATTTCTGGACCTACTCTATATATATATACTGATTACAATTTAAAATGATTTGTGCAGGTGAAATGGATAAACATCCGCCTAAAAGGGTAAAAAGGCGGGGGAAGGGTTAAGTAAAATGTATAGAAATTAATTATCATCTCACTTCTGAACTTAGCAGTATAAACATTGGTATATAGGGCCTGACTTTCTTATTTCTTAAAAATATAATTATGACAACCTTTATATTTCGTCGGACTAATTTAAAAAGGGGGCTGTTTTTCTCACGGTCAGGTTTATGTGGCTTGCTAGCGGGTTAGTGCACCAAATAACTTGGTCATTTTAACACCAGCTTCAAAACGAAGTAGGTACTGTAGTAACCTGTTACCTATCTTTTATAGCAGTACCTACTTGCAGACGCAGAATAGATACGTATGACACAATTATAACGGGGTTAATTTAAACTGTGTCCTGATAACTAAAGTACACGCGGAAGAAGTCGCGGGCAAAACATTTCTCTAACTCTATATGTATAAAACTGAATTCCTATTTCCCTTGAGGCCGAGACCCCTCACGCGTGTACGGTTAGACCGATTTCGATAATTCTTTTTTGTTGTGTTTGTTATTATCAGGAGAAGGTTCTTATCAATGAAAAAAATTAAGAAAATTGATAATTAATATATATTTTTTTACAAATTCGATTTTAATATCCATAGTTAAGACAGGAAAACGTCTGTCGGGTCAGCTAGTCAATAATAAAATACTATAGCTGTTAATACAATCGCAAATAAAGATATAACGCGTTGTTAAGTATTATTTGTGACAAATAAAGTTTTCCTTAAATAAATAAATAACGCTTCAGACTCATAGCCTCACAGTAGGGTAGATATACCCTGTGTCGTGGATGCCATGGACACACACAAAGACAGAAACACAAACACCGAGACCAAGAACAGAAATTTTAAATCTGCTTCGCCGGCAATCGAACCCGGGACCCTCCAATCGGCCGTCCGGCATGGTAACCATTACGCCAAGTGGGTCGTTCTTTCATCCTTTATTTAAATATCGAGCACTGCGTGAATTTCTTTGTAAAATATTTATAAAATTATTTTTAAAAATATCTTAAGACCTACTTGAAAAATTGGTATATAAAACTTTATAAACATTATTAACAGTACCATAGAAATGTTTAATATTTTCTTTACTGAGATTATTTAGTGGGTTTAGAAACCATACCAATATTATAAATGCGAGAATGTGTTCATTTGTTTGTCCTTTTTTGTGCGAGGAGTAAGAGGGCTGGAATGTGACATAGGTTACTTTTTACCGCGGTAAAACTGTAGCGACCTTCCGCTACTCATCAAGAGATGGCGCTACGGGTATTCCTGAATCACGCTATCGAAGTTTTCGGAATATCCTACCATATATACAAGCTCCGAATTGAGTCAGTTGGAGCGCGGCCGCTCCCCGGGCATGACCACCTCGCCCGGCGGGAGATCTCCCTTTGCCAAACTGGTGACCCCGGACAAGAATACGTCCCTTCTGACCTTCATCAGTCGCACCTTCACACCCTGGATGGACTGCAGCATCACTTCAGCAGCTCATCAGGTTCATCGCAGCGCGTCTGAACCACGCTTCCTGATCCTGATCCAGCTACCTCCAACGACTTCGTGGACGGCTCGAGAACCCACTACTCGCCTCCACACTTCAACCTACCCTCACATCCCGACTCACCGTGGACAGAGGGTATCTCTACACCTCGCTTCACCCTCACATCCCGACTCACCGCGGATAGAGGGCAACACAAGGCCTCACCTTCACATCTCGACTCACTGAAGATAGAGGGCATTGAAGGCACTTGTAAGCGAAGACTGCACAAGCTTGGATTTCTGAAGCTATCGACCTCCGGTCTGAGCAGGGGGTGATGTAGCGACCTTCCGCTACTCATCAAGAGATGGCGCTACGGGTATTCCTGAATCACGCTATCGAAGTTTTCGGAATATCCTACCATATATACAAGCTCCGAATTGAGTCAGTTGGAGCGCGGCCGCTCCCCGGGCATGACCACCTCGCTCGGCGGGAGATCTCCCTTTGCCAAAAAACATTTCATTCCCATATATATGATCCCTTTTAAAGGAGGTAAAACCACAGAGCACAGCTAGTTAAAAGAAAAACATTCAATTGTATTTTATTAGGTATGAATAGCATTCAACGTTCTGTATAACGTTTCTCTGGAATAAGCTATAACATTTTATGATTGCGCTTTTTAATTATTGCCGTCTTTAAAGTAGACTCATAAGAATAAAAGTTTACGACACAATTCTACTAACGTACTTTGTACGGTTACTGGAAATTACTTTTCGGAAATAAGGAAAGTCCTTAAAGGTACAAACTGATATCGAATAAAATATTTACGACACAATTGAGATAACAATACAACGCACATTTACGTGAGGTGACCAACAGCCTCAGGAGTAGCAGCGCAACTGCATACGATCTCAGACAAGACTCACCTATGCTTGCTTGAGGTTGTATGTAGATGTCCATGGGCTGCAGCGACCTTGTTAACACCACGTGGCTTGCATGCTCGTCTGCTACTCCATTCAAATAAAAAAAACGTTTCACACTCATAGCTATACAGTAGGATAGGTATACCCTGTGTCTTAAGTACCATGGACATATAGAAAGACATGTACACAAACACACATACCGAGAACAGAAACTGGAGATCATCATTCCAATCCTTCTTCTTTTTTATTCTCCGGGAATCGAACCAGGGACCTCCGATTGACAGTCCGGCATAGTATCGATTGCGCTACATGGGGTGTCATACTAATATAGGTTTCAATTTATGTGTGTAAGTACTTTATTACAATATTATTTGTTATTTACTTATTAAGGTGTAGGCACAATCGTAGGAGAAGATAATTAATATATGGTAGTCTTGCGATATGTTAATTCAAATAATAGTAATTCTCGTCGACCGTTCTTATTTATGACTTTAATGAGTACTACCTCATATAGTATACACAATGAATAAAGACTTCTGAAAAGAAAGTCTTTAAAAATACATATTTTTTTAATTAAATGTACTCTCTGTGCATACAATAATGTTACACATTAATAATTAAGTTTTTTAACAAAAAAATAGAACCGACTTCAAACGGTAAAAAATAAAATTGTTCAGTACCTACTTCTTCTTGTTTATGGTAATGACTCTTAAAACTATTTTTGGAGTCGGGCCCTTACTAAGATGTCGTACCATTCGTTCTAAATGGGCACCGACAGTACAGACAGTGGGACAGTACCTACTTTTTCTTGCTTATGGTAATGACTGTTAAAACTATATTGGAGTCGGTGCCCATTCAGAACGAAAGGTACACTTTATTTACTAAGACAGGACATTTTACTAAGGGCCCGACTCCAAAAATAGTTTTAAGAGTCATTACCATAAGCAAGAAGAAGTAGGTACTGAACAATTTTATTTTTTACCGTTTGAAGTCGGTTCTATTTTTTTGTTAAAAACTTAATTTATTTCACTCTTTTTAGTAATTTTAATAATTCTGCCCATATGTATAAGCATAATTGGAAATTTTTTCACTTAACTTATAAGTAAACGTTAAAAAGATACCTTTTATAATCATGTTTATCTAATAGCCATCTTATAGGCTGAAAGAATACTACTATCAGTCCACCTGAACGTATAAATTAATGAAAGAATTTGCTCTCAGCTCCTAACCGTTGAGGAGTTGTACCTTCAATCATCAGCTAAGCAACATGAGGTGATAATTACCGGACATAAATATTTGTATTATGTTAAAAAATATGACTAAAAGAATGTGTGTGCCTATAAAGTTTCAGTGTTTCCCTCGATTTCCCTAGTATCACATCATCAGATTTTGCCATGGTGACAGTTGGACCACCTCAGAAATGTAAGATTTCCAACAAAAAACCATTTATTGAAAGAATTTGCTATGAACTCCTAACCGTCATAGTACCTTCCATTATCAGCTCAGCAACATGATATGATGATAGTTATACACAAATACCTGTTTTGCTTTAGTAAAAATATGAAAATCATTTGTTGTGCTATAAAATTTGAATGTTCCCTTCGATTTCTCTGAGATACCATCATCAGACTTTGACTTGGTGACAGTTGGACCACCTCAGGAATGTAAGATTTCGAACAAAAGACCATTTATTGAAAGAATTTGCTCTCAACTCCTAACCGTCGTAGTACCTTCCATCATCAGCTCAGAAACATGATATGGTGGTAATTGTACACAAATGCCTGTTTTGCTTTAGTAAAAATATGAAAATCATTAGTTGTGCTATAAAATTTGAATGTTCCCTTCGATTTCTCTGGGATCCCATCATCAGACTTTGACTTGGTGACAGTTGGAACACTTCAGGGATGTAAGATTTGGAATAAAAAACTATTTTTTGAAAGAATTTGCTTTCAACTCCTCACTGTTGCAGTACCTTCCATCATCAGCTCAGCAACATGAGATGATGATCACTATGTACAAAAATTAAGTTTTTAACAAAAAAATAGAACCGACTTCAAACGGTAAAAAATAAAATTGTTCAGTACCTACTTCTTCTTGCTTATGGTAATGACTCATAAAACTATTTTTGGAGTCGGGCCCTTACTAAAATGTCGTACCATTCGTTCTAAATGGGCACCGACAGTACAGACAGTGGGACAGTACCTACTTATTCTTGATTATGGTAATGACTGTTAAAACTATATTGGAGTCGGTGCCCATTCAGAACGAAAGGTACACTATATTTACTAAGACAGGACATTTTACTAAGGGCCCGACTTCAAAAATAGTTTTATGAGTCATTACCATAAGCAAGAAGAAGTAGGTACTGAACAATTTTATTTTTTACCGTTTGAAGTCGGTTCTATTTTTTTGTTAAAAACTTAATTTATTTCACTCTTTTTAGTAATTTTAATAATTCTGCACATATGTATAAGCATAATTGGATTTTTTTTCAGTTAATTTCTAAACGTTAAAGAGATACCTTTTATAATCATGTTTATCTAATAGCCATCTTATTCCCTGAAAGAATACTACTATAAGTCCACCTGAACGTATAAATTCATGAAAGAATTTGCTCTCAGCTCCTAACCGTTGAGGAGTTGTACCTTCAATCATTAGCTTAGCAACATGAGGTGATAATTACCGGACACAAATATTTGTATAATGTTAAAAAATATTACTAAAAGAATGTGTGTGCCTATTAAGTTTCAGTGTTTCCCTCGATTTCCCTAGTATCACATCATCACATTTTGCCATGGTGACAGTTGGACCACCTCAGAAATGTAAGATTTCCAACAAAAAACCATTTATTGAAAGAATTTGCTATGAACTCCTAACCGTCATAGTACCTTCCATCATCAGCTCAGCAACATGGTATGATGATAATTATACAAAAATACCTGTTTTGCTTTAGTAAACATATGAAAATCATTTGTTGTGCTATAAAATTTGAATGTTCCCTTCGATTTCTCTGGGATACCATCATCAGACTTTGACTTGGTTACAGTTGGACTACCTCAGAAATGTAAGATTTTGAACAAAAAACCATTTATTGAAAGAATTTGCTCTCAACTCCTAACCTTCGTAGTACCTTCCATCATCAGCTCAGCAACATGCTATGATAATAATTATACAAAAATGCCTGTTTTGCTTTAGTAAAAATATGAAAATCATTTGTTGTGCTATAAAATTTGAATGTTCCCTTCGATTTCTCTGGGATCCCCTCATCAGACTTTGACTTGGTGACAGTTGGACCACCTCAGGAATGTAAGATTTGGAATAAAAAACTATTTATTGAAAGAATTTGCTTTCAACTCCTCACTGTTGCAGTACCTTCCATCATCAGCTCAGCAACATGAGATGATGATTACTATGCACAAATATCTCTTATGCTTCAGAAAGTATAAGAAAATCAATGTGTGTGCCTATAAAATTTGAGAGTTCCCCTCGATTTCCCTGGGATCCCATCATCAGATCCTGATTTGGTGACAATGGGACCACCTCGGGAGTATAAGCATACGAACAAAAAAAGAATTTTGAAAATCGGTCCACAAACGGTGGAGTAATCGGTGAACATATATAAAAAAAATAATACATACAGCCGAATACAGTACCTCCTCCTTTTAGAAGTCGGTAAAATATCTCTTATGCTTCAGAAAGTATAAGAAAATCAATGTGTGTGCCTATAAAATTTGAGAGTTCTCCTCGATTTCCCTGGGATCCCATCATCAGATCCTGATTTGGTGACAATGGGACCACCTCGGGAGTATAAGCATACGAACAAAAAAAGAATTTTGAAAATCGGTCCACAAACGGCGGAGTAATCGGTGAACATATATAAAAAAATACATACAGCCGAATACAGTACCTCCTCCTTTTGGAAGTCGGTAAAAAAGAAAGTTATATTTTCAAAATTCCCGTTACAGCGACCTCATTATCCTAAAACATATTTTTTCTTCAAAAAATCCTTGTAAACACGCAAATTAGGCATATATTATTTATGTTTCTATCCTAAGAAGCATTCGTTGCGAAGCCTATTATCATCGCCCGACGTCATTTCCAGCGGAGAATAACAAAGTACTGGGAGATTTGAGAGCTCGCACAGTTTCGAAACGGACTTTAATATTCATAAGGCAAATAAATCCTCAATGAGCCGGTCGGAACGCCTGCAACAGGAATCAGGACTTCCTACAATTTGTATACTTTAAAACTTAGGCCGCAGTTACGATTGATGATGATGCAAACTGTAAAGCTTAGTAGAGGAAGTGAATATGTAGGGGAGATAACGAACATAGTGGCTGTGGTGCGAACTTTTTGTGTCCCACTTTCTTTTGGGTTTCTCCCCATTATTTTAGAGGCGTTACTTACTTAAAATTGCTGCTCCAGTTTGGGTATATAGTGTGGGTTAGGGGCCAACCAACTGTCGGATGTTTTCAAATTGCCCATAAGACCACCGCCAAGGTTTAATGATTGCTAGCTATGGATGACAGTGGGACACAGACGGCTTATCTTTCCCTCCAAAGCACGGAAACGCGTATCGAAGTGCCACTAGCGGTCAACCACCTAACATCTCACCGCGCTCGTTTCGCTTAGTTGCGTAGATCCGTTGCCTTTTAAGTTTTAATGTATTATGATATATTCATATATTTTGTAAATCGTGCCAGTTTATAGCATTAGAAAAAAGCTAGTACGCAATTTCGTATACGGCCCCTAATTCTTTAATTTATATTGATGACTAAGTATTTATTCATAAAGTGTATTTGTACCCCTCACTCGTTTCTCAACCCTACAGACATTTCATTAGAAATTAATTATACAGAAGCATACAAGTACCTACCATGCACTCATTTCGGTGTTTCGCCCAAATTTTCTTTGGAGAATATAAAGAGAAGCATACATTTGCTATTAAACATTTACAGTGTGTCTGAAAAGTTAGATGTACTTACTTAGATGTTGGAGGATGAAGGATTTATTCTTTACTTACACATGATTTAGAGCTAAGAGGCTGAGAATAAAGCACACGACATAAATAGTAAAAATTGTACTTTCTTCACATGGTATGGGCGGAGCATCAATATTAACAGTATGTTTGACGACCTGTGTGGCACAATGGTTACCATACCGGACTGCCGATCGGAGGGTCCCGGGTTCGATTCCCAGCGAAGCAGATATTTGGATGATAAGTTTAAATTTCTGTTCTCGGTCTGGGTGTTTGTGTTTCTGTCTCTGTGTGTGTCCGTGGTACCCACGACACAGGGTATATCTACCCTACTGTGGGGCTTTGAGTGTGTAGCGTTATGTTATTATTATGTAAGTAAACATTTATACCACTTAACTAATATTATACAGAGGAAAGATTTTTCCTTTTTTTATTGTTTGTACCGAATAGGCTTCCTAAGTACTACTACGAGTATTTACCAATTTGGATTTTTTTTACACCAATATAAACACAGCTAGCAATTAAATGAATAACTTAAATAAATTGCAAGCATAAAAACTTTTTTTAAATAATAAAATTCTAACTATCAACTTAAAATTCACATTATTTATAAGTAAGTATAAGTATAATAGGTACCTACTAGTATATTTAAACAAGTGAGTCGAGCGTCTATCTTTTATGATTATATAAACTCTGTATAATAAATAATGTAATCCCTACTATAATATTATGAATTCGAAAGTAACTCTGTCATAAACATTATAAGTTGATACTTAAGGGTTTAAAGGAAATTTTTTTTATTCTTTTTAGAGCATTTAATACAAGCTTTTCATTTATTTGTTACTTTAAAGGTTTCAATTTTTTTATGATTTAGATAGGTTTCTAAATCATAAAATTAAAAGGCTAGCCGAGAGCCTTTTAATTTCATACCCATATTGCAAAAATGCATAAGAATAACTATTCCACCATCTTGGATGTTCCGCCGTATTGGATTTAGAATGATGTCACATAATTATTCGAGTTACTCTCAACAAGCCCTTTCATTTGATACCCATATTGTAGAAGTGCATAAAAATAACTTTTCTGCTATCTTGGATGTTCCACCATATTGGATTTAGAATGACTTCACATTATTTTTCTAGTTACCCTCAACAAACCTTTTCATTTGATACCCATATTGTAGAAATGCATTAAAAATAACTATTCCGCCATCTTGGATGGTTCGCTATATTGGATTTAGAATGACGTCATACAGCGTAACCAAAACTAAACGTGTACATGTCTACAAAATTTCAGCTAAATCGATTGAAGATATCTGCTTCAAAATTGAGTAGCAAGATTCCACCCGAACAAATGTAATACTCGTACATTGCAATTTAAATAAAAGCTTTCAAAAAATAACTTCGGTTAACATTTATACCACCAGACGAAGGTTGAACTTCCACCGGCACCATCTGGACTCGTGGCAGTCCTCCACAGTTCGCTTTGCACATTCCTTTTACCATGGAGTGTTAATTATGGGAAAACCACGTGTAAATTATGGGAAAAACTTCCAGCTGGGGCATTTTGAACATTTTGAAGGTTTCCTCCCCGAAAAAAAGGGTCAACAGCAAAACTTAATATTCGATTTATTTGATAAGGCTAACAATTTTTAATAAAAACTTAATTTGAATATAAATTAAATTCAATACTTTTTAAGTACTTCAAAACTTAGTCGTAATATTAGGTACATCCATCACACTTTCTTTTATCAATAATCACACTAACAGTCCATTAAAAGAATATGAATGTCATAGCAGTGGCGGTCCCAGGGGTCCTCACTACCGCATTCAGTTGGAGTCAGATTTATAGTAACAAGCCTAGCTCCAAGCTTCAGGCTCTACAGATGCGGCTACAAATGAAAGACGCTCCATTTTCCCTTCAAACAAAGCTTCTTCAAAAATGTCCAAAATAAATGAAATAAAATAGAAATAAATGAATGAGGTTATTTCATCCCCTAAAGATGTTCAAGATAATAACGTTCACATCTCGCCTTTCCTAATTTAATCGGCTTTATGTGGAATAAAAAATATCTTTTTACTTCGTCACGAGAATTTTATTGGAGTTTCATCTTATTTTGCGCGCTAAATTATACGCTATAGAATTTTCATGTTTATACTGTCAAAAGAATTTATTATTTCGTTTTTCCTTGGTTCCGTTAATGTAGTAAATCCCTTTCTGGTGTTTATTTTTTTGGTTAATTTATTTAAGGAAGTATTAATTTTGAACTAAAATACAATTTTAATGATTTCAGTTCCCTTGCATAGGAAAGGCTGTCGTGTACTATTTACATTATTTTCTTAACTTAACAATAACTTCAAAAAAAAAAAAAACGAAAAAATTACCGACTTCAAAAGAAAGCTCCAGCTTCAAAAGTAAGCTAGGGACCGACGGCTTAACGTGCCCTCCGAAGCACAGAAACGCGCATGAAATTTTTTGCTACTAGCGGTCCCATCTCACACCCGACCGCGCCCGTTTGGCTTAGTTGCATAGATCGTTTGCGTTCTACGCTAACTGTCTGGGAGATGCGCGTGTTAAATACAATGTAAACTAGAGTGGGTGTACTGACTGTTAGCAAATATAATGTACCTATTGAATTTTAACTATTGTATAAATTATTACTGAAATATTAATTGTCAATGTAATTGTAAGATAATTCAGAACTAATGTCCTAAAATATAGCTAATATGAAATGGAAAGGTAAAATAAAAGGGTCACATGATGTTTTAAACTCATTTATTTGTAATTTAATGATTTTAGTTGTTTTTAATGATTACCTAATGATCGTTTGCTCTGCGAGGCGTAATAACTTAACATGTAAAGTATAAAGTAATACGTTTTAAAATATATGACCCATCAATATCAGCATAATATTCAAACCACACAATAGTACAATAATAGGTTATACTTAGTACAAATAATAAGGATATGATCGTACCTTAATTATCAACGGCTTTCCGTTCAAATTATTCACATTCTAGGTTCTTTCTTTAGTAGTTTCGTCTCAGACTAACAGAGTAACACTTTAATTACATTACAAATCTTTCTTGAATCTTCCCAGACGAAATGAGAGAGAAACTGGCTCCTACCGCCTTTTTATATCCTATCCTCAGGCAAAGACAATGAGACAAGTGACAATGTGCCGACATTTTGAAATAATCATGTATAATAATATGAATTATAAGAAACATAAAATATAATCTAAACTAGCTTAACGCTTACTGAAATCATGTGCATTTTAATTAATTATATTAACAGAATATTACACATCTCACTTGTCCATTGACTACACTATTTTATCTGTATTTTGTTATCTGTGTTTACTCTGTATATTTCATCTGTTAATATTGGTTTTGAAAACTTATTTAATATAAACTGATATTTACAAGTTTTATTACATGTAGAAGACAAATAAAATATCAATATATTTTATTTATCTATCACGGCCATACTGACAAGTACTGCGTTCTCGAAGTACATAAAACAATTTATTTATTATTTTATCTAAAAAAAGACAAAATTTACTATATTATAAATAAGCTATAACTTGTAAATATTTCGTTTTACATCATGTATTTTATTTACCAAGTGCTAGTCATGCTAGGCCTGGTCCACCCGCTGCCGGTGACATAGACCTGCACCTAGGAAATGGTCACGCAGCGGCACTTATAACAATAACTATACTTTATTTTTCACACAATATTGTTACGATGAGAATAAATTGGCTATATATTACATGAACAAAAAGAGATAATCAACAACAATTCGACTTCACTGGCCATCCAAAATAATGTTTAAATTATTTAAAAACAATTAATTAAAATTATTTTCATTTTCATTTAATATTTTTATTTTATTATTTTATTGACATGACATTCGTAATTTTTTGACATACAAATTTAATTAATAGTAAAATAAAATGTGTTTTCGTTTTGACCTATGAGGACGACCCGCGTGGCGTAATGGTTACCACGCCGGACCGCTAATCGAAGGGTTCGATGCCCGGCGAAGCAGAAATTTGAATGAAGAGTTCAAATTTCTGTTCTCGGTCTGGGTTTTTGTGTTTGTCTATGAGTGTGTCCGTGGTACCCACGACACATTATGATACGTTATAATTTAACAATTTTGAAATTATTTTCATGTTCCTTTCTCATTGTATATAAATTTAAATTTGACATGAATCAATATTTTTAATTTATCTAACGAAGTAAGGTATGTGCCAATTAGCAAATGTGATCAAAACCCCTAGTTTTTTTTCTAGACCGAAATTATTTTGACGCGCTAACGCAAACTGTAATGTAAGCTGTAAGTTTTATTAAATAAAGGAATAAATCTTTGAAAATGGGTAGTAAAGGCAAAATAAAAGAATATAACAAAAGAGGATATCAAGATATAAAATTGACGAGAGAATCAAAGAAGAATAGAAAGGTTGTGATAAGTATGTAAGAAATACATATATAAGTTGGCATGGATAGTCAAGCATTTAGGATGATGTGGTGTTTATTTCTGTAAATGTCGAGTCTAACAGTGTTAAACAATTATAACTAAAGCATTTAAGAGACTTCATAATATACAGTGTACATTATTTATGCCAATTATCTATTATTATTATATTTCTCCTTTTCACACGATTTTTTTTTTAAATATTAACTTTACTTAATTTTCTTTATTTTTTTTATTCTTATTTCACACGATCATACGTCAATTATTTGACATAAGTTACTTTACTTTTGTTTTTCTTTATTTTTTTATTTCACACGATCATAAGTCAATCATTTGACATAAGTAAATATTTTATATTATAATTATTATTTATTTCATTAGCAAATTCAATAATATATTATAATCATCAAAGCTTGTCAAGGACAAATTAGTGTATAAATATAATTCAACATCACAATATCAGTAATTTTCATCGAATAATTCACTGAGTCAACTCAACACCTCAACTTTCATTCTCTCTTAATACGCCATAACTACCCTAAGCCAAGCAGAGCAGAACGAAACCATCACTATAAAACCAATCGATCGATGAATAATTTTATACTTTTATATATTTTTTTAGTGTTGTTTATTTATTTTATGCAATAATTTTAATTTTAATATTTAAATACTTATTTTAAGCTTTTAAAATCCGATAAGAGCGATCTTAAAGGATCTTCGGCTTTTGATGCCTACCCACCGCTGGGTCAATGAGAGAAAAAAAAGCCGGGGAAAAAAAACTCTCAGGCACTGTTTAATTTAATACTAATCGCGATTATTTTAGCAAAACAATTCTGACTGAAGTTTAATTATCGTATAATACGAACTAACACTGTTCTTGTTTTGAATTTCACCTCTTTTTATTTACTATAAACAAATTAATTGCTTTTATTTCTTATTATTTTTTAATTACAAAGCCTACCACACATTTTCATCGTCACCCAGGGTTGACAGCAAGACAATGCCTCTAAGCATGAGGTTTGACCCTTTGTAGCTTTTAATATAAAAAGAAATATTAATATATATTACTCGATATGATAATTGAGAAAACTAGGTTATCACCGTTTCAAATTATCAAAATAATAATTTATTAAATACACATGTATACTACACAATGACATCTACCATTTCATTAACGTTCGGCCAATCTGACAATAGAATTTTCAGCAAATACAACACAAATATGTCTTAGTATTAGTCAAATAATTGTATAAATATGCAATAGGTTCAAGCAGGGTAACTGAACAGGGGCCATTGGAAAAGTCGATAAATAAATTAATGGTTTGAAATCGTAGTTATGCAACCTTAAAAATATAACATAATTAGGTTTTATGTCATCAAGTAACAAATTTGAATTTTGGAATTTCAAATAAATACTAACCGAAAAAGCAGAAGTTTTTAAGATTATAAGATGTAATAAACGAGCAATTCTTGTATTATAGATATATACGATATATAGAATTTGAATCTCGAAAACGCCTCCGACGATCCCTATGAAATTTAGTAAGTATGATTTCGGAAGCCATAAATCGATCTAGCTAGGTTTTCTTTTTAGAAAACGCCGTTTTATCCCTGTTTAAAATAAAATATAAATTAAGAAAATATCACGTACATCTATTAGCGAAGTGTGTATTGATGTTTATAAAGTCGTAATATTGGACACAATTTTATATTTTACTATTAATATGGATAGGGATAAAAGTAAATGAATATTCGAGAAAAAAAAATAGAAAGAAAAAAACAAACAAGATATTTGGAAACTATGCCCAAAAAAAACTAATTTATAGCTTAAAAAAGGTTGCACAAAACTACGCTTGGGAATTAGGATAACTTAATTATCGCCCTTAATTAAATCCATAGACCCTTTGCGATGTCACGAATCATTTTATCACACAAAATTTATGAGTATGCTACGTTTTGACAGTTCATTAAAGTATCTCAATTGATTTAAGTTTCAGTCCAAGACCGTATTCATTACAATATTCACGATTACGTTTTAGTTCGCATTTTCTTTTTACTTAAAATTGTCAACTTACCCTTGACCATATGCATAAAAAAATTATAATTAGTTGAAACGAGGGTAGATTCTTTTTTTACTTTTCAGGTATTTGTGAATTGTGTTACTGGTACCCAATTTTCACCTTGAGCATATTCCATATGGATATCTCTTCAAACTATAATTATATAGGTACTTAAAACTATTGAAATTAGTAAAATCGTAAAATTTAAACAATAAAGTGTCAGTCCAACTAAAAAGAATAGCCTCTTAGGGCCTCACCAACTTTTTCAAACATAACCACGTAACGGTTGCTGGCTCGTATAATGTCAGTGTCCCAACGTCCTCCGTAAATTATTTTTTTCAGCTGTTCCAGCAGCAATCCGCAAGGTTGTTGCATAGGTACTCGCAGATTGCGACCAGACCTTCTAAAGTGGCAGGATCCATTCTGAAACTCGAAACAATTGGTATTAGTATTTCCGTCGTCAGGGCCGATCCCACTTCTGATGTTAAATACAATGTAAACTAGAGTGGGTGTACTGACTGTTAGCAAATATAATGTACCTATTGAATTTTAACTATTGTATAAATTATTACTGAAATATTAATTGTCAATGTAATTGTAAGATAATTCAGAACTAATGTCCTAAAATATAGCTAATATGAAATGGAAAGGTAAAATAAAAGGGTCACATGATGTTTTAAACTCATTTATTTGTAATTTAATGATTTTAGTTGTTTTTAATGATTACCTAATGATCGTTTGCTCTGCGAGGCGTAATAACTTAACATGTAAAGTATAAAGTAATACGTTTTAAAATATATGACCCATCAATATCAGCATAATATTCAAACCACACAATAGTACAATAATAGGTTATACTTAGTACAAATAATAAGGATATGATCGTACCTTAATTATCAACGGCTTTCCGTTCAAATTATTCACATTCTAGGTTCTTTCTTTAGTAGTTTCGTCTCAGACTAACAGAGTAACACTTTAATTACATTACAAATCTTTCTTGAATCTTCCCAGACGAAATGAGAGAGAAACTGGCTCCTACCGCCTTTTTATATCCTATCCTCAGGCAAAGACAATGAGACAAGTGACAATGTGCCGACATTTTGAAATAATCATGTATAATAATATGAATTATAAGAAACATAAAATATAATCTAAACTAGCTTAACGCTTACTGAAATCATGTGCATTTTAATTAATTATATTAACAGAATATTACACATCTCACTTGTCCATTGACTACACTATTTTATCTGTATTTTGTTATCTGTGTTTACTCTGTATATTTCATCTGTTAATATTGGTTTTGAAAACTTATTTAATATAAACTGATATTTACAAGTTTTATTACATGTAGAAGACAAATAAAATATCAATATATTTTATTTATCTATCACGCGCTTCAATAACGTAATATAAAACAAATTTCGAAAGACTAGTCAGGAAACAAGAATGTTTTAGTAAACTAACCAAGAGCGCGCACAGTCGAGCATGCGAGTCAATGACTACTGAAACACATCGCTGCGTGACACACGAGATGTGCGACATCCGTGACATTGATGTCACGTCGTTTTGCGCTTTTTCTACATTTGCACACGCTAACGAGAAAACACTTTCCGTCACGTGTTTTGTAATCCAATGCAATCGTGGAAATATAGGAGTAGCAGTAACTTATTTATACCGACTCAAACGGAACGTATATGGCCCGGCAGCTAGCGTAGACCGCAGTAACGGGTGCGATCACACACATCAGCAAAACAAATAAGAAGCACTTTTCGGAGGGCACGTTAAGCCATCGGCCTCGGTTGTTATCGATAGATTGTGAAAATCGATAGATTGTGTTTACTTACATACTTATTTACAGTTTTGTTCCTGCATCTTGCATTTTTTGCACGACATAGTCATCAATTAGAAACTGTACAAGTACATGTAATATCGTATGTAGGTACCTTATGCACAACCTCTTTTCATATTACATACACATCGGCTCATTTTTAACTTCTCACGTTTAGCCTACGCCGTTGTTTCCACGGGGAGTATCACAGGGCCTTCGGGATACATCCATCTCTTCTGTTTCTAGGCGTTGAATAATAATGCTCATAAGAATTAAAGTAAACCCACTTAAATTAAAAGGTTTCTAAATTTTTTATTGAAAATTGTATTACTCGTAATTTAAAATTACCAACTTGGCTTATGATACTTATTCTTGCTCGGAAGTATAAGTTTCCGAACGATTATTTATGCAACAATAGGTATTGGCGCACATAGGCGTGTGCCTATAAAATTTGAAAGTTATGCTCGACATCCCTGGAATCCCATCATCAGATTTTGACTTGTAATAATGTGATCACCTTGAAAGTACAAGCTTTCGAACAATTAGTAGTCTGCTTTTGATGTGGTTTTTAGTGATAGATTTAGATTTGATTGGTGCATGTTCTTAGGTGTTACTCGTACGATGACAACGGGTTTTGCAAAACCAGAACTATTAGTCCGTTTTGGATGCGGTTTTCGATAATGGGTTTTATACGGTTTTACGGTTATTTAAAAGGTTTGCAATGAAAAGCAAACATACCTATTAATTTTGAAAAAACTTACGACGCTCAAAATGTAATTGAAAAAGGATAAAATATGTAATTTTGAAATCTCAAGAAAATCCATCGGGGCCTGTAATCAGTATTTTAAATGTCATAAATATAAATGTCATTAACATTACCTGTCTAATACATTCTTGTATATATCTAAATATATTTTTTGAATCTCGGAAACGGCTTCAAAGATTTTGATGAAATTTAGTACCTACCCGATGAAACTTTCACTGGTTTATCATGTTCAAAACAGGTTTTATCATGAAATCGATCTAGCAAATTTTAATTGATTGAAATTGTCATTTTATTTAATGTTTATGCCGTTAAATATAAAATTACTCTTACTGACATCTATTGGAGAATATTTATAATATTGTGGCATAGAAAGCCGTCAAATGTTGACCGTCAATCCGCCCTTCAAACAAATGACTTGAAATTGAATTGAATGACTATTATGAAAGACCTCTGTAAAAATTTCGTCAATGGAATTAAACGTTTCTTGGTCGAATGGTTACGGAAGCTGACTACGGAGCTAGAGACCCGGGTTCAAACCTCAAGTAGGCACGTTGCGTTTTTTATTGACGTGATAACGTCTTTAGTCGGGTGACATGTTCAGAAACTTGTGTCACACCAAAACCTCACGAGCGCGATCGCAGGTATAACGAGAGAGAGACAGACCGATCTCCCGTCTCATCTCGAGCGCTGCCAGTCATTCCGTGAAACTTGTCACGCGGAATCCTCACGAGCGGAGGCTGGCATAGCGTTCGAGTGACTGGACCGATCTTCCGTCTCTCTCACTCTAGCGGCATACAAACGAATGGAGATTTTCTCGTGCGGACGTTATCACGTAAACATCTCGATCGATTGATCTCGATCTACTTTACAAACAATTTGCCGTTTTTTTTTGTGACAATTTTTTTTAATTGGGAGCTAGGTATTTCAAAAAGCTTTGTTAAGTAACACTAAGCCAATGAATGTTTTGCTTAAAAATAAACCAACAAAATCAATTGTCTTCATCCGAGCAACGCTCGGGCGTGCAGGTACTTATGAATATATTTAGTAATAAAATATCTCAATATTGTTTACGTTGCCATTAAAATACAAAACCAGTTCCGGACTGACTTTTTTGTTTTTTTTTATTCTTAAAGTTTTTAAAATAATTTTTCCTTTTATAATATTTTAACCGACGTGGTTTTTTTATTTTTAATTAGACTTTTCTTCCTCAATGTTTGCCTTTTCAAAAGCACCTTTTAGAACCGAATAGACACAACTTTCCTCATATTACTACAACGGTTTCACACACGTTTTGCCTACACCATTATTTCAACTGCGAGGTTACGATGCGTGGCGTGCGGGATCCATCCATCTCCTCCGTTTGCACGTTTGGCGTTGAATAATAATGCTGATATATTTTTGAAGGGGCATTTGGTATCTAACTTTTAAATTGAATTTTGTTTATTTATTTGTTAAGGCTATACGTGGGCGTAAACTGGGTATACGACAAGTGTGTTCCGGGAAATATTACGTGATTCTTCTGTATGAGGAGAAAACATTAGTATATTATGAAATATATTCTGATTTTACTGATCATGCACACAGATTTAAAACAGAAGGGTGGTTTGAAGTTTTCTTACGAATTTAACAAAGACGTGAAATAAAGATAAAAATAGTATATCTCGATTGCATGAATTTTTTTAAATGATTAATAAAAAAATATAATTCATTACTATAATTTTTTCTTCTTCTTTCATACTAAAAGCTTCACCCACATCACTCCCCACACCACTCCCCTCCCAATACTACAGCTAGTTACCACAGCATTAATAGTCTATGTACCATTTGTACATTATTTTCATAAAAGCGCAATGACATAAATAAATAAAACTAGGGTTTCAGAGAAAATTCCTTGTCCATCACACTAGTGGTATAGCCGATGGTATAGGGAATACTAGGGAAGTCACGTCAGATTCTTGGAGAATTTTGAAGACCAGAAAAAAAAGTTTAGGATTTTTCAATCTGAATTTTAACGTTCATACGACAAAAACGCTCCTTTCCTTTACGGCTATCTTTCTTCTATCTTCCTTTCAAAGTACGGAGAAATGTTAGTTCTGTCGGATCTGTGAATGAGCCTTATTTATTTATAGAGCCCATTGAGCTTAAGGTGGCTTTGCTGGGACGTGGTACTCGCTCAAAGCACAAGAAAGTATATTATTATTCTGTATTGATCTACAATAAATTCGTATTATTATCATTCGTCAATGTAAGCTTCTACGTGTATAAATTGCCAACTTACAAAATATGAAACTGCTCCGTATTAAATTATTATACAAAAAAGCAGGTTTTATAGTAAGTAGCCGTAATATACTAATTTTATATTTTCGGGGCAGCGATGGCCGAGTGGTAAAAAGCGCCGTGCATGCCTGAGAGAAATTTATAATTTCTCGAAAGCATGACTTCCACCAATCCGCACTTGGCCAGCGTGGTGGACTATGGCCTAAATCCCTCTCACTTGTAAGAGGAGACCTTTGCCCAGCAGTCGGACATAAAAAAAAAAGATTGAAAAAAATATATTTTCCTATCAGCCCTATCATCAGACCAGCTCAGAGATTCCAGACTTCCAGCATCAGGTCCTCGTCAATTAGAAACATAAAGAGAACTAGTTAATACAAATCCAACGAGCCCAAACTCGATGGGTTTACTAAAAGGCAGTCCAGGATTACGTCTCCTATCTTCGAGCCCTAACAGCAGACCAGCTCAGTGGTTCCAGAAGACATTAGTGTTTCAAATATCAGATCCCACATATTCTTGCAAGTAAACTGAGCGTGTAACATTCCTATCACACCTAACAAACGACAGGATGACCTTGAAGACCTGAACCGATTTCCACCAAACATAGCCAAAAACACTCTCGACTGATATACCTTTCAATCATCATTCGTTTGGGAGCTACGATGCCACAAACTGCCACGTACACATACACATTTACACACACACACAGACACGTCAAACTTATAACACCCCGTCGTTTTTGCGTCGGGGGTTAAAAAGGGGTCGTTCCACATGAGCCGTCGCGATCGGTCACTACGAGCACAAAATAAATAGATACTACGAGGCCGAAGACCGATGAAATGAGGCATCATAATGTATCGTCGGTAAAGCAGGGGAAATAATTTGCTTTAGCGTCACTAAAGTAGTCTAATCCTGATTTGATTCCAATTATGTAATGGATGAATGTTATGAAATGTTAATGTTCTCACTAAAAATTTTCTTCTCGTTGGGTCATTTAAATGGAAAGTTAATATTGTCGAAATTATTATTATTACTGTTATTCACTTCATCGTTAACAGACTATTATACGAGATAATTGTTTACTTATGATATTTGGACGTTTTACATAAGAGTTGTCTGTCATATTTAACTGAAAAACTTTCGATGATTATATTAATTAACGTTTCATTGTTGATAACCTGTTGTTCATACTTCAGCAGAACATTTTTTCCCGCCATTGATTGTAACTTTTTACAGCATGATCTGTGTAATTCATCTTTGTTCATTTACAAGCTATTGTATCTATCGCACTTCGTCAGAATATCAAGTTAACGATTGTAATTACTCATCTTATTATGATAATTGATCCATTGATTACTTATTCTTTTTGTTAGTAAACACGATTACTTCTTGTTACATTCTTCTTATTGACAACTGATCGCTTGTATCGCTGCAACTATTATTTGATCGCAATTACAACTCTTAAATATGTATTGTCTATAGCTGTTTCATAATTTTGTGGGTGGTAGAACTTGATTCATTCGACCAGGGAAGAACTGCCACTCTTACACAAATATTTTATTGAAAGCGTGGCTGGCAATTGCATCTTCCATTTTTGGCAAAGGGAGATTTCCCAATGGGCGAGGTGGTGAAGCGCGACCGTGGCGCGGGCGTCCGTGCTCCGACTGTATTTAGGAGTATTTAGGAGCTTGTTTGCATAGTCGGATATTCATAAAACTTCGATAGCGTGATTCAGGAATACCCGTGGTGCGATCTCTTGATGGGCAGTCGAAGGTTGCTACATATTAGGCGACTAAAAGCCACCGATGTAGCAAGACAGCAACAGCAAACAACCTCAGGCAATACCTCAGGCAACACTTCAGGCAATGCTTCATTGGAATGGGGTGGGAGATGCTCCGTTGATGACAGAACCAGTTGAAGAAAGCCATTCACAAGACAAGCTATCGGTTGCAATAAGATTCAAGTTAAATTTTGAAATATAATTTGAAAACATTTATAAAGGTCGATTATTGAAGTCCCTGCAGCTTCGGCATTTAAAAAAGAGCTACGGTGCCTGATCCTAAGAGGCGACTAAAAGGAGGCTTTTGGGGTTGCGGGCGGTGAGAGTGGGAGCTTGATCCATCCAGCCAGCGGCCCGGAAGGACGGCGGTATGTGCGTGCGTGTGGCTGCATGCTGCCGTAAGCATCTGAAGGTGCAGGAGAACCCGGAGTAGGTACTCCCCCAAGCGCAGAAGCAGGCCTCTGATGAGGGGGTTTTGGCTGCAACCCTTTTGCGTCCCACTGCTGGGCACGGGTCTCTCTGCCTCTACGTTTGTGAGGACTCCGGGATCTCCATAGGAACGCACCGGTGTCCTCCACGCGCGGCGCCCCATAACGGGCCCATCTTCGGGAGAGCAGATGTGCTCTCCTGCACCTTCAGGTGTTCACGGCGGCATGCGGCCACGCATACACCGCCGTCCTTCCCGGGGCTGCTGGCTGGACGGGTCAAGCTCCCACTCTCACCGTCCGCATCCCCGGAAGCCCCCTTTTAGTCGCCTCTTACGATCAGGCAGGAGATACCGTAGCTCTATTCTTAATCCCGAAGCTACAGGGACTTTATTGGGGAGGCCTGGAGCTTACTCCACCACGCTGCTCCAATGCGGGTTGGTGGAGATGCGGGTTAGTGGCCAACCCGCTGTCGGATGTTTTCAAACCAGACAACAACCGGGACCGACGGCTTAACGTGGCCTCCGAAGCACGGAAACGCGCATGAAATTTTTTGCCACTAGCGGTCAGAGGGGGTTTTAGTACGGTACATATCCCACATAACCCGGTATTCCCTCTCCCAAGGTGCCGGGTACCTTTTGAAGGTTTCCTCCCGTTACCAAAAAAATGTCACTCCCCAAGCGCAGAAGCAGGCCACTAAGGTGGTTTTAGTACGGTACAAATCCCACATAACCCGGTATTCCCTCTCCCAAGGTGCCGGGTAGCTTTTGAAGGTTTCTCACCGATACCAATAAAAATGTCGATTGCTGAAAGTCGATTACCTAATGCCGCACTGACATTACTCACACTCACATGCAGTGGCGGCTCATCCTAAAGAGCGCTGGTGCAGTGCACTCCCACTTTAAAATTTAAATATTACATAGGAAAATTACATAGGTAATCTATATTCCTTCATAATACATACTATCCTTACATTACATCTATCATCTATCCTTACTTACATTATATCTACGCGTACATTTATCGTCATATTGTACGAGTGGAGCGCCAGCGATTGCGCTCCTAATGAAACGAAGTTTAGTACGATTCCTAGCGCTGTATTCAATGAGTGCGAAAGAGAAACATCGCAGCACATAGCCGACGCGTGAAACAAAAGATTTAGTATGAGAAATTAACTTAATCTGGAGCGCCGCTCACGCGCGACGTTGCCAAACCGTGGGTTCGGCCGTGACGCGTGCCGTGGGGCGTGGCCTCAACCTGCTTATGCGATGTTGCCGTTCTTATGTGTATACAAACAAACGTGTCGTCGGCTTTGACAGTTATATCGCAGTTTTTCTTTAAATTAAAATTAAAAAATAGTTTATGCGAGACATTTTGTTTTAAAAATGGAACAATACAGTGTATCTTTTATTAAAAAGTGTCAAAAACTATAGAAATACGCCTTGAACTAAAAGCTAAAGGGTCCTCAAATTGCACTTACACAAAAATGTAATACAAAAACTAAATCTTTTACGCGTGTTTTTAAGTTTGAACAATATTTTAAAAAACCTTGGTTGTGTGGTTGTAAAGAGACCAATAAATTATTTTGTTTTCCGTGTCTGGTGTTTGGAAACTGACACCGGCAGTGGAGGTGAATCTGCATGGATCACAACGGGTGTTGACGATTTAGCGAATCTTTCAATAAAACTGAAAAAACATTCGCAATCTCGATTTCATATGTTATGTGAAGTGCAATTATTGGCATCGATTGGCCGACAAGATATTCATAAAGCGCTCGATTCTGCGTATCGAAAATCTATTCGAGAGTTCAATGAACGCGTTGATGAAAATCGATATATTTTACGGCGTTTGATAGATTGTGTGGTATTTTGTGGTGCATTTCAAGTTGCTTTACGAGGGCATGATGAATGTACGGAATCCCTGAATCCCGGAATCTATAGAGGTTTGGTTAATTATGTATTATTTTATTTTTTATTTTATCTATTGTGAAATGTGTATTATTATATTGAATTTATCTGATTATGACATGAAACAACATGATATTCTGACATGACATAAATTTAATTAGCTATTTAATAATTTTGACATTTTGACACGAAAAACTGGCGCAAGAACGTCTCAATGCATTATGTATGATAAGCATTGAAAAACGATTAATTAATTCTATATCTGATTTTCACAAGAAATTCATGGATGTCTTCGCTCGTCAAAAAGACCGGCGAATGAATTTTCTGTATAAATAAAATAAATGGTAAGCTCTAAGTTTTTTTTTGTGAACCCCCATCAAAAAATGTCACGAGCCGCCTCTGCTCACATGAAAGTGTATTTATACTTTCATGTTTTGAAGCCCAGGGACGTCATGATTAATATACGTTTATTGTGTAATGTGTTATATGTTCCAGGCTTCAGTAAACCTCTTACCTCGCTTCTATTCTCTCGTTTTCTATAGGGCGAGTCCCGACGCGTAAGTTGCCAGCTGTTACCAGTAAGGACCGTAACGCTAAGTATTATTGCCGTTCATTTTCTAGACCCACCGTAATATTGTTACGGCTCCGTTCTCTAACCGTTCTTAATAAAGTTTAGGGTCAAACGCTTCGCAAGAGCCGTTCTCTGCGTGAAGTAGTTGGACGAAATGGGCCAATATACACTGGACGTGTCTGATATTTTAGGGTCGTCCTCATTCGTATTGTTGGATGTTTGTGTCTTGCGAACTCGTAAGGGTCCACGGTAAAGCAAATCTTGTTAATGTCGTAGAATTGTCATAGGAAAATCTACCACAAGTGTTTATATGGCCAGTTCACTCAAGCTTGAGCACTTTTACGATCTATGTAGTTTAGCTTGGGTAATCTTGCCAGTATGTAGTTGCCGTAGAATAACTTCGATTGTTCTACAATGCAAATTACCAGATTTTTCTCTACCTCTTAACGAGCACGACCTATCTACGCAATTTTGTTCTACAACATGTTCACACTATTTAAATTTGTATATTATTATTATTATTTACATACAGACTTCGTCCGCGTGGAATTTGGTTTTAGTCATATCATGATGTTATATAGCCTATAGCCTTCCCCAATAAATGGACTATTGAACACGAAAATAATTTTTCAATTCGATTCCTGAGATTAGCACTTTCAAACAAACAAACTCTTCAGCTTTATACATCAGTATAGATTAAAAAGATTGCCATACAAAATGTCGCGCACGCACTACACTGTTATGTAGTCCGTAGACATAGTAAATTGTGTAACTTGTTTTAAAATTAAAACTATATTTCGCGATAAGTATGCATGCATCGTAATCGTCAACATATAATATAATATTCGTTATAGTCATTCCTTTTTTTTGGTATCGGGGGGAAACCTTCAAAAGGTACCCGACACCTTGGGAGAGGATACCGGGTTATGTGGGATTTGACCGCACTGAAACCCCTTCGGTGGCCTGCATTTGCGTTTGTGAGGACTCCGGGAACTGATCTTATAAATTCGAAAGTAAAATTTTTTTTTCTGTCTGTCTGCTGCGCTTTCCCGATTAAACCACTTTTGATTAAATTTGAAACACAGATAAAGTGTACTTTGGAAAAGGACATAGGATGGTTTTTATCCTACGGGAATCCATAAAACGGGACCACGCGGGCCGCTGGCGGAAGGCTATTTATGTAGGGGTATGGTTATCTCGTAGAAATAATAAACTTTTTCCAAAAAACTGCTTCTTTATTTCTTCTTACAAACTTTTTCACCTTAACTAACTTATACGTCCTACGCCATATTACAATTATCTCCCCCCTTCCTACCTTCACCCCGTAACATTCCTACTCCACAGACAATAAAGTATAGATAAAAAATGAACTAAATGAAGTAACAGTCCATAGTCTACATGTTTTCTTTTAAGTTAAATATAATTTTATTCTATTTGTTTATTCACTAAAAGTAATACACCCACAACTCGGCCATCCTGCATTAGTCTGACCTCGGACTAATTTTAAATTTAATACTACAACATTGTTACAACTATAATTATGATAATTACTCAGTTAATGTTACAATAACTAATGCTAAAAGCCAATACTATCCTGAAAAGTTATAAAATTACACTTATCTTATGTCCTTATTATTTACTTTTTCTCCCCCATTTTACAATATTTTCAAAAATTAAGAGTCAACATCTGAATAGGTTGAAGTTACATTATATTCTTCTAAAGACTAAGTAAATTGAAGTATCCTGAACATGAGAATTTTACAATTTTAAGTTAAGTTAAACAAATTAAATCTCAACTATTTTTTGAACACATTGGTATGTAAAGATAATTATTACTTTTCCTAGCTTTTCTCCAATCTAATACACAAAAGGTAAGCAAGAAACATCTTAAACAAATAAACATCTTAAATATTTTGTAATGTTAGGTGACCAAGTACATTTTATACTAAACTATGCATTACACACTAGGTTATTTAATTATCACTAAGAAATATTATGCAAAAATTACTGATAAGCTTTAACACTTAATCTTTTATTATTTAGATAATTGTGCTAACTAAACAGACACAATTCATACAAATTAAATATTATGTAGAAAAAATTTACTATAGAAATAATCCTTAATATTGTATTTTATTACATCTGTGTGAAATAGAAATAAGGTAATAAACAGATGATTGTTATATAAACTGAAAAGTGAAACTATTATACCTACTTATTTTACTTACTTATTATTTTAATATGCTTAATAGAACAATAAATATCAAATTTATTCAACAATGAGGCCATGGTTTCATGAAATCTACCCCACTAGTAGTTTTTATAGCTCCCTCTGTGCTCCGGTCTACCTTCTCAACCTCATATCTATCCCGTCCTAATGCCTTAACAACTTTGTATGGTCCCAAAAATCTGGCCTTTAATTTTAATGCAGTACCAAATTGTGTTCTTCGTATAGCCACCAGATCTCCTACTTTATAGACATGTCCTGTAACCCTTTTCTTATCAAAGTTTTTTCTATTTTCCTCCTGAATTCTTAATATCTGAGCTTTGGCCTCCCTTCTTAACTCCTCTCTGTTTTCTGTAAAATTTCTTATATTTTCTTGTTCCAATAGTTTAACAATTTCTAAGTCTTCTTTTAATTTTAATCTAGTCCCAATCATAAGCTCAAAAGGTGATGTATCAATAGATCTCTGGTATGTACTGTTAATTACTCTCTGAAGTTTACTCACATGTTTATACCAATTAGTTGGTTCTTCTATACACATCTTTGTCAAAACATTTATAATAATTTGATTCATCCGTTCGACCTGCCCATTCCCTCTAGGTATACCTGTAGTGATTGTTAAATGCTCTATATCTTCTTCCTTGCAATAATCTTGAAATTCCTTCCCGGTGAAAGCTGTGCCTCTATCTGTAATGATTCTTAAAGGATTTCCAAAATCTTTCTGATGCAGTCTTAACTTTTCTACAGTTTCCTTCGCTGTTAATGTCTTAACAGGGTAAATCCATACAAATTTAGTGAATCCATCTATTACTGTCAAAATGTGATTGTATAATTTTTTCGTCGACTCCAATGGTCCTAAATGATCAAGATGCAATGTACCCAAAGGACACTCTCCTTTGTCAATAGGGTTTAAAAATCCTTCTTGTTTACCTAATTTCCTGGTCGCTAATATGCATGGTATACACATAGAAATTACTTTTTCGATTTTAGAATCCAATTTGTTAATGTAATAATCCCTGTCTAAAATGTCTTTAATTTTCTTTTTGCCAAAATGCCCAATTCCATGTGCTCTTCTAATAATTTCAAGATCCATCATTTCTGGTACAACAATTTTCCTATCAATCCCTTTATAAATTACTCCCTTTTCTAAACTGTAATCTTCATACTGCTTTTCTTTCAGAATTTCTCGTATAACCTTTAATGACTCATCTTCCTCCTGAGCTCTCTGAATTCTTGTATGCAACTCACTACTAACAATGCACAAACTTCTGCTCAAACTATCCACATGTTTCATTCTTGTTCCTGTACGATGTTCTATACTGTAATTGAAATCTTGCAAAAATAAAACCCATCTAGCAATTCTTACACACAAATCCTTCTTACTTAATGTTTTCTGAAAGGCTTCACAGTCTGTTATGATCTTAAAGGGTATTCCAATTAAATATTTTCTAAATTTTTTGACTCCTTCAATTACCGCAAGTGCTTCAAGTTCATAGCTACTCCATTTTTGTTGTTCATCTGTAGTCTTTCTACTAAAATAGTGAACTGGATGCATGGCCCCCTCTATGGGATCTCTTTGCATCAGTATTGCTGCATACCCAAACTTTGAGGCATCCGTATGAAGTTCTGTCTCCAGTTGTATGTCAAAAATTTTCAAAACAGGTTCACTAGTTAATTTTTGCTTCAACACCATGAATGCATGCTTCTGTGGCTCTTCAAATTTAAATTGATTATTTTTTAACAAGTCGCTGAGAGGTTTTGCTAGCAATGCATACTCCGGTATAAATTTCCTGAAATATGAAGTTAAACCTATAAAACTATGTACATCTTTTAAATTTTTTGGTTCAGGGAATTTCATTACTGCATCTATTTTTTCTACTGAGGGTTTAATGGTTCCATTAGATATAATATACCCTAAATATTCAACGGTTCTTTGTAGTAACTGGGTTTTCTTCCAATTAATTTCTAATCCATATTCCGAAGCGACTTTCAAAACTTCCTTGAGTCTTTCTAAACCTTGTTTTTCATTATCTGCAAGAATGATTAGGTCATCAATAAATATTAAAACGGTACCTGCTGCAATGAGGTCTCTGAAAATAATGTTAACGTACCTCATGAAATATTTTGGGCATAACGATAGACCAAAAGGTGCTCGTAAAAATTCATACTGCCCTTCTGGGCTGCTTGTAACAAAAGCTGTATATTTGATTGATTCCTCTTCTATCGGTAGATGGAAAAATCCATTCTTCAGATCTAAAGTACTGAACACTCTCGCTTTACATAATTTATCAATATGGTCTTCGATGACAGGCAGTGGATATTCATCTTTAATTATTTTTTGGTTAATTTTCCGGTAGTCTACACAAACTCTAATGTTTCCATCTTTCTTCTTAACTAGAACAAGTGGACTGGCATACTCGGAGTAACTGGGACGTATAATACCTTGGTTGAGCCATTCTTTTATCTGGTTGTTAACAAATTCTTGTTCTTTTAGAGCTAATCTTCGAGGTCGCTGTACTACTGGGATATCATCTTTTAACACAATCTTCAATTTTATAGGAGCTTCTTTTATTTTTAATGGCTTATAATTATTAATTAATTCTTGAACACAGGGGGATACTTCATTCGGGTTATCATCAGTACTGGAAGGTAAACACAAGAGGTATGAGCTATTATAGGATTGAGGTCTTATTTCTATTGAACCCTTGTTAATTTGAATAACTGTATCTGCTAAAAATGGCTGACCCAATATTACTGAATATGGAATTACTTCGTTAGGCACAATATGAAACATAACTTTATAACAATGGCCATCTATTGTTAAATCAATTTGAAACTTGCCAATTGAACTTACTTTACAAGATCCTAAACCACTTAAAATTAAGTTATCACATTCGTAACCAATGTTTAACTTTGAAAACATCTCTAAACTTATTAAATTTACGTCGCTACCGGTATCTAGCAAACAATTTACAGGAATATCTTTGATTTTACCACTTTTCAACGATTTATTTACAAGTAATATACTGCTGACACTCAAAATGTCATTGACGTTTTGACCTTGACACTGACAGCTACTGATTGGTTCCAAAGAACTACTAACCTTTTCGTTCATTTGTTCTTTCATGACGTTGACATCCTCGCTAGCTACTCCAGCGCCCTCTGACGATGGTTGTACGAACATCGCTCGCTGCAACTTCTCAGCGTTCGTTTGTTGTTGACCAAAATGGCGCTCGGTGTTGGTATGACGCGCCTGGTATGCGTCGGTGCCAAATTTCTCGCAGTTAGCTCCAATATGACCATACGCGTTACAACGGAAGCATTTCACACCATTATAACACTCGCTAGACACATGTCCCGCTTTACCACACTTGAAACAACGCACGAATTGCTTATATTTTGCGCTGCTTGATTGCTGCTGCTGCTGTGTATTGGAGTCATTATCGCGACGCTTATGTTGACTTGCATCTCGGCGCCCTTCGAAATGCTTGGTTCCGTGATGCTTCATCTTTTGTTTCATAGTCTCGTAATAACCAAGTTTTTCTTTTAAGGCAGAATACGTAGACACACCATATAGACACATTTTATTCGATTCGAAATCCGTGATGCCATCAATTATATACTGAATGGCTACGTAGTCGGGAAATCTGGCTCTTTTCCCCAATTCTTTCATTGTTAACATGTACTGATAGTAACTCTCGTCATTCCTTTTTTTTCGCCTGCTCATTAACTCGTGCATTTCCTTGCTATTAATTACTTCGACGAATTCCTTTTGTATCGCCTCTTTTAGCTTATCAAACGTTTTGTATGGTTTTTCTGACCGAAGCCATAATTCGGCCGTGCCGGTAAGGGATCTTCTGGCGATAATTAATTTCTGCTGCTCCGTCCATCCAAATATTTCAGCGTTATCTTCAATATCTTGAGCCCATTTCACCGATGAATATGTTAAGTCTTCGCCACTAAAGCGAGGAATTATTTCCGCCATGTTGAATGCAGGATACGGCTGACCACCATGATCTTTATCTCTAAACGTCCTTTCCGAATCGGACATCATCGTTCTATACTTCTTGAAATAATATTCGTCGTTCGTCGTTGATGATATTGCTGACTTTATTTTTGCGTTCCACCGCTCGTAGAATGTACCGCGTTAATACCTCGTTGCGCGTGCACAGTTTTCTGTAGTCGTCGTTCACACTTTTTTTCACCATTCGTTTGATTGCTCGGCGTAATCCCACCGTAATCCCGGACGAGAAATTTTGTAGGGGTATGGTTATCTCGTAGAAATAATAAACTTTTTCCAAAAAACTGCTTCTTTATTTCTTCTTACAAACTTTTTCACCTTAACTAACTTATACGTCCTACGCCATATTACAATTATCTCCCCCCTTCCTACCTTCACCCCGTAACATTCCTACTCCACAGACAATAAAGTATAGATAAAAAATGAACTAAATGAAGTAACAGTCCATAGTCTACATGTTTTCTTTTAAGTTAAATATAATTTTATTCTATTTGTTTATTCACTAAAAGTAATACACCCACATTTATATATAACCTGTTTATGTTTAGTCACTGCTTTGTGTTGGTTTCAATTGATAACAGTCGTGAAATGTTTCGGCCTTGTAGGCTGCAACATTTCCGCAGTATGGAAGTCCGCTAAATTGGTGCTCCTGCACAAAGCTGGAAGACCACAGGACTAGCCAGGGGCATACAGGCCTATGTCTGTTGAACGAGGCGGGCAAGCTCTTTGAGCGTATCTTGGCCACTCGTCTCAACGGACACCTGGCTAACAGCGGCCCGGACCTGTCCGACAGTCAATTCGGATTCAGAAGGCAGCGCTCGACCCTGGATGCCATCCTTCGGTTCCGAGCGCTCACAGAGCAGGCCATCTCCCAGGGCAGAGTTGTCTTGACTGTTAGCCTTGACATCGTCAATGCCTTCAACTCTCTGCCCTGGGAAGCGATAAAGGCGGCACTCGATTATCATCGGGTGCCCGCATATTTACAAAACGTGTTGGCGGACTACCTATCGGACAGGAGCATCTGCTACCCGGGCCGTTACGGGAGCATACAGGAGAGGGATGTGGTGTGCGGAGTGCCACAGGGCTCGGTCTTAGGGCCGCTCCTGTGGAATCTCGCATACGATTCGGTACTGCGGACGGCGCTACCGCCTGGTGTGAGCGTCGTCTGCTACGCTGATGACACCCTCGTCCTTACTGAAGAAGAGTCCTTTGAAAGGACCGGCAGGCTAGCTGAATTGGGGGTGGACTGCATTGTGCCCAGCTTCCGGGCCTGGCTGAAAAGGGAGAGTCGAGTCACCTACCGACTGACTCAGATACTCACCGGACATGGCTGCTTCGGTGAGTATCTGAATCGCATTGGACGGGAGGTGTCTGCACGGTGTTACCACTGCAGACACGACCAGGTTTCCGCGCAGCACACGCTCGAGGACTGCCCAGCTTGGGAGTCCGAGCGGCGGATCCTGGTCCAAAAGATCGGACCGAACTTGTCCCCGGCGGCCGTCGTTGAAGCGATGGTGCGCTCCAGGGACGCATGGGAGTCGGTGACCTCCTTCTGCGAGACTGTCATGTGCGCAAAGGAGGAAGCCGAGCGAGCTCGGGAGCGTGCAGATCCCGCTCGCCGAAGGAGCCGCCGGGGCAGACGTAGATAACGTCTCCCGGCGCTAGTCCCTGTAGCTTCGGGATTAAGAATAGAGCTACGGTATCCCCTGCCTGATCGTAAGAGGCGACTAAAAGGGGGCTTCCGGGGTTGTGGACGGTGTGAGTGGGAGCTCGATCCATCCAACCAGCAGCCCCGGGAAGGCCGGCGATGTGTGCGTGGCCGCATGTCGCTGTAAGCATCGGAAGGTGCAGGAGAGCAAAGCTGCTCTCCCGAAGATGGGCCCGTTCTGGGGCGTCGCGCGTGGAGGACACCGGTGCGTTCCGCCGGAGATCCCGGAGTCCTCCCCAAGCGCAGTGGCAGCCACCGAGGGGGTTTTAGTGCGGTCAAATCCCACATAACCCGGTACTCTCTCCCAAGGTGCCGGGTACCTTTTGAAGGTTACCCCCCCGACAACAAAAAAAAGCTGCAACACATTTTCAACTGTTCAGATGAAACCTTGCAATTAGGTTATTTTAGAATTGATAACTTATCCTTAGTTATCGCAGTCGCAACGTATAACATTTTATAGTCTGTGATCTTCCATCAAACTTACAAATGCATCCATCATTACTTTTTATTCTTATTATTATTATTTGTTTATGAAGTACAAGCTTTAAAAGCATTCGTGTTTTCTTTACAGAGGATTTTTGATTTTGGATTTTGGATTGAGGATTTTTGATCTAATCTTATTGAAGAGCCTACCTTCAATAAGATTAGATCAAAAGTTAGTTTCATGATGTTTCTATAGGTGAAAAATGAGATTTTCGATTTTTTGCGATCAGGTAAATCTCATTATGGTCAAGCTTTTAATTATAAAAAAAACGGGTTGCACTCCGGTAGTGCCGGCAGAAGTGAAAACTTGAACATTAACGTTGTGCATTTTTGATATTTTGGAATGGTTAGGGAATAACTTCGCACGAATTGCTTTTATTATCAGTATTAAATTATTTTTCATCTAGTAGTTTCAGTAGGTTTTCATCCAGTATTTTTATAAAGTACACGCTCATTTTCTTTAACTATTTCTTCGTCACTTTTTTATTAATAGATGCACTTTGTTCAATGTCCATATTTTAAATACTTGATATAAACGAATTTTACAAGTCGAGCCTTCATCAGCTGTCGGAGGAGGGGTCTCCGTCTTACGAATATTAGAACAGGCCACGTGTCCTGACGCGAGTTTAACATTTTTTAACCATCCCAAAAAAAGTGCACAACGCCGCTAAAGAAGTATTCACTTCAAAAATGTGTCTCGCTGTAATATACCTTATACCTAATTTTCTGTCCTATCTATTTTCCTATATGACCATAATGTTAAGAGCTCTCATTCATATTTTCTGTATTCTTAGACTTTCTGAACTATAACACATATGCAGAATAGGTATACTTTTTTATAGTTTTAGCTTAAAGACACAGGCAGAAATTGCCACGTTCCGTTTTATAACTAAGAAAAGATTCTGTAAAAAGCAAAGAGAAAGTCTTAAAGTAAAGGCAAATCATGCTATCTCCGCGCTCTCGTATGTAAACCATTTTCTGTTTATGCACGAGATGGGGGAATAACTTTTCTTATTTCCTTTGTTCCACAAGCAACAGTCGCACATGCTGCGGCGTTATCCTTTAGATAAATTCATGAGGAAAACTCGCTTTGCAAGGATTTTCTACTAGATTATCCATCGAAAACTCATCTGGGGTCAGCCCTCGTTATGTGTGCGGGGTTTGCGAAATAAATTATTTCTTGAAAGGACTTTATCCCCAATCTCGGAGGAAATACGTATAAAATCTTGCTGGAAATTGGGTGAAATATAGCGCAGTTTCAACCAGAGTTAAATTTAAATGAAATTTTCCTTTCCATCCTTTTGGATTCGACGTGCTTCTTAACAGTTTTTAGGTTGACAGGTAAATGACAGATACTATGCGATATCATCTTTATAAGTATGTGTACTTCTTCTGTACGTGTGTTGACACTAGTTGACACTAGCTGACAATGAACTCCTCCTAAACGGCTGGACTTAATGTATTTTTTGTGTGTGTTCAAGTGGAATCGAGTATGGTTTAGATTCGCAATGCGGTCCACTGGAAAATGTTTTTTTAACATTTTATTTATTTATTTAGTTTTCCCAAATAAATTGTACCTACCTGTCAAACGTTTGTATTTCGTGCCGTGTCGTTGTAATCTTTGACACAGTCAGAATAACAGGAAAGTTCGTATGTCATTATTTGTTTTATATTTTTGTTTGACAGTAACATGAAATCTCTTTAAGATACTAAGAAAACAATCCTCGTTCAATACTTTTAAGGCAGGACAATGTTTGCATGGCCCACTGGTATATAATGTAGGTATGGTATATAATATTTTATGTAATTCCTAATATAATAATGCTTTGAATTCAATATGTTATTGTTTTTAAAATACTAGCAAATGGTTCAGGCTTTACGCTTTCATGGAGAGTAAACATCTCCTATAAAAAGAATTGCCAAAGTTTTTCGCGAAAATTTGAATAGAAAAAGTTTTAACAAAAGGATATCACGACTTTCCAAAATGCCAGATGAGCGTCGAATATTTTAAAATGTCCTCGGTCGGTGTAACATTTGCATGTCCCTAAAAAGGAAATTGCGGTAAAAAATCTGTAAAAATATATCGTTAATAGGTACAGGTACATAAAATTAGATTTTGTAAATTATTTTGATATAGTAATATACCACATCCACCAACTCGCATTGGAGCAGCGTAGTGGAGTAAGCTCCAGGCCTCCCCAATAATAATGAAACACCGTGCCTAGCAGTGGGATCAAAAAGGGTTGAAGCCAACCATACACCATATTAAGAGTTAAATAATATCTTTTAATGCTCACACACAATATTTATGGTACCTACTGAATTTCGAACATCCTTTTTACTCCGGGGATTATCCTCTGCTGTTTTCCACGAAAGTCTTTATTAAACATTTATCCATACTAACATATAAGTTCGAAAGTAACTCTGTCTGTCTGCTACGCTTTCCCGCTTAAATTACTGAACCGATTTTAATTAAATTTGGAACATAGATAGAGTGGACCTTGGGAAAGGATATATGATTGTTTTTATCCTATACCTATACCGGGTGAACGCGGGTGAGACCGCTGGCTCGACTAGTCTATAATATAAAAATGAATCGCAAAATGTGTTGGTAAGCGCATAACTCAACAACGCCTAGACCAATTTGGCCAATTGTTTTTTTTAAATGTTCGTTGAAGTTCAAGGATGGTTTTTACGGCGAGAAAAATTCGAATAATTGCCGGAAAACCATAAACAGCCCTTTTCTTTTTCCCATACAAATGTTATCTAACTAAAACGTAGTCAATTTGAGCTTTATTGCTATTGTATAAAGTTCATATTAAATTACAAGCACTCACTGTTGTCTTAGCAATGTAGGTGTGTTCCTAACGTCAAAGATCATATCTATCAAAACAGTGTGCGTGTGTGCGTTGGAGCACAGAATACATCATTGGAGGAGTTTAATGTCGCATAGTATAATGTTATACAGCTTATAGCCTTCCCTAATAACTGGACTATTCAACACAAAAAGAATTTTTCAATTCGAACCAGTAGTTCATGAGATTAGCGTGTTCAAACAATCAAACATCCACGCGGACGAAGTCGCGGACGGCCGCTATCCCTACTAATATTATAAATTCGAAAGTAACTCTGTCTGTCTGTCTGTTACGCTTTCTCGCTTAAACTAATGAACCAATTTTAATGAAATTTGGAACACAGATAGAGTGGACCTTGGGAAAGGACATAGGATGGTTTTTATCCTACGGGTACCTATAAAACAGGTCCACGCGGGCGAAGCCGCTGGCGGAAGGCTAGTTTATAATAATTTTATATTATGTAACTTACCTTTATTTTTTTAATCCACCGTAACTTCGAAATCCCTGAAATGACTTGCATTTATACGTAGGTATCCATACATAAAATCAGTGACACAGGGTATGATTAAAAAAACCTTAGTACAGATGGAGGTGTCTAATTGTCGTCATGTTTTCAATGAATGATAAAGACAGAATTAACGACAGAAATAGGTGCGACGGTAGTACTTCCTCTCGCAAACTACCACTACCATACATTTAGAAAATTCTTGATTTAAATTCGACACCAGTACTTTAAAAGCCAAACGGATAGTAGACATGTATTTTCCTGCGTAGGAAGCTCTGGAAGAACTCATTTCCGTTGTTTGGCGACAAAATATACATAATGGTATTCTTAACACCTCGAGTATGTGACATAGTGACATCGTGACATTGTTAACTAGATATAAGTATGGTACATTGAGTTCCGTACGTCTAAAGAAAATACGGACATTATTAACTACTGTCTAGTATTTGTGTCCATTGTTCTGTCACATTTTGCACAGGAAAGCCTGTTAAGTTCCCAGGGGAAAATGTTAAAGTTTGACAACCAGTAACTAAAGTTATAGTTTTCGAAGCTTAAATGCATTTGCTTCTTGTCCATACAACCTAATCTCGACCTGAGCCCTTAGTATAACTTTGTAAACGTTACTACTGCGTCCGAGTTAAAATTGGACAGATAGATCTTAAGTTAAAAGGAATAAGGTTGATAATTAAATTCTTAACGCAAACGCGTTAGTAACGTTTTCGCGTGTGCAGACTTACACTAAGGCTGGTCTGACATAACGTAGTCCATGTCGCTTAAGTCCTACGGGCACTTGGAGCCATGTACTTTGAAAGTTTTTTTCTCAGTACTTATCCTCCTGCTGGGCACCAGTGTCCTTTATGAATTGAGAGTGGTTGACACCATATTAGGTTAGATAAAAAATACTTTGCAGCAATCCGCAATCAGAACGTATGATGGTGTGTACTTTTTTCTTCCAATCGCACCTCCCTCCCTCCTACGTAGGATATATATCATATGTGTGTTGGCTGTCAGATTATTGACGATGTGCATGTGCACATACATGCAACAATAAAAAAATATACACCAACATACGTACCACCACCAACATAATATGTTTCGCCCCAAACAGAGCATCATCAGAGTTATTGACTCTACGAAGATTACTCGCAAAGTAACCGTTGTACCATAAAGATCACAGTCCACCACGCTTGTGGACTACAGTGCTGCACAATTGCAGCTTGGTAATAGTTATGCCTTCGGGATTTTCTTTGTGTTACCTCTCAGGCATGTACTATACACTGGTAATGGATTTGTTAGATTACCGTGTGATATTAAATTTTCTACGAATTATGTTTTATGCTTGGCCCTTCTATATAAACCCTTTTCCATTGGCTGTCAGATTATTGACAATTGCTTTTAGTTTGTTCCGATAACTTTTGCAGAAAGTACTTAATAATAAAATACGTTTCGCTCCCGACTCTCGGATTTCCTCGACACTTTATTTATTTCATTGTTTTTGCCAATAAATTGTAAAGAAGTACAACTTATAGGATTAAAATAGACTTAAGTTTTCTTCCCATATTTATAGTATGATTCACTTTTGTGTTTATGCTTTCCATTATCTCCTTAACCACACAACTGATTTTGTTTTCTCGTGGTAAAAAATCGAATAAGTAAAATAAGGTATAATGTCATAATATAACGCTTCACACTCATAGCCCCACAGTAGGGTAGATATACCCTGTGTCGTGGGTACCATAGGCACATACAAAGACAGAAACACAAACACCCAGACCGAGAACAGAAATTTAAACTCATCATTCAAATTTCTATTTCGCCGGGAATCGAACCCGGGACCCTTCGATTGGCAGTCCGGCATGGTAACCATTACGCCACGCAGGTCGTCAATGTCATATGTCATATGTCAATCGTATATGTCAATCGTATATGTCAAGTCAGCAAAAAATTAACTTTACTACGTATCATAATATAATTTACAATATGTATGTATCGTACATACCACAGAATGCAAAAGCAAAAGATAAATTGTTTTTAGCTAGAAGTGCCTGTCGGGCATCGAACACGTCTCTGGCGTGGTTTGGAATGCAGTAACCCTTTTTTGCAATTCACTTGCTGGTTACGGATCTCGGACATTATTGGGAAGGCTTACTCCACCAAGCTGCTCCTATGCGGGTTTAAGGAGTTGTGGGTTAGTGACTAACACATAGTTGTGTAAACCACCCATAAGGTCTAAAGATTTAAAGATTGCTATATAACGATAACAACATCATTTGTTTGAACCATTTAAACGGCGGATGACGTTTGACGGCGTTCTATGAGTACGCCACAATATTATCACTACTCCCCCAAAACATGTTAGGAAGAGTCATATTTTTAGTGTATATTTAAGTTGATTATACATGAAAATACAGATACCGAGCTCCCACTCTCACCGCCCACAACCTCGCCCGCTTTGAGACGCCTCTTATGATCAGGGCAGGGGATACCGTAGCTCTACCCTTAATCCCGAAGCTACAGGGACTATCCCTAAAACCCGTAGGGTACTAAATTTCATAAAAATCATTTGAACCGTTTCAAAGATTCAGATTATGTATAATGAGTTACATATATACAAGAATTGCTCGTTTAAATATATAAGATATAGGTCTCGTTATAAAATAAAAATAAAACAAAATATCAGACAGGTTAAAAAGCGCCTCCTGTCTAGTCTCTATTTGAACATGTTATTTGTCCTCGAAATTCAATTTATGCGAGTACCTACGCGTAGTTTAAGTACGGAGCCCGCATGGTGCCCATACATAAGTTATGACCAAACTGGCAAAGTTTTCTGTTTGCTAATGCACTGTTTGTCTTACAGTTGGGCATTATTCGAATGTAACTACTGCTTGGATTACAATTTACTTAGGGTTTGGCTGGCTTTGGAAATTTGCGAGATTGTTAAAATCTAGTTAAGGTATTACGTGCTCTGGTAATCTTGTTATTTAGTTTTGATATGAACGTCTAATGCTAGAAGGTTACATTAATTATCACCGTGGCGACGCGTTACGCCACGTATAGCTCCATCTTGATTGACTTATTCAAAACGACGACTAGTCATCTGGAGTTGTTAATAAATAATGTAGTTTAAAAAACTAAAAAACACGCTTGCATGGTGTCAATAGTATCTTAAAAACCACCCCACGCTTTATTTACAGTAATATACATTTTCTTCTTATTTTTTTAGTTTTTAGTTCGTATTTTCTCAAAAGCGTGTTTTTTAGTTTTTTAAACTACATTATTTATTTTTAATTTTTTAGTTGGATTTTTATTCTCATATTATTGCATTGTCATCGGCCCTTGACCCCTATGCAAATTTTCAAGTTAACCAGAAAATTATATAAATTAACAAAAATCATATTTTGCAAATTGAAAAATGGAATAATTTTATCAAATTAGTGTATTGTCATCGGTCCTCAATAAATCTACAAAGTTTGAACGAAATCTGGCCGTTTAAAGTGGGTCAAAATCGCGCCCAAAGAAGTCGGTTACAAACATACAAACATACAGGTGAAGCTAATAAAAAGCGTGTAAAAAGAACACGCGTTAAAGGTGTAGAATGATTTCTATCATTTAGTTGTTAGATGTAATGTTTTATTTCAAAACAATTTGAATGTTTCAGGCAGTAGTTTGCGATAGTCTTCGTATATACACGCTTGATTTAGATTACACTGCAATTCCTACTTAGTGTGAAGCGCACATACGAGTAGGTTCTGTAGGTTCGGGATTAAGAATAGAGCTAAGGTATACCCTTCCTGATCGTAAGAGGTGACTAAAAGGAGTCTTCCGGGGTTGCGGACGGAGAGAGTGGGAGCTTGACCCATCCAGCCAGCAGCCCCGGGAGGCACGGCGGTGTGTGCGTGGCCGCATACCGCTGTGAACACTTGAAGGTGCAGGAGAGCACATCTGCTCTCCCGAAGATGAGCCCGTTGCAATGAGCGAAGGGGCGCCGCGCGTGGAGGACACCGGTGCGTTCCAATGGAGATCCCGGAGTCCTCCCAAGCACAGAGGCAGGCCACCGAGGGGGTTTTAGTGCGGTCAAATCCCACATAACCCGGTAATCTCTCCCAAGTTCTGGGGCTTTTGAAGGTTTCCCCTCCCCTGATACCAAAAAAAGGCCTACGGTATAGCTAAGTGAACCGTACAAATATTTAAATGTACATACTTTTTGACGTGACAACGTCTTATAATTAGATGGAGCTGGCTGCACGCACGAAAAAACCTGACTCATGCGGCGTTACCTCTTAGTATAATCCTTTTATCTATGGTTACCTCGCTCTGAGGCGTTCCATTTAATGCTTGAAGTGCAAGCGAGAGCGCGGAACGAGCGACAAAGAGGCACAATCGGCCTCTGCGTTCGGCAGCGTTCGACATATTCTGTCTTTCTCCTACTTGAGTGAGCGATGCGTCCGCGTGGACAGCTGCTATACAATAATACATTTACATGTTTTCGTCAAGTATGAAGTGCAGTAAAAAGTGATCAATGCAGTGAAAGGTGTCAATAGTGTATAGCAACAAGTATTTTCTTAAGACGTTGTCACGTTCAACTATCGTCAGTAAATCGACTTTACAGACAACCGATTTTTTAAAACTCAGCTTAACGTTAACGTAAACGGGCACCTAAAGGCGATGAACGCGAAAAATTTGTATTCGTAACATGAAATAAATATTTTTTCTTTTTTTTTTTCAAATCAATACGCGGTTGTAGATATGATGTGTGCCGCTAACGGTAAAGATTTTTATGTGCGTTTTCATGCTTCACGGCCTCCAACTGTTTACCAACTCGCATTGTAACAATGTGGCGAAGTAAATTTAAAAAAATATAAATATAAATAAAATTACATCGCAGGGCCCAGTATTGAGACGCAAAAAAGTGGTATCGACTTATTAACAGAGAAGAAATCACTTGTGTTTCGTTAAAAAAGTAGAGTTTCCGGTCGGTTAGAAATTGGTTACATTGTTCCCGTGCAGGACTGCCGTTTGAAACGTCCTGGGAGTTCCAGAAAGGCTGAAATTTCAGTGATTTGTTCGAGTCGCTTTCTTTCTTTGAATTTGTATGGATCAACCAATTAAATGATACCGTTGCACCAATCTGCCCTTAACCAATTTTTTGTGTTTCGCCACACAAAATAATATGCTATTGTATCGGAGATAGAAGCGCGAAGAAATTGAAGCGCGCATGGCCTGGCGGCTAGCGTAGAAAGCAAGCGATCTATGCAGCTGAGCCAAACGGGCGCGGTCGGGTGTGAGATAGGTGACCGCTAGTGGCAAAAAATTTCATGCGCGTTTCCGTGCTTCGGAGGGCACGTTAAGCCGTCGGTCCCGGTTGTTGTCGATAGATAACAGTCGTCAAACCTTGTCGGAGGCCTTATGGGCGGTTTGAAAACATCCGACAGCGGGTTGGCCACTAACCCGCATCTCCACCAACCCGCATTGGAGCAGTGTGGTGGAGTAAGCTCCAGGCCTCCTCAATAAGGGGGAGAGACCCGTGCCCAGCAGTGGGACGCAAAAAGGGTTGCAGCCATCGGAGATAATCAGACGGAAATATTGGTCTGACCCTTTCTTAATTCCAGCACAGTTGGCGAAAAAGGAATATTTACGGCTATATTACGGCCTTACCGAAAAACTCTTTTCTCAACATATCAAGTTAAGGCGGCGATAACAACCTTAAATCTTCCAAAGTACAAAAACTAACCACTAGCCTCGTTCTTATATTCATAGGCCAATAAAATTCATGGGAAAACGAGCAAAGAATAAACCGGCAACGTAAACATAGAACAATAAAGGGTTTGTGGGCAGAACGCGCTTTGTAACTGTCTTACTACGTGCGACTAAATATTATTTATTAGCGTTAGTTACAAAAAAATAACAAAAAAGAAGGAACATGAATAAAAGTTGAAAACCCCATTGCAAAGTACGTAATACTAAAAATATTATCAGTCTTTTGTTCTCAAGCTTTTCGTAGCATCAAGAAAGATAACTTGAAAATCTGTATCAACTCCGTTTACAAAAACGACGCTTGAATGGATTTCAAAGTGAAGGAATTCGATAAGCAGACGTTACATTATAGGTTTAGTACAAAGTTTATTACAAATCATTCAATACCATATGACTGCATGCAAACCTTTTTCGCGTCACATTGTTGGGCACGGGTCTCTTCCCCATTGGGGAGGCGTGGAGCTTACTCCACCACGCTCCTCCATAATGAGAATGGTTATTTTAAAAATGTCGTAATTTATAAGTTATGCCACTAATTGAAAGAACAATTTTTAGGGTTCCGTAGGCAAGTGGCAAAAAACGGTACCCTTATAGATTCGTCATGTCTGTCCATCTGTCCGTCCGTTTGTCACAGACACTTTTTTCCGAAACTAAGAACTATACTGTTAAAACTTGGTAAGTAGATGTATTCTGTGAACCGCATTAAGATTTTTACGCAAAAATAGAAACAAAGAACAATAAATTTTGGGGGTTCCACATACTTATAATTGAACTCAATTTTTTTTTCATCAGACCCATCCGAGTGGAACTCTATGGATAGGTCATCAAAAATGATATTGAGGTTTCTAACATCATTTTTTTTCTAAACTTAATAGTTTATTATATCTTGGGATCGCATGTATTCTTACAGTGGAACACAACGTAAACAGAACGTAAAGGGTTTGTGGGCGGAATATGTTTACGGCGGTCGTTGAAACCACGCAGCACGCCGTGTTTACGCGAAATGCCACTACGACTTGGAGCTCAGGTGTCGTAAGCCATGAATATATTGTATGGATAAACTGTAATTTATGCCACAAAATTCTTTCATCGTTCTTTTGTAGCTGTATGGGATGTTTTCGTTGGCCATTTTTTGACTCCAGTATTAGACGGTTCCGGCAGCCCATGGACATTTGTATTCATATTTAAACAAGTTTTGTCTTAAATCTTATGAGGTTACCATAAGCTCTGAAACTGCGAACGATTAACGCTATTAGCGGAATTTTACTAACATTAACGTGACATCGTCTTATAGTTCGATGGAGAGACGGCTGCACGCGCGAAAAAACTCATGCGGCGTTACCTCGCTCTGAGGCGTTCCATTTAAGGCTTGAAATGAAAACGAGAGCGCGGAACGAGCGATAGACACAATCGGCCGCCGCGTTCGGCAGCGTTCGACATCTGTCTCTCTCCTACTTGAGTGAGCGATGCGTCCGCGTGGACAGCTGCTATACAATAATACATTTACATATTTTCGTCACTACTGCGTCCGAGTTAAAATTGGACAGATAGATCTTAAGCTAAAAGGAATAAGGTTGATAATTAAATTCTTAACGCAAACGCGTAGTAACGTTTTCGCGTGTGCAGACTTACACTAAGGCTGGTCTGACATAACGTAGTCCATGTCGCTTAAGTCCTACGGGCACTTGGAGCCATGTACTTTGAAAGTTTTTTTCTCAGTACTTATCCTCCTGCTGGGGACCAGTGTCCGTCCTGAATTGAGAGTGGTTGACACCATATTAGGTTAGATAAAAAATACTTTGCAGCAATCCGCAATCAGAACGTATGATGGTGTGTACTTTTTTCATGCAATCGCACCTCCCTCCTACGTATGATATGTTTCTTACGTGTGTTGGCTGTCAGATTATTGACGATGTGCAAGTGCACATACATGCAACAATAAAAAATATACACCAACATACGTACCACCACCAACACGTGTTTCGCCCCAAAACAGAGCATCACCAGAGTTATTGACTCTACGAAGATTACTAGCAAAGTAACCGTTGTGCCATAAAGACCACAGTCCACCACGCTTGTGGACTACAGTGCTGCACAATTGCAGCTTGGTAATAATTATGCCTTCGGGATTTTCTCTGTGTACCTCTCAGGAATGTACGATACACTGGTAATTGATTTGTTAGATATACCGTGTGATATTAAATAGGAAGCTTTCATTTTTTACGAATTATGTTTAACTATATATATATTATAAACCCTTTTCCATTGGCTGTCAGATTATTGACAATTGCTTTTAGTTTGTTCCGATAACTTTTGCAGAAAGTACTTAATAATAAAATACGTTTCCCTCCCGACTTTCGGATTTCCTCGACACTTTATTTATTTCATTGTTTTTGCCAATAAAATGTAAAGAAGTACAACTTATAGGATTAAAATAGACTTAAGTTTTCTTCCCATATTTATAGTATGATTCACTTTTGTGTTTATGCTTTCCATTATCTCCTTAACCACACAACTGATTTTGTTTTCTCGTGGTAAAAAATCGAATATGTAAAGTAAGGTATAATGTCATAATATATGTCAATCGTATATGTCAAGTCAGCAAAAAATTAACTTTACTACGTATCATAATATAATTTACAATAGGTATGTATCGTACATACCACAGAATGCAAAAGCAAAAGATAAATTGTTTTTAGCTAGAAGTGCCTGTCGGGAATCGAACACGTCTCTGGCGTGGTTTGGAATGCAGTAACCCTTTTTTGCAATTCACTTGCTGGTTACGGATCTCGGACATTATTGGGAAGGCTTACTCCACCAAGCTGCTCCTATGCGGGTTTAAGGAGTTGTGGATTAGTGACTAACACATAGTTGTGTAAACCACCCATAAGGTCTAAAGATTTAAAGATTGCTATATAACGATAACAACATCATTTGTTTGAACCATTTAAACGGCGGATGACGTTTGACGGCGTTCTATGAGTACGCCACAATATTATCACTACTCCCCCAAAACATGTTAGGAAGAGTCATATTTTTAGTGTATATTTAAGTTGAGCTCCCACTCTCACCGCCCACAACCTCGCCCGCTTTGAGACGCCTCTTATGATCAGGGCAGGGGATACCGTAGCTCTAGCCTTAATCCCGAAGCTACAGGGACTATCCCTGAAACCCGTAGGGTACTAAATTTCATAAAAATCATTTGAACCGTTTCAAAGATTCAGATTATGTATAATGAGTTACATATATACAAAAATTGCTCGTTTAAATATATTAGATATAGGTCTCGTTATAAAATAAAAATAAAACAAAATATCAGACAGGTTAAAAAGCGCCTCCTGTCTAGTCTCTATTTGAACATGTTATTTGTCCTCGAAATTCAATTTATGCGAGTACCTACGCGTAGTTTAAGTACGGAGCCCGCATGGTGCCCATACATAAGTTATGACCAAACTGGCAAAGTTTTCTGTTTGCTAATGCACTGTTTGTCTTACAGTTGGGCATTATTCGAATGTAAGTAGTTCGAATGTAAGCAGTAGTGCTTGGATTACAATTTACTTAGGGTTTGGCTGGCTTTGGAAATTTGCGAGTTTGTTAAAATCTAGTTAAGGTATTACGTCAATAGGTTTTGATATGAAAGTCTAATGCTAGAGGGTTACATTAATTATCACCGTGGTCACGCGTTTACGCCACGTATAGCTCCATCTTGATTGACTTATTCAAAACGACGACTAGGTACGGAGTCATCTGTAGTTGTTAAAAAGAACACGCGCTGAAGGTGTAGAATGATTTCTATCATTTAGTTGTTCGATGTAATGTTTTATTTCAAAACAATTTGAATGTTTCAGGCAGTAGTTTGCGATAGTCCACGTTTATACACGCTTGATTTAGATTACACTGCAATTCCTACTTAGTGTGAAGCGCACATACGAGTAGGCCTGCGGTACAGCTAGTCCCTGTAGGTTCGGGATTAAGAATAGAGCTAAGGTATACCCTTCCTGATCGTAAGAGGTGACTAAAAGGAGTGTTCCGGGGTTGCGGACGGAGAGAGTGGGAGCTTGACCCATCCAGCCAGCAGCCCCGGGAGGCACGGCGGTGTGTGCGTGGCCGCATACCGCTGTGAACACTTGAAGGTGCAGGAGAGCACATCTGCTCTCCCGAAGATGAGCCCGTTGAAATGAGCGAAGGGGCGCCGCGCGTGGAGGACACCGGTGCGTTCCAATGGAGATCCCGGAGTCCTCCCAAGCACAGAGGCAGGCCACCCAGGGGGTTTTAGTGCAGTCAAATCCCACATAACCCGGTAATCTCTCCCAAGTTCTGGGGCTTTTGAAAGGTTTCCCCTCCCCTGATACCAAAAAAAGAACTACGGTATAGCTAAGTGAACTGTACAAATATATAAATGTACATACTTTTTGACGTGACAACGTCTTAATTAGATGGAGCTGGCTGCACGCACGAAAAAACCTGACTCATGCGGCGTTACCTCTTAGTATAATACTTTTATCTATGGTTACCTCGCTCTGAGGCGTTCCATTTAATGCTTGAAGTGCAAGCGAGAGCGTGGAACGAGCGACAAAGAGGCACAATCGGCCTCCGCGTTCGGCAGCGTTCGACATCTGTCTCTCTCCTACTTGAGTGAGAGATGCGTCCGCGTGGACAGCTGCTATACAATAATACATTTACATGTTTTCGTCAAGTATGAAGTGCAGTGAAAAGTGATCAATGCAGTGAAAGGTGTCAATAGTGTATAGCAACAAGTATTTTCTTATGACGTTGTCACGTTCAACTATCGTCAGTAAATCGACTTTACAGACAACCGATTTTTTAAAACTCAGCTTAACGTTAACGCAAACGGGCACCTAAAGGCGATGAACGCGAAAAATTTGTATTCGTAACATAAAATAAATATTTTTTCTTTTTTGACGTGATAACGTCTTTAAAATCGTTTTAGTCGGGTGACATGTTCAGAAACTTGTGTCACACCAAAACCTCACGAGGACCGATCTCCCGTCTCATCTCGAGCGCTGCCAGTCATTCCGTGAAACTTGTCACGCGGAATCCTCACGAGCGGAGGCTGGCATAGCGTTCGAGTGAGTGGACCGATCTTCCGTCTCTCTCACTCTAGCGGCATACAAACGAATGGAGATTTTCTCGTGCGGACGTTATCACGTAAACATCTCGATCGTAAACCTACTTTACAAACAATTTGCCGTTTTTTTTCAAATCAATACGCGGTTGTAGATATGATGTGTGCCGCTAACGGTAAAGATTTTTATGTGCGTTTTCATGCTTCACGGCCTCCAACTGTTTACCAACTCGCATTGTAACAATGTGGCGAAGTAAATTTAAAAAATATAAATATAAATAAAATTACATCGCAGGGCCCAGTATTGAGACGCAAAAAAGTGGTATCGACTTATTAACAGAGAAGAAATCACTTGTGTTTCGTTAAAAAAGTAGAGTTTCCGGTCGGTTAGAAGGTGGTTACATTGTTCCCGTGCAGGACTGCCGTTTGAAACGTCCTGGGAGTTCCAGAAAGGCTGAAATTTCAGTGATATGTTTGAGTCGCTTTCTTTCTTTGAATTTGTATGGATCAACCTTAGAATTAAATGATACCGTTGCACCAATCTGCCCTGAACCAATTTTTTGTGTTTCGCCACACAAAATAATATGCTATTGTATCGGAGATAAAATATTGGTCTGACCCTTTCTTTGTTCCAGCACAGTTGGCGAAAAAGGAATATATTACGGCTATATTACGGCCTTACCGAAAAACTCCTTTCTCAACATATCAAGTTAAGGCGGCGATAACAACCTTAAATCTTCCAAAGTACAAAAACTAACCACTAGCCTCGTTCTTATATTCATAGGCCAATAAAATTCATGGGAAAACGAGCAAAGAATAAACCGGCAACGTAAACATAGAACAATAAAGGGTTTGTGGGCAGAACGCGCTTTGTAACTGTCTTACTACGTGCGACTAAATATTATTTATTAGCGATAATTACAAAAAATATAACATAAAAGGTACATAGATAAAAAAATAAAACCCCATTGCAATCTTCGTTCTACTAAAAATATCATGCTTTTCTTTATAATCTTTTCGTAGCATCAAGAACGATAACTTGAAAATCTGTATCATCTCCGTTTACAAAAACGACTCTTGAATAGAATTCAAAGTGAAGGAATTCGATAAGCAGACGTTACATTAATAGGTTTAATACAAAGTTTGTTTGACCTAAACATTCAATACCATATAACTGCATGCAACAACAACAACATTTTCCGCGTCACATTGTTGGGCACGGGTCTCTTCCCCATTGGGGAGGCGTGGAGCTTACTCCACCACGCTCCTCCATAATGAGAATGCTTATTTTAAAAATGTCGTAATTTACAAGTTATGCCACTAATTGAAAGAACTATTTTTAGAGTTCCGTAGGCAAGTTCCGTAGGAATAGTTTGCGCGAGAGACACTTCCAAAGTGGTAAAATGTGTGTACCCTTTAACTTCCAAAATAAGATAATGATAAAACTAAAAGAAATATGTGATGTAGGTACCATGCATAGGTACTTCCACCGAAAATTGGTTTGAATGAGATCTAGTTAGTAGTTTTTTTAATACGTCATAAATCGTAAACCGCTATTTACCATTCATTCAATCAACTCAAACATTAAAGGAACATTTAATTTATATTATGTTACTTGCTGCTACGGAACCCTTCATAGACGAGTCCGACTCGCATTTGGCCGCTTTTCTTTATATCTTGGGATCGCATGTATTCTTACAGTGGAACACAACGTAAACAGAACGTAAAGGGTTTGTGGACGGAATATGTTTACGGCGGTCGTTGAAACCACGCAGCACGCCGTGTTTACGCGAAATGCCACTACGACTTGGAGCTCAGGTGTCGTAAGCCATGAATAAATTGTATGGATAAACTGTAATTTATGCCACAAAATTCTTACATCGTTCTTTTGCTATTGTATGGGATGTATTCGTTAGCCATTTTTTGACTCCAGTATTAGACGGTTCCGGCAGCCCATGGACATTTGTATTCATATTTAAGAGGCCGTAAACAAAATTTTGCTGATTTCGCTGATTTAGCTCATTTTATACAGGAGATTTTGCAGTTAAAATACAGTATTTCCATAAGTTTTATTGCACAATATGACTGATCATTTCAGCAATGAACTATTAAATGAACCACTTTTTAATTTTTATTTCGTTATTTTGCTTAATAGACCTGAAAACGGTGATAGTTTTGTAAATATTACTGTAATATGTATAGAATATCACATATTTCTGGATCATTTTAAAGTCTAAACAGATCGAAAAAATGCCATGTATTGCTGTAAAAATCACATACATAGTGTATGAGCCACTTTTTGCTACTATCATACAAAAAATATTAGTAAAAAAACATTAAACTTAGTAAATTTTTAAAGAAAATGGGCCAGAAATTGCATTTGATTTTGGCAAAATGGAATAATCTTTCGTAAAATTTATTTGACATAAATACTTTTCAGTTTATAATCAATCCGTTTCCTTAAAAAAAACATATTAATAATGATGATTCGGCATTAAACATCTTTTAAAGTAACCTAAATCTCGCATTATAATTCTTGACGCAAGCTATAAAATTGTCTAATGTATGAGATTATTAATAAAATGAAAAGTTATATTGTGCAATGATACTTGTAGAAGTACTGTAATTTATCTGCAAAATCTCATGTGTTAAATCGGGTAAATAAGCAAAATCGGCAAAATTTCGTATACGGCCCCTTAAACAAGTTTTGTCTTAAATCTTTTGAGGTTACCATAAGCTCTGAAACTGCGAACTGAATGAACTGAATTTTTCGTTTTGTTGTTAGACTTAGGACCAATTACGTGGTTATAGTGAAACAATACGGTTTGTGGCCTTTGTGGGCGGAATGTGTTTACGCGAAACGCCGATACGACTCTGAGCTCAGGTGTCTTAGCCGTGAATAAGTATGGATATCTGTTATTTATGGCGGAAAATTCTAAGAGCCTCAGTTCGTACTCACGATAAGGGATGAATGCATTATTAAGTTCTATTACATAATCGTTGAATAGCATTGAATTTGAGATGTTTTGATGTTTGAGGTTTTTCCCAACCCTATTTTAATGTTCCATTCGGGGCCTCTGATACTTTTGCTCGATCTCGAGTATGCCCTAACATAAAATAGGTTACAGGACTTCAGTGAAATGTGTAGTTAGGCATGAAAACATATGGTTTAAATGTCTATAACATTTTGTAGAAAATTTTGGCAGATGGAGAAGCTCACGACAATATGCTTTTTGATAACAAAATCTTTGGTTCCTTTCCGCCTTTTACGTTACCTTTCTAACGCGGTTGAGGCTAAGGTTGAATTACGTAAATGTAACTGTCAATTGGACCTATTTACGCAAACCGGAACCAATCCACACTCATGCCGAAATTGAGTTAAGTACACAGAAAAGCTTAAAATTGCACCTTCTATCAACCCTGTAAAGATCAAAATGATCTGACTATTTTGACAGAACAATACATTTTCATGACATGTTTACCAATCCACAAAACATCAGGTGTCTATTACATTAAACAGCTTTTTCTCAAAACTATCATCATCATCATCATGTGTGGGTTGGTTCCGGTTTGCATAAATAGGTCCAATTACACCTTTCTCCTTAAACACAATAGGACCTTATAGGCCCTATGTTAGTCACGTAGTAGTTAGCCTGATGCTTCCGGGGTTGTGGGCGGTGAGAGTGGGAGCTCAATCCATCCAGCCAACAGCCCCGGGAAGGACGGCGGTATGTGCGTGGCAACATGCCGCCGCATCGGATGGTACAGGAGACACTATTGCTCTCCAAAAGATCTGCCACCGCGCGTGGAGGACATCGGTGCGTTCCATTGGTGATCCCGGAGTCCTCCCCAAGCGCAGAGGCAGGCCACCGAGGGGATTTTAGTGCGGTACAAATATCCGATATCCTCTCTCAAGGTGCCGGGTACCTTTTGAAGATTTAACACCACCGATAACAAAAAAGGCCCCTGTGTACTGTGTAATAGTACATATTCTTCAATATGTCGAGTGACTGTCCTGCCCGTTTGATTTGCTCCTATATTTTGAAATGAAAAGAAATATATTGAAACCGCAAGCAATAAAGTGTCTGGGTAAAACCCGTTTACGGCGGTTGTTGAGACCGTAAATAAGAATAACGCGTTTTACGCGAAAACCGTTAATACTATATGGTGCCCAGGTGGATAATATCATGAATAAAGTTTATGGCGCTCTATTGTTTATGGTCTGGATTTATTTTTTAATGTTACAAATGAGGTCTTTACTGTTCGTAAATTCATTTCATGATGATATGTAGGCAATATTATTTTCATGGCGTATTAATATTTCTTGTCTTTTTTCAGGTAAGCTTGAATACACGGCAAAACATATATAAGGCAAAACATATAATAAGAAGCAAATTTACATTCGTAAGTAACTTTGACTGTATTTATCAATATCATCCTTACATATTATAGTCTTTATTAACACGCTTTTATTAGCTTGACCTGTATGTATGTAACGGAATCTTTTAACTTCATTTTCACTTACTTCTAAGAGTCTGATTAACTTGAAAATCTGCACAGGGGTCAAGGGCCGATGACAATATAATAATCTCATAACTTTATAGTAAAGTCCTAACTAGGTTCGTGGCCTAAGGTACTTAATGAAATAAATTTAATATATTTAAGCGTCTGATTAACTTGAAAATTTGCACAGGGATCAAGGGCGATGATAATGCAATGATATAAAAAAATCCAACTAAAAAATTAAAAATAAATAATGTAGTTTAAAAAACTAAAAAAACACGCTTTTGTGAAAATACGAACTAGAAAGTAGAAAATAAGAAGAAAATGTATTTTACTGCAAAAAAGCGTGGGGTGGATTATAAGACACTATTGATACCAAACCATGCACCCCACGCTTTTTTTTTTACAGTAAAATACATTTTCTTCTTATTTCGTATTTTCACAAAAGCGTGTTTTTTAGTTTTTTAAACTACATTATATTTAACTTAGCTGAGTAGTCTGGTCATGAGCGATGAGCGACGGTTTTTTTTTGCAATTTGTGCAAATTTAACTTTTGTTTTTTTTTAAAGTAAACCAACATTACGTTTGTTCAGAAGAAGGTTGCGGTTTCTTTTCGCGTCGGGGTCACCAATGAGTTGTCTTCTTGCTAGGTATAGGGCTTAAATGAAAGATATAGTCCCTGTGCCTGTATTTATTTAATGCGATATTATAAGAATACAATACTGAGGACGCGGGGTGGCAATTTACGTCGAGTGCAAGGGGATAACTAAAGCATATTGCGCGTCTTGCTGACGATACATAATCGATGCTTCACATTCATAGCCCCACAGTAGGGTAGATATACCCTGTGTCTTGGGTACCATGAACACAAACAAAGACAGAAACACAAACACCCAGACCGAGAACAGAAATTTAAACTCATCATGCAAACTTCTGTTTCGCCGGGAATCGAGTCCGGGACCCTTCGATTGGCAGTCCGGCATAGTAACCATTGCGCCACGCAGGTCGTCATTGTAAGGAGAGTCCCTTACAAATTCATAGGATTGTATCATGGTTAAAAAATGTAGTAGTTTCAGAACGTACTTGAGGTCCGTGCCATATGATTTCATTCAAGAATTTAAAATTTAGTTCCCTAAACTGGAATTCCTCGTGTATTGTATATTCCATTTCTCTCCCCCGGAACACAACAAGCAATTTCGCGTGAGGCTTAAAATGAATAATGGAATGGTATTCATTAATCGTTAATTCAGTGAAAGTGCAGTTAAAACGCCTAATTGCATTCGTAGCCATTTCAGTTTGTACGTCGTAAATCTGGCAAATACGGCAACATTGTTGTAGATGAAAGCGAAAACACTGATTACAATTGAAGATTTTGCTCGGGTTATTGAACTGTTGTTGATGAGTGATTGTATCTGAGAAATGGAAATCTTTAAACGTAACTTAAAGTATATTTCTTTCGTAATAAGTTGACTAAATATTTAACTACCTCGTCCAATTAGCTTTTAATTAGCTTTGCGTAAATTGGTACTGTTTTCATATTGTAGATGCAATTCGTTGGCGCCTAATATACATATACTGATCTTATTAATGCGTCAGTTTGGAATTTTTGATAGATGTTGATGATATTGGGATGAAACATTTTGTCTGGAAAGAAAGAAAGAAAAAATATTTAGGTATTTCATATTAGGAATGCAAAATATTCGCTTAATGAATGTCATTTTTTGCCGGTCATCGCCTTTAGGTGCCCGTTTGGGCTGGATGTTGAGCTGATAGAAAAAAGGCGGAGGAAAGAAACTCCCAGCACTCTTGTAAAAAAGGTGCATAATAATATATTTGAGATAACAGAATGGCTATGGGCTGATAATGGTCACACGTGACAGCTGATCGTGGAATAGTTCATAGGCATTTTTATGCCGAAAAAATGTAATATTGCCGTGGAATAGTATAATCATAGTAAAAACTAAACTTATCCATGCGATGGCGCGCCGGATCACTAGTCTGTAAATAATTTAAAAATATACATGTAACAATATACAATGACAATAAATATAATATGATTTTGTTACAAAGATACTACCTATCATACTACTCAGTTCCATTCTCTATTAAAATAAAACAACTCGTAAATAATGCACGTGTGTACAATAAGTATATATATGCATGCTACGAAAATTCCTTTTTATAAATATTCGCACGTAGCATGTTAGTTTTTATGCAAAACGCAATATCGATTCTGTTTTATTTTATTCTTTGGATATCTGAAACAGAAATATCTAGCCGTATTGTATCCTAAAAATCCTAGCCACATAGATATTGAACATCTGTGGCATAAAAATATTCAGTGCGTTCCACCCAAATGAAAATTTTGGTTCGAAAATAAAATTCCATAGTGTTTATTTTGTTAATACAAACTTTGGCTTTTGTACTCTATAACGTTTCACACTCATAGCCCCACAGTAGGGTAGATATACCATGTGTCGTGGGTACCATGGACACATGCAATGACAGAAACATAAACACCCAGACCGAGAACAGAAATTTTAAACTCATCATTTAGAATCGAAGCCGGGACCCTTCGATTGGTACTCCGGCATGGCAACCATTGGGCCACGCAGGTCGTCAAGTTTATGATTTATTGGGGTTAGGTAGAAAGCAGCTAAATAATTGAAATAGATAATTGGGGTCTACAAAAAATGTAATGACATTTCGCTAACCGAAGAGAGCAAAACTGTGAACAGGTCCATTTTTTGCAGTAAATCAGGGTGAAAATTGAAGCCGAAGACGTCCTCGTGGTATTAAATTTAGATTTGGCAATTTAGATGACAAGGATTCCAATATGTACCTGTATACTGTATGATTTTTTGGTCAAAACAGGTAAGTTATAGCAATAAAAATATATGACAATGTTTTGTTGATAAATTGTAGGCTCATTCTTTTTCTTTGGTGCGTGGTAATAGAAACGAATGAAACCTGAATAGAACAGATACAGCAGTAAACCATAAGATTTCCTAACATGTAATCGTAATTGTAGTACCATCAAAAACTACTACACAAATACAGTCAAGCCCTAGAAAACACAGACAAAATACTAACATTAAACCTGTACAAGAAGATACTGTTCTTACATGACAATTTCCATCTTGTACGCATTAACCGCTAAGTAAACTCATTTCGTAAGTCCGATTTACCGCGGGTCGTACCTACCCCACGATGAGTCTTATTACTCTAATCCCCTGGGTGCCATGGCCTTGGGGTCGCTACCCCTCATTTAACCTTAACAATAGCGTCTGCAAGGTTCACAATGTTTTTTATTTTACGACACGTGACGCGTAGTGTTTAGAGACGTTCGTTCTATTCTATCGTAAAGATTTAAACTGTAAGCTGTAATATTATTACTATTTGCTTTTCATGCGAAAAGTAAAATAACTGGCGGTTTTACATGCCTTACAAAGGCTTAAACAATTAATACATAATAATGGATCTTTCCACGGAAGATGAGATGAATTAGATGTTTTGCCGCGGTAAAAAGTAGCAATATGGACCCGAAATATATCCAGGTGCAAATTCCATAAAATTAATAATAATAATAATAAATATCTTTGGACAATTCACACAACACCATCTGATTCCAAACTAAGCAGAGCTTGTACTATTGTAATCAGAAAGCTGATAAACATATACTTATATAATTCGAACTACATACTTAAATAGATAAATCAACACCCAGACACAGAACAAGTAGTCATGTTCGTCACAATAGAAATTTTAAGGTACTGGAGGATTTCTTATCAAACATCACATACTTACTATAAATAATACATATGTTTATAATTCGAGGTAGCTTGTTAATTTCCCTAAATAAAAACATTAGGTAAAATTTTCTTTTTATTCCTAAACTCTGTGATGTAGGCTATGATGTGAGCAATTAAAGGTTATTAGATTATTTTAGGTACCATTTAATTAAATCTTGATTGGATGATGAGAAAGAGTGTTTCGCTTAAGTTTATTTCTCGCTGTTAAATAATAATGAAACAAGTCCTTGTGATCTAGCTTTGAATAGATCTAGCACTGTTGTGAAAATAAAACTATACGTCGCACCATGTCTTTATTATATTCAACTGTGATCATGATGTGTTTTTCGAAGGAATGATCTCAACTTGTGTATTTTACTAACGTCGCATCAGTATTGGTCTAATAGTATTGCTATGCAATAATAGGTCTTTATCAACAAAAATATAAGGAAAAGTAAACGGGTATACTTCTGGATATAGTCTTGAGAACTTTCAATTTGAGATTTCTCATGTAAATAATATTGAATAACTTTTTAATACGTACGAGTATTATCACTATGTAAAACAAGAGTATAACATGTCTTCAAATTTTAACTTACAGTAATAATATTTGTCGTGTAAATTGCAATATTATAAATATATAAATAAATATATCACCACTTTAAAACTTCTTGACGTTTAAAAAAAAGTTTGGCAGAGTGATGGTTTATAGTTAGTAACTGTACACTTCAAGTTTGTATAAAAGGCCATCATCATGTGCTACAAAGTTGAACTTTGCAGAATTGCATCATAGAGAATTTCTCTTTCATAAAGATGACACATCATAGGGTAAAATAAGAAATAAAAGTAGATATGGTGGGAGAATATTCTCGTATGCTAATGATTCTTTCGAACACGGGTGAAACCCCGTACCACAGCTAGTATTGCGACTACAATATAAAACTAATTTGAAATACCAAACCACACGAATTTAATGTGTGCATTTCATTACACTTGACTTGGGGTTAAATTTGCATCTCTATGCAGAGTTGAATGTAAACACCGGAGTTTCAATACTTTGAATACGATTCATCGTCTGCTGGAATTATTGAAAATATTGTGGAGAACGCTGTGGAAAATACAGTGTATGCTTTGGTATTATGTAACACCTACCTATTTACTAAAAATGTTTTTAAATTGCTTAGGGTGTAAAGAACGTTTTAGGGGATAGTGACAGCCGAATTTTAAGAATAAGTTAGTCTGGTACTCTTCTATCATCCAAGAAAATTAATATGTGTGTACAGTACATATTTACCACTTGGTCGACGATAGTACTTCAGTGCAATGTTTTTAGTGCAAGATGATTTTTTTACATAAATAAACCGAACAAAAATGCAGACGGGCCGCGTGGTGATAAGCGATCACCGTCGCCTATATATACGGGAGCCTCCCGACCCGAGCATTACCGGCTTTGGAGGAGTGGGGAATGTGAAGGGAATCGTTTCGTTGGTGCCCCTTAGGCCCTGGCGTAGGCTTCTTAAGAGGCCGTATACGAAATTTTGCCGATTTCGCTGATGTAGCTCATTTTATCAGGAGATTTTGCAGTTAAAATACAGTATTTCCATAAGTTTTATTGCACAATATGACTGATCATTTCAATAATAAACTATTAAACGAGCCACTTTTTATTTTTATTTCGTTATTTTGCTTAATAGACCTGAAGCCGGTGATAGTTTTGTAAATATTACTGTGATAGGTATAGAATATCACATATTTCTGGATAATTTTAAAGTCTAAACAGATCGAAAAAATGCCATGAATTGCTGTAAAAATCACATACATAGTGTATGAGCCACTTTTTGCCACTCTCATACAAAAAAAAAATAGTAAAAAAACATTGAACTTAGTCAATTTTGAGAGAAAATGGGCCAGAAATTGCATTTGATTTCGCCAAAATGGAATAATCTTTCGTAAAATTTATTTGACATAAATACTCTTCAGTTTATAAACAATCCATTTCCTGAAAAAAAAAAAACTTATTAAAAATGATGATTCGGCATTAAACATCTTTTAAAGTAACCTAAATCGCGCATTATAATTCTTGACGCAAGCTATAAAAGTGTCTAATGTATTAGATTTACATTATTAATGAAGTGAAAAGTTATATTGTGCAATGATACTTGTAGAAGTACTGTAATTTATCTGCAAAATCTCATGTGTTAAATCGGGTAAATAAGCAAAATCGGCCCAAGCCGATTGTAGGACGTGGGTTGCCGGCGCGGGGGACTAAAGGGCCCCTCGGCACGGCACAGCGCATCGTTATTTTTCTCTGGCTGGCGGGACAGCCTCCCGGGTCAGAAGTGAGGCCTGACTTAGGGTCCTCAACTAGGACTAAGTTCAACCTATACGTGCAGATATTGTGGGGAGGAGAGCGAGAAACCGCGCCACCACCTTTTAAATTGTGGTGCGCTAAACCACAAACGTAGCATTCATCTAGGGAGGCACGTGCTGCTGCCAGATGAAGCCAAACAAATCACTGTCTGTAAAATCCTAGCCTTTTTCAAGGCTATCGGGTTAGACGGTGATCTGTAACCTGGTTACGAGTACAAACAATATTCATAGATTGGAGTACCCTGGGCTGATACAGCCCGAGCCTCATTATTCAAATAAATAAAAAAGGGTCCCTAACTGACCAGTGGGCGGCCAACGGACAATCTTTCCACCGAGTCTTCCTGGCCCCCGGGTCGACACGCCACGGCTCACAGGGCGAAGGAACCTTGTATCCAACGGAGGCCTAAGGATAAGGAAGAGTGTGATAGAGGTGAGTATAATGTAAGATCCGTACAAAATTTCTCAAAAGTGTGTCATGTTCACTAAAACACACTGATCCCCCGCGTATTGGACTACCAAAATCCTTCTATATTCTGACAGGTAACCAGTTTTTATTATTTGAATGGAGTAGCAGACGAGCATGCAGGCCACGTGGTGTTAAGTGGTCGCTGCAGCCTATGGACATCTGCACACAACCTCAAGCAAGCATAGGTAAGTCTTGTCTGAGGTCGTCTGTAGTTGCGCTGCTACTCCGGAGGCAGGTGGTCGCCTCATGTAAGTGTGGCCGGCAACTGCACCTGTCCACCGAAATACAATAGAATTGGTTCACGGCAGAAGTGGGTGCAGCGGTGGTACTTCCCCGGGAGAACCATAATAGTTATACCACCTACAAAAAGTTGCCCTATAGATGTCCCTATAGAATATATACTGGATATATGAGATAATGGATGTTTTTGAACTGCCGCAGATAAAGTTTAACGATTGCATTCTGTCGATAACGGTCGGGATCACGGCTGAATTGGACAAATGAACAATGAAATGTGCAAATTGTTGCCGCTAGCTACTGTTCGGCTATTGGTTGTTCTTCTTTTATATTTTAAAGTTAATTTTGATGTGTCTGAAAGTTTACAGTAAAAAACCGGCCTAGCGCGAGTCGAACTCACGCACGAAGGGTTCCGTACCATTATCTATAAAAAATCACGTTTATTGTATGGGAGCCCCCTTAAATATTTATTTTATTCTCATTGCATTAAGATTGAATGAAAGGTAAATTATGGTTTACGATTTATGACGTATTAAAAAAAACTACTTAGGTACTAGATCTCGTTCAAACCAATTTTTGGTGGAAGTTTGCATCGTAATGTACATCATATATTTTTTTAGTTTTATGATGCTCTTATTTTAGAAGTTACAGGGTTACAGGGTGGGTTACAAACATTTTACCACTTTGGAAGTGTATCTCGCGCAAACTATTCAGTTTAGAAAAAAATGATATTAAAAACCTCAATATCATTTTTGAAGACCTATCCATAGACACCCCACACGTATGGGTTTGATGAAAGAAAAAAATTTTGAGTTTCAGTTCAAGTATGGGGATTAATGGGGAACCCTCAAAATTTATTGCTTTTTTCTATTTTTGTGTGAAAATCTTAATGCGGTTCACAGAATACATCTACGTACCGAGTTTCAACAGTATAGTTCTTATAGTTTCAGAAAAAAGTGGCTGTGACGTACGGACGGACAGACAGACAGACAGACATCACGAATCCATAAGGGTTCCGTTTTTTGCCATTTGGCTACGGAACCCTAAAAGATATAGCCTTTTTTTAAATCATGCAACTGTACAGTTACGTACTCTACAGGAAGAGTAGTGAAAGGCGGGGTAAAGTGCGTTCCTTTCTATGTCTCTTTAAGATAAATACTATGATTCTGTGTAATGTACGTCTGGTATGTCTCCGGTGGGAGTTGTGTTTATCTTCCTTTATGGTAACCTAGCTCAATTTATGTTTACGTGTGGGGTTGAATCAAGTACTTTTTTATACATATTAAATTAGTTGGACTGCTCAAATCACTCATTGTCGCAGAATATAAATTACAGCAACTAGAATTATGTTTTTTACGATTATGTATTGAACATTTATGAAACGAAAGAAACTGTATTGTCGCGATGTCCGAAGATGTATTACAAATTTCCACCTGTTAGCTTCAGTAGATAATATAATTTATTGCAAATTTTTAGGATAATTATTATAATTATAATATATAAATAATAACGCTTCACACTCACAGCCCCACAGTAGAGTAGATATACCCTGTGTCGTGGGTGCCATGGACACACACAAAGACAGAAACTCAAACACCCAGACCGAGAATAGAAATTTAAACTCATTATTCAAATTTCTGCTTCGTCGGGAATCGAACCCGGGACCCTCCAATCGACAATCCGGTAACCATGACGCCACGCGGGTCGTCATTATTATTATTATTGAAGCGTAAGTCGTAAAATTTGTGAAATTAATAAAAATAAAAACACTAATTTGTAATTATACTAATCACGGTGTCGATATATTGCATACGTTATGCGATTAATTGACAGATTGAGATTTATGTAGCTTATTGTAGACTTCGCTAAAGTTCGAGATTATATCAGATCGTAGAATAAAGTTTTTGTGTTCCACTAGATATTGTACTTTAATCCATCCCCAATTTACGAAGGAGGTAGTCCCTAAACAGTAAATTCTCAAATAGCAACTACTTCTGCCAATGAACTTTAAGTCTATTAATGTGATTTAAACTTTCGCTAAAATAGGGTTAAAATTACAAGTTCCTGTATCTTCGGGATTAAGAATAGAGCTACGGTATCCCCTGCCTGATCGTAAGAGGCGACTAAAAGGGGGCTTCCGGGGTTGTGGACGGTGTGAGTGGGAGCTTAATCCGCCCAGCCAGAAGCCCCGGGAAGGACGTGGAGTGTGCGTGGCCGCATTCCGCATGCCGCCGTAAGCATCGGAAGGTGCAAGAGAGCATATCTGCTCTCCCGAAGATGGGCCCATTCTGGGCGCCGCGCGTGGAGGACACCTGTGCGTTCCACTGGATATCCCGGAGTCCTCTCCAAGCGCAAAGGCAGGCCACCGAGCGGGTTTTAGTGCGGTCAAATCCTACATAACTTGATGTCTTCTCCCTTGAAGGTTTCCCCGCCGATACAAAAAAAAGATTAAAATTACAAGAATGTAACTTCAACAGTACGCTATCGGAGACAAGTTTTACTACTAATTTGGCGATTCGGCGGCAAAACGATTTTATATTCTTTGGGCGGCTTCCTTGGCGGCGACAGTTGTGCTGGTGAAGTGGTGTGAAGACTGAACTCATAAATGTACATATACGGCTCTATCCCGGTGGTTCCAGCTCCCAGCTAAAGGTGAGTGGATATTCTTTTTAAAGTCACGCACTTTAAAGCACAATGCTTGTGCTTCCTAACTAGTCGGAAAAGACAAGATTAGCGTAGCTCAACTACCACACATAATGTATAAAAATCTCACAAACACATGTTTGTGGAATTAGTAAAATCTGAGAGAAGAGGTACAATACCTATGGAGTAGATGTAGCCTGTAACGTAAAATGTATGAGTTAAAGCAATTAATGTATGGGTTTAAATCTGAGAGAATAGGTACGTAAAATGTATGTAGAGGGGTTATTTAGCAATTAATGTATGGGTTTAAATCTGAGAGAATAGGTACGTAAAATGTATGTAGAGGGGTTATTTAGCAATTAATGTATGGGTTTAAATCTGAGAGAATAGGTACGTAAAATGTATGTAGAGGGGTTATTTAGCAATTAATGTATGAAATGAATGATAATAATGAGAATAGGTACAATACCTATTCTCTCAGATTTAAACCCATACATTAATTGCTTTAACTCATACATTTTACGTTACAGGCTACATCAACTCGTTTACTCTATGACTGCATGCTTGATTTTGTTACAGATATATAGGATTTAAACCAACATTCTAAATGTTACATTAAATCTTACATCACACGTTTACACCTTGTTGTCGATTGAATTTTACTTATGAATAACTTAATTTTATTCTGTTTAATAATATAATACTAAACTTGGCTGAGGTTCCATCCTCCAATCCATGCCCGACTCCACGAGACAGTAGCAACCGTAAATCAATCCGTCGGACAGCCGCGAATTACGTCCCGCCGGCTTTCACGAACACTACTGAAATATTTTACCGTTATTTATTTCGATACAAGGGAAATAAAGACTTTTTTTATGCAAAAAATCCCGGTTAGTAAAAAAACATTATGTCAATCAGTCAATACAGTCTTAACTTTAAATCTCAAAACTACAACCAATTTGCGTAAGTCCAAAAAAATTGTCTGCAATAAACTTTAAAAAGGCAATTATATTCTGTCTGATATGGGTTTAGGGGTTCTGTTTGTGAGATATTGTAAACCAATACGTAATTATCGTGGCTATCGTTATCGTGGCTAGTATGCGCAACATGCATATTAAATTCGGATACTGTTATCAATACCGCGACCGCGTGCTTTATGCGGGAGTAGGGGACGGTCACATCGAATCTCGTTCAAATGCTCGTCAGCTGTCGCAGGCCAGCAGGCGGATAGTCCGTGATTGATATGCACTTGGGAAAATCACCGATGCACTGCTTGATCATTTTTTTACAAAGCAAAATTGAACGGATCCACCATCTGCTAACTAGGCTTTGAATAGTGCCTATTTATTTTATTATTTAGTAGCGAACCCGGCAGTCGTTGTCCTGCCTTAAAGTATCAGAAATATTCTGGTTTAAAGTAGTTAAAGACATGAACAAAAGCAAAAAAACCTTTAATAAAAAAATCAAGAATCGCATTGCAGATTCATAGCCAGATAATCTAAACCTTTTATTTAGGATATTATTAAAGTCAACAAATCTATTGAAATAAGTAATTAATATTACTGTATTATTTATTATCCTTATGATTTTTTAAATTTAAAATAAAGTATTAAAGATTAAATTATGACACCACAGCTTTGACATTGGCAGAATGGTGAAAAGACCAAGATGCTATTCGAAAACAGAAAAAAATAGATTAATTAAATTTATTCAGTCAAATAGTACGCATTGTATTAGTAATGAATAATAAGAATAGTTAACAAAATATTTAAAAAGATGAATGACATGCTATAAGCATTACTTTTAAGTCTAGGCTTTATTACTATTGACCATTAAATTTTGTCTATACAAAAAGTTTAAATTTGGAACTTATTGTGTTATAAGACTTATAAGTAAATATTAAAAATAAAGTAAATAGCGTTTTTGACTTTGTTTCGAACCAAATAATACATACTACGCAATTCAAAATGTAATACAATAGTACCTCTGTGCACTAAAACGGCGTCAAAAACATTTTTTCGAAACTGTTGTTTTAGTTGTTCGATTGAAGTCGCTAGCAATTTGAGTCCTGCATTTATTTTTTTACCGCCGACAATTAAAAATCGGATGCCGAAGTGCCAAAGTTTTTTGTCACAAATAATATATTGATATTCAGACGAAATCGAATTTCAATTCGATAAAAATAGAAATGTTATTTTCTAGTTGTTTAACACTATTGAATGCCGGCCACACTTACATGCGACTACCAGCCTCCGGAGTAGCAGCGCAACTGAATACGACCTCAGACAAGACTTACCTATGCTTGCTTGAGTTTGTATGTAGGTGTCCATGGGCTGCAGCGACCACTTAACAATACGTGGCCTGCATGCTCGTCTGCTACTCTATTGAAATAAAAAAATGCAGCGTATTTTCGGATCTAAGGAACATTGAACATACTTCATGTTGCAGCGAAAATATGTCTTTGTTGGCGTTTGCTTTTTTTCAACCTTTTTTTATGTCCCACTGCTGGGCACAGGTCTCCTTCTCACAAGTGACAGGGATTTAGGCCATAGTCCACCACGCTGGCCAAGTGCGGATTGGTGGACGTCATGCTTTCGAGAAATTATGAATTTCTCTCAGGCATGCACGGTGATGGAGAACATCGTAACCAATTAATATCACGATATTTTCCATCACCGCGGAGCGTGGCGGCGTTTGCTTACTTACTGGTTAATAGTGGTTGTGAGGTCAAAGGGGTAGTACATACCTATAGTATTTAAATACTTTTTTTTATGATTTGAAGTTCTCTCACGGTCACAGCTACTGATAACCATTTTTCAAAGACAAATAACTAAAAGCAAAGTTTTTTTGTTGTTGTCTGCCTGCCTGTGTTTTATAAACATATAAATAAAAAAACTCAAAACTGATTTATTTATGAATTCGAAAGTTTTTAAATTCATAATCATTTAAAGTACCCTTAGAGAATCAAAGTTACTGACTCACCCTTCAGTAGAGACGGCATAGCGCCTCGCTTTGATAGATAATTTTTGGTGCCAAATCTGGTGCGGGGGAAGTACGGACACATTTTAATTTTGTCACACATTCACAAATATTCTTTCATCACTACAGACGCATACATTTCTAAATATGTCAATTTCAATTAACAACGTCATTTTCTATGCACCGTCAACAGTGACACCGACACACACAGACAAACTAGTTGTATAAATAGAAGGCACATTGTGCATGAACGTTGGGACGAGGGGTTCGCCCGTAAAGGCCACTCCTCTGACGGGTGTCATACCTGTCATACCTTGATGCTCTAAGTAAGTACCTAATACTCGTATGGAAAACATAACTAAATAATGCTAATATGTAAATTCAAAGCTCCTCAAAGTAAATGAACACTTCTACGACATTTCAACATTATAGTGCTTTTACACAACTAAATTGAACAGCATTAATAAAACTCTACCACACATCTACAGTGGTTTGCGAAAGCGCTCGCGCTACAACGCCACGGAATCCACTATAAAATCCTAATGAAACCTTCGCTAACAGAATTAGAGCATTCGCATTTTACTTCGGAATTCCCCACGCCTTACTTTACAAGCGGGAATATTCCTAGTAAAATGGGAATTTACCTCCCGCTGCGCTTTCCACACGTCCGTGCATTTCTATGTAAAGTTACTAAGATTGTGTCGTGTTCACACTGAATCTGGAACTGGAATGTTATTGTGTTAGCAAGTTTGTTTCTTATATTGGAATCATTGATTTTAGGTAGTTCATAATCTTCCAAATTAGATCCTATTGAAATAATAATGATGTACTTATTACAATTGTCATTATGTAGTAATATGTGAAACTTTTGCCACACGTGGACACCACTTAAGGTTAATATATAGCAAATTCATACCAAATCAATTGACAAAAAGGGAATAGAGTCGTCGAGTGTTCTATTTTCTGGTTAAAGATATTTATTCTCAAAAGAAATTATTACATTTCACTTGATGAGAACTTACATGTGAAAATTTATATAAAGTGAGCATACAGAACATTTTCATAAATAACAAATGAAACGAAAGGAGTCTTGTGCACAATTACTGTTATAAGGATTTGCAAGAGAATCAAAGAAATTGTTAATTGCGCGGGTAGAAGAAAATATTTTTGCTTACTAATGCGAGAAACGAAATAATGTTATTGTTCTTTATGGAAGAATGTAACAGGGTCGGACTTAGACATGCTCAATAACGTATTGTTTTAGTTTATTTTTAAATTTGACGAAACTATTTAAATTTTTAATATCTATTGGTAATTTATTGTATAACTTTGCTCCCTGAAAATAAATTGTTTGCTTACCGTAATTTGTTCGAACTTTGGGAATATAAATGTCATTTGCATTACGAAGAATTATTTTTGTGTATTTAAATTTGTAGATTTATTACAAATTTCGCAATAGTAACCTTAATTACGCATAATCCACTTATTTGCTGTCGTAAGTACCTACTATGTGATTGATACATATATGCATACTATAAAGATTACAAATTTAACTATTGTGATACGACTGTAACTGAAAACTTTGTAGGATTCAATATGAATACATACTAAATATATTCGTAATTCCTAGAACCTTAATCTTTAAAGTTGAATAATAAAAAGTATGACAAAGTAACTCGATGTCAACCCTCCATAGCATTTATCTTCGTGCAGAAACTTCAGATACCTGCATGTAGGTCGGTACTTTTACAAGTTGATTTAAACGCTGGAGCTTCATATTTTTATAGATGTTCTAAATCATCTGTGAACGTTTGTCACTATAAAAAATTGAGAACTATGTGACATAAAGTCATACAGCGACGAACGTAGAGCATAATTTGAGTATGACCGTATTTTATGCTGAGAAAATGACTCCCGACCTTATCGACGAATCAATTTGGCCTCCCAAAACCTGGTACAGTAGGCAGACATTTAAGGGACAAAGGATTTCTAGATTCAATCCTTTTTGCGTCCCAATACTGGGCACTAATATCCAGGCTTTCCCATGATGTAAAAAAGGATTTCAGCAATATCGAAAGAAATACACGATTATTATGATATTAAAATTGACAGCCTTGGAACTATGTATGTACTCAATTGGCAACCGATAGTGAAGTGTGTTCAGTTGTAGCTGAACATGACAGTAAATCGAAAAAAGAACTTACAAGAATGAATTACCTGCAGAAATGGAAATTAAAATTGTGAGCACGAAACGGTCAAAGCCCGCCCTGCACGACAAAACCTGAAAAAACATTGTTCCGACCCGAAATGCACGGTTCGCTTAAATTGGGCAGGGACGCAGGGCGAACCCATGTTTTTCCTGAAAAACATTATGTAAACACATATTGCCTTAAACTGTCGTTGTAGTTTGAATAATATTTACAATGTTACCGATTTTAGGCATATCGTAATAGATTTTTGGTGGTTTGAATGACTAATCACTTCAATTATGTATTAAAGCAAATACTTTTATATTAAAGCAATCATAAATAATAACACGAATTGATCGGTGATTAACATCCCTAATAATTATGCACCATTTGGACCTTATTTTTCATAAATTCGTCGTAATGTTTTTCCACTACCGAGCACAGGTCACACAATAATAAACGCTTTAGGAGTTTAGGTAAGTATAATTCCAAATTAACTAGTCAGAGGTGCGCGCCGGGATTTAAAAACGGGACGCCGGGATAGGAGTCCAATGTCGACGTCAACGACCGGCATCTCGATATTAGTGGTATTAAGACAGTATTAGATATGTACTTACAATTTTAATGTATTATCTGTCAGACTATAGAATATATTGATCTAATGCTATAAATGCCGATTAGAAGCAGAAAACATAAAAAGCTACCATGTGTTGATCGAACTGGTTCCAGTTCGATCAACACATGGTAGGTAGTTCGATCAACGATCCTGTATGTTCTACAGGATGGGTTGTAGTAATATAAAATACTTTATAATGAAACTTTTGTTACGTTTTAACAAAACACCGTAAAATCCGTTACATTTAATTTGTTACATTCATATGTGTGAAACTGAAATATTGTAGGACCCTATTATAATGTATGGTTCGCGTGATCATCCGTCGCTTCGCTTCTGTATATTTTTAGTTTTACTACCTACTCGTACTATGTAAATATTCACTATATATACATTTCGGTGTTTTACCTTTATAAATTAGGGGCGTGAAATTGAATGTTTTTGTAATTGGTAGAACTTTCTTGTTCATTCCTTTTCTGCCTTGATATTTATACATTGCGTTTTGGTGGAAAGCTGTCGTTGCTTGCTTGATTTACTTCAACTGACCATCAGCCTCCGGAGTAGTAGCGCAACTGCACATGTCCTCAGAAGGTTTTCTTGAGGTTGTGTCAACAAGTAGATGTCCAAGACCAATGAGAATTATACACTGTATGTCGGAGACGATCATTGATATAGTCGGTAAACGAAAAGCAGCACGATAACTAAGCGATGGCAGCACCATCGCAATGACGTCAATACGCTGTTAGTTTCGTGCTACAACAGAGCCTAGCTGTTAAGAGGTCGTTGGATAGGGACTCACTTACTGTTCTATCGTCGTAGAGTTCGGACCCTCCACTCTAGGGTCTGTAATTCATGTAATTACTAATATTCAACTGTAATTCATTTCGTTTAATCAGTGCGGTTGTATATAATTGTTTAGTTGTTGGTCAGTTAACAGTAATATGGTGGTTAAAAGTGTTTAATAGTGTGTAAACGCTGTTTCTCTTTGCTCGATCCCCCTAGCGCGCCCACACAATGCCTAACGAAGGTGTTAATAATACACCTGATCCGATACATACATAAAAATACGAGTATTTTTGTCTTAGACGATGTAAGAACACTTAACTCCAAATTGCATGTTCATGCTCGTCTTTTACTTCATTTTCATCTATATAATATATAAAAATGAATGATTGTCCTTATGTCCTTTATTAAATCGTAAATTATGCATTTGATCATTATCATGATCTTCAGCAAAGTGTTGTGCATGAGCCCACAAAGGTTTCTGAGTTGGTGTCTGTCTGTTCCGGCTAATCTCTGAAACGACTGGACCGATTTTAACGGGACTTGCACTGGCAGGTAGCTGATAATAAGTAACAAGGAGTAACTTAGACTCCTTTTATAAAGTGCCCGGCAGTCGCGGGCAGCCGCTAGTAATTAAAAAAAGTGGCCAATGATGGCCTTATCACTGCTAATATTATAATACCTTTACGTTTGACAAATATATCAATATTAAATCTGTGTCGCCTGTGCGTAAAATATTATTATTAAACAAAGTCCCATTTCATCCGAGCAATCTCTTAACTAACCACGAATTTTTTGTTGGTTAACAGTCGTTAAACCTAGTCGGAGGCCTTATGGGCGGTTTGAAAACATCCGACAGCGGGTTGGCCACTAACCCGCATCTCCACCAACCCGCATTGGAGCAGCGTGGTGGAGTAAGCTCCAGGCCTCCCCAATAATGGGGAGAGACCCGTGCCCAGCAGTGGGACGCAAAAAGGGTTGCAGCCAATGATTTAATTCAACCAAAAATGAAGAGACCCCATAGATGTACTGTGTAAGAACCTAAGGGTAGATACCTAGTTCGTAGAGAATAAGGATAGCAATATCCGGTGTCCGGGGTCACGAGTTACGAAGGCGGCAAGTCTGGGAGCTCCAACCGCCCATCCAGCGGACTCGGGAAGGACGGCGCCGTCACGTGCCATCGCTCTAGAACCTATTTATTTTGTGTTGCAAGGTTTACGAGAGCAACGTCGCTCTCCGGATGATAGGCCCGTTCTTGGGCGCCGTGCGTGGTGGTGTGTTCCATTAAAGATCCAGGGGTTATCTCCAAGCGCTGATTTAGTATGGCAGAAATCCCACATAACCCAGTATCTCTCCTAAATTGTCGGGGTCAAGTGGGGGGGGGGGGTTTAACGGGAATTTGAAGGTTCCCCCAATATATAAATAGGCACATAGGCATCTTGTGCTAGTCCCTGTAGCTTCGGGATTAAGAATTGGGCGGTGAGAGTGGGAGCTCGATCCATTCAGCCAGCGGCCCCGGGCAGGACGGTAGTGTGTGCGTGGCCACATGCCGCCGTAAGCATCGGAGGGTGCAGGAGAGCACATCTGCTCCAGAGGAGGAGGCCCGTTCTTTGCTGCCGTGCGTGGAGGACACCGGTGCGTTACACTGGAGATCCCGGAGACCTCCCCAAGCGCAGATGTAGGCCATTGAGGGGGTTTTAGTGCGGTAACAAATCCCACATAACCCGGTAATACCTCTCCCAAGGTGCCGAGTACCTTCAAAAGATTTCGCCCCCGATACGAAATAAAAGGCACCCTGTGTTTATTCGCCGATTATACGATTCGATTACGGAATCTTGTTTACAAACGATGGTCTTAACCTCTGTTCATTTTATATCGTTCTGATGATAACATTTTTCCTGCGAACATGTGTACTTTTCGATAAAGAGGAAAATTATAATGGAAAGGTCATAACTTGCCGCTATTAAGAGTACTTATCTTGCAAAACCAATATACCCGTTATCTCGTCTCATTCATAGAACATGATATTAATTGTAATACCAATTACTATGTATTATTTCGTTTTTAACGTATTCTTAAATTTTTTTGAATTCAATAATACATGTCTTAACATAATAAATATAGCCTGAAGAAGATATACTAAAATTCAAACACCGAATGTTATACAATAATGTATTTTTTTTATTACCGACAAAGACTTTTTACACTACAAATATGATCTAAAATTTAAATTGCTGAATTTGAATGAGATGAAATGAAATTTTCGTGTTTTTCTGAAATAAATGGGTTCCTATTTAACGCCCTTTGAAACAGTCGTTTTCGTGTGTTAAAATAACGTAAGGAAACAGCAGTTTCTTCTATTAGGTATAAACTTATTTTACTACTTATTAACAAATTAAAATATCTTTAATTGAACCACTCCTTTTAATTCTGTTTTCCGCTTCCTTTGCTTTCTTCTATATGTATGTTACCTTTTTTAATCGCTTTACTAATCTCTTCAACAAATCCTATTTGTTCGTGAACTCAGTAAGTATTGCATTTACAGCGCAGAAGTTAGCCCTCGTTGGAAACCTTAAGAGCATAATCTGATTTGCTCCTCGCCACCGTGAACGAAACATGAGTCCCGTACCACTTAATACTAATTATTACTAATACCCGTAACGTGACTTGTTGTTTCAGTTTCACGGACGCAGTTGGAACTGTGGAATCAAATTGAAAGGCTCCAGTTTTATCTCTTTTGGAATTGGATATAGATATTTTAAGACATTATTTTTTATGTCATTACATCTAAACCGTCACCCGATAGTCTACATTTTTCAGCAACGGGGAGGTTATCAAGTAGTTCCTGCCAATTAAGCAGGTTTGCACTCCCAGAATCAGAACTGAAAAAAAAATATTTTTAACCTTAGAATAAAATCGAAATAAATCTTAATTGACAAAATTGTTTCATTAATATGCGATATTAATCGTAATTTTTCTTAATTCTGTTAATTTTTTATATGCTTTTAATGTCCTGCTATTAGGTGCAAGCATGGGCGTACCCAGGGGGGGGCAGGGGGGGCAGCTGCCCCCCCTGGATCAAGGTCCAGATTCAGGAATTCACAAAATCCCAAAAGATCTCCTAAACGAAAAATGAAACCTATAAAGAGTACGCTAGATAATATGCTACCTCCTGCTGTTTCCTTTGTATATTTAATATTTTTACGTGTAATAGACCAGGGTCGATAATTTTGAAAATGGTAAAAAGTCAATTTTTTTTATAGTAAGATGAAACCCATTGGAAAAGGTAGAGAATATAACAAAAATGAAAGGAAAAAAAATACGAAACACATAAGTATACAATATAACATAAAATCTTAAGTTTTTTGAGTAATTTAAGTATACATTTTAATAAATAGCTCAAAATTGTACATAATGATTCAAAAGAAATTCGGATTCGAGTTTTCATTATTTGTATATTCTGAGAACATTTACTGTAGTACTGTATATTATATTTTTATACCATCATATGAACGAACAAAACTCACACCGACTTTTTAAATTAAAAAAAACTAAAAAACACGCTTTTTGAAAATACGAACTAAAAAGTAAAAAATAAGAAGAAAATGTATTTTACTGTAAAAAAAGCGTGGGGTGGTTTTAAAATACTATTGACACCATGCACCCCACGATTTTTTTTACAGTAAAATATATTTTCTTCTTATTTTTACTTTTTAGTTCGTATTTTCACAAAAACGTGTTTTTTTAGTTTTTTAAAGTACATTATTTATTTTTTATTTTTTTGTTGGATTATTTTTACATATTATTGCATTGTCATCGGCCCTTGACCCCTGTGCAAATTTTCAAGTTAATCAGATATTTAGAAGTAGGTGAAAATGAAGTTAAAAGATTCTGTTACATACATATATACATGTCTAATATACCTAAGCGTCTTAAAAATATAAAACTTTATATATGTTTCAATATGTACCTTAGGCCGCGAACTTATCAGCCGCCCCTCGTATATTTTTTTTATCCTGATGATCCTAGTTAGGACTTTTACAAAAAGTTATGAGATTATTGTATTGTCATCGGCCCTTGAACCCTGTGCAAATTTTCAAGTTAATCAGACTCCTAGAAGTAAGTTAAAATGGAGTTAAAAGATTCCGTTACATACATACATACAGGTCAAGCCAATAAAAGCGTGTTAAAAAGCAGATAATTTGACGTGAGAATTTTCCATTGAAAACTAGGGTGTTTTTTCAAAATTAGGTCAAAAATACTGTGTTTGGTTCATAAAAAGGTAGGTTATCACCAAATTTTGTGAAAAAATATTTTTTTAGCAAAAGATAAAAATAAAAAATCAAAAACTTAGTTATTTGAATATTTCACATAAATTTTGAAGTTATTTGAAAAAACTGTAAATACGAAAGTTTTAGATCTTTTTATTACCTACAACTTTGCGATTTTTTTTATAGAGCTTCTCTTACCTTTTTCAATGGGTTTCATTCTACTACTTATAATTTTTTTTGGTCTCAAAAATTATCGACACTGGTCTATAACGTGAAAGGCAAAAACACGCGCGGTACCTTAGCTTAGCTTAAAAAAATTCCCCCCCCCCCCCTGACCAAGATCCTAACCCCCCCCCAACCAAAATGTTGCCCCCTCCTGGCCAAGTCTTTGCCCCCCCCTGGCCAAGACTTTGCCCCCCCCCTGGCCAAGAACCTGGGTACGCCCATGGGTGCAAGTCTCCTTTAAAAATTAAGTACAAGTATTTACAATTCAACAGCTCCTTATATCTGTTTCCAGGATCAAATCTCTTCAAATCGCAATGTTTTCTCTTCAACAAATTCTATTTAAACGTGAACTCTGTAAGTAGATTGCAGTGACAGCACAGATGAGAGCCCTCGTTGGAAACCTTAAGTGCATAATCCGATTTGCTCCTCGCCACCGTGAAAGAAAGATCTTTAGAGTCCCGTGTTGTCTTGGTGTTTTAGTTTTGGTGAAGCTACTTGAACTATGGAATCAACTCTTACTGGAAAAGCTCCACATTTTGCATTCGAATAATATTGCGAAAGAGGTACCACATGTAAATAAGTACCTTCGTCATGGTATAATTATTGTTTTGGTTACTTATATAGGTTTGATTTGATTTTACTTACGACATTGCATGTCGAAATAGGCGAAATATGACTGTTCTGTTTAACTTACTGTGACATCCTATGTATCATATTTCTGCAATAAACGATTATGATTATGGTTCAATTACTTACCAAGACGCTTATTTCAGCAACGCTTAAGAAAAGTAGCAGAAACTTAGAATTGTAGTTCCTTAGTTCCTTAACTTTAAAAAAAATCTATTTATCATTTATTAACCTTCTTTTTATTTATTTCAAGTAAAAATATGTATTTACTTTCTGTTTTATTTGTAATTCTATTTCTTATTTATTTGTAATGAATTATTTCATGATAATAAGTTATCCTGATACCGATCCTAGGAATCGGTATAGCAGTGATACTCGTAACAGTCAACGTGTCACATTTCTTAAGCGATTTCTCAAAATTCCGGAGCTAAAACGTGCGGACTATAGTACAAATTGTTTTCAATTTCTTTACCTACAGGAAAACTTCTACGACCAAGAAATCTGTCAACAAGTGTACAATGAGATATGTACAATGTGTACAATGAAATAACAACTAAGCTTTAAATATTTTTTATCGCTTTAGTTTACTTAGATATCGGTGTTTAACCTTTGCCATTCTTTTATTCTAATTAGGTGTCATTTAATGACCAATTATAAAATTTTATTATTGTTTTCGCCATTTTTATGTTTCTCGTAATCTTATCTACAATTCTAGTTAATTCCTTACTTGTTCATTATGTGTTTTGTTGTTTTTCCTCTTTCCTTTCTTTAACATTCCCTTAACAATGTGTGCGGGGAATCCAATTAAAAGAACACAATATAAAGTGTTCGCCTCAAAAAAACTAGTAGGTAATGAGGACACACAATCCCACATACAATTTAGTGATAACTTTATATTTAAAAATTGTTAGTATAAATATTAGTACCTGGACGAAAGAGCGTTGCTCGGATAAAAAAAAATATTTTCTTGTTTTAATTATAAACGAAACGCTAATTTGCTTAGTGTTACTTAATAACGATATCTGAAATAGCTCCCAATAAAAAAAAACACAAAAAATAAACGCAATATGGTTCTGATTGAGTTTTGAACCCGGGTCTCTAGTTCCGCCAGGGCCGGATTTACCATATGGCTTTTTGGGCTTCAGCCCAGGGCCCCGTGGATTCAAGCCCCCAGCTAAGTCTAGTCAAAGTCAAAAATAAACGATAGTGCGAAAGAATCCATAATTTTATTAAATTAAACAGATCGTATGGACTGCACCTGCAAATCCTACGATCTCAGACCCTGTCACTCACTCAGACATTGTTTTCTTTTAGGTGGGGCCCCTAAGTAGCCCAGGGCCCCCTAAGCTTACGTTCCGGCCCTGAGTTCCTCGGTCAGACCACGGAACCATTCAGCCAAGGAAGCTTTAATTCAATGGATGATTTTTTTATAGAGCTCTTTCTAATCGACATTGTAATCTCTGAACGTCGGATTGACGGATATAGTTTGACGGCGTTCTACGCCACAGTACTCGTATTATTGATACTCGCCAATAGATTTCAGGAAGAATCGTATTTTTCAGTCTATATTTTAGTTGATTATCGCTGAAAATATTTTTTATAAGTAAAGTATTTCAATTTAATAATTGAAATAAGGTGAATTAGTGAATAACATAAATTTTTCCAATATGTATATGTATTTCATCTGTTGCTTGAATAGCTGAATCTGATTTATAGTTGTTTGGTCGATTCTGCTTGTTTTCAATTACAAGCCGTCAATTTCCGTGTTTATCGACCGGTCCGGCAATGCAAACAGCAGGCGAATGGCCCATTATCTTGATTAATATTATACCATTCTTTTGTATATATTTATAAATAATAATAATAACGTTTCACACTCATAGCCCCACAGTCAGGTAGATATACCCTGTGTCGTGGGTACCATGAACACACACAAAGACAAAAACACAAACACACAGACTGAGAACAGAAATTTTAAACTCATCATTCCTGCTTTGCCGGGAATGGAACCCGGGACCCTTTGATCGGTAGTCCGGCAGTAACCATTGCGCTACATGGGTCGTCATAAATGGGGCATTGTCTTGATTTTCAATTTCATTATTAAAATGTTTTTTTTATAGTTCATAACATATTTTTAATTATTTTATCACCGCTCTACATCACAGTGTCGTTTTTTGAGTTCACGCCAAAGTGGGTTAATGCAAAAAGCGTTTAAGTTTGTCTATGGAGGTTGTTAGCGTTTTATGTATTAGAAATATTTCTCTTTAATTATAAAGAGTAGTAAGTTGCATATCTAAAAACAGATTTCTTAACGTGACGGTGAATAAACTTGGCTGCAACCCTTTCCACGTCCCACTGCCGAGCACGGGTCTCTCCCCATTATGAGGGAGGCCTGGAGCTTACTCCACCACGCGGCTGTTGGTGGAGATGCGGATTAGTGGCCAACCCGCCGTCGGATGTTTTCAAACTGCTCATAAGGCCTCCTTCAAGGTTTAACGACTGTTATCTATTGACAACAACCGGGACCGACGGCTTAACGTGCCCTCCGAAGCACAGAAATGCGCATCTCATTTTTTTGCCACTAGCGGTCACCCATCTCACATCCGACTGCGCCCGTTTAGCTTAGTTGCATAGATCGCTTTCGTTCTACACTAACCGCCGGGCCATCAGGCCATACACGCTTCTTTCTGAATAAGCTTACAATTTTCATATTGTCTTTATCATAAGTTAAACATTGCTTTAAATCCGAAAGCGGTTGTCATTGTATCGGGAGGATAATATACATATTTAATTTAATTTGAGATGTTTGTTTTCTTTTATTCATTTAATAAATTATAAACGGCTAACGCTTTAACTACTAGTCCGGCAATGCAAAAAGCTGACGCGACGGACCATTATCTTGATTTCCAATTTTATAATTAAATTGTTTTTCTGTTTTCATATTTTTTAATATTTTATCTTGTTACATCGAGCTCGCGCTGCTCACGACCGTGTAAAGTGCACCGAAGTGGGTTAATGTTTGATCATAGTGATAAAGTTCTCATCTATATTCGGAAATGTTCTTGTACGTGTTTGTTTTTGCAAAAAAAAAATACTAAATAAAACGCGAGATGAAAATGAATAAAAAATAAAGTAGGATTTTTTTTATTCATAGTACAATAATTACTTATTCATTTGCGATTACATCCGTCTTACAAAAAGGAAACCCGTAAGTAAACTGCAAGGGCAGTAGAATTTAGAAAGTGTTATATTTTTGTGAAGGCTTTAACTGATGAATTAATTTAGATGCACTAAGAAGTAAAAATAATTAGCGTATTCTTCTACAATTGACGACCTGCTTGGCACAATGGTTACCATGCCGGACTGCCAATCGAAGGGTCCCGGGTTCGATTCCCGACGAAACAGAAATTTGAATGATGAGTTTTAATTTTTGTTCTCGGTCTGGGTGTTTGTGTTTCCGTCTTTTTGTGTGTCCATGGTATCCACTACATAGGGCATATGCCCTTAGATATCTACCCTACTGTGGGGCTATGAGTGTGAAGCGTTATTTTTTTTTAAATTTAATAGTCAACATAAAGTATCTACTCATCGATTTTCTTTCTACGTGATAGCAAATTCAGTAAGAGATACTCAATGGAAAACAATAAGATGGCAGTAACAATATCTATAAAGGCCGTCCGATGGCCCTCTTAAATAAACGTCATAAAAACAAACGGAGTAATGATAATAAAATAAGCAAATACGCAGAACGTGCTTCGTAAGCCCTCGATGTTATTACCGATACTGCGGGTTGAAAGAACGTCTTCACGTTATCCGATGTCGGAACGATTCCATACGATTCCGATTCGATATCAGGAATTAGATTATAGCTTTATGCCAATTGAAAATTCATTGCCATGTTTGTTAAGACAGGAATTGGGACATAAACTAGGCTGGATACAGAGGGCGCAAGACTAGACGGTATGGTAAGAAGAATAAGAGTCCCTGTAGCTTCTGGATTAAGAATAGTTAGGATATAGAATAGTAGAATAGTAAAACGGTATCTCTTGCCCGATCGTAAGAGGCGACTAAAAGGGGGCTTCCGGGGTTGCGGGCGGTGAGAGTGGGAGCTCGACCCGACCAGCCAGCAGCCCCGGGATGTACGGCGGTGTATGCGTAGCCGCATGCCGCCTTATGCATCAGAAGGTGCAGGAGAGCACATCTGCTCTCCCAAAGATGGGTCCATTCCAGGGCGCCGCGTGTGGAGGACACCGGTGCGTTCCACTGGAGATCCCGGAGTCCACCCCAGGCGCAGGGGCAGGCCACCGAGGGGGTTTTAGTGTGGTCAAATCTCACATAACCCGGTATCCTCTTCCAAGGTGCTGGGTACCTTTTGAAGGTTTCCCCCCGATACCAATAAAAAATGGTAAGAAGAAAAAGAAGCTATAGGCAGGTAGGTCGATTATAGAAATATGGACATTTATATGTGCGAGTGTGTACATTCTGTAAAGTAGGAAATGTGCATTAAGCGCCGCTTTGTGATCAATTTTTTTTTCAAACGATACACACTCATAGCACCACACCGGACACACACAAAGAAATAGGTTTCACACAAACACCCAGACCGAGTACAGAAATTGAAATTATATATTATACCAATTTCTGCGTCGACGACCCGCGTGGCGCAATATTTACTATGCCGGACTGCCAATCAAGGGGTCCCGGGTTCTATTCCCGGCGAAACAGAAGTTTGAAAGATGAGTTTAAATTGCTGCTCTCAGTCTGAGTGTTTGTGTTCCTGTCTTTTTATGTGTCCATGGTACCTACAACCCAGGGTTATTATTACACTACTGTGGGGCTATGAGTGTGTAACGTTTATTTATTTATTTATTTTACTGGGAGTCGAACCGAGGACCCTTGATTGAAGTTCAGCATGGTAACCATTGTGCCACACGAGTCGTTATTTTACTGTCAAGTAGTAATGGTTAATGGATGAATGAATTAATATTTTAAAATCGTTGAATTGTGTTATATAACATTAACAAGTAGTATATAACATTCAATTTATGAAGTTCTTCTTTCGCATATCCGTTAATTTCAGTATCTACTGAAATTTTATGTATGTATATAAGCATCTGCTTATATACATAGCAGAAATAAATTTGTAAAATATTTTTTTTCTATTTTTGGAATTTTCTGGTGGTAGAGAGACAAAAATATAATTCTACTTTATTTATTTCCTCACTTGAAAATATATCAATCATGATTTGTTAATTAATTAATAAGCTTAAAGCTATTATATCATGTCGTTATTGAACAGTTTTCAGCACCAAACATATCGGGTGTTCATATCGGCTTATGTAAAAATACTTCCATCAGCAATTTCAACACCGTTGAATTGAAACATTTTATTAACAGCTCTCAAATCTACAGTAATTAATTTGTTGTACAATTTCTCCCGAGAGTGAACAAATGGAGGAGATAAAGTTTTATTCATACGATATTGATGATGCCGATGATAGCGTTAAAATATATTTATCGCATCTGCAACAATTATTGTATAGCTCAAAACCGTAATCAGTTGAACGATAACCTTTAAACTCTTAACAGTGCTACTAGATTAGAGATAGACAGCGACAAAGTTCTCGATATAGGTGCCATATAGTAGAATGTAGTATCATTTATGAGAAGGATCGACCGCCTCGTCTATCATCGTTCTCCTCACAATCGAGTAGCAGACTCCTGAGGGTAGGTTCACATTTTAGCTATCGTTGTCACCGGCTTGGGAAAACAAGGACTGGACTTCGTACGACTATCTTCCTTTAAACTTGCTGAGAATACTGGGAAATAGACCGACTGACTTTTTTTATTTTTTTTATTTAACAATTCTCACAACGCCATCTGATTCCAAACTAAGCAGAGCTTGTGCTATGGTAATCAGAAAGCTGATAAACATACTTGTATAATTCTAAATACATACTTACTTAAATAGATAAATTAACACCCAGACACAGAACAAATAGTCATGTTCATCACACAAATATTTGTCCTCTGTGGGAATCGAACCCGCGACCTCACGCTTCGCAGTCGGCTCATCACCCACTACGCCATGGAGGCTGTCAATCCTCGATCCTCTTTGTCCTATTTTCTTATTCCAAGAAGTATTTCAGTTGGATTTTAGGATCTTCCGACTATTTCGCAAAGCTGGCAAATAAATCTTTTGGACAGCTCTTTCACAAACTTATGACAATATGTTATGTTATTATACAACAAATTATTATTCCTTTCATTGTAGCTGTAACCTAATTAATTCCTCAGATTTTTTGCTACTAGTTTATATTACTGTGTATAATTAATAATTACACGGTTTTTTATATATTATTGTTCAATTTTTCCAGTAAACATCTTAATACGATCTTATATTATTATGTTTTTTTTATTATTTTGATAGTGATATGTATTCACATTTGTAAGTTAATATTATTTGTCGAAAGTAACGGCTAATCTTGATGTTTCGTGGCTACACGCGTTTCAACAACCAAAAAACGTGCGAACGCGCCGTAGAATACGCTGGTTTGAAACCTCTATAAGGATGCTCGCGATTTCATGAGTACATAAGCTCGGACGACGTAGAGGAATCGGACGTTTTAGCATTTTTAACTAGTGTGCAATGTGCAGCGTACCTACTGTTGCTGCGTTTGGCGACTAAATCGCCGATGCTAAAAGTAGCTAGTGTGGCTTGTTCGTTGTAAAAAATATATAAATAAGTAGTATAAGACTATATACATGAATATGAACTTATAAATAATTTGCATCCGATTCAATGCTTCGGCATTAAAATGCAAAATCCGTGATTAGCAATGGTGTTCCAGCTAAAATTCTGATTATACATACATACGTTACTACGAGTATAAACCTTGTAAAGGAAGTTCAATCGACGATATTCCAACTAAAATCACAAGGCTTCCCTGCTAATCAGTCACGCCCGGGAATAACGGATAACCGGTCAGTACCGTTCGGTTTGCCTTTAATTGCAGGAATTTCTAATTTCCCAAAAACCAGACCACGTTCGTATCCTTTCCAATTAACTTCGCTACTTGTAGATCTCGATTTGAAAGCAAATTTGTATCAATTGTTGTGTTATACTTATAACAAAAGATGGAACAATGTGTAAATGTAGTTAGCATTTTGTTAACCTCAATTACGGTCGCTGAAATTGCGGCCTAATGTTAAGGCTTTTATACAAAAGCTTAATTTTAGGTGAAAATTAAGCAATGAACCTTATATCAATAACTTAACATCTGTTATATACTGGTGTCAGGTTGATGGCTGCAACCCTTTTTACGTCCCACTGCTGGGCACGGGTCTCTCCCCATTATTGGGGAGGCCTGGAGCATACTCCAGCACGCTGCTCCAATGCGGGTTGTTAGAGATGCGGGTTAGTGGCCAACCCTCTGTCGGATGTTTTCAAACCGCCCATAAGGCCCCCGACAAGGTCTCACGTCCGACCACGCTCGTTTGGCTTAGTCGAATACATGCGTTTTACGCTAGCCGCCAGATAATGCGCGCTTCGTCAGGTGGTTGTTTGTACCTATAAATAATAACTTTTACTTACTACCAAAGAATATTATTGAATATACAACTACCCCGTTGTTATCTTCCATCTTTTTTCCCCTTCAATAGTAGTGCAGATCGCAAAGTATTTTTCATCAAGCGTAAGTTGTGACTTCTATACAAAATTGCGAATTTCTAATTCGTGTTAAAATATGAATACCTAATATCGGCCATATGTACCTATATTTTTATTATTTGAATGGAGTAGCAGACGAGCATGCAGGCCACGTGGTGTTAAGCGGTCGCTGCAGCCCATGTACATCTACACACAAACTCAAGCAAGCATAGGTAAGTCTTGTCTGAGGTCGTATGCAGTTGCGCTGCTACTCCGGAGGCTAGTGGTCTCCTCATGTAAGTGTGGTCGGCAACTATACCTTTCCACCGAAACACAATATAATTTCTTCACGGCAGAAGTGGGTGCAGCGGTGGTACTTCCCCGGGCGAACCATAATAGTTCTACCACCTACATGAAATTATTGTACACCATTAATGAATCATTGACTTCATAGACTTGGCCTCTGATATAGATCTAGTAATAGGTACTATAAAAACATTTCAATTTCAGTTAAGAAATAATGAAATAATGTAAAGTAAGACTAAAAGGTCTAATGAAAACAAGGAGTTGTGAATACAAAAGTTATTACATCATGAATTCAGATGGAAAACAGACGCAAAGGCAAACCAAATTAAACAAGGTTCCTCAAGAAAGGGCGAGACAATAACACGAGACAAAGGACAAGGAACAGTAGGGAAAAGAAACTTGAGTTACAAAAAGAAAAAGATGTAACAGCTACACTAAGTTCGTTACACGTAGGAAAACAAAATTAAGAATAAGTCTTGAACAACTAACAAAAGAGTGTTTAGACTCGTATATAAATGAATCAAACACATGTTTTATATTTGAAGCAATACTTATTACAAATCATTATAAATTATACGCTTAGTACCCGTTTAAATAGTCACTTCGTACTACTCGGTCAAGTTAATAAGGAAATCTATGGGCTAAGGGAATATCTATGGGCTATTCTGTATGCAGCCATAAGTTCAAACATTTTCATTTTTGGCATATTTAGACAGGTTTTTTTTTTCATGAATTTATAAGATTAGCGTTGCCATTGATACTATTAAGCCACTAAATGAATAATATTGCTAGAATTTCGTCAGTCTTAGGGGTCCGAATATTCACGAAGTTTCGGATACGGACGTACAGAGTAGCCTCCCAGGTGTCATGTTAACTTGACCGAGTAGTATTTATTAATTTAGTGCAACCGAACCTGTTTATTTCCAAACTCCTTTAGTGGCAATCAATTCATTGCCTATTTTGTTCGGCATGGGCTGTACGTCATATGAAACAAGTAGCAGAATAATGGCTGCAACCCATTGTGCGTCCCACTGCTGGTAACGGGCCTCTCGCCATTATTGGGGAGGCCTGGTACTTACTCCACCACCCTGCACTAATGCGGGTTGGTGGAGATGCCGGTTAGTGGCAAACCCGCTATCGGATGTCTTCAAACCGCCCATAAGGCGTCCGACAAGGTTAAACGACTGTTAACGACGGCTTAACGTGCCCTCCGAAGCACGGAATCGCGCATGAAATTTTTGCCACTAGCGGTCACACATCTCATACCCGACTGCGCCCATTTGGCTTGGTTGCATAGATCGTTTGCGTTTTACGCTTACCGCAGGGCCATGCGCGTTTCAACAGAATAATGGACGTTATCATCCTTCGATATTATTGCGCCTATTAAGAGACATTAATGATATGAAAAGCTCATTCTACCTTACATGCACTTATTTCACGCACACTAATTTTGGTTTCAAGAATTTCTTTGGGTTGTTAAAGGCACATTTTATTCATTGTTTTCGAACTTTTTTTGATTCAAGTGAAGTAGATATTTAACACTCTCAACGACGATGATTACTATTTCTCTAACAATAAAACTCATATTTGTATATAAAAATTAACCAGGTAATACCTGATTAAAAACGAAATTGAAGAGTGTCTATAATTTTATTTTGAACCGAGCTATGTTCAATATTATGAAGCAACTTTTACTTTAGTCTATACAGGCTCGCGAGAAAAAATTGGGTCATCTTCCCGTGGGAGTCGTAAAAGGCTACTGAGAGCTTAAGGGATTGGGAACGTTGTCGGCAGGCGATGAGTTACTGATCTGTCAATAACAGCTCTCCTTTCATCAAAAGCCTTTTTCATCTTTATCTAGCCTGTGAATGACATGACCCTTACTTTTTAGGTTTTCGTATTATTATAAAGGAGCATGGAGGTCAACTGATGTAATAAGTGTTCGCTACAGCTCATGAGCATCTATACTTTTGTATCCGCACCGCCTTTACAATAAAAATAAATAATATAGTTTAAAAAACTAAAAAACACGCTTTTGTGAAAATACGAACTAAAAAGTAAAAAATAAGAAGAAAACGTATTTTACTGTAAAAAAGCGTGCATGGTGCATGGTATCAATAGTATCTTAAAAACCACCCCACGCTTTTTTACAGTAAAATACATTTCTTCTAATTTTTTACTTTTTATTTCGTATTTTCACAAAAGCGTGTTTTTTAGTTTTTTAAACTACATTATTTATTTTAAATTTTTTAGTTGGTTTTTTTTTTTCATATTATTGCATTGTCATCGGCCCTTGACAACTGTGCAAATTTTCAAGTTAATCAGACTCCTAGAAGTAAGAGAAAATGAAAAAAGTTAAAAGATTCCGTTACATACATACATACAGGTCAAGCTGATAAAATCGTGTTAATAATGTTTCGGGTGGACCACCCTTAAGTCTAAGGCGGTTGAAAAATAGATACTGTTTCTCAGATCTGCCGAATATACATATAAAATTTCATAAAAATCAGTCATGCCGTTTCAGAGGAGTATGGCAACTAACACTGTGACACTAGAATTTTTTATACATAGATTTACCTAATGTTATGCTAGTTAAGCTCGGCAAGTTTTTAAAGCAATATAATGACTTGTCTCGAATACCTATTCCATTAAACTAGTTAAACTTATCCCACGATTCATGTTTTGCGAAGGTTCGTGTGTTTCGGTTTTGTTCATTTAAGAAAATGTTATATTATTAACAGATTTAGGGCTGTGTATTCTTAAAGTAATTAATTTTTACAACTAGGGACATGTGCGAATTATCATACTTCACTCAGTTTTTATCAATTCTCCTTCACCCTAGAGCAGAGGTTATAGGTCCATCAATTCACATAGCAACTGTTCTTTGAATCGCCAGTTCCGTATTACTGAATCCATTTTATAAATGTACGAAGCTAATCTCTTTATATTGCAGGTTTAAGTAAACAATGTTTTGCACTATCCCTCTAATTCCGGTACCTAGTTGCGGCAGGTATCAGTTTAACCTTGCATACTTGCTTTAGTAAGTAGTAGTACGGCTTCGGATCAGATTGCAGAAGTGCATTACCTATAGTTTATTCATTTAGTGACTGTAAAGAACAAAGTTTCCAATCGAGGTCCCAGGTTCGATTTCCGGCGAAACAGAATTTTGGTTGAATTTAAATATCTGTTCTCGGTCTGGGTGGTTTTGTTCCTGTCTTAGTATGTGTTCATGGTACCCACGACACAGGGTATTAATTTCCTTACTGTGGGCCTATGAATGTGTAACGTTTATTTATTTATTCTATTTCAGCTACTAACTAATAGGCATTAGTTCTGTTAATGATGACCGAGTCTTTAATCATTCTAGTTACTACAGTACAGTTACTATTGCTATAGAAACAACCTAAAATCCTTTAAACAAACCGACAATATAACCAATGAGGATATAACGGCTTTTAATGAAATTTCGTAAACCATTATTGAAACAATTTAAACAGCCTAACTTACTAATAACCTTAAGTCAAAACAGTCACTGTTAAGCTAAAACCTTTAAAACAAACCCCATTAAACTGAACTCCCGTAAGTGAACCAACCCGACATTCACGTACTTCCGCGTACTAAAACAAATGACTCGGAAAACATTGATAACAGAAAGAAAGCACAATATCCAATACATTTATTACGGGCCAGGGCGTGCCGCGTCAGGCACACGCCGCGACTAAGTTATGGTGACCCAAAGTAAGGGCGGACGGCGGAAAGTAATTGAACTACTATTTATGACAATCATTTAATATTAGGTATAAATCCATACTGAATATTATAAATATGAAAGTGTGTTTGTTGGTTTTTGCTGCTTCCACGTCGCCACGGTGCTACAGATTGACTTGATTTTTAGTACTTTTACAAAACTTAAAATTAAATTACACATTTTCCTGCCTACCGTGAGTTCTTACCATCACCCAGGGTTTACTAGCAGAGAATGCCATTAGGCATTAAGTCTTCTTACCCTGTAACCCTTATTTTAAAGTGATACAAATAAATAAATAAAACTTGTAACCTTTTTAAAAAGCGTAACACACGCGGGTGCAGCCGAGGGCTGAAAGCTAAACTATTGATAAACTATTATATTACTATATTAGTATTTAAATGGGAAGAACTTATTTTTTTTAAATAATAAAGAATAATTTATAATAATAATTAATAAACCGAACAATAAGGCAGACAGGCCGCGTGGTGTTAAGCGATCACCGTCGCCTATGGACTCGGGCAACCCCAGGGTTGCCACCCGAGCATTGCCGGCTTTAGGAGGAGAGCTTTATTTACAGCTTTCTTGAAGAACCCCATGTTATAGTCGACTGGGAATGCCTCAGCTGGAAGGAATTTTTGGAAAGATTAATAATGAATATAGAATAATGATTACTGCTTGATCAAGATTTTGAGACGGTAATATAAACGTCCCTTTCATTCGCTCTCATTTCCGCAAGATTTTAATTGCAAAATTCTTATAATTGCATCCATTATAATTATTCTGATGTAATATTATAATTTAGTATCCGACGTATTTCCCTCTTCACTTGCACTAAGCACCATGTAATGCTTTACTAATGACTGTGTGTTGAGATTTTCCCCTCACTCATAAATATGCATTAGTGATGGGCTTTCTGACACTAAGTGTATTTTAAATTTAACCCCGCCTACTAGAAATTGTAATTAGGGCTTCTTACATACATATCTTATATATCATTACTACTACAATATACTATAAAGCTTTGAGTATCAGCTGCTGTTTAGGTAACATCATTTTTTGTAACTATTTTCATCCAGTGATTCTACTTTGACAGAATATTCATGTAAATAAAATCAATACTTGTATCTTATTTCTTTTCTTTTCGATACGTTTTAAAAAACGTTAGGGATAATTTACTAAGTTATATAAATTATTAAAAAAATAATGTAATTTCTTACATAAACATAAACTACGAGTATATCCGTTGACCTAATACTAGAAATATTATAAATTAACATAATAACTTAAGGACCTCACAAGAAAATTGAATTTCAGCTTTGAGAAACAAAAGTAGCGAGAACCGAGAGGCTCTTTGTATTTAGCAGTGTAAATTGTACCTACTCAAGATTTTGTATTGCTCTACAAACTCGCAATTTTGTAATTATAGGCACCCTTGTACTTCAATGAATACTTCAGGACAAGGCAATGTTTTCCGACTCTTAAGTCCTTTGAATTTAGATGCTCATTACTTGATTTGAAATTATTTTTAAATGTTAGGTACCTACTCAAATGCTTTTATTGTGATTTTTAATATAAGATAGATTTTCTATATATCTATAATAATTTATTATTAATAGAAATTGATGCGGGGTTTTACGATATAGGCGGGTAAACTAATCTGCTAATCTATTCGTTATATGTATGTATATTTGGCCGGGAAGAAATCCCTACTTAATATTATAAATTCGAAAGTAACTATGTTTGTCTGTCTGTCTGCTACGCTTTCCCGCTTAAACTACTGAAGCAATTTAAATGAAATTTGGAATACAGATAGAGTGGAACTTGGAAAAAGACATAGGATAGTTTTTATCCTACGGGAACCTATAAAAAGGGTCCACGCGGGCGAAGTCGCTGGCGGAAGGCTAGTGAAAATATAAAATGATTTTAAAAACGGCCGAAGGTCATCAAGGAGTTCGGCGAGAATATAAAAAGACATATTGTGCACTTTTTTGGGATGGGTAAAAAATGTTAAACTCGCGTCAGGACGCGTGGCCTGATCGAAAATTCGTAAAACGGAGGGGTGACAGCTGATGACGGCTCGACTGTCTATACCTTGTAAAATTCGTTTATATCAAGTATTTAAAATATGGACATTGAACAAAGTGCATCTATTAATGAAAAAAGTGTCGAAGAAATAGTGAAAGAAAATGAGTGAGTACTTTATAAAAATATTAGATGGAAACCTACTGAAAATACTAGATGAAAAATAATACTGATAATAAAAGCAATACGAGCGAAATTCCTTATTCCAAAATATCAAAAATGCACAACGTTAATGTTCAAGTTTTCACTTCTGCCGGCACTCCCACCTCGAGGGCAACCCGTTGTTTTTTAATGAAAATAACTCCCATTCTATATATTTTTTAACAAGCCCTTACATTGAACCACGTTAAATGTCTTGAACCCATTGGTATTACTACGGATATTACGAGAAACGGATGCATTGATTCCGGGAACGCCTGCTTTAGTGGCACGGCCGTTGGAAGTGGAACGTTGGAAGGATGCCCTTCCGTTGTACTACTGTTACGATAAGTCTTTATTTTTGACTGACTGTGCCCCGCGGTTTCACGCGCGTTAGGCACTCGTAGAATTATTCCCATGAATTTGGAGAACTCTTAGATTTCGTAGAAGCTTTATTTCTACAAAAGTAGGTTATGTTCCTTCCAGGTTATCAATCTGCCCTCATTACAATTAGGTACAACATTCCTCAGTCTAAGGGCCTCGTTCACGATCTCCAAGTAAAGTGTTGATTAGTTACGTCCTAAGTTAAGTTAATTGGCAAGTAAAAGCTATGAGTACGGTTCAGTATATCATATGATTAGTGCTACTCCGAACATCGTGAAATTGAAATTGAAGTTACGGGTAAATTTAACCGACAATTAGCGTACTTGCCACTTTACTTGAAGGTGGTGAAAGATCTAAGTCTAAAACTTTGAATTTAAATAACAATTCAGCTATGGGTAAAGTTAAGTTTCGAATAAGCTGTTACTTATAGATAGTACGTATGAAGTTCTGCTACTCTGGAGACTGATATACGAAGTTTGCCGCCCGTAGGATATTCAATTACCCCCCTCAATATACTGTCCTTTGAAATTCGATTTTCTTCTAATAGCAAGCTTTAACAAGTTCATATTGAAAGTCTTAATTTTGTCAAAGAAAAAAATTTTGGCCCGAATTTGCCGCCCCCAAAAATCTGCCGCACTAGGCTTCAGTCTACTCAGCCTTTTGGGAAATCCAGCATGCATACTTACTATAAATTAGATAGTGTTATGCAGAGTTGAAATTAATCTACACTACGAACATAAATATTATATGTCAGCACATCGTTTTTCATGAAACAATTATTTTCGTTTTAGTAGCCTGTACTATTTATTTCAACCATTTGAAAAAAGCTTGTTGTATATTACTTAAACCTTGAATCTATATATGCTACCGTATATCTCTAAGTATTTACGCTACTTATCAAAATATATTTATGCGCACATTGTATAAATAGATCCAACAGCAAAATATAATAATCGATCTTAACTTTCGTTAACTAACTTTGCATTTGATGGAGAAAAGAATGGTATCTGACGAGTTAATAGATTTTTATTCACTACAACTTACAACGATCAACTTCTTGAAACTTCGGCGTTGATTCAAAAACTGCGTCAGACTTCCATCTTCACGCTTTGTTCGGATTAAGCGAAGAAAAGTCTGACTTAAATCTTCGAAGTTACGGCAACTCGAAGCGTAAAAAATATTGATTATAAACCTGATTTAAAAGTGATCTTGGCAGCTGAGGCGTATCTCAAATTTCGTGTGGTCGTATCTGAAGTAATAATAAATAATCAGTTTTAGTTAAATTACTGAAATCTGGTACGTGCAGCACATTCACATATGTGTGTATTTTCTGGGAACAAACATAACAAAACAGATCTGCATTAAGCATGACGTCGCCGGCCGTCGCAACCTGAAAATGCAGTTGTGAGAGTTTTGTCAGCCTTTCGTTAATACCATCGGACTTTAGAGAAGGCTACCTACGCTTGCCATTTCGCCTATTTGTAGTCAAGTCAGCGAACGTTTGTGTACACTACATCCACCAATTCCACTTTTTTTTCAACCTTTTTATGTCCCACTGCTGGGCACATGTCTCCTTCTCACACAATTAAAAGGGATTTAGGCCATAGTCTTCCACGCTGGCCAAGTGCGGATTGGTGGACGTCATTCTTTCGAGAAATTATGAATTTTTCTCAGGCATGCACGGCGATGGAGAACATCGTTATCAATGAAATATGATGATATTTTCCATCACCGTGGAGCAGCGATAAATTCGCACATTACAAATGTCTTTGTCAGAGATGCGAGCCGAGGATTTGAACCTGGGATCGGTCGCGTCGAAGACCGCGGTTTTTCACCACTCGGCCATCCCTGCTCAACTCGGCCATGGCTGCTCCACATTTAGTAGTTGATAATGATGTCTGCTGCTGTTGTTCGTTGTTATGTCTGGTGTATATTTCTATAAGTTGCATAGGTATTTAATTATAAATTACCACATTCTACTTATTGCTACAATGAATTTAGAAGAAAATGTTAATTTTATCTAGACAGTACGTATTTTTTGATACGTAAATTAGTGGTCATAATAGCGGTAGTTTAATTCTCTCTTTAAAATATACGTTATTTTAATGTATATTTATCACACATAATATTAAAACCGCCGGCAATATACAAAGGTGTTTGAAACGTTTTGTGTTTGTTAGTATCGGTCTAATGAATATATTGCTTTGTTTCAGGTAAAATGCAAGCTGATATTGCAAACGGCTGTATTGGCAGATAGCAAAATGAGAAGTAACACGATATTGTTGAATGCTGTTCTGTTACGCATGATTACAATTAAATTGTAACGAACGTGTCAGCCAGCTAGCCAATCGGAGCCATGCCGCCATGACGTCTCCCTTAAGCCAAGCCAAGCTCTAGCTAGAAGGGAGTCGCTATATTAGCCATTGCCAGCCATTATTCTGTGTCATTCTGCTTGTCAATAAAAAAATGCAGAAGCTGTGCCCGTTTTATTAATTAAATTTTAAAATTATATTTTTTGCGTTTTTACCTATATAATGTGTGTGTGTGTGTGTGTGTGTGTGTGTGTGTGTGTGTGTGTGAATGTCATGACCACATGCAAACAAATAATACATCCTACATCTAAATCACTAAAAGGCTACCCAGTCAATTAAAATAATATACTCGTATTTTTATTTAACTAACAATTACAATTTGATAGATATACATTTAAAATATTGGATTACTACATTACATTATTTGTTGTTGACTAGTTTTAAACTGATATAATGTGACAATTAAATTGAAAACAGAGTTTTATTATTGGCACCGCACACCACACGTCCATGACCACACAAAGGGAATTAAATCGATTCAATTAATAAAAAAGCGGTCTCACAATGAGTAAACTTATTGTGGTTTCAGGCGTGTTTATTTGTTCCATTTTTGCTTTCTGATACAATTTTTTAAAGTATGAAATTTTACTCATTAACTAGAGTTTTTAAAGAGTTTCTATCAATTATCCATACTAATACTATAAATTTAAAAGTATGTTTGTTAGTGTAGTGTTTGTAGTAGACTATAACTATAGGAATACACTGTCTCGTGCTCATGGTGTGGCGGAGCGTGTGGCGGACTGTGGCGCGTCAGTACCGTGCGAACCAAGGGTGAGAGCGGACGTGCCGCCTGCGCACATCGAGTGAACGAGCCAGTGCCATCAATGTGGAAAAATAAACACTACAGTTAGTTTCATATCGCAAGGGTGCTACAGATTTGACTTGCTACAGATACCTGATTTTAGTACGAAGATAGTTTGGGGGTAGAAGTGTGATATAGGCTTCTTTTTACTCATGGAAAACATTTCAGTCTTATGGGAAAAACGTGTTGCCTACGCGGGCCGAGCTGCGGGCGGATTGCTAGTAGGAAATAATTTCCAATTAAAATAGATTACTAATATGACGGCCTTTTCTGTACGCAACGTGAGTTCCAACATTTTTTGGCATATTCAAATGGTTTTTTTCCTCGTATTTATAACATTAATCAACCAATTAATTAACGTCGCAACGGTTCTATGGATGGAAATTTTAAACGAATTTTAAGAAACTTTGACAGTAAACTTTTGACAGCTTCTTTGTTCAATTAAGTGCTTATTTTGCCAGTAATTTGAACTTTAATGTGTTAAAGCTTCAGTACTTCAGTAGGACCGAGGTGGGCCCGAATTCACAAAAGTCATAATTTTTCTTTCAATGAAATCCACTATTGCATAATATACATTTCATACTATTTATTTACATCGAAAAAGCATTCGTGGTAATTTAAGTAGGTATTTCGGCTAATCGAGATATATTTTATATTTTCCAATTTTTTTAATTAGTTGGTTATATAGTTTTATGGTTTTCGTAAACGCTTTTTGTTATTTTGAACATAAATCTTCTATGATTTCTATGTATTAAATCGTTCATTGCTTTATTAATTAACAAGTGTGTTGTGTTATTTAGAAGCTCTTTGTAAATGAAAATGTTTCTATGTAGGTACGTTGTTATGTATGTATACCTACAAACCTTCATATGTTTTATTTCTGTAAAGGAAATAAGAATGATAAAAACGACCGAAACGCGGAATTACGAAAGGAATGTAAAATACACGTTATCATTTTGTATTAACCCAGTTTTAGACGTGAAAATGAATGCCAAAATATTATTTTTTCATTTCTTTTACTTCGTTAGCTAAAATTCCGAGAGAGTGTGAAGAATACATGTAAATGTACTTCAAATGATGGTCCTTTTTTGGGTTCCTCAAAACGAAAAAAAGAAAAACTTTTCGGATAGTTTCGTTTCTTCTGTCTTATTAATATACTAGTCTTCCGCCAGCGGCTTCGCCCGCGTGGACCCGTTTCATGGGTCCTCGTAGGATAAAAAATAGCCTATGTGATATTCCAGGCTATATCTAACTTTCTACCATCTATTTGAAATACGACGTAAGACGATATATTGCTATACTAAAATCATAGGCGTTTAGCCAGTTGTTTTAACCGCATGGACCTTATTACTCGTTTTCCCGTAGGAATGAAGCATTTTCCCGCGGTAAAAAGTAGCCTATGTTCATCGAAGATAATGTTGACTTCTAAAGGTAAAAGAATTTTTCAAATCGGTCCATGAGTTTCGGTTTCGTTTTCTCTTTTCTCTATTTAATATTAGTGTAGATGTAGATTTGAACAAAAAGCAGACAGGTCGCGTAATGTTAAGCGATCACCATCATCTATGAACACGGGTCACTACAGGAGTCTACAAGAAGTACACCTGAGCTTTGCTGGCTTTTGCTGGCTTTGAAGGAGAGCTTTTTTACACCTTGTCTGCTTGTAGCAAACTTCAGAAAGAACAACATTTTGAAATGAAATTTTATATTCAACATGTTAAAAAAATTTAAGTACATATTGTTTATAAGATACCTATAAATAAGACAGCGATATTCACCGCCTACAAACTATACTACTTATAGTTTGGCGGGTTACTAGTTTTGTACATTTAGGTAATTGGCTGCAACCCTTTTTGCGTCCCACTGCTGGGCACGGGTCTCTCCCACTTATTGGGGAAGCCTGGAGATTACTCCACCACGCTGCTCCAATGCGGGTTGGTGGAGATGCGGGTTAGTGGCCAAGCCGCTGTCGGATGTTATCAAACCGCCCATAAGGCCTCCGACAAGGTTTGACGACTGTTATCTATCGACAGCAACCGGGACCGACGGCTTAACGTGCCCTCCGAAGCACGGAAACGCGCATGAAATTATTTTTGCCACTAGCGGTCACCCATCTCACACCCGACCGCGCCCGTTTGGCTCAGCTGCATAGATCGCTTGCGTTCTACGCTAGCCGCCGGGCCATGCGCGCTTCAATTTAGGTAATTACTGTTTGTAAAATAAATAAAATAAAAAAATAAAAAATATATATACTAATATTATAAAGAGGAAAGATTTGTACTTTTGTATGTTTGTATTATGTAGTATATAAACTCTAAAACTACTGTTCCGATTTCAAAAATTCTTTCATCATTAGAAAACTACATTCTCATGTTACTCAATAGGCTACTTAGTCTACCGCGGGAAAATGATTCATTCCTACGTGAAAACGGGTAATAGGGTCAACGCGGTTGAAGCAACTGGCTAAACGCCTATGATTTTAATATAGCAATGAAGCCTGGAATAACACATAGGCTATTTTTTATCCTACGGGGACCCATTAAACGGGTCCACGCGGGCGAAGCCGCTGGCGGAAGGCTATTATAAATAAAGAGAAATGTTACTTGCTCCTAATAACATTTCTTTATACGGTAACAGTATATTTCTGCTTCAAATATTATAACGTAAATAAACAGAAGGATCGGGGCACCAATGTATCGGCTCTTAATAAGATCGGTACATTCCCGTCACGTGCGCTTCGGTTCCGCCAGCCCTACAACTACTGCGGGTGTGAATCCCTTAACGTAAGGTCACCATAGTTCTTTCACTCTGGGGATATGTCAAAATTTATTTTTAAGGAGTTATCCAAAGATTTATATTTATTTTAACACATACTAAAAAAACAAGGGCACACGACAGACAATAGTTTTCCGTACCTGATGTATGTACAATGTACTTTAAATTCTTTGTCCTAAAACTACACGCTGACGTTGTCGCAAACGAAGATTATGCAAGCATTGTGGTATGATAGGTATTTGGAGGTGGATATTCATAAAATTAGGGAAGAGTCGTCTAGTGCTAACAGTGTTGTTACGAAATTAGGATAATTGGATCATTCTGTACGACTTTGATAGTAGAAATGTTCATGACCCCTGTGACCGCCGCAGTACAAGTGTACTGTTTTTAAAATGATAAAATGGTACTTACTCGTGGCTATCATTTTAAAATTTATGTGTTCATAACATTCTAAATATAAAAGACGTCTTATAATAGGACTATGTTTTTAAATTTTCTTCCAATAGCGTAAGTGCAAGTTCACAAACCGTCTTCCAAAACAGCTAACAATGCAATGTAACTGAATCTAACTCACAGTATTCACTCACTCTCAGCTTTATTTCAATTCAAAAAGTGGATTGGAGGTTTCTTTCGTTTCTTGTTATATCCTATTGTGTTTTATATAGCTTTGTATTTTGTATTTTATTTAACTCTCTTTTGATTGACGTCTGTAAGTTTGTAACTGAGTATAAGTGAAAGTTCTCAACCCGTTCTCCAAAGCAGTTAACAATGTAGGTAATATTACACGAAGCTCAACTTTATTTCAATTCTCTTAGTGAATAAGATTTTTCTTCTTCTTTCTTTTATATTTATTTTCTTTGCTTTTGAATTAACTTTAAAAAGCTTTTGAAAATAAGTGTAAGTTCTCAAACCATCTTCCAAAGCAACAAAGTTAACAATGCAATGTAACTGTACCTCTATCTCACGAAGCTCACTCGCTCTCAACTTTATTTTTAATTATACGAGTAAATAAGGGATTTGTTCATGTTTACTTGTAATTGTTGTTTACTTGTTAATGTGTTTTTTTGCAAACATTTATTTACTTCGCTTTAGATTGAAGTTTGTAAGTTTGTTACAAGATGTACATGTTATGTTTCCTTGAGTATACATGGACCCTGTTGGGCAGTGGGCACAGCAATTTGGTAAGAAGAGAGGAGAGCAGGGTAGGTATTGTTACTATGATTAATTGATTTTTGTAATTTCAATGAGTTTGCTGTGTTTTGTCAGTCAATAAATAGATAAAATAATTACTAATTTAATATCCAGAATTTATGCAGTTTATATAAAATATATGTTAAATATAAGATTATCATAAAAAATTATAAAAATTTATAAAAAGTGATGTAAGTGCATTTTCTCAAACGTCTCAGCTTTATTTCAATTCTAAGTGTGATGGATGATTTTGGATTTTGTTTTTATAAAGCTTGGCTCTTATGTTTACTTAATTTGGTCATAAATGTCGTGAAGGACGAATGTTTCAATTTGTTTTATATGGCAAGACTTTATATTTATTTATTCAACAACACTGTTAAAACTACATAAAAAAGGAAAAGACAATATGCATATTTTACAAAATGTATGGCTGGCTGGCTGGCTGCAACCCTTTTTGCGTCCCACTGCTGGGCACGGGTCTCTCTCCTCCCCCCTATTGGGGAGGCCTGAAGCTTACTCCACCACGCTGCTCCAATGCGGGTTGCGGATTGCGGTATGGTGTCCAGAACGTTGGTAGCATTATTAGTGTATATTGTATTAACAATGGTATTACTATTAGTTCATCTGTATTAAACATTAGTTTTATTTTGTTTGTTTTTATTGATTCATTCATGGAAACTAAACTTAAAAAATGAAGTGTTTAATAGGCACCACATTTGCGAAGTCATCGCAACGATGCATTAATGATGCAACAATACTTTTTAAGATTGCACAGTTTTACCTATGGTATATGTGTAAGATAACAACATAGCTTCTTACTTACATCGACAAGTATTCATAATCGTGCTTTACCACTAGTTGTAATGATTGCAATTTTAAAGAAGATATTATTTCTTAAACCGGTTAATGTCATTGTCATTTATGATTTTCTTTCTAAAGAATTCTAAATTTAAGTGAAAAGTAGCGGGTTAATGTACATATTTAGGACCGTCCTGAACCAATCAGCATCATGTTCTTCCTACCGCTAACGAACTCTGAGTTTCCGATAGTGGTGCGTAATATTTCACTGCGTATTCGTGACATGCGTACACAGTGCCAACCCTGGGTTGGGACCTTGGTTGGGGTGCAGGGGTTAGAACACGCTGCTGGAGTTCGAAATCGTAGTTTTGATATCTCTTTTACATTTATATCTAAGTGACGACCTGTGTGGCGCAATGGTTACTATGCCGGGCTGCCAATTGGTGGGTCTCGGGTTCGATTCCTGGCGAAGTTGAAATTTAAATGATGAGTTTAAATTTCAGTTCTCGGTCTGGGTGTTTGTGTTTCTGTCTTAGTTTGTGTCCATGGTACCCACGACACAGGTACCCTACTGTGGGGATATGAGTGTGGAACGTTATTTATTATTTGTTTATTAGTGTGGATACAATTCCATTTAATCGGGACTTACTATAATTTAGATTGCATTCTTCCTTCTTTAGCCTTATGGGTGTTATTTCTTACGTATCTATGTAGTATATCTTATTGGAGGTTTCTGTGTCACACACTTCTGCCGTGAAGCAATTGTATTATTTCGGTGGAAAGGTGTACCTAGTTACCGGCAAGACTTACATCATACATGGGCCTTCGGGGTAGCAACGTAACTTATGTGTAGATGTCCATGGGCTGCAGCGACCACTTAACACCACGTGGCCTTTTTTTGTAACGGGTAGGAAACCTTCTAAAGGTACCCGGCACCTTGGGAGAGGATACCGGGTTATGTGGGATTTGACCGCACTAAAACCCCCTCGGTGGCCGGAGGACTCCGGGATCTCCATTAGAACGCACCGGTGCCGCGGTGTCTCCATCGCGCGGCGCACATATTGGCCCATATTCGACAGAGCAAATGTGCTCTCCTGCATCTTCCGATGCACGCACACACCGCCGTCCTTCCCGGAGCTGCTGGCTGGACGGATCGAGCTCCCACTCTCACCGCCTGCATCCGCGGAAGCTCCCTTATAGTCGCTTCTTACGATCAGGCAGGGGATACCGTAGCTCTATTTATATTCCCGAAGCTACATGGACGCATTTTCGTTTACTACTCCAATCAAATTAAAAAGCAGTAAAACCAGCGCATCGGGAGTAAAATGGGTGAACTTGGGTAAACATTTTAACGCACGTTTCCGAAGTTCAGAAGGCACATATCGTCGTTGTTATTCATAGATAGTTCAGAGGTCATATGAAACAGCGTTTTTATTCATAGATATAAGTTTTATAGTGTAAGAGACGGAAGTCTGAAAACGATTAATAATTTCAGATTTAATGGAAGATTTAATGACTCAAATCAATTCGTCCCGCCTCATTAGGTACCGCCTAGTAAATTTAGCTGAAGGTAATCGATTAAACTTGCTTCCGATGCGAAATAATAAGATATTGTGAATGGATATTAATTTTAAACAACGATAACTGTACAACATTAAGTTTGTTGTCTAATGCAATGTAATGTGGTCAAATTACGTAGACCGTTTGGATACGAACTGGCTATTTGACACGTTGGCAAATATAACGGATAATTCTATCCGAATTCGAAACGCGTCTCGCAATGCCTGACTTCGCAATCTGCACTTATGCACTCAGAATTTAATTAATTTGTCCCGCCCCATTAACGCCACGTAAACGTAGCCGGCGGTAATCGATTAATGTTGCTCCTGACGCAGTATTGTGTACCGTACACTTAAGCTTTTAGCTTATATACGCGCAGGGCTCTTCAGTTGGTGCCGGACGCAAGTAAATAATACCGCGTGACGTAAAGCTTACCATGCCGGACTGGCAATCGGAGGGTCCCGGGTTCAATTCTTGGCGAAGCAGACATTTGAATGATGAGTTCGAAATTCTGTTCTCGGTCTGGGTGTTAGTGTTTCTGTCTTTGTGTGTGTCCATGGCACCCACAACACAGGGTATATCTACCCTACTGTGGGGCTATGAATGTGAAGCGTTATTATTATCATATAACGTCATAAAAATCATCGACACGGGTCGTCGGCAATAAAAATCGTTGCATTGACTATAAACCTTTTTGCGTCTCACTGCTGGGCATTGGTCTCTCCCCGTGATTGGGGGGGTCTGGAGCTTACTCCACCACGCTACTCCAATACGGATTGGTGGAGATGCGAGTTTTTGGCCAACCCGCTGTCGATTGTTTTCAAACCGCCCATAAAGTTGCCTAATTAAATCATGAGTGATTTAATTAATGGTTGAAATTAATTTAACTCGCCTCATTGCCGCTCCGTAATTGTAGCTGGCGGTGATTATAATCGATTTAACTTCCACTTGACGCGAATCCATTCGGTATTGTGAAGGATACCGGTGTTTTCAATAGATAACACTTTTGTGTTAGGTACTGTTTTAAGCCTCTGCTATATTAGAGTAAGAATGGCCTTATAACTTGTTGTTTAACATATTAAAGATTTTTCGACTATATTCAATAAGATATGACGAAGCCGATACAATCTACTATGATGTACTCTGAATTTAATTAATAACCAAAATGAAATTGTTTCGCATCATTACCGTTCCGTAATTATAGCTGGCGGTGATCGATTAAACTCGCTCTCAACGCGAATTAACGCTGTATTGTGAATGGATCGATATGCATTCACAATAACGTTATAGTGCTAGGCGATTTTAATATAGATTTACTAAGTGAAAGTGGTTACACTAGAGACTTTGCCGAGTTATTAAATACCTACAAAATGCGTTTTTCTATTGTAGAGCCAACTCGGATAACTAGCCACTCAAAAACATGTATTGACAATATAATAACAAATATAAAAACATTTACAACGCAAGTATTACACAATGGACTATCGGATCATTCGGGACAGGTTATAAAAATCCCATGTAAATTCAACACTGATATAAAGCATTGGTACATGTATAAAAGGGAAGTAGATAAAAATTTGCCTATTTTAGTAAAGTACATGTCTCAAGTTAGTTTTGCGGAAGTATATGTACAAACTAAAGTTAGCACTGCCTACGCAACGTTTCTTAATATTTTTAAAAGTATATTTGATTGTTGCATGCCAATTAAAAGGGTAAGGGTTACCGTTTCTAGGAAGTCCAATTGGAAATCGAAAGGCATTAGAAGATCAAGTAAGAAAAAAAGGCACCTTTATCTTAACTTAATGAAAAACAGGTCCAGTAAGTCCGAGTCACATTATAAATCTTATAAGAAAATTTTAAAAGCTGTAATAAGATCATCTAAAAGGATGTCCAACTCAAGATATATATGTAATAGTTCTAATAAAATTAAAGCTACATGGGGGCTTATTAAATACCTAACTCAACCGTGCAACCAATTTAGGGAGTCCATCAAGGACATAAAAATCGGGGCATCAAAAATTACCAGCATACCAGAGATAGCACAGCAATTTAATAACCTTTATATAACACAAAATATCAATAACTCATTTGAAGATAAATATGTCCCTCAATTTGATAGTGTATGTCAAAGTATGTATCTTAAACCGGTTGACGAACAAGAAGTAGTTACAATAGTTAGGCAACTGAAAAATAAAAAAAGTTGTGGTTACGATGGGATCTCCACACAAGTAATTAAGTCTTGTATTAATGCAATTGTAAAACCTCTAGTGTATATTATCAACATCATGTTAGAAACGGGTTGCTTTCCAGATGATCTTAAAGTCACATTAATTAAGCCCCTTCACAAAAAAGGCCCAAAAGACATAATTAATAACTATAGACCTATAGCGTTACTGCCTAGCTTCTCAAAAATTTTCGAGAAAGTAATCTTTTGCAGACTGGTTAGTTACATGAATAGAAATGAAATATTAAGTGATTTTCAATTTGGATTTAGGCAAAATAGATCTACCTCTTGTGCTATATACAGGATGCTTTCTCAAGTTTGGACACATATTAATAATAAAGTAAAATGCGCCGCTCTGTTTGTCGATATGACCAGGGCGTTTGACTGTGTCGTGCATAACATACTTCTAAGACAGTTGGAAAGAATTGGTGTTCGAGGTATCGCTTATAAGCTATTACAATCTTACCTTAATGATAGGAAACAATCGACGGTACTTACAACATTTAATAAATCGAACAATACGTTAGAAGAGGTTCAATCTAAATTCGAGATTTGTAAAATAGGTGTTCCTCAGGGTAGTGTTCTTGGTCCATTATTATTTTTAATGTATATAAATGAACTACCCACTATAGCAAAATATCCATGTGTTATGTTCGCTGATGATGCAACAATTTTATTTTACAATGAAAACATTTCAGCTGAGGATTATAGGAATGAAATAAGAAGTACACTAGTAACTATAAAAACATGGCTAGACACACTGAACCTCAAGGTCAACTTAAATAAAACTAAAATAATGCAATTTAAAAATTATAAACAGAACTTAGAAAATCTAAATATTCATTTAAATGCAGTTGAAATAGAAGAAGTAGAGCAAACGAATTTCTTAGGGGTTTCCTTAGATACCCACTTAAATTGGAAAAGTCATATTGATAAAATTAATAATAAGATATCGGCTAATTGTTATGCTCTTTCAGTATTAGTAGATGCGTCAACTCTTGAAGTAGCTAAAAGTTTTTACTATGCCAATATTTACCCCCTTCTAACATATGGTATTATATACTGGGGAAATTCTGTTAATGTTAGTAGAACATTTATATTGCAAAAACGTAGTCTCAGAATATTGTATGGTAAAGCGGGTGACGAATCTATTCGCTCACTATTTTCAGAAAAGAAATTCCTTACATTAACTGGAATATATATATTAGAGATTTGTACTTTCGTTTTTAATAATAAAAACTTGTTTGAAAAGCAAATAAACATGCGCATAAGAGATGTGCCCACGAGACTAAAAGATATTGACGCTTTGTATTTACCTCGAGTAAAATGTCAGATTTTCAGAAATAGTACATACATATTTGCTATTAGAATATATAATAAATTACCCATAGATATAAAACAGTTACCAAATACTAAATTTAAAAAACAATTAAAACATTGGCTTATAAAAAAAGCATATTACAATATAAACGAATTTTTTGAAGATAAGACATCGTAATACGTGCAATAAAAATAGTTTGGGGAGCTTCCGCGTAAAATACATTATAAAATAAGTGTAACTCTAAACAATGCCTGAGAGTTTTTTTTCCGCCGGCTTTTTTTCTCTCATTGACCCAGCGGTGGGTAGGCATCAAAAGCCGATGATCCGTTAAGATTATTCTTATCGGATCTTAAAATAAAATATTTTTTAGTTAATTTTAATTAATAATATTGTATGCCAGAACATGGTAGACTGTTTAAAACTCCAATTATAATTTTAAACATCTTATTGTATGTGTGTAAACAGTCAACAATAAAGTATTTTCATTTCATTTCATTTCATTACGAGCTATCATTCGTTAACATCGATATGTTAACGAATCGATATGTTAACGAATGATAGCTTGTTTGCTTTTCACTTTAATGTGTTTTGCCTGATGCAGTATATTAAATTGCATCAAAGTAACGATAGTAATACAACTATTTGTGATATTAAAATAAGTAAATAACGCTTATATTAAACTAACATTTGTATACCCTGAAAGCCTATGTTGTTTCTCTGTTTCTTAATAAAATGCACGTTTTCAAGTTCTTCAACTTTGATATTACCTACATATTATTATATACGTTTACTTAACATAATTTTGCCTATAAAAAATTTCTGGACCTATCTTCAATAAATAAATAATTTAACTGGAAATTTAACTAGAAAAATATTTATTATTTAAAATTAATTAAAGGTAAAATGCATTTATTCATCTCGTGACATTACCGTTCCGTAATTATAGCTGGCCGTAATCGATTAAACACGCTCTTGGCGCGAATTAACGCTGTATTGTGACGGGATGTCGATTTTAACGAACGATAGCGCGTATGCTTTTCAGTTCAATATCTGTTCTCTGATGCAGGGTAGTGTTATGCGTAATCGTGTCGACTTAATAACACTACCATTTGATATCTATGTATTGTGAAGAGAAATCGATATGAATGATAGCGCTATTTTAAAGCTATCTAAATTAAAACAAAAAACTAAAGCTGTGAAAAGCTTGGTGGTTGGCCTTTGGTAAACATATTCTAGCACATTTTTGTATTTCGGGGGCACAGAATTAACACCGTGATGTGATGTATGTTAAATGTCGCTAAGCCTATTAGAATCTTTTGATATTATTGTCATACCTAAAAATATTTATTCTTAATTTATTTAATGGTCAAATATATTTAATTTTCCGCATCATTACCACCACGTTATTCTAGCTGGCGATAATCGATTAAATTCGCTCTTGACGTTAATTAACGATGTATTGTGAGTGGATATCAATGTTTTTATGTTGTTTGTCTGATGACAATAATGAACCTCCCTCGTATGAAAAAGAAACCAGTCGGAGGCCTTATGGGCGTTTTGTTCCCTCAGTGCCCGACAGTGGGACGCAAAAAGGGTGAAAGGCAAATGAGCAAAAAAATACTTCATAGGAGCATACGATCAAAACCGGAGACCAAAGAGCCTATAGAGCCAAAGGCTAAACACAAAATGAAAGTTTGAAGGCAAAAAAATTACTTCCATCGATCTTTAAACTCTACAGGTTCTTGTTACTTGATAGAAATTAGGTATATTTTTTTCATTTTTCATTTTCATTTTCTTGCTGTTACTAAGAGGGTGCCACTGCCTGGGTTAGGTTTTAGAAAAACCCTTTGCTTTAGATGTTTGCTAATGATCCTACTAAACGAACTTTATGATTCTAACTTCGGTAGTCCACGTTTGGTGATAGTGATAAAGGTCAGTGAATCGGGACATGTTGTTTAAGTTGAAGAAGTTTTGGTCCTTAAAACTATGTAACTGCTCCAGTCAATATACATTAGACATATGTGCTCGGGTAGTAATACTTATAGCATACTATAATATTCTAGCACCACTTGCTGAAATATAAAAGAATAAAATTCACACCCGCCATTATTAATTCTGTCATAAGTCCTGTTGTGTGCCTGTACTATCCATCTCATTAATTTTCGTCAAGAGCACATTTCCCCAATTAGCGAAGCCACGATCACGCGGCGGTAACGAGGCATGGTGAATTGATTTCGGACATTAAGTTAAGGATGCCCTGTACAGTGTAGTAGCATAATGATGACATGTTATTCAAAGGGTATTTTTCGCGCATGTGTAATAATAATTTTATTTGTGACTTATATATTTACATCCATAGATTCAACAATGCTTACGTAATTTTATTTGGTGACCGAGATATAAGAATTTTATATGTCTGAATATGCACTATTTTTTGTGGTTTACTGTGACATATAGGTCTCGTTAGGGGCCATCCATAAATTACGTCACACGAATTTCAAGACATTTTAACCCCTCCCCCCGTCCTTACAAAATTAAATAAATAAAATAAATCTCGTGTTGCGTAATTGACTAAATAAAAGTGATATCGATTATAATGTCTCAATAATTATAGTATATCGAAATAATTAATTTGGTTATTTTTGTCTTAGATAAGTTAAAAACAAAACTGTTAGTCTATGGTTAAACTTTCCTGTACTTTGTCTATGACTGTGATCTCCTCTCCTTCTCTTGGCGAAAAGTAATAAAGTTGGCACGTGTTCGGATCGAGAAATAAACTTGTTTTATTAAATAACTATAGGTTATGGGCCCAGTATAGGCAATATTTAGCTAGACAAAGTAATAATTTTCAGTTTGGTTCACTTATTTAGCGTAGGCGCGAGTGATTAGTAGGAATTATGACTAACTACTTGGTAAATGTGCCGAAGCTGAAGGGGCGCGAAAATTATACAGAATGGTGTTTCGCTGCGGAGAATTTTCTGGTCTTGGAGAACATGGATCACTGTATTAGACCTGTTGCCGGAAAGACTACAGAAGCCGCTGATGATGCGAGGACCAAAGCTAAACTGATTCTCACAATCGATTCTACTTTGTACGTCCACATAAAGGATGTTAAGACGTCGTTGGAGCTTTGGAATAAGCTAAAGGCTCTATTTGATGACTCCGGTTTTTCCAGACGCATCAGCCTTCTGAGAAATCTCATCTCAATTCGTCTTGAAAGCTGCAGTAGTATGACAAGTTATGTTACCCAGTTAGTTGAAACTGCACAGAAATTAAGTGGAACCGGGTTTAAAATTAGTGACGAATGGATTGGCTGCCTATTGTTAGCTGGGTTAACCGAGAAATATTCGCCGATGATAATGGCGATCGAGCATTCAGGTATCGCCATTACGACCGACGCCATTAAATCTAAGTTGATGGACTTAGAAGAAAACAGTGGTGACGCTAGTGGAGCGTTTGCAAGTTTTCGAAAAATGAAGGTTGGCAGCACTGGTCATAGCGGAAGTAAAGACAACTGTCATCTGTCAAAGTCAAAGAAAGTAATTAGGTGTTACAGATGTAAACAAATCGGACACTATTGCAATCAATGTACAAATGTTGATAAAGATTCTTCAAATAGTAAATCAAGTGAACGAAAACAAACAAATGCGTTCAATGCAGTTTTTCTAAACGGCACTTTTTCGAAGAATGATTGGTATGTTGACTCGGGGGCGAGTGCCCACTTAACCGCAAATGAACAATGGATTAAAAATGTCTCGACCGAGCATCCCATCAAAGAAATTGTTGTTGCGAACGAGGAAAAGCTTACCGTGAAGTGTTCAGGTGACATAAAAATTACTACAGTTACGGAGGACGGTGAATATGACGTGATTGTCGAAGATGTGTTATGTGTGCCAGAATTAACCACAAACTTGCTGTCTGTCAGTCAGTTAGTCAGAAAAGGTAACAGAGTGTTGTTTACTACCAATGGCTGCAGTATTTATAATAGAAATGACCAGTTGGTGGCCATGGCATCATTAATAAATGGTGTATATAAATTGAGATCACCTGAGAGCATAGTGGCTGCAACAGTTGCATCTGTGGATACATGGCATCGCAGGTTAGGCCATGTGAATAGTATGTACTTGAATAAGATGCCTAATGCAGTAAATGGCATGGAACTTGATAAGAAAAGTGAAATTTCCCAATTGTCATGTGTGGTGTGCTGTGAGGGGAAGCAGTCACGCCATCCTTTTGGACATGCTGGTTCTAGAAGTAGTGAATTATTGGGCATAGTTCACAGTGATGTTTGTGGTCCTATGGAAAAGGCCTCAATTGGTGGGTCCAGGTACTTCATTTTATTTATTGATGACTACAGTCGTATGACCTACATATACTTCATGAAACATAAAAGTGAAGCATTTCAACATTTTCATGACTATAAGGCCAAGGTGGAAAACCAGTTAAATAAGAAAATTAAAATATTACGCTCTGACAACGGGAAGGAATTTTGTAATAAAATGTTTGATGATTATTTACGAAAGAATGGAATTTCACATCAAAAGTCGAATCCCTACACACCGGAGCAAAATGGCCTTGCAGAAAGATTTAATCGCACTGTAGTAGAGAAGGCAAAGTGCTTACTATTTGATGCCAAGATGGGCAAGGAATTTTGGGCTGAGGCATCAAATACAGCGGTGTATCTCCATAATCGTACTGTACTTACAACATTAAATAAAACACCGTATGAAATATGGACGGGGAGCAAGCCGGACATAAGCCATTTGCGCATTTTTGGTAGCCGTGTTATGGTACATGTGGCAAAAGAAAGGCGCCAAAAATGGGACAGGAAGTCGGAGGAACAAATACTTGTGGGCTACCCTGAAAATATCAAAGGATATAGAGTATATAATCCTGTAACGAAGAAAATCAGTACTAGCAGGGATGTAATAGTAATGGAAGAGGCGAAACCCCAAGTGAGTATACCTATTACAGAAAGTAAGGAATGCAGTGAAGGGAGCTCAAGTTCAGTGGGGGACTCTTCTTTAGAAGAATTTGATGACACTATGATTGAAAGTTATATTGACAAGTCTGACATGACATATGTCCCTAGCGAATATGAAGATGCAGAAACAACTGCATTGGATGAAGTCCATGAAAAGAGGAGTAATAGACTGAAAAAGAGACCTGAGAGGTATGGATGGTCAAATATGTGTGCTGATACTGGTTTGGAGGTTTTTGACGATGCTAGTGATCTGACTTTGGAAGAAGCATTAGCTGGACCTGAGAAGGAGCAGTGGTTAAGTGCGATAAAGGAAGAATTAGACTGTTTTAAGGAAAATGATGTGTGGGAGTTGGTAGATACTCCAAGTTCAGGTACAGTTGTGAAGTGCAAGTGGGTTCTTAAAAAGAAATATTGTGACAATAAAATGAGATTTCGTGCACGGTTAGTAGCAAAGGGATTTACACAGAGACCTGGCGTGGACTTTCAGGTAACATATTCTCCTGTTATAAGACATTCGACTTTGCGTTATCTTTTTGCATTGAGTGTACAGTTAGACATGGATATAACTCATCTAGATGTCACAACAGCATTTCTTAATGGTCATCTCAAAGAGAACATATTTATGCAATTACCAGAATGTTTTCCTATTACTGATTGTAAAAAGGTTCTTAAATTAAAAAAGGCTGTTTATGGGTTGAAACAGGCTTCATTAGCCTGGTATGATAGAGTTAAGGAAACATTATGTAATTTAGGTTATCTCAATAGCAAAATAGAACCTTGTGTTTTTATTAAAAACTGTAACAATGGTAAAAAGTTGATTGTTGGTATTTATGTAGATGATTTCCTAATATTCTCTAATGAAAAGTGTGAAACTGATAGTTTAATTAAAGCTTTGAGTGCTAAATTTAAAATTAAAAATCTTGGTCAGGTCAGACAATATCTAGGGATGAGAGTTAATATTGATAGGAAGTCTAATGTTATAACCCTTGATCAAGAGCATTATATAGAACAATTGATGAAAAAGTTTAATATGTCTGAATGCAGTATAGCTGAAACGCCTATTGAATGTAAATTAAATCTAGAAAAATCCAATGTTTGTGAAGATAACATACCATATCAAAGGCTAATAGGCAGTTTAATGTACTTAGCTGTCTTGACCAGACCAGACATAGCATACTCTGTCAGTTACTTATCTCAATTCAATAATTTTTATTCACATGTTCATTTTAATTATGCTAAAAGAATTTTGAGATATTTGTATAAGACTAAAGATCATTGTTTAAAGTATTCCCAAGGAAAGGCAGACTTTATAGGGTATGTAGATGCAGATTGGGCGAGTGATGCTATTGACAGGCGGTCATATACCGGGTTCTGTTTTTTAAAATGTGGATCTGCTGTTTCTTGGGAGAGCAGGAAGCAACGCACAGTGGCTTTAAGTAGCTGTGAAGCTGAATATATGGCTTTATCAGAAGCGTGCCGTGAAGCCATATACTTGCAAAGATTGGAAATAGAAATAGTTGGTTCTTGTAATAAAATAATATTATTTAATGACAGCCAGAGTGCGTTGAAGCTTGCTAATAGTCATCAGTCACATAGGAGGTCCAAACACATTGATGTCCGATATAATTTTATTCGCGAAGTCATTGAAGATGATATAATTGAGACTAAGTATGTTCAGACCTCTCAGATGCCTGCTGACTTATTGACAAAGGGTTTATCTGGGGCAAAACATTACCAATTTATGAAAACACTAGGGGTTATTAAAAGGTAGTTTGTTTTTGTAATATTTCTTTATTTTTTCGATATAGTGGGGGTGTAATTTAGTATATCGAAATAATTAATTTGGTTATTTTTGTCTTAGATAAGTTAAAAACAAAACTGTTAGTCTATGGTTAAACTTTCCTGTACTTTGTCTATGACTGTGATCTCCTCTCCTTCTCTTGGCGAAAAATAATAAAGTTGGCACGTGTTCGGATCGAGAAATAAACTTGTTTTATTAAATAACTATATTATAATAATAAAACTTGTGATACAACATCCATATTATTATGTCTACAGTGTCTTCGCATTTACAGCCACTAGCTACTTTTTGCATCGGTGTTCGGCGATTTGCTTGTGCGTTGATTGATCATCGTGTTTTGGCACGGGACAGTCCATTAATGAGTGATGTTTTTTTAGCACTTTTTGACTCCCCCTCCCCATTGGTGATATGTGGTGAGGTTTAGGACTAACCCCCTCTCTTCTTCTCAAAATCACGTATATTTATAAATATAGTATATATAGTACCTACAAAGCGTCTTAAGATTTTTAGAATATTTTCTTTAAATAGATGTATAAATTTTATTTTCTAGAAAATTAAAGACAAAACAGAAAATTAAATGTCTAGACAGAAATATAGTAGGTTGTTTTTGACTGATATAAAAATAATAATAAAGAAATGTTGTAATCATGTAAAACATAAAAAAAAACAGAAATGCTACAAAAATAAATTCACGTGATATCTTACTACACCCCTCTGCCCCTTTGTGATATTTCGTGATTTTTGCCGAAACCCCTCCCCTCTCTATTAAACCTCACGTGATTAATTGACTTCCATGGCATTGGAATCGCGCGTTTCGGACGCTAAGAGCTGTTTTAAAGATTGTTCTTTGGCGCGTCGACGTTCGTTTCGGAAAACGCGCTTACACGCCCGCTAATTTTATTGCACCTGAAACTGTCAGGTCTCGCTGTTTCGCACGCACACACGCTACTAAAACAAACAAACGACCGTATATGCGCTAGTTTGATACCGCTCATAATCACTGGTCGCTGCGTTTAGCCACTAAGGCTTGGTTGTAAGAGCTTACATGAATCCTATAGCTCCTATAAATAAATAATTAATAACGCTTCACACTCATAGCCCCACAGTAGAGTAGATATACCCTGTGTCGTGGGTACCATGGACACACACAAAGACAAAAACGAACAGCCAGACCGAGAACAGAAATTAACTCATCATTCAAATTTCTGTTTCGCCGGAAATCGAACCCGGGACCCTTCGATTGGCAGTCCGGTATGGTAACCATTACGCCACGCAGGTCGTCGTCGTCGTGCTATGTCTATTTAAATCAATAAATCTAAACCAATTTACCCATATCGATACCACAAAGTATTCGATACATTGCAACGCGTGTCACGTAACTGATTATCGGCCAACGATATCGGGGTTAGTGACATTCTATATTCAAGGGTTGGGACGACATATTTCAAGATAAGGGTTGCTTACTTATGACTAGGGCATGTTTCAGATTTCTGTAAAATAATGTCTCAATAAGATGATCCGGCCAACTAATATTGAAAAAATCTAGGGAAAAACATCGAAATCCAACTCTCATAAGGTGAGATGTTTGTCCTCATCGTAGAAATAGTACCTATGAACTTAAAAAAAATCTTATTCAAAAATATATGTTAGAGAGAATAAGAAAAATATAATTAGTGACACTCATCGCTGCTAAAAACTATAATTAATGATCAAGTTAAATATACCTAATATGTAATTCAAAATTGCTCTTTGATTTTCACTGTTACCTTTTGCACGCAAGGCGTAGTTATCTGCTTTTTAATAGAAAATGAAAATTCTATTGGTGAAATTTTTTAAACCTGTTATTTTTAACCTGTTGTTCCAAGCGAAGACAAAAATGATTCCCACTTTCAGAAATTTGAATTTCCCATCTATAAAATAGACATCGATAACGCTAAGATAACCGCGCCGTTAGAGTAATGGCAGAATTTACCTGAAATATTGCTCTATATCCTGCCTCTTGCGGAAGGCGATAGGGTTGCCTATTTCTTTTTTCTTAGTCGCACATGTTATCTTTGTTTACGATACAGGCTTTAAATTTTATTTCTTAAAAGGAAATACGTAGATGGCGGATTTAAAAATATCCTTATTATTTTGTACAAATAAATGTGCAAAAGGATAGTTTGTTAAAGGAATATAGGACATCTTTTATTGCCTTCAATGGATCTGTACTGTTGGGAAAGAAAATGCACGAGTTCGGAAAAGGGAAAGAAAAAGCACGTGTGTGTGCCCACTTCCCGAACGCTAAACGTCCCTGCAATACGCCACTTTTTGAGCAACTGTATTAAAAAATATGTTTTCACGATGAAAATCGGTGTAGCCCGCCGCCGTAAGGCATATGTAAATATGTCACATCAAATTTACTAGATTTTTTTCAAATTTCTTGTTCTTGTATAGATTTATGTAGAGATGGCTGTGGATGTTGAGACCTTATCCCGTCAACTTAGGTCGGCCTTCCTTGTTCTTCTATAATCTAAACCATTACCTACCATATTACCGTATATTAAATAAATAACGTTTCACAGTAGGATAAATATACCCTGTTTCGTGACATAAACAAAGATGGAAACAAGAACACCCAGATCAAGAACAGAAATATAAACGTATCATTCAAATTTCTCACTCGCCGGCACCCTCCGATCAGCAGTCAGGCTTCGTAACCATTGCGCTATACGGAAAACACGGTCTTGCGTGTTGTCTCAAAAATTCATGCGGCAATATTTATGGGTTATATTTTATATTATAATGGACTATTAAACTTAAATGTAATTACTTAAGGGAGCGCCGTTTCCAGTAGAGAGACATCAAGGCTTGATCAAGCAGTGGTTCATAATACAGAAGTTGAAATTAAATTTTGAAATTAAATTCATGTCCTCTGTGTTTGCTACTGTCATTTCTACTGTCGAAGTACAGTAGAAATATGCTGCCGCTACGTGATTCAAGATTTTAAAAGAGGAAAGAAAGAAAGACTTCCTTTAATAGGCGGTCCCAGCAGAAGTAGTCAACCCGTTGTCAGATGTTTTCTAAACGCGCAAAAGGCTTTCGACTAGGTGCAATGACTACTATCCTCGATAACTAACTGAACCAAGGACTTTATGTATCTTCTTACGTTTGAAAACATACATCCGTGTTGCCTCTAACGTTCACACATCATACATGATCCTGTATAAATAAGTAAATGTCTTGCGTTCTACTCTAGCAAGGCTATTGCTATTTTTTTTTTTTAATATGTATCGTAACGCCACAAGAGCCGTAGCGCACAATCACCAGTATCATAGATATTACACTTCTATCAGTATCTTCTTACGTTTGAAAACATACATCCGTGTTGCCTCTAACGTTCACACATCATACATGATCCTGTATAAATAAGTAAATGTCTTGCGTTCTACTCTAGCAAGGCTATTGCTATTCTTTTTTTTTAATATGTATCGTAACGCCACAAGAGCCGTAGCGCACAATCACCAGTATCATAGATATTACACTTCTATCAGAATGGCCGTATTCATTGAAGACAATATCCTCCAATATCCCAAATTCGTTCAGCAATCGACTCACATAGTCCATTGTCGGACGAACGGACGCACGTGCTCCGGCTGTTAATAAGGACTTCGTTGAAGCTATTGTATTTGTTACTCTCTTACATTGTATTGGAGGAAATAAGATAAATTGTAAGGCTCTGTCAATATTGGTCTCATTAACCACATTGTTCTATTTCTGAAATTTACTGGCGGCAAGTTTTCTTGGCAGTTACTTTGTAGGCATTGACAACCTTGCTATTTATGAGAATACGACGGTTTTCTTGCCTAGCCATTGTTGAAAAACCAAGTAAAGGTATTACTCCATGAACCTGGATACAAGTTATTATTATTGAGAAGAATTAACCTGAGCCACATATCATTCCATTCTAAAAAGGCTGTTAATATTTCTTTGTATAAAGTGTGTGATTGAGTTTAAAATAAGTTCTATCGGATTCAAAGGCCAAAACGGTCACATACTGTGTAATATTTCCTTTACCAAGTACTGCATATATCGAATAGAATATCTAAACTACTAGGATTTTACTTGTCAGTATCGTAGACATAGTACCTGTTACTACGGTTCTTAATTTTATTTATAACTAGCTGTGCCCGCGACGTCGTCCGCGTGTATAAAGACTTTTATAAAATGGATTGATTAAAAATTAAAGATTATTTATTTGCATTGAATAAGTAGTAGGTAGATTATTCTTACATATAGTGAAATCACTTATAATACAATGTCCATATGTTTAGAAGAAACTTAATGTATTTTTTCTAAATCCTTCAAACCTAAAACAGTAAGGAATGCTTACTGTACTGATCTTACTATCCACTTTTCTCACGTTTCGCTTGTCTCGCGCAATCAGATTCTCTTTACAAATATGTACCTCGTTTATTAATTAAGAGATACTGCTGTGCCCGAGGCTTCATCTATGTTAAAAATAGTATCTTTAGTAAATTGGGTGAATTTATACTGCAAAGAATGTATAGACTCATTCTATATACATAGCTTTAACCTACTGCAGAAAAGAGGTGCACTATACAACTACTTGTAGTTGGGAGATAAAATTTCTAAACATACACGTGCTTAGGATTAAACAATCGGAAAAATAATTGTAAGGTCAAATAATAAACTATAGGTTTAAAACTTGCGGACAGCAGTTTGATCATAAATCATAACTCATATAACACAGTGAAAACTAAAGCAGAAGGCAGGGTCTCTACACAGTTTGCTATCTGTATTTGGAAATAAAGAATATTTTTATAAAGAATCTTTAAAGAATCCTTAATATCTCCATCAATCAACGTGTGTGGATGAGCCCTCAGCCCGTACGCAATAAAGAGACGCAAAAAATGAGTTAAGTTATCATTGGTCCAATTAACAATGTTCAGCATCATACGTATACCTACCCAACGATGGGACAACCCGCGTGGCGCAATGTTTACCATGCCGGACTGCTAATCGAACTGTCCCGGGTTAGAATCCGGGCGAAGCAGAAATTTCAATGATGAGTTTAAACTTTTCTCGGTCTGGGTGGTTGTGTTTCTGTCTCTATGTGTGTTCATGGCACCCACGACACAGGGTATATCTACCCTAATGTGAGGCTATACGTGTGAAATGTTATTTTTTATTTCTTTTACACTATGTACTTACTTTTATTAGACTTAAGGCTTTTATTTGAAATTATCTCCATCGATTCACTTTGGAGAAGAAATGAATATTGCTCAATAACGCCATCTACCGTATGACATGTAAACTTTGTGGTTGATAAATCGAATGTCAAATTACCAAATAGGTAGATATTGAGATTAACAGTTGGTTCACTAAAAGTTTAACTATTCGTCACCTAGATGTCTGCAGTAGTCTTGTTTTGTTAAGGCTTTGTACATTCTGTATGAAGGTTTGGATTCCGTATCTTATAACCTTAATGCTGGATTCATTGAGATTGTAAGATTTGGATTTCGGTTCATCGGAGCTTGAGGCCTCCTCAATATTGGGAGAGCTCTATGCTCAGCAGTGGAATACTAAAAAGGTTGCAGCTTGATATAATGTAGCGATAATAATCATTTCAGCTGTAGCCTGTTAATAATCTTCCACCCCAAAAGAAGACTAATAAGCTGAGCAACTAACTCAATGGAGCCTGTGATGTAAGGTTCGGCGGCGGTAAGGCTCGCGATGCGCTTATTAGGTAGCCATACTAGGCCAACGAAAGAAAATACAGTAAGCTGATCTAAGTATATTTAATATACTCGACAATATTAGTGAGAGTTCAAAATAATTTTACTTAAATTTAAACTTTTATTTATGGTTTTGAATGGGCTGTTACCGAAACTTTCATACAAATTCCCCAAAGTGCCTTTTAAGTTTATGTCGCGTATTGTGTAAATGAACATAACTTTTTTGTTTATCACCCGATTGATATGAAATACACACTAATGTTACGGAATTAATTCAACAATAAATCAGTAAACACATCATTCAAAGAAGGGAAAATAATTTGAGAATGAAATATTAAGTTAAGGTTAATTATTGTACGCTTGAGATACCAACTTTCGAATCCACTTTATTTGCTATTGAGGAGTAGTTTTGAAAAAAGCTTAAATAGAATTCTTACTATGTTAGTAAAGATTACAAATACAAAATTATAAGTATATTACTCTGCACAAAAATATTCTGTACATCAAGTTTCGACACTCAATTTTCAAAGAGTTTCAAAGAAAATTGACATTTAAAGGGTGAATTTCGGGAAATGCTGAAACACGTATTCTTTTATTTTGGTTAGAAAATATTTATACCAAATTTCAAGAAAATCTATTGAAAAAATCCAAGTTTTCCATACAAATTTTCATCGCTCATTTCACACCCTTAAAGGGTGATTTTTAAAATTATCTATAGCCTAAATGTTAGCGAGGACCAATATATATAAAACAAAAAAAGTTTCATCAAAATCCGTCCAGTAGTTTTTGCGTGAAAAGCTAACAACAGACAGACAGACAGACAGACAGACAGACAGACAGACAGACAGACAATAATTTCAAAACTTATATTTTTAGCTTCTGTTACTTATAAAAAGACCCCTAGAAGTATTTTTTTAAATTTATATGCAATGTACAGAATTGACCCTGCTTACAGTTTTATTATATGTATAGATGTATAGATAGCTCTGTCTTTTTCATGCAAATTATTCTACTTCAGAGATTCGCAACTGATATTCATATTTCATTCACTTAGAACGCTGCAACTGATTCGGAACATCTGACTTTGGCAAGCATTAAGGTAATACCTCTCCAGACGTAGCACTCGGCAACAATTTCAATATCAAAATACCATTCGAACAATGGAAACGGAAGTAAGAAATCAATTTTATATCCTTCAGCCTTCACGACGCCTGAGTGGATCTGTTCTCAACAAAGGCTTCTTAATTTTTTCCCTTTTGCATCCACAACTAACGTTACCGAAAATAGACTTTACCCTCATCGTAATAAGGATAAATATTTTTTCGCTTTCTTTATGCTGCTGCATGACGAGCGAAATCCAACCATAAGTCTAGCTAATAAGGGTGAAGGGGAAAGAGAATTTCCAACTGAACAGTGCTTGCGTTCTTTGCGCGATATATGGGCTCGAGAATGCCCAAATTTACACAATATTGGCCTTTGAGAGTGAGTGGAGTCCTTGAAATATGCCACTACGAACTGGATAAAGAAGAAATCTCAGAAACTTAAACAAAAAGATTGTCCAGTTTTCTTTGCATTACTTTCATTCTATACCATTGTAGTATATGTTTCTAGGGGTTCGAACTTAAACGCTTTCCAAAGAACCTTTCCATTTTTTATCGATCTTGTAATTCTCATTAGATGTATCGGGGGGGGGGGGGGGGGACCTTCAAAAGGTACCCGACACCTTGGGAGAGGATACCGGGTTATGTGGGATTTGACCGCACTATAACCCCCTCGGTGGCCTGCCTCTGCGTTTGTGAGGACTCCGGGATCTCCATTTGAACACGCGGCGCCCCAGAACGGGCCCATCTTCGGGAGAGTAGATGTGTTCACGGCGGCATGCGGCCACGCACACGCCGCCGTCCCTCCCGGGGCTGCTGGCTGGACGGGTCAAGCTCCCACTCTCACCATCTGCAACCCCGGAAGGCCCCTTTTAGTCGCCTCTTACGATCAGGCAGGGGATACCGTAGCTCGATTCTTAATCCTGAAGCTACAGGGTATTGCCTACCTCCATTTCCTGTGTGTGTCGTAGATGCGTTGTTATTCCTGAATGAGAATGCTCGTTTCATTATGTTAATCTTGCGTTCATACGAATAAAAATTCATCACTACATTATATCATCATCATCATTATATGTATGATCATACATCAGAACATTATAGAATAATTTTATCAGTAATTCAATATTTCATACAATACGTTCTTGGTACTCAAAAGTTGTCTTACATTCGTCAGTGTAGTCTCAGTTTATTCGTTTTACCCGATCTGTAAAATTATAATGAGGAGAGTCTTGAAAGGCAGCGAAGAGCCCGATGTACTCGTATAGCGCTTCTGAGAAGTGTAGGATGTTCTTTGGGATAAAATATTCAAAATATGTGAGCCCTTGTTGAATTTTTATATTCGGGATACGGTGATTTGCCTTGTCAGAATATTAACGCCCTACGTTTTAAAAATCACATTGTTGCAATGGTAACATTTAATATCATTGCTCACATTATTTAGTCGCAGATTAAACGAAAATTACACGCAGAACGCAGATTAAAAGATTTGACAGCCTCCGTGGCGTAGTGGTTGATGAGCCGACTGCGAAGCGTGAGGTCCTAGGTTCGATTCCCACCCAGGACAAATATTTGTGTGATGAACATGACTATTTGTTCTGTATCTGGGTGTTAATTTATCTATTTAAGTATATATTTAGAATTATATAAGTATGTTTATCAGCTTTCTGATTACCGTAGTACAAGCTCTGCTTAGTTTGGAATCAGATGGTGTTGTGTGAAGTGTCCAAAGATATTTATTTATTTAACTTACTAACAAGCTGTCTCGCATGATCTCAGTTAATTTTTACCAGAATTGTAAAATTATAATGAGAGAGGCACAGTCTTGCTTGATGGATGCAGCGAAGCGACTTACTACCTAAAAGATATCGCTTGTGAGACATGAAGATGGCACGTTTAAGATGAAATATTTAAAATTATATTAAACCTCGTAGATTTTTTTACTTTCTGTACGTAATTACGTCTTTACAAAATATTATAGATTGTGATTGTATGTTTTTATAGCAAAAAAAATAAATAAAAAATAAACCACATTGGTAAAATTTTGTTTAGTGGCTGTTACATTTTGTTGGTTTATACTCGTAGCATAGCCTATGGTATAAGCGCGTAGTCCAACTGGTAGCACAACGGACATTTTTTTTTCTCCTGGTCTAACCAGTAGGACTGCGAGCACAGGCACTTTTAACGAGATCGAATCTTCTCTTTCTGTGTACTTTGACACTGTATGTGCGTGCGCACACCCGTGTGTGTGTGTGTGTGTGTGTGTGTGTGTGTGTGTGTGTGCGCGCGTGTGTTTGTAATAAACTATAGCCGTATAGAAAACGCTTACATGCATCCAACGTTCAAAAACAAAACCCTCTTTGCGTCGTGCATCATGTTACGCGTATAATAACAATAATGCACAAAATAATTTTGTTAATCAGGGAAAGGATAAATCGTTTTATCATGAAGCCAAGGTGATTGCGACCTGCGATGGACGCGGTCCGCGCTCATTGATTCAGTTTGACGCGGGTCTGTCGTACCTGAATGCCGTGATTTATCTGCCTGTCAGGTCAGACGTGTTCTGCAATGTGTAAGTTATGATGTGGATTCATGGTATATGATCTAAAATTTTGCACGAATTATAACTTTAATGCACATAAAATTTATATGACTCCTTTTCTTCCATGGTCTACGTATTCCTTGTATTGCGTGGCATACATAGTGTAAATTTCATAAACGATAAAACTAAAGGAATTCCATAAAAACCTGGGAGGTTTTTTTTCCGCCGGTTTTATTCCCTTTCAGTGTACAAACACCCTGTGATATGGGTACCCAAAGCCGACGATCGGTACCGATCCGAAATAGAAATATATAAATATTTAAATTTATAAATTGGGTCAAATAAAATAATATAAAAAGTAGATGTTAATGTAGATTTTATAATTGTATTATAATTAAGTTTTTCTCTTTTATATTTTTATCATTGTGATATTTGCATATCTCAAGAAGGTATAAGATATTTACCTAAATATCGCGAACTAAATATCAAACAACTTTGTAAACACCCATATTTATGCAAATAAAATGCTCTTTGTCTTTGTAAAATAACCATAAAACGTATTTGCTTTTGCAATGGCCGTATATATAGTCCCATAGTTAATTCCATTTTATTCCTTGAACTTGGTTTCTTATGTATACTTTGTTCTTGTTACAGGTAATCTTCTAAAACTTCTTTAGGGTAAAAAACAACACTGATCTGTTAGGCAGTGGCAGAAGGTGGTAATAGCAAATTGTAACTACTAAAAGTTTGATGCCTCTAGGAATTTTGAACGTCTATTGAGTATTCACTTAAAAGTCATATCAAGCTACCAAGTCTGCAGTCCAATGGTTGAGTAGGTTTAATGTAGCACCACCATCTCCAACAACGCGCATGTAGCAGCGTGGTGGAGTAAGCTCCAGGCCTCCCCAATAATGTGGAGAGACCCGTGCCCAACAATGGGACGTAAAATGGGTTGCAATCAATGTAGCACAATTTTAAATTCAAAGCTTTTATTCAATTTTATTTACACAAATAAAAAAGTGTACAAACAGTCCAACTTCATTCCTAATATTTGTTAAAAGCTTCAATTAAGTAGTCTGTAACTAACTCCTTGACATCTGTACTCGTAATGTAGTCGATATGAGAGAATGATTCTCTAGCCACCTTGCGCGCCTTACAATTTGGAATAGTGTTGGCCATCGCTAGCGTATCGGCTTCGCTGAGCAACGTATCGTTAAGGCTGTAATGCAGAGTGACGTCAATATTGATCTTAGACAAGTCGTAAGAAGGAGGTGAGAGGTCTCCATATTTCTCTATGTTTACAAGACCTCCGTAGTCCCAGCTTCTGAACTCTTTGTCTCGAACATTCTGCCCGTACTGCACAATTTGCCTCGCTGAAGCTCCACCGATCAGTTCCGTTGGCAACTCAAAGTTCTGAAATAAAGCAAAGTAAAATTATTAAAGCTTGCATGGTCGTGCGATTTGCATAGAATGCAAGCGATATTCTGGCTGGCTGCAACCTCTTTTGCATCTCACGGGTGGACACGAAGGTCTGGAACTTATTGCACCACGCCTGCTTCAATGTGGTGTTGTGGAAATCCGGGTTACTGGCTAACCTGCTGTTGAATGTTTTCAAGGCGACTATAAAGCCTCAGATAAGGTTTAACGACTGTTATCAATCGAGATAAAACCGGTACCGACGGCTTAATATGGGCTCTAAAGCACGGAAACGCGCATGAAACTGCCGCTAGCTTCACTTAGCTCTATTCAGCCGCAGAGTACATGACGCTTCATATTCGTAAAACATATAAAAAATAAATCTAAATTATGCGTAAAATAATTAAAACATAAATATAACTGAAAACTTCTAAACCAAACATGGTTGCAGGTGTAAAACAAGCATGGGTTTGCAACAATTATTTGGATCCGATCAATAATTTAAACTATTATGGGTATTGAACGTCCCCAAAAACTTTTTCTGTTTACATTAAAAAATATATGCGAACACAATTTTTTTTGAGTACATTGTATACGTTTCTTTTTTTAATTTGTATAAAAATATTAATTATAGAGCAAAACGAATTTTCGACCTCCTCTCTAGGGCCTCGACAGGGTCGACCTACTCTTTCCTTTCATGACAGTATGAAATGAAGTTATGAATTATGAATGCTACATAAATTGGTTGATGATGATGATGAAACTCTTACCAATGCTGTCTCATAAGCTTTTTGCAAAATCAAATTAGCGACATCTGCACCAGGTGGAAACAGCTCCACTTCACCCGTCAAAAGCAGCGCAGCCTGTAACATAATGATTCGATTATTAGTAATGTTATCACTATTATCAGATACTCAAAAAATGATGCTTTAGCAGAATCGGCGGAAAGTAAGAAATATTGATAGACTAACTAAAGAAGGTTAATTATTTTCATTTTCGCGTTTATCTCTGTATGTACATGGTAAGTCGACCTTTTGACGACGTTTTTGTTTCCTTTAAGGAAATAAAAAGTCTATTACAGTTACATTGCAGATAAGCTTAAAACATCTGCGTTTCTCCAGCTATCAAACTTATATTCTATAAAAAAAACGGCAAATTGTTTGTAAAGTAGGTTTACGATCGAGATGTTTACGTGATAACGTCCGCACGAGAAAATCTCCATTCGTTTGTATGCCGCTAGAGTGAGAGAGACGGAAGATCGGTCCACTCACTCGAACGCTATGCCAGCCTCCGCTCGTGAGGATTCCGCGTGACAAGTTTCACGGAATGACTGGCAGCGCTCGAGATGAGACGGGAGATCGGTCCGTCTCTCTCTCGTTATACCTGCGATCGCGCTCGTGAGGTTTTGGTGTGACACAAGTTTCTGAATATGTCACCCGACTAAAACGATTTTAAAGACGTTATCACGTCAATATCGAAAGTCTTCTGTCTATCTTAAATCCTGTAAGCTTGCGGTATAGAGTTCCATAGTAAAATCTGTCAGAAATGATGGAAACTGATGATGGAACCCCTTAAAGGATTCAAGGATCTAGGTCGACTTACCATGTAACCCTGTATTATTTCATTGGTTTTATTCGTAAAGTGACAAATATAAAAATATAATTAAGATACAATAAGATACTTTTGTACGCGTAGGCATTGTTATAGAAAAACAATATGAGAATCATTCAAAGGAAATGCGAATATCGTGCAAACGTTTATTTAAGTTATTTAAATAAACGTATTGTTATATTCTTGAATTTGTATAAATGCACATATAATAAAATAATTAGTATGTAAAAAGTTTTCTTTGTTACTTTTCGCTGATATTTACACAACTAATTCAATATTTGCATACCGCTTGAAGCAAGATATTTAGGGATCTAAAAGCAGCATTAATTAACCTTGATATTATGTAAGTTTTGCAAATAAATGATTTACACTAATATTCAATACTACGAGGTCTCATAGTGCTCGCCAACGCATAGGGTCATCTAAACGAATTCGTAGACGACCTTGAGTGAATCCTGTTACTATGCGTTTGTCAAAATCGCCATGAATCGATGGCTTGACATAACGAACGCACATCAAATAGCGCTCTGCAAAGCGTTGCCTGCTTACTTTAGCAAGTATGCTTCTTGAATACGGCCACAATACAAAGAGCTCCTTGATACGGCTGTTAGTCTTTTTTTTACAATTCCTTTACCTCATGACATGTATCAATGGTATCGCTAATGTCAAGATCGTACTTGTGTAGCCAAGTGACGACAACGTTTCTATGTTACACGAGGTGATTGTCGTTGTGAGAAATAAATTTCTCCTTGAGTGACTAGCCTATTTTGCGTTTTCTCTTTATTAGTGTTATCGCACTGTGTCTTAGCGAGTCTAGTGATCAAACTCAGAAAAAAATGATACAGAACAAAATATCGCCAAAGCTGTAATGTTAGTTTTTTATTTTACGTCCAACCTAGAAAAATTTAAACTTTCTTGCCTCGCGATTTCATTACTATTAGAAAATGTGATGGTTATGAAAGAATACAAAATGTCTTAAAATTACCGAGTTGTGGTATAACAATTTATTAAGCAAGGTATACTTACATAAGCCGCATCTAGACCTTCAGCTATTAATTGCAGTCGTGGAGTTGGGAAATTCTTTTGGTAGCCTACACCCGCAAGTAGATGAGCTGATGCGATCTTAGCATGGTATTCCGTCTTCAACGAGTTTAGGACTAAGAAAACGGTTCCACCTTGTGAGTGACCTATGTAGTGGAGTTTCTGCTGACCAGTATACCCCAGAACATAGTCAATCATAGCCGATATGTCGTTGACAGCAACATCCTCGAAGGTGAAGTTGAAGAACTCTATTTTGTCCTCTTCGGGGTCCAACGTCACGTGGCGGCGTGAGTTTCTCGTTCCTCGAACGTTACCCATCCAAACATCATACCCGGCATCGGCAACATTGTAACCTGTAAAAGTATGAAAACAAATAAAAGCATTAAAAAATCAATAACATTTTGGATGGTAAAAGTATGAAAACAAATGAAAGCATTAAAAAATCATAAACATTTTGGATCCAAAAGGAAACTGCCGTTTCTTTATTGTTATAGTCTAATTATCAAAATCAATTCTTTTATTTTATTTTCCTTCATTTAAGAAAAGACCGTAAAACCCATAATGAGGCCAACAATATAAAGAGCTTCTGTCACGACCGGTAATTTTTCATAACACAAAAATGAAAATATTTTATTAGCACAAATATGGATGAAAAATGGTTTTACAAAATATTTAGATTTCCATGTTTACCTCTTAGGGTGTGTAAATTTGAATTTAATCAAGTAATTGATTTTAATGACTTAATATAAACTTAAATTCTTAAAATGAAAACAATAAAGTAGTTTTTTTATAGTTTTGATTAATTAGACTAAAACCCAATTTTGTGCTTTTTATAATAATTATTAGCGATGGCAATAACGGCTATTTTAAAATAATGAATAACACTGTTAAATTATTTACCTATAACTGTTATTGTAAACTGTTATTGTTATCCTGTTATTTTTGTGGCGAGGTGTTAATTCATTTTTAGATAACAGCTAGCTAATTCTGAAATAATCAAATAACGAAACAATGTATGTCAGTTAAAAGCCTGTTCAGATGAGGCGTTTTACGCGCGAGTTCACTCGCGCGTTTCAATTTCTATTGCGTTCAGATACCGCGTTTTAAGCGCGTTTCTATGCTGGGAGGGATCCAGCCAGTTACAAACATGGAATCGGAAACAGCGGTTGTGTTGTGGCTTGCCTACCGTCGTTGGAAACATCGTAAACGAAGAGAACGTCGACGATTTAATGTGCACCCAATTCTACGTGACAGAATGACGCAAAGCATGTTTATAACATTATATCCAAAGCTCAGAGAACACATTGAAAAGTTTTACAACTACTTTCGCCGAAAGTCTTTCGGATGTCAGTAACATCGTTCGATGAATTACTAGAAATTATTCAAGAAGATTTGACTCCATGTCAAAATTATGTGGTACGGGATACTGTTTCTGCAGAAGAAAAACTCGTGATTACTTTGAGGTAATATTTTTTATTATTGTAATACCTTCCTAAAAGTTCCGTATCGAAGTTATCACGCTCCATTTTGTAAATCAAATACGTCCACTCGCAACGCACTCGCGCGTAGTACTGGACGCAGCATAGGCGCCTAAGTATCTCGACTCGCGCTGCGTTCGCGCGTACGGGACGGGATATATTATGTAGTTCTAGTACTTCGGGTACGCGCGAATGTCAACGCGCGAGTGGCAACGCGCGTAAAACGCCTCATCTGAACAGGCTCTAAGTATCTGCATGCGACGCGCGCGCGACGCGGGACGCGGACGCCCCACTCATTATTAATTAACGATAGCACATACACGGCACGGCAACAGGGCGTAAGATACATTAACAATAACAGGCATTAATGATAGCTCATTATTTCAGTATCCAATAACAGTGTTATTCATTATATGAAAATAATTCATTAAATTAACTGTTATCGCAATAATGATCACCACTAATAATTATTTGAACCATACGAGGTGACTACACATTACACACACTACACATTACACTGAGAGGAAAAAAGATGGCGAAAAAAATATACTTTCCAGGTTTTTATGCCGCAGACAAATTTATTTAAAATTATTTTATTAATGTTATTTTATTTCATGTTATTTTATTATTATTTGTTTATTTATCATTTATAAACTCAGTGACTGTATAATACGCTTTTCTAATTAAATGTGTTTTGAATTCTCTTTGGAAATCGTTATTAGTTTTTATTTTAAGAAAGTCTGGTAAATTATTGTATATTTTTGGTCCCATTCAAAATACACAATTCTGATATTGTTTAGTTTTAGAGGCTTTTGCACATAGTTTATTTTTATGGCAAAGGACCCTTTCCTCCGTACGAATTACGTTATTTGTATAAGTAGTTTGGAAATCCATAATGACGTCGCCATGCGGAATATTGGTGTAAACCACCGCATCAGAGTTTCACATCAAAAAGTTCAGTAACTTACCAATAGAATATTCCGGACCCAAATAAATGAATGAATTAGAAGCGCCTAAAAGTCCATGCATAAGGAACACGACTGGCCTAGTTTCAGTAGTTTCTGAACGATTCTTGCCAAAAGGAATTCGATGTAGTTCCAAAATGTAGCCGTCGCTCGTAACCACATGGTGTGTTTCGGCTGGGTACCCCTCTGCTTCTATGAATTCTCGCTACGAAAGTAAAAAAATTAACGGACAAGACTCAGTTCTTGCGTGAGGTTATGTGTCGATGTTAAAAAAATGCCAAGTTTTTTTAAATAATGCGTCACACTCTAAGCCCCACAGTAGGTTATATTTATCCTGTGTCGTGGGTACCATGGACAAAGACAGAATCACAAACACCCAGCCCGAGAACAGCAATTTAAACTCATCATTCAAATTTCTGTTTCGCCGGGAATCGAACCCGGGACAACTCGATTCGCAATCCGGCATGGTATACATTGCGACACGCGGGTCGTAGTTGCTACTACGAGTAGTACTTTATATTCTATATAGAACTGTGAATGTTTTCGGCAAGTTTTGCTTAAAAGTCATAAATACTCATTTAAGACAAACGGTTTCAATCATAATTATTTATTTTAATTCTAGTTATAACTATAACTATAATATAAACTAAACTTTAGTTCATTCGTGACCCAGCCAGCCGGCAGTCTTCATGATATACACGAAGTTGCGAATATATAGTGGTATAATATTATACATTTCTGGTTATTTTTGTGCCTCTGTAGGATTATCAGGTGTTTATAAGAAATAATCATCATTAAACTGTCTTAACTTACCGTATAGTATACTTTCTCCTGAGCACGTAAATCTTCGAACGCACACAGGACGCCTAATATGAGTAAAGATATTACGATAAACCGTAGCATATTGTGTAATACTGTACTATACATATTATAAATGAATTATATTTCTAAAATTTATAACAATGTTATGTGATAAAACACGGTACTAAGGTTGCGCTGAATAACGATTTTGTTAATATCTTATTCTGAAAATGACTTTAAATATGGTTCGATTATTTATTCTAAAGAATTACATCTGGAAATAATGTATGTCCAAGTCACACGTACAAGTTACAGCGCCTATCCATATTATTAACAGACTTAATAAACAGGGATAGGTTCTGAATTCGACTGCAATTTTGATGTTCTTGATTTTGATGATTACATATTTCTTTTTTTCCATTACTCCTATTGTAAATCCATATTTGGCGAGTAATTAAAATAATCCTCGCTGAAACTAATATTATTTTGTTTTAACATATTTGTTTGTTTATCTTATACTAACATTATAAAGAGGAAAGATTTGTATTTTTGTATGTTTGTAATAAATAAACTCAAAAACTATTATTCCGATTTCATTAGAAAGCTACATTCACACTGAGTAACATAGGCTACTTTTTACCGCGGGAAAATGCTTCATTCCTACGTGAAAACGGGTAATAAGGTCAACGCGCTTGAAGCAACTGGCTAAACGCCTTTGATTTTAATATAGCAATGAAGATTGGAATTGCACATAGGCTATTTGTTATCCTACGGGGACCCATTAAACGGGTCACGCGGGCGAAGGCGCTGGCGGAAGGCTAGTAAGAATTAAATAAACTTGCTTTACGGCAGGAACGGATGTAGAAATTATATTTCTCCTGTCGAACCTGCATGCTCACTTTTGGTATGTGTGATAAAGCATTGGATTACGAGGCTGTCTTTAGTTCTTTACCCAGCTGCTAATTTTAATATTAAAATATTTGCCTTTTTTGCAAACTATAATTTGGCAGGACTTTACTTTTCCGGTCTAATTTCTACTTGTAAAATTCGTTTACATCAAGTATTTAAAATATGGACGTTGAACAAAGTGCATCTATTAATGAAAAAAGTGACGAAGAAAAAGTGAAAGAAAATGGGTGAGTACTTTATAAAAATACTAGATGAAAACCTACTATAAAAACCTAGATGAAAAATTAAACTGATAATAAAAGCAATTCGTGCGAAATTATTCCATAACCATTCCAAAACAAAAAATGCACAACGTTAATGTTCAAGTTTTCACTTCTACCGGCACTACCAGTACCGGTACCAGTACTCCTATTTTTTTTATATACCATTTTAAAACTTTCAACTTTTGGCTAAATAGTGGCAAATTAGCAGGTGGAAAGATTGCAAGACGAAACATGTGATGTTCTATTGATTGACTTAAAACTTGGTAAGTAGGTACATTCTACGCACTAAAATTTCGGTGACAAATTTTTTCGTCGCGGTAACTACATCAAAATCAGCACATACTTGTACTTTAAACGCATAATTGTATAATTTGACTACATTATTAAACTAAATTGACGAACAATATGCGTCAAATAAAATCAGTACATATTGTTTCTCAAATATGTATAGTAAATTAATGATTTATTTGCCTAGTTTTTAAATTAGACATTCATTTTTCGTTTTATTTCGTCATCAAAATTTACATTCCTCACTCCGGTTAATATGGCGATACAATAATGTATTGGAAACTTATGTATATCTATTATTTCAGTAAAATATTTATTTTAAATTCTTTCTTTCTTTTTTACATGTAAGCCGTGTTAAATTATTATCATTGTATGAAGTGTGTTCAGGGTTGGCTCAATCAATTAAAACTTTTAATGGCGCCCGAACAAAGTAACTAAACAAAGTTCATTATAAGAGTAACACGAAAACTTGTATGTTTGGAGGGGGCGTGTAATGATTGGGTGCAAATACAGTACAAAATTTTATGAATTTTATTTCTTAGTAAAAAATATATATTGAGCAATCACAAACATAACATGTACAAAATTTAATAAAAAATAACTTAAACAAAAATAAAAAACGGACTTTAAAAAGTGAAATTATTAATAAAATATGGGATTAATTAAAATGGGATGGATGGAATTAATTAAAATATGGGATCAAATAAAAATAATAATAAAATTGATATAAATGTACATTTTATAAAATGTGTTATAATTAAGTTTTTCTTTTACCTTTGTAATATTTGCATACCCCATGAAGGTAAATATGGCGTACTAAATATGTACTAACAACTTTTGTAAACACCCATATTTGTGCCCATAAAGTTCTTTGTCTTTGTCATTTTTTTCGCATATACAGGCACGAGTTCGTTTCTTACTAATTATACAAATACCCAAACATATTATATGGAGTCTTGTCCTTGAGATCATGGCTTGACTTCCTTGAAATGTACACCGACTCCAAATGAAGTCTTTGTCAATCGGTATAATTGGTAAGAAACGTACTCGTACCTGGTCTATCTTATGCCTATTTTTCACTTTTTCAATTAGATTTTTTTGTTGAAATATTTTTCTTTTTTAAGTGTTTAAATCGTAAGCAAAAGAGTACTTATAAACCACTGACTAGTGTAAAACGCAAAGAACTATGCTACTAACTAATGTTTGTTTAATTCAGAACAAGTGTGCGTCGGCTAGTATAGGATGCAATTGACAATCAATTTCGGGCACGATCAGAAAAAAAAATACAACAGTTTCCAATAAAATTTGATTAATAATGTTTGATTTCACCAACTGATATAAATAAAAGCGTTTCCGTATTAATCAAACAGTACGTTGTTCAGATATTAAAAGTTCAGTATATTTACCTTGCGCTTGAGAAGGGATAACAGCTTCTCAGTACAACTTTCTGATGTAACTATACGCTTTCTTATCATCTCATTTTGTTCGGATTACGGATTAAGAACGACGCAATATCTAATACACGTCCCATTTTCCTTTTAAGTTACTTTCAGATATCTTATGTATACTTTCTGTTTGTTACAGGTAATCTTCAATCATTTTTTAAGGACCGTCAAGAAGATCGACCGAAGCTGGCAGTAATAACAAGCAGTACCAACTTGAAGTTGAAGTATAGATATTATTTAAAGAAGCCTTTATGCGCAGTTGTGTTTATTATCTTTTCTGCATCCAGTAGGAATAGGACCGGGGTATCTCCTTCGTTAAACGTTACGAACTACCATAGGAGAAAGGCATTAAAGTACGTACTTCAAATGGCAAAGTACGTAGGAACATTACTAAGACTATCAGCTATCGGTACAAACAGAAAGTTCACAGGTTCGACCATACCACAGAATACTAACTATTACTAAAACCATTCTCCACTACGTTGCTCCTGAAAAATGGGTATCTTGACAGATAGCTGTGAAGCCTGCCAGAATTCAGTTAAAAATTATAGCAAATAATTCTTTGTTTTAGAATAACTTGCGCAATGATTTCCTTGAATCATGATTTTGGCGTCAATTCCAAAGTCATTCAAATTTCATAACATTTATTTACTTTAAAAATAAAAAAGTATAACAAAACCCACGCTACAAAATTCCTAATATTTGTTAAGAGCTTCAATTATGTAGTCCGTAACTAAATCCTTGGCGTCCTTGCTCGTAATGTAGTCGAGATGAGTGAACGAATCTCTAGCAACCTTGCGTGCCTTACAATTCGGAATAGTGTTAGCCATTGCTAGCGTATCTTCTTCGCTGAGCAACGTGTCGTTAAGGCTGTAGTGCAGAGTAACATCTATGTTTATCTTGGACAGGTCGTAGGAAGGAGGTGATATTCTTGCATATCTTCTTAAGTTCGTAAGAGCTCCGTAGTCCCATCTTCTGAATTCTTTGTCTCGAACATTCTGTCCGAAATGAGCAACCTGCTTCGTGGCAGCGCCAGCAATCAGTCCGGATGACAAGTCAAGGTCCTGAAATAAATGCAACGCATGAATATTTGCCATAAAGCGCTCATGGACTTGCTGCTGCCTTTAAACAAATCTATCAAGTGAGATAGATGACCGCTAGTGGCAATTCAAAATTAACCTGACCGCTAGTGGCAATTCAAAATTAACCTGACCGCTAGTGGCAATTCAAAATTAACCTGACCGCTAGTGGCAATTCAAAATTAACCTGACCGCTAGTGGCAATTCAAATATACCTGACCGCTAGTGGCAATTCAAAATTAACCTTGCTTTATATGGCATTTTAAGTCGTCTCTACCGATTGTTTTTTATAGGTGGAGTCGTTAAATCTTGTCGATGGCCTTATGGGTGGTTTGAGATATCCGACTAGGAGCTGGCCACTGTCCCGCATCACCAGAACCCGCATAGGAACAACGTGGTGGAATAAGATCCAGATATCCCCATTGATGACACGTGCCCGGCAGTGGAACGCAAAAATTGTTACAGCACATAATTATATACAGGCTCGGATCACCATTAGGTACCATCAAGTGAACACACTGGTATTAAATTACACTGGTAGATTAGGTATGGTAGAGTCATATATTTACTAGCTGTTTATCAGTTCTTGGCAACACCTAGCTTAGTTTTATCGACGGCGGTATATGACCAAATCTTACCTTAATAAATTTATATAGTTATATCTCGTCATTGTTGTTGTTTCTGTACTATTTGTACATTATTACATAAAGGCACTTGAGTACAAGTTTGGTACAATTTGCACTCATTTGCTGGTTCAATATATTCGATTCAGTAAATTAGCTGAAATTTGACACTTGTATGCTTTTCTGCGACAACAGACTACCACCAGTGTCCATACAGCGAAAGAGCCTCAGAACGTAAACGAAAAGTAAAGATAGAATGCAGCGAACAACGAAGTGAGGCCGGTCTAAACTATACCACGCTGCATACGTCACGCACACGAGTACTTCTTGTTGACCACTTCTCCGCAGAGACGTTAAACGCTGCGTCGTGACTCTGCAAAAAGCCGCATACCGCAGCGTTGTGCGTTACGATTAAGAAACCAAAGCTTTAGTTTGAAACCTTGTATAATTATCAAGGACCGATTCCAATGCACGAAAAAAAAAACAACTAAAAATTAAAATCAATAATAAATAGCTTAAAAACTAAAAAAACATAATCGAACTAAAAAGTGGAAAATAATTTTTAATTCAGAATAATTAGCGTGGGTTGCATTTTACTACATTTTCACTCTCTTCTCATAGATAGCTGCTGTCAATAGAATGATTGTAACATTTAATAAATCAAGCACCCCACGCTTTTGAGGATTGATATTTTGAAGTAATTAATTATGATTGATTGTTAGACCTTATAATACTGTATATAAACTCTTTGTAATAAAAAAATATTTTCTACTTTTTAGTTCGATTAACTATAAAGGCGTGATTTTTTAAATTATTATTTTACTTGATCTAAGGAAAGAGCATTACGACTTCAGGTACAAGTTTGGACTGCACCAACGACCTAATGAATTTACCACCATTTACCGTTTATCTAAAAAAATACTTTTCTACTTTGTAAATAAAAAGGCATTTTTTTCAATCATTTTTTATGTCTACCTGTTGGGCACAGGTCTCCTTTCTGAAGTGCTGATTAGTGGACATCATGCCTCTTTGAGAAATTATGAGTTTCTCTCAGGCATGCACGGTGATGGAAAACATCATAATTAATTAAAATTAATCACCGAGTTTATTCATACCCCCACTGACAAAGAAATTCATTAAATAATTATACTGAGCTCTTACCATTGCAAGCTCGAATGTTCCTCTCGAGCTTGAATTAGAGCTCCCAAAGATACTTTCTGCACCAGGTGGAAACAACTCATACTGCCCGGCTAAACGCAACGCTCCCTGTAACAAAATAATGGAAATTAAGTAACGTAGTACATCAACGTTTCCGTGCTTCCGAGGGCACGTTAAGCCATCGGTCCCGGTTGTTGTAGATAGATAATGAGCGTTAAAACGTGTCGGAGGCCTTGAGCCTGTCTAGATGAGGCGTTTTACGCACTCGCGCGTACCCGAGATATTAGAGCTACCTACATATATATTCCGTCCTAATGAGCGATATATTCCGTCCTAATGACGAGCAATGAGCGAGACTCTAGACTCGCGCGTGCTACGCGCGAGCGACGCGCGAGTTGAGATACTCGGGTACCATTGATGCGTCCAGGCCTACGCGCGAATCCATAGCGAGTGAACGTATTTACAAAATAGAGTTATTATTAATATTATTAATAATTTTTATTTAAAAAGTCTGTGCTTTTCCCGGTCTGCAATTATCACGAATTTTTTTTCTACAAGAAACCATGTAAAACTGTAACTAAATAAAAGTTACCGATTAAACTTGTACCTACCTAAGCAAGAAAGCACAATAAAAATAAAATTTAATAAACTTATCTAGGATTGTGAAGGGAAGGAAATGTTGAGCTTAATCTGTTATCAAACACGAATATGTGATCAAAGAGAAAATTTAAGAGGAAACGTGGCTTCAACCGATTATACCTACAAACTTTCTGACTAAATCGAGGTTTCGTATTCTCCTGTTGCCTCCTTCAAAATTGAGTTTATTAATATTTATTTTCACAAATATCAAGACATAGAATCAGCATATGCCGCTATGTTTTTATTTGGTTGAAAAAACCTTTCAAATTGCAGCTGTTGGATTTAGGGCTGTATGAAAGAGGCATTTTCTAAGATTTTGTAGAGTCATATTTTCTGATCTAATAAGTTGATTGGAAAAAACAAAACATAGAGGCATTGCTTTAGTAGACTTAGATATTTTCACAAAGAATCATTCATCTAGAAGCATTATCCAGGGAGAAAATAGGAGAATACATTTGTATGGGAATACGCTGGTAGCGTTTCCTCTTAATGACGCCAACTTAGTTTTATCTATAGTCAAGTTTCATCAAAGAACAATGGTCTTAAAATATTATTATAAAAAGAACGCAGGCATGGTGCAAACAAATTGCATCTACGCCTTAGTAGGCATTGATAAAATCGATGGCTAAGGGCGTATTTATTATGGGATGATCTTTTTTATGGAGAAATGTCTTAAGTTCTGGTTTACTTTAAACTCGGAGTAGAATTTCCATGACAGAAATAATGTGACAGTCGATACAGCGATTTTGAAAAATTCACCCCTGAGAGTGAAAACAAAAGGATATTCTAATAAACCTCGAGTTTAGGTATTACAATTTCATATGCAAAGCGCACTTACATAAACCGCATCTACTCCTGCAGCTATTAATTTCAACGGCGCGTTCGGAAAGTGTGCCATGTAGCCTACACCCGCAAGGAGATGAGCCGATGCGATCTTCTCATGGTATTCCGTCGTCATCGAGTTCAGGACATAAAACACGGTTCCACCTTGCGAGTGGCCTATGTAGTGGAGTTTCTCCTGCCCAGTGTGCTCAAGAACATAATCCAACATAGCCGGAAGGTCGCCTGTGGCAATTTCCTCGAAGCTGTAGTCGAAGAACTTTACTTTGTCCTTGTCAGGGTTCAGAGTGACATGGCGGCGTGAGTTCCTTGTTCCTCGGGCGTTGCCCATCCACACGTCGTACCCGGCATCGGCAATATTGTAAGCTGTAAATGTATGTAGCTTTATAACAATGGAGTTTCGCAAAGTAACGCCTGATTCAATTAATTATATAAGCTGTTAATGTCATGAAAATTGCATTTTATTAATTACATGGTATAATATATTTTTATTTCATAGATACTGCAGGTTTGGTTGAGAAATATTTAGTGCCGTTGTACACATTTCTGCCAGCCACTTTAACGACGCATATCCTGGAATGGACTACATCCGTTTGCCGATAGTGTGGCTCTTTGACTCGATCTCTTTTAACCCGAAAATCAAATCAACAAGGTGAAAGAAAAAACCATGGAAAAAATAATGGGGAACCATTGTAGCGTTTATCGTATTTTTGAATGGACTTAGATGCGTTACAAGTTTTGCCTTCATCAATTGACTCATGCCAATCTTCTTTGTCTTTCTAAAAATCTCGGGCGTATGAAAGAGTGTGTCTGAAACACCTGGCTACTTTTTATTCTTTTTATTCTTATTATATAACAATAATATAGGTAGCTCAAAACTTCTTACCAATAGAATATTCCGACCCAAGAAAAATAAATGAATTAGAAGCGCCGAAAAGTCCATGCATCAAGAACACGACTGGCCTAGTCTCAGTCGAAGAATTTTCTTTCTTGCCATACGGGATTCGATGTAGTTCCAAAATGTAGCCATCGCTCGTAACCACATGGTGTGTTTCGGCCGGGTACCCCTCCGATTCTATGATTTCTCGCTTAAAAAGTTAATAAATTTAATCAGTGAAATGAAAGTTATCCTAAACACTTGCATATAATTTATTTTACAGACCACAAAACCTTAGTACGTTTGTTAAACGTTATGTTATGTCCCATATTATCTATTGTACTTGTGAATGACTTCATTTTCATGTTATAGTTAAAAAGCAGGGCGGAAAGTTTCATCAAATTTGTTAAAAAAATTAAAACCACACACCCAAGCACGCACACAATCACGCATATCGCAGCGCTTGCTCTCATATCCTTGGCGCGTTTGCACCCACAATTCCATTCTAAACACTTAAAACGTGTTTACTAGAATTTACTTAATTATTTAGAATTATTTAGAATTTACTTAATTTACTTAATTTTACTTAATTACTCGGTCACTTATTATTAAACGATAAAGCAGCATAAAGAATTTCCATGAAAACCTGGGAGTTTTTTTTCCATCGGGTTTTTTTCCTCTCAGTGTACAAAAACCCTGCAATATGGGAACACAAAGCCGACGATCGGATCCGATACGAAAAATAAAAATAAATAAAATTAATCAATTAAATGGCACAATATGAATTCAAATAATGATTATAATAATATGAATATGATATAATAAATAAAGAAATTTCTATGTACATTTTTATATTTGTTATTAGTTAAGTTTTCAATTATTGTAATGTTTGCATACCTCATGAAGGTAAATATGGCGAACCAAATTTATAAAAACGCCGTTTGTAAACACCCATATTCATGCAAATAAAAGACTTTGTCTTTGTCCAATTTATGTTTATTTGTTAATAATTTATTATTAATTTATTTAATCCTATAAAATTGACCTTACTTACCGTATAGTATGGTTTTTCATGATGACTTAGATCTTCGAGCCCGCAGAGAACGCCCAGTGTGAATAAAGATATTATCACAACACGGATCATTTTGTATTTTAATTCTTTATTTTTTTAACCACTATTTATAAGCTGTTTTTATCAGGTTTTAAAACTGTTATCTAAATAACTTAGTTTTCATAGAAAAATCGTACAAGGAAATATGTTTCTAAAATTAATAATAAAATAGAACTGATATTGGCGTTTTGTACATTTACGCCCAGTAAGGATATTGCTATTACATCTTTCTGCACAGGACTTAATGTTAAATATGGTTTGATTGTTTATCTTTATCAGATAGAACAAGTACGTTACTGTTTCTTATTATACAAACATATAAAATTCGTTTAGTTCACACGTACCACTTTTTTATTTATTTATTTATTTATCCTTTATTGTTACAACGAAATCTAAGTTGTACAAAGGGCGGACTTAATGCCTAGAGGCATTCTCTACCGGTCAACCCTGGCTGATGGTGAGAATTTTCAGTAGGTGGCAACAATAAATTTACGTAACAGTAATTTTACTGCGAACTGTATCAAAGCGTGCTTATTACACATTTAAATTATATACTTTATAGCAACTATAAGTATTTCATAAATTGTACATGTCGTGTCCCGCGTTTTCATCCGCGTTAAAATGGAACCTTGATGTGAATAAAAAAATGTGGACTGAGACATCTCAGTCAACTTAAATTTTAACGTAAATAAAGTTGTAATTAAAGTATAAGTACATTAAGATTTTACTTGTATTTACAAGTAAAATCTTAATGTGTATATTATGTATGTGTATATTAATGTGTATTTACAAGTAAACTGGACGAAGTATCTAATATATAAAATTTTCGTGTCACAGTTTTCGTTGCCGTACTCCTCCGAAACGGCTTGACCGATTCTCATGAAATTTTGTGAGCATATTGAGTAGGTCTGAGAATCGGCCAACATCTATTTTTCATCCCCCCCCCCCAAACTGATAAAGGTGGCCCACCCCAAACATTTAAGGGCGGTACGGAGTTCGCGGGGTCAGCTAGTTAATAATTAAAATCCGTAAGTCGTCGTAAGCTGTCAGTCTAGTCAGTCAAATGTCCAAATAGAGCAATGGCTACTTTCCTAGAAAGTGTCTTATGAAGACCTTCAGGCAAAAGAAAAAACCTGTTTTCATACTGTTATTTTATTTCACAACAATCTTGCACTGTTATTAACTTACGTCCTCAGCTTATGTCAAAAAAAATGCTGTCAACTTTATCCAACTTAACTCAAAAATACACCAAGAAAATAAAAACAAAACAAGAGCACGGTAATAGGTATAAATAATATATGTCTTTTCCAACTTACCGCCAAAAAACTTACACATCTGCATTAAAATTTAATAGTATGTGTGACTAATAAATTATTAAGGAAACTATCTTTACCCAGATGCAAATATTTATAAATATTATTGTACTTCTATAAAGGATTTTTACACTTACGAATTATCTAAAGAGGAGGTTAATGTCTTTATTACGGTTGCGCTTGCTTGTGTAAATATTAGAGTTGCATCGATACGCCTTTTTACCGATACGATACCGATACCGATACTCTCATAAAAATATCGTCGATACCGATACCGATACCGATACAACACAAACGCTTAGATAATTAAAATTAAATTAAGGTAAAATATATAAAACACAAGTTTGGTTAAAGTTTTTAATTTCTATTAAAAATATAAACAGTCACAGACTTTTAATAAGATTAAAGGAAAAGAATTTAAGAATTAAAATAAAATCAAATTTCAAAATGATTCCATATAGCACTTTTGTGTTTTGAAGTTGACATGATCTTGCTGTTTATTTAATTCAACCAACGAGTTATAAACGATATTTACACACAAACTACTTATTAATTACGTATTTCTGTATTTTATTTAGTATCGAATAAATACTACGCGCGATAGCAGTTAGGAGCCAACAAATGGGATACGTGGCTACGTGGGGACAAATCGTGTGAGGGAGATAACACACTGAATAAAGTGCGGGGATTCCCCGAGCATAGATAGTCCGTGCCTCGTTTGCAACAAACTAGCTCAAACAAGATGTGCGTTTACATTACTTTTTTTAAAGCGCGAAATTTGAAAAGTATCGTTGTATCGGCAATAAAAATATCGCCGATGCCGATATATCGGCAAACCCAAGGTATCGCCGATATATCGGTATCGGCATCGGTATCGGATGCATCAGTAGTAAATATATATATTAACTATATATAACTATACGTAACTTCAAGCAAGGATTGAGTCTTGTGTCTTGTGTGGGTTGTATGCAGTTGCTACTCCGGAGGCTGTAGGTTAGCAAACGTAATGTGCAGCAAACGCGGCTTTAGTGTAAATGTAAAAATAATAACATTGAATTCTACTGTTTATCTTACTTTCGAGACACACAAATGTTATACGACAAAACAGTTAATGTGCGTATATATTATATAACATAACATGTTTTAAAACATTGTTATAAAACATGTTTCAATAATGTGGAGACAGAATGTTATAAAACATGTTATTAAGTTATTTAACATGCTATTATTTGTGGTGCGCGGGGCATTGTGAATAGGAACGACTAACGAAAATGTTATACAACATTGCTATATAACATTGTTATTCTAATGTGTACAGTATTGTTATATGTTGCAAAGTTGAAAAACAATGTCAGATAATGTGGACGTGTTATAAAACACAAGTTATACAACATGTTATTTAATCTGTACGCACCTTTAGAAACCAACAGCTGTTCCACCAATTGAAAAAATAATGGTACTGTTCTATGAGCCTAGACAATTGGCACTCTACCATCATAAACGCTTTATGAAAATAATGAAATGTATGGGATGGACGTTAAAATAGCTAACGAAATGTCACGTGATCCCGCTCGATAGGCCCATTGATAATTTTTCGTTGTAGTTTATTATTTCATCGGTAGTTATCCCGATATAAGATTTAATAGTTTATCTTCGTTTCGTTATTTAATATTCTTAAGATTTTTCCTTATAATCAGTACAAAATATTCCAAGACTACATTTAAATTTCAAAAGAAAATATTGGCAAAATCTTTTTTGTGAAGCATGAAAACAACGCTATGAAAATATTCATCCTACCTGGAAAGTATTTTAGTGGAGACTTTTTGTTCTTAAGTGTTTTTCCATTATCATATAAGGAAGTTTGTGATTTATTGCCTATTGTAAAAGTTTTTATGACTTTATTTGTATAGAATTATAGATAATAAAATGTCATGTGGTGTGGTGGGACACCGGATGGAACGAAGTTCCTTATTATAAAAATATTAATTTTAAGTTCTAAGTTTTAAGGTATAAAGAAAATAATTATTCGGGTAAACATTTGTTAAATCTTAACTAAAAATAAAGTTTATTTTATTTATAAAGATTTATAATAATAAATCTTCGCGACACCCCAATGTTCAATGCGAAATAAAAAGACGACACGAAGATAACTGGCTTGCTATCTATGAGAGAGAGAGAGACAGACAGACAGAGGAACACGCGCACGCCGCACGGCATAGCAAAAAGTGTCGTTACAACTTTTCGTCTTAATTTTTTCCGTCTAGCCCCCTTTCGCAACTCGCGATAAGGAACTTCGTTTCAATTATACGATATAAATATAAGATTAATTTCCTTTCCATCAATTAAAGTTTTATTTTATGCATAAATCTAGTACTTATCTATGTAATTGAAAATATTTAATAAGTTAAAAAAACTTAATGATCGAATGATGTATGAAATGAGTTTTTGGCACGTGATTCTGTGATTCATATAACCGATCTGACCTGCCTTACAGATGGTATATTCTGCATTCCAAAAAAAAACGCTTCGGTAATGGGGGGGGGGGGCACAATGTGAGCTCTATTCAGCTTTACCAAGCCTTGGGGAAGGAGCGAAGTCTCAAGGCTGTCTTGTAGTAACAGTTAAGAGAGAAAGAGAGTTGGAGAGCGCTGCTAAAGTATTGCTTATGTGTAATCGACAGGCGACACTTCCGAAAGACTTGCAGAGTTGACAGAGGACAACTAACCAGGCGGTTTAACAGCGTTAAAAATGACTGTAGAAGCCCAAAAACATTTTAGGAAGAAACGTGCTATTATATTCATTATCAACATCAGTTGCCATGCAGGGCTTTGTCAAAAATATATTATTATTAAAATGAAACATTGTTTTGCTAGTATTTCTTATCATAGAGCACGTTATAAATTTCGTACAGGAATCGATAAATAGCAAAAATTTAATCTTGTTGTAAACTTATGAGCTCTTTATACATATCAATTCAAAAACAACTTGGCTACTAAATTTTAGCTTTACCATTACGAACAGCATGGTAAAGATTCAACAATCGTGAACTCCACAAACTTCAAAAATAATAACGTACTTCGCAGTGGTGTTTACAAAAAAGTGCAACATTTTGTAACGATAATAGAGGTTTGGTAGTAGCTATGTAATTATAAGTAGCTATGTCTAAAAATTCAGTGCTAAAATAATACTTTACAATGTTATTTTTTAACCTAAATACCATCTTTAATTCTTGATCAATAAATACCATTACGTACGATTAAGGAACGGGAATTCAGGCCTAATGGAAACTTCTAAATTCACTGTTTATTATTTAAATAACACGAAAGTTATTTTATTACGTATGTAAGTATTGCATTAATAAGAATTTCGAATAGTTCTTAGTATTTATTTTTTATGTATTAATTAAACTAACTATGAGAACGACTTGAACGAAGAGACTTATTTTTGCTACAGACGCAGATCCGGGGATATTATGATCATCGACATTAAAGTCTAAATCATTATCATCTGTATCTAGAGGGTTTTCTTCACCTTCATCTTGCAATCCGATTTCGACGGGCTCTTTGTCAGTGACTTCAATCTTTTCCCAATCCTTGAAGTTCCTGTAAAGGATATTAGCTTTATTTATTAAAGGTATAGATTTTAATTAAATAATTTTTACAGAGTTTTGTTGGACTGCCTGATGGTTGCGGCATGCATTACGGGGCTGTTTTACAGCTTCTTAGAAGACCTTTTGCCCCCACAGAACAGTAAAGTATGGACTGTACTTTATCACTGGCCAAGATTGTAACTGTGGTATTTTAACTTTCCACGTATCCAAACGTTGACTTGGTTTTCTTCTTGTGAATTATATGTATATTATAAATATCATTATTTAACTCATCTCATTTAAGTTTTTTAAAACTAAATCAAAATCAAACTCTTTTTTGCGTCTGAAATTATTTTGATATTTAATAAAAATAATTTATTACCCAGTTTCTAGTTTAAAAATGTCCTCAATTATAAAATCAGTCACTAATTCTTTAGCATCTTCACTGAAAGTATAATCTTCGTGGAGGAAAGATTCTCTGGACACCCTATGTACTTTAATATTTGGAATATCTGAGGCCATTGCAAGAACATCTCTTTCGTCCAATAAAATATCACTTAAAGAATAGTACATGGTGACGAATGTTGATATTAGTTTTAAGTCGTATATCGGCGGATATAATGTTCCATATATGCTTGGGTTCTTGTCAATTCCATAATGCCATCGTCTGAACATTTTGTCTCTAATATTTTGGCCAAAATGTGCCAACTGCTTGAGTGATGCTCCTGCTTGTAAATTTTCTGTATTTAAGTCTTCAGTCTGTAAATAATGATCAGTCCTATAGTTTTATTATAAAACAAATCGTGAGTGTAGATCAACATGATTATTTACAATCGACTTTATTTACGGTTCATTTTCGGGGGATCACGGGTACATTCAGACTTAGACGAGGTCCTTATTTGAAGACAGTCTTCAGCACCACTTCGTTGTGAGTGACCGTGACGGCTTAGGAGAATGAGCGTCTGTTAGGTCCCAAAATAGTCTGGCTGTCCCGTGAGTAAAACGGTTATAAATAATAAAGTGAAAGGAATATTTTTGAGTCTATTTATAGAAAGATTTCATAAAGGATATATAATATTTAGGCCTACAACGCATTTTCACATTTCACATCCGGTATCTTGAAAGAAATTATCAGTATAAACAGAACAAAATAAATTACCCAACCGTTATTGAATTGTATGTTGTAAAGATAATCATTTGATTGACAATATTAAGGTCTTTCTAAGAGACAATATTATTTCTTAAATTTGATCTTTTTTTACATTATTTTTCAAAGATAATACTATTTTTTTGTCCACATTTTAATACTTACCAATTCTCTGGAAGCCGCTAAATAGCACAAATTTTTATATTTAATGTTGCCAAAACAGTAGTCTGCGTAGCGGGAACTTCTTTCATCCCAAGTTATATTTAACGGAAAGAATTCTACCAGTCCTTCCTCGAGAGTCTGTTCCTGAAAATATTAATGTAAAGTACTGATTAAAAATATAGTGTCGACTACTTATAAGACTAAGAATGGTGCGACAAGGCTGTAATTTAACACTATAACAGATCTCAACATTCACTAATATTTGTTGCATTTTTTATGACTTGCTAAATGTTTTTAACGCCCTACCCAGCCAAGTAATAATCATAAAAAAATATAACTGCTCTGTGATAGGAACATAATTTATAATGACTCATTTATTTAAGGATCCATTTTATTGACAATAAAGACACTGGCACACTTCAGTTCATGAAATTGACTTGTCATTGTAGAAAAAAAATATGAAAATAGATCATCCACTTACATAAATGTAATCCACAAACCTGGCTATCGACGCTATTTGTGTATGAGGAAAGTAGTTTTGATAGCCAACTCCAGCCAGTAAGTGAGCTGCCCTGATCTTTTTGTTGTACTCTGGTCTCATAGTCGTAAGAACCAGAAAAGTAGTTCCACCTTGGGAGTGTCCGATATAGTGAAGTTTATCGTTTCCAGTTTTTTCAAGAACGTAGTCGATCATGGCTGCTAAATCATACATCCCGATTTCTTCGAATGAAAAGTTGAAGAATTCAAATTTTTCCTCATCATCATCAGGGTCCAGGGTGACATGAGAACGAGAATAATAATTACCACGAGCGTTACCCATCCAAATGTCAAATCCTGCGTCTGCTAGGTGATACCCTGTAATAAAATTGCGTTGAATTCAAAAACAGTCTCATTTTCTTCATTGTATTCTTCAATGGTATTGTTTTCATAATAATATCAGTTGTAAGATATCACGATTTAAAACATGGTATTTCTTTATTTGCTGTCTTACTTAATACTTATTAATTTATTTATTTCAGTATGTACAGACTATAAAACATTACAGAATTACTTATTTCTAATGCGTTCTATAGCTGTTCGAGGTATTTTCCTGCCGACCTGCGAACTACAGCAATCGGAGGATGGAAAATGTCTATTTTGTATCCCAGGCCACTAAGACGTTGATAAGTGTCAGAGCACGCATCAGGGGTCACGATAATAATCCTACACCCTGGCACAGCAAATAATTTGTGATGGCAAAATCGAACGTACTCGTAGTTATCTGATACATTGAGATCAATCAATTCTAATATTGATGGGTTGCATCCAGTCTATCCTTATTAAATGAGCAAAATGATCAAGTAATGAAACGTTACATCTATACTCTAAGGTGTTATATCCTAACATCCCCACTAAGAAGAGGATAGGATATATATAGGATAATAGGAACTTTTTTTGAAGTTTCTCCAACATGCGCTTATATTTTGCTACATGTAGACTCCAGACAGCTGCATCACGCTCAAATGCTCTTAACATGGCTGCAACCCTTTTTGCGTCCCACTGCTGGGCACGGGTCTCTCACCATTAATGGGGAGGCCTGGAGCTTACTCCACCACGCTGCTCCAATGCGGGTTGGTGGAGATGCGGGTTAGTGGCCAACCCACTGTCGGATGTTTTCAAACCGCCCATAAGGCCTCCGACAAGGTTTAACGACTGTTATCTATCGACAACAACCGGGACCGACGGCTTAACGTGCCCTCCGAAGCACGGAAACGCACATGAAATTTTTTGCCACTAGCGGTCACCCATCTCACACCCGACCGCGCCCGTTTTTGGCTTAGTTGCATAGATCGTTTGCGTTCTACGCTAACCGCCGGGCCATGCGCGCTTCAACCTCTTAACATAACTGTTGTATAAAAGCTTTACAGCAGCGGGGCTCCTGAAGTGTTATGTAGTGATATATTCTGATGTGTAAGCAAATAACTTTTTAAAATGTCAGTTCTTACCCATGCTGTGCTCTGACCCTAAAAAAATAAAAGAATGAGCAGCCGATAAAAGTCCATGCATAAGAAATACTACTGGTCTAGGGCCCTCTTTCTTCGTCTCATTCTTGCCATAAGGTATCCGTGTCACTTCAAGTATGTAACCATCTTCTGTTGTCACGTGGTGCGTTTCAGCCGGATATCCTTCGTCTATGATGGCTTGATACTGATCAAATACAATCACAGTGTTATTGGTGCAAAAAGTATAAACACAAGTAATGCTATTTTTTCCTTCGTAAGTTTAAAACTTTGAACATAATTTATAAAATGAATGACTTGATTTGTTTGTTTGGGCAATACCACACACATACACTTGTTTATTTTGCACATTGGTTTTAATGGTTCTAAAAGCATTTAGTTTTCAATTTATTTTAATGCCTATAGTTTTGGGACGATTTCAAATAATTGTTCAATGACTTCTTTAATTCTTTTAATGGATAAAAATATAACAAAAAGCTCTGGGTGAATTAACACAATTGTGATGAAGAAATGTAGATTTATCATTTATTACGAGTATCATTGATAAAGTAAAAAAGTATTCAAATCATACCTAAGAAAAATGTGCGCTGTGCTTTGATGATGAAAAGATAAGAATAGAAAGTCGCTTCTTCATATGATTTTATAATTCCATTTGTCTAAGATACGAGCTAGAAACGACCTTCACCCATCTGCTTAATGGATGAAAAGTATTTTATATCAAACTAGCTGTGCCCCGCGGTTTCACCCACGTTAGAGAGGACCATTAGCATAAATTGAAGTCCCTTATGAAGCGCCGTGGACCGGCTTTTTTGTAGGACTATTTAAGATAAACATTTCCATCATACATTACATATGTGTAACTCTAGCACACGCCAGAATAGCTCGCAGATTGTAGATTTTTTCCTACTTACTTGACACTTATAGTCATATTTTGGACAATTCACACAATATCTTTATAAATTGTAGCCTATGTGTTATTCTAAAGTTTCATTTAAATCCATTCGTTCAAAATTGGTTAGAAAAGTACAGATAATTTTTTTTCGTATTTTTCCACCCACTTCCACCCACCGTGATCTAAGGGGTATTTACCACCCCAACGGAAAGTTGATTGGAGTTAATGATAATAGAGAAAACCGTGTCTTTACGTACAAAGAAAACCCTTTATTTTTTATATATATATTAATTTAGTATATTAGAAAATATATCTCGGGTGGGTTGTCTACGAAATTGCTGGAAAAACTATGATTAAATAAAAATTGAAAAATGACTTTTTATTAAATAAGAAATCTTTTTATTAAAACAGATGGGTGAAGGTCGTTTCTAGGTCGTGTACTCTACTGTATCAACATTTGTAAAATTATTTAAAAAAAATAATTTCTTTTAGTTTCATAGTCACTTACTGATTTTTTTTTTCAATACTTTGGTCCAAGATTCTATGTCTTGTATGATATTCGCCTATTTATTTACAGATTTCTTTAAACTATGAAACGAAAGCTTTTTAGTGTTTGTATCAGAAATGTATACTCCTATATTAACCTTCATTAGAGCAGCGTAATGGATAATCTCCAGCCCCCAAATTATGAGGATCAGTGTTTAGCAGTAGGATGCAAAAAAGGTTGCAGCATATATATTATTATACTCACCGTATCAAATAAACTTGCAACATTTCTTTCCAAGCCATTTCTTACTGACTTGAATGTATTATTAGGTAGTCCAATCACAGATATGAAAATTGATACTATAAGATATATCCTCAACATGATTTCACTAATGTCGTAGAATTTTCTATGTAGTAACTTTTATAAACTGTACTATCTCAGTATCTATATTTCTTTATTACAAACAATTTATAGGAATACGGAAATCTAATCTGTTTTATGTGGTTTCTAGAATGATAACAATAACGTTAACCCTGAAAATTGGCAATATATCGGAAATATTACTTGTTTTTAATGTCATTTCATTCATTATCGGGCATTTATTAACTTTACCTCTAGCAATTTTGATAAAGAATTACATTTAAGTATTTATTTCAAAAACAATATTTAAACATAATAGATTCTCCTTGCGAAATAAAAACAATCATAAAATTAACCTTGATAGATAAGACATATACATGACTTTTAAAAATCGAGTATCTTACAGAAAATTGATAAATATAAACGATAGAGGAAAAACCATAAGTGAAACTGAAACAACAAAACTTTTAGGTTTATACATAGATCACAAACTAACATGGAGAACACATATTGAGCACTTATGTAAAAAGCTGAGTAAATTTTCTTTCTCTCTCTAAAAATTATCAAAAGTGCTAAATATATCGGCGCAGCGGTATTAAGCGCCTATCATGCGTATGTGAGCGCAACCTTAATAAGTACTATACGAAATTTTGCCGATTTCGCTGATTCACCTGATTTAACACATTATATTTTGCTGTTAAATTACAGTATTTCCATAATTTTCATTGCACAATATAACTGATCATTTCAATAATAAACCATTAAATGAGCCACTTTTTTTTTTTCATTGTTATGCTTAATAGACCTGAAGACGGTGATAGTTTTGTGAATTTTGTTGTAATTACATATTTCCGGATCATTTTAAAATCTAAACAGAACGAATAAATGCCATGTATTACTGTAAAAATCACATACATAGTAAATGAGCCGCTTTTTCCACTCCAATTAATTTTTCCCCTTTTTATTTGTTTCTTTTTGCTTTTGTTTCCAAATCATTGTTATGCATGTAAACATTTTCTGTTGTTTTGTTTACTCAATGTTCTATTTTGTTATATGTATTCCTATTAACCTAAGTACAACATTATCTGGGGAAGACACTGACTTTTGCAACACAGTGCAAACTAAAGCAAAAGGCAGATTTTCCTATATATTGTGACACAATGTAAAAATTCTGGGCCATACTAAATTATTATTATTACTCTCATACAAACATATTAGTAAAAAAAACATTGAACTTAGTCAATTTTGAGAGAAAATAGGTCAGAAATGAAACCAAAAATATACAAATATCTACCAGACTCCCTAAAAACTAAAACTATTAATGAATTAAAAAAAATTTTTTGCTTAAAAAAGCGTACTATTCGGTCACTGAGTTTCTAAAGGATAAATAAAAATGTACCTATTATAAAATACATAACTAAAATAAATAAGAAACTAAAACAAATAACACAAAATAAGATATTACGCGAGATAACAACCCTACAAGTTTTTATCCGCCAGCTTTTTTTTACTATCAGTGTATAATAAAATTAATAAACCATCATGGTGGGTGCCCAAAACTGATGACGGTGAATGTCAACCACGTACGGTTCAAATAAAATAAAATAAATTTGTACAAAAAGCACAAAATTGGGTTTAATTTAATTTAACTAACGAATAATGTAGAATTGACATGATTATTTATATCCGACTAAACTCACGTGACATTTTTCCGGAACTAGGCCGACAAGTTTCGGACCTAAACGAGTCATCGGCGTGTCCTCCGAGCGACCGCGGTCGGCTCATGAAGAAGGACCTCTTTTAGGCCCGAAACACAAATTACGTATCGGCGGCGGCGGTGTCCGAAACTAGTCAGCCTAGTTCCGGAAAAATGTCACGTGAGTTTAGTCGGAGTCGGATATAAATAATGTAGAATTATTTAAATTAAATAATTTAAATTAAAAAAACTTTTCTTTTCTATTCTTCTTCTCTTCTCTTTTCTTTTCTTCTCTTCTGTTTTCTTTTCTTTTCTCTTCTTTTCTTTCATTTACCTACATTTGATAATAAAAAGCTAAAAATATACAGTTTTTATAAAGATCACAAAAATGCGTTTTACCTCGATGATAATTAAGACTTCTTATGAATACCTTCATAGGTCTTAAGTAAGGCACTCGCTTAAATACTTGGATAATTGTAGGTCATTATCCTTTGTGGCTTCTAAATGGGAGGTCGTAATGCGCCCACGTCTTAGCTCCAAGTGTTTTCTTAAACGCCTTTATATATTTAAGGGTTCTTGTTACTTTGTTAACGAGGGTAATAAGAGCTATATTTTCTATATTAATATTATTAATATTACCGAACTTAACATTTTTAATCATCGCTGGCTCATTTAATTTTCTTTGAATGTTAAGTGTTTCGTTTGAAATTAAACCAATAAGTTGTTTTTATCCCAGCAACGCTCGGGCGTCCAAGTACCTGGATTACCTACCTACTACCTACTATTTATTAAGTATACCCATACCCACTATTCGCTTTACATTTTCTATTTTTTCGAAACTATTTGAAATAACTTTTCGGTTACGACTCGTATTAACTTTCACTATGAAAACAATCATGAGAGAAGCTGTGAGTTCAGTAAAGTTAGATAAATGTCTATTAAACCGAGAACTTTAATAGAGCCTACATTTGTCTTCTTAACTACGCAATTTCTCCCAATTTCCTCGATTCTTACATCTGGATAATATAGACGATTTGGATAAAAGCACCTATTTTCTATCCATTCGTTTCTGCAACTGCAACCGTTTAAATAGTTTGAAAATGGGAAAAGGAGTAATCTCATGACTCTTTAACTGTTATCTCGCATTAGCTTCATGTGATACTCGTTCTGTTTCTGTTCCGTTGAAATTATTAATTTATTTTATTATCCATTGTTGTTACACAAATTTTCGGTAAAATTATGTATCTATTCAAGTTTTCATGATGTATGTTTTATAAGTTCTCTTTGCTGAAGCATTTTATCGGACTGCTTTAGAAGGGGTTAAAATTATTCGAGCGTGTATATACATAAAAAGAAAATAGTTGTGTATTTTTGTAGATTTCTATGTTCTCTGTCACAGTCTGAACGGATTGAAGGATCTTAACCGATGAGGTATCGTTAGATTCATTTTACTAGCGTAAGTGACACGGGGTACATAAATAAAAAGTACCCGGACGACCGAGCGTTGCTAGGATAAAACAATGGATTTTCTTGGTTTAATTTCAAACTAAACACTCATTCGCTTAGTGTTACTCAATATCGCCATCTGAAATAGCTTCCGATTTAAAAAAATGTTTGATTTGTTGCTTTGTTCTGTGGTATTATCACAAAAAAAAAAACGCAATATGCTTCATTGAGCTTTGAACCCGGGTTTCTAGCTTCACAGTCAGCCTACGTAACCATTTGGTCAAGAATACCTCTTTCAAATCGACATTGTCATTTGTTTCAACGACGGATTGGTAGATGACGTTGAACGGCGTTCTACGCCACAATATTATTAATACCTTCCAATCGATTTCAGGAAGAGTTATATTTTTCAGTTTATATTTTTTTTATATATATAAATAAACCTAACAATAAGGCAGACGAGCCGCGTGATGTTAAGCGATCACCGTCGCCTATGGACACGGGCAACCCTAGGGGAGCCGCCCGAGCATTGCCGGCTTTGAAGGAGAGCTTTTTTTACAGCTTTCTTGAAGAACCCCATGTTATAGTCCACTGGGAATGCCTCAGCTGGAAGGTTGTCCCATAACCTACACGTCCGTGGTAAAAAGGAGCGTGCAAAGCGGACTGTGGAGGACCGCCACGAGTCCAGATGGTGCCGGTGGAACTTTAACCTTCGTCTGGTGGTATAATCATGGAATGGTGATGTAGGCATCAATTTGAAGAGTTCCTCGGAGCACTCACCATAGTAAAGTCGGTAGAACACGCAGAGCGAGCCTATGTCTCTTCGCAAGCTAACCGGTTCTAGCCTGTCAGTCAATCTTGGGTCGTTGACGATTCGGACTGCGCGCTTTTCAACGGAGTCAAATGGGTGTAGCTGGTACTTCGGTGCTCCTGCCCAGAGATGGGAGCAGTACTCTATGTGGGGTCTGACCTGGGCCTTATACAGCGTCAGGAGTTGCCCCGCAGTGAAGTACTGCCTCGCTCTGTTGAGGACACCAAGCTTTTTTGATGCCAATTTGGCTTTGTACTCCAAATGACTCCGGTACTGCACTTTACTCGTAATGTCAACTCCCAAGATACCGACGCTTTCACCGATGGTGAGCGCGGTGCCCTTGAACTGGGGCGCTATAACAAATGGGGCCTTTTTAGCGGTAAACGCGCAAACTTGTGTCTTCGTGAGGTTAAACTCGACAAGGTTAAGTCGACCCCATTCCGAGACCCGCTCCAGAGAGTTCTCGACTTCAGACACAAGTTTGATTCTGCTTTCCTCCACTTGTGACCTAGAGGCATTGGCTCGACAGGTGTATAGTGCGTCCACCGTACTATCATCTGCATAGCAATGTATACTGCGTGATTGTTGCAGCATGTCATTGATATGCAGAATGAATAGTGTAGGGGACAGCACTGAGCCTTGGGGAACACCGGCGTTAATAGGCTTCATATCTGAGCAGCATCCGTCAACAACGACCTTAATCTGCCGCTCAGATAAAAAGCTAGCCACCCAGTTGCATAGCCTCAAGGGAAGACCGTAAGATGGAAGCTTCGCGAGAAGGGCCTTGTGCCAGACCCGGTCAAAGGCCTTTGCGATATCCAGGCTGACTGCCAAAGCCTCCCCGTTACCCTCGATGGCTTCAGCCCAGCGGTTTGTGAGGTACACCAAGAGATCACCGGCCGACCGGCCCTGGCGAAAGCCGTACTGACGATCGCTGATCAACCGATGTCTCTCGAGGTACCTAGGGAGCTGTGTGTTTATAACACGCTCCATCACCTTAGAGAGCAGGGAGGTTATCGCAATAGGCCTGTAATTGAACGGGTCACTGCGGTCACCCTTTTTCGGAATTGGGTGTACTAAGGCTACCTTCCACGAAGACGGTACTTTACTTGTGGTGTAGGAAAGCGAGAATAAGCGCGTTAAGACGGGAGCCAACTCGGGAGCGCATGTCTTTAGTACGATCGCGGGGATATCATCCGGCCCGCTCGACTTCTTGACATCGAGGGCTTGCAGAGCTCGTCTGACGGCCTTTTGAGTGAAACGCATGTCCTTCATCGAGCTCTCACACTGCCTGATGGTCGGCGGTGCGGCGCCTCCGTCGTCCAGAGTCGAGTTTGAGGCAAACAGGGTACCCAGGAGATCGGCCTTCCCTTTTGCCGTGTGAGCCAGAGTATCGTCCGGTTTCCGTAAAGATGGTAAAGACGACCGACAGAAGTTACCTTCGACAGCCTTGGCCGGCGACCAAAAAGCTCGACTCCCGCAAGGGTAGCTTGATAGACGCTGGCCAATTCTACCGATGTGCCTAAACTTCGCCTTGGCTGTTTGCTTCTTTGCCGAACGGGAGGCAGCGTTGAATTTTTTTCGAAGCTTAGACGTTTCGGGGTAGTTGCGCGCGTGCGCATCAGCCCAGGTTTTAAACGCTTCTTGCTTAAGGCTTGAAGCCTTAGCGCAAGACCCATTAAACCAGGGCTTGTTTCGCCCGCCGATGGATACTGAAGAGCTGGGAATAAAACCAAGCATGCCCTCTCGTATCACATCGGCTATCGATTCCGCACACCTGCTAGGATCACCCGAGGTGAAGCACAGCTGCCTCCAGGGGTAGGAAGCCAGGAATTCCCGGAGTCCATCCCAGTCTGCTGACCCGTAATGCCAGACTTGACGCTTCCCATTGGGTCGAGAACCTTCTGGGGGCGGCAAGGGTACGGCAGAACTTACCAGGCAATGGTCAGAAGTCCCAAGTGGGGCCCCAACCGTCACCCGGTAGTCAGATGGATGGGTGGTCAGCAGAAGATCCAGCAGAGATTTATGTTGATTATCGCTGAAAATACGGATAAAACGGCAGTTTTTAAAAATGAAACCTAGTCAGATCGATATATCACCCCCAAAACCACCAGGGTACTAAATTTCATTAAACTTGTTGGATCCGAAATTCAAATTATATACCTATACTAGCCTTCCGCCAGCGGCTTCGCCCGCGTGGACCCGTTTTATAGGTTCCCGTAGGATAAAAACCATCCTATGTCCTTTCCCAAGGTCCACTCTATCTGTGTTCCAAATTTCATTAAAATTGGTTCATTAGTTTAAGCGAGAAAGCGTAACAGACAGACAGACAGAGTTACTTTCGAATTTATAATATTAGTAGGGATAGCGGCCGCCCGCGTGGATGTTTAATTGTTTAAACACGCTTATCTCAGGAACTACTGAAAAATTATTTTTGAGTTGAATAGTCCAGTTATTAGGGAAGGCTATAAGCTATATAACATCATGCTATGCGACATTAAACTCCTCCAACGATGTATGATTGTTTTTATAGATATGATCTTTGACGTTAGGAACACACCTACATTGCTTAGACAACAGTGAGTGCTTGTAATTTAATATGAACTTTATACAATAGCAATAAAGCTCAAATTGACTACGTTTTAGTTAGAAAACATTTGTATGGGAAAAAGAAAAGGGCTGTTTTTATGGTTTTTCCGGCAATTATTCGAATTTTTCTCGCCGTAAAAACCATCCTTGAACTTCAACGAACATTTAAAAAAAACAATTGGCCAAATTGGTCTAGGCGTTGTTGAGTTATGCGCTTACCAACACATTTTGCGATTCATTTTTATATTATAGATTATATAGGTATATAGAAGAATTGCTCCTTTAAAAATATTATATTAATAAAAAATGGATGCCATGGATGCTTCATGTCATGACAGAGATGGGTGCAACCCAAAACCGCCGAATCATGCGGGTTAAATCCCCCTAAATATGTGAATATCACTCATTTTATCGGCCGAATTAGACAGATTTTAAGGTAAGTGCCGTTAAAAATGAATTTTAAATCGCCATTAGAATAGCGGGACAAAAAGTATTCAGCAATCATAGTGTCGATTGGAGTGTCCAATCTGCTTTTTGTCGCAGCTCGCTGAGAGCAGGGACGTGACCCTCCGTAGTTATTGTATTGCTTTCATTATATAACGGGTTTTGTCATGTATATTTCTCTTAAAATTCTTATTGTTTAGCTTTAAAGTGTTTCGCGCTTTAAAATAAAATTGTAAGGGCGGATTCTACCAAGCTAGAGTAAGTTTTTACTCAAGAATAAACTACGAGTTACTCTCGAGTATGCTGATTTTACATTCTACCAACTAATAATCTGAGAATAAGGTACTATACGCGAGTAAATATTTATACGGCCGATTTTGGCGGTATAAAGATTTAATCTGAGAGTAAAGTCAATGTCACTTCAAATCTTCTTTGGTTTGCAGTCGTTTTTGTTATATTTTCTTTTACTAAAAATTTATTAACACCGCGCTACGATGGAATGTTTAAGAAATATGATCGAAGAGTCCGACAGTGAAGACGAATATGTGCCGAGACATCCAAGGTGGATCAGGCAAACCAGGTCCACTAACAATATTTTTTCTGAAGCAAGCCAATTCGGGCTGCGTTTTCTTTTCAGACCCTCCATTTGATTTTATATAATCGCAAATACAAATCACAAATTACCTATTAAAAATAACACGAACCTTCACGGATTCACAAAAACGAGAAACAAACATAACGTAGAATAGAAAAGCTGTCAATGAGTGGCATTTCACTTTATTATCCTACAAAATTAAGTTGTTGTCGTATTTCGGGTTAAGTTAAAGGAAACAATATAGTACGCATTTTTGTCGGCTTATAAATTCGTTCATACATTCGTTCATGAATCACTTTTGAACATAGAATAACAATACCGAGAGTATTTTACTCTTCGAGTAGTTGGTAAAACGTGAACGAAGTTATCCGTGAGTATTTTCAAGGAGTAAAGTTATTCTCATGATAGTTATACTGGAGTAAGTTCGAGATTGGTCGAATCCGCCCTAAGTCAGATAACCTGGACGATACCGTATTCGTGGCGTACCGCGCCGCAACGACCATTTACTGTATTGATTTCATTGTATAACGGTTTTTGTCATACATATTTCTATTATTCCGGAATAACAAATAAAAAATAACGTAACGGAAAGGAATAAAAATTACGACTGCTGGATACAGGTGACGTCTTAGCACAAGGTTTAACGCCTAAAACCTTTGGTCTCTACAACACCGCATAGAAACAAACAATTATACATACGAGTACATACATTCATACAAATACACATTCTTCACAAGGAAATTTTATTTCTATGCTCTATGCTTTGTGCAGGTCGGGCACAATTATGAGCACAAGCACTATCTTGATGAGTCTGTCTCTTAATAAAGCAGAATACTAAATATTACTTGTTTTACTTTATTAAATTACAGTTTTCAAATTATAAAATGTAATAATCCAACTTTTCTATAAATTTATATCGTAGAATGTTAAGCTACAATTATAAATTTTATTGGGGAATCATAAAATCATGTAAATTATTCTGTTTTGATATATGAGTTATGATATGATAGGTTATTGGTATTTGTCAACAGCGTAGTAAATTAGCAAAACACATGATAAGGAATTTGTAAAAACACTAGTTTTACAACAGATAAGTCATAAAGAAATGTTACTATAGTAAAAATAACAGTCGTTATTTTACAAACTATTAATTTATTAAAATGATCTGAGATTCGGTCGCAATCTTTTTTTTATAAGTTTAATAATTATTTATTAACTAAAAACCCTTAGTATTTAGTTACAATTTTAAAAAAAAGCAATTCGGAGAGTGCAGGGTCAGCTAGTATGTTATACAATTTGATACGAAAACATCTAAAGAAGGTCAACGAATCTCCATTGATATCCATTGAATGATGTTGTTTTAGAGACTTTTTTAAAGGTCCTTTATAAAATAACTAAGAATAAAAGTTAGTAGTTAAAAGTGAGTGTGGACGGCCAATTAATGCGAGCAACAGATACCCGTTTCTCTTTGTACATTAGTGCTCTTGCTCTTATGAAATACTGCGGGAGACGAGGAAGAGGGAGACTTCTTCGGGAGTCTAGCTCTAGCTAGTCAAGGAAAAAACGGTCAAGGTTAGAAATGAAATGAAGTTAAACATTAATTTTATCAATTAATTTTCTTGAATTTAAAAATGGTTTACTATTTTAAGAAAGGTTAAAAAAATCTTGTTTGTTAAATTTTAATTAGTTATCAATGGAAGTTTTTTGTTTTAATACAATGTAACAAAGAGTTCTGTGGTACAACACACACATTAAAATTTTTGAAAACATTACCTACCACAAATTTGAATTAAATATAGAAGAGCAATAAGAAAATGGTGCCCTTCTGAACACAAATAAATTGATATATTATTAAAACCCGGTTTAATCCGGGTGATTTGAGTTTATATGTATGTTTAATAAGAATCTATACTTTTTTACTATATTTTTTCGGGATAAAATCTTATGTCCTTTTCCAAGGTCCACTCTATCAATCTTGGGACCAAAAATATATAACGGTCTACCGGAATTCCTAAAAATTAAAACGGGCAACGCATTTAAAAAACAACTTAAAACATATTTACTGAATAAATTAAGTTTTTAACAAAAAAATAGAACCGACTTCAAACGGTAAAAAATAAAATTGTTCAGTACCTACTTCTTCTTGCTTATGGTAATGACCCTTGAAACTATTTTTGAAGTCGGGCCCTTCAAGTAAAGATTTCCAACAAAAAACCATTTATTGAAAGAATTTGTTCTCAACTCCTAACCGTCATAGTACCTTCCATCATCAGCTCAGCAACATGATATGATGATAATTATACACAAATGCCTGTTTTGCTTCAGTAAAAGTCATTTGTGGTGCTATAAAATTTGAATGTTCCCTTCGATTTCTCTGGGATACCATTATCAGACTTTGACTTGGTGACAGTTGGACCACCTCAGGAATGTAAGGTATCGAACAAAAAACCATTTATTAAAAGAATTTGCTCTCAACTCCTAACCTTCGTAGTACCTTCCATCATCAGCTCAGCAATATGATATGATGATAATTATACAAAAATGCCTTTTGCTTTAGTAAAAATATGAAAATCATTTGTTGTGCTATAAAATTTGAATGTTTCCTTCGATTTCTCTGGGATCCCCTCATCAGACTTTAACTTAGTGACAGTTGGACCTCCTCAGGAATGTAAGATTTGGAATAAAAAACTATTTATTGAAAGAATTTGCTTTCAACTCCTCACTGTTGCAGTATCTTCCATCATCAGCTCAGCAACATGATTACTATGCACAAATATCTCTTATGCTTCAGAAAGTATAAGAAAATCAATGTGTGTGCCTATAAAATTTGAGAGTTCCCCTCGATTTCCCTAGGATCCCATCATCAGATCCTGATTTGGTGACAATGGAACCACCTCGGGAGTATAAGCATACGAACAAAAAAAGAATTTTGAAAATCGGTCCACAAACGGCGGAGTAATCGGTGAACATATATAAAAAAATACATACAGCCGAATAAGTACCTCCTCCTTTTGGAAGTCGGTAAAAAGGCATATTACTCAGTCACTGATTGCATAAACGATAAAACGGCTTAAAGGAATTGCAAAACCTGGGAGGTTTTTTTTTCTGCGGCTTTTTTTCCTCTCAGTGTACAAACATCCTGTGATATGGGTACCCAAAGCTGACGATCGGAACCGATCCGATATATAAATAAATAAATATTTTAATTGTATTTTATTTATAAAAGAGCACAATACAGGACAAATAAAAATAATAATAAAATAGATGTTAATTTAAATTTCGTAATTTGTTTTATATCTGTATGAATCTACTTTTAAAACTACGTCTTTCTAACTATTTATTTATATATTATTATTTCTTCCAATTATATCGTATCTATAGCTGACTTATATTGCTTTACAAAACTGTCTCTCAGAGGCAATTTAAAAGTAAACAAAATAAGTTAAATTGATTTAAAACATCTGTGTTCTTATTAATCTTTCAACCATTTACTGCAGTACAATAATTTACCACTAGATGGCACTAAATTTGAACAAAGGTGAAATGTCCAAGGTCGTTGGGCACTGCATGCCCCTTAAGTTTTTTCCTTTTATATTTTTAACATTGTATATTTGCATACCTCATGAAGGTAAATATGGCGAACTAAATATATATAAACAACTTTGTAAACACCCATATTTTGTGCAAATAAATGTCTTTGTCTTGTTTTTATCTGTGTGCCAAATTTCAATAAACTTTACTTAGCATTTATAATATTAGTATGGACAACATGCTCAATTCCGTTATACAAAGGAAATTTTGCGCAAATGATTCGGCACTGAATACACAAATAAATATCAACTTCATTTTTATTATATCCTTTAAATCACTTTATTGATCTGATAGTAATCATATCTCTATAATAAAAGACCCAAGAGTGTCGGTTGTCTCTCTTATCACGATTAGAAACGTATGGAATGTTGCTCGAGTACTGTGAACTCTTAGCACTGCGTAATACGGAAGTATGTATTTCATATATGCTCGTTTGTTATTAAAATTATTTCCTTTCTTGTTTCAGGTAACATACATTTTACATGAAAGCAGCTCATATAATGTCAGACATATGAGAAAGGCGGTAAGCATCGTACTTATAAAAGTACACTAAATAGGTTTTTAGAAGTAGCTTATGTGTTGGAACCTTCCAACACATTTGTAGATAATCGAGGGACCAGGTGGTCTCCCTATTCTTCCCAATTTAGGAAGTTTGAGACCTGTCTAAAACTTTAATTGCACTACTATTGTGCAAGTTGCTGGTCGTCACCTTATTTAAGTAAAACAAAATAATTGTTTCACGATAGAATTGGTTGCAATCATTAAAGGTTGTAGGTGGTAGAATTTCAATGGTTGGACCGGGACAAAGTACCACCGCTGCACCCACTTCTACCGTGAAGCATTTCTATAGTGTTTCGGTGGAAAGCTGCAGTTGCCGTCCAGGTTACATGAGACCGCCATCACCCTTCGGAGTAGCATTGCAACTGCGTACGGCCACAGGCAAGACTTATGTCTGCCCACACGTAACGAGAAATTGTTTAGATTTCTCTGTACAGATCTGTTTGCGCAGATTTATCGCACGTATGGATGGCAAATTTCATTAGGTAAATCGTTCATCGGCGGTCGTGATCGCTCAGTTCGGCAGTTCGTCATGGATCCCGCTGTGTTCGGAAGTGCGTATCGCGCAAAGCGCGCTTTATGCAATAATATGTATGTTCCTCGACTTTCTTTTGTTTAAGCACATAATTAGGCCTAAGAACGCAAGTGTGTCATCATCATTTTCCATCATGGATGACATGTTTATTGTGTGAACTTCTGCGGAAAAACTGACGATCGACGCAGATATCGCTGGCGTGTGTAGGTACTAGGGGCGTTCGATCGATTTCTCGTTACGTGTGGGGCGTGCAAGCTTGCTAGGGATTGCGTGTAGATGTCCGTGGGCTGCAGCTTCCACCTAGACTACGTGGTCTGCATGCTCGTCTGCACATTCAATTAAAAAATGATAATAGTACACAAGCCATAAATTTGATCTTTGTTCAGCGTCTGATTTGATAAAATACAATTCAAAATAAAAAGTCAACTACAAAATAAATAACATACTCGTACAGTTGTAACCATCCGTCTATCCGTATTATTTGGACGAATTCGTAAAATATTCGGTACATAATTACGCTGCCGCACAATTCGGGCCAAAGTTATTACGAATGTATTATTCTGTTTGACGTCATATTACGGTCGTGAAATTAAAGCCGCCTGCTAGTAAAGCCTCTTCATAAAACATCATACGACTACGCTCTGTGAGTTGTTAGATTTCACGCGTGAGCCTTTCATAAATAATAGTCTGTTTTAGACAGATTGTGCGTAGAATCCTCTAGGATATGTTACGGAGCCGACACTAGACACGCACATATTTATTTATATATATACAATACTTACGTTTAACATTACATGAATACCTAATGCGTTAGAGTAGTTAGTCATACATAACAAAATAATTTTACTTACTGTTTACTAATTTGCACAATAATATTATTACCATTTACATATATGTACTTTGTTTTTAGACATAGTAGTGGTTAACAATGCTGGCATTTCTTGTTATTTAAATATAAGACTGAAAAACAAATAAACAATTGTTAGGAATCAACGCCGGTAGTTGAATAAAAAATATGACGAAGTAGGAGAAAACGCCTATAAAAGCGAGGCCTCCTCTAAGGGAGGATTATTAGTGCTTTAATCTTGATAACGGCTGTAACTCTGCCCGATTGCGTACTGAAATTCTGTGTCTGTGCTTACTTATTATTTAATTGTTGTTGTATAAGGAAATGTTAATTAGAAACCTTAAATCGTTACCTGTAAATTGTATCAAAGGCTTTGTGAATTAAATGGTGATCTAAATATTCTGCTTCTGGTTTTCATTTCTAAAATCAGAAGTGGGATAGACGCGCGCCCCACATTTAAAGTTTCATCCTGAACAAATGCAGAAATCAGTACGCACGTTTTTTTTGCATTTTTCGTGTATCGATTAAACAATCTGTACCAATTCAGTGATAACTCTCGGAGTGAGACTTACTCGTATACTTACTCGTATATTTGAAAACGTTGGGTAAGGTCAGAACCCGTAAGTAAAAAATAATTCTTTTAAGAAAATATTTATTTGCGGTATGTAGTATATGTGGTATAGTTTTATGTTAAATTTTACCATAGTGAAGTTTTAAATATTTGTCGGTAATTTATTGTTAATTTTGACGCACATGTGGTAGCAATTTTTGACCTTATAGCTGACTAGGTTATTGACAGGCACCAATAGTCTTATCAGGAAAACAAGTAAAAAAAAATTACAATATTCATCTTTCCTTGTAAATAAAAAGTTGTGTCTTTACAATTAAACGGGCTTCATATATGTACAGACAGGGCACACTTAATATTTTAAACCTTTTAAAGAGAGGCTCGCAGCTTGTTAATGGAGTGGTATTAGCTATAGCGCGAATACATCTCTTTTGTGCTATAAACATTTGTAACAAAGTGTAACACACTGTGTAGGTACTATTGACAGCAAGATGAAAATATTAAGAAAAATGCTAGCATACAACCCGCGGGCTCTGTAACCCCGGGGGGCTTTACTGGTGACTTCATTTTTTACATCCTATCTGACCCAAGTTTTTTTTTCTATATTGGTAAATTTTCTAAGTACGTTGTTCCTAATTTATGCACAAATATATTAATTTTCTTTACATGTCATTTTTGAAACTGTTACCATAAAATGAAACCTGATTCATATTTCTTTTTTGATATAGTTAAGTGTTCTAAACGATTGCCTTTCGAACAATTAATAAGTCTAATACATTCTCTGCAATATCGGCTGCGCATTTAATGTTACCTATAAAGAGTGCCTGTGAACAACATAATATGTACAACAGAAATCTACGATGAACACTGTTTTTACAGATTGGAAATGCGGTGATACAAGACTAGTGTGATCCTATATAAACATCTAGTTGAAGCCGTGTTATTGTTAACAGAAATCCGTGATGAACACTGTTGTTACAGATTGCAATACGGTGATACAAGACTAGTGGGATCCTATATAAACATCTAGTTGAAGCCGTGTTATTGTTAACAGAGATCCGTGATGAACACTGTTGTTACAGATTGCAATGCGGTGATACACGACTAGTGTAATATTGTACGAACATCACCTAGGTCAAGCCGTGTTTAAGTTTGGGCTACTCAAGTTCACATGCAAGCCGGTATTGTAAGAAGTCATAAAAATTTAAGAAAAATATAAGGTTTTAACAGGACTTGTTTCATTTTGCAGTTCTTGAATCAGACCCACACGATCGAGGACGAACGTGTAAACAGGACGGCCGGATGTTATCGTTAAAAAGGAGCTCAGCTGTTATGTTAAACTTTTGAACTAGATGGCGCTACGAGTACATTCATTTAGAAAAAGCAACAACCTGTTAATCATTATTCTATTTATAGCCATTTATTTTATTTATTTTACTGTGTTCTTTTACCTTTCGCTTCAAAGTTCCATTACTATTTTTGTTTTAATTCTGAAGCTTAGTTTTAATGACTGTTCCAAAACTTTAATGAAATATCTCATAAGCTTAATTCTTATCTAGAAGCGCTTGTTATAAATTGCAGTTAAGTCACTAGAACATCTCATGCTTTATGATTCAAAACCTAATTGCTAGATTTATTACAAAAAAAAAACTTTAAATTTCAAAAAGTGCTGCAGACAACAGGCCGATCTTTAAGTTTGGTATTTAGTTTGATTTGTTCTCATTTGCAGAAGCTAATCCTTGAGATGTCATCATGCGTTTGAAGGCTGCTGCCTCCGCCACTGTACGGTACGTGGCGCTCTCGTGTGCTTCTACGTGGCACCAGGCGCTCAAGAGCTTCAGTGCACTGCTACTTAAGTGTATGGCATTGAAGGACCTTCACCGCCTGGCGGGGACGCCAGGATGTCAGGAGAGGCCGTGTTAGGAATCAACGCCGGTAGTTGAATAAAAAATATGACGAAGTAGGAGAAAACGCCTATAAAAGCGAGGCCTCCTCTAAGGGAGGATTATTAGTGCTTTAATCTTGATAACGGCTGTAACTCTGCCCGATTGCGTACTGAAATTCTGTGTCTGTGCTTACTTATTATTTAATTGTTGTTGTATAAGGAAATGTTAATTAGAAACCTTAAATCGTTACCTGTAAATTGTATCAAAGGCTTTGTGAATTAAATGGTGATCTAAATATTCTGCTTCTGGTTTTCATTTCTAAAACAATGTAATCGGAAATTAATAATTGTATCCCGATATAAAATTTCAATCATTGTCAAATACATTTTGTATCTTTACCATCTTATTTTAAAATTAAAAATGCATACAATAAGACACGTAAGTTTATTTCTCAGAACTACGAGTATGTAGGTATTAAAAAAACAAATAAGTACCTACTTCAAATAATTTTGGTACTATATATGGATGGATTCAATATATATGGATTCACAAATAAAACACATATTAGATCGTATCATAACGGCTACGTCATAACGATTTTCTTTAAATAAGAAACCTTTCCGTTCTTTAAATAAGGAAACGAATATGAATAATTAATTGCCTAAGATAAATTTGGGGTGAAAAGATTAGCTCGGCCTATGTTTTATCGGAATTTGTATTTTTTTAGACAGAACACACTCGTCATGTTTTTTTAAGAACATAGTGTTTTAAACTTGTTTATTGTAGCACTCATGAGTAACTTTTGATACTTTACTTGATTTATTACGTCGGTATCTATTATTCTGTTTGACATCACTTAACGTTAGGTAGGTCACTAAACCTTAAAGCAATTAAATAGCGAATATCTCTTTTTCTCTCTCTTCTTTATCTCTACTGTAACAATTACTTATGGTTAAGAATTTTTAGATCCTTATTTTGAGTGTGTTGCTGTGTTTACATTTGTTTTGATGAATGATCAAGTTCAATATCATGGTAATGAATTGCATAAATTGCTATCATGTAGTGATCATTAAATTATGATTTGAAAGTACTCGTATAAAGTGATTAAACCGTCACGTGAAATTTGTATTATCTGCAGTTATCGTCCACCCACGTTTGGATATTATATTACACCTGTTTAATGCCAAAAAGTCGCATATTTTGGCTTTATGAAAAATAACTATTTTTTCTGTAAGACTTTATTGATTGTGTTATGAAAGTGCGTATGTATAAGCGATCTGTGCGGCTAAGTGCAACGTGCGCGGCCAGGTGTAAGATGGGTCACCGTTAGTGGCATAACTTAAAGCGCACTTCGGAGGGCACGATAAGCCGTCGGTCCCGGTTGTTATCGATAGTTAGAAGTTATTTAATCCTGTCTGTCTGTATTAAGGCCTCCTTAAAAGCGGTTTGAAAAATATCCGACAGCGGGTTGGCATCAACGCGCGTCTCCAGTAACCCGCATCGGAGCAGTGTGGAGGAGTAACCTCCAGGTCTCCCCAGTAATAATGGAGACCTATGCCCAGCAGGTTATTGTTAAAACAGAATATTACGGGTATCCTCTCCCAAGGTGCCGGGTACCATTTGAAGGTTTTCCCCCCGAGACAAAAAAGGGATCTCTCTCAATTTCAAAAGGAGATGCTCCTTTTAAATCGCGAGAGATTCAGTCTACAGTTATTCCCAATGGCCAAGTGCTGGTCGGTGAACATTATGCCATTTCGGAAATTTTATGTGAATAGGTATAGGTAGGTAACCGGTGATGGAATTTATCGTACTGAAATATCCCAATGTTATTAAGATTAAGAGAAGTACAGATTATTTATGATGATTAACAAACATTTTGTGTGTTATTGATCTTTTCCTGGTACTTTCTTGACAGAGCAGTATCTATACTAATATTATAAAGTGGAAAGATTCCTATTTTTGTATGTTTGTAATGAATAAACTCAAAAACTACTGTTCCGATTCCAAAAATTCTTTCACCATTAAAAAGCTATATTCACCCTGAGTACCATAGGCTACTTTTTACCGCGGGAAAATGTTTCATTCCTACGTGAAAACGGGTAATAGGGTCATCGCGGTTAAAGCAACTGGCTAAACGCCTATGATTTTAATATTTTTAATATAGCAATGAAGCCTGGAATAGCACATAGGCTATTTTTTATCCAACGGGGACCCATTAAACGGGTCCACGCGGGCTAAGCCGCTGGCGGAAGGCTAGTTTATACTAATATTATAAAGCTGCAGTGTTTGTTTGTTTATTTATTTGAACGCGCTAATCTCTGGAACTACTGGTCCGATTTGAATGATTCTTTCAGTGTTGGGTAGTACATTTATCGAGGAAGGCTATAGGCTTATGTGTTTTTTTTAAATTAGGGATTCGTTATAAAATTGCTATTTTGTAACACAAGGTGTAAAACCGAAAACCTATTTTTGCGTGCGCTGCAAAAACTATTGACAATAGAACAAAATGATGTACTACGGGTTTGTAGATCCCATTAAGACCTACAAAAAAGTCTGCGAGAACATATTATATCTAGCTATCATGGTTTAATCACAATAACCGATTTTGTGTTCACAGCTATTTTATAATATAAAGCTGAAGAGTTTGTATGTTTGAACGCGCTAATCTCAGGAACTACTGGTTCAAATTAATATATTATTTTTGTGTTGGATAGTCCATTTATCGAGCTAGGCTTTATGCTATGTCACATCACGCTATGACTAATACCAAAGTCCACGCGGACAAAGTCGCGGACGGACGCTAGTATATTATAAGTATAGATAGATAGATTATACGACAGGACATATTAATGATTAACTAGGCTATTACAGCGTAGTGTCACACACAACAGATGGTTTACAGTACACAGCTCAGATCGCTTGAGCTACTCGTATATTAACTGCGATCTGCTAGTGCGGTGGGGAGCTGTGATGAATGTTGCGTCTGGATCTGTGAGATGGGGCAATTTATGAGATTCTGTCATCTTAGGTGGAACACTTTCTTAGAAGATCAAATGAATCAACATACTACACTTATTTAAGGTTTTGTACAGCCGAATTACAGACCATTATGAACTGCTAGTTTTCTTTATAATATGAGTTATATTATAACCTTTCTTCAAATTTCACATCCATTTTTCGTTTATGTTAAGATGCCATTTCATGCGTATATTACTCTTTTATATTGCCACCAACCTGCTTAGGCATAATGTAAGATCCGGCTGGATATAAGACATAACAGCGTAGGTATATGAGCTAGTGCAAGCAAGTCGTTCAGCTAATGTAGTGGCGTGCTCATGATTAATGTGCTGTCGGGACCCTGGCTCTAATTCATGCAGCGTCTGTTATGGATCGCCTTTGCAAGGCGTTTAGGGATATTCATATGAGCGGGACGTTAAAGCAAATTTAACCAATGAGATATTCTATAATAAAATTCCTTGTTTAGCGAAAGATTCTTTTTTCCAACCATTTTATGTCCCACTGCTGGGCACAGGTCTCCTCTCAGAAGTGAGAGGGATTTGGGTCAGAGTGTTTTGGAGTCGGTGCCTATTCTGAGCGAAAGGTACGCCATTTTACTAAGGGCCCGACTCCAAATTAGTTTTAAGAGTCTCAACAAGAAAAGCCGTCATAAGCAATGAAAAGTATCATAACAATTTTAATTTTTATCGTTTGATGTCGGTTTTATTTTTTTGTGAAAAACTTATATATTTTTACTCTTTTTAGTATTTTTAATAATCATATTGATAATTACCGGACACGAATATTTGTATTGTGTTACTAAGTTTTACAAAAACATTGTGTGTGCCTGTAATGTTTTGAGTATTTCGATTTTGATCATCATATTTTGAAATGGTGGCAATGAGACCACCACGGAAGTGTAAGTTTTTGAATAAAATATCCCTTTTGAAAAAGAACTTCCTCTCAACTCCTAATCGTCGTAGTAACTTCCATCATTCATCGTCCATCATCAGCACAGCAACATGAGATGATGATAACAATACACAAATATGTGTCTTGCTGTAGTAAGCATATGAATATTGATCTATGTGCTTGCTGTTGAATTTTGAGAAATCCTGATTCCTCTGGGATCCCATTATCTGATTTTGACTTGGTGACAGTTGGACCATCTTCGATTATCGAAAAAAAATTCTCTCAACTCCTAACCATCGTAGTACCTTCCGTCATCAGCTCAGCAACATGAGATGGTTATGGTTACTATGAACACATATAAATTTTGTTTCAGAGAGTATAAGAAAATCAATGTGTGTGCCTATAAAAATTGCGAGTTCCCCTCGATTTCCCTAGGATCCCATGATCAGTTCTTGGCCTCGTGACCTTGGAATTATATGCTTTCGAACAAAAAAAGAATTTTGAAAATGAGACCGCAATTCCGAAAAAGGGTGACCGCAGTGACCCGTCCAATTACAGGCCTATTGCGATAACCTCCCTGCTCTCTAAGGTGATGGAGCGTGTTATAACAACACAGCTCCTTAGGTACCTCGAGAGACATCGGCTGATCAGCGATCGTCAGTATGGCTTTCGCCAGGGCCGGTCGGCCGGTGATCTCTTGGTGTACCTCACACACCGCTGGGCTGAAGCCATCGAGGGTAACGGGGAGGCTTTGGCAGTCAGCCTGGATATCGCAAAGGCCTTTGACCGGGTCTGGCACAAGGCCCTTCTCGCGAAGCTTCCATCTTACGGTCTTCCCTTGAGGCTATGCAACTGGATGGCAAGCTTTTTATCTGAGCGGCAGATTAAGGTCGTTGTTGACGGATGCTGCTCAGATATGAAGCCCATTAACGCCGGTGTTCCCCAAGGCTCAGTGCTGTCCCCTACACTATTCATTCTGCATATCAATGACATGCTGCAACAATCACGCAGTATACATTGCTATGCAGATGATAGTACGGTGGACGCACTATACACCTGTCGAGCCAATGCCTCTAGGTCACAAGTGGAGGAAAGCAGAATCAAACTTGTGTCTGAAGTCGAGAACTCTCTGGAGCGGGTCTCGGAATGGGGTCGACTTAACCTTGTCGAGTTTAACCTCACGAAGACACAAGTTTGCGCGTTTACCGCTAAAAAAGCCCCATTTGTTATAGCGCCCCAGTTCAAGGGCACCGCGCTCACCATCGGTGAAAGTGTCGGTATCTTAGGAGTTGACATTACGAGTAAAGTGCAGTACCGGAGTCATTTGGAGTACAAAGCCAAATTGGCATCAAAAAAGCTTGGTGTCCTCAACAGAGCGAGGCAGTACTTCACTGCGGGGCAACTCCTGACGCTGTATAAGGCCCAGGTCAGACCCCACATGGAGTACTGCTCCCATCTCTGGGCAGGAGCACCGAAGTACCAGCTACACCCATTTGACTCCGTTGAAAAGCGCGCAGTCCGAATCGTCAACGACCCAAGATTGACTGACAGGCTAGAACCGCTTAGCTTGCGAAGAGACATAGGCTCGCTCTGCGTGTTCTACCGACTTTACTATGGTGAGTGCTCCGAGGAACTTTTCAAATTGATGCCTACATCACCATTCCATGATTATACCACCAGACGAAGGTTAAAGTTCCACCGGCACCATCTGGACTCGTGGCGGTCCTCCACAGTCCGCTTTGCACGCTCCTTTTTACCACGGACGTGTAGGTTATGGGCAGAGTTGGGCAAAATGTAATCAGATTAATGATTAAGGATTACGATTACATTGTGTAATCATCAATCATGATTACAGATTACGGAAAGTAATCATATCAGTGATTAATGATTATTAATCTGTAATCGTAATTTTGATTACTTTTTTTGATTACTTTTTTGATTGACGCGTACTGACTACATTTAGGAATTCGAAAAATGAAGTAATTTATCCCTTCCCCCCGGACCTCGATACTGAGTAGACGTGTGCAGAAGTGTATTTAGTTCATTTAAAATTTAAAATTATTAAATTTCACTTAAAAATAAATTTAAAAAAATAGGAGCGCAGAACCGTGGAAGTGATAAACGTGCGCAGTTCTACGTTATCACTAAGTGAGACAGCGTTCGCTTACCGGCGTGTACGCACAGAACGTACTTCACCCAACCACCTGTGGATCTCTTCGCTGCGCTGCTTGCACTAGCGCATCCGGACCGGTTACACTAACGCTGTTATCTACTACGCTCCGCCCTACGCTCCGCCCAACGTCATTCATTGAAACAGTGAGTAAACCATCGCTCATCATTGCTGCCACCCTGGTACTTTGCATCTTTTGAAACTGCAGCGCTCAGTTACGTTATTAGCCGTTTATTGCTAACATGCCTCTAAATCGCACACCGCCTAGGGAGCTATCTCCGTTGCCAACCGCTTTTGCGACACCACTCCAGCATTACCACTCCGACTCAAATGTGGCAGAAGTCGGGCATGAAGTGGGAATATCTGCCACCACCTCCCTAAGCAACATTAACACAAGAAACGTGCCGAAACGTAAACGAAGCGATATGGAAGAAATTAGTAAATCCGACATTATAGAAATGTTGTCAGCTATACAAAAACATCAAGATGCCAAACACGACCTTATTCTAAATTCTCTTAACGATCTTAAAATCTCTGTGGATCAAATGGCATCTAAGTATGACGAGGCACTAAAAAGGATTAATTATCTCGAAGAAGAAATAAAAAGTGACAAGAATTATATAATGCAACTGGAAAACTCTATTGAAACCATGCAGCGACATGTGAGGAACACCAGTGTGGAAATTCGAAATATTCCCCGCTGTGAAAAGGAAACCAAGGCAGACCTTCTAAATCTAGTATGTAGAATTGCACAATGTATGCAAACACAACTGCAAAGCTCCGAAATTAAAGACGCCTATCGTACCAATACAAAAACAGCTGCGATGCCTTTTATTGTTGATTTCACTACAGTATATACAAGAGATAAATTCTTGGAATCTTTTATAAAATATAACAAAGGAAAACCACAGGATCGACTTAGTACCAAGGATTTAAAAATTGAAGGATCCAAGAACGTTATACATATCTCTGAAAATTTAACGCCAAAAGAGCGCAAACTATTTTACCTCACTAGACAATTCGCAAAGAGCTATGAGTACAAATACTGCTGGACATCTTTCGGGAGAATTTTCTTACGTAAATCGGATGGGTCTCCCAAGATACGTATATCTTGCGAAAGTGATATTGAAAAACTCAAGCAAACATTGTGACTGTTCTGCTGCTGTTTGAAAGGTTCAATATTAATTGTTAATTTAATAAGCTATCCTATTTATTTCACTTCTGTCAACAATGTAACTTTCTTGTACATACCATTATTTTGTAACTATAAGTGGCATCTAACACTCAACCTTACACTACTAAGCACACTCACACTTAACATTCATTTTATATCATACACTAAAACACATTTACACCTACTTTTTACTTCTAAAACACACACGCAACACGTACACATCACTAATAAGAACACTGACTACTGCTATGCGTCAATTATGTCATATTCTTTACCCAGCAACATTTCTAGTATCTATGCAGTTCATACTTTTGTATTATTTAATAATAATATATTAATCTTAACATGATGGTAAATCTATTAAATAACAATATACTGCATGATATGGATATGGCTGAGGTAGAAAACTGTAGGTATCTTGACGATCCCTCTAAAAGCTCCGATTTTCTTGAATATAAATCTCAATACAAGAAACTTACAATATTAACAGCAAATATTCGAAGTATCCATAAAAACATGGATACTTTTCTCGCTTTCTTGAGCAATTTTGACATAATGATTGACGTAATAGTACTTACAGAGTGTTGGACTGGTAAATGTGATCCTCCTCAAGTTAGCAACTATGAAATGTTTTTTACAAAAAAGTCGCTTAACCAGAACGATGGAGTTGTTGCTTACGTTAGGAAAAATTACTCGGTAATATGCAGTGAGCCTCAGGTATGTGATGGGAACTGTTTAATTCTAGATATAAACGATACCTTTTCTCTTGTATGTTCTTATAGACCGCCCTCCTTTGGTAATCCAACCTCGTACTTGAACTCTCTAGATAACATTTTTAACAATGTAAACCACAAAAACAATATTATCTTTACTGGAGATATCAATATCAACACACTACCTAGCTCAAATATGCCCACAGCAACGACAGAGTACCTCAATCTTATAGCATCTCACGGTTTAACTCAAGGCATAAATTTACCTACCAGAGCCAAAACCTGCATTGATCACTTCATGATCAAATCTAAATTACCTTGGCAAACTCTAGTATTCGATGAATTAACGGATCATTCCCCAATTTTGTTATGCATAGATACAAATATAAAAGAAAACAAATGTGACATTAATAAACAAAAACCCACAATCAATATAAATCTAGTCCGAGAAATTTTGTCCTTGCATTCATGGAATGATTTTCGTTTAATAAACAACACCAACCAAGCCACTAACTACTTAATGACAACAATAAATAGTGCTATACATAATGCAACGACCTTAAAGCTAGTACCCAATAAATTCAAGCCAATTAAACCATGGATTACTGTTGGTGTAATTAAATGTATTAGGCGTAGAAATAAGCTACAAAAACAAACCAAATCGTATCCAGATGACCAAGAAATAAAAGAAAAGTTTATGAAATATAAAAATACTTGTAATCGAATTATTAAATCATTAAAACACAATTATTACAAAAATAAACTAGAAAATTCACGTGGCGATATGAAAAGTACTTGGAAAATTATTAAAGATGTTTGCAACCTTACACCGGTCAAAGCAGACCCAACTCCTTTATTAAAATCCGAATGTAGTCCAAGGGAATCGCTAAATAAGATAAATAATTACTTTGTATCCGTTGGAAGAGACCTGGCTACAATAACTCTTAGAAAGCTAAATAAATCTGAATTAGAACTTGCATCAGCATCCTATAACCTAACCCAACAGCCCGTTAACTCCTTTTCTTTATTTTTGACGGACCCTAAAGAAGTTGCTAATATTATTTCCCAACTTCAATCGAAAAGTGCACCGGGATGGGATAAAATAACGACAGCTCTTGTAAAGTCTTGTTCACTAACTCTATCTGAACAAATAGCTCACTTTGTGCAATCTCAGCTTTACCAGTGGTATCTTTCCGTCAAATCTAAAAAAGGCTATGGTGTGCCCAATTTTTAAAGCTGGCGACAAACATTTACCCAGCAACTACAGACCAATTTCTCTTTTGCCAACACTCTCCAAAATTATAGAAAAAATTGTCAACAAAAGACTTACGTCATACCTAGAGAGACATAATCTAATAGCGAGTAATCAATTCGGTTTTCGCGTACGCAAATCAACTGATGATGCTGTACTTAGATTAACATCTCTCCTCACCAACTACCTTGACAAGGGCGAAAAGTGTGTCGCTGTATTTTTGGACCTCAAAAAAGCATTTGACACGGTATCCATCCCCATACTTTTAGCGCGCTTGGAGAGCTTCGGCATAAGAGGAAATGTTCTCCATTGGTTTGCTGACTATTTAAAAAACCGCAAACAGCATGTTAGGATCCAGAATTATGAAAGTGACTGTGCCGTCTGCGACTACGGAGTACCACAAGGATCAACTCTGGCCCCAACCCTATTTTTAATGTACATAAATGAGCTCTGTAAAATAAAACTTGTGAATGCCGATGTCCTTATGTTCGCAGATGACACAGTCTTAGTCTTTCATGGCTCCACTTGGTCACAGGTGAGACAACTGGCAGAGACAGGCCTGGCCCGTGTTATTTCCTGGCTAGATAACAACCTTTTATCGTTAAACATATTAAAAACAAAATATATATGCTTCAAAAAAACTATAGTCAACAGCCCTCCTATAGATTTTAAAATTATTGCTCACACTTTATCTTGTGTGCAAGATTCATCTACACCTGCAAGATGTAGCTGTATTGCGTTGGATTGTGTGGATACCGTAAAATATCTGGGGGTAATAATAGATCACAGACTCACGTGGGTTCCTCACATCCAATCGGTAGCAAAGCGGATCAGGAGACTTATCTATGTTTTTAAGGCTCTCAGAGAAGTTGCCGATAAAAATTTATTATTACAGACCTACAAAGCGCTGGCAGAATCTGTGATAGCATATTGTATCACGTCCTGGGGTGGTGCTGCTAAGTCTCACCTAATACAGGTAGAGCGAGCCCAGCGTGCCCTCCTTAAGGTTATTATGACGCTACCTTTCAGATATCCTACTAGTGAACTATATAAGGAATGCAAAATGCTTTCAGTGCGAAAACTGTTTATAGTTAGCTGCTTAAAACGATACCATAGAGATGCAATACCACAATTACCTGCGATAAATAGCAGAACTGACAAATGTCCTGTTCCTGTCTGTAAAAGTTCTGTTGCTAAAAGGCACTATGAGTACCTAGCACCAAAAATGTATAATGTCGTCAACAAAAAAACAAGTGTTAAAAAATTAAGCTCCTATAAATTTAAGAACGTTATAACGGAATGGCTACAGAATTTAAATTACGATAATGTTGAAAAACTATTAAGACGAGAAAAGTGATAACCACATTTACCTTTTTCATTTACTCCACCACACAAATTCTCATAATCACACACTGACGACACATACACACACACACACACACAAACACACACACACACACACACACACACTACACGTATCTTCATATCCTTCTGTAACAAACACCTCTCACACGCCACTGTTAATAATGCTGCCACTAATAATATTAATAAAAGCTATACTTACCTACTTCTGTCTTAAAAAATTTGTAACTTAACACTAGTTTTAAGACCGCTTGTGGGGAAGAAACTGCGCCTTATGCAACACAGCGAAAGCTAAAGCATAGGACAGTAATTCCAAAATTTGTTAACTACTGTTTTGATAAATAAAGAATTTGAATTTGAATTTGAATTTATATTATAAATCATCTTTACTTTTTGATCACTGTCATGAATTACAATTTTTAATAATTATTATACTTAAGAAAGCAATCGATAATTATTTGTGTGTGTGGCTTAAATTAGATTTTCAAACATCTCATCCGAAAGTCTGTCTGATTTTGGTAAGTTTGCCATGGTTGCAATGAGAAAATTCTTTCTATAGGACCCGATGACGGAAGAGGTGTGTTATATTAAAAAAAAAAGCGCTAAACTTTATTTTATGGACCGTCGATTTACACATCCAGTTTTTTTGTAGTAGATAGCACTCATAAAAAGAAAGCGTGTTGCGAATTTTTATATTGCGGTTTTTTTAGTTTTTACTTTTCATACAAATCGGTAAATATTACGCCATGATTACGCCAAATAGTTGTCATGTCAGACGTCAAAATTCACTTCACGTTTCGTTCACCGTCGAGTTGTATTTTATTCCATTTAGTCATTTTTTTTTAAATTAAATATATAAATTAATTTTGTTGTATAATACATATGCAATATTAAGTTTCATAAACAATAATTCTTGTGTATCATCATCAATAACTAATTTGTGTTTGCTATACTTAAAACGAAACGCGAAGCGACGCCTTTTTTTTTAAATAGCGTCTTTAATAAAATATGTGTAAATAATAAAATAGCTGTAACTAAAATTCTTTGTGTTTTACTTTCACTATAATTATTTATATTCGTAAAATACCCAAAACCGAATTAGAGTACCCCACTATCCACGTGGTCTTGTCTGTACTACCCCTAGAGTGTATATAAAAAGCCGGAGGCCACTCCCCGCCCGCTTTAGCCCGGCTGAGGCTAGTCGCCGAAGCTGCGAAGGCGAGCTCAGGTGCCGCGCTTTCTTACGCTGGGGCGGAGGGAGTGGTCTTCCTCGTAGCGCTGGAGATGTCCCGGAGATGTCCACTAACCATTGTAAATAACTAAATAGCGCTATTCTATCCTCAAAACTTTAAACATGGATAACCACTGCGTTCCGGGGGTTGGGGATAGTACAGGAGGGTAGCTGTCACGGAGGCAGACCCACTCCCTCGCTACCCCTTCCCACTAACCTCTGTAAGTAAAAAACTAAATAGCCGCTATTCTAACCTTAAAACTTTAACCATGGATATCTCCATAACCATGGGGTTCCGTATGGTGAGGATGGTACAGAGGGTAGCAGTAGCTTCCCCCTCCTCTTCACCATAAATCGACGGTCCATAAAGGAAAGTTCTACCAAAAAAAGTAGCAGAAATTCTTTTTCTAATTTACTTATAAGGATTTAATTAACGTTAGAGTATAAAAAGTCCATGCCATTAAAATTGGATCAGAAGTTTTGAGAAAACCACAGACATACAAGATACATACTGATTTAATATAGAACCGCATTTATTAAAAATTTGTTTAAAAAAAGTAATCAAATCTACGAATGTAATCAGATTATTGATTACTGTAATCATAACTAACGATTACAAATGTAGTCATGATTAAAAGTAATCAAGATTAAAAGTAATCATGATTGATGTAATCCTGATTACTTTCAATCAGATTATTAATCTGATTACAAAAGTAGTTGATTACGCCCAACTCTGGTTATGGGACAACCTTCCAGCTGAGGCATTCCCAGTGGACTATAACATGGGGTTCTTCAAGAAAGCTGTAAAAAAAGCTCTCCTTCAAAGCCGGCAATGCTCGGGCGGCTCCCCTAGGGTTGCCCGTGTCCATAGGCGACGGTGATCGCTTAACATCACGCGGCCCGTCTGCCTTATTGTTAGGTTTATTTATAAAAAAAAATAAAAAAAAAAGAGTCCAGAAACGGCGGTGTAATCGGTGAACATATATAAAAAATACATACATTACTTCCTTCTTTTGGAAGTCGGTAAAAAATGAACTTAAGTCGAAAATAAAACTTGAGAGGTGTCAAGGGACACCCGGATGGAACGAAGTTCCTTTCGATTAATTATTATTATTTTTTATTATTTATTATTTACAAAAAACCTGTATACACTCAACAAAAATAATCGTCGCGACACCACACTGTTCAATGCGAAATAGAAATGAAAATATCTGGCTTGCTTTCTTTAAGAGAGAGAGACAGAGAGAGAGACAGACAGAGAAACATGCGACGCCGCACAGCTTACAATAGCTTACTATAGCAAAAAGTGTCGTGACAACTTTTCTTCGTTCCAATAACAGTCATCACGTCGACTATACATTAGGCACTTTAAAACCATCATACATAGACTATACATATGTAATATAATGTCGTGACAACTTTTCGTAAGATTTTTTTCCGTCTAGCCCCCTTTCACAATGCGCGATAAGGAACTTCGTTCCAAAAAATAAAAATAAATTGCTGTTTGATTTAAACTTTTTTATAATCTTTACATTCATAGACCATTATTCATTATCTCTGACAATTATTCCGTCACCATGACAGTTATTGGATTCTTGCAATCCGTGAGACTTTTGTAATTAATATAACATTGAAAGTTTATGGAAAGTTTATAATACAGGGTTACAATGATGACTACTCAGATAGAAGACTCAGAAGAAATTCCATGCAAACAATGCATTCAACTCCGGAAGACTTTCATTTTGATCGGCGTGTCTGCTGTTGTGCCCATGATCGTCTTTATAGCAGTTCTTCTACTAATGGGTTCTGGAAGAACTATGGAAGGGTCAGATAAGCCCTTGGAAAGCGTCAGTAGTGCCATCGCTGAATTCGTCTTTGGTCTATTGTACATTCAACTCTCCGTAGCAACCTCTGTTCTCATCATCAGCGTAGTGAAACGCCGTCAACCCGTCATGGTCTACTATTTCTGGTACTTTGTCTTCCATGCTGTTACTATGGGATTGTTCTTGTGCGCCTCCTTCATGATGACTGTCGCTAATGAGTCGTATGTTCTTTGCAGCGTTTTAGTGCTAGGTGGTGTCGCATACTTTTATATTTTGTATTGTTTCATGCATGTTAATAGTTATGTGTGGAATAGCTGTCGTAGAGGATATTAAATGTTATTATAAAGCAATTTTTATTATATTCTTTTATTTTTACAAATGTGTTTTTATTTTTCTTTTACATACAGTTTCAAGACCATTGGCTTGAGCCTATTAGACGACTAGGTAAACACACTATTATGGATAATTTACCTGTATTACATTCAAATGTTGTATACTGCCTATAATAAACTCATCGAAGTGTTAAATCTCATCAACATTATAATGGACATTAATATTAAAAATCTGTAAAAAAATATTTTTGCGCCATGCTCCCTTTCAAGAGTAATTCACATTTACAAACATTTACATTCACAATAAGTATGAATTCGTTCAAAACGTTTCAGTTTTCCCCAACACACTTGGATTTAATCCCAACGGTATTCTTATAGGAATAGCTTCATTTAAAATTCAAATAACACGGCTCATTTCGCCTATAATTATTTCCACAACAATTGAATAAAATTACTATGCTAATGTTCTAATTAAAATTTCATCTCATCGTGCTCATAGTGGTATTAAAGTTAATTCGGCTTTAGTGAAAGTCAATGAGGAAGACGTCTCACAACAGCAAAAAGATGAAAAGAGTTAAGAGAAAGAGTTAACTCTTAGCATCACTCGTTATTTCAAGCCACACATATACACTCGTGCTCCCCACGTACCCCATGAATTTGGTATTTATTTGGCTGGCTGCAACCCTTTTTACGTCCCACTGCTGGGCACGGGTCACTTCCCATTATTGGGAAGGCCTAGAGGTTACTCCACCACGCTGCTCCGATGCGGGTTGGTAGAGATGTGGGTAAGTGGCCAACCCGCTGTATTTATTTAAACGTGTATTTATAATTGTAATGAAGATTTTTTTATGAAAATTAAATATATGCAAGGTATATTACAAATCAACAAAATTTTAATTTTATTGAGATCTATAACAAAATTGTTACTATTCTAACGTTTTTACCAAACAAGTATTTTTTTGGCCATTTTTTTTTAATTACGGTTAATGACGTATATTAAAATCAACAAGTAAAGTTAATACTAAAAATGTCCTTTTCTCATCTCAAACATATAACCGATTATATAAAACAAGAATAATGTTTTCTTTATTTTAAATAAAGTGCAAAATCACAAATAAAACACAACGATTTTACATCAAAATTTTCAATTTTCTAATGTAATCTTTTTATATATCATTCCTATTTCTTTCTTCTCAGTAATCTGATTCATTAAAAAAGTTTTTATGTGTTTAGAAAATATTTTTTACTAATTGTGCCGAAAAAATCCGAAACAATGAAAAACACGTAAAAATAAAGAATAAATTTTAACAACGTAACTACACTCGTGGGGGACATAGGTCCCGTGAAAAATCATACCTCGCAAACAATAAATGTTAGTTCAATGTACATCTGCACCCGGTACCTCTCTGTGATCCTGAAAATACACGGCGCTACAAAAATGTTACTTTAAAAATAAAAATAATATTTGCAAAAAAATGCTTGTTGGGGAACCCTGCTCCCCTACGAGTGGTGTTAAGGGTTAAGAATAATTATTTAAGAATATTTTGAAAAAATGTCTACATTCTAATACCGATAGTGATAGTGCAAGTGACAGAAAGGTATGGAAGTACCACTATTTCGGTCATTTCTGGCGTGGCGATAATAAAATGATGTTGTCTACCGTGACATGACAATCAATCAAGCAACTGCATATACGAGTATGTCCTCAATAAATAAACAAGTTGGGCGGTGAAACCTTCATGTTAATCTGCTTTTTATTTTATGATAAAATAAATTAATTATCTATTGACTAAAAGTGATGAATTAAATCTTCAATTACAAGTGTTAATGTTATCGCTTCAGCAAGATCCATCGCTTCTCGCTCTTCAGCCTATAGTTGGACATTATGTTGAGAGAGGCTAATTGTGTGGGTACGAAGACGCCCCCTTATAATCGGATTACTGAGGCCCTCGCGTAAACTTTACGAATCTGCATAAACTATTAGTAAGGTTTACCAAGTCCTTTCATTCACAGCGGGGGCTCCGTAAGAAGTTTAGGGACAATAGACGAACGGGGTGTGCCATAAATCTACATTGTTCCCTCCGTCGTGTTTGTTGTTACTGTACAATATTTTTTGAGACTTTAGGGTTGCAAACTTTCATTAGGTAAACAGGAATGTACGAGTCACAAAATATATTTAAGATATGAGCTAACGCCCAAAACCATTGGAAGTCAACATGACCGTTGATGTGTTATGAAAAAGCGTAGATTTGACACCAAAGTAATACTAGGAACAATATAGCGTACCTACTTCAGATTTTTATAATGTAACAATAGGTCCTTGATAAGACTAAATAATAAGAATCAAGCCTCTAGAATAGATGAACTAGGTATTTATAGAAAGAAATGTTTGGAGAGCAATAATATAGAATCGTCTAGATTTATTGGTACCTTCAGTATTTACTGACGGTACACATACGTTAAATCAATCAATTCAAGTTCATTTTTAGTTTATTTTCTATTTCAATTTAAAGAATTCGCAATTTAAAACAGCTAAGCAATCATGTCGGGCATGATCTAGAGTTACATGGAAACCGCTCTAGTAACTCTAACATAATAAAATGGGGTCCAGCCCAATAATATTAAACGTTCTGGTCCAGCCTATATTAAAAATGTATAAGCATTTCAAACTGGAAGCCCTGAAATGTTAATGTTTTTTTTAATATTTCAACGAAACATAACAAATCCATTGCCAACCGGAAATAGACGACGAAACACACGCTTCAAATATGTATGAATTTCAGTATTAGGGTCTATTCCCACTGAAAGAGCAGCGGCGCGCATCCATTGGTTTTTCTTAACTCTTAGGTCTTTAGTCCACCAATTTTTCTTTCAGCCAGATCTCCATTTTTAACCTTTTTCTTCATCGGTAATCGTTCCTAATAACAATATGGCTTGCTCATTGTCACTTTAGGTTGCAGATTTCAATGGTTTATTACGATGAGAATCGTTCGTTTACTTATACAATTTCTACCAAGAAACACCAAGCTATTTCTTTATAGGTCTCAGAGCGGACTACTCAGGTCCACTACAATATAAAATATGTTACTTTAATTTTAAATTAACAACATTTATCATTCATGGTTCACAAAAATGTAGTCATCAAAACTTTAACGTCAACCGTCTGAATTATTTATAAGCGACAGAGTCACTGACCTTGTCTTAAGTTATATCGTTTGTTCAGTAAATGTTGTTTTTAAACACATTTCTAGAACTTTTACATTCATTGCCAATCTTGTCTTATTTGATAGCTTTTCTTTTTAGCTTTTGCAGACTTCCAACTTTAATTATGTTGTATAGCAGACACAAATTACTAGAAACTTGTTGTGTTCTTATTTTCTTAAAAAATGCCTTTAAAATGTCTTTAATTCATTACGTAATGAATGTATTTTTACAAAAAACAAATTCATTTTTAACACTAGTATGAACAATATAGAATGTGGTCGGCATCTCATACGCCTTTTATACCTTTAGATGTTGTTGAATTAAAATTACCTTACGTCCTTTCCAGTATCTCTCTGTCTCAGAAGTGAGACAGAGAGGCCATAGTCCAGCAAGCTGGCCAAGTGCGGATTGGACATCATGTCTTCGAGAAGTTATGAGTAACACCGGTGATGCGAAACTACGTAATAAACATCAGAATGTTGTCCCTTACCGTAGAGCAGCAATAAATACGCATATAACAAAATTTGGTGTCGGAGACCGCGGTGTTTTTTTCGGCCGTCGCTGCTCTAACAAAGCATAATATACACGCGAATAATAACAAATCGATTGCGAGTATAGGCAATAATGGTAGCAAACAGGTATTTTTTTATTTATTTATACTTTATTGTTACAACAGCAAAAAGGTTGTACAAAGGGCGGACTTAATGCCTGGAGGCATTCTCTACCAGTCAACCCTGGCTGATGGTGAGAATTTTTAGTAGGTGGCAACAATATCATATTAACGTAACAAAATTTTACCGCGAACTGTATCTAAAGTGTGCTTATCAACATTTAAATTATTCTTAAATAACTATGTCTACTGAACATATAAACATAATAATAGATACATAATACACACATAAATTATATTATAAACTACAAAAATAGGATATCTTACATTATAATTATAAATATAAGAAAATAATATATATTCACATATAATAAAATATACATACAAATATAATACATAAAAAATACACTTATAAATGATGAAAGGTGATAGTGAAATGTTGGTGGCCGTGAGTATAAATAAAAGACGAGTACTTCACTCTAAGTTCCTTTAATGAATGTAATATAATGTTAAAAATGGACAATCGGGTAAAAGCCTAGTCAGCAGTCATAATAGTTCGTACACACTTAACGTTTTAATATAAAGGAGAATATGCACGTACACTAATAAGAGTAATAAGTTAATACACATACTTCACCTTCGGGGGTGAACAAAAAAAAAATGTGAAAAGCATTTTTTTTTCAAAATTACAATAAGCTAAACATTACAATCATATTTTATAAAAAATAATAATAAACTAAGTAACTAAATCAATCACACACAGAAACACACAAATTACTTATGAAATAGTGTTAACTTATATTTTAATGACAAAAAAGTTTTGTTCTATTTTTATGAATTATATCTACCTTATCTTTAATCTTAACTTTTACATTACAACCTAAATCTTCTAAAACTACTGTTAACGAGGCTAACTCATATTATGTTATCTGTGGTGCATATCTGGACGCGAAGACTTGTGGCGCCATCTAAAAAAAAGAAGTAGAGGAAGCAGGGAGCGTGTCGCCGTGACAGTATTCTCTCGAGCTTGAATAATTTGTGCAATTAAAATTAGTATTAAACCGGGAGATTTTCACATTGATTTGTCATTTCAGAATCTTATTTTATACTACATAAGGACCATTGTATATAGGATCTAATTTTCCACCTGTTTCATTCTTTATTAATATCAAATCATTCTCATTATACGTAACAGAGTTTAGAGATTTGTCATAATGTAATTTTCTTTTATATTTATTTTTTAACAAATTTTTCTTGACATCTGAATGAGCTAGTTGTAATCTATATTTCAAGGTTAAAGGATAATCATCAATATTATATAGTGGTTCAATTTTATCAGTAATTCTAGAAGGTATGCGGCAAAGTTTACCAAAAACTAGTTCGAAAGGCGTGTAATTTGTTTCGGAATGCACTGTGTTATTAAAACTAAAACTCCAGAATGGTAACCAATAACTCCAAGTATCTGTGTAAGATTCGCACTGTATTCTTAAAAATGCACCCAGCGTCTTGTGCGCATTTTCAAGAGCACCTACTGATTGGTGATGATAAGCGGTTGAAGACAGTTTATCAATTTTTAAAAGTTTACAAACCTGTTCCATTGTAGTAGAGATGAATTCCGTCCCCCTGTCTGTTGCTATTACCTTTGGGATACCAAATATTAAAATAAAATTTCTTACGAATGCATCAGCTATGGACATTGTTTCTTTATTTTTTAAAGGAAAAGCTTGAACAAATTTGGTTAACTCGCATTGTATGGTCAATATATAGCAGTTATTTTCTATATCCCTTTCCAAAGGTCCTACTACATCTAAATAAACCTTATCAAATGCCCCAAAAGCTGTGGTTGTTATCTCCATTGGCTCCTTAGTATAACGAAAAAATTTCATTTTCTGACATTTGCTACATTTTCTTACAAAGTCTTGTACGTCCTTTTCGATACTTGGCCAATAGTATCGTCTTTTGATCGTATTAACCATCCTACGCACTCCAGCATGACCACTAGAGGGTAGTAAATGAAAGTCATTCATTATTATACTTTTTTCGTCATTTTCCGTTATTCTTTTTACTCCTCGTAATATGCATATACGTGGTCCGGACCAGTCCTTTAGTGATTTAACTTCATCACAGACATTTCTAATGAAATCAATATTTTCTTCATTTTTTATAATACAAACTTCATCGATACGCATCGATTTACAAAATAAGCTTAATTTCTGCACAAATTCGGCTCGCGAGAAATGCGCCTTGAAATTAAGATTAATATATAACATCTTCTTACTTGAACTAAATGCGAAACATTCAGATTCATTACTTATAGTATTGTTCTTTCTTAGTATATCTATCTTTCTCCCTTCTATTAAAACCATTTCTATCGAGTCATACGGCTTCCTTAATATATCTACAACTTTTGGTTGTACAGGCCAATTGTCAGTAAATTTACTAAGGTCCGCATTCTCGCCATTCTTAACAACCTTGGGAGAAGCTAAATCATTCATTCTTTTCCTCTGTCCTCTTGTCATTACATTCACTACTTGCTCATGCATACCTTTCAATTCATCAGACGTTATAGTGACTCTAGATAAAGCGTCTGCAGATACATTATTTTTACCCTTCACATAAACTATCTTAAAATTATATTCTTCCAGCGTCAATCTAAATTTTAGTAACCTGCTTGACGGATCTCGCATTCCAAAAAGATATAGTAAGGGTTTGTGATCTGTCATAATTGTAAAACTTCTACCATAAAGATACGGTCTAAAATATTTGACTGACCAAACTATTGCAAGAAGTTCCTTCTGAATTGTGGGATAATTCTTTTCGGCCTTATTTAAAGGTCTACTGGCGTATGCTACTGGCCTTAAATCTTTATTACATAGGACAGCACCTAAAGCGATACCTGATGCATCTGTCTGCACAACAAACTCATTGCCTTCTGAGAAATCAGGATATTGCAAAACTGGTGAGGTCATTAATGCATTCTTAAGGAAAGTAAAAGCTTTTTGACATTCATTATTCCAAATAAAAGGTTCATTTTTTCTACATAGTTTGTTCAAAGGCATGGTTATTTCTGCAAATGATTTTATAAACTTCCGATAATAGTTACAAAATGCTACAAAACGTTTTACTTCTTCGGCATTTTTTGGAGTGGGATAATTTTTTAAAACACTAGTTTTTTCTGGATCCGGTAAAACTCCTTTCTCTGAAACTACATGTCCTAAATACAAAATTTCTTTCTTTAAAAATTCACATTTTTGAGCATTTAATTTAAGGTTAACTTTTCGTAGCCTCTCTAAAACGTTAATTAAATGTTGATTGTGACTGTCTAAGTTTCTACCAAATACAATGAGATCATCTAAGTAAACAAAACATTTTTCAAATGTCAGACCAGATAGTGCAACAGACATCATACGACTGAATGCGCTTGGGCTTGTTTTAAGTTCCATGGGTAATCGCTTCATTTGGTATTGACCCGTATTAGTTGTGAATGCTGTTAATTTACGACTTTGTGGATCTAAACTAACCTGATAATAGCCTTGATGAAGGTCAAGGTGACTGAAGTAAATGGCGCCAGAAAGAGAATCTAAGATTTCATTCATGTTTGGTAAAGGAAATCTATCGTCACATACTATCTCATTCAATTTCCGAAAATCAACTACCAATCGCCATTTCTTCTCCGTATTTCTTATATTTTTCTTGGGTACTAACAAAATAGGACTTGACCATTCACTGTTACATTCTTCTATGATGTCATCCTGTATCATTTGATCTATTTGCTTAGCTATTTCTGGCTTCAAAGCTTGAGGTAATCTATATGGCTTAGTATAAATGGGAGTGGAATTAGGTTTTACTGTAATTGATTGCTCATATATATTTGTCGTGGTTAATTTATCACCAGTGTGGTAAAAAACATCAGAATATTTTGCACAAATTGACTCAATTGATTCCCGTTCTTCTGTGTTTAAATGATTTAATTGCAACTGTGATAATAAATTGCGAACTCTATTAACATCTATATTGTTGTTTTTAAATTCACAAATGTCGTAATCATTCAAAGCATACAAAACAGGCTTAAAGATTGGTAACAAAACTTCCTTCTCACTAACATTCAATATCTTCAGAGGAATCCTATTATTTTTTATCGTTCCAATCGAATTAGCTAAAAATATATCTTTCATTAATTCCCTTCCGCATACAATCACATCTTTAATGCTCTCTTCTACATATAAGAAATGTATTGATTCGGATCGTGCTGGAATAACCAATACATCGTTACTTCTCTCGTGTATATCAACTAATCTTAAAATATTTTCACGACCATCATTATGTAATCTTAAAATGTTACTTTTTAAATCAATATTACTTTCGTATTTATTTAAAAAATCTAAACCCAATATACCATCTGCTTGTAATGGCAATGCATCAAAAATAATAAAATTATGTAGAAACGATTGTTTTTTATCGGAGCATAATGTTAAATTTACGGAACCTAAAGATTGTTTCTGTCCTCCTATTCCATTCACTAAAGTGTTATCTCTATATGTAGGGATGTTATATGGCAACGCCTCCCGTTTTATGACTGATAGTGTAGCGCCGGTGTCAATAAGAAAATAGTTCTTAATGTTATTGATATAAAAGGAAACATATTTTGCATTACCGCTACACGATAAAACGAAATGCTTAAGATCGAAAAAACTGATTTGTATTATTAGCTAAAACATTATCATTTTTATTTGTTTCTACGGTATTATTGTCTGACAAATTGCTTGCCGTATATACCTGCCGCACATTCCTGTTCTTACTATTTGTCACATATCTAGAACCACGGTTACCTCGAAAATTGTACTGCGGTAAGGCAGGCCTTTTTCCCTTATAGTCCGTAAAGTTATGCCGGTTATCTTGTCCACGATAATAATTGCTACGATATTGACCATAATTGCGATTATTAAAATTACGTTGCGGATATTGGTAACCTCTTCCGCGCCTTAAATAGTTATTTCCCTGTCCTTGCTTAAATGCATTCATAATGTTACCTGAAGATCTTTCCGATGACACTTCTTCGTCTTTCGCCGCTTGGACAGCCTCTTGTAGCGTGCTGTAGTTGCGCGCTGCAATGATTGTAGACAGCCTAGAGTTCCGCAGACCATCAGTTTCATTAATCATGTCTCCGTACATCTCGATGGCATCTATCATCCGTTTGGTGGTTTCTTCAACACCGTCCATTGCTGGAATCAAACTACACGCAACTTTTAAATCAAATTCCATTTTGTCAATATTAGTTTCGGGCAAAACGCATAAAATTTTTACTTCGTCGTATACCTTCTGTATATTCTGATAAATATCTAAAGACAATAAAATAAAAGAATTTTTACTTAATTTTATATTAGAAATAATTTCCCTACATTTATATAATACATCATGAGCTTCCTCTAACTTTGCCTGCGTAGTTTTACATGTGTACCTACTTTGACCCTTTTTTTATTAAATATTTTCGGATGCCTATCAATATTATCATAATAATTATTTGAAGTTATATTTTACTTAAACATGGAAATAACATTTTACTAAGTACAGTCTATTCATTCTTAACTCTACATATTTCTAAAGCAAATATTATCCAGTTCTTTAAAATCACTAAAACGGTGCACAATCACTCAGCGAACACGATACCCCGAGCGTATAACGCTGACTTGCGATATTTGACTTCGATGCATTTCCGCCGCGTTCTAGGTATGCTTATTAATCACACTACGTTTTATAAAATTATTTTACATACCACTTTAAAGATTTACGAATTCTCAAAAATTAAGCAGTTTCGCCATCCCTTCTTTCACGTCCACGAAGCGATCGTCGAATGCGCTCCAGCGCATTTTGGGCGAATTCCATTTGGTACCACTACTGATGGGAGCTCTTGTAGACTCGGCCAGCCAGATATATAGAAATATAACGATACGGTCTGCATGGCCTCCAATGTCTTTCAGCAGGCCGTCGTTGTTTCCTCCGGCCGCATTTTGGTTTAAAAATACCTCTTCTTTTTCGACGGTTGAGCGACACATGTTTTTTTTTCTATTAATTATTTAGTGTAGTTACTGTTAACTTTAAACTATAGGCCCCTTGGCAGAGCCCTTTGGCAGGGTCGCCATGAAATGTTGGTGGCCGTGAGTATAAATAAAAGACGAGTACTTCACTCTAAGTTCCTTTAATGAATGTAATATAATGTTAAAAATGGACAATCGGGTAAAAGCCTAGTCAGCAGTCATAATAGTTCGTACACACTTAACGTTTTAATATAAAGGAGAATATGCACGTACACTAATAAGAGTAATAAGTTAATACACATACTTCAATAGACAGAGACGAGATTAGTTACTGTTGGTAACTGACTTCAAATACAATTCTCGGACCAATCTTTTGAATACATTTTTGGAAGGCGCTTTTTTAATTTCGACTGGCAGGGCGTTCCAGAGTGATATTGCCTGACATGTAAAAGAATTTTGATAGAAACAGGATTTGATAGGTAGAATATCCATGTTTAAGTTTTCAGAAGAACGAAGTACTCTATTTAGTGATGTGTAACGATAATGAAAATTTTGCTTTAGGTAAGTTGGAGAGTATGGATCATTCAAAATAGAGTACAGAAGGGATAATATCCTAGAATGACGCCTTTGTCGAATTGGTAGCCATTTAAGCTGGACTCTGTAATTGGATATATGGTCAAACTTACGTAAACCGAAGATGTACCGGATGCAATTGTTAAGGAGGCGTTCTAGTTTGTTAAGAAGTTCTTCTGATAGATCAGTGTAACACACATCTGCATAATCGATTATGGGCAGCACAAGGGACTGGATAACCATACGCTTCGTATTCAACGGAAGAAAATGTTTTAGACGACCGAGAGATCGGAGCGCTGCAACAACTTTACGGCTAATTTCGGCAATGTGTGTTCTCCAGCTCAAGGTCTTATCAATGTATAATCCGAGGTTTCTTACTGATTCACTCAGTGGTATCTCACTGTTGTTGAACGATATGGGAGGTAAGTTACTATAGTTGACTTTGGCCAGTAGTCTAGAGCTTCCCATTAGTATAGCTTGACACTTAGAGGCATTGACAGATACTCCATATTGGCTAGACCAGTTTGCAATAGAATTAAGACAGGCATTGATATTATTAAACGCAATATGGAGATTGTCAATGTCGGCTTGCACATAAAGCTGAAGATCGTCGGCATACAGATGATACGAACAGTTTATGACAGAAGAAAGAGAATTAATAGATATTGAAAATAAAATAGGAGAAAGAATTCCGCCTTGCGGCACGCCTGTTTCCAGATCAGCCCATACCGAGGAATTTGGTCCTACTCGGACTGACTGTTGACGCCCGCGAAGATAAGACACGAACCAGGCCAAGGCTGTGGAACTAAATTTTAAGTGCGTAAGGATAGCAATAAGGATGTCGTGGAATGTGACTTGTGTGAGGAGGTATGTAGAATGTGACTTACATATTTGCGTTTACCACAGTTATAAATTAGTATATGTAGGATTAAGTGATGAACACACCTACGTACGCTTTCGATACACGCAGTAGTCATTACCAGTTGATATATGGCGCCACATCTCATCAGTGACGCGTTACGTCACGTTAGCACTTACTGCAGTGATGTATGGCGATGTGTTTCAGCTGGAAACAGTTCGAGATATAGGGAAATTACTGGTAATGGAACGGAGAAGGTCCATTCGTATTACAAGCCTAAATCATGTCTCAGTTATGTCATTTCATTATTCTCTAATGTTATAGTAAAAATGTTATGTTATTACAGACAGTGGAATTTTAATATGCTAACGCCTACATACGTCTAAGACTTCATCATATAATTAATGTTAAAAAGAGTGGAATATAGATTTGCAGGTACGGTTAAATCTTGACTTGCAATTGAAAATGAAATGACGTGTTCTGATTTTTGCGAAACAACTTTATTTTTGTTTTGAACGTGTTTATAGGCCTTAAACTAGTTACCTATATGTAACGAGTATCAGATTAGTTACCCCACAGAAACAAACAAAAAATTAGCAAAATGAATGTAGAGAACATTTTTGTTCTTTACATTTATTTTCACGTCTCACATCTGTAGCAATCTTCGGTTACTTTAGATTTAGCATTTATCATGTTTCAATCATTCATCAAATTTCATCAAAAAATCCATGAAAAATATATTCAAGAAAGTATGTAACCTTATCACTATCAGCATTAATTTATTTTCCTTATTTATTCAAACTTTCTTTCAAAGTTGTGTTCTCTTTATTGAAAATCGTAGCGGTCCTAGAGAAATTTCTTGATAAATATTTTACTCTACTAAGCTCTTGTCTTATGGCCAAGAATTTTACATGTCCCAATAATATAGGGTTACTAGTGGTCCGACCCAGCTCCGCCCGGGTGCACGTGACGTGACGTTGTCCTGCTTTTAAAGTATTGAAAGAGGGTTTTTCTTGTTGTCTTAAAGATGTCTCATGTTACTGTTTAACAAAAATATAAAACAAATAATGTCATACGAACTATCCTGTTATTTCTGTGTCAAAGTTTAGAACGACACGGTGCGAAATACAAACGTTTGATAGGAACAATTTATATGGGAAAAATACTTATAAATAAAAATTAATTAAAAAACATTTTCCAGTGGACCAAATTGTGAATCTAAACCCATTCCTTGAACATACACAAAAAAATTGATTATAATCCGTTTAGTCGTTAAGAAGTTCAGTGACATACACGTGCACACAAGAAATATTATATATATATAATCTTAATATATATATATATATATATATATATATATATATATTAAGATTTCTAGGGACTGTACCCACACTACGAGTAGGTTATCCGTTAAGGGTTGCAAAAATGCTGCACTCGGTACCAAGGTGGGGGCGAAAAGTGTTTTTAAGTAGTTAATTTTCTCCAGAGTTTTCGCGTTTTTTCATGCTAATATGTAAGGCGCTCTGCGTTAAATGTAAAAAGCCAACTTTTAAGATGGTCATTCATATACAAATTGTAAAACAAAAGAGTGTCAAGATAATACTTGACACTCTTTTTCGTACGTTGCCTAATAGTATAAAAGTTGAACTGAAAATTTAATTCATTTTTGGCTTTTAAAATTTAAATACTGATTTTGTGGAAAAATAAAGTATTAATAATTCAAATGAAGTCATAATTCTGTGTTGAGCTTATTTCAGTATAAACGTTTCGACAGACTAATTAAAAATTACCATTTTAGAGCCTTTTACTGACAAAAATATTCAGTTGCTATTATAATGGTTTTAACTTTAAGTAACGTTTCGCAAAAATTCCTGACTCTTCTTCTGCTCTGTAGTGAAGTTTTAAAACATTTACTGATTTTTTTTAAATCAGTGAAAAAAGGGTTACAGCCCTTGGTGGCATGAGCAAATATATATAGATACAAATGCATTTAAAAAGGTTATATTTTTTTCGCTGTTGAAGTGTAAACGACATCTCAATACAAATGATTTATTCCCACATTTACGAGTACCGACCAATCAAAATTCGTTTGTGTTTTACATGCATCGATAAATTATGGAAATCTATGGAATAATTTCCATATTCAGCTTTCGGTTCGTATTACTGAAGGATATAATCTAGTTTACGAGTGTTGAAGGTATAAGTTTTATAGATTTAAAAACATGATTTTCAGCCATACGAACATAAAGTAATACATAGGAGGTGTAAACAATGAGTTTTAATTAACGTTGTGAATGTGGGTTTTATTTGTTACATTTTTATACCCTCACTGTTTAACTTAAAACCATGAAATTTCGTACACACATTCTAAGGGATACTGAAACCGACAAGGTACGCTTATAGTACGCGAGAGACAAGAGCAGAACATTATTACAAGCTTAGTCATAGATAATACGTAGTTTTCATTATATCTGTCTGGCCACCAACTAGTGTGAGACCCATTTGTAAAAAAGTCTTTAAATAACGATTTTCGTGGGACTCACCTCCGCCATACGAACTACTGGTATCTACTTATTCGACATGTTTTCCTGAACACAAAAAATGCGGTAGTCACTTCCTAGTAGTCACACGTATGGGTTTGATGAAAAAAAATATTTGAGTTTCAGTTCTAAGTATCGGGATCAAAATTTATTGCTTTTTTCTATTTTTGTGTGAAAATCCTAATGTGGCTCACATAATACATCTACTTACCGAGTTTAACAGTATAGTTCTTATAGTTTCGGAAAAAAATGGCTGTGACATACGGACGGACAGATAGACAGACGATCCATAAGGGTTCCGTTTTTTGCCATTTGGCTACGGAACCCTAAAAACGACCGCATACGCGCCGAAAACTACGTTACATTAAAACCGTTCTTATGACTACAATCCTACTAATCGGTGACCAGAATCTGTATTTACTGGTATTTAGACGCATCGCTTTGAACGTTTACGTCTATGCAGATTAGAGATATTTATCAATAAGCCACTACAACACCAGCAGTTACTTTATACAGCCTTAAATATTCTGCAAATTTAATAAATTTGTGAATAATATATCTAAAGAGATTGTTAAGATTAATCGTCTTTTCATTTAAATGAGGTTTAACGAAAAGTTGTTTTGATATTCTGTCTCTAAGCGTTCAGAATAAACGAAGACCCATCCATTAGGATTAGCCTTACAGGGCGAGGCTTAAGCTCAATGCCCTTGAACTGCTAAAATATAAGGCTTTATTGATTAATAATGGACATTTTGTCGCTTCCGTATTAAAATATCTTTCTTTTATTCTTTTAAATGGAGTATATAGCGTTTCGATAGACTAGTTTTTGCGTGTTACTGCAGGGCACGGGTCTATCCCCATTATTATCGAGGCCTGAAGCTTACTGCACCATGCTGTTCCAATGCGAATGGGTGCAGATGTGGTTTATTGGCTAACCTACTGCCGGACGTCTTTATACCGGCCACAAGGCCTCCGACAAGGCTTGACGATTGTTATCTACTGTCAACGTATTAGGGAGGCCTTGAGGTTGCTCCACAATGCTGTTCCAATGCGAATGGGTGGAGATGTCATGTGGTTTAGTGGCTAAACCGCTACTGGACATTTTTAACCGGCCACAAGACCTCCGACAAGGTTTGACGATTTTTATCTACTGGTATCAACGTATTAGGGAGGCCTTGAGGTTGCTCCACCATGCTGTTCCAATGCGAATGGGTGGAGATGTGGTTTAGTGGCTAACCCGCTGCCGGACATTTTTATACCGGCCCCAAGGCCTCCGACAAGGTTTGACGATTGTTATCTACTATCAACATATTAGGGAGGCCTTGAGGTTGCTCCACAATGCTGTTCCAATGCGAATGGGTGGAGATGTGGTTTAGTGGCTAACCCGCTGCCGGACATTTTCATGCCGGACACAAGGCCTCCGACAAGGTTTGCTGATTCTTATCTACTGATATGGTTTAACGTGCCCTCCAATGCACGAAAATGCGCATGAAATTTTTGGTACTAACGGTCACACCATCGCACACTATGCCAATTTCCAAGCCACAGAACATTATTAAGAAAGGTAGAACGGCAATAATACGCCGTTTGTATGAAGACTGGTGTCGCCGATTAAGCCCCGCCTTTTAATGGAGGTGCCATTACATATGTACTTAAATAAATACGAAGCTTATGCGCATATTTGCAATTTCAAATCTAGCCTATCTTAGCGCCGCACAATCACGCGATTTCAAATGAACGAATCACATCCAAGCACGCACACAAGCACGCATATTGTAGCACGATCGCGTGTTTCTGTAGAGATTTTGGAATTTTGAGCGTTTGCTCAAAATTCCTTGGCGACGTCTGCCCCGCCCACATTTCCATTCTAACTTCTGTTAATAATGTTCTGTGTTCCAAGCCATGCGCGCGATTCATAGGACATCTATACATGACCTCAAGCAAATCTGAGTCTTGTCTTAAACTGCTGCTTTTTCGAAGGGTGATGCAACTAGCTAGGCTATATAGTTTGGTGTGGTAGCAACACCAAGGCCACTGCGACCAGTACATGACCTAATAGTCTGACAAGTTACTAACATACTAAACTTTTTATATTGAAAAATAAATTTATGTATAGCGTAAAAAATAGTTTAAATCTAAAATTGAAAGGCTCGGCAATTGAATTTTTGAGTAGTTTTATCTCGATTCAAATATTTCACGTGGTTTGTCTATTCATCAACGTGAATTCGTTTTTTAATCCGCAGTTATATTGGAAACTAACGAAAAACTCAGGTTTTTTTATAAGTAACTTTTAACCCCAATACGATGAAGAATATGTATGATTTTGACCGGAATGTATGTGCGTGTGGCGCAATAGTTATGCAATGCCGGACTGCCAATCAAAGATCTCGAGTTTCATTCGTGGCGAAGCAAAAATTTTAATGTCGAGTTTAAATTTTTAGTCTCTGTCTGAGTGTCTGTGTTTCTGCCTTTGTGTGATTCCATGGTACCCACGACACAGAGATACTAGTGTTAGCCCCACACTAATGTGTAGCGAGCGTTATATATTTCTAGTCCCGCCTCGTAGATCGTATTCTGGTCTCGATGTATAAGAATGGAAAATTCCGACGCCACCACTGGTATGTATTCGACCTCACGAAGATACAAGTCGCAGCGCGCATCTCTGAATTTCAAAGTTATGTGCATATTTATCACTTGCCTTATAGTAAAGGAACACGTAAGGAAACTTGCATTCCTGAGATAATATATTATTGTTTTCTCCAAACGTGTAAAGTTAAATTGCAGTCTACATACTTACAAAACTAAATTCAGTAGAACTGGTCTTTTAAAAACAATGTACTTGGTCATAAATAATCTTGTAATAAAGGACACAATTTTTATTAAGATTCCCATAAGAAATATCATTATTTGTGTTTTGCCATTTACACAATTTAAAACCGATATTTAATAGTCAGGCAAAATTTTCGCTTCAATATCCATACATTCATCCAATCATCGGTCTTTTGAATTCCACGGGTGGACGTAGACCTCTTTTTTTTGCTTCTCCATCATGTTCTGCGCCCTCTGAATACAGCGCTTCCCACTATCTTCTTCAGCCGTCTTCAGGTCGTTAGCCGAGAAGTGATTGCCATTCAAGGACTTTTCCCCATCAGTTGTCAGAATGGCCAATACTACGCTTTTTGACTATTTATATACCTTTTATCGCTGCTCCACGGTGATGGAAAATATCGTGATATTTCATTGATTACGATATTCTCCATCGTCGTGCATGCCTGAGAGAAATTCATAACTTCTCGAAGGCATGACGTCCACCAATCCGCAATTGGCCAGCGTGGTGGACTATGGCCTAAATCCCTCTCAATTGTGAGTAGGAGACCTGTGCCCAGCAGTGGGACATAAAAAAAGAGGTTGAAAAAAATAATATATATATGGCTGGCTGCAACCCTTTTTGCGTCCCACTGCTGGGCACGGGTCTCTCCCCAATATTGGGGAGGCCTGGAGCTTACTCCACCACGCTGCTCCAATGCGGGTTGGTGGAGATGCGGGTTAGTGGCCAACCCGCTGTCGGATGTTTTCAAACCGCCCATAAGGCCTCCGACAAGGTTTAACGACTGTTATCTATCGACAACAACCGGGACCGACGGCTTAACGTGCCCTCCGAAGCACGGAAACGCGCATGAAATTTTTTGCCACTAGCGGTCACCCATCTCACACCTGACCGCGCCCGTTTGGCTTAGCTGCATAGATCGCTTGCGTTCTACGCTCGCCGCCGAGCCATGCGCGCGCAATATATATATACCTTTTGTTAACTAGTGTTTTCGGTAATAATCTTGGCAACAGTTTGCCAGTGATATAATTAATAATATACTATATGTTGTATAGAATATCGAATCTTAGAAGAAACTTCGTGACATTTCATTTGGAAGCCGAAAATACGCAGGCTTCATTTTCGTTTCAAGTATGGCACGTTGACTTCAAACGAGTACGGCTCGAAACCTTTCTAGAACATCTTCACAGGTTATCAACTCTACTACCGTGCCGCTATAATTTCTCCCAGAGTACTCTCTGTAGTAGGTATAACTCTGACATAATTATGTATTTCGATTCGTTCCACTAATAAAGTGGAAGTAAGTATATATATACCAGTTTCTGCGTTCATTTTCGTTACTTTTCCGCGTCTGTCTTTCTGTCAAAATATTTTTTGGAAAGAAGATAGGGTTGCTAATTGTAATAATTTTAACGTACCTATAATGAGGACAAACAAGCATACAAACAAACATTTTACGTCTATATACATATAAATAAAATTGGAGTGTCTGTTTGTAATATTAAAATAAGCGCTTTTTACTACATGCATATGAATGTATATACGGTACATATACGAAAATAACATTTTTTACAATCTATCTGTCTGTCTCTCTATCTGCCTGTCTATTTGTTCCGGCTAATCTCTGAAACAGCTGGACCTTTTTTGACGGGGCTCTCACTGGTAGGTAGCTGATGTAATAAAGAGTAACTTAGGCTACCTTTATTTTAGATTTTTTAAACTAAAGTCCACGCGGACGAAGTCGCGGGCGGCCGCTAGTTTATAATATTCGTATGGAATCAAGTGTCGTCTGCCTCAATGAATGGAATTGTTTAATTTCAAATTAGTATATACAACAAAATAATCGTAGTTATTTTTCATTAAAAGATTATACTATATAATGTATCAGATGTTACAGGAACTAAACTTCGGGACATTTTAATTTATATTTAAAAAAAAAACATTGATTGAGTGGCTACAAAATTATGACTACGATAGCACGGAAAAATTAATATGTAGAGTTGAGTAAAATATGTTAAATCGTACATAGATATTCTTTTACACTCATACATAACGAAACACATACACACACACATACACATACACACACACACAAGACAGGCAGACACACATACATGAGCGCGCTTACTTATGCTGTATGCCTTTTTAGAGCTGTTCTGTTCAATGTTCCCTTTTTATCGTGTTCTTTTGTATGTAATTTGTTTTTCTAATTCTATTTGGTATCAAAATTTCCTCTATGTTCTATTTTATATATATAAAAAAAATGTTTTCTTTGTATTATAAATTTTGTAATTTTGTTCAAAAATCATGGGGAAGACACTGTCTGCTGCAACACAGTGTAAACTACAGTGGCAGACAGGGACTTCAAATATTTGTTATGTACAATTAAGATCAATAAAAATTTATTATTATTATTATTATTTTATTTGTACGCCGAAAATTCGCGGGCTTCTTTGGTTTTAAGTAAGACACGAAAGACTTCAAAGCTCGATAGCTCTCCAGCATATCTTCATACAGTCTACAGGTTATCAAGTCTACAACCATGCCGCTATAATTTCACTGCGCTTGAGTACTCTGAAATGAAATGAAATAAAATATTCTTTATTCACTGTACGGTTCATTTACAAACTCTTAGTGAACGTTATTTTTTTTTGTTCTGTCTGCTCTGGGTGCGCTTAGGCAATGCTGAGCTGAAGAAAAGAGCAGACGGAGAAAAACTTCAGCCCTGTTTTAAAATATGAGGTATACAAACTCTGTTGTAGATGTACTCGTAAGTCTGACATAATTATGTATTTCGATTCGTATATACTAATAATGCAGAAGTAGCTACCCTGTTGCTTCTTTCGTTTCAGTGCTTTAATTTTTTTTTTCATATAAAAATGAGAAGGTTGCGGATTGAAAATGGAACATTCTGGACTGTTTACCTTGATTACTGGAACTGTGAAAATTATTTACCTGAGATACGTTTCAATTCGTATTTCGTATACTACGAGCATATCCTATATGTATTGGAACTCAGAGGTACCTACTCAACTTCAAGACATTTTATTTGGAGGTCAAAAATAGACAAGCTGCATTTTCGTTTCCACCGCATATCACGGCAGATAACTTTGCAAACCGGAGCGCGAAAATTTTAACGCGGTTGAGTACTCTTCATATATACAACTCTAAAATAATTATTATGATTTGTTGGTACATGCAATCTGAGTTGAAATAGGGTTCGAATTAATTTCCTGTTTTGCTTTAAATAAAGAGGATTGATTGCCGACCACAGTGACAAGAGATCACTGTCAACTTTCGAAGTAGCAGCTGTTTAGATGGTATCAACATAAACGCAAAAGGGTATTACATCCATTTTGAAAAGTATTTCAAGAGTTAAATCTCGATCTTATGATGCTAATATAACAATTTTTTTCTTATTCATTCGATAAATGACCTGAATCTGCATTTAAATATTTCATTGTCAAATTAATATTTTCCGACTAAATACTATAGGTACTAATACTAGTCTTAGCTATATCAATTACTAGACTTCCGCCAGCGGCTTCGCCCGCGTGGACCTGTTTAATGGGTCCGCGTAGGATAAAAAATAGCCTATGTGCTATTCCAGGCCTCATTGCTATATTAAAATCATAGCCAGTTGCTTCAACCGCGTTGACCCGTTATTACCGGTTTTCACGTAGGAATGAAGCATTTTCCCGCGGTAAAAAGTAGCCTATGTTACTCAAGGTGAATGTAGCTTTCTAATGGTGAAAGAATTTTTGAAATCGGAATAGGTGTTTTTGAGTTTATTCATTACAAACATACAAAAATGCTAATCTTTCATCTATATAATATTAGTATAAATATATATTTTTTTAGATTTTTCCGTTTTACAGTCAGAAGCAACAGGACTGGATAGTTGGCCTATGCCCAGCCACAAAACCTGTTTTGTGACCCAGCTGTGTCCCTCTACAGAATACTGAAGAGCAGGGAAATCAAAATTTCATCAAATACAATACTCTAAAACCTTTCAAAGAGAGATAACTCTGAAAAGTGAATAACAAAACTCTTAGCCAACGCAACCGCAACGCTGTTAGTATCCTTTTAAGCAGAAAATATCCTCTTTGCGAGGTATTGACTGACCGGAACCAATTTATTTTCTACTCCTTCAATTTAATTTCGATTTAGTCGCACAAACTTTAAGAGTTAGGAAAACGCTTTAAAGGTTTTCTTACTTCTCGGTGTCATGGCGATCATTTTTTTAAGCATATTTTTTTCTAATAAAAAAAATAAGGACTAACATCTACTGGCTAGACCTGACTTTTGCCTTAAAGTTGCTCAAAAAAGCAGTTCTTTCTAAAGTTGCTCAAAGTTGCTGTTGTTAAGCTGTCGAAGATCGACACAGTAAAAAAGACAGCCAGCTTGGAATATTATCCTAGACGCGATGAATTTAAGAATGAGGATTTGGTTTGAAATTGTGTCCCATAAAAACCGGTGTCCTCCATGCGCGGCGCCCCAGAACGGGCCCATCTTCGGGAGAGGAAATGTGCTCTCCTGCACCTTCATATGCTTACGGCGGCATGCGGCCACACACACACCGCTGCCCTTACCGGAGCCGCTGGATGGACGGATCGCGCTCCAACTCTCACTGCCCGCAACATCGGAAGCACCCTTTTAGTCACCTCTTTCGATCAGGCAGGGGATACCGTAGTGAAAGCAGGGAATTCCCTCTATTAGTCCTAGCAAAAAATCCTTGATTGTTCTATTGAACCTATCGAAATCAATTTAAGTAGGGAAACTTTCCAATTTAACTTCGATCTCGCAGGATTTGTTCAAGAGTAGAAAAAACTTACTTTGAAGCCTTCCGAACCCTATATATTGTGTTTTGGAAAATTAGGGGCCGAACTGTTTTGATTACAAGTACATTTACGGGTGCATAAGTAGCTGCGTGACTGACTGATTTGAACCACATCTAAATACGGCTACGGCAGAAAGTTCCGGATGGGCAATGTATTTTTTGTCAGCAAAAATAACTTTGTTTTTCATAGTGTTTGTATGAACGACAAAGTTATATTTGCGGTTTTAAAAAAAATACTATATCTCAAAAACTGCGTACTATATCTCGTTCGAACCAATTTTCGTTGAGAGTTTTTATTGAGATCTACAACATATATTTTTGATAGATTTTTCATTTTCTTACTTTAAAAGTTAGGGGGGGAGACACATTTTACCACTTTTGAAGTGTCTATCTTTCAAACGATTAACTTTGAGAAAAAATGATTTTAGGAATAGGTTTGATGATTTTTTTTTTGTTTGAGTTCCATGTGTGGACTACTTACTTACTACTTACTACGGTGGCGCAACGACCCAAAGTGAGTCCTGGCCTCCGACACCAGAAGACGCCACACCTCTCGGTCCTGCGTTAACTCTCGCCAGTCGCTAACGCCGAGGCTGAGCAGGTCTTGAGCTACTTGGTCTTTCCAGCGATATTTAGGACGTCCAACCGGTCGTTTCCCGTTTGGTTGTCCCAAATATGCTCTCTTAACGGCCCGTCTCCATGTGTGGAGATTATTAATTTTTTTTTGTATAAAAATCGTAAAGCGGTTCAGAGATTACATCTACCTACCAAGTTTCAACTTTGAAGTCCTAATAGTTACGCAATAATGGAGCTGTGACATACGGACGTACAGACAGACAGACATGCCGAATCTATAAGGGTTCCGTTTTTTGCTATTTTGGCTATGGAATCCTAAAAACAGTATGTATTTGTTAGGAGTAGTACTTTTACTCCACCAATCCTCATTGGAGAAGCGTGGTGGACTAAGCTCCAGCCCTCTCCAATAATGGGGAGAGACCACTGCTGAGCACGGGTCCCAAAAACGTAAGAAGAATTACAGTCAGTACCTCATGAATCCCGGGTTATCATGACTATAGGGATGTATGCACGTGCACTTTGTCTCTTTGTGCGTTACTAAGAAGATGTCAATCATTCCAAGCCAATAATCCTCGCTTGTCCTATTAACCGACCGAAATTAATCTACTTCGCTATCTCATATTTAACTTTGATCTCGCAGGATTTGTTCAAGGGTAAAAAACTTGCTTTGAAGCCCTCCGAGCCCTATATATTACGTTTTGGAAACCGAGAGGCCGAACTTTTTTGATTACAAGCACATTGAGATTGGCGGACTGAGATCACTATCAAGTTCGACAACTGCGGAAAGTTAGAGTCGATTGATGATTTGCTTGTCACACTGTTCAATTAAGGTGTGTTATGTTTTTGTTAGGTTTTATCTTCATAAATGCCGGTTTACTATTGTTGTGGGGGTGAGTGCGCGTGCACACAGTCTCTATGTGCGTTACCATGAGCAGAGGCCTTTAAGAATTTAGAAAAAAGAATTTTATATTATCTAACTACAGATACGATGGCTACATTGGTCATGTACTTGTGTCTTTTTTTGCTTCTGCCAAATTAACATGCTGTTTAACCCTAAGGCCGAATGTGCACGAACGAATTACTTTAAGGCCTCTGCAGAAATGCTACTTTTAGCATCGGTGATCGAAGATTTTGCGATTTTTTCGATGCTAATACACATTTAGATGAACAGACATTTAAACTCATCATTCGAATTTCCGCCTCGCCGGGAATCGAACCCGGGACCCACCGATCAGCAGTCCGGCATGGTAACTATTGCACCGCACGTCGTCGGTCGTTTAACGGTTCTAATATATATAATAACTAAAGGAATGCCACTTCGTCTCTAAAGCCATTAGATTAGATCCAAGTTGTATTGGCTCATTCGCATCTCCTGGCTCATTCCAAAAGTGGTGGCTCTTTAGTTCTAGTTCAGTGGCTTGTTTCAGTACTTCGCTGTGTGTTCTAATAGACTACACAGAGCTCCTGAAACTGCTCTTAGTAGTAGAAACTTAGAACGAGTTTAATTAATTTCTCAATAATTTCTAAATAAAGCCTTCCACTGCAATTTGGTAAGTTGCTTTCGAAAATTCATTTACACTGGATTAGGTATACAAACAGTTGAGGTATTAAATGATGATAAAACAATAAATCGGGTGATCACTAGTGGCAAAAAAATTCATGCGCGTTTCCGTGCTTCGGAGGGCACGTAGCCGTCGCTCCCGGTTGTTGTCACTAGATAAACCTTGTCGGAGGCCTTATGGGCGGTTTGAAAACATCCGACAGCGGGTTGGCCACTAACCCGCATCTCCACCAACCCGCATCGGAGCAGCGTGGTGGAGTAAGCTCCAGGCCTCCCCAATAATGGGGAAAGACCCGTGCCCAGCAGTGGGACGCAGAAAGGGTTGCAGCCAATACAGTACATCAATTTTTTCTTTATATGTAGTCGACCTACGCGATCTGTAATCATTTCAAGTTCTTGTCTAACAATTCGAAGATCAATTTAAACTACTCGTGTGACAGTACCTAATATTTATCTTAGTTTCTTAATATTAGCTTGTTAAATAGAATTGTCTCTCTCTAAGTGAATCTTCAAACTACGACTTAAATAAAGGCTTTCTCGTGAACTTCAAGGATTGTTTTTGTTTCGAATTGGTCCGGGCCTAATTTCTTTTGGAAAGACGGCCCGTCTTACTCGTAAATTTGATCTAGATTTGATCTCGGGAGATAAAAGATGTCATAATATTCCAGTGACTAGTGAAAAATAAGCTTAAAAGTAATTTGATAAATTTAATTTGAAATTTCGGTGGCAGCGAGGTGATTTTGACACGAAAATGTTTTTTGCCTTGTTTTTCTGTTAGATATTACATTTATCGGGGAAGGCTTTATGCTATATAACATCATGCTATGACTAATAACGAAGCCCACGCGGACGAAGTCGCGGGCGGCCGCTAGTTTATAATAGTAGTTTAGGTTTTGGGTTTGTTTGTAGGTATTTGGTATAAAAATTGAATATCCTCTTGTAAAATGAGGCGAAGAGGCTTCGAGGCTGTTATCGGTTTAGTGGCTATTCAACGGGTTTATCTTGTGGCACTTTACGGCGCTCTTTGGCGGGAACGGACAATACGTGTGAAGCAATAATATAAAGCAAAGTACCGACGAAAAATTGTTTAGTACCTTTATACAGGCTTAGGTGCCATTGAAATTTTAATCTCTGAACATGACATGTGTTAAACCTGTTTATAAAGGGAACTAGGAAGGCTATTTTATGTACTGGCTGGCTGTTGCTGGTATCTCTCCATTTTTGCGAAGGCCAGAATCTTACTCCTCTGGATTAAGGTCCAGATTCAGGGATTCAAGAATTCCAATAGGTCTCCCAAATGAACAAAGATACCTATAAAGAATAAGCTAGGTAGACTATGTACCTCCTGCTGTTTCCTTTGTATATTTTGGTGTGCGTGTCTTCGTGTAACGTGGAAGGCAAATTTACGCGCGGTACTCAGCTTGAAACCCCCCCCCCCCCCCGCCCCCCTGACCAAGAACCCAGCTTCTTTCTACCTGGGTACGCCCATTGTTCGCACTATTATTTTCATAAACAGTCCTTAAAAATAATGTGTTCAGAATGACACTGTGTATTTTTCAATCTACAATTATATGAAAAACCACACTAAACCCAAAAAATTGTTAAGCATTACGTAGCTACCATTGAAAACAAAAACAAAGCGACATCCAAATTATATATTCCATTTTAAGCGCTTTATGTGTTTGATATCGAATATTTAATACCTGCCCCACGAGGGGCACTAAAGGCTATGAATGGATTTATCTTGTGGCGCGTTATGGCACTTTATGGCCAGGTCGAGCAGTGTGAATTTTTCGGCTGAAAGAGTGTTGAAATGAAAAGGAGATGTAGGTACAAAAAAATTAACTGTATAATGTTTAGTTGGTTCAATTGTTGCATAAAGTTTGTCAAATGTAAAATAGAACACATGCGATCAATACAGCTAACAAAAATGCGCGTTGTCAGATGGAGGATCGCTAATCGTAAATGCGTGTTTCTGTGTTCAGAGGGAACAACGTTCAATGGGTGGTTTGAAGACATCCGGCAGCGAGTTCGCCAAATGTTCCGGCAGGAATTTGTTTGACATGTGGTGGTATATTCTATCCTTGTCGTATTCCCCGTATGTTTTGCAAGTTAGAGCAGAATAGATACAGTTTCAACGGTCATTTCTTTAAGTAAAATACGGCGGCAACGATCGACCAGCAGCTGGCGTCCGACAGATGCGCGCGTTTAGAAATCGGCCAGGTGATGGTCGATCGACAGTGGAGAGGTCCGCATCTGCACCAGCCCATATTGGAGCAGCCCGGTGGAGTAAGCTCCAGGCCCCCCAGTAATAGAAAGAGTCCAGAAGTGAGACGCAAAAACGGTTTCTGCCATGTAGGTGCATTATATAATTATTATTATATATTATAGCAATTATCATACGTACGTAGAAAGATCGCCTAAGAACGTAACCTAAAACTGCATCTTAAAATTACCTGTCTCTGAAATCCCTTTCTTTTATCTCAGGCTTAAGACTCTCTGTAGCCCGATCTTAATGATAGGAGTCTTCGCCAAAAGGCGGCTTAAGGGGTGTTTCGTTAAAGCAATACCTGAATCAATCTGATTTATCTACTACGATAAATCGCAGCCTATCTTTATTGGCTCACACATTGTATAACAATACAAATAATGTCTGCAATTTATAAGGATACGACTTGTAGGTATACTGCGGATAGGAAGGAGGATATTTTCTTTGTTTAAGGTCATTGTTAGTCGAATAGCATTTAAACGATTGTATAAATATACATATTTGTATCATTCCATCAGCCAATTTCCTGCCATTCTTAAAACTGAAGTGCAATTACACCAAAATTCTTTTAATCACGACTCATATTCCTCACTTGTCACCTTTTCTTGGTTTTGATTCCTAAATCTAATATATAAAATTCTCGTGTCACAGTTTTCGTTGCCATACTCCTCCGAAACGGCTCGACCGAATCTCATGAAATTTTGTGTCCATATCGGGTAGGTCTGAGAATCGGCCAACATCTTTTTTTCATCCCCCTAAGTAATAAGGGTGGCTTACCCCAAACATTTGAACGCGGTACGGAGTTCGCGGGCACAGCTAGTCTTATATATAAAATTCTCGTGTCACAATGTTCGTTCCCATACTCCTCCGAAACGGCTTGACCGATTCTCATGAAATTTTGTGAGCATATTGAGTAGGTCTGAGAATCGGCCAACATATATTTTTCATCCCCCTAAGTGATAAGGGTGGCCCACCAAAACATTTCTACGCGGTACGGAGTTCGCGGGGGCAGCTAGTATTATCTAAATGATTTTGGAGCTCTTTTCTTGGTCGGTGTGTTTGTTTCTTTTTACTCTTTGTGTGATAGTAGTCACGCTACACTTGTTAACCTACTGTTGGGCACGAAGTGTGAAGCGTTATTTGGTTACTAGCTTTTCGTCCGCGGCTCCGCCTGCATGGGAACACGTTTATTTATACACATTCCTATAAGAATGAGATATGAGTAAAAGGTAGCCTATGTCACTCTCTAGTCCCCGTCTATCTCCATGCAAATAAATAATGTAGTATAAAAAACTAAAAAACACGCTTTTGAGAAAATACGAACTAAAAACTAAAAAAATAAGAAGAAAATGTATATTACTGTAAATAAAGCGTGGGGTGCATGGTGTCAATAGTATCTTAAAAACCACCCCACGCTTTATTTACAGTAATATACATTTTCTTCTTATTTTTTTAGTTTTTAGTTCGTATTTTCTCAAAAGCGTGTTTTTTAGTTTTTTAAACTACATTATTTATTTTTAATTTTTTAGTTGGATTTTTATTCTCATATTATTGCATTGTCATCGGCCCTTGACCCCTATGCAAATTTTCAAGTTAACCAGAAAATTATATAAATTAACAAAAATCATATTTTGCAAATTGAAAAATGGAATAATTTTATCAAATTAGTGTATTGTCATCGGTCCTCAATAAATCTACAAAGTTTGAACGAAATCTGGCCGTTTAAAGTGGGTCAAAATCGCGCCCAAAGAAGTCGGTTACAAACATACAAACATACAGGTGAAGCTAATAAAAAGCGTGTAAAAAGTAGGACAATCCGTAGCACCTTTGTAATGAAATGAAATGAAAATATTTTATTTGCATAAATATGGGTGAAAAAGGTTTTACAAAATATTTAGAGCTCCATATTTACCCCTTAGGGTGTGCAAATTTTATTTTATTAAATGAAATAATTATTTTAATGACTTAACATAATGTAAACATAAATTCTTAAAATGACTATTATAGAAGGGTACATAAGAAACATTAAAGTAGTAACTTAAAAACAAACTATCATTTATATAGTATTATACTAGCGGACAAGGCAGACGTTATCCTGCCCTAAAGTAACAGAAATAATGAAGTTTATAGGACTATAAATTAAGGTATAAGTTATCCTATCTTTCAAGTTGGATCAAACTGCAGAAGGTGTGCAAATTTGATTAAAATCGGTTCAGTAGTTTAGGAGTCCATAGCGAACAAACAAAGTGTTTTAGTATTGATATGGTAAGAGAAAAAGACAGTCAGCCATTGGACTAATCGGTCAGCAAGCCAATTAAAAGACTATCTTTAAGATCTTAAAATTATTTACCTTCATATATTTTCTTCCCTCTCTCTCACTTAATCTACTAAAGAATTAAGTTTTATTTTATTGTTTGTAAATGACACATTCATAGACTTTATCATTGAACCGAGATTTAACGTAATCAAGAAATGTAAAAAAGTAAAGTAAAGTAAACTTTACACATTCATAGTAATTAATTCCCTGTGTCGTGGGTACCATGGACACATACAAAGACGTGAACACAAATATCCAGACCGAGAACAGAAATTTAAACTCATCATTCAAATTTCTGTTTCGCCGAGAATCGAACCCAGGACCCCTCGTGTGGCAGTCCGGCATGGGAATTATTGCGCCACGTGGGTCGTCATACGTCTAAAGGACCAAAACTACTCGTAAATATACTATACATATTAGCTTTTTGAATATTTTCAAAAATACAAAAAAGCTTTGTAGAGAGAAAAGAGCGTATTGTAGCTGAAAGCTGAATTTAAAATCACAATATTTTCAAAAACATCCTTATGAAAGTGCAGGAAACATTCAAAGGGTCCTTTCAACGTGAACGAGGTCAAATGAGATCGATCGATCTAATGAATTGCAGTTCAGACAATACTTAGAGATTTCAATGCGTTTTGTTCATATTTGTTTTTTTTTTATGTTTCGAATATGATTTGTTGCATTCAGTTGATAGCTTTGATGTTTTTCGCACGAGAATTTGATTTCCACAACAGGTAAATTTAAATAGTTTTTTTGTTATAAAGTAGGTAATGCCGCAATTTGACCGCTAAATTATTTTAGCTACAAAAATGGGCCATCAACATCTCTTTAAAATATCCCGTTATAGTAGGGGAGACCGGGGATGGTTGACTATAGGGGCAGGTAGACTAGGCTACAATAACTCGCCACTGTCACGTGTTTTTTATCATCTAATGATGAGCGACGATGCCCCCCCGCGGCCCGCTAATGGCGCTAATTTGTGTGAAGTGAGGCGCCGCAGTCGCGCGGCGTTCGTGAGTGGCATCACATGTTGTATTTTTGGGCTCGGTAAGTAATTTTTTTGTTCGTATATTTTTTTGTTATTGTGCCTATTGATCAGTTTGAAACACTTTTGTTGCTATGTCAAACATAAATATGATAGTTTTATTCTATATTATACAGTATTGCATCCATGTTAGTGCCAGAGTTTGCTTACGATACCGAGGTAAAATTCAAAATGGCGCCAGGGGTTGGTTGACAAATTTTTTTCGGGGTAGGTAGACTAATTAGTCAACCAATCCCTTTAATATAAGTATAACATTTTTTACTTATTTTAAGGACTTGTGTGGGTTACCAAATTGTTAAATAAATAAATCATCAATATAAACACTATTATGGTAGGTATTCTCTCACATACTAAATCACAGTTTTGTATTTTTACAGAAAATGACAAAAGAAAATCTGAAAGGGGTGATGTATCAAAAATATCCTAGAAAGAGCTTGTCATAAAGTAATCTTCGATAATAAGAGCATAAATGCCACATCAAGTATGTTTTCCAATGTTAAGCCTAATCGGGTCATTATCTTAGCATTAGTTGGAGTATCAGAAACAACCATTTTGAACATTCTACATCAACATCTTGGCATGACTAAAGTCTGTGCAAGATGGGTCCCGAGAATGCTTTCTGCGCATCAAAAACGCGAGCGGGTAGAAAGTTGTCGCGAGTTTTTGGACCGCTGTGGAGAGCAAAGGGAGGAAGTTATGGCCCGAATTGTTACTGGTGATGAAATTTGGGTTCACCATTATGAATTATGAACCTGAGTCAAAGCAAGAGTCGATGCAATGGCATAAAAGAGGCACACCCCCACCTCTCATGTGTCGTGTCGTGTCGTGTCTCAAGCGGCCGGAAAGATCATGGCGACGATCTTTTGGGATACAGAAGGCGTCCTTTTGATCGATTATAAAGAACGTAGTGTCTCCGTGACTGGAGAGTACTATGTTTCTTTACTAGATCAATTAAAAGAAGCTGTTAAGGAAAAAAGGCGACGAAAGCTTACAAAAGGTGTGCTCCTTTTGCACAACAATACGCCCGTGCACACCAGCCATGTTGCGACGGCTGCTATTTACCGATGCGGTTTTGAACAACTGCGTCACCCACACTACATCCCAGATCTGGCCTCTAGCGATTATTATTTGCTTCCAAAAATGAAGAAAGAACTGCGTGGAAAAATAAATTAAGTTTTTAACAAAAAAATAGAACCGACTTCAAACGGTAAAAAATAAAATTGTTCAGTAGGTACCTACTTCTTCTTGCTTATGGTAATGACTCTTAAAACTATCTTTGGAGTCGGGCCCTTACTAAAATGTCGTACCATTCGTTCTAAATGGGCAAAAACAGTACAGACAGTGGGACATTACCTACTTCTTCTTGCTCATGGTAATGACTGCTAAAACTATATTGGAGTCGGTGCCCATTCAGAACGAAAGGTACACTATATTTACTAAGACAGGACATTTTTGATTTTACAAAGGGCCCGACTCCAAAAATAGTTTTAAGAGTCATTACCATAAGCAAGAAGAAGTAGGTACCTACTGAACAATTTTATTTTTTACCGTTTGAAGTCGGTTCTATTTTTTTGTTAAAAACTTAATTTATTTCACTCTTTTTAGTAATTTTAATAATTCTGCACATATGTATAAGCATAATTGGAATTTTTTTCACTTAACTTCTAAACGTTAAAGAGATACTTTTTATAATCATGTTTATCTAATAGCCATCTTATAGCCTGAAAGAATACAACTATCAGTCTACTTGAACGTATAAATTAATTAATGAAAGAATTTGCTCTCAGCTCCTAATCGTTGAGGAGTTGTACCTTCAATCATCAGCTTTGCAACATAAGGTGATAATTACCGGACATAAATATTTGTATTATGTTAAAACATATGACTAAAAGAATGTGTGTGCCTATTAAGTTTCAGTGTTTCCCTAGTATCACATCATCAGATTTTGCCATGGTGACAGTTGGACCACCTCAGGAATGTAAGATTTCCAACAAAAAAACATTTATTGAAAGAGTTTGCTCTCAACTCCTAACCGTCATAGTACCTTAGTCATAGTATCATCAGCTCAGCAACATGATATGATGATAATTATACACAAATACCTGTTTAGCTTTAGTAAAAATCATTTGTTGTGCTATAAAATTTGAATGTTCCCTTCGATTTCTCTGAGATACCATCATCAGACTTTGACTTGGTGACAGTTGGACCACCTCAGGAATGTAAGATATCGAACAAAAAACCATTTATTGAAAGAATTTTCTCTCAACTCCTAACCTTCGTAGTACCTTCCATCATCAGCTGAGCAACATGATATGATGATAATTATACAAAAATGCCTGTTTTGCTTTAGCAAAAATATGAAAATCATTTGTTGTGCTATAAAATTTGAATGTTCCCTTCGATTTCTCTGGGATCCCCTCATCAGACTTTGACTTGGTGACAGTTGGACCACCTCAGGAATGTAAGATTTGGAATAAAAAACTATTTATTGAAAGAATTTGCTTTCAACTCCACACTGTTGCAGTACCTTCCATCATCAGCTCAGCAACCTGAGATGATGATTACTATGCACAAATATCTCTTATGCTTCAGAAAGTATAAAAAAATCAATGTGTGTGCCTATAAAATTTGAGAGTTCCCCTCGATTTCCCTGGGATCCCATCATCAGATCCTGATTTGGTGACAATGGGACCACCTCGGGAGTATAAGCATACGAACAAAAAAAGAATTTTGAAAATCGGTCCACAAACGGCGGAGTAATCGGTGAACATATATAAAAAAAAAAATACATACAGCCGAATACAGTACCTCCTCCTTTTGGAAGTCGGTAAAAAATGTTAATTTAGGCTTTTTTATCAATAGTTCAAAGAAGATTGTTACCTTTATAAAATTTCCTTATTAACTGAGAAGGATCTCAAATTTAAGTTTGTTAATAATTAAATTTAAAGTTTCTATCATTTAGTACATTTTAATGTTTTATTTTATACTAATCCTCCTTATTTACACTAATTAATGCCTAGGTCAACCTACCCCATGCTTATGGTCAACCTACCCTGGATACGGGGTAGGTTGACCAAGAGTCAGGGATTTAGAAAATCAACTAAATAAGTATTGGCTGCAACCCTTTTTGCGTCCCACTGCTGGGCACGGGTCTCTCCCCCTTATTGGGGAGGCCTGGAGCTTACTCCACCACGCTGCTCCAATGCGGGTTGGTGGAGATGCGGATTAGTGGCCAACCCGCTGTCGGATGTCTTCAAACCGCCCATAAGGCCTCCGACAAGGTTTGACGACTGTTATCTATCGACAACAACCGGGACCGACGGCTTAACGTGCCCTCCGAAGCACGGAAACGCGCATGAAATTTTTTGCCACTAGCGGTCACCCATCTCACACCTGACCGCGCCCATTTGGCTCAGCTGCATAGATCGCTTGCGTTCTACGCTATCCGCCAGGCCATGCGCGCTTCTAAGCTTAAATAAGTATAATACCGAGAAATATATAGGTTATGGATTAGTATTTTAGGCACCTGAATAGTTCTTCTATCTGTATCAACTGTTGTTTTATTTATATTATGTTCAACATCGGAAATATAAAAGCTCAAGTCAAAAGTTGGTCAACCATCCCCGGTCTCCCCTACTAAATTACGTAAGTAGCACAATATTGCATATTAGCTGTGCCCTGTGGTTTCAACCATGTGGGAAAGAATCAAATATATTATAATTTATCTTCCCATGAAAATGAGATGTTTTATCGTGGTATGATTAGCCTTTTTTTGTATCGTTGGGGGGGGGGGACCTTTAAAATGTACCCTGCTCCTTGGGAGAAGGGGATACTGGGTTATGTGGGATATTTTTGAGTGGAGATAGCTAGGAGGCTGGAGATTGATTAGCCTGCTAGCCTATGTCAATCTCTCGCCTCCTAGCTATCTCCACTCATAAACATCACCCCATCGCGACGTGAAAGAACAAACAAACAAACACACATTCGCATTTATAATGTTGATTTAGATAGTGTTTTGTTTTTTTTTATTTGAATGGAGTAGCAGACGAGCATGCAGGTCACGTGGTGTTAAGTGGTCGCTGCAGCCCATATACATCTACATACAAACTCAAGCAAGCATAGGTAAGTCTTGTCTGAGGTCGTATGGAGTTGCGCTGCTACTCCGGAGGCTGGCGGTCGCGTCATGTAAGTGTGGCCGGCAACTGCACCTTTCTAACGCAACAACACACACTTGTAACTGACAACACTAAGAAGTGACCGTATTTCGTACCATTATGCAAGTGTTGTAATACAAATGGTACAAATATAGTTTAAGGCATCTTGTGTTGGCATGCGGTTGTGGTAAAGTTGAAACCAGAATACGTATACCGTCCTCCTCAGGTGTTAGTTAACTATTTATCTCAACACAATGTGGGTTTATTGTTACGTGAGTGAATTGTACGTACTCTACATTTTATTAGCAGTAGTATCCGAGTGAAAACTTCGCAAGAATTTCTTAAGTAGGTACAAAACAAGTCCATTCATTCGGTATGCGAATTCGGTATTGGATTTCTGTACTGAAATTAAATTGTATACGCTTATTCGATCTGAATGTTTAAGATTGAGTAACAATATTACGAAAATATGATTTTAATAAATTCTGGACTGCCGAGTACATACCATATTGTTGTCCTGCAATTTACTATCACGTTCCTACATTTTATATTTGTGGATGTATAGGAATACAGATTGAATTGAAGAAAACAGCAGGAGATCGCTGAAATTAGACTAAGCAGGAATGGACGAGTTGGCGAACATTACAGGAAGCATATACGAGCAGGTATATCCAGCCGTGGATCTATGGAAAATGATACTGATACCTTTTGATATAACGTACCTTTGACGTTGAATTTTATCACATTTTATTGAAGTGAAAACTTCTTTAGCGGCGTTGAGCACTTTTTGTGGGATGGGTAAAAACTGTGAAACTCGCGCGAGGTCACGTGTACTGATCGAAAATTTCGTAAGATAGTAAAGGAGACGAGGAAGATCGACCTTCACCGATCTGATAATTCGATGAGACATATTTTTTACCAAATATAATTTATAAACATATATGCCTATGATAACTTGACTATCGAAAAGTGATCATAGCTATTTTTAATTTAATTAATTTTAATCAGTTTTCTTTCATATCACCTTCACTCTTGTAACAACCGAACGAGTGAATATCTTCACCGGCTCTTAGACCAAGATGGAGGGGTGACTGACAGCTGATGACGGCTCATCTGACGGCTGTCTATACTTTTTTTTCTTCAATTATGGCATTGCAAACTCTGCATATTGCCAGCGTCAAGTATAATTTTATCTTAAAATTCGTTTATATCAAGTATTTAAAATATGGACATTGAACAAAGTGCATCTATTAATGAAAAAAGTGACGAAGAAATAGTGAAAGAAAATGAGAGAGTACTTTGTAAAAATACTAGATAGAAATTAATAGGAACTGATAAATTCAAGCAATTCGTGCGGAATTATTCCCTAACGATTCCAAGACATCAAAAATGCACAACGTTAATGTTTTCACTTCTGCCGGCACTCCCGGAGTGCAACCCATTTTCTTTTTTTTATCGGGGGGAGGGGGGGAGCTCCAAACGGAATCCGGCACCTTGGGAGATGATACCGGGTTATGAGGGATTATACCGCACTAAAATCCCCTCGGTGGCCTGCCTCTGCGCTTGGGGAGGACTCCGGAATTTCCAGTGGAACGCACCGGTGCTCTCCACGGCGGTATGCTGCCACGCACACACTCTATTCTTAATCCCGAAGATACGGGGACTATCACCTTTGAGCCTGTGTTTTGGAGCAACTTGACGGTAAAACATAAAAGACTGCTCATATAAGGTTTTTGTTTATTTGTTTCGCTAGGAACCCTAAAAGCATTTTCTGAACTAGCTACAATACTCGATTTAAATTTTTTTTAAATAAAAACATCTCAAGGCGGGACCAGGAACAAAACTGGAACATCGTTTCCTTCGATTCAAAAGTAAAAAAAATAAGCTTGGTATCATTATTATTCCTCATAAATATCAGCGAGTGGGATTTTTAAATTGACACTAGTATGACGAATATGTATGACTGATTTCCCCATCGGCCAATTTATTGATGATCGGATAGGAAACGATAGTTACATATTTCTTTCGGGATGACATATCGAATGACATTATTTCGAAGGCGTAAGGGTCAAAATTGCCTGACTGACATGTCATCATGATACCGTGAAATATAGCATTGTACCGGAAATAACAGACCTCAGCAACGTTGCAAATTGAATAAAATTAAATGTATTCAATTATTTTTTGTAGGTTTATATTTCAGCTTTTGAAAATCTGACGTGTTTTACAATATGCCATAATATTGTTGTTCGTGCTTAAGAAATGACCATCAGATCTGGAGAAACCGTAATGACCTGACCACAGACAAAACTTGAGTTTTCTTTGGCTGCCTTTTTGCGTCCCACTGCTGGGCAAGGGTCTCTCACCCTTATTGGGGAGGCCTGGAGGTTACTCCACCACGCTGTTCCAATGCGGGTTGGTGGAAATGCTGGGTAGTGGCCAACCCGTTGTCGGATGTTTTCGAACCGCCCATAAGGCCTCCGACAAAGTTTAAACGACTGTTATCTATCGACAACAACCGGGACCGACGGCTTAACGTAACCTCCGAAGCACAGAAACGCGCATGAAATTTTTTGCCATTAGCGGTCACCTATCTCACACTGGACCGCGCCCGTTTGGCTTAGCTGCATAGACCACTTGCATTCTACGCTAGCTGCCGAGCCATGCGCGCTTCGAGATTTCTTTATACAGATGAAGGTGGGTAGGTACTGTAAAACAGTATTGTCCACTGAATGTGTCGAGGCTTGCTCGATTGCTTATAGAAATTTAAACACAAGCGGTCACCCTTTCAACGCGACTTCGCCTGACATTGCGTATTTGCATTTATCACCTGCATTCTGCATTCCACAGAAGCCTCCAAGCTATGCCCTCTTTCATCGTATATTAAACTAGCTGTGCCCCGCGGTTTCACCCGCGTTAGAGAGTATCATTAGCATAAAGTGAAGTCCCTTCTGAAGTGCCGTGGACCGGCTTTTTTGTACGTGTACGTGTGTAGATTTTTTCCTACTTACTTGACACTTATCGTCATATTTTGGACAATTCACACAATATCTTCATTAATTGTAGCCTATGTGTTATTCTGATGTATAAGTTGTAAAAGTTGTATTATTGTAAAGTTTTTTTTAATCCATTCAGTAGTTTTTACGTGAAAGAGGAACAAACATCCATACTTACAAACTTTTGCGTTTATAATATTAGTAGGATTTTCCAGATCATTTGAGAAGTTTGTGGAACTTTCTCGAACGTTCTCAATAAAATTAAAATTAAAATAGTTTGCTAGATCATCCCAGAAATTTTGAGATCCACCCAGAAGTCCTTATTGGTTAGAAAAGTCTAGATAATTTTATTTCAGATTTTTCCACCCACTTCCCACCCACCGCGATCAAACTCCCTTACTATCATCTACATACTAAGGGGTATTTACCACCCTAACGGGAAGTTGATTGGAGTTAATGATAATAGAGAAAACCGTGTCTTTACGTACAAAGAAACCCCTTTACTTTATATATATATATTAAGATTAAATTAAAACCTGTGATTATTTCGTAGTGTATATTAATTAATTTTATGTTAATGATTATTTTTTTTACTTAATGAAGATAAATTCGCGGGGTAGGTACCGTTAGTTTTGCACTAAATACATTTTATTTATTCGCACAGTGCTATAATATATCAAATCATCATTTAATATAACTTATTACAGAATTACTTTAGAACCGTTTCCTATATAGAATTTATTTTACCAAACGTTTACAATAATCCCAGTACATTGAATACTTTCAAATTTACACAGTGTTCGCGCCAATTAAGTCATTTCACCTCCCTCCCCTTCACCCTCCCTCTCTTCCCCGCAAGCGCACTATTACATAATATGGATCAGGAAGATCTATCAACTCAGTCTGCCTTCGTCCCGCCGCCGACGCGCACGCCGCCGACGCGTATGCAAGTCCTCTAGTGACAACCGCACCGCAAGCCACCTAACACGTGGTCATCAGACTCGCTGCATCGCCGCCATCACCGCTCCCCTGGGATACACCAAGTAAGTGCGCTCCCTTTATCAATCCTTCTCGTTTTCCACATTTAATTCAAACCGCAACATACAGTCCACAATTCCTACACCCGCAGTGGGGGACCACCCTCATTCCCCCCTTTCTCCAACAATATCTGGTCCTTGTCGGTCCGGATTCCCTCCAACAATTTTTTGGTCCAGTCGAGCCGGATTTCGAGCCAATAGTTTGGTCACATCACCCGGGTTAATTATTTAATCTCATAAATACGCATACATATGTATTTCATGTAATATATTATAAGTGCCTATTCATATTTATTTTTGCAAATAAGTATTATATCTACGATTATTTTATATCCCGCATATTAATAACGCACCGCTCACGTAGGTATATTATTCTTTTTGCAAAACACACCGCACCATCCGCTATTTATTTTTGCAAATAAGTATTATATCTACGATTATTTTATATCCCGCATATTAATAACGCACCGCTCACGTAGGTATATTATTATTTTTGCAACGCACCGCACCATTCGCACCATTATTTACCTATATTTGTAATCGAAATTACACCTCATAGGTACGCATTCTAGTTTTCATTAATTGAAGTCCGCCATATTTGTGGTTGCCGGAGCCGACGCGACCGGCGATCGTTGTTTCGCTAGTAACTACCTACGTATTCATTCATTACGCCATACATAATTTTTATAATCTTAACTGTTTTAACTGATTTATCTTGTTCACGACAAAATGTCTACTAAAGGCAAAATTGAATCTGAAACGCTTTCAAATGACGAAATTAGATTGAAAATATTAATTGCAAAACGAAATTCTATTTACGAACGTTTACAACAAATTTATGATTTATCTATAAGTGCATTAAGTTCGTCAGACGAACAGGACACATTTCTTGACACGGCATCTGACCTTGAATACTTGCGTACTGAGTTCAAGGACACGTTAGAATCTTATAATGTTACAAATTTAAAATTAAATCCAAACGCGCAAGTCGATTTCGGATCGTGGAAATCTTTTCATGATCTATATAGTCGTATTAAAAGTCAAGTGTCCAAATTAAACGCTCCATCTTCATCTTCAAGTAAATCACAGAATAGTTTACCTACAAAAATTATACCATCGCTTCCGCCCATAGAATTACTTTCTTTTAATGGTGACATACGACACTGGTCTATGTTCTACCAACAATTTAAAACATTAGTTCATGATAATCAGCAATTAACAGATGCTGAACGCGTTTATTATCTTGTTAGTAAACTTAGTGATAAGGCTTTATCAATCTGTTCAGGCTTAATGCCTACCGCTGAAAACTATTCTGTGATATGGAACGCGCTGATACGTAGGTACAACGACGAGCGTGCGCTCGCGACTACCTACGTCAGTCAGCTGTTAGAACTGAAGAACGTAAACACTAACACATCCGCTGGTTATCAAATATTTATGGATAAATTTGATGCTTCTATTAACGCTCTTAAGCAACTTAATGTTGATGACATATCTTGACTTCAGCGACTTGTGAGGCTTCTGCTCGACTCACTGAGGTTGCTGTGCAGCATTGTGTGTGCCTTGCCGCAACTCAATGTGCACTACCGCTCATATTGTATAATATGAGTTAAACTTTCGGTAATTATTTACTTAATAAAATTGCACTAGATTTTGAATATAAGTGGACTTTAAAAAGCGTGGGAGACGGATGTTAGATGAAGTTTAGTTTGACCCAACTGTAGGACCCAACACCACTATATAACATTTTGATACATGCAGTGATGGCCGAGCGATAAAGACTACAGTATCTGACAAGGAAACATCGAGATCGAACCCTGGCTGACATTGTTTTTTAAGTGCGTATTGTGAGAAATATTGTGACATTAAAGACAGAATTATTACACAGTAAACACCAATTGTGATTTGAGAACATTTACAGCAATTCAATTTCGCCGCAACTGGTGAATGTGGATAAATCAGTTTAAATATTGCAAAATAATGTTACTCGTAAGCTCTTCCTTTTTTTCAACCTTTTTTTTATGTCCCACTGCTGGGCACAGGTCTCCTTCTCACAACTGAGAGGGATTTAGGCTGGCCAAGTTCGGATTGGTGGACGTCATGCTTTCGAGAAATTATGAATTTCTCTCAGGCATGCACGGTGATGGAGAACATCGTAATTAATTAAATATCACGATATTTTCCATCACCGTGGAGCAGCGATAAAAACGCACATTACAAATTTCTTTGTCAGAGGTGCGCGCCGAGGATTTGAACCCGGGATCGGTCGCGTCCAAAACCGCGGTTTTTTACCACTCGGCCATCGTTGCTCAAATCCTTCCTAATATTATAAATTCGAAAGTAACTCTGTCTGTCTGTCTTTCTGTCTGTCTGTCTGTCTGCTATGCTTAAACTATTGGACCAATTTTAATGAAATTACAGATACAGTGGACCTTGGGAAAGGAAGGATGGTTTTTATCTTAGGGGAACCTATAAAACGGGTCCACGCGGGCAAAGCCGCTGGCGAAAGTCTAGTTAGGTAGGTAATAATGGTATATTGTAATAACATCACTTAAAAAGCAGACCAGACTAACAGGCGACTATAAGCATCTAGAGTAGCGATACAACGGCATGTGACTTCAGACCAGAGTTATGCCTGAAGTTTAGGTCCATAGCCTGCACCGACTACCTAATATCACGTGGCTTGCATTTATGTGTGTCTGCTACTTTGCCAGTGTGGTAACTATGGCCAGAATCTCTCAATTGCCAAAGGAGACCTATTTCGCTACATTAATTGGTATGCCGTGCTATCGGCGCTCTCCTTAAAACTTATCCAGATTTTGACATATTTGCGGATTCATGGCAGAAAGTATGTATTAATGGTGTGTCTGAGACACACTGAAAGTTAATATTACTTATTTTTTGTGACATTGGTAATCAATTTATTTTATTGACAATCTTTCTTGACCATTACATGCGTATTTAATATAATTTGATCATTTGATTATCTATTAATAGTTAGTTATTATAGTGTTGAGAAGTATAACTGGTGTATAACCGTTCTTCTTAACAATAAATATAAGTAAAATATAAAAAATATAAATAAATATTAAAATTTGTTCTAAATATTGTATTATTAGCTAGAATACGATATGAGACTCTCTAAACATCTTTTTATATGGTAACTCTACGCACATGAAAAATAAATCTATTAAAGAAATTGGAACGAAACGGCTGGAAGTTATGCTGGAAGTTGGGTATGGGTAATAAAGTATACGACATTTGAAAATAAAATGTTATAGCGAACAAAAAAGTTCCATAACTTTTGTGTTCCCTACCGTTCAGTACGCTTAGAAAAATATGACTCATTTACATAATAAGTTTTTTGTTCAAGTTTTAAGTAAGTACTGAAAATGTATAATCGCAAAGTAGGATCATGATTGGATTCTTTGGTAACTTTAAAACCATAATATTTTTAATTCGGATGTCACTTTAGTAGTTTTTAGGACAGTAGAATTTAGTGTTCTGATTTTAATTTTTGTCTGACTAACATCTACAGGTTAATTAATATCAAACAGAAAGAAAATTATTTACAATGTAGATATATAAAAAATAACTAAATACAAGTTAATAACTTATATTAAATTATAAATATTACACATTAATAATTAATGTATAAAACTTAGTAATGTAAAATCTTCATCCAGATTACTTCCATGTGGAAGAGTACCCAGAACAATGGCAAAGTTACCTCGTTGAATGGCCAAGCATATTCTGTGGCCGAGGTAACCAGCCCTCTGGTCACCCGTAACCTGGACTAACCGATTGGATAGATGCTTGACAAAAGTTTTGGCATCTGAATATAGTTCCTATAGTTTCCACGCCAAAAGGCAGAAATGTGTAGTCTTTAACAAGAAATACATATAGGTACGAGTAATACATATTGTAATTGATATATTGTGAAAATATATCAAGCAAAATTATTCATAGAGCAGTTTCATAAGACTTCAGAATAATTTGCCATAACTCTTAAACTTAAACCAATTTTATATCATTAAAAGATGTCATGAAAATTGAAGCCTACATATTTGTCAAAACGGCATGGTCTGGTCGACAGTCAGAGAAAAAATATTTTTCGCAATTTGTGTGGACAAAACAAAGAATTGGCGTATAAAAATTGACGCTACAAATTTCAGACGGTGTTTCCGTACCGTTTTCTGTGTGGAAACTGGAACCATGTCCTAGTTAAGTGAACAATATCCTAGCGGTACGACCAAAAATTGACGCTTAACAGATTGGTTTCCCAAAAAACATATTCTGAATTGTGGATCTCGGTCGTTCCGGAAAAATGGCCGGTCGGAATGAATTAAATGAAAACAATGCCCGGGCTTGAAAAAAGATAAAAAGATTTTAAAACAAAATTGATTCGAGGCGTAGATAATACAGTTCCTGGTATCGTTCCGTAGCATACAAATTGCATTGATTTAATAGAATTAAAGATAATGTAAATTGCAATATTCTCGTAGTTTATGGTAATAAAAAAATATAATATGATGTTCTCTTTAAGTTGGTTGTAGGGAGTTGGTGTATGTTAAGTATTTGAAGTGACAGTCAAGCCACGATTCAGTTGTGCTGCTACTATAGAGGTTCTAGAGAGAGAATAATATATTACTACATAAATATTGACCCATCAGCGCCGACGGTCAGTGTGACTCTAAAACCAGCCCTAAAACCATAAGAATAAATAATACATGTAAGGTAAGTTAAAAGAAAGACGCTTACATCAAACCTCAAAAGAGTAATTAATATAAGGTGATGATTTTGTGGTTACGATATATAAAGTTCAGTAAAGCATGGTTTACGAAAAACTGAATCACACACTATATTTTGCCGGTAAAAGGCGGCGGCAGTCGTCGGGAACAAACATAAAGTGCGTTGTAGGGACATAATTCGCGCAGAAAGCACTTTTAAATCCAGCAAAGGCACTGAGCAGGACTGCGCGGTACATAAAGTAGATGCCGGCGAGTTATAGTTTAGAGACCCGTTTGCAGCAGTCGGAAAGAAATGTAGCCCAATGGAGGATAGGCCAGTCGGTAGATTTCGCAAAAACACGTCGACTTTTCTAAGTTTTGGAAATATTTTTTCGAGTGTTAGAAATTCTAACATTGTAACTGCAAGTTCTGTCCTTTCTATAATTGGTGACTTTATTGCTTTTAATACTTTTACCGCATTTAATACTTTTACCATATATGATGTGCTCATAGATGAAGGTCATATATACGAGTAAACGACACGATAGTTTTTCAAAAATGCTGCATCACTTATACGCCTTACAATAAATACATTTCTATAATTGTTTATTGTTTCAATACTTTTCCTATATTTACTGCAATATTTATCGCATTATTTGATAGGTTGAGACAAATTTATTGACGTAACAGAATAGGCATGCTTTTGTGAACTGATAAAATGACGAATGAAAAAAGACGAAACAATGAAAACGCCAAACAACGTATATGACTATTCTCTTTCTGAACACTCTCTACGTACAAAGGCTAATAATCTTGTTCGTGATAATCTTGCAAAAGTATCTAACTTGACTTTTAACAATGTTCGATTTTATCACAATTACTTCCTTCAGAACAAAATTGCTAGCTCAGCTACCACCGTGACCACAAATCGGTTGTAACTTGATATATAGTAATCGGTTCTTCTAGTCAATGTTACAAATCCAATTGCGATAGCTATCGTTTTCCTATTCAAACGTAGGAAGTAGGAACTAGTTTGGTTACCCGCTTGCATGTACGTTAGGATTAAGCATTTAGCTACATCTTGTAACCTTTTTGTGATAAATCTTTCAGAGAACATTTATTTAAATAAATAATGTAGTTTAAAAAATTAAAAAACACGCTTTTGTGAAAATACGAACTAAAAAGTAAAAAAATAAGAAGAAAATGTATTTTACTGTAAAAAAAGCGTGGGGTGCATGGTGTCAATAGTACTAATCTTAAAAACCACCCCACGCTTTTTTACAGTAAAATACATTTTCTTCTTACTTTTTACTTTTTAGTTCGTATTTTCACAAAAGCGTGTTTTTTAGTTTTTTAAACTACATTATTTATTTTTAATTTTTTTGTTGGATTTTTATTCTCATATTATTGAATTGTCATTGGCCCTTGACCCCTGTGAATTTTTTTAAGTTAATCAGACGCTTAGACGTGATAAAAATATAAAACTTTATATTTGTTTCATTAAGTACCTTAAGCCACGAACTTATCAGCCGCTCCTCGTATATTTTTTTTTATTCTGATGATCCTAGTTAGGACTGTGATATAAAGTTATGACATTATTGTATTGTTATCGGCCCTTGACCCCTGTGCAAATTTTCAAGTTAATCAGACACCTAAAAGTAAGTGAAAATGAAGTTAAAAGATTCCGTTACATACATACTTACATACAGGTCAAGTTAATAAAAGCGTGTTAAAAAGGAAACAACGCAGTGGTCCCATTGAGAGTTGAATTTTCGTCTTTTTGCTTGAATAAATAAAATTATCTCATGTGAAAATATAGCTTCATTGGACATGTCACGTTTTAAAGTGATTTTCTCCAACTCATAATTTTGTTTACGTTTTACATTCAGCTTTCACCTTTGGATCACAGAAAAGCTACAGACTGACGAACAGACAATGAATGAATCCTAATGATTTAATCCGGATAAGTTAAACTTGCAAACATGTTCTTCTGACTTTACGATTATATTAGACATAGGGCCTCGTTCACCAACTCCAAGTAAAGTGTTGATTCCAAGTAAAGTTGTCCCAAGTAAAGTTTATTGGCAAGTAAAAGCTATGAGTACGGGTCAATTTATGATATGATTAGTGTTTCTCGAACATAGTGAAATTGAAATTGAAGTTACTGGTGACTTTAACCGACCATTGGCGTACTTGCCACTTTACTTGAATGTGGTGAAAGAGGCCCTTACTGTATTAATTAACTGGTTAAATTTAAAGAACAAAATAGCAGCAAGTTTCCTATGTTTTTGTGTTACACCGTTGACTTTATAAATCTGCGTTCTAATCGTATCGGGCAGCGCGACCGCAACTCGATTACGACTCGACTGTACACTGTAATCGATTCTACCGCACAGTCTCACAAATCCGATTGCGACGGCTATCAGCTTGCTTTCTACGTTTGAATTTGTTCGGTTACACGCTTACAAGATCTCGGGCTATGATATTCAGATTTAGCTTTAGTCGGTCGCTCGACGCAATTTGAAATCGGCGAATGGGTTAGATCTTCAGATCGTATGTAACGTACTGTTATAATAATGTTTGAAATGCAACGTTAAGGTAATAGTGTCTGATTAGATTTAGATAGAGCAAAGTAAGAGAGTAATTTTCTACAAAGCTAGCTCCTATACGGAACTGTCATAAATAAGGAATGTATTATAATGCTCACTCAAACAAAAATTGGAAGAGTTTATTTCCCCATCTGATAATGACTTTCAAATGCAAATTGAAATAGCTGTATTTTTTTAAATTGTATTAATCATTTATTTCAAAATCTGAAATACTACTTAATTACATGTAAGAAGATCTCTGTATACCTATATAAGATTCACCTGTATATGGAAAGATCAATGCACAATACAAGAGCTTCCATAGGGAAAGACGCAATTTTCTTCCACTCTTAATATTTGACAGGAACCCATCGCAATTGACGCGCTTAAAGATAAATAACACTACGCACATCGAAGCGACGTTGACAACCGTGAAAATGAAATGTCTCGATTGCCGACTATAAAGATTTTAGGGGCGTTTCATGGCTCCCAGTGGCAACATAAAACTGTTCAACTATGCGACCTGAAAAGCTTACAAAAAGCTGTGGACTAAATTATATGGAAATGTTATAGTAAACAAAAACGACCATTCTTAATGTTCTTTTAGGGGCTCTTATCGTTTGAAGGATTTAGGCTTGGGTTCCTTCGATGGCTAAGTGTGAATTGTAAAAATGGTTTCATTACCATGCTTTCCAAAGCAAGTGATGGAGTACGCACAATCATGATTTAAAGGAGGTGTGTAGCCTCCTGGTCAATTTTCCTCAGTATGATTCAAGCATGTGCGCTTGTGTATGATGTGCTCATAGATGAAGGTCATATATAAAGGACACGATAGTTTTTTGAAAATGCTACTTCACTTCTGCGCCTGACAATACATAAGAAGTTCTGTACACATTTCTTTTTAGGCACCTAGGTACGCGTGGACTATGGTATTAGGCATTGCATGATGTTATATAGCCTTCTTTGATAAATTGACCATCCAACACATAAATAATTTTTCAATTGGAACCAGTACTTCCCTTTCTTTGATTTCCCCCTTTTTGCAACATTTTTCACTGATGCTTCTTCTCCTATTGACCGTAGCGTAATGTTATATAGCCTAAAGTCATCTTCGATAAATGGACTATCCAACACAAAAATATTTTTTCAATTCGAACCAGTATTGCCTGAGATTAGCGCGTTCAAATAAACAAACAAATTCTTCAGCTTTGTAATAATATTAGTATTAGTATAGATTCGTAGCAAATGGCTACGTCGTAGACGAAATATGCTTTACCATCTAATTTTTTTACTGCCGTTTTTAAAAAATAGACAAAGGTAAGTTCAAATAAACAAACAAATTCTTCAGCTTTGAAATATTATTAGTATTAGTATAGATTCGTAGCAAATGGCTACGTCGTAGACGAAATATGCTTTACCATCTTATTTATTTACTGCCGTTTTTAAAAAATAGACAAAGGTAAGTTCACACATATTTAAAATGTATTTTGTCTCATTTTAATACTATTGCTTAAGGAAGATAAAAAATATTTCAATTACAAGAGGCTTATTAGTTTTGTATGATAAAGATTTCCGAACAATTTTTCTTTTCATTTTTTCTTTTTTTTTCATTTTTTCAAATGAAAAAAAAACTTTCACCCATAAATTTTTTAAACGACAACAACGACACCTTTTATGGAACGTATTCTGCCGTTATTTAGGTTTTATTTTCTCCTTTATACTTACGCAATTTATTTTTTCGAGTAACGTGTCGGTTCACTGTCATTTTTCGAAATCCGTACCGTATTTTGGAAGACACAAAATCCAATATTGAAATCGTTAAATTCTTTAATTTTTCTGTATTGTTTTATATGACTATGCTTGACATACATGCGATAAACACTCGACATATTTTTGGGTTTCAACGACCAAAGATTTCAAGTTTATGAAATAGTTTTTTTAACATAATGGTTCGCTGATAAAACACAACACAAATAGTAATCAAGTGTTTTAATTAACCAAATAATGTTATGTATTTTCATTTGGAAGTATCTAGAATCTAGATCAACAATGATTTTAGATAAATTAGAACATCCATACAAATAAGATTAGCTATTCAGCGAGGTATAGGTATGGCTGCCACTATTCTGAGCACTCATCCTAATGGCAGCAATCTGGATGCTGCTTTTAATATAAATTACTTTTTAAATACATATTTTAGTTTTTGATTATTGTAACTACTTATTTTATTAATTTATTTTAGATAAAAATTTAGATTTTATTTTATTTATCTTAATTTTAGTATTGTTTTAGTGTTTAATTTTAAAAGTATGTATTGTTTTTTCCTTAAAAATAAAAATGTCTTTTAGAAATGTGTAACTAAGAAAATATTATGAATTTCAGTGAAAAAAAAAAGAAATTCGAATGTTAAGTACTTTCGTTTTATTTATGTCTAACTTTTTTGTTACAGGTACGTTCATTTAAGTACAGAGTTATCGTACATGCTGTGGTGTTCGGAACGGGACGGTAAGGACTCCTTTAACCATAAGGATAGCCATTAGGATACAAGTACTGACTTGTATTCTAATGGCTAATAATTGGAGTTTGTAAGGAACTTTTTTGAGGCTTACGATAAATAAATGATTTAGAAAAGTGTTGATGCAAACGTTTTCTGCCGTTAGTAGACGGTCGCCCTGACTGGAACGCGTACTAGTACATATATGTGTATACGACTCGTCGGAATGATAATGGCTGCAACTCTTTTTGCGTCCCACCACTGTGCTCTTCATTATTACACAGCTTCATTATTACAGCATTAGGCCTCTCCGGCCTGAAGCTTACTCAACCACGCTGCTCTATGTGGGTTGGTGGAGATGGGTTAGTTGTTGGCCACTAACGCTGTCGGATGTTTTCAACCTGTCCATAAGGCCTCCGATGAGATTGAAAGACTGTATTCTATCAATTGAAACCGGTAGAGACGGCTTAAGAGGAAACGGGGCTTCAGCCGAATAAGAAAAATAGGTATTTTGGAGTTACTATTGAAGCATTATCCAGGGAGAAAATAGGAGAATACATTTTTATGGGAATATGCCGGTAGCTTTTCCTCTTAACGTGCACTCCGAAGTACGCGATATCGCATGTTATTTTAGGTGCGTAGATCGCTTGCATTCTACGCCAGCCGCCGGGCCATGCACGCTTCTCGCGCTCTTTGGAACTACCACTGCTTTAAAGTAATAGCCTGCTCCATACAAACAAATTACACATAAACTTTTCCAATATTTATAAAAGCTTTGCACTACAAAAATCTGATTGATGGTGTTCTCATTATTATAACGAGCGTTGATGCGTCAACTGCGAGATATCGTAATAATTGCTAGACAGTTGGTGATACTGGTATAATAACTTACTTTTTAGGTTCTGCAGTTAAAATATATTTGGCGCTTTATAAGTTGTATCGTTTCCATTTTTAGTAATTTAATTATTTTAGTAATTTAGTATACTACTAATAGTAGTAGTTCATATTGTAATGTAATTCGATTTTCTCATTACATTACAATATGAAACAGCATGTTGTAACAAACAAATATCGATACTCGTAGTATGGAACGAAATATTTGATTTGATTATTATAATTTGCTATTATATTGACAAAAGGGGAACTTTCATGATTTATTTATTACTAGTGGACCCCGCAGACGTTGTCCTGCCTTAAAAGTAAGAAAAGAGGATTTTTTTTCTTATTATCTTAAAGAGACTTCATGTTACTATCAAACAAAAATATAAAACAAATAATGACATACGAACTGTCCAGTTATTCTGACTGTGTCAAAGTTTAGAACGACACGGCACGAAATACAAAACGTTTGACAGGCAGGAACAATTTATATGGGAAAACTAAACAAGTAAAAAAGTAATTAAAAACATTTCCAGTGGCCCAAATTGTGAATCTAAACCATCCTCGAATCCATTTGAATACACACAAAAAAAATCATTAAAATCTGTCCAGCCGTTAAGGAGGAGTTCAGTGACATACACACTCACACAAGAATTATATATATTAAGATTTCAATCGATCCTATTTGGCATAGTTATCAAGTCTTCTTATAGGATCACATCGATTGGAGCACCCCGAAATACAGAAATATGAGCCAAAGGTAAACCTCACCGCGTAGCGTTGAAAACATCGTGAGTATGACGCGACAGACAGGCGACAGATATGACGTTACCGTTAGAGAATTTTGCAGTTTTAACTGTTAAAAACTGCGTTTAAGTATATATTGTCATTTTTTTAAAGTTATAAGGATTCTGAAAAAATATTTAAAACGTAACTAAAATTTTAATTTTTCACATTTCTATATTTCCTAGATTTATCGAAAAAAAACTTTTTCTTGTCATTATTACTTACCTGCTTTTTAAAAAAAATCAATTTTCTCATTATTATTTGCAATTTTCCAATTGAAATATATAAATTTCCCAATAGGGATATCCATATTCCCAATTGGGAATATATTCCCAATAGGTAGTTGTAGGAGCAAGATATTTTGAAGAGTTAGGAGGTGATAGTTTATTGCAGGCTTAAGAAGACTTAAGATGGGCTAATAATAATAGTAAGATTTCTCCTAAAGCATCAATTACTAGTAGCAATACTTCATAATGATGGATTGCTATCAATGTGATAGCCATTAGGATAACAAGCAGCAAATTCCCCTCATATCGGATCTCCTCTAGACTTATATTTACCTGATTATTGTAACCTCAATTACAAATTATAGCGTTCATGATACGTTATATACCTTTTTTGTGTCGCTAGGGAAATCTTCAAAAGGTACCCGGCACCTTGGGACAGTGGATACCGTGTTATGTGGGCTTTCTTACAGCACTAAAACCCCCTCGGTGATCTGCTTCTGCGCTTAGGGAGGTACTCCGGCATCTCCGTTGGCCTCACCGCCCGCAACCCTGGAAGCCCCATTTTAGTCCTCTCTTACGATCAGACAGGGGATACCATAGCTCTATTCTTAATCCCGAAGCTACGGTAAGGTGCACTACAGATTCTGAGAAAAGGCTTACACATCGTCAATACGTCAATAAAGACCAGGATGTTTTATAGCCTTGATGCTACTAAGCGGGCGGACGATTGATTGTCAATGACTTTAGATGCACTTAGACTTCTAAAGACTGAGAGAATGTAGAGGTCCTTGCTCTTACAATTATTGCGGGATACAAGCGAGAGCTTAAGACTTACGATACCGCTTACTATAAATGGAGTTTAACAGTTCCAAAATGATACCTACCGTATTGTAACTGAAAGACCAGCGAAGATTTCCCAGTGCCGAGGCGTGTGCCTTTGCATTATCTGTCAAATTGTTTTTTACGTTAACTTATACTAACGTGTTTTGTTGCTCGACGCCAACGTTTGAAGCGATAAGCTAATCTTTCAGCGTGTGGCTCAGTACAGGAGTGAGACGTGGAAATTCACAAAATACATCTGGAATGAGCTTGACATTATATTTTTTTATGTAATCAATATTGAAACACCTGTATTGAAGTCCAAATCAACAGCCAGATCAAAAAGTGGAATTAGAATTGAAATGACTACACTCTCTGAAGGATTCAAACCACATTCCGAGGCAAGCTCTAACTTGAAATCCTCAAACAAAGCCATACCGTGTCACCTCGAGTGAAATTAAATGCGAAACTTAGGACCTACCGGCATATGGACGCCTTCCGCTCCATCTCGGGGGTATAAAAACAAAAATAGTGCGGATCGTGGCCCTTCAGTAAACAATAAGCAAAAGTAGTAAAACGAACAGCGTATTTAAGTCGCTAGATGGAGCTATCATCGCCATTACTGTTAAAAGGTATGATCCGTCATCTGTTCTGGATCACTTCGCCCGAATTGAGGATAATCGTAGGCCGTTAATTTAACGAGCCGTACAAACGATTGTATCTAAGAGCAAAATTACCGAAGATGGCTGCTATTATAACGTTAAGATTAGACTTTATAAGAAATGAATGTATTCAAAAAGATAGAGTAGAAAAAAATGTGAGCAATAGAGTAAATTTAGACAAAGTCAAACGTAGAAAACTTTGTTAATTCGACGGTGATGAACATTAGTGCATTTTTTTTTTGTAATTTTGTTCTCCTGTATCCACTTACATGAGGCCTATGCACTGCAATAGATTCTTTGAGGCTGATGGATAAGTGGAAGAATATTAAAATACATAGATTTGATTTTTAATGTATACTTTTTAAGTTATCGAAAGAGAAACCTTCAAAACGTACCAGATACTTTTGGGACAGATATCAAGAATGTGGGACATGAAAAGGTAATCTTTTCTACTTTAAGCAGGTTCAGCCCGATTAGTGTACAGGATACCAGTATACCCTATAGAATACGCCGATACACTTCTTGAGTAACTTCTAATACAAACCCATTTCAGTAATAATCCTCCAAGGCAACCTCATCCTCGAGATGGACTCTCGCCAGCCACAACTCCAAAATCTCCGTACTACAGGCAAAGGCATATAGGATACTAGCCTTACTCCAGTGGCTACGTCCGCGATGATACGTTTTATAGGTTCTCGTAGGATGAAAACCATCTTATGTACTTTCCCAAGGTCCACTCTCTCTGTGTTCCAAATTTTATTAAAATTAGTTCAGTACGTAGTTTATGCGGGAAAGCGTTACAAACAGACAGACAGATTTACTTTCGAATTTATATTATAAGTATAGACTATATTATAACCATTGCTGATACAGGATCTGCAAACAACTACAGCAGATTAAAGTAAAATTTACGGAATACAGAAGAATGTAAACTAATTGATAAATTATTGTTAAGTTTTTAAATAATGCCTGGCTACACATATTACATTACTTAATTCTTTTTCTACTTTCGTCGGTCGTTTACTATACGTGGCTGGTTAAGAAATCTACATAAAAGTTCGAGTTAAAGGACTGAAAGGTCTCATAAGGTCACAGATAACAAAGAAGCATTACAATCGCAATCAAAGGATTTTTCCTAACCTTTCTGGATCAGATAGAGGGAACTGTCGGGGACACGACGGCTGACATAGAGCGTTTAAGGAACAGAACTGTTGCCTCGTAAGTTTTTTTTTTCTTAGAAGAAATTTTAACTAATTTAAATAGAATAAGAATAATTGTGTATGATGTTTTAACTTTTAGTAGCCCTACACTTTGAAAGCTGAAATCTGAACTATAACCTGATTAAAAATACTTGTTGTACGGGAGAAGTAAGCCTTATAAATTATTTTTATACGTTTCACACTCTGCCCCATAGTATAGCAGATATACCCTATGTCGTGAGTACCATGGACACACACAGAGTCAGAAACACAAACACTCAGACCGAGAACAGAGATTTTAAATCTTTCAAATGTTTGCTTCGCTGGAAATCAAACCCGGGACCCTTCGATTGTCAGTTCGGCATGGGAATTATTGCGCCGGGTCGTATTGTTAAAAAGTATAAATTTTCCTCAACTTAAGCTTAACTGTATTAGAAAGTAGTACATTCACAATTTTTGATGATTTCTATTAAAGAAATAAATGTTAAAATTATTTGATTTGTACTGACTGCTCATGTACCAGCACTAGGATAAAGGTCTATGGTTCTATTGTGACAAAATCCGTGCCTCAAAACTCATAATAATAATTAATTTGATAACATGGTAGTTTCTAATTTATGCTATAAAGTACAAATACTTAATGATGAAGGAACTCAGTAAGGGATGGGAGTCGGGCATGCTTGGGCTTCCCGGAATTCATCGTGAGTATAGTTTTTCTTTTATTCTGTATTATGTTTATTGACGACCTGAGTAGTGCAATGGTTACCATGCCGGACAGCCAATCGGAAGCTCCCGGTTTCGATTTCCGGCGAAACAAAAATTTGAATGATGAGTTTAAATTTCTGTTCTCAGTCTGGGTGTGAGTGTTTCTGTCTTCGTACGTGTCCATGATACCCAAGACACAGTATATCTACCCTACTGTGGGGCACTGAGTGTGAAACGTTATTTTTTTATTTTATTTTATTCTATACTAAGATAGGATTCAAACTAGTGTAATTCTAAATTGATATTGCATGCCCAAATTGGCCAAATATGAGTGTAACTTTAGCCTATTTAAGAACCTCTGTACCATATTTCGCAATAAATAATGATTATTATTATGATTATGATAATTTTCGGCGCGTGAAAATTTCAAATCTCGCAATATTTTTACAATCGCAGCCCGAAAACACTATTAAATTTTCTGCGTATATTCTGGTCTATGGTGGCAGACGCCTTAATCAGTACGTCGATAGAGCGCCGATAAGGCACCATTAATGGAATTGCTTCAGCTGGCTCCTGCGACTCGCATACCTTTGAACACTACGCCAAAAGCAAAAAGGACTCTCTTACAATGGTATAAGATTCACTTTGTAACCGTTAGAAGTATGACAGTTTAAGTGAGGGAATGGATTATAAATTAAGTTTTTAACAAAAAAAATAGAACCGACTTCAAACGGTAAAAAATAAAATTGTTCAGTACCTACTTCTTCTTGCTTATTTTAATGACTCTTAAAACTATTTTTGGAGTCGGGCCCTTACTAAAATGTCGTACCATTCGTTCTAAATGGGCACCGACAGTACAGACAGTGGGACAGTACCTACTTCTTCTTGATTATGGTAAGGACTGTTAAAACTATATTGGAGTCGGTGCCCATTCAGAACGAAAGGTACACTATATTTACTAAGACAGGACATTTTACTAAGGGCCCGACTTCAAAAATAGTTTTAAGAGTCATTACCATAAGCAAGAAGAAGTAGGTACTGAACAATTTTATTTTTTACCGTTTGAAGTCGGTTCTATTTTTTTTGTTAAAAACTTAATTTATTTCACTCTTTTTAGTAATTTTAATAATTCTGCACATATGTATAAGTATAATTGGAATTTTTTTCAGTTAATTTCTAAACGTTAAAGAGATACCTTTTATAATCATGTTTATCTAATAGCCATCTTATACCCTGAAAGAATACTACTATAAGTCCACCTGAACGTATAAATTAATGAAAGAATTTGTTCTCAGCTCCTAACCGTTAAGGAGTTGTACCTTCAATCATCAGTTTAGCAACATGAGGTGATTATTCACGAGGACACAAATATTTGTATTATGTTAAAAAATATGACTAAAAGAATGTGTGTGCCTATTAAGTTTCAGTGTTTCCCTCGATTTCCCTAATATCACATCATCAGATTTTGCCATGTTGACAGTTGGACCACCTCAGAAATGTAAGATTTCCAACAAAAAACCATTTATTGAAAGAATTTGCTCTCAACTCCTAACCGTCATAGTACCTTCCATCATCAGCTCAGCAACATGATATGATGATAATTATACACAAATACCTGTTTTGCTTTAGGAAAAATATGATAATCATTTGTTGTGCTATAAAATTTGAATGTTCCCTTCGATTTCTCTGGGATACCATCATCAGACTTTGACTTGGTGATAGTTGGACTACCTCAGAAATGTAAGATTTCGAACAAAAAACCATTTATTGAAAGAATTTGCTCTCAACTCCTAACCTTCGTAGTACCTTCCATCATCAGCTCAGCAACATGCTATGATGATAATTATACAAAAATGCCTGTTTTGCTTTAGTAAAAATATGAAAATCATTTGTTGTGCTATAAAATTTGAATGTTCCCTTCGATTTCTCTGGGATCCCCTCATCAGACTTTGACTTGGTGACAGTTGGAACACCTCAGGAATGTAAGATTTGGAATAAAAAACTATTTATTGAAAGAATTTGCTTTCAACTCCTCACTGTTGCAGTACCTTCCATCATCAGCTCAGCAACATGAGATGATGATTACTATGCACAAATATCTCTTATGCTTCAGAAAGTATAAGAAAATCAATGTGTGTGCCTATAAAATTTGAGAGTTCCCCTCGATTTCCCTGGGATCCCATCATCAGATCCTGATTTGGTGACAATGGGACCACCTCGGGAGTATAAGCATATGAACAAAAAAAGAATTTTGAAAATCGGTCCACAAACGGCGGAGTAATCGGTGAACATATATAAAAAAAAAAAAATACATACAGCCGAATACAGTACCTCCTCCTTTTAGAAGTCGGTAAAAAGTGTTAGCTACAGTCGTTAGATATGAAGTCTACGTTTTTATATTTTAACCAACCTTGTCTACTAAAGTTAAAATTCGCGTGTTTTGCCTTGGAAATACGTACACATTTTTTATGACCATATAGCCTGATTCTCGGAAAAACGAAAGTGTATTATGTATAATAATTATTTTGATATTATGTACTTGTTATAGCCTATCCCGAATAAACGTTTATTTGTTTCGCATATGTTATTTTCCCTATCTCATTTTCCTTGTAATATTTCGTTACGGTTTTCTTATGTCACCGCCATCATCGTTCTGCTACTGCCCTATGGTTGCCTGCTAGAGAACGCTTTGAGCATTGAGTCCCTCTTCTGTTCTATACGTTTCATATGGTTCAAAAAGAGGTTAAAATAAATGTCTACTTGAAATCACTTTATAGATAACTAGCCTTCCGCCAGCGGCTTCGCCCGCGTGGACCCGTTTAATGGGTCCCCGCACGATAAAAAATTGCCTATGTGCTATTCCAGGCTTCATTGCTATATTAAAATCATAGGCGTTTAGCCAGTTGCTTCAGCCGCGTTGACCCTATTACCCGTTTTCACGTAGGAATGAAGCATTTTCCCGCGGTTAAAAGTAGCCTATGTTACTCAGGGTGAATGTAGCTTTCGAATGGTGAAAGAATTTTTGAAATCGGAACAGTAGTTTTTGAGTTTGTTCATTACAAACATTACATTAGTAAAGATATGAAACAAAAAGCGTTCAATGAAGTTTCTTGTAGTTTTCTCTTGGACTTTTCACAGTTTCGGCAGTTTAAAAAATTACCGTTCCTGTCACCTTTTTGAACGAAAAAATACTCTTTAAATTTCTAATAAACTTCATTACGGACTTATTTTATAAAAAATAAACATAAGATACATACATTCCTCATTTTTATTGAAACTAGGTTTTCTTCAATCAACTCCTATGGAATCTTAAAATTAAGATCGCTTATATTCTACATATCGTAAGCCCAAGGCATGTTTTCACGTTCATGCCATACGTAATATAACACGTAAATGAAATCCCAAACTCGTCCAAAGTATGTAGAGCTGTAATCACGAAATTAATTTAATTTGCGGTTCGGACCGCGCTGCGTGTTTCATATCAAAAACTAATCGGGTTTGCGCAAACAACATTGCGAACTGAAAATTTACTTTAAAGAGTTATTAGTAACAAAGTTTTACATTATTTGGCATAAAATCGACCCGTAAATGTTTCATTTGAAGACAAACCTAATTAGGCGCGGTCGCCATGACATTGGGGGGGGGGGGGTCACTAAGAAAAGGTGAGAAAGAGGTGTCCCAAATTGGCTTGTTTCGCTTTCCGTCTACGCATGACTGGTGGATTTTGGGGGGTCATATCCCATGCACTTCCCCCTGGGACCGCGCCTGAACCTAATAAGACAAATAAACGGGTGACTTCATTAAGTTTACTCTTTTAACTCCTTAACTCGATGCTTTTCTAGATTAATGCCAAAAAGGGTAGAATTTTCCATTGAGTGAGTATGAGTGTAAAATGTTATTTTTCACGTCCTATTGGTGGGTACGGGTCTCCCCATTATTAAAGAGGTCTGTAGCTTAATCCACCATGCTGCTCTAATGCGGGTTTCTAGATGAATTATCCATAATTATTTATAAAAAGCAACTAAAATTGAAATGTAAAATAAAAATTTAGCAGTTGTTGCTTAGCAACCGGATCAAAGTACTACAGTATTTCTTTAAAATGAGAAATCGCGAAGTCTGCTGTACAACTTTAAAATTATCTATTGTAATACTACAACAAAATCTTTAAGATCCCTTAAACAAGCCATTTCATTTGATATGACAAAAGATGCAATCACACCTTAATTCGAAATTTAGCAGATTAGAAAGTATAAACTTTCTTCTTTAACTCAATCGGTCCAATAAAAAGTTCTGGGTAACATACGTAAAAAATATAGTCGAATTGATAATCTCATTTTTAGGTCGGTTAAAAACTTAATCACCGCCATTAACTACATTTAGCTCTAGTTTTATTTGCCCAGAGCACTTTAATAAATTCCCCGTATGTACAACAAGATTAAAAGACAGTAAACGGATGTCCCAGCCTCGATAGAGCCTCAGCGGACGGATTACATTTGTCGTCACGAGACTATGAGAGATTAACACAACATTTCTATTATATGTGACGCGACACAGCGCAAAGGCTACCATATCCGACTGGCGTTCTGAGGGTCATTGGTTCAATTCCAAACTGATGAGTTTAAATTTGTTTTCTTGCGTGTTTATGTCGTTGTATGGTCATGGCACAAATAATTTTATAGTGGTGATACATAAAGCGTTATTATTATTAGCGTTTTAATTATATGTACTCCACAATAACATGTCTTTACATTGAAAACTTTACTTACGGGATAAGTACCACGATTCATATTATTTTCGAGCTCCTTAGACTTTTTAGGATGTGGATGGATGCTGCGATATTCCAGCTCATCTGTGATCATAGTGCATGTAACTCGAAATATCAAGATAAAGTTAGAGAATATGCTTGTCTACGCCATAGAGAATTCCACAAATTAATTTTCTCATCAAGAAATTGGGGGGGGTCACTTAGTAATATGGGGGAAAAGGTGTCCCTAATTGGCTTGCTTTGCGTTCCATCTACGAATGATTGATGGACCGCGCCTGAGAGGATCCTAGTGGGGCAATAGGTATGAAGCGTTATAATATGTATTATTGTTATTATACCACAAGAGCATATATATCTAGACGACCTTGACGACCCGTGTGGCGCAATGGTTACATGCCCATCAGAGGGTCCATGGTACCATTTCCGGCGAAGCAGAAATTTCAATGATGACTTTAAAGTTTCTGTTCCCGGGCTGGGTGTTTGTGTGTTTGTCCACGGCACAGAGATTTCTAGTGGGGCAATAAATATGAAGCGTTATAATATTATCGTTATTATTCCACAAGAGCATGTCTTGATGGGCAAGCTAAATTTTTCATTGTAAAGCCTTGCAACTTTTGGAGTGAAAACATTTTTAGCCGCGTTGGGCACTTTTTGCAAGGGGAAAATCTCATGGGTTCGCATCACCGACATGCTCATGACAGGCGCACGCGCAACGGCCCTGTGTTGTGCGCGTTAAACGCTTTGGGATGAGTGAAATCTCGTGCGTTCGCATCATCGACATGTTTATAGGAGTATATCTGTAGCTATACAGTTGACATATTGTAACATAGTGCTGCTCTTAAAGTGATTTTTAATATTACAATAAGTTGAAATTTCAAAATACTTTTAAGCTTTCACTTCTGTAGGCAGTCCTCATGACTGTGTCTGATTTTTTTTAGTGTGTGCAAATTACGGGACTTGGACTCCTTCCAAAAATTACAGGTTAGTTTCCCGCGAACGCTAATGTATTTGGGTTTTTGCAACAAAGTAGAATAATTAGTTTAGCGGCAGTTATTCCCAGAACGTAATTAACACAAGGTAGTTTACATTCGAGACCGATTCAATTTAAACTTTAAAGGCACGGGTTAGAACCACTGGAATACAATTAATTGTATCCAGAATCGAATCCGCAAATCTATTTACCTTTGTTATTTGTGCCTTTCTTTAACAGACATTGTAATTTATTTTCGATTTCGCTATGTTCTTAATGGAATTTTGATGTAAGGATTTCTTCTTATATTTGAAAGAATATAGCTATATTTCTCTTCTAGTATTTTTCATTAATATAGAAATCATTTATTCGTATATTAATCAAAATGTGTCTTTTTATCTATGTAGTACACTCTCGTTTGTCTGTTATGATCAGAAAAGTTCGTATATTAATCAAAATGTGTCTTTTTATCTATGTAGTACACTCTCGTTTGTCTGTTATGATCAGAACAGGGGGTGGTTCGGATAACGAAAACCCTGAATTTCGCCAATCAGGTGAAATTTTAATACTCGTATGGTTATAATCCAATTAATATGGATCCAGTTAAAAGTTAACCAGCCAGCGAATAAGTTTTATAAACTGTCAGAAAAATTAGGTATATATTTTTTGGATATGATAAATTATTATGTACTTTCACGTGAATGTAGTAAAAATCTTTTACTTCACTAACATGGTATTCACTTTTTTGAGAAGAAGGCCACGTGATTTTAGTCCCTGTAGCTTCGGGATTAAGAATAGAGCTACGATATCCCCTGCCTGATCGTAATAGGCGACTAAAAGGGGGCTTCCGGGTTTGCGGACGGTGAGAGTGGGAGCTCGATCCGTCCAGCCAGCAGCCCCGGGAGGGACGTGGGTGCGTGGCCGCATGCAGCCGTGAACACCTGAAGGTGCAAGAGAGCACATCTGCTCTCCCGAAGTTGGGCCCGTTCTGGGGCGCACCGCGTGGAGGACACCGGTGCGTTCCAATGGAGATCCCGGAGTCCTCCCAAGCGCAGAGACAGGCCACCGAGGGGTTTTTAGTGCGGTCAAATCCCACATAACCCGGTAACCTCTCCCAAGGTGCTGGATACCGTTTGAAGTTCCCTCCGATACCAAAAAAGGTCACGTGATGTTAAGTAATCACCTGAGCATTGCCGGCTTTGAAGGAGAGTTTTTTTACAGTTTTCTTGAAGAACCTCATGTCACAGTTGTCTACATACTCGTAGATGTATAAAAATTCGGTAATCTTATGTATTTTTATTGGTTTTGTAGAATGTTTTACCACTATCTATTCTTGTCGTGTACAGAATCAGTGCTCAGACTAGGCAGTGAAACACTAAATTTAAAATTAACTATTTTTTTATATTTTTCGCTTTGGCTCAAACCTACTTTCTTATAAATACTTTACTGTGACGTCTGTGACGTAATAATACTTGAAGTGGCTCTTAATTGTAAATTACTTTAGTATATTATGTTCTAAGAAACTCATTTCGAGTAACAACATTTGAGTATGAACTCCTCAACCCATTTAAAACACTCATTATACAGAGCTTAACAATATAATCGACCCATTTAAAAGAGTATACAGAAACGTATATTTAACGAAAACGCTAACAAACGTGCCTCATGCAGAGTTCAAAGATACTTTTTATTTGAGTTTTTTGGATTCCGTATCATAAAAGGAACGAATGAGCCCTTAAAAACTTACTAAAACACTCACTAAACAACAAAGTCGACTCATAAAAAAGTTTGTATAGAAACGTCAGAAATTTAAATTTAACGAAATCATTAACAAAAAGGCGTCATACAAGGCGTTCAATAATTGTGATCGTTAAATAAATGTTTTATTTAGTGTATAAGACTCTAAAATTTAGAGTTCAGTATCTAAAAAGAGATGAATATACCCTTTAAAAATGCTTATAACACTCATTGTACAGAGCTTAATAATACGAGTATAATCGACCCATTTAAAATTGTTTACAGAAACTTCAAAAGCGTTAATTATACGAAAATATTAACAAAGGAGTCTCCTGCAACACAGTTACTTTGTAATTAAGGTTTTTTAGAATACCGTACATATCTTAAAGGATAACTCACTCTATTTTCTTTTAGTCTGTGTACCTCTTTGTCTGTCTACTACAAAATTAGCTTTTCACCTAAACATTAAACTTTTAGGCCTATAGATATAACTAAAAAAAATCCGTCGCGCTTTTGTCTTTTTCACAACAGTGAATTAATTTTAACGCATTGTACCGTATTATTGTATTGTATTGGTCAAGTAAATGAAACGAAAGCCCTGAAGTTTTAGATCCTAAAAATAATGTTTTCTTTTTCTGTATTGTAAGTGGTACTTGCACGTACCCAGGTATTAAATAAATAAACTCTATAGTAATGTTTTGAACTATATACTCTCTGTAACAATGTACGTTACGGACAGTAAAAACCTGAAAGAGATTGCACAGAACATCTGCGAACAAATTTTTATTTTATGTGTTTGGTTGAGTGGCCGTTGGCTGAAGTGAAGAGCAATTGTGTAGGAGTAGGAGTCGTACTTTCGCCCACGCCTGGCTTCTTGCAATATTAATGCTATTTTCACAAGCTACCATAGTTGGTGGTACAAATTTTATGATTCGCCCGGGGAAGTACCACCCCTGCATCCACGTCTGCTATAAATCGATTTTATTTTGTTCCAATTGAAAGGTACAGTTGCCGGCTAGACTTACATGAGGCGATTATCAGCCTCCGCAGTAGCAGCGCAACTGCACACGACCTCAGACACGACTATTATTTTTTGCTGTGGTTGGTTAAACCTCATAATATTGTACTCTTTTAAATGAAAAGAAACTAATCTACGCTTGTTGTTACGATCTAGAACTTCCATGGTTCATTCGGTGATAACCGCTGTCTGTCTGAAATGTACATTTAAATTATTTTTTAATACAGTTGCTCAAAAAGTGACGTATTGCAGGGACGTTTAGCGTGCGGGAAGTGGGCTATTACACACTCGTGCTTTTTCTTTACCTTTTCCGCACTCATGCGTTCTCTTTCCCAACTGTCAAAATAATGTCTATTAAAAAGAAAAAAAAACCAACCAGGAAGGTTTAGAAGTTTTTATGATTCATGCAAATATTTCTAAAAAGAAGCTACTACTTAATTAGTTTCAATATCAGATTTAATGATTTGATTCAATGAGTTAGGTTAGGTTGCATTTCATTTCATCTCATTAACATTTTCATTTCATATCAATAAAACAATTCTACTGAAGACTTGGCTGTATGGGCATAGTTCCCTTTGCCTATCCAGAATGGGCGAAGAAAACAAAAAACATCTCTGCATATAGGTATTCTGTTACGGTTGGCGCCATTTTTCAAAAATGTTCTTTGCGAGTTTTTATTATTTTATTAAGTTGCTTTATTTTTTCGCAACTGTATTAAAGATAGTCGTTCAGTACACGTGCGGAACCGTCATTGGAAGGAGTTCCAGTCGGAACTCCTTCCAATGACGGTTGACAGTCGTCAACCCTCACCTTCGGCTGCGCCTCGGCTCGGGTAGACATTTGTCGGAGCTCCTTGCAATGACAGCCTTTCCGCACTTGTAATGAAATATACTATTTCACTATAATATTGAGCTTGTTTAAAATTGAGTACCTATACATTACAACGACCACTTAACACCACTTAGCTTTTTCACACTTTTTATAAAAGGAATTTAAAGGAATAAGTAGCCTGCAAAAAGCACGAGACGCACCCAATTATGTTTCTGTCGTTATTTCTGGTTAGACATTTTATTCTGAAAAAAAAATTTACATTTCACTTAGAACCTTTATGTGGATTTTTGGTGGGAAGTCGAAAAAGACATATTGTGCTCTTGTTTTTTTTTTCAGTTTTTTGGTGTATTTTAGAGTTATATCGGATAAAGTTGATGGCATTTTGTTTGATATAGGTGCACGAGTGTTTGTGAAATAGAATAACAGTGCTAAAATATGTTTTTTCTGTTTGCCTCCAAAATTCCATCGGACACGTTCTAGTAAAGTAGCCATCGCTTTACTTGAATGTTGGACTGACTAGACTGACTGATTACTGACCACTTACTTACTGACTTTGTTATTACTTCTTCCAGTTTCATTGAAACTGGCAAAAAATTGATGCAAAAATTATACTTGACGCTGGCAGTATGCACAGAGTTTGCGATGCCATAATTGAAAGAAAAAAAACCTTTAAGTGATGACAAATTTAGACATGAAGTAAATTTACTTCATGTGTTTTACTGTTTCGACTCTAAGTTCTATAAATATAATGTTTTCTGCCATTTTATATTTCATTTGCTGTGGTTCTTAAACGTGGGTTGTTAGTAAGTGCCATTAAACACAAGTGGGCACGTTAAACTGACCACATTTTCAGAGTTTTAAATTGCCTAATTGTTTTTGATTTTTGTTTGTTCCATCTCTTTTGATGTTTTTGTTTTGGCTGCATTGCTTTTGCTGAGGTTAATTTAAGTAGGAAACTTAGTTTAATTACGAAGCTCAATCTCGAAGGGATTGAAACATTTTGGTGAATGAAAACATTTTGATGAAACCAATATGAATTTTGGGAAAAAGTTGCAAATTGTGCAGCTCTTATTTCTGAGTAAAAGATTGGTCTTCCAAGTTTACATACATTGAAATGTCGATTATGACAATTTAGAAATCAACCTCTACTAATATGTT